>CM053160.1:45551247-46801247 GCA_028571685.1 Heterohyrax brucei | reverse complement strand
ATTCAAGCAGAAAATTCACTATTAATGGCTCCATAAAATATTCAGGTCGTGGATGCAGCCCAGTGGAGGCCTGGTGGCAGCCTGGAATACAGATGTGCCACCTCAGGAGGGAGCCCCACTCTCATTTAGTCGTGTCTGTCATTAGGAAAGGAGCCTGAACTCCTGGGGCCTGGCTTCGGTAAGTCATCAACATTCGCGGGCAAAGTGACGAAAATCAGCAGAGCAAAGTTCCCTCAAGTGCCAGTTTCTGTCTGGAAAAGTTTCTGTCCACTCAGTTTTGTTACATATCACACAGGCGAGTGGTTAACCACTTACTTTTCCCTCAGAGAAACAATTCCATTCTCTATTTTGTGTGTGTATGTTCCAGGTGAAAGTTTACAATTCGAGTCCATTTGTCATGCAAAAAAGTACACACACTTTGTTACATGACCCTAGCTGCTCTCCCCACAGTGGCAGCACACGTCTCCTCTCCACCCTGTATTTCCTGTCTCCATTCAACCAGCTCCTGTCCCCTTGTGTGTGCTCATCTCACCTCTAAGCAGAAGCTGCCTGATTAGTCATTTTATGTCTTATACCCACCGCTGTTAATTTGGATCTGACTCTATAGGACACTGTAGAACTGCCCCATAGAGTTTCCAAGGAGTGCCTGGTGGATTTGAACTGCCAACCTTTCGGTTAACAGGCATAGTGCTTAAGCCACTATGCAACCAGGGTTTCCTTAAGTCTCATAGACCAGTTCATTTTTGATCTGAAGAGATAATTCCATCCATTATCTTAAACAAACATATGGCTTCAAAATTTTTTAGGTGCCTTGTGCCTGGGTTTCAGGGGGATACATTTTAAAAGGAATTCTAATGGCACCAGCTTATGTGGGTTCTGGCAAACTCTCTCTTTTTGTAAGGGTGGCAGAAAGAGCTGTAACTACCAGGGGGACTAGAGTGTGTAACTAGCAGAAGCCCTAGAGGGGAAAGGACATGAGAAAAGGGAGCAGGTCAAACAACGTCCTTAGAAAATCTCTCTCTCTGTGTCTCTCTTTGGTGAAAATACACACCGCAGAACACATAGCCATTCATCAGTTTCTGTCTGCACAATTCAATAATATTGGTCACATTCTTCATGTGTCACCATCCAGGAAATATCTTTTAACTGACACAGAAAAATTAGACTTAAAAATCCATTATTTTATCTTGAAAAGGAGTAATTTTTTTCCTCAGGGGGGAAAAAATCTATTTCATTTTCTCTCCTCCAGAGCCACGAATAGCTTTGGTAAGACAGTCACCGTACATGATCGGCAGCGTGATGGTGTGAAGTGGCACTCTGGGGGCCTTACGCCAACCACTGTTTGCCGTGAGGCAGGGAGATGAGAAAGAAGGGGTCCTTCGGTGTGGAATGCAGCCTCATCCTGCCGCTGCCTCGTCTGGATGGTGAAGGAGAGCTTTGAGTTAGCCCAGAAACTGGAAACATCAGCAATGAGGAAATTTTCATGGGACACTATTTGCTGAGAAAATAGAAAGCTTTCAATGCCGTTGCTTAACTATTTGTATGTCTATTTCTGGCAAGGCTTTCAGGCTGCAGTTATCCAGGCATAACCAGCCACAGACAGACAGAGGAACACCTACACAGACACACTTTGGGCTTTTTCAAATCAGTAAGTAATTAGCATCACACCCAAATACTGCCTTAGGCATGTCACTGATCACTGTTTAGTTCAAGAACCTTCTCGCTGTCTTCTGTTGCCAGCAAAGTGCAAACCCTCGGCTACCGTTCAAGACCTTCTATTGTTTTACCCAACCTACATTTACAACTTGTTTGCTAGGGTTCTTTTCACAGGGACCTGACAGGACGGAGTAGAACTGCCCCACAGAGTTTCCAGGGTTGCCTGGGTTTCCTGTCTGCTGTCTTATATCCGTAACGCCTTGGTGTTCGGTGAGTACCAGTGAGGCTGATGGGCTTCGGTGTGCTCGCCCATGCTCAGCTGGGGACGAGTAGGGTACATCACTTCCCTCAGGTGCTTTGCAGTCCTCCCGACAGGCAAGATGTGAAATCAGCAGGGAACACGGGGAGACCCACAACTTCAGTCTCTTCCGGAAAGGCCCATTGGAAGTTCAGGAAGGAAAAGGCCAATTTCTCTCTCTCTCTCTCTCTCCCTCTCTCTTAATTTTGTGTTATGCTTTAGATGAAGGTTTACAGGGAAAACTAGTTTCTCATTAAGTAATTATTAGGTATATTGCTTTGTGGCTTCGGTTGCCAACCGCATCACATATCCCACACTCTCCCATTCTTAGCTTTGGGTTTCCCATGACCAGCTTTCCCGTCCCCTCCTGCCTTCTCATCCTCGCCCCTGGGCTCGTGTGCCCACTTCGTCTCATCTTGTTTTATGGGCCTATCTGATCTTTTGTCGAAGGGTGAACTTCAAGAGTGACTCCATTACTGACTAGCTATACAGGCGTCCAGGAGCCATGTTCTTGGGGTTTCTCTGGTCTGTGAGATCAGTCAGTATTACTTTCTTGTCCATACGAAGTTGGAAATTTCATTCTCCTTTTTCTCCATCTCTGCCCGGTAGGCAGCAGCCATCCAGTTGCACTGGGCTCAGTGAGGTGCAGGCGGTGGTCTTGTGGTCTGTTACTCCTTTGGACTAACCTCATCCTTACATCTCTCATATTCTTCATTCTCCTTTGCTCCAGACAGTCTGAGACCAGTAGCGTATCTCTGATGGCCATTCACAAGCTTTTAAGACCCCAGACACCACTCACCAAAGTAGGCTGTAGATTATTTTGTTTATAAACTAACTGTCATGGATTGCATTGTGTCCCCCCCCAAAAATGTGTGTATCAACATGGCTGAGCCATGATTCCTGGGGTTGAGTGACTTTTTCCATGTGTTGGTAATTCTGCTTCTGTGATAGTGGTGAGGGAGAATGGAAAGCACTTGTGTTGGTGAGGCAAGACTCAGTCTACAAACCTGTGGAATATAAATAAAGGGAGTAGAGAGTTGGGAACCTCATGCCACCAAGAAAGCAGCACTGAGAGCAAAGCGTGTCCTGTGGACCCAAGGTTCTTGTGCTGAGAGATATGCTGTCATACTGAAACAGGACTTGCAGCTTACTGGACTGTGGTAATACAATTTCTCTTTTTAAAGCCATCCACTTGTGGTATTTCTGTTATAGCAACACTAGATGGCTAGAACACTAGCCAACTGAGCTGGATGTTCCCTGAGACCATAGTCCCCACAGCCTTGGCCTGTAACTTGGTCCCTCAGGGAGTCTGGATATGTCTATGGAGCCTGGGACAAGTTGGGCTGGCTTCCCCAGTTTTGTGTACTGTCTTACTGTCACTAAAGTTACTACTTACCTATGGCCTCTTTAGTGATTTTCCATCCCCACCCTTCCCCTCCTGGTAACCACCAAAGATTGTTTTTTGTGTGTAAACCTTTCCATGAATTTTTATAATACTGGTGTCATACAGTATTTGTCCTTTCATGATTGACTTATTTCACTCAGTACAATGCCCTCCAGATTCATCCATGTTCTGAGATGTTTTGCAGAGTCCTCATTATTCTTGATCATTGTACAGCATTCTGTTGTGTGTATGCACCAGTTAGTTTCTCCATTTGTCCATTGATGGATATGGTACCTCAGTTGTTTCTACAGTTTTGCTATTGTGAATAGTATTGCAAGGAATATGTCTATTCATGTGATGGCTCTTATTTCTCTAGGAGTAGAACTACTGGATCACACTGTATCTCTATTTCTAGCTTCTTAAGGAAGCATCATGTTTTTCAAAATGGTTGTACCATTTTACATACCCACCAGCAGGGCATAAGATAAGTTCCAATCTCCCTGAAGCCTCTCCAACATGTGTTATTTCTGGTTTTGATTGGCATTTCTCTAATGGATTGGGAAGCCTGGTTGCATAGTGGTTAAGTTCTACCGCTGCTAACCAAAAGGTCTGCAGTTCGAATCCACCAAGTATCCCTAGGAAACTCTGAGACAGTTCTACTCTGTCCTGCAGGCATTGATTTGACAACAAAAGGTTTGGTTTTTGATTTGATGGCTAGTGATGTCAAGCATTTCCTCATGTGTCTGTTAGCCACTTGAATGTCATCTTTGGTGAAGTACTTGTTCATATCCTTTCTCTTTTCTTAATTGGATTGTCTCATTGGTGTAAAGGTGTCGGATTTCTCTATATATTTTAGAGATTAGATCTTTGTCAGATTTGTCAAAGCCAAGCATTTTTCCTCAGTCTACCTACAGACTGGAAAAATTTATTCTTTTGATGATGTCTTTTGATGAACATAAGTGCTTAATTTTCAGAAGATCGTAGTTGTCTAGTGTCATAGATTGAATTATGTCTTCCCTCGAAAATGCATATATCAATTTAGCCAGGTTATAATTCCCAGTACTGTGTGGTTGTCCCCTATTTTGTGATTGTTAATTTTCCTATGTGTTTTAAATCTTGACCTGTGACTATGGTTAATGGGCCAAGGTTTGAATTATGTTAAAGAGGATTAAATTGGGAAGGTAACACTGCCCTACTGAGGTCAGAGGTCTGATCCAGTGTAAAGAGAGTTCCCCTGGGTGTGGCCTTCATCACCTCTTACATTACAAGAGATAAGGAAAAGAGAAGCAGCAGAGAGTGGGAACTTCACACCACCAAAGCAGCAAAGCTCATCCTTCAGACCTGAGGTTGCTGCACTCAGATGCTCCCTGACAACAGAAGATTGATGACAGGACCTAAAAAGGAGCTGACAACCTGAATTTGGACATGTAGTCTACTAGACTAGGAGAAAATAAATTTCCCTTTGATAAAGTCATCCACTTGTAGCACTTCTCTTATAGCAACACTAAACAACTAAAACATTTAGCTTGTCTTCTGGTGTTTATGTCTTGTTAGTTACGGTTTGTATCCTGTTGTTGTTATGTATTAGGGCCTCTAGCATTGACCCAAATTCTTCTTCTATGAGCTGTATAGTTTGGGTTTTATATTCAGGTCTTGGATCCATTTTGAATTAGTTTTCATGTATGGCATGAGCTATGGGTCCTGTGTTGTTGTTTTTTTCTGTTTATTTGTTTGTTTTGCGGATAGACATCCAGTTCTGCCAGCAACATTTGATAAAAAGACTATATTTTCATCATTTGATGGACTTTGAGAAAAAAGGCCAATTTTGTATTAGCTATAAGAAGTGCTTATACTTGCGATGGGCAACTATCATATGTTGTACATGTGTGGTACCTTATAGGTTTCATCTATAGTAACTGAACAAAATCTCACACCATCATAATTAGATATTACTATTCCCTTTTAAAAGAATACCAGTCCAAGAGTCTGAAAGGAGTGGCACGACCAGTCAGGTGGTAGTCAAGGCACGAAGTCTAGATTACAACCCTGGTGTTTTGAGTTCCATCCACTGTGCTCTCCAATGCACTTCACTGCTTTCCAACTCAATCATCTCTTGGCTTTGAACTAGCATTTGGAGGCAAGGTATTGAGGTAAAAGGTAATGATTTTTAAAAAAATAATAAGCAAACTGCTGTATATAGGGTAAACTGAAGAGACAGGGAGAGCTGGGAGCTCTAACCAATGATGACAACATTGAATTCATTATACTCGGTAATACATCTAATGCCTTGGATGAGACAATGAGTGCAAAGGAGAACAACTAGGGTTATAAAACTGGGTAGGGATCCCTGAATGGTATGAATAGCTTGACTTGCTCAGTCACCAAACTTCGGGAGTTTGAGTCCACCCAAAGGCTCCTCAGAAGAAAGGCCTGGGGATCTACGATCAGTCAATGAAAAGGTAAGCTTTCCTCTGATGCACAAGGGTCAGCATCAGTCAGCACTGACTCCATGGAGACTGGTGGTGATGGAATTGAGTGGCTGTGAGAGTGGACCTGTGATGCTAGAAATGTGGACAAGAGTTAGCCAAAGAGGATACAACACCACCCACGTGAATATCAAAGCAACATCTGAGGGAGAACCTTCTGAAGGCATTAAGGATATACCAAGTTCCTCTAAGGATCTGATTCGAGCTGAGGGAGCCCTGAGCATCACCCCCTCAACAGGTGGCAGGCACTGAAAGAAAATGAGCTCATACACAAGATCTGTGATGAACAGGGGAACGAGCTGAAACGTGGTTTGTATCTACAACACGGAAGGTAAGTATATTGGTGGGAATTGTTGGAGCCACCTCCTTGATTTTCAGATATTGACACCACCGAAGGTAACACCACCATCCTACAAAACTGCTTTAGGGTCCATGATCAAGTTTCTCAACCGATGGGATGCATTCTTACTGTGACTGAGTATGGCATTTCTTAGGTGTTGATGCTCTTAACATTCCGAGTTTCACGACACACTTCCTAATGTGGATAACCTGTTGGTGTGGAGTTGACTCTGACTCACGGCAATCCCGTGTATGTCAGAGAGTGATTCATAGAGCTTTCAGTGGCTGGTTTTTCAGTAGATCACTAGGACTTTCTTCTGCAGTAGCACTGAGCAATTCAAACCATCAACCTTTCAGTTAGTGGTTGAGAGCAAACCATTTGTACCACACAAGGACACTTCTAGTAATGATGGAACTCTTAGAATACAGTGTGAAAGCTGCATGGGGTGTTTCAGGCATGCTGTGACATGACAAAGCCGGAGCAACATTTTCCACTATGTGCCTGAGGGTACCAGCTCCAGATTTGGGGGTAAAAGGGGAGAAGGAGCACACTGTGCACATTATTCAGCCCGTATCACACAGTGACATTTCCTCGCCTTTTTGAGATTGCATTTCCAATTACCTACCTGGAAGGGACAATCTCATTCCCTCAGTAACCCTTATGCCCTACTGAAGCCCAAATGTCACTTTTTTGCCCACTGAGAACCAGCAATTTACCTGTGTTTAGACATTACATTTGAAAAAATAAGATAAACATCATGTCTTCTCTCCCTTCTCATTCAGACCTCTCACTTCCAGTCTAACCTACAGTTAGCATCTCATTTTGTGCTTTCTAACCCTCAGTTTGTCTGGGTGGCTGTACTATGTGATCGCCATGTATTAACGTACAGCTTGTCCCCCATACTAGCTTCTTGAGGGCAAGAACAATGTCTTTGGCTTCCTTACGATCTCACAGCATCTAGCACAACACTCGGCTGGGTACTCCCGCTAGTAAAACCTGTACTTGCAAAGGTAATAATTGGCTTGCGTGCATTATATTCGCCTAAACCTTAATTTAAAATCTATTTCTTGTGAATCACTGGTTATAAAATTCAACTTGCCCTCCATAGTTCAAAAACCACCCATGTTTTGGAGGAAAGTTGTGGTGACACCATGCATCTCTCTATTTTTTAAAATCCATTTGTGTTCAGATTTGAGGTGTTTAAAAATGTAAAAAGATTTGCCGTCTTGGAAAATAAGAAGTAGCATTTCCTTCTGGGATCCTGCTTGAGTGGTTTCTAAGGACATCAATTGGCTGTAGGTGCAGCAGTTAATCAGTAAATACCTAGCAGCCAAATAAATACCTGGTGTTGGGAGAGGCGCTTTACTTGGAGAGGGGAAAATTGCTTGGTGGGTGGATGATTAAATAGTTCCATGTAGGAGCCCGACTAAACTGCCTTCTGACTTCCTCTTGTACTCCTGTCCGCTGAAAATTCCTGACAGCTGTTTTGAGAGCTTCTAAATCTGCCTCAACACTTACCTGTCAGAACTGAACAGTCTAATTTTTGCAGCACCTTCCCTTTCTGCCTCTGCTTCAGCTTCTCTGTTTCAAGAGGCTGGATGACAGCTGGTCTGGGCAGTAGTCAACTTCCCCTGCCTAGTAATTAATAGTAATAAGGCTGTATGGTCTTTACTCACCAACTATTTTAATAAATTTATATCGTCAATCTTCAGAAAACAGAGGGCAGCTCACTTCTCTGACTCAAGAAAGCCAGTGGCTCACCCGACACCTGTGATTCACTGGTAGTGAGCCTCCCCCATTTCCAAGAGGAGAAAACAGCCTTTAGGGCATGTGTTGCAAAACCAAACGTTTAGATGATTGTGACTATTACACTCTCCTTACCCTTTCTAGTGCCTTCTTGCTTTTCCAAGAGGTAAGGTTCTAATACTCGCACATAACAGTATATTTTAAACTCCGTCCCTGGACTCACTCCTGCCCTACTCTCCCTCTGCCGTTATAGGAAGCAGGCTAATGCAATGTCCAGCTTCACAGAACCCAGATACTTCTTCCGGGTCATTTGGCTCAACTCTTTCTAAATGAGGCAAGAAAAGTTCAGAGAAGTGACTTTTAAACTCTCATTTCCCCCATCCCATCCCTCCCACCCCTTAACTGCAAGGGAAGAAAAATACTTACATACCTGAACATCCTGGGAATGTCTGTCTAGGTGCTCACGGACAGGTATGTTACCAGGCAGAAACCCCAGATTCTGCCTGGTATGACTCAAATTGGCCAACAAACAAAGACAGCAGCACAGGAGAGCAGAACATGTAACTTTATTTCACTGCACACACAAAAAGTGTTAGTCAGAGATGTTGTCACCAACACTGCTCCAGCAGGCAAGGGAAAGTTTACTTTGAAGGGGTTTACAAGTAGAAGTTCATACAAGTTACATCAGCAGTGTTCTTAATCATATTATGCAGATGCAATGAGTTTGCATATAAGTTCATGTATTATCAGGGTAAGCAAACAGGACAGGATTCTGACGCAAAGCTGCTTGAAGCAGTAGCCTGGGATTTCTGCCTTAGGTATATTATTTAAGACGACTCTCTACTACATGTAAGAGGTAATCCAAATAAGTGGCTTAAACAAAGTATGGGTTTAAGCTATCCATGGCTCCAATTAATGGCTTTCTGCATCCTCACTCTTTGTTCTGTAAAGTTGTAGTCTTCACCTACTCTTGCTCTGCACATGCCTGTCTTTTGCCAATAAATGCAGCAAAAGCAACAGAACACCAACTTAAAGCTTAGGCCTGAAGAGGTTCTACGTGCTATCACTCAGACTCTTGCCGGACTTCATTTAGCCATGCCATGAGACCACAT
This sequence comes from Heterohyrax brucei, assembly GCA_028571685.1. Lineage (NCBI taxonomy): Eukaryota > Metazoa > Chordata > Mammalia > Hyracoidea > Procaviidae > Heterohyrax > Heterohyrax brucei. The sequence goes on along the minus strand of CM053160.1, from coordinate 46,792,225 downwards.
CCTGCTAGCTTTCTGGAAGGAGATGCGAGATGCATAAGACAGATAGAACAGAACCAACCTCCTGAGGCCAGCCTGCAGCTGATTGCAGATGCATAAGTAAGCCAAGCTGAGACCAGAAGAACTGTCCTGCTACACCCAACTTCAACTGTCCATCTGTAGAATCACGAGCCAAATAAATGATTTGTTGTTTTAAGTTTCTGAGCTTTGGTATGACTTACTATGAGCAATAGCTAACTGAACTCTGCCAAATATTTTTAAAAAGGTTGTTGTGGTTGTTTTATCTTTAAAAAAAAAAAAAAAACTGGAGGTAGGCAGACCAGGATTAGTATACAGCTTCAAAGTCACCAGGGACACAGAATCCTTATCTTTATTCTCCATCACATGAGGGATTCCATCCTCAACATTGCCTTATAATCCAATATAGCTGCTAGGGCTCCAGCCATCAAACCATTGTTCCAGTCAAGAAGTGGGGATGGCAAAAATGCAGTCTCTTCTAACCTAGTCAATGCCCTTTAAAAGGCTTTTCTTTGAAGTCTCACTCAATGACTTGATTCTGACTGGCTACACTTAGCTGCAACGGAGGCTAGTAAGGGCTACACTTAGCTGCAAGGAAGGCACTGAGTATTTTTGCCACCCAGAATAAAATCGAGAGTACTATTTAGTAAATTACAGCAGAAGGACTGGTACTGGGTAGGCCACAAGCAATATCTGTGATGCATGTGTGAAATCAGATGCCAGGCCTGGGATCCCAGTGTAAGTCTGGATGCAAAACTAGCCCCATATCACACAATGGAAGTGTTCATTTTCTAGGGAATTCATAGTGGTGGCTTTGACCTGTAGTAACAAAGGTGAAGCTTGGGCAACAGAGAGCTAAGAGGGGAATCATGAGAATGTGGGTCTCCAGGGCCCCTGTTCTAGGAGGGAAGTTTTATTCTTAGATTTGGTTGATCTTAACACTGAGACGGTCCTTCCTGCCTCTCTTACCCCCTCCTTCCCTTTCTTCCCTCCTTTCTGCCTTTCTTTTTCTTTGATATATTTTTTTAATTATCATTCATAGAACATAAAATTTGTCATTTTAAGGTATACAATTCAATAGTTTTTGTTATATTCATTATGTTGATTAACCATCACTGCCTTCTAACTCCAGAGCATTCCCAATACCCCCAAAATAAACCCCAAACTTGTCAGCACTGAGGGCAGGTGCCTTCTTTAATCCTTCTCTCCCCAGTCCCAGGCTGACAAGAAAGTGAGACTTGCTACTTGGAGGAATGCATAAGCTGCTTGAACAATATAGGTTCAAACTCTGGGATCTAGGAGTCGGAGACCCAGGGAGGAGGACATGAGGCAATCTGCATAGGACAAGGAGACAAGGGGCTCCACAAGGACCCCATGGAACCTGGAGATTCTCTGCCTGGGCTTCCTGAGGCCTCCCCTAGGCAGTTCCCACTTCTCCACCTGAGCAGCAAAAGAAAAGGAGGCTCCACACTGGGGGTTGGGACAGACTCAGCAGCTTCAAGCCTTTAAGGGACTCGATGACGATACCCTCAAGCACAGAAGCAGCTTTAGTGACAATGCTCTGTTGTGACACTGGACACTGACATGGGATTTCTAGGTTTAGTGCAAAATGGGTAGGAAAGATGTAGAACTAACATGAAAGGCCTCATGTGTCCCAGACACAGAATTTCATTCTATTACAACCATCCTATGAGTATAATGCCCATTTTACAGAAGAAGAAACAGAGGTTTGCAAAAACAAGCATCTTGCTCTGACAATGGAGCCAGCATTTCAGGCCCTACAATCTGATTCTCCAGTTTCAGCATTTTCCACTGCACCATGCTGTGGGTACCTGTGAAATGACTTCTGAACCAATGTATAGTGGGCAAACTCAGCCCCTTGCAGTGGCCTAGCTGTTGCTGCTCCAGGGGGCAGAGACATCAGCTTCACATAGCTCTGGGCTTCTCTGTGATAATGGGAGCTCGGTATGAGCGTCCCTTCCCTCTGCCCACATCCTATTCTTCATCCTCAGGGACAAAGGTTGCTCAAGGAGACTCCAGGGGTTGGGGTCTGCCTCATCACTGTCATAGGAGTCTTTTTTCTGACTGACTTGCCATAGCTCCCCGCCAGTCCTCACAGTGCCTCTGGAAGCCACAGGAAGGCAGCTGTGGGAATCCTGGCTGAACAGAGTCCAGGTAAAGCAGGCTTGAAAATGGACTGATGGGGATGGCTGGGATGTCACAGGTTTGATTGCAGAGAGAGGGGGAGGGGAGCAGCCAGAAAGGATTGTAGGTTCTGCTGTTCAGTTGATTAAGGGGGTCAGCGTGTGTCTGTGTCATCGAGGTGGGCAGGGAAGGGGAGGGCTGTGCTCGTGTGCTGGGGGAGGATATATATGCTGGTGTGGCTGATACGGCAGCACCGAGCCTCACATCGGAGGGAGCCCAGCTACCGACAGCTCCCAGGTAAGGCAACTGCATGCAAATCCCAGCCCCAGGACAGACCGCTGGGGGCCTCAGGACTGGGGAAGAGCAGGGCAACCTGAGCTGCTCTCCTTAGCCACTCTCTTTTGTCCAGTTTGGATGCTGCTGGCCTTCCTGTGAAACGATTTCTTCACCTTATTTTCAGGGTATGGATGGGGATTTGAGTTTTTTCATCTTGAAGAGAAATGCAGTAGAAGAGCTCAACTTAGAAATGAGGAAAAGTTTGGTTCCCCAGCTTTGGCCCCTGCTTTATTATTGCTGTATGTCAGAAAGAGAGGGCCATAGGCGCGAGGTGAAGTGAGGAGCAGACACTTGGGGGGGCTACCCTAGCAGGGCCTCCCTTGGCAAGCCCCCAGTTTCCTTGTGACGGTTTGTGTTCTGTGGCTGACTTCTTTTCCTTCCCCGATAAATCTGTTCAGATTGGTTTTCAACCTTATCACTGAATTTGACGCTAATCCCAAGGGAAGCTTTCTCCCTTACGCACTGAATAGAAACTGTGAACAGCGATGCTGATTCAAACCTGGGGCAGTGGGGGCAGACAGGCCCTACCTGGACCCGCGGAACACGCTGCATGTGAGTCCCATGGAGAATTTCCGCAGGCATGCCCTTGGTCCGCTTGACCCTGAAGCATTTGGCAAGCTCTTCTCTCTCTTTGTATCTTGCCCAATTCTCCCACCAAGGCTTTACCCAAGTCCTTGTGGAAAACTACTCTCAGAAGTCACAGCATCCAAACTCTCTGACTGCTCCTTCTCAACCTCCTTTCTTTCTCCTCTGTGCGTCTTTCTCCCTGTGTGTCTTGCTCCCCCTCCCTTCATTTCCCATCCCTTCCTCCCCCACGCCCCCCATCTCAGTCGGAACGTGTGCAAGTTCTGGGGAAATTTCAAGTAAGGCAGGATGATTCGGGAAATGGACTATTTAAAGCAGGCTGCTTTGGTCCTCAATACCCTGATCCCAGGCTTAAACATCTGTGTTTAGCTCCTTGGAGCAGCCCATAATTGTCCCAATTATAACCAATAACATTGTTCGGCAGACTAACAAAAGATAAGCTTTATACTGCATTCAGCAGCAAGCCTAAACCAGAGTTTTCTACATAAAGGGAAAAAGTAACTGCCTGGCTTCTTATCAAAACCTCCCAAAGAAAATACCACTGTTTCTCCCTGCCGGTGGATGTCTGCTAAAAGACAATCCTTTCTCTGCTTTACAAAATGTGGCAGGGAAATATGCTACGAGCATTCACCACTGCTGTGATACTTGAACAAAAAAGGTTAGTGTTTCTCTGCGCTGGCTGAGTTTTCCGCAGGAGGGTCCCTGGAAAGACCAGCCCCAACCACCAGCTTAGTAAAAGGAGCAACTCCCACTGTTTCATCTGCTGTCTGTCACTGCCTGTGTGGGGCACAGTGGTGCAGCCTGTGGTTGTTTGGGGTGCAGTGCTGTTCTCTGTCAGGAGACAGCCTCCCGCTTCATCAGCTGAAGGCTGAGTGTACTTAGAGATTTAGAAAATGTAGGAGATTTTACATTGTCAATGAAGGGAGTAATTGCAGGATTAGGCTCAAACCTGTGCTCTCTGGAGCCTATGACAGGAGCTGTCACAAAACTGTTTCATATTTCATCAATTAGGTATTTATCATCTGTACTCCACTAGGCAGGGGGTGGTACACGGGGGCTCCGGTGGGTTCAAAAGAAGTAATATAACAGCCCTTTACATCCATAAAATTATGCACATTTTACATAGCTCCTTCGCACGTTTTCCCAGCAACAACTCTGTGAGGTGGGTGTTATAACTCCACATTGCAGTTGAGGAAACTGAAGTTGAGAAGTTCAGTAATTTGTTGAGTACACGGCAGAGCTAGGACCCATCCCAGCCTCCCCGGGTCCAGCCCATCTCCCATTTGGTCCATGGGATCTTATAAAGTAACTGGGAGGAGACAACACAAACACATGTGAAACAATTAGAGAACAATGCAAGACTGTACGTAATTGAGTCCTAAATTGTGTGATATAAAGTGCTAGACGAATTCAGGGGAAAGAGTACTTTCTTAATGTGGACCAAAAAAACAGGGTGAGGGAGACTCTGAGGGGCAGCCAGGTAGGGAAGGAGATAGAATTGTGATGGACCTAGAGCCCCAGTGGTGCAGTGGTTAAGCACTCAGCAACTAACCCAACAGTCAATGGTTTGAACCCATCAGCTGTTCCTTAATAGTAAGATCAGGCAGTCTACTCCTGTAAAGATTCAAAAAGTAAACCTGCTGCTATAGAATCAATTCCAACTCACAGGGACCCTATAGGACAGAATGAAACTGCCCTACACAGTGGATTTGAACTGCCAACCTTTCTGTTACCAGCCAAGCTCTTACAATTTAGTCCTTAAAGATTACAGCCCAGGAAGCCTGTGGGGACATTCTACTCTGTCCTGTAAGGTCACTGTGAGTTGGACTTTTCAAGGAGCCCCTCAGTAACGCAAACAGTGAAGCACTTGCCTACCAGCCAAAAGGCCGGAGGTTTGAACATGCCTGTTAGGTGCCTGGCGAGCCTAGCAGTATGCTTCTATAAAAAGGTCACATCGTTGGCACTCCTATAGATCAGCCCTAGTCTGTCCACATGGAGTCACCACAGGTCAGAACTGACTCAGCAGCACCTAACAACAACAAGGCTATGTTAGGAGGGAGGCAGCAGTGGTGACAAGTGTGCAAAAGGAGGACAAAGGAGTTAGTATTTGTTAGAACCTAATATGTGTCAAGCAATGAGCTGAACTTGTCTACATGCTTTTCTCATTTAAGCCCACAAGGCAGGAATGCGGGATTTGGAATGAGTTTCCTACACTCACGTCAACATGGTTCAGTGATCCTCACTTCGCACCTCAGGGACCCTGGAGAACAGGAAGAAACCGAAATTACACTTGCTCTAGGTCTGAGTGGAGCTATGCATTAGATACCCTAGGGAAGGAATGGGCTCTTCTCAGAAACAAGGTATCATCACCAACTTGGGGCTCAAGCTGCTAAAAAGTCATTGGGCAAACAGGATTTTCTGGAACATAAGTTTATTTAAATTCTTATGGGGTCCCCACTGAGTACATGAAGGGCCAACTAGGCATGACATTTGGGCTATAACAATTCTAAGCACAAGCTTATTTTCAAGTATCTCCCTAGATAATGCCACAATCACTCTCAGTCTTGACTTTCCATGATCTTTTGACTTTTCAGAACAATGGTAGCTGCTTCAGCACCACAGAAACACAATGTCCCCAACTCTGAAGGGCCTGGTCTGGAGGGCGAAGTGTATAGCTTGTTGGGGAGGAGTCCAGGGTCTTGATGAAAATGTCAGTAAAATACCCTACATCCAGGGCTCTGCCGTCCCGCAGTGGCGAGGAGCCAACCTCCTCCTCCTCTTCTCCCTCTCTGCCCGTGACCTCCCCGGCCTCACTACCAGTCATCCTTTCACTCAGTCAGCCAGCAGCCATGTGCTGAGTTCCCGATAGGCGCCACACAGCTGCAGACGCCAGGAAGGCAGAGCTGTCAGAGCCCTCACTGTCCTCAGTACTCACTGTGGTCACATGTAAGTCCGTCTAGACCCGGTCTCCAAAGGAGGGTGCATGCCCCATGGCCCACTGGGCTTCAAGAAAGTGGGGGGTTAGTTTCTGTTTTATCTTACCTTTTGTAATTGTCACTTTAGTAAGTTTTACAATGCATATGATTTATAAACAGAGAATGTGCTCAAAAATGTTTTGTTGCCAGATCTCTAGCAATAGTTAGACAAAGTTAAAGAGATTTGAATACTAGTGGTCTAGATCCATTACACATTTTTTAAATGTATGTTTTCTAATCTCTAAAGAGAACCCTGAGCACTTTTATTATACAAGCTTTTTAAAATCTTGTAAATTATGTTGACAGTATATGTGGGACCATAGTCCAGACCAGGAAGATAAAAAGTAAGAGTGATATGTTTCCCTTTGTGGAGGCCCTGAAGGAATGTGCTTTTTGTTTGCCTCAAGGCCTCCCCTGAGACCACAGCTATGCTGCTATTACTGCCTTTGACCCATGCTGCGCTGGGAAGCTGCTTCCCCCAGGAAGTCTACCTTCTCTTCCTCTTCATTCCTTCCTTCTTGCTTCCCCTCAGTAAACCAGAACACCCACTGCTGCCGAGTGGATGCTGACTCGTAGTGACCCGATAGGAAAGAATCTAACTGCCCTCATAGTTTCCAATGAGCACCTGGCGGATTTCAGCTGCCAACCTGTTGGTTATCAGCCATAGCACTTAAACACTATGCCACCAGGGTTTATTTCCCCATACTAGTCAAGCCAAGCCAAGATACTAAGAGACGACAAATATCTGGCCATTCATTTTTAAAAGCCTATTAACTAGCTATCAAACTGCCTCTTTTTACAGACAGAGAAACTGAGGCCCAGAGAGAAAAAGAATCTAGCAATGACACAGATAATGGGAGAGCATTCCAGTACCAGGCCACACTTGGCTCATGTGGGGCAGATAAGGTGTTTTGTCCTCTACCTCCTGTGTGCCCACCTCCTTTTTCCATGTGGAAATTCAGAAGATACAAAGAGATGTTTTCTCAAGTGTATTAGAGGAGGAGAAGAAACTAAAGAGGCTCCCTCAGGAATAGCTGGTGGGCAGTGAGCAAGCCAAAGTTTGTGGGAGTACCGTCAACAATGGGTCAAAGAATAGGGCATGTACAAGACCTACCCCTGTGCCTGTCTTCTGATGGACGTGCAGCCGGAGGGAGATGAATGACTCCTCAGTGGAGTGGGGAAAGGCAGCAGCAGAGAGGGTGCCACTGGAAAGGAGGAGCCCAGAGTTGAGGGCAGATGGACGTCCTCAGAACCAGCTCACCTACACAAAGGTAGTATTCCAAAGACACCCGCAGAGATCATTGAGAAGTATGGTTCAGACACGAGCTTGGGAACTAAGTGGGTTTGAGCCCCTGCTCTGCCACCTAAAGTCATTTCACCTCTTTCAACCTTACTCTTCTCAACTGTAAAATGGTAGTAGCAACACGTAGCCCAGAGTGGATGCCTGCACAGCACTTAGCACAGTGCCCAGCATATAATCTGTGCTCTAAATGTAATAAGTAATGTGGTTCTTATTAAATCCAAATAAAGACCACCCCAGATCGCACCAGAATTTGCCAACTAGTATATGGGAACCCTGGCAGTATAGTGGTTGGGTGCTTATGGCTGCTGACCAAAAAGTTAGCAGTTTGAATCCACCAGCCACTGCTTAGAAACCCTATGGGGCAGTTCATAAGTCACTGTGAGTGAGAACAGACTCAACAGCAACGGATTCGGATTTGGGGAATATGGAGTCCGTGATTTTCCAGTACACGTGATTTGGAATAAAACATCTCAGTTTAAATCCTGGTGCTCCTATTTAAATGGTTTGATCATCACCACTTAAATCACCAAAATTACAGGCTTTCTCATAGGTTATAAACAAGCCCTGCTGGAGCAGTGATTAAGGTGCTTGGCTGCTGACTGAAAGATCAGTGGTTTGAGTCCAACAACTGCTCCATGTGAGAAAGATGTGGTAATCTGCTTCCATAAAGACTTACTGCCTTGGAAACCCTGTGGTGCAGTTCCACCTGTCCTGTAGGGTCGCTACGAGTCAGAATCGAATTGACGGCAATGGTTCTTTTTATTTTATTCTTTTGTTTTGTTTTGTTTTTTTGGCTTATACATCATAAGAGAAAACTCAGCTTTTAGTTTCAGCTAAATCTTCATACATAATACTGCAACTAATTACACTGCCCTTGGAAGTAAGACTACATGCAAATGGATTAAGGCCAAAATATTGCGATACCTGATCTTTATAAACAGTGAGGTATAATTAAATTTATAAAGTATCGCTAACAAAATAAAAGGTAATTAAACATTTCTTTATTCAATACAAGACACACAGATTATAGTGTTGCCACATAGAGGTATAGATGAACTTGGTTCACCAAGTGAACATAAGCCATATAAAGTTCAAATATACTTAGGAAAATATTATTTACTGATAGTCACTACTGTTGAGTACTTTAAAAAAAAAGTCATTGTATTATCCCCATTTTACAGGTGAAAAGACTGAGGCTCAAGAAGGTAAGATAACTTGCCCAAAGTCATATGTTTCAAAATGTGAAGTTAAAACATAAGTATAACTCATAAGTTAGCTAAGTACTCATTTTAACTGATGTTAACCTACACAGAACTATCAAAACCCCAAACCAAGCCTATTGCCATGGAGTTAACTCCGACTCACAGTGACCCAACAGGACACAGTAAAACTGCCCATATGGTTTCCAAGGAGCACGTGGTAGATTCAAACACAGACCTTTTGGTTAGCAACCTAGCTCTTAACCACTGCACAATCCCCCCCAAAATTAAACCCGCTGCTATTGAGTCAAGTCTGACTCATAACAACCTCAGAGGACACAGTAGAACTACCCTATAAAGTTTCCAAAGAGCACCTGGCATATTTGAACTGCCAACCTTTTGATTAGCAGTCTTAGCACTTAACCCACTATGTCACCAGGGTTTCCACTACACCATCAGGGCTCCATAAAAGAAAACTTGTTTGAATTTTCAAAAAAAAAAAATTAAAAATCTAATTTGACCTAACCAAAAGTTTAGAGGTTCAAATCCACCCGGAGACACAATGAAGGAAAGACCTAGAGATCTACTTCCAAAAAATCAGCCACTGGAAATCCTACAGAGTACAGTTCCACCCTGACACACATGGGGCCACCATGAGTTGGAATCGACTCACTAGCAGCTGGTTTGGTTTCATTTTATAATAATGTTTACAATTATTTTGAGCTGTCACATATATTTTCTCATTTAAATGTCACAAAGGGCCTGAGAGACCAGGTTACCACATTGTATTATGCCCATTTTACAGGTCCTTTGAACTGCAAGGGAAGAAGCAAGACACTAAGCAAAAACGGTTTCTAAATAATAGGTGGAGTCATTTGTTAAAAGGAGGGATAGCGTACAAAGGGATAAGAAGGACAGAGGCTAGAGTAGAGAAGAGTGGGGACACGGGGGGCACAGAGCAGCAGCAGGCACGGGCGAAAGCCAAGTAGATTTGATAAGATTTTCCCAAGAGCCAAACCCAAGCAGCCCCACGTTACACATGCAGGAAAGCTATTAAATGGAGCACATGCTCAATATCCCAAGGGCCCGTAGTCTTCCTTCATCTCACCCTTAAATCCCATTTACTCAGAATTTGAGATAACCAACATCAATCAATCCACCCAACATTTCCTGGCCAAGCACACTGCAGCGGCTAATGAAGTTCAGGAAAAGCCTCAGCCAGAAAGCATTTTATTAGCATCTGTCACAACTTAGCAGCACAGCCTGTGCCTTATGTACTGCAATTTTGTAGCAGGAGGAAGCGTTTCTTGTCTCCTCTGCTTTCCTTTCTTCTGTGATATACAGCCACTGCCATCATGTGGTCAAAGAGAGCACAGCCATGCCATTCCAGATGCAGTCTACAAAGATGTCATGTTTTCTGACTAAAAAGACTGAGATTTACTTTAATTAGAAATGTAAAGATAATTCTCCTATCGAACAAACTAAATAACTGAGGTAGTCCTTATTTAAGACGGGGGAAACCCTGGTGGCATAGCGGATTAAGTGCTATGTCTGCTAACCAAAAGGTCAGCGGTTCAAATCCACCAGAGTCTCCTTGGAAACTCTATGGGGCAGTTCTGTTCTGACCTCTAGGGTTTCGGTAAGTTGGCATCAACTCTAAGGCAGTGGGTTTGGGGGTCTTTTTAGTCCTAAATACTTGGCCCTGTGCTAGGTGCAGGAAATACAGAGAATCAGAAAGCATGACCCCACCCTCCAGGAGATCATAGTGCAGTGGTAGAAAAAGATACAAAAAGCCAAACTTGCACTACAATGAGATAAGCAGCGCAATGATAGTAGTATAGAGTGAATGCTACCATGACAGCAGTATAGTCAGTGTTACCATGATGGCCGGATGGAGTCAACGTTACCATGATGGTAGTACAGAGCCAATGTTACAATGATAGTAGCATAGAGTCCATGCTATGAGCTGGGCTCTTTCTGTCTTGTAAGTTCTTACATAGCACTTATTTGTGCTAGGTGTTATTTGAAGTGCTTACAGATGTCAACACATTTGGTTGTCATAACAACCTATGAGGTCTGACAAGTCCACGAACTTAATTGTTCTAAGTGCTACATACCACATTTCTAAATATCACTACGGTCACCTTCAAAGCACTTCCTTTGAGAAGCTATGCACCAGCAACTTGTCCACCCTTCAAAGCAATTTTGACCCTTTCTTTGGAAGGGCCACTGCACACAGTGGCATGGTTGCAAGTTCACATACTTAATTGTACAGTTGTCCGTGAGGGAGTTTTTAGATAGTAAATAAATAACTGTATTCGAATACACTACCTATTGGCCTGATCTGGCCCCCGATGACTTTTTTCTTTACCTGAAGGTAAAGGAAATATCGAAAGGAAGACATTGTGATGACGTGCAGGGTAATACAAGCTATTACAAGGTAATACAAGGGTAACACAACGATGGCTTTGATGGTCATTCCAGAAAAGGAGTTTCAAAACTGCTTTGAAGGATGGACTAGGCACTGATGTGGGTACACAGCTTCCCAAGGGAAGCACTCTGAAGGTGACTGCAGTGACATTCAGCAGTGAGTTATGTAGCACTTTTTCTAGGTTCCGTTCACAAACCTAACTGGCAGTCCTCATATGAGATAAGTGGTGGTGTTGCTGTTAAGTGCTATCAAATCAATTTCCAACTCATAGCGACTCTCTATGACAAGACAGACCTGCCCATAGTGTTTCCTGGGCTGTACTCTTTCAAGAGCAGACTGCCAGGTCTTTCTGCCAAGGAGTTAATGGGTGAGCTAGAACCACCAATCTTTAGGGTAGCGCTTAACTGCTGTACCACCAGGATCCCATTAAGTACTATTATCACCTCATTTTTATAGATGAAGAGCTGAGAGGTTAAGTACAACTGGACAATTGCAGAACTGGGATCTGACCCAGACAGCCTTCTGTACTAAGCAGATCAGATAGCGCATATCATAACTCTGTGATGTAGGTCTGCTCTGCCTGTTTGACAGATGAGGAGCCTGAGGCTGGCTTGCATCCCACTATGATGTCCTGCTTCATAATGCCAGAGAAAAGCATAGGAGATTGATCAAACACAGACCAGAGGTTACAGATGGCTTCCCGGAAGGGATGATTCGTGAGGTGTGCATGAAGTCTGAGTCAGTGAAGGGCATTCCAGGCAGGGAGAACAGTAAGTGCCAAGATATAATGGTGTTAAGGAACCTGATACAGCAGGGGAACTACACATGAGTCACCAGGACTAGAAGAGATGCAGCTGAGCAACAGCAGCTGAAGCCAGACACGGGCAGGAGCCAGCACTGAGCTTAGTCCTTGGGGTTCATCCTGACAATAACAGGGTTATGGTACTTTTTATAGGCTTATTCTAAGCATGAAGCAGCATCAGATTTGGAGATAGCTCGGAGGGAGGCCAGATCATTAGGAGGGCTAATTAGAGGCTATTACAATAGTCAAGGCAATAAATCTGAACCAAAGTACTGCCCCTCAAGATAGAGAAGGAAATAAAAATTTGAGATACATGCCTTTGTATAGATGCCTTCTTTTGTGTGTTCACTATTCACTAGCCCAAGAGATCCTGTTAACATATAGGGCAAAACTGAAATACCTTAGGATGACAAAGAAAAGCCTGTCCGGTTCAGCCCAGTCTCCATTCCAGCAGATTACTTGCCTGGAGGAATGTGGGCAGGTGGCCCCAGTACCCCAGTCTGCTCGCCATCCTCTCACAACGCCTCTATCCCTGTGAAAATATTGCTTCCTGTGGCCCCCAGATGCCCTTCTCTCTGCCTTCTTGGCAAACTCTTACTGATTTCAAAAAACCCATCTCAGATGTCGCCTCACGCATTCAACAAACATCAACTGAGCACCGGAAGGGCCAACATTCTCTTGGCGTGAAATAATTGGATGATGCACAAGAAGACTTGGTTGGTCTCACAACGTGGCCTTTGGGAGACTTCACCTGAACAACCTCCCTCCCCTTTTCCCATCACCTACTTCACTGCTCATCCTTCTAATACCAGGGCTTCTTGAAGAGTTAGTGTGTGTGTTGAATTAACTTGGGAATCTTACTAAAATGCAGATTCTGATCCAGTGGTTCTGGGGTGGATTGGGCTTGAGATTCTGCATTTGTAACAAGAACTCAGATGATGCTGACATTGTGGCCTGTAGACTGTGTTTGAGTAGCAAGACCTACATGTTTTCTCAATATGTTGTTTTTGTTTTTAGGTGTTGTTGAGTCAGTTCCAACTCTTAGCAACCCTACACAACAAAACACTGCCCAGTCCTGCATCAGCCTCACAACTGTTGCTATGCTTGAGCCCACCGCTGCAGCCACTGTGTCAACCCATCTCATTGAGGGTCTCCTCTTTTTTGCTGACCCTCTACTTTACCAGCCATAATTTCTTTCTCCAGGGACTGGTGTCTCCTGATAACATGTCCAAATCAGGTGAGACATGAACTTGCCATCCTTCCTTCAAAGGATCGTTCTGGTCGTACTTCTTCCAACACAGATTTGTTTGTTCTTTTGGCAGTCCTTGGTCTGTTCAATGTTCTTCACCAACACCACAATTCAAAGGTGTCGGTTCTCTGGTCTCCCTATTCATTGTCCAGTTTTCACATGCATATGAGACTATGGAAAACGTCATGGGTTGGGTCAGGTGCACCTTAGGCCTCGAGTTGACATCTTTGCTTTTCAACACCTTAAAGAGGTCTTTGCAGCCAATTTGCCTGGTGCACAACATCTTCTGATTTCTTGATGGCTGCATCCATGGTGCTGACTGTGGGTTCAAGTAAAATGACATCCGTGACAATCTCAGTCTTTTCTTCATTTTTTATGATGTTTCTTACTGATCCTGTTGTGTACACTTCTGTTTTCTTGATGTTGAGTTGTAATCCATCCTGAAGGCTGTGGTCTTTGAGCTTCACCATTAAGTGTTTCACGTCCTCTTCACTATCAGCAAGCCAGGTTTTGTCTTTGTATAACTCAGGTGGTTAATAAGTCTTCCCCCAATCCTGATGATCCATTCTTCTTCACATAGTCCAGCTTCTCAGATTATTTGCTCAGCATACAGATTGAATACATGTGGTGAAAGGATACAACCTTGACACACACCTTTCCTGAATTTAAGACATGCAGTGTCCTCTTGTTCTGTTTGAATGCTTCCCTCTTGACCCATGTACAGATTCCTCATGAGCACAATTAAGGTGTTCTAGAATTGCTGTTCTCTGTAATGTTATCTATAACTTATGACCCACACAGTCAAATGCCTTAGCACAGTTGACAAAACACAAGTGACATCTTTCTGGTGTTATCTGCTTTCAGCCAAGATCCATCAGACATCAACAATGTTATCCACAGTTCAATGTCCTCTTCTAAAACCAGCTTGAATTTCTGCTAGTTTCCTGTTGATATGCTGCTACAGCTGCCTCTGAAAGATCTTCAGCAAACCTTTTCTTGCATGTGATATTAATGATATTGTACAGTAATTTCCAGATTCAATTGGATCATCTTCCTTGGAAATAGGCACAAAATATAGGTCGCTTCCAGGCAGTTGGCCAGGTAGCTCTCTTCCAAACTAGGGACCCCGACTGGTATCTAAACACCAGAGGCACAGTTTCCAGCATCGGACCAACACACAGGCCCCCAGAGTAGGACAAACTGACAGACACATGGGAGTTTCTCAGTATAGTCTGATGAAAAAGCAGTGATTATTTTGGTTTTTCTAAGTTGAACTCTTTATTGAGGTGAAATTCACATACAGTGAAATACACAGTTTAGACATACAATTCAGTAAGTTTTGACAAAGGTATAATCTATCCCCCAATCAAGAGCATTTCTACCATCCCAGAAAGCGCCCTTGTGCCCCTTCTCCATTTAATCTTCCAATTAAGATGGCTCTGTTACTGCTGTGTGCTGCAGAGTCAATTCTAGTTCATAGCAACCTATAGGGCAGAGAAGAACTGTCCCATAGGGCTTCCTAGGCTATAATGTTTATGGCAGCAATTTGCCGGGGACCCTCCAGGATCCAGTTTAAAGAAATAGCTTTCTGAAGCAGGACACTTGATCAAACAGCACATTTTAAGGAGAAATAGAAGAACTGCATACCCAGCAAGCACTCCTTGATAAGGATGGTAAACTATTTAACTAGTCATTGGAGTGGTTATCTTGGAATAGTTTTTTGTTTCTTTTTCAATACACAACTCCGCATGTCAGATCCTGTGCTTGGTATGAAATACCAAGGTTAACAACATGGCCTTGTCCTCGGGAAGCTAGCTCAAGTCTACCAGGTGAAACAACCAGGAACCTGGCAGAAACTTTCTGGAATAGAGAATTCTGGGACTTGGGGCATTCTTGACTGCAGCAAAGAAGGCTGAGGAGGATGTAAGGAATTAAATGAGTCATTAACAAATCTCGTCTGTTACACATCTGAATCTTGTATGGAACTTTGCAGAAGTTCCTTTACATATCTCATTTAATTTGACAACCTTGTAACACAGCAGATGTCCTCACTTTAGCTATGAAAACTGAGACTTACAGGGGATGACCTAAGGTCGCACATCAACAAGGTATAAAGCAACACTTTTGCTGTGATTATTATGTGCTGTTGAGTCAATTTTGACTCATAGTGGCTGCCTGTGACAGTCAAACTGCCTCACAGAGTGTCCTAGGCTACAGTCTCAACAAAAGCAGCTGGGCAAGCCTTGCTCCCCAGGAGTGCTGGGCAGGTTTGAACCACCAGCTTTTCTGCTAGCAAGCAAGTCACTAACCATTGCACACCTAGGGCTTCTCACATAGCAATGCATTCAGCACCTAGGAAAGCTCTGTCTCTGAACCACAGTTTCTGCAGACATTTCTTGTGTGGTATTGAGCTCAATGGCAGGAATTGTATCAGCACTTTCTTCAGGAAACCTTGGCTGACAGGAGTGCACTGCCTGTGGCCTTGACAGTACACTCCCTCCCAGAAGGCGAATCTCTAGCACTTCATGGCTGTGTTCTCAGAGGAGTATCTTGTATGCTAGGTTTCCCAGTGTCTGGGTCTCCAGTACTGATCACTCCTCACAGAAAGGCTCTACTAATTTGCCCAACCCCGTTTGTGTTTTAGCATCTTGCTTCCTGCTCCTGCACCATGAAAATCCCACTTTGTGACCTCCTGCTGCTCAGCCTGTTCTCTAGCGTGTTCAGCAGTTGTCAGAGAGACTGTGTGACCTGTAGAGAGCTCCGCCCAGCCCTTGACAGCTTCAACCTAGAGGTAAGTGCATGAAGCATGAAGACACACACCTTTTACCTGTTCATCTTCACCCTCCTCTAGGGTGGACTCTGAGCAAGTAAGGCCCTAACTGTGAGGTCACATAACTCACCCAGTGTCACATGATCGGTAGGAAACACATCGAGGCTGGACCTCCCATCTCCTAACCAAAACCCTGTTGTCTTTCCAGTAGACCACCTTCATACACAGGCATGCCCATCTTGCCCTTCTTCTCACTATCAAAATAAACCCTGGTGGTGTAGCAGTTAAGTGCTACGGCTGTTAACCAAAAGGTCAACAGCTCAAATCCACCAGGCACTCTTTGGAAACTCTATAGAGAAGTTCTACTCTGCCACATAGGATCACTACAAGTTGGAATTGACTCAACAGCAGTGGGTTGATTTAACAAAAAAAGCCACCTTTATTCTACAGAACTGGACAAATTCAGAGAAGTACAAAAAACATGAAAATAATCCCTAAACCCACCAGTCAGAGAAGGAAATCCTACTTTTTTCACTTAGTACTATACCAAGGTCATTTCCCAATGTTATTGATCAGTGTTTCAAAATACTTCTTTCCATAAATATGGTTTACTTTGTTTAACCCTTCTGTTAGCACTGTTAGTAATGCTTCCTCCATTTGTTGATATTTATAGATCATCCTGCAGTGAAGATTCAGGTACCAAAATGCTCTCTTATGTTTTACATTTCAAGTTTAAGTTGTAACTCTGTTGCTAAATTTTTACTCATTACATAAACTGCCTTTCTAGCTACTTCAATTTCAGTCTACATAATCAATCTCCTATTAAATCTAGCATAACTCAGTTATTTTTCCTTTGTAGTCAAATAAACACCTTTCAAAAGATGCCATGTGTGACACCCCTCAACCTTTTAAAAGTAACTGCTGTTAATGTACAAGTATAGAAACCAGATATTTTTGTTAGACTAAGGTCCCATTGCATCTCCTGGCTCCCAACAACAGATGAACAGATACAGCCCTGACAGACCCAAGCACACCAAACTCTTCCCATCCAACTCAGTGGCTTTTGAGCCTATTTTCTGAACAGCAAAAATCATGAAAAGCATCCCTAATACCCATTCAAAGTTTATTCATTTATCTTAAACATTCACCACATTTTTTTATAAGTACCTAGCACATAGGCCCCTGGGCAGCATAAACAATATAGCACCCAACTACAATCTGAAAGGTTGGCAGTTCGAATCCATCCAGAGGCACCTTGAAAGAAAAGCCCAGTCATGTTTAACCTAGAGTCCTTTATGCATCCATTTTCCTCCTGGGGATTCTCTTTTTGTCTCTTTCACTTGCTTCTTCCTTCCCTTCATGGCCATGTTTCTTGAAAGAAACCACCCACAATGTGACTTCTGAAAGATTACAGCCATGAAAGCCCTGAGTTGGGAAATGGTTTGGTTTTCGTTTGTTTGTTTGTTTACTGTGACTGTGTTAGGCCTAGAGATCCAAAGGTGAGTAGAACACACAATTCCTTGTGCTTGAGTAACCCCAGGTGCTAGGGAAGCACAGGACAGTGGACCCCAACCAGTCTAGAGGCACAATGGGACTTGGAGATGAAAGAAAGTGATGGGACAAGGAAGGATGTCCCAGGTATCCTAAGTGGCAGAGGAGGAATAGGGATTAGAGGACATGTGAAAAAGCCTGTGTTTTAGTCAGCTAGTAGTGCTCTAACACCACAAAGTGGATGGCTTTAGCCAAAAAGAGAGAGAGAGAAATGTTTATTCTTACCAGTCCACTAGGCTCTAAGTCTGAATTCAGTGCGTCCACTCCAGGGGAAGGGCTTTCCCTCTGTTGGATCCGGAGGAAGTTCCGTGTGTTGTATCAATCTTTGGTTGGGGAGCATCTCGGTGCAGCAACCTCAGGTCTGAAGGACATGCTCTATTCTTAGTGCTGCTTTCTTGATGATGTGAAGTTCCCAACTCTCTGCTTGCTTCCCTTTCACCTCTTGTAAGATAAAAGGGTAAAGGGTGGTACAAGGCACACTCCAAGGACACTCCCTTTACATTGGAGCAGGGAGGTAGCCTTAGGAAGGGATTTACAGTCCCACCCTAATCCTCTCTAACATAAGCTACTCTGTTAACCACAGGCGAAGTTCAGGATTTACAGCACAAGAAAATCAAAATGGAGGGCAATCACAGGATACAAGGAATCTTGACCCAGCCAGATGACTACAAATATTTTGGGGGAGACACAATTCAATCCATGACAGCCTATACGGGGGATGGTATTTAAAGAACTGAGAAGAACATCTGAGTTTGGCCAGAGTACAGCAGCCCACATAACTTTTCCAGGCAGCAGCCCAAAGTTGTTCCTGGTACCTCTTCAGATTGGTTCAGAACGGTTTATGATTTAATCCAGTAAAATTTTCCCTTGTTCTTAGTAAACATGACAGACAATAGTTTGTATGTAAACCGGTTGAGGAATTGACTGACCCATTCTGTCATAATTCCCACACTATTAATGTTCTTAAACCTAGGATAACCATGACTGGAAGTTCTGTCCAGTTCCTGAATCACTAACTTTCACTGCAACCCTATGTCCTACTCAAAAAAGCATTAGCAATAAAATGGTAGAGATCATCTTGAATCTAATGTATTTTTTTACAAAGTAAATAAAAACACCTAAGGAGGTGGCTTGTTTGTAGCAAACATTATACCTGGTTGTGAACCATCAGTGCCCCTTCCCACCCCCTTAGACACCAGGACCTTGGGCAGCTCCATACTGAGAAGACAGAGTCCCAACCAACCAACTAGTTGCTGTCAAGTTGATTTGATTCCAACTCATGATGACACCACAGAGGTTTCAGGCTGTGATCTTTCTGAACAGACAGATCATCAGGCCTTTCTTCTGAGTTGCTGCTAGGTGGTGCAAACTGTCAGCACTTTCAACTAGTAGCCACACACTTAGCCATTTGTACCACCATTTGTACCATCCTGGATGGAGGCCACCAAGCACAACTTCTCTCCAGTTCTTTTACCTCCATCTCAGGTCTGTGTTTATATTCTCCCTACCTGCCGCCTGCCTTGTGCTCTTGTCCCCTTCTTCCTCCTTTGTGCATCTGTTTTCCTCCTGGGGATTCTCTTTTCATCTCTTTCACTTGCCTTTTCCTTCCCTTCATGGCCATGTTTCTTGAAAGAGTAACCACCCACAACGTGACTTTAGCCTCCTTGCTTCTCAATCACTTCCTAATTGCTCTCTCAGAGCTCATCTCTAACTACCAAATGCCATGAACTGGTATTCTGTGTTCCTCCTACTTTTCCTATGTGCTGTATTTAACCATGCTGCCCCAACTCCTTCAGGAAACCCCCATCTTTTCTTGGTAAACTCGCCTAGTTCTCACCTCAGCTCTCTCTTGGCCTTATGTGTTGGCTTCTGTTCTCTCTACCCTCTAGACATGAGCTACTGCTGAGATTCCCTGCTTCCTACCTCCGTGGACTCTGTCCCACTGAGATTCTATCCACACAGCCCACGCCTTCACTGCTCCCCAGTCCACAGTAACTTCCAAATGCACACTCCCGACCTATACTTTCTACTGAGCTCCAGATGGCACTCCCACTGATTCTCTGTCGCTGTTGCTGTTAGCTGCCATTGAGTTGACTCCAGCTCATGGTAAACCTAACATAAAACAGAAAAAAAAAAAAAAAAAAGCATTACCAGGTCCTCCCCATCTTCAGGATCATATAATGGAGAAAAGATTGAGGCTGTCAAAGATTTCATTTTACTTGGATCTATAATCAATGCCCATGGAAGCAGCAATCAAGGAATCAAACAATGTATTGCACTGGGCAAATCTGGGGCAAGAAACTTCTTTATATGCTTTATAAACTTCATATGTTTGAGTGTTTTGTTGCAGCCACTGTATACTTGAGTGCCTTCTAACCTAGGGGGCTCACTTTTCAGCACTATATCAGACAACATTATTTTAGCTCATACTGTTTTCATTGGCTAATTTTTAGAGGTAATTATCCAGACCTTTCTTCCTATTCTATCTTAAGCCTAGATGCTCCGCTGAAACGTATCCTATCATAGAAAATTCTGCCAGTGTCTGAAATACTGGTAGCATCACTCCAAGCACCATAGCAAAACACAAGCTACCACACTCCAACAAACCACCAGACAGGCAGTACGTTGTTAGGTGCCATTAAGTTGGTTTCAACTTAGAGTGGCCCTATGCACAACAGAACAAAACATTGCCTGGTCTTGTACCATCCTCACACTTGCTGCTATGCTTGAGCCCATTGTTGCAGCCACTGTGTCAATCCATCTCATTATGGGTTTTCCTCTTTTTCACTGATCCTTTACCCAGCATGATGTCCTTCTCCAGGGACTGATCTCCCCTAATAATACGTCCCAAGTACATGAGACGCAGCTTACCATCCTCACTTCTGTGCATATTCTAGCTGTACTTTTTCCAAGACAGATTTGTTCCTTCTTCTGGTAGTCTGTGGTATATTCAGTATTCTTTGCCAATGCCGTAATTCAAATGCATCAATTCTTTCTCAGCTTTCCTTATTTATTGTCCACTTTCACACGCATATGAGACAACTGAAACCATCATGGCTTTGGTGAGGTACACCTTAGCCCTCAAAGTGACATCTTTGCTTTTTAAAATCTGACAGAAGTTTCTTGCCCCAAATTTGCTCAATGCAATAGATTGTATGATTTCTTGATTGCTGCTTCCATGGGCATTGATTATAGATCCAAGTAAAATGAAATCCTTGACAGCCTCAATCTTGTCTCCATTATATGATATTGTTTATTGGTCCAGTTGTGAAGATTTTTGTTATCTTTATGTTGGAGTATAATTCATCTTGAAGGCTGTAATCTCTAATCTTCATTAGTAAGTACTTCAAGTTCTCTTCCCTTTTAGCAAAGGGCATTTGTGTCATCTGCATGACACAGATTGTTATAAGTCTTCCTCCAATCCTGATGCCTCAACCGCCTTGATAGGGTCCAGTTTTTCTGATTATTTGCTCAGCACTGAGACTGAATAAGTATGGTGATAGGATACAACCCTGAGACACATGTTTCTTGATTTTAAACCATGGAACAACCCTTTCTTCTGTTTGAATAACTGCTCTCTGGTCCATGTACAGCTTCTGTCCAAGCACTATTAAGCGTTGTGGAATTCCTATTCTTCACAATGTTATCTATAATTTGCTATGATCCACACAGTTAAATGCCTTTCCATAGTCGATAAAACACAGCTAAACACTTCTGGTATTCTCTGCTTTCAGTCAAGATCCATCTGACATCAGCAATGACATTCCTTATTCCATGTCCTTTTCTGAACTTGCAAGAATTTCTGGCAGTTTCCTGTCATGTACTGCTGTAACCCGTTTTGAATTATCTTTAGAAAATTTTACTTGTGTGTGTTATTGGTAATATTGTTCAATAATTTCTGCATTTTGTTGGCTCTCCTTTCATTGAGATGGGAATGTATACGGATCTCATTCGGTCTGTCCAAGTAGCTATTTTCCAAATTTCCTGGAACAGACAATGCTTCTAGTGTTGCACCTATTTGTTGAAAAATCTCAGTTGGCATTCCATCGATTCCTGGAGCCAGGTTTTTTGCCAATGCCTTTAATGCAGTTTGGACTTCCTCCTTCAGTACCTTCAGTTCTTGATCATGTGCTACTCTTGAAATGGATGAACATCAACCAATCCTTCATGATAGAGTGATTCTGTGTATTCCTTTCATCTTCTTTTAATGCTTCCTGTGCAGTTCAGTATGCTTCCCATAGAATCCTTCATTATTACAACTCAAGGCTTAAATTTTTTCTCCAGATCTTCCAACTTGAGAAATATTGAGCATATTCTTCCCTTTCGGTTTTCTAACTCCAGGTCTTTGCACATTTCATTATACTTTCTTTACTTTGTCCTTCCAACCAGCCTTTGAAATCTTCTGTTCAGCTCTTTTATTTCATCACTTCTTCTGTTTGCTTTAGCTATTCTATACTCAAGAACAAGTTTCAGGGTCTCATCTGACATCTAGCTTGGTCATTTTATTTTTGTTTTTTGTTTTTTTAAAATGATCTGTAGCTTTTTCATGTCTGATGTCCTTAATGTCATCTCACAACTCAATTGGTCTTAAGTCATTAGTGTTGGATGTGTCAAATGTATTCTTAAGATGGTCTCTAAATTCAGCTGGGATTTACTCAAGGTTGTACTACTGTCACTCTTGTGGACTTGTTTTACTTTTCTGCAGATTCAACTTGAACTTGCATAAGAGCAATTCATGGTCTCTTCTGCAGTTAGCCCATGGCCTTGTTCTAACTGATGGCATTCAGCTTCTCCATTATTTCTTTCCACAAATGTAGTCGACTTGATTCCTGTGTATTCCATATAGCATATTCCATACATCAAATTCCATGTGTATAGTTGCCACTTACATTTTTTTACTATTATTATTATTTTTAAATATATCTCCAATGAATAGGCCATTGGTCTTGCAAAATTTTAACATGTGATCTCTGACTTTCATATTCCATTCATCAGTAATTATCAATGCATCTTGATTGTATGTCTGATGAATTTCAGACTGCTGAAGTTGATAAAATCTTAAATTTCCTCAACTTTGGGATTAATGGTTGGTGCATAAACTCAAACAATAGTCATATTAATTGATCTTCCTCATAGGCATCCAGATATCATCTTGTCACTGACAGCATTATACTTCAGGATTGATTTTGAAATGTTCTTTTTGACAGTGAATGCAACACTGATCTTCAATTTGTCATTCCCAGCATAGCAGACCATGCCTAGAAAAATGTAGGGAACCATGTCTCGTTTCCAAATCTTGCAGCCCTTGAGGATATCCACACTGAATGGCAAAGGTGACTCACACACTTTGCCAAGCACAGCTTCCCTAAACTCTCCTTGGAATTACACAATTCTGGGCTGCTCCCATGACCCATTAGACTTTTGGCTTCATCAGCTTTCTTCATCTCTGACCCCAGGTAGCCAGCCCAAATATGACTGTCATATCATTAAACTATAGTTTTCACTGGGAAAAGATTTATTGGCCTTCACCTAACTGTGAATAGTACTTAACCCATCAGCTCAATGGAACAAACTAGACTCAGGCAATTATTTTAGAGACAAAGGGAAAGGCAATCCCCAAAAAAATGTCTACAGAAATTTATTTAAAACTTTCTAGAATTCTGTTGCAAGATAAACTACCTTCCAGCAGTTCTTTCTAACTTCACTAAACGGAAACTCTTAGATGATTTCAGTAAATCAAAACGTTACCTGTTGCCATCAAGTCAATTCCTACTCACAGTGACCTTGTAAGATACAACAGAACCGCCCCATAGGGCTTCCAAGGTCATGATGTTTACTGAAGCAAACTGCCATGTCTGTCCCCAATGGACTGGCTGGTGGGTTTGAACCACTGACCTTTGGTTAGCAGCTGAGCACTTATGTTTTTCTTCACTTTTACTCATCTTCTGGCCTCCTATTCATCTGCCAGCCCTCAGACATTTCTAACAGAACCTCCTACAGCTGACAGCACCCAGATTATCTCTTGGTCACAAGTCTTTGGGCTCGTCAGTGGCAGAAAGCTCACCACCTCAATTAGCATCTTCTTTTCCTCCCAACTTTGCCTCTTTCCCACTTTGTGTTCTAATAATTTGATCCTTGGTATGCAAATGACCCTTTTCTTAGTTTCCCCAAAAGTCCAGCTTTCAGATCAATTTGGCAACAATATGAGACTTCCAGATGCTCATCCATTTTGTGGCTTAATATAGCAATGTCATCAGCATGGTCTGTGCAAATATGTCCAGTTCACTTAATAGACCATTAGCCCCTTTCTGGAAAGAGGCTGGCAGCTTCCTCTGATCAGAGTGTTAGGTGTTAAGCTTATATGCCATCTGGTATTACAAATGCTGTTTTGAATTTGGATTCCTCATATTTGTCCAAAACCTTCTTCTAAACCAGGAGTTAAGATTTTGTAAGTACCTAATTCATCTAACACTGTATCGAGTCTGATATGGGCTGTGCATCTAGTTTGATCACAGAATTTCATTTCCTATGATTGACGCAAAATCTAATTACCATCTAGGCTTAGAAACCCTCAGGCCCACATGAGCTAATAACCTCTAGCTTTAACAACTCTTCCAACCTGTTTCCATAAACCGCAAAGAGCAGAACTATTCTACAAGTACTTTCGAGGCTCCTGTCCCAATTGGACCAGGTGTACTCTAAGGTCATTTCTACCTCCAAAATTCTACACTTCTATGCACTTTCACTCATGCTTTCCTGCTTTCCCACTGACTTAACAGAGAAGGGTTTCTCAGATTTGCCACTACTGTCAGATTGGGCAGTATAATCCTTTATTATTTGTCCTGTGCCTTCTATGATGGTTTGCAGCATTGCTGGCCTCTATTCAATAGATGCCAGTAGCACACTTCCCAGCCTACCTGTAACAACCAAAACCATCTTCAGACATTGCTAGATCTTCCATGGAGGGCAAAATTGCCGCTAGTTGAGGGAGTAATTGCTTGCAGCAGTGGGTTTATGATTATGGTGGTAGAATAACTTGAAAAAGGGTGCAAAGAATCATTGCACAACTTGGTAACATTATCAGTGTCACTGTATTATATGTGTACAAATTGGTGTAGTGTTTGTTCTGCTGTATATTTTCACCACAGTAAAAATACTCAAAAAAACAAAAAAAAAGCCCGCAGTTGAGAACTTCTACAGTAAAGCAAGATGGGATTCTACTTGGTTTTCTTGGGAATAGGCTAGACAGATTCACCCATGGTATTATCTCAGACCACCATATCTCATAAGTGATTTCAAAGCAGGATTTTTCAAAGTTTAGTTTGAAAAAATTTTAAATCTGCATTTAAAAATGCAGATTCCTGAACCTTCTCCTTACTTTATCAGCATTTTGAGAGATGTGGTCCAAGATTTACATTCTAACAAACTCTAGTAGCGATTCTTACATACACTAAAGTTTTCAACTTTACTGTTCTACCATTAGATCTTCCATATATGAAAGCTGCCTGTCAGTTTTCATACTCAGTGACACTGTATTAAAAAGTGGTCTCTCTTTATATCTCTGCTGAGCCTGCACTAACTAGTGTTAGTTCTATCAGCAGCTACCTATGTGTCAAGTATCTCTGAGGAAAATCTCAATGAAAGAGGCATGCTCAGAAAAAACCACAACTAGAGTATTATTAGGGGCTAACATCACCACCTCTAGGTAGCAGGTGGGCTGAGGAAAGGAGTTCCTTGGAAACCTTACTAGTGCAGGAAAGCAGCACTCCCCTGAACATTGTCTTTTTCCTCTTT
Organism: Heterohyrax brucei; assembly: GCA_028571685.1. Lineage (NCBI taxonomy): Eukaryota > Metazoa > Chordata > Mammalia > Hyracoidea > Procaviidae > Heterohyrax > Heterohyrax brucei. The sequence continues at coordinate 46,767,070 of CM053160.1, read as the reverse complement.
AGCCCAGTGGAAGATGAGCACTACTCCCACTGGAACCTTACCTCTGGGTCTCTCAGAATCCTTATTCTTGCATGAATTTCCACCAGTCGGTATCACAAGCACATGGATGTACCTGAGTAGATACCCCTGGCTGGGAATCAAGATGTTTTAAGTTCCTATTCAATCTGCACTAACATCTAGAGGTATAAATCTGGGCACTTTACAGATCCTTGTTGGTAACATGTGAAGACTGCACCACATTAGTGATTCCCCAATACTAAACCTCAGAATTAGCTGAGCAGCTTTGTGAAAATAAATTTCTCCCATTATATCCCTTGAGGATTTGATTGCGTCTTGAATGTCCACATTTTTAAAAGCTCTGCAGGTGATTTGAATTTGGGACCCATTGCCCTAGGGCTTGCCTAAGGTTGCTGATATACAAGAAAAGCTGTGGTGGTCTTCCAGTATGGCCACTGGGTGACTTCCGAAGCAGAATCCCCTCCCTTCTCCTGCTGGCTTGCTTCATTTCACATCTTTATCATTGGACTCCACTTTGTATGCCAGACAAGGGCAGATTACCCAATAAACGAGATACACAAAGGCTTACTTACTAAATCGGTAGTGCACAATTTTGCCTGTTTTTCACATCTCTGATGCAGCTATGAAAACCCTGGTGGCACAGTGGTTCAATGCTAGGGCTGCTAAACAAATGGCTCACGGTTCAAACCCATCAAGTGCTCCCTGGAAACTCTATGGGGGCAGTTCTACTCTGTTCTATAAGGTCATTATAAGTCAGAATCAACTCAGCGGCAATGGGCTGGGTTTGGATTTGGTTTTGGTTTTGATGCAGTATAGCACACATGAAATTGTATACAGCAGATCAGTAGGTAAACAATTAAACTCATGGGTACCTTGCTTACTGGTTAATCTGCCTCTGAACTGCCAGGCATTAGATGCTTGGAATGTCTACAGACTTTAACCACAAGGACAGCTTACAGCCAAATAAAAAGGATCTTAGGCTGGCTTCCATGGACAGTTTTAGAAGATTTACTGACCTCTTAAAATTGTTACAAATTTGACACAAGTATGCATTTATATGGTGAAAGGGTGGGTCCATAGTTTACATCAGATTCTCAAGAGTCCATGACTTAAAAAAAGGTTAAGACTCCTGGTCTAATAAGACACACAGATAATCAGGCAAATGAAGAGTTGTAGCATGTTGACAAAGGCTACCTCACAAGAGTCTACTGAGTGCTAGGGTAATTCAAAGGAGTCCTTGTGTGCAATAGTTAAGAGCTCGGCTGCTAACTAAAAGGTCAGCAGTTCAAATCCTTCAGCTGCTCCACAAGAGAAAGATGTGTCAGTCTGCTTCCATCAAGACTGTAGCCTAGGAAAACCCTATGGGGCAGTTCTACTCTATCCTTTAGGGAAGGTAAGAGTTGGAATCTACTCAACAGTACACAGTAACAACAGGGAGCTCAAGTCTGGTTGCAACCAGCTGCAACTCCTGTTCTTCAGGAGTTGCCTCGTTTTTTTCATCTCCTTCCTTTTTCATTCCTAGCTAAGTATCAAATCACTATGTGACTATTTCAACTCAGTTCAAGTTGCCACAAGAGCAATACAAAGTTCTGTGGGAGCACAGACCAGAAGAAAGCAGTTCTGCCCAGGGAAATTGAAGAAGGTGTCTAGAGAAGGCCTGGCTCCTGTCCCAAAAGTGGATGGAAGGAGGTCATTCCTACAGAAGGAACAGAGTGAGAAAAGACATGGCAGTGGGAAAAATGTACATGTGTTTGAGATACTAAGAGCCACCCCACATGCCAGAAGGATGGTGTGAGAGGAGGAGGAATCAGAGATCAGACTGAAAAGGTAGGCTGGGACCAGATGGTGGAGGAGTTTGAATGCTGTTTGGGAACTAGGACTTTTTTATGGACAATGACAAAACACTGGACAGCTGTGGGTAAGGGAACCAGGTGATCTGAGTTATTCTTCAGGTAGAATACTCTGCCAGTAATATAAAATAGATCACAAAGGCAAAGATCAGAGATGGAGAGACCGGTTAGAAAGCCACTTTAACCTAAGAGACAAGGAAGTCCTTTACAAAAACATGCACCAGGAATGCAGACATGCATGCTATTTGGATGGGGAGGAAGGAAGCAAGAAAGGAGATGTTAAAGATACCCTCAGGTTTTTAAATCTGAGTGAGGTGGGAAATAAGGCACCATTTAGAGAGACACCAAACAGAAAGGAAGGCTTCAGGGTGGGAAAAGTGTATCAGACAAGAATTACATTCACCTACTAGTAACAAAGACCCAAAGTGTCAATGGCTTAAATAAGACAAGGACTCCTCATAATGAAGGCACAGGTAAATCTCCCAGGGCTATCATCAATGTCCCAGCCTCCTCTCTTTCCACTCCGTTACTGATGGCTTCTGGCCTCATGTGACTTCCATCCTCAGTCTCTCAAGATGGTCAACTGAGTACCAGCCAAAACGTTCACTGATTGCACAGGAAGCTAGCAGAAGGAAGAAAGAAGGAAGACCTTCTCCCCAGCTGATCACTTCTATTTATATGTCACTAGCCACCTCTGGCTATAAGGAATAAAATGAGTGCTCTGTCAGTAAGGAAGAAGGGAGAGAGATATGTGATGGACCCCAAAAGGGAAGACAGGCTTTATGTTTAACAAATTGCATTTAAAATCCTGGTGAGACATTTTAGTGGAGATACAGGCAGGGATCAGAGTAGTGTCTAGACAGGTGCAGGATATTAAAATATCAGTTCTGGAGGTAACAGGTGCTGAAAGGATAGAATTGGGAGAACCTGACAGAAGTATTGACTGTAGCTACAAAAATGAACAAAGTCATGAAGAGGCAGAGCTTAAAGAGAAGGGGAGAACTTTAGAGAGAGGCTCTTAGGAACAAAGGGGGAAAAGAGCAGAAAGTCTGAGTTCTGAGTGCAATTTTTCAGGAGAGTTTTAAGAAACGAGTGTGTGGTCCACATTGCCACATGCTGCATTGCCACATGAGACTGAGGACTAAGCAGGGAGGTTGGATCTGGTGATGAGGAAGTCAAAAGTTATTCCCAGAGGGCAAATTTAGTTGGAGTGGATTAGGGAGGAAAGCAGATTCCAGAGTTGAGAATTAGCTGGAAGATGCTGAAATGGAGGCATAACATGTAGATCCCATCTTGGAGAAGTCTTTTGGTGACTACAGAACTTCATGGGTAGGGGAGGGCAGTGTCAAAGGCTAGCAGGAGAAGTATGATTGAAGGAAGCTTTCTTAAGATGAAGTGGAACAACCAGGACCGTCTCTGACCTAAGCTGCCGGTCACTGCACTTTTTTCTTTAGGCATCGGGTTGGATACCCTGCCAACACAGGCATCTGTACCACCGTGAACACTTGAGCACTTTGGCTCCCCAGATAGGGGCTTTGGGGCACACACACACACCAATCTGATGTCCTGCAATTGTCCAGACTGAGCAGTAACTCTGGGTGTAAGATAGGCAAGAACTCCAAGGTTGCATGAAGCACCTTCCTGCTGACCCATGTTGGCAAGGTTGGGTTGAGAAAGGGTTCCATCCAGCTAAGGCCATAAAATAGAGATGAAACTCTGGACTGAAGCCCAAACAGTAAGTAGGAAGAAAAGTTAGAGGCAGAGACTTCCAGAAGATCCAACTAAAGATAGGAAGCCCGGGAGAGGAGGGGAGCAAAGTTTGGGAACAATCAGGTAGGGGTGGGAAAACATCATGGTCAGGCTGGTGGCTAGACCAGAAATTGGTGAAAGAGGCAGAAAAGCAGCAGGGAGTTTCCAGAGGTTTTTTGGGTCTACTTGGCTTGTCTCTTGTAGCATCTCTTCCCTGACCTGAAACTGTGATGCAGGTTTCTCTCTCTAAATGCCCAACCCACTTACATCTCAAAGTGGCTTGAGTCTATTTCCTATAGATGATGCACAGATGGTGATAATTAAATGTAGGTATAATGAAAAATTAATTAATACCAGGGTTGATTTTTACATGGTGACCTTAAACAGGCAGATTTACTATACATCCTCATGAGGTTTTTTTTTTTAATTGTGCTTTATATGAAGGTTTACAGAGCTAATTAGTTTCTCATTAAACGATTACTATACATACTGTTTTGTGACACTGGTTGCCAACCCTGTGACATGTCAACGCTATCCCCTTCTCGACCGTGGGTTCCCCATTGCCATCCACCCAGCTTTCCTATCCCCTTCTGCCTTCTTGTCCTTGCCCCTGGGCTTGCATACATGTTAAGCTACACATATTACTGTTTGTTTTACGGGCCTATCTACTCTTTGGCTGAAGGGTAAGCCTCAGGAGTGACTTCAGTATTTAATTAAAAGGGTATCCAGGGGCCACACTTTGGGTTTCTCCAGTCTCTGTTACATCACCAAGTCTGGTCTTTTTTTATGCATTAGGACTTTGTTCTACTTTTTCCTCGGTCTAGGACCCTCTACTGTTATCCCCGGCAAAGCAATTAGTGGTAGTAGTAGGGCACAGTTTAGTTGTGCTGGACCCAATCTGGTCATGCTCCCAGTTTCTTAAACCTATCTGACTCCCCTCGGGCCTGATGAGAGAACATAAACAAATTCTTCTGTATGAGTGACTCTCTGGAATGTGTGTGGCTCCAAAGACTCAGCTAAGGATATAACTATACGCAGTTTTTGGTGCACTCATTCTGTACCAACTTGGATACATTATGTACATTGGGTAAATAAGCCTCACTTCTGAGTCTTCGTTTTTTCATTTGTCAAGTGTTTGACCATTTGCTTTCCCATTTCTTCCCAACTCTGAAATTCTATGAACCTACACACTAACAGACCAAAAAACCAAATCCACTGCCATGAAGTTGATTCCAACTCCTAGTGACTCAATCGGGCTTCCAAGGCTGTGAATCTCTGCAGAAGCGATCACATTGTTCTCCTGAGGAACAGTGGTGGTTCTGAACTGCCAACCCTTCAGTTAGCAGTCCGTTGCTTTAATCACTCTGCCACCAGAGCTCCTTATGAACCTATGTATCTGTGTGCAAAACTGCTGCACAGTGACTGGCAAACAGATGCTCTGGAAACACACTGGTATAAACACTATTAAGAGATTTATCTTTTCCACTGCTTTGGACTAATAGAGGTCCCTGATTTTTTTTCCCCTCCTTCCACCACTGTTACTGGCAGGTGTGTATCCTTGAGTGTGAAGAGAAGGTCTTCCCAAGCCCTCTCTGGACTCCATGTACTAAGGTCCTAACCAGGAGGTCCCAGCAGCTCAGCCCTACTCACCCAGAGCATGTGGCAGCTGCTCTTTACCAGCCAAGAGCATCTGAGGTGCAGAATCTGAAGAGACTGCCCCGTGTAAGGAGCCTATTCCAGGCACAGGAAGGCACAAAGCCTGGCATCGATGGGGCTGGGAAGATGGAGCAGAAGCAGCTGCAGAAGAGGTTTGGGGGCTTCACTGGGGCCCGGAAGTCAGCCCGGAAGTTGGCCAACCAGAAGCGGTTCAGTGAGTTTATGAGGCAGTACCTCGTCTTGAGCATGCAGTCCAGCCAGCGCCGGCGCACCTTGCACCAGAATGGTAATGCCTAGCTGGAAGGGGAGCCCCTTCCAGCTGCACCGTCTACTTCAATCCATGAGTGAGTTGGGCATGAATGAACTGGGGGCAAGAAGACACCTCATACACCCAACTGTCTCGGCCTTTCTCACAGTCTGAGAAACACATTACCCCTTGCCCCCAAACACACTTACACAGACACACACGCACGCACGCACGCACGCACGCACGCACGCACGCACGCACGCAACACAGAATCTGAAGTTCAGCTACTGTGCGTTTGTGAGGTAGTCCTCTCCCCTTCTTCCTCTGTTCCCAGGGAACTAATAGGCCCACCTTGGCTCTAGGGAGCAAAGATTTTTCTAGGATTGCTCCTTGAGGCTGACCACTCTCATTTAAAGCTTGGTTACCATGGGGATGAAAGTAGTATGTTAAGATAACTAATTCTTTTCTATCTCTTCAAGGAGCTTAGTTACTATGGGGACTGTGAGATGGACCAAGCCTCCAAGCCTCCTATCTGGTTTCCATGGCAACTATTCTGCTCACCTTTCCTCCGGGACTTTATCTCTAAGAACCAGTGACTGGTCCTACTCTCATTTGCAAAGGGTCTGATTACTGTGGTTATAATTTCATCTTCGAAGACAGCTTACTTACTCTGTCCCCTATCCCTTCTGTCTTAAGGTGACTTGATTCCATGGAAACCATTCAACTTTGTCTCCCCCAGTCATGAGTTCATGCTAGAGCCCGTAGTTAAGGTTTCTGCTTTTCTTCCCTCCACAAGCCACTTGTCCATCAACCACCAGATTTGCCTTAATTTGTATGTAAGAATATAAGCATTTGCAGAGTGCCATGCCTCTTCTTAAACATCCTAGAAACCTGACCCAATGTAAAGAGTAAGTTGGTCCACCAAAATCACTCTAAAATATTACCCAAGTGGTGGTTTTCCTTGACTCTGATATTTTTTTAAAAATCCACATGTGCTATTTTACTTAACATTTAAGTCAAAATTAGCCAGAGTATTAGTAATCTTCCTTCAAGTATAATAATAGCTGTGCTAACCTTTGGAAACTCTGCTGATGTAGTGCCTAAGTGCTACGTCTGCTAACCAGAAGGTTGGCAGATCGAACCCACCAGGTGCTTCTTGGAAACTCTATGGAGCAGTTCTACTCTGTCCAAAGTGTTGTTATCTTGTCACTATGGGTCGGAACCAACTCCACAGCAGGGCTTGGCTTGGATTTTAGTGTTAATCTTTGGCCCACCAAGGGGGCAGGGCTCCTTGAAGGCAGTTATCTGCAGGTAGGCAAACTTCTTTGCAACAGGTCCATTGTCAAATACGGACATGTATGTTAAAGTGGTGGGGAAAGGCTGTTATATTTATCTTGACAGAGTAACTAATCTCCAAAGGCCCTGAATTAACCTCTCTGTTTCTGAAGTCTTATTCTTGGATCCTTAATAGGGATTCTATTTCTTCCTAAACTATATCCATCTAACAGTAAATCTTTCAGAAATAATATGCATTGAGTTCTTTCAAATTTAAAGATTCTTCTTCAGAGTGGTTATTAGGGAACACTAAAACTAACGCCTAATCCCGAACTAGAAGTTTTCTTTACCAAAGACAGTTGAAAATCAGTCACACTAGCAGCAATGGATTTATTTCAGCCACTTGAGCCTCTATTCAGGGAATTGTTTTTCTAATTTTCTATTATGCTTCCAACTGAGATGGGGCTGAAAGAAAGCTAGTAACTAGCTTCTGTCTGCTCCTTTGCTCAAGATGTCAAGATCTTAGTGGAAATATTAACCAACTTATTTGGGTATCACTGGTGGCACAGTGGTTAAATGCTACGTCTGCTAACCAAACAGGTTGCAGTTCAAATCTGCCAGATGCTCCTTGGAAACTCTATAGAGCAGTTCTTCTGTCCTATAGTGTTGCTACGAATCAGAATTGACTTGACGGCAGTGGGATTGGGTTTGGTTAAGGTTTTGTGGCAAAATGGTTAAATGCTACAGCTGTTAACCAAAACATCAACAGTTTGAATCTACCAGGCACTCCTTGGAAACTTCACGGGGCAGTTCTATTGTGTCCTATAGGGCCACTGTCTTAGTCACCTAGTGCTGCTATAACAAAGATACCACAAGTGGATGGCATTAAAAAAAATTTTTTATGTTTTCACAGTTCAGTAGGCCAAAAGTCTAAATTCAGGTTGTCAGCTCCAGGGGAAGGCTTTCTCTGCTGGCTCTGGAGGAAGGTCCTTGTCATCAATCTTTCCTTGGACTGGGACCTTCTGAGGTGCAAGGACCCTGTGTCTTTCCCAAAGGATATGCTCTGCTCTGTGCATTGTTTCTTGGTGGAATGAGGTCCTTCAATCTTGCTTGCTTCCCTTTCCTTTATACCTCAACAGTCTGCTCCAAGGCACAGTATAATCTCCCACATTGAGTCATGCCCCACCAACACAACTGATGGCCACCCTCCCTCATTACCATCATAGAGGAAGGGTTTACAACATACAGGAACATCATACAATACCCAAGCCACAACCCAGTCACACCACCACACACATTTTTGGGCAGACACAATTCAATCCATGACAGTTGCTGTGAGTCAGAACTGACTCGCTATGAGCTGGAACCAGCTCAGTGGAAGCAGGTTTGGTGTTTGGTTTTGATAGCCCTTCCTTCTCCCTCTGCAACTGTCTACTTCTTATTCCCATGCATTGGTGGCTGCTGAGTTCTAATATAAAAGAACAAACCATTGACCCTAAGCAGATTCCAACTCATAGCGACTGTGTAGGACAGAGTAGAACTGCCCCGTAGTTTCCAAGGAGTGTCTGGTGGATGTGAACTGCCAACATTTTGGTTAGCAGCTGTAGCACTTAACCACTATGCCACCAGGGTTTCAAAGTTCCAATACTTTGAAATGCATCTATGAGTCTAGAACAGACAACTCAAACTTTGTCTTCACATACACACACTCCAACCTGCCTTACAATTGTTATTGTCATTTCTCCATTATGAGGGGCTCCTGCTAACAAAATTGTTCTTGACTTTTATTCCATTAGTCCCAATAACAGACTCAGATCAGGAAAGCAGATGGGCAGAGGGAATACGGAAACTTCTGGCTACATTAGGGACTAATGATTGGGTTATGATCAGCTTTTATTGGCCTCTTTTTGATCATTTGAGTGAAATAAGACTGGATGTTAGGCAGATAGGATTGAAGAGGCACACTGGGCTTGCTGTTTTAACCATTTCTGACCCCTCAGGTGTCCGGGTGATCCCCAAAACAGCATGTCTCCAGCCCCAGACCTGCCGGCAGAGACTCAGGATCCCTTCCTTCCCAAGGCACTGAGCATCCACAGGCGCTTCCAGCTTTGCCTCCAGGTCTCCACCCCCAAGGAGAACTGCCTATCTGGTCTGCACCTACTGCCCCTCACTGCCCCGCATGTTTCACAACACCCTCGTTGCTACATCAGAGTGTATTTTTGTAATTCCTCCAGCTAACATTTAAATGACCCCACCTTTCCTTCTCACTCGCCTCTTCCCTCTTCTAGGGGCGGGTTAAGGGAACATGACCAATCAAATATGAGCCTGGGGTTCTGACTTGTCACTGCCATAACTGGTTTGTAAAAAGCTGTTCTTTTTGACTGAATGTTTTAAACAAATATTTCTCCATTAAACTTCTACTGAGCAAATGGTTAATAGATTAGTTTGCTGTTTTAATGAAACAATTGAAAAGCACAGGCTTGACACGCATATTCAAGAGTTGCCTCTCCCTGGAAGACAGAGGCAAAGGGCTGCTTTATATAAAGCATACCATGCAGGATACGTGAGCACCCAACTGTACTGTGTTGCCAGATCCCAGTGGAGTAGGAGGGGAAACAGATGTGCAGAGCTGTGTGGAGTGAATGGATGGGACAAAGGAAGACAGTAGTCCTCGAAGTTCCAGTGTGCCTCAGATTCAGAGAAGGCAGACTCTGAGCTCCAGCTTCTGATCCAGTAGGAATTTGCATTCCTAACCAGTTTCCATGCAGATTCTGCTGGTTGGGGACTACAATTTGGGAACCACTGGACTGGGACACAGGGTGAGGGGTGGAGCCAAAACAAACTTGCTGATGTCATTTTTATCTCCAGTTAAACACTAAACATGTTAAGGACTGTAGCTGTCAGGGTCCACACAAAAAACACACAGAACCTCAAATGGAGTAGTTAAGGAGAGTTAAATGCAAGACTATTTATAAAAGTAGACAAGGTTAGAGAGAAATCAGTAAGGGATGGTAAAGTACTTTGTTGGGGAACTGGGGAGTCCTGAGAAGGAAAAGGGAGTCTCTGGAACCAAGCACTTAAGTCACTGAGCCACATGGCTCCTTGTAGCAAGGCTGGGATGATGTTTTCTTCCTCCCACCATCCTTCCCACCCAAGTCAGCTTCTAAGAAGACATCTGGATCACCACACCACCATGTAATGGGTCCCTGTAGGCAATGACCAGGGAGTGACGCCATGTTGCTCTCTGGGTTCAGAACCTATCCTCTAAGTAGAGTGTAACTTGGTTTCTCTTGTCTATTATACTGGGTCACTGCCCAGAAGACCCAAGAATATGGCCCCTGTTGTCAAATATGCTCCCTGTTGTCAATACAAACATTATAGTGAAGTTACTACCTGGATTAGAATCCTGGGACTATTTTCCCCTACTTTATGACCTTGGCAAGTGATTTAGCCCAGTCTCATTTGCAAAATGGGAATGAGAACAGTCACAGGCTATGGTGAGGATTTATTTCAGGTAATCCACATTAACACTTGGCCTACTATCTGGTAAATGTTACCGACAGTTATTGCAAGCAAATGGATGCACATACCTTGCTTAACACCACAGACAACAACGATCTTATTTTCTACAGGGAGAGAAGGCAGAGGGAAAGGCACCAATTAAATCAGACAATGTACCATTTTATTCTTTATAAAATATATTTCATATTGCTGCTGTAAAAACATTACATTTCACATTTTTTTAAAAAAATTTAACAGTAAAAATAATACTTGGAAGACAGCCAGGGGAAAGGCGCCAATAAGACAAGTTCACAGATGGGATTTATCTCCCTCTTCTCTTTTTCGCCCTTCATAAAATCAGAACCTGAGATGACCAACCAGAAAGTAACAGGACAGATTCCTTCAAACAAACCAGAGCTTCCACACCCAAATTGCTACTGTCCTTCAAGAAGTCACCTTGGGAAGCTATAGATTTACTACAACACGGGGCTATTGCTCACAACACTCTCTGAAATTACAAAATTGCTTTCAGTGCTGGTCTAAAAGCCCATAAATAAATCCAAGCAATTTTACTCAATAGTCAGTCCTCTTACTTTGCACCTAAGACCTCAATTACCCTACTTGACCACAGAAATGATTTACCAGACTTGTGATTTACCGTTGTCACAGCAAATCAAAAGACAGCACCACAGACTCTGAAGGTTAAGTCCAAAAACTATTTTGAATAAGGGTGACATCACTGGAATAACTGTCTAGTTCCCCAAGGTAACTGCTTTGAAAATCAGTCCTGTTAGTTTCAAAAGCACACCTCTGGCATCTTCCCTTGATTGGATTCTGCTGTCTGGCTGGGCTGGGAAGCAGAGAGATACAGAGATGAAGAAAACAGGCATGATCACTTGATCAATTCACAAACCACCCCCATCCCCCCCAGAAGAACCACCACATGTTGCTGTCAAGAACCAACACAACAGTAACGAGACAGAGGAGCAGAAGGTGGGGAGAAGGGAAAGAATACCACCAAAAGAAGAGCGGGAGCAAATGCAGGCAGGAAAGCTGCACCAAAAAAGAAAACGAAAAAAATCTTTTTTAAAATTGTTCCATCAATTTCTTCTTTCATTGTCCTTTGTATTCCTGTGCACCAATGACATGGCAAGCCTATCTCACTTAAAGAAAATCTTTATATCTAGTTATAGCTACAGAATTTAAACCAAGCAGGGAAGTAAAGCAGTTTTTCAGACAAGAGACTCAGCAAGAGCTCTGATTAAGAAAACTGCCTAAAAGAGAAGGGATGATCGTCCTTTGCTGAGGTTCCACTTCTCAAAATGTTCCCTCCTCTTACCAGTGAGATCTGAAGATGATTAACATGAGGAAGACAGGTACTAACTTGATGTCAGCTTTTAATTCTCAGTGAGGTTGAAGAGGAAGAACCCTGGGCCACCTCTTGCTGGCCTGGTTTCTAGCTTTACTAAGAATCAGAAATCCACATAATTTTTTTTTAACTAAATTATAAAAATATATTCCATTAGCACCAAGACACTCATACACAAGTGTGTCTTTCCCTTCTATCACCAAGCCCAGGCCACTGTCATGTTTATGACATTCCACCCCTATTCTTAGATTTACAGGGTCTTTTATTTATTTATTTCATTAAATCTGTCTTAGATTGAAAAGTATACATGTATTTCCCACGGGAAACTGCCAAAGGAACTTCAGTAGCCTGGTATTTTCACCTGGGTCCAAGAGGACAACCTAGATTAGAATCAAGGGGTTGACACTGCTCAGTCTCAGGAGAGATGGCCTGGTGGGATTCCCTGAACCCTGACATCTGGGACATACGTCCAGGACTCCTATATCAAGATAACTGGCACTGGTGGCCACACTCAAGCAGGCCCTAGGGAAGTCTTGATGTTTAGAAGGTGAGGCTCTATTATCAGGATCCATCTCATTCAATCTTTATTAATCATGAGCTAGCATGAAAATAAACTACCAACATCTCCTTCCCAACATCTTTGCTTATTTACCTCACAAACAATGCAGCTCTGGTGCCCTTAAATTTCCGTGGTCTCCACAAACACTAAAGGCCTACACTCCAGTGACTGTGAATTCTACCTCACATCTTCCTCACATGAGTGCCTCAGCTTCAATCTCACACACTCCCATCCCACACCCCCTGCCCCAGGACTCTCATTACCCTTCACTACCCTACCTTCAGGTAACAGATGATGCTCAGCAGACATTTGGGAAGGTTACAATAATCAAACTAATGCTCCACATCACACAGACTAGACCACCAATGACCAAGAGACACACAGAACAACCCTCCTGGGTTACCTGAAGAGTCCTGGGCCCCTTACCACCTTAGGAAGATCAGATTCTTCCCAAAGAGGCAGATGAAATAATGAAACCATCAGGGAGCTGTGAGCCCCCTGCCATTGTGGGAATCTCTGCTACCTGCTTTCTGTCCATTCCCTTCTTTCTCCTCTCTCCACAGCCATCCCTACCTGCAGCTTTAGGAGGGACATAGGGGACATTCCTGCTGAAGAACCTACCATGGCCTCTGAGGCTCACTGAAGTAAAACAGCCATTTAATAAAGTGTCCAAATAAAAGCTTCAGAATAAAACATAAAACAAAACAAAGTGTTTTAGAAGTGTCATTTCCATCAATGGAGGAGACATCAAGAGGGAAGTAACAACAGAGTTTCACAGATCCTAACAACCCTCTAGCATTTCCTCAAAGAAACAGCAAAGAATGATCAAGGTAGTGTTTAACTGCCACATTTCAAAAAGTGAACACTCTAGCCTTCTGGCTCAGCTAATTTGGGACAGTCTTTAAAAACCTATTTGCCTGGGCTTTGAGAAGAAGCCATATATTTGTTTGGGGAAATCCAACATCTGAGAGAACCCAGATTCAAACAGTTGTCACCAAGAAAAGGTTTCCCTTTTACTTCCATGGAAGCAGCTTGATATAAAGGACAAAAGCTCCCTCCTCCAGATTTGGACAGAGAAGAGGAGACGGCACCTTGTAAAGTGCACTCCCATATGCGATGGGTCCTGCTCTCCAAGTGACCAACCAGAAACTTTTTTTTTTTTTAACGAAAGTAAATTCATCTTGCTCATAGTCCCTTCCAAAAGAGTTGAGAAAGCAAAGAATTCACCAACTCAGCGAGAAACAGAATGAGCCGATACATACAAACCAACACCCTAAAGAAACAAGGCATGGGGAAGGGAGGGTAATTCATTCTTTGGTCTCTGGTTTACTGTAGAATACCCTCGGTCAGTTCTGGCTCTCTCCTATTTTAGCGGAAAGAAAGACAGGTCCGTTTCTTTTTTAAAAAATAAAATGTTCCCCCATGGGGACAAAAACGCTTTTAAGTGTTAAACCTTGACCAAGAGAGCCCAAAATCCACCTTTTCACCTTTATCTTTCTTCAGGTGTCTGCTGTGGGCTTCTTCTCACACATCTGCCTTTTGTCATCTGGCTGCAGGTCAGGCCAGAGAGACGAAGGATGAACGGGTTTGACAAGTTCAATCCAGGAATCGCTGGCAGGCCTTCTTCCACCGGCAGGCTGTGCACCACTGGTCTCGATGCTCAATGCCATACACTTTGCGGCACTTCTTTGCTTCCCCACGGGCTTTCCTGCCAAGGGAGAGTGCACAGTACAGGGTCACATGGTGGCAGGTAGACCTGGAAAGCAGCCAAGCAAGAGGCTACGCAAACACGGAGAGACTGGAACAGGTGGCTCACAATCGAAGCCATCAAGGCACAGACTGAAAGCCTTCCCCAGACAGTACATTCTCCATGTGGACCCCCTTCTCTGGATTAACTCGGTGACGGTGGTGTGGAGTTCGCCAAGTCCCCACTTCCAGTGGAGATGGTGGGCACAGAAACCAGAAAGACGAGATGGCAGACATCTCACCTGGTGCTGCTCTGTGCCCGTGGTGGAGAAGTGACAAGCTGGTGAGATTTCACTGCAGGCTGTGGCGGTGGGGGCTCACTTAAGCTTAGCGACCGGCTCCGTACCTGCACACAGAAAAAGTGGCTGTAAGTACTGGCTGTGAGCATGAGGGCAGTCATGAGAAATGAGAGCAGCACTCCCCCAGCACCCGCAGTGTCATTGACTGCACCCCCCCTGAAGTGCTGGGCCCTGGTATCACACGCTGACACAAAGGCCATAGTGCCTTCTCAGAAGACGGCTCCAGGTGGAGGTGAGTGCTCTACAATGGGGGACCGGGTGCGGGCTGAAGGGAGAGTGACAAGGAGACCCTGAAGGCTGAAAACCGAGCAGGGGTCAAGGTTAGGAGTCCAAGGCAGCCACCTGTACACCATCTAGCGGGCTGCTCCCTACAGGAGATTTAGACAGTTACCATCTAGGAAACAAAGGGGTGGGATTTCACTGGCTCAGTGGCACCTTCTGGCACTTAGGTTTTGCAATGATGTTTAAGATTACAGTGCATCATGTGTGGTTCAAAAGCTCAAGGACTATCAACCTAAGTCGCAGGCTCACAGTGGCCATCAAGTTTTCCGACCCATTCCATACACTCCTTCACATGCTCCTTTCTCCTTCATTTTCCCCCATTTACTTTCTATTTCTCTTTGACTGCCCTACAGAGAATTCTCTCCGTTTCTCTCTTCTTGATACTAAAACCATAATCAGCACCCACAGACAACCTCGCCTAGGGATTTCCTCAGCAATAAACCTGCTTAATCCCTACACTCCTCTGGAAGTAAAGCCTTTCACCTTCTTAGACAGGCTGTGACCAGCTGGGGACTACTATGGGAAGAGAGAATGTATCAAGATCTTCAAGAGGTTTGGGGCCTGGAGGCCTCCAGCACTGGATATGTCTGAGAGAGCCCTAGGCTTGTAGCAGAGCCTCTGTAAGTGTTGAGGGCCACTCACCGGAGAAAGGGAGGGAGCGGTGGAGGGAGCAGCAGCCCAGCTAATACTGGTATAGATATGTGGAGAGACAGGGATCTGGAAGGACGGCAAAGCCTGCAAAGACGAGAGAGAGAGTCAATCGAGGTTCCACCTCCGGAAGCTTTCAAAGTCCAGCACCCATTTCAGCTTGTGCAGCAGGAGGCGCACCCATTCATCTGTGAAACAACCAGAAAATACTACAATAGCGAAGATACATCTTTCCAAGAGAACTATCCAAGTTTCCAAATGTTTGAAATCATCTCTGAGAGCCACGGTAGCCAGTGATTAACTCAGCTGCTAAACAAAAGGCTGGCAGTCCTAATTTACCAACTGTTCCTTGGAAACCCTACAGGGCAGTTCCATTCTGTCCTATATAGAGTTGCTGTGAGTTGGAATCAACTTGACAGCAATGTGCTTTTTAATCTCTTTTGGAACTCTGCTTGGCAATTGATCTCAGATCTGGCAAACATGCCAGCCTCATGACTTAATCATCACAGAGGATTCAAATCTCAGTCTCATCACCTACCAAGAACATGATAAAGGTGGTTCCCAAAGAAGTCCAAAAGCCTTTTAAGCATGGGTGGCACTGCTGGATTAAGTGGATGGCATCTCCAGGCCAATTCCTTGACAGTCAACAACCCTTGCACAGGTTTAAGCCTGACCGTGAAAATATCACACTCAATGTCAGCCATAGAGTGTCAACCACAGCTGCCAAAAGGGCCATCTTAAGTTAGTCAACTTGAAATAGCTAAAGCAGCCACTCATTCTAATCAGAGAGAGAGAGAGCTGGCTCATTTTTTAGAAGATTTATTATTGAAAGCCTTATTTTAAACGACTAACTTGCAAATCAGACCAGATTTGATAAAACTAAATTGTAGGCATACATGGATTTTACGAAAAGCTGGTACACAAAAGTTGGACACTCACCAAGTACCTACTGTGTGCAGTGAAAACCAAAACCACTGCTGCTGAGTCTGACTCACAGTGACCCTGAATGTCACCTGTCCACAACTACATTCCCAACCACACAGGCAGAACAGATTGTTCCTTCCAGGACCTCCACTTTGCTCATGCCACTAATAAAGACACTTAGGACTATTTATTATAATTTGACTGTTTTGACTACTTCTATTTATATAACCATTTTGACTGTTTATTAATGACTAATCAGTTATATATTCATTTCTCCAGCTGAACTGTGCACCTCACAAGGGGAGAAACTGTTTTATCTTATCTGGAAAGTTCATTTAGCCCATACTTGCTGGGTCGTTTATTAATGTTGAAACAATTTAGGAAGTAGAGATTTGCTCTGGAAATCCCAACTCCACTATTCTATTCCATTTAATAAACAGTGATGTAATAATTCTCCAACCAAAATAAGTTAACTTGCTTATTTGGGGATTCAGCTAGATTTTTAGTCACCACCTGTGACAGCTACCAATATAAAATTTCAGAATTCCCACATTCATTGTGTGTAGAACAATTTTATTTTTCCCTCCTTTGTACAAGTAAGACATTAGCAACTTGGCCAAACAGCTCCCAGCCTTCAGTCAAGGTTGTCAGCTATCTCTGATGAGGTTAGCCAGTCACAAGCCAGACACTGAAATGTCCCCACAGCCACAAGGCTAAGCAACCAGACTGCCCCAGTCCCGTACCTGGTATGCATGGTCAGCCTGAATGTGCCAGAAGGAACCAGGAGCTGACTTGCTGAGCGTGCCGGAGGGCAGGTAAGACTCCAGGCCCGGGTGTTCTGGGCCTGAGGGTGGGGCTTTGGGAGGAGGCGGTGAAAGAACAGCCAGGGGCGTGCTGGTCACGCCGGGGGTGGGAGCTGGTTCACTGGCGGGGGTCACAGGGACAACAGTGCTGCCAACAGTCGCCGATTCTTCCTTCATCTGCACCTCTGTGTAATAGAAATCCTCCTCCCGCTTGAACTGGTCAGAGTCCACAGTGTCCCTGTGTGGGAAGCAGATCTGGCATGTATTTAGCTGTAAGTTGCCTCAGTTCAAAACTAGGCAAACCGAAGGTGCTTAGGGCCACCCAGCAAATCAGAGAAGGCACCCAAGAAAACACCCAGAAGCTCATCTCCTGATGTGGGGTCACAGAGGATCAGGCTCTCACACAGCAAAAGAAACACTTTTTCCCAGTACCTAAGGCTTCCACTCTCAGAGAACCTGTGCCTACCTCTCCTCCCATGGGGAGTCATCGACTCTAAGCTCTGCCACAAGTCATCCCCTAGGCCCACCTATTTGCAGTCAAGCTCTTTCCTCAAGGGCTGAGTCAGTTATGTCTGAGTAGCTATGAAGTTAAGACCCAGCTCTACAAGGAAGTAAGTCCCTGGCTCCTGAAAGTCCATACTTTTGGAGCTCCAACTCCCCAGAACCTAGCCTCTATGCTGCTAAGCAATAGGATATAGCCAGAGATTCAAACAAATGACCCTACTTCTACTCTAAACCCAAACCTGCCATCTTGCTTCCTACAGTGAGGCAAGATGGATAGAGCTCCCTTTGTTCCCTTTTCACCCACAGCAAATTCACTGTTGTCATTTGTTATGACAGGAAAGTCCTTCCTTCCTAGCTAAGATATCTTTTCAACAGGCCCACGATGCCTGCTCAGGGGCAGGAATGAACCTCTGAAGAAGGCAGAAAGTGAAAAGGTGGTATTCTCAGCAAGTACTTTTCTTGAAAGTGTTCTACGCTGTGGGTCATAGGAGTGAGCACGGTGGAGGAAGCTCCAAATGGTACCCCAGACAAAGATGGGGCTCCATACCTACCCCAGATGTAGGGCTTTTACATGTCGTTTGATGCCCACAATTGAGCGCAAAACTTTGCCGCAGTTTGGCCACAGGCACTTGTACATCACCTTCAGAGAGTTCTAGGGGAAAAGGCAGACACAGGGTAACTGTGATATGTTCTTCACCTGCACCCTATCTCATCCTCACCTAGTGGAAACTTCAGGTTCAACTGACTGTAACCCTCTGTCTTCTGGTAGAACCCAACAAAAGAGTCTAAGAAAGGGATTCTACGCGATCAAAGAAACTGACAACTTGGACCAAAGACACAGTCCTAATGGTAAATAGCAAGGCTTGCTGCCATGGAGATGAGCCCACCAGACCTCCCATGCATAAGCCTCTGTGGTAGTGCAAAACAAAAGACAAGGACTGGGACAGAGGTTAAAAACAAACAGAACTGCATTAATGAAAAGCAGTAGGCTTCTACGAATATCAGAAGCAACAAAGAAAATACAAATGGGGTAGAACGTGGGAACTTCTATGACTGTCGGATCCCCCCAGTGATGGCTGTCCCTGCCCTTAGGTGCTCACAGGCACTAACCCCACAGCCCAGGCTCATACTCACACTACATCACGTACCCTTCTTTTGCGTGGAGCTGGTTCATCCAATAGGAAAGGGTCTGAATCTGTTTCAAATCCATTATCAGTCTGGGGGGAACCAAAGGCATCTCCCAAATACTTGGGGCTGGCCTGGGGGTGGGGAGGAGAGGGGGTGGAAATGCCACTGCTCCCACTCCAGTGCCCGCTGGTGGTGCTGCTGCCGCTGTCAGACACATCACCACTCTCCTTCCACAGGTCACAGGCTGTACGGGAAGCTGGCCAGAGAGAAGACAAGAGGATGTCCATGGCTTGACTCTGGGCATGGCTCTGGTATGGCCTTGTCTATGCCAGAATCCACACTGACAGCCCAGGTCAGTCTAGTCTGGGAGCTTGGATTCTGGAGTCCAATTTCCAGCTTCAGCTCTGTCTGGCTTTGCCATTCCAGCAGGAAGAAAATAACTGCCTCTTTGTGAGCTGCAGTAAAAATGGAGGAATGTGGAGAGGAAAAAGCCTTCCTGCCTTCTGGCCTCCACGGGTAGGTGAGAATGCACACGTACAAGTATGACCAATGCCACTTGGAAAGCTTCCCCTACAACTAGTTACACGATTCAGGGTGGAAAGAGCAAGTTAAGGGCTTCTTGACTGTGCTTTCTTGAAAAATGCCTTTCACTAATTTAAACCCCAGGAAGAACACTAAAGCCTGTGAATAAAAAGAAACCATTAAGCTCTTACAACTATCAGGAGGGTATACATTTACCAGAGTTAGCTGCAGCCCAGGCTGCTCTTATTTTTATTCAGATAAGATACATTTGTGAAGGAAAAGACAAGATCTGAGAGTATGACTAGTCACAAGATGACTGCAGGCTCTCGTGCCCACTGTGGCCCTGAGCCGACAGCCCTGCCCCAAACCATACATTTGAAGGGGAGAAGTCTGGTGAAACGTGGTAAATGTTCTGCTTTTAAACTGCCTTCAGGCTTTTTCAGGCCCAACTCAGAGAGACTCTTCCATTCCTACGCCACAAATCTGAATTTACAGAACAGGAGAATCTGAAATGCTAACACACGGAAGCACCAAGGGGGTGGGGGCTATGAAGCCTGTGGATGTCATGCCTCATGGCCCCTAGAGACTAACTCCTACTACAGGCATTCCAAAAGTGCCTCCTTATCCTGGATGTCAAGAATGAAGACCACTCTTCATGGCAATGACACATAACCCTACCGATTTTCTTTCATCGTACTCAGCATTCCAGATTGCTTCTATGCTAATCTAGACACCTAAAACAGACTTCCAGCTGTCTGTTTCCAACCTAGGTTCTCATTCAACTTCTCCTCTACCCAAATGGAATGACATGGGAAGGACAGAACTCTTCCCTTCCTAAATATCACCATCAAGTCTCAAAGCTGTGGCTTTCCCTTCCCTGGAAAGCAAGAAGTTACTATATCTACAACAAACGACACAGTGCATCCACACAGGGGGTGAAATCAGAACAGAACTTTAGGTCAGAACCCAGAAACCACTCAACAAGCCAACAGGTTAACAGATTAAGTCACATACATCTACTCAGGAAACCTAGCAGAGATCAATATTCTAGGCAGGAGAAAACTACACTTGGAGTGATCAGGCCTCTAGGGATAAAGGACAGGTCAGGGAGCAGAAAACAATACATATATACCAGGAGTGCCCTAAAGAGGAACAGGGCATAACCACTTGAAACGGTTCAAACTCCGACACTGGAAAGTGGGCATACAAAGAAAGAAAAATATAAAACAAAACAAAAAGTTAACATCAATTAATCTAAGTTATATGATGAACGTAAGTCATTCCTAAGTTATTCTACTTAGATAGTAAGTTTTCTGAGGGTAAGCATAACAGATACTCAACACTATGAAAATAAAGTGCTCCACTGAAAATGCAGAACATTGAGTTTACAGTGGACTTTTAAGAAATAATTACAATTTACTCTGCTCTTCTTCTCTCTACACACACACACAGTAAAACACGGAAACACAGGGAAAAGGTGACTTAAGTGGCAAATAGTAGCCCTGATTAGAGCAAGGTATTTGCTGTCGCATACATCTCAGAATATTTCAATGTAGTTGGCTCTTATACATACATATACAACTAGTTAGCTGCCAAGGATGCCATTCTTGTGCATTAAAAATATAAATAACCAAACACTTACCAATTTACCAATTCTTACATGTATAATTCAGTGACACTGATTTCATTAATCACGTTGTGCAAACATCACTACAATCTTTTTCCAAACCATCCCACCACCATTCACAGAAACTTGAACACATGGGATGCTTCACAACTTTGCATGTCATCCTTACGCACGGGCCATGTCAATCTTCTCTGTATCATTCCGATTTTAGTGTACACTGCTGCTCAGATGAGCACAAGGGGCCTTATTTTTCCACTGACTTCAGCAATAAAATCAGAAATACGTTGTAATGGAAAAAAAACTGTTAATAACAATTAAAAACTGTTTGTCAAAAAGGAACTTGGCACATCAGGATAACATTATCAGTAAGCTTATGCTGGTGTGTGTGTTACGTGTGTAGTACATACACACATCTGCCAGGAACTAGAGTCAATGTTTTTCCTTCCCTTTATGATACTTCCCTAGATCTTCACCCTGCTGACTAACTACTCCAGATCTCCTAAACTTATAAAATTCCTCCAACTGGAAGTAGACTCTTTTCCTCCTCCTTATGCTATGTTCCTCCAAGTACTAACAGAGCAGTCATGCAATACTGTGTTCACAACTAGAGCCCCTCAGAGTGCAATGACTTACTCTAACAAGCCTAATCTTCAGGTGAAATAATAAAACAGTGATTTATCATGTCCTTAAATTTACTTTTATCTAAGATTGCTTAGGAAGGATACCTGTGAAGGTCACATCTTCCTCCTGGCATGTTTTTAAAGCTAAGCCCATATTGTCCTACAAGTTGCTAAGTAATTGTAATTCAATCAGATCTCAAGAATGACACAGTTATTCCCTGAGAGTAAGTTAGGCCAGTCTTATGATGAAGTTCAAAAAAACGTCAGGCTTATTACTACTCTTGTCAAACTACTAATATCCAGCAAACTCTTCCTTCTAGTATTACTGAGGATGCGTTTTGGACTCAAACCAGAAGAATTTTATTTTACATCACAAATCCACTTTGAAGTAATACTACTGGTTTTTATTAAGCAATTAGATGTGTTTTAGACTTGAGCTAATTTATTTGAGCTAGTCTGTTTCCTTACTGTACGCTACGAAGTCAATTTATATAGTGGCCCTACATGACAGAGTGTAGTTGCTCCATAGGTTTTCCTAGCTGCAACATTTGCAGGAGCAGATCACCAGGTCTTTACTCCTATGGAGCCTCTGGAAGGTCGGAATCACTGATTTTTCCATCAGCAGTCAAGCACGTAATCACTGCTCCGCTATGGCTCCCTCCTTGGTCTGTAGGCCCACACTAACTTACAATGCTGACTTAGACACATGGACTACAGTACAAATTTTCTGAAGCCACTAGGTGACCACTTAGTTATATTTCTACTGCTGTGAACGAAGTATTCCTCTACTGGCCTTGTTCAGGGCCCCACCAAGGTGCCTCACGTGACTTGCTCCCACAGAAGAACTTACTTAAGTGGCCAGTGAGGCTCAGAGCTAGGCCCAATCACCTTCACAACGCACCAGGAAACTTCTCGCTAGATGAGGAAACTGAGGAAAAAGAAAGGGAAGCATCTAGCTAAATGTCACTCAGCAAGTCTAAGGTGGACATGAGAAGAGACTCTAGAAATGCTATTGCTAGGCTGGTGATTTTCGCAATCAGCTGCAGCATATGAAGTCAGTCCTGGGCATCTGCCACAACCCAGAAGCCACTGAGGTACCACTTTCTCACCGGAAAAGCTGGCCTCGGTCCCAGGAGGACTCTGCACAATTGGGCTACAGGACAGGGATGTCAGTACCATGGCTGCCATCATCTCATCCATTTCCACTGCATCCGACTTCCTGGATTTCAATGGAAGAACACAAAAGATTACTTCCTCAACTAGCTAATTCATGGTCCTGTAGCACTAAGCACTGCTACTGGTTATTTCCACATAATCTTAGACTTTTGGACTATTCTCTCTAAACTCCCACCCAATAGGCCAGTGTGTCCTCAAATAATATAAGTAAAGCATTAAAGTGTCTCCCAATACTCTGTGGAAAGTACTCTGAATTATGTTTATTATGTTAATCAACCACAGCGTAAGCAGACTAGTCTCCACCCCACTGCTGACACTCTAAGATAGCACTGTTCTCCCCAACTACTCTAATTCTGCACCTTCAAGTGGAAAATTTTATTTGGAGGGGAGAAAGAGAGTCAAAACAATGAAAGAAAGCACTGGAGTAAAAGACACCTACTGGTGGGTATGTAAATTTATATGGAAACGTATATTTTCACTCAGTCATGTTGAATAAAAAATTAAAAAAATAAAAGACACCTACTGGAATTCAAACCACTACCACTACCCAATGCCGTTGAGTTGGGTCCAACTCATAGTTTGGACCAACTATAGGTCAGAGTAGAACTGTGCCACAGAGTTTCCAAGTAGTACCTGGTAGATTTGAACTGCCTACCGTTTGGTTAGCAAACATAGCACTTAACCCACTATACCACCAGGGTTTGCTTAGAATTCAAAAGTATTTATAATTAACTCCTTTTTCCCATCTTGTATTTCAATTCAATAGGGAACAATTATCCTAACCAAGCCCTCCCTGCAGAAACATTGAGACAGCTTCTGAATGTCAACAGAACCTATTACATAAGGCAGTGCACAAATAAACTAAAAGCACTAGAATAAATCTCCCAATGTAAATTTCAATACTTTAGACAGCACAGTTCCCTACAACTTTTTATGTAATTTTTCAAATTCATATAAAGTTACATTGTTTGGAAGTAAAATTAGAGTCATCTCTAAATTAACTTATAGTATAACAAAAAGTTAGTCTGAAATAAACTTCTAGGTGACTCATCTATTTCAAAGAATTGTATTAATCAATTCTTTATAATTCAGGTCCAATAACGTATGTGACTGGGCATAAAGCAGCTAAATTAAGAGTATTAACAGAACACAGCAGGATCCCCTTTTAAGTATAATCTCTGTATTTCCATAAAATAGAAAAACAAATTTGCCCACATCCATTGAACACATAATCACAAATACTGTTGTTCTGGCCTATGTCTTAAAATACTGGGTCTACTGTCACAGACAGGAACTACAAACTGCCAAAGGGCAAGAGATGGGACAGGGCTTAACTACTGTGCATCTTGTATATAAGACACGCTAAACTGATAGATTTCATTCTTAAATCTGAAAAGGTCAATGTACAGAGTTAGTATATCATACAGAAATCAGGATATACGTTCTTAGGGAAAAGTTACATAATCAAATTCTAAAGCAAAATAGTGTTTATTCATGATCTGTAGTTTTGAATGTCTAAGCCAGGAGTCAGCAACTGGGCTGTGGGCCACATCTGTCCTGCTGCCTATTTTCATATAGCCTGTGAGCTAAAAATGGTTCATGTATTTTTTTTAATATTTTACTGTGCTTTAACTGGAAGTTTACAATCCAAGCCAATTTGTCATACAAAAACTTGCACACATACTGCTATGTAACTCTAGCTGCTCTCCCCACCCTGTGACACACTCCTCCTTTCTACCCTCTCATCTTGTCGCTGGACAAGCGATGCTGGGTTCACCTCATGTATATACTTATGCCAAGAAGCACACTCTTCACCAGTATTATTTTATGTCTTATAGTCTAGTCCAATCATTGTCTGAAGAGTTAGCTTCAGGAATGGTTTCAGTTCTCAGCTAAGAGTCTGGAGACCGCATCTTCCAGGGACCCTCCAATCTGTCAGACCATCAAGTCTGGTCTTTCTAACAGAGTGCTAGTTCTGCACCCCCGTTTTTCTCCCCCTATGTCAGGGACTCTGTGTCATACTCCCTGCCCAGAGTAGTCACTGGTGATGGCTGGGCACCATCTAGCTCCTCTGGTCTCATGTTGATGGGGTTTCTGGATTATATGGCCCTTTCTTTCTCTTAGGCTCCTATTTCCCTATGCCTTTGATGTCTTTCATTCTCCTCTGCTCCAGTTAGGTTGGGACCAGTTGATGCTATCAAGATGTCCACTTGTTAGCTTTCAAGACCCCAGATGCCACTCACCAAAGTGGGGTGCAGACATTTTCTTAAAAAAAAACTTTGTTATGCCAATTGATGTTCCCTGAAACCATGGTCCCCAGGTCCCTGCGCCCCTGCTATTCTGTCTTTCAAAGTGTTGAGTTATATTTAGGAAAGCACTTGTTGTTAGGTGCCACCAAGTCGGTTCTGACTCATAGCGACCCTATACACAACAGAATGAAACACTGCCTGGTCACGCACCATGTCCACAATCGTTTTTATGCTTAAGCCCATCCTTGCAGCCACTGTGTCAATCAATATCATCAAGGATCTTCCTCTTTTCTGCTGACCTTCCACTCAACCAAGCATGATGTCCCTCTTCAGTCTTACCATCTTTCCTTCTGAGGACTACTCTGGTTGTACTTCCTGATGTTTCTTCTTTCGGCAGTCTATGGTACATTCAGTATTCTTCTCCAACAACACAATTCAAAGGCATCAATTCTTCTGTCTTCCTTGTTCATTGTCCAGCTTTTGCATGCACAGGATATAACTGAAAACACCATGGCTTGGGTCAGGCATACCTCAGTCTTCAAGGTGCCTTCTTTACTTTTCAATACTTTAAAGAAGGTAGGTCCTTTGCAGCAGATTTTCCCAATGAAATGCATCTTTTTTATTTTTCCACTGTTGCTTCCATGGGCATTGATTTTGGACCCAGCTAAAATGAAATCCTTGATAATCTCAATCCTTTCACCACTTATCACAACGTTGCTTACTGGTCCAGTTGTGAGGATTTTTGTCTTCCTGATGTTGAGGTGCAAGCCATACTGAAGGGTGTGGTCTTTGATCTCATCAGTAAGTGTTTCAGATCTTCTTCATTTTCAGCAAGTTAAAGTGGTGTCATCTGCATAACACAGGCTGTTAATGAGTCATCCTCCAATCCTAATGCCTCATTTTTCTTCATATAATCCAGCTTCTCAGATTACCTGCTCAGCATACAGATTGAAAAAATATGGTGAAAGGATATAATCCTGATGCACACCTTTCCTGACTTTAAAGCATGCAGTGTGCCTAGTTCTGTATGCACGGCTGCCTCTTGAACCACATACAGATTCCTTAAGAGCACAATTAAGTGTTCTGGAATTCCCATTTTATGTACTGTTAGCCATAATTTGTTATGATTCACACAGCTGAATGCCTCCGCATAGTCAATGAAACACAGGTAAACATCTTTCTGGTACTCTCTGCTTTCAGCCAAGATCCATCTGACACCAGCAATGATATCCCTGGTTCCACATCCTCTTCTGAATCCAGTTTGAATTTCTAGCAGTTCCTTGCCAATATATTGTTGCAGTCGCTTTTGAATGATCTTGAGCAAAATTTTACGTGTGTGATATTAATGATATTGTTCAGTAACTGTCGCATTTCGATGGATGACCTTTCTTTGGAATGGATAACCTTTCTTTGGAATGGATACAGCTCTCTTCCAGTTAGTTGGCCAGGTAGCTATTCTCCAAATTTCTTGGCATAGATGAGTGAGCACTCCCAGCACTGCACCTGTTTGTGGAAATTTGTCAGCTGATATTCCATCAATTCCTAGAGCCTTGTTTTTCACCAATGCCTTCAATACTGCTTCAATTTCATACTTCAGTACCATCGGTCCCTGACCATATGCGACCTCTTCAAATGGCTGAACACTGACCATTTCTTTCTGGTATTATGACTCCACGTAATCCTTTCATCTTCTTTTGATGCTCCTGAATCATTTAATATTTCCTGTGTAGAATTTTTCACTACTCCAACTTGAGCACTGAATTTTTTTCTTCAGTACCTTCAGCTTGAGAAATGAAGATGTGTTCTTAGTTCTCAGCTTTTGGTTAGTCGAGCTTTACTGATGTCCCTCTTCATGCATACTGTCCTTCCCTTCACCTAACCCAATTCCTATCTACTGCCTAATCTATGAATACTCCCTTCCCTCCCTCCCTACTTTTGTGACCATCAAAGACTGCTTTCTTCTGTGTTTAAACCCAAAAAATGGCTTTTATATTTCTAAACAGTTCTTAAAAATCAAAACACGGATTTTATTTTTTGGTACACAACACATGGTAATTATATGAAATTCAAACTTGAGTGTGTCCATAAATAAAGTTTTACTGGAACACAATCATGCTCATTTATTTACATACCGTCTGTAGTTGCTTTTGTCTGACAAGGTTGAGTAGTTCTAAGTGAGACTGCATGGCCCATGGCAGCTAATATATATATTTTATTATATATTATAAAATATATATATTTTATTATTATACATTCCCATATAAATTTGCATGCCCACCTATGTGCAGCTTCCACTGCTCTCCCTGCCCGGCGACAGCACACTATTTCTCTCTGCTCCATGCATGTCTCATCCTCCCAACAGTCTCCTTTCCCCTCCTCTCCACCCACTCCCCTTCCTCCAGTCAGAGGTCGGCAGGATGATATCCTATAGATGCATAGAACCATAAAGTGCATCCAATACACAGTCACTCTGCATCGCCAAGTCCAATCTCTTGCTGTCTGAAGAGTGGAGCTACATTATGATCCATGGCCAAGGGCAGCATCAGGGCCAGGGGCCATGCTCCCTGGGGAACCCCGAAGCTGCTCGACCATTAACCGTGGTCTTTTAGTGGAGATTTCAGGGTGCACCCCTTTTCATTCTTGTGTTGCCAATGAGACTCAACTTTGTAAGCTCCATCATGGCTATCACTGGTGGTGGTCAGGCACCATCCGGTTCTTCCAGTCCCAAGTCGATGTAGGCACCCACTTATGTGGGTTTCTCTCTGTCTTCTGAGTTGTCATTTTGGCCATGACACCTAAAATATTTACTATCTAGCCCATTCAGAGAAAGTCTGCTGACTCTGAACTAAGCCACTCCTTCCATGCCTCCCAAGAAAGACTGAGGTCTGGTTGTAGTTTAAATATAAATCGGATATAAAGAACAGCCCTTCGCCAAGACAAATACACATCATCCATAATAACTACAAGGAAGAAAAGATACCATTTTGGGTGTTTAGTGGACACAAGCCTTTCTTTTCTGTATCTCATTTGTCATTACTATTAATTTTTTAAAATTTTAATATGCTTTAAAAAATCCTAGTGCCGTTGAGTCAATTGTGACTCACAGCAACCCTATACGTCACAGTAGAACTGCCCCATAGAGTTGCCAAGGAGCACCTGACAGATCTGAACTGCCAACCTCTGGTTAGCAGCCATAGCATTTAACCACTATGCCAGGGTTTCCTTAATATGCTTTAGGTGCAACTTTATAAAGAAAATCAGTTTCTCACTCAATAATTAATATACAAATTGTCCTGTCACACTGACTACAATCCCTGTAATGTGTCAGCACTCTCCCTCTTTGTACTCTAGGTTCTTCATGTCCATTCGTCCAGCTTTCCTGTCCCTTCCTGCCAACTTATCTTTGTCTCTGGACAGGTGTTGCCCATTTGCACTCATATACTTGATTTTTCTAAGAAGTACATTCCACACACGTTACTGTTTTATAGGTCTGTCTAATCTTGGGTAGAAAGGCAAGCTTCGGGAGTGGCTTCAATTCTGAGTTTGAAGGACGTCCAAGGGCCATGGTCTCTGGGTTCCTCCAGTCTCTGTCAGACCAGTAAGTCTGGTTTTGTTTTTTCTTTTTGTGAATTTGAATTTTGTTCTACACTTTTCTTCCACTCTGTCTGGGACCCTCTGCTGTGACTCTGCCAGAGGTCAGCAGTGGGAGTTACACATCATCTGGTTCCTCTGAGCTCAGGCTGCTGGACGCTGTGGTTCACATGGTTTATTAGTCCTTAGGACTTACTACTTTCCTTGTGTCTTTGCTCCAGACAGGACAGGACCAACAGGTGAATCTTAGATGGCCACCTAAAAGTTTTCCACCAAAGTAGAATGCAGACTGTTTTCTTTATGAACTATGTTATGCTAGTTGATCCAGATGTCCTGAGACCATGATCTCCAGAGCTCAGCCACAGTCCCTCAAGGCATTTGCATCTATCTAGGAACCTCTATGACTCTGCCTTGGTCAAGTTGTGCTGACCTCTCCTATACTGTCTTTCCCTTCACCAAAGTTAATACTTGTCTCCTATCTAGCGATTTCCCCTCCTCCCTCCTAATCATCAAAATTTTTTCTGTGTGTAAACTTTCTCCTGAGTTTTTATAATAGTGGTTTCAGACAATATTTGTCCTTTTGTAATTGATTCATTTCACTCAACATAATGCCTCCATATTCATCCATGTTGTGAGATGTTTTGCAGATTCATCATTGTTCTATAATGTTGTACAGTATCTCATCATGTTACATGCCATACTTTATCCATTCATCAGCTGATGGGTATTTAGGTTATTCCATCTTTTTGCTGTTGTGAATAATGTTGCAATGAACATGAGTGTGCACATGTTTTATTAGTGTGACAGCTGTTACTTCTCTAGGATACACCCCTAGGACTGACACTGCTAGATCTTATTTCCAGGCATTTTAAAGAAGCACTAGATCATTTTCCACAACAGTTGTACCATTTTAGTTTTCCAACATCAGTGTATAAGAGTTCCAAACTCCCCACAACCTCTCCAACATTTGATATTTTCTGTTTTTGTTATTTTGTGGTTTTTTTTTGGTTTTTGTTTTTTTTATTAACGCCAGCAATGTTAGGGTGAGACAGTATCTCACTATAGTTTTGATTTGCATTTCTCTAACGGCTAATGATCTCAAACATTTTCTTGTGGGTCTATTAGATGTCTGAAAGTCATCTTTGGTGAACTGTCTATTCATACATTTTATAGATTTTAAGATCAGGACTTTGTCAGATACGTTGCAGTCAAAATTTTTCCCAGTCTATAGGTTCAATTTTTACTCTTTTGTTCAAGTCTTTTGATGAGCATAACTATTTGATTTTTAGAAGATCTCAGTTACCTAGCTTATCTTCTGGAATTTATATGCTGTTAGTTTTGGTTTGTATCCTGTCAATAACATTAGAGCCCCTCACATTGTCCCTATTTTTTCTTCAATCACCTTTATAATATTAGGTTTTTAATCCATTCTGAGTTATTTTCTGTGTATGGTGTGAGGCATGAGTCTTGTCCAAATGTTTCACATATGGCTATCCAATTTTACCAGTGTCTTTGTAAAAGAGAGTTATCCTTTTCCCCATTTAATAGATTTTGGCCCTGTGTCAAAGATCAGATGGTTGTGTTCCACTCTCTGTCACTGTAGTAATACCAACCTGTTTCAACTACTGTTGCTGTATACTCGGTTATAAGCCACTTACTTGTCCAGTATTTTGACAACTGCATACCTATGACTGCCATATTCCAACCCCTCATCACAAGGCAGCCCACGACCTAACATCTCACATGACCTACACATCCTTCAGAGCCCAAATTCTCCCCATACAAACCTCTTCGGGACATCAATATTCCTGGAGACAGGCCTGTAGGCTGGCACCTGGGCTCCCTGTTCCGTGGGTGGTGCCTGGGAAATGGAGCCCTGAAGCTCTGTGAGCCACACTTCCTCTGCTTTGCAGCAGATTTGTAACTTCTGATCCAACAGCCACACAGTGACCTTATCCTCTGCCCTGCTGTGCTGTTCCACCAGTCCTGTACACTCCTGACCCCCATACCACACATGAACCTGGAAGGAAGAAAAGCAGCAACAGTGGTCAGCACTTGGTAGTTCCTACCCTCGAAGAGTTCATACACTCCAACTTCCACGAATCAGGATCTGTCTGCCACAAATTACTTCTCTGACTCACTCATCTTTAATTCATCTAGATGCTTCCAGGTACCTGCTTCCCATCTAACCACCACACTAGCCAAACTGTATCACGACTCCCCAAAACAGGATTTTATAAACTCCCTAGACTGGAGATAGTGAATAGCCAGTTTCCAGGGATTTTATTTCAATCTGGAATCTTTGTCCATTCCTCCATTCCTCTTTCCCTGCCTTTAATGTTCCTGCATATCTCCCGGCTCCCAACTACTGCCTTCAATTGCTTAGACTCTGCATTTTTTCCCTTCAGAGAATTCTGAGTCTACCTGGACAACAGAATAGGGGGTGAAGTGGCAGGCTGAACCCTCTCAAAGGGCACCGGCAAGACATCTTGCCTTGTGGGAAGAAAGGCCTGGAGGAACACGCCTCAAGGAAGGGATATGGGAAGACAGTGTCTCTGCTGATGAGCCCTTATGCACCTGGATCCAATACTAATATCAGGTGCAGATGTGAGTGGGCCCTGCTGCAAGAAGAAAGAAAAGGATAGCCAAACTGAGTTCCAACTAAAGAAATATTTTCATCTCCTGAAAATGTCTAAAGGTGATTCAAAGATGTAGTTTTAGCTGGCTCTTATAAGTCTGAGAGTCTTTTGTAAAGTGGCAAACTGAGGGAGACTATGAGAAACAGACCTATACAGCCATGCCTTGAACAGAGATTTTGAGTAAGCTAAAGCCCAGAAGCATAGCTGTCACACCTTGTCAGTTTTCCCTCCAGTTAACACTACCATGGAAGAACCCTCAAGGAGCCCTGAGGCTCTTAACAGTACCTACTCCTGGGAAATCCACGTGATTCAGGGCCTACAGAGCCAAACAGAAACGGTCTGTGCTCAAACTTGTACCCAGAGCGTCCTGCCTGCTGCTGGGGGCATTCCTGGCCTTCCAGCCCTAGCCCAAGTTAAGTAGGCACTTGTACACAGCAGATACCAACCTACCTTCTGCCCGGGTTGAAAAGCTACCCGCTGGAGGCCTGAGATGCTGTGAGCCTTGAGGACTTCCTTGGGTTGCTCATGGCAGGAACTGTCCTTACAGGGAAGGAAGGGCTGTGGAGGAGCCCTCTCCAGTAGCTCCACTTGAGGTTCTACAGGCTGGGCAGCCCCTGGTGGCCCATCTGAAGTAGTGGGTCCCAACACCCGGGCTCCCAGGAGGGATCGCTTACCAAGGCGCCGGGAAAGCATGCTGGCCATGCTGTGGCCTTTCCTGAGGAGGCAAAGAGCACAGAGTCCTTTATTCATCATCTGGAAGAATACGGAAGCAGGGACTTCTCATCATTCAAAATGGTTCCCTACACACAGCAGGAGCCAGTAACTGTCAGTTACAATGAATGAAACATCTTAAAGTAATTGTTACAATTTTTCTTCTTTACAAAAGTAGAACATTTAGAAAATACTGACAAGCACAATGAAAAACAAATGACTCATAAACCTATCTCCAGAGTTATGTTAATTTTTTGCTTATAGTGTTCCATGTTTTCTTGTGTTATTTATATATACTGTTACTTCTACTAAAAGGGGGGGAACACTGGTAACTTTCACTTAATACGCTGTGTAAATTTTATTATATTACGCATTATTTCACAAAAACACTTTTAAAAGACATACAGTGTTTTCTTAGGGGAGACATCACTGCTAATTTAACAAATCCCTTACTGCTGTACCTTAAAGTTGTGTCTAGTGTTTTCCTGTTTAAATTGCTCTGCCTGCAGTGAACATCCTTTGAGCTAAACTTTAGAACACACACATCAATAATCATTTCCTTAGCTTAAATTCCTTAATTAAATATTGCTAGGTCAAAGCATTTGTCTGACATGTGCAGATTCTTCAGCTACCTGAAGATCAGTTGATTTTAAAGCTGCAAAGAACCACAAATCTGAACCATGTCAATTCACCTCATTTTTAAGCTGAGAGGTTAAATGTCTTGTTCATGGTGACAGAGGGAGTTGGTGCCAGGGCCAGAAGAAGGTTTGCTCTCCTTAATTCCAATCCAGGGCTCATTTCACTTCCCTCTCTGCCTTAAAGTTGCCTGCACATTGCTCCCAACAGCATCTGGTGTTGAATCACTAATGCATTCAAGTGTCCTCAAAATGTAGGACCACAGCAGGACTATTTATTCCTATTGACAACCTGCTCTCCCCTCACGTAAACCACAAGAGACTATTCCATGTCTCATCAATCTCATTGCACAATTCGTATCATGAGGGAAAGTTGCACTGATCACCTGGGGCACAGGCATTCATCTGAAAACGGCACACATCACTGGGACTCCAAGTATCCCCCATTTATCACCCAACTCCAGAAAGCAAGGAAACGGGTAGTATTAGTCTCACCATTTTATAGAGGGGAAGAGCTAGGGAAGAGATCAACCACAGAAACCTTGGTCTCATGCTTCGTTAGTCAAAATCCTCCTGCCCAAGACAGGAATCTAACACCTCTAGCACTCCATGACCACCAGACTGAGCAGAGCCTTCAAAAGCCATCTGGGCCACTCTAGCTTCAAACACTTACACCATTCCAAAAAAGAGGAGCTCCATCTTCCAGGTTTCTCCCATGAAAAAGACTCTACAACTTCCCTTAGGAATTGAAATCAGTCAACAGCCTTCCTACTAGGAAACGCCTGCTCTAACCCGCATCCTCCTTGCTAAGTAAAATTCTGAGGAAAAGACACTAGATCAGCTACCAGAGGCCACACGGTTAGTCTTCACTCAGTTTCAAGACCCTCCGATCACTCAGATCCTGCTTCCTCATCTATAAATCAGAACACTGACGACTGTTCCTACTGACACCTCACACGTGGGAACATTCCTATAGTAGCCCTTCACAAATCATGAAGTGTGACAGAAATGCAAAGTTATACTGGTATGATGAAGTCCAATCTAGCTCTAGTCAAAGTGGAAATAAACCACTTGGATACAGGCTTGCATATACATCTGTATTAAATTTACCTTTCAGAAAATTGATAAACTTGTAACTAGACAAAGAAAAAAAGAGAACAAAAGCCAAGACATTACATGACTGAATAGAATTAAAAAGGGTCATAAAAGAACACTACAAACTATACTCCAATAAACTTGATTACTTAGATGAAATGTACAAATTCCTAGAAGCACATAACCTACCTAAACTGACTCGAGAGGAAGTAGAAAATCTCAACAGATCCCTAACAAGTAATAGACTGAATCTGTAATCAGAAACCTCCAAACAAACAAAAGCCCTGGACCGGATGTCTTCACTGGGGAATTCTATCATATTTACTTTTCAGAGCCCTAAAAAGATTACATTTTTCCAAGATGAATAATCCTTTCCCCCCCACCCACATTTAGGTAACATTTTCTAAGCCTCACATCATTTGGATAGCTCACACAGTACTTATAGCTAACACTTAAGAACACTGGTTACTTCGCCAGATTCTGTGCTAAATGGTTTACAGGCATACTTTCTTTCAACGCAGCAGGTACCAAGAACATTCATCCCTGTTCTTTTTTTAAAAATTGAGTTTTACCACAATTAAAAAAAAAAAGACCTAAAACTTGGGAGAGATTAAGAAACTTGACCACAATCAAAGCTGGTAAGAAACACAGGCAGGATCAAGACCCCAGAATCTACTGACTTCAAATTCTGTATTACATACTACTAAAACGTGTTCCACCTCCTCGTTTTCAATATGCTCTGGCTCTTCCTATGACCTATGATGTAGAACTTCTGTGTCCCTATTTCTCATTTTCTTCGGTAACACTGACCTCCATCTCTACCAACTACATTATAAATCGGCATCACAAGGTTATCACTCAACCTCCAGAGTCAAGCTTTGTGCCCACAACCACCAAATGCACACTTCCACATGGCTACCCCTCTTGTCCTCAGCCATCTGTTGCCCTTCTAACCAGCTTCAATCCCACAAGCTCCCCACTAAAAACTGACTTCCATTCACTCACACATAACAGGCCTCAACTGTGCTACATACAGCCCCTGCTCCCAGGCCCAGGGTCTGCTGACAGAAGGACAAGGATTAGATGCAGCATGCTGCAAACACTTTCCTTACCCAGAGCCTTGCAGTTCCTCAGTCTTCCTGTGATTCTTCTCTGGAACCCCTGGCATGTTCCCAACCACAGCTCTTCCAGACCCTCTCCTCCCTCCTGTTGATTTATTTCTGTTAATTGAAGCCCTGATGTACGCAAAGCAAATCCCAAGTGCTGTGGCAAGTATAAAACACTAGAGCATTCCTGTACCTCAACACTAATGCCTCAATAATCAGGAACTCCCTAGCAGGCTAAATTCCACCCAGTCTATAAAGCTTAGCATTTGAAAAGACTACCCCAACTACATTCCCACACACACCCCATTCCTCTTTGCCGGCCCACATTCATACCAAGAAGAAAACCTGTTGCCCTTGCTGAAACTTCCTTTGACCAATTCCATAAAGCACCTTTCCTTTTTACCCTCATTTAAAAGTAACTCAGGGCTCTGTTTGGGACCCAAGTCGTCTTCAGATCACTCTAACCCTACTTGTTTCCTAACCATTCCAGCAGATCCTGCAAGCTACAGAACCTCTCCACAATAACACAAAGTGAATGCCAAAAAAGTTTTTTAAATAATAAATAAAGATGCAGATGTTAAGAAAAAGAGTTTGGTTTGTTTTACAAGCCTAAAAACTGGAGTTAGATAGCATGGTATTTCCTCAATGAATTCCCTGGAAAGCAAAGACAAAAAAGAAGTCAGTTTTAACATTCATGCAGGCGTCTGGTGATTTTACACTCAGCAACACTGTACCCAAAAGCATTACTAAAACAATAAAACAGCAGAAAAATGTAAGGAGTGAACTAGTGACCACTACAGGAAAATTTACAGACTTGCTGCCATTGAGTTGACTCTGACTCACAGCAATCCTATAGGACAGAGAGTTTCCAAGGTGCAGTTGGTGGATCTGAGGTGCCAGTCTTTTAATCAGCAGCCAAACCCTTAACAACGGTGTCACCAGGGCAGTGGTGCTAAAACTCAGTCATTTAACCTTTGTCCTTGAAGTTCCGGGGCCAGAAACAAAAGTTTCTCAGTTTGAGTTCATTCAACTCAGAAAAGCAAGGGCTAAGGCTGCAATGCCACTTAGAGACAGACGATGGCGGCATCAATCTAGAGAAAGAGAAGGCTCTTTCCTTGACAAACACTGGGTAGCCACCCCTACTTTTCGGAACAGGAAGTTCAGAGTTTCTACCAAAAAATGAAGAAACGGTAGCATTTCCAAACTCCTAGGCTTCTAATCTTTGGACAGAGCCTGAAATGCTTGGCTAACAAACTATTTTGTAAACTGCTTTTTTTTTCTTTTAATTTAAAGAAAACGTTTTCTTTTGCTCTTAACCATGCATAAAATTTGCCCACTTCTGGCTTGCTTCCACATGCATTTGTTCTGTTCCCTAGCTTTTCTAATTTAATTGGCCCAAAATCCACAATGAAATAAATAATAAATTTTATTATTTATTTTTAATAGTCCTAAATCATATTTCTTAAAAATAAAAGAGATGGGAAAATATCTTTATTAAGCAACTAATAAGCACTGGCTTTCACAAAACTGCATCAATTTAATTCTCAGAATCATTTGAGATGAATATATCTTTTACTTCTAATGAAGAATCTGGGCCACAGAGAGGTTATGATGCATAGCTCACACAACTAGGGAACAGCAGCCCTCCAGTTTGAACCCATGTCTATCTGGTGTCAAAAATGACACTCCTGCCACTATCCCAGCAGGTATTTAAAAGAAAACAACAACAGAAAAAACAAATCCATTGCTGTCAATTCCAACCCAGAGCAACCTAACGACAGGGGAGAACTGCCCCATAGAGTTTCCAAGA
Organism: Heterohyrax brucei; assembly: GCA_028571685.1. Classification (NCBI taxonomy): domain Eukaryota; kingdom Metazoa; phylum Chordata; class Mammalia; order Hyracoidea; family Procaviidae; genus Heterohyrax; species Heterohyrax brucei. Next base: position 46,730,731 of record CM053160.1, on the reverse strand, counting down.
AGCACCTGATGGGTATGAACTATCAACCTTTTGGTTTAGCCATAGTACTTAATCACTACACCACCAGGGTTTCCCCAGCAGGTGAGGAAATAAAAGCATAAACCTGGGAAGGTGAAGCTAAGATGTCAGAGTAGCCACAGGTATTTTCTGATCTCTCCGACAACAAAGAACCAGAAAAAAAAAGATTATACAGAACATTCTAGGAGCTCTGTGTATCAGGGCTGAGAGATCACACTGGAAGACAGGGAGAACAGAGCAGGTCCAAGAGCAACAACTTCACCCAGATTTAAATCTGCATCCCGTCATGGATTGAATTGTGTCCCCACAAAAATATGTGTAGTAATTTACCTGGGCCAGGATTCCCTGTATTCTATAACTGTTCTCCATTTTGTGATTTTCCTATGCTGTATGCTAAAGGATTAGGGTGGGACTATAAATCCCATCTTAGGATCACCTCTGTGCTCTACTGTAAAAGGAGTTTCCCTGGAGTCTGGCTTGTACCACCTTTTATCCTTTCATCCTACAAGACATACTAGGAAAGGGAAGCAAGCAGAAAATGGGGAACCTCACAGCATCAAGCAAGCAGCACCAAGAGAAAAGTGCATCCTTCAGACCTGAGGTTCCTCAGCCAAGATGCTCCCTGAACAAAGACTGATGTAACACAAGGACTTCCCTGCAGAGCTGACAAAGGGGAAAGCCTTCCTCTGGAGCAGACATTCTGAACTTGGACTTGTAGCCTACCAGACTGCATAAGAATACACTCTCCCTTGTTAAAGCCATCCACTGGTAGTATCTGTTAGAGCAGCACTAGCTGACTAGGACAACCCCCCACAGAGCAATCCGCTTCAACCAGCCAGCAGCCAAATAGAGCAGCAGTGCCATGAACAGAGTGCGTCTCTCTCAACAGGGAAGCGAAGCTTCAGATGGCTGTATCTACAGAACCACAGAGGACTTTCACCTGAGCATCATAATCTAAGTGCTTCCAATCTCTCACAGATTCAAAATCTTTCCTACACGCTGATTTCTCTCCTTTTCCCCAGCACTACCCCCCCACCCCCGCCACTCCCACTCTCTGCTCTGTACCAAGTATTAAATTCTGACACACTACCTAGGCAAGAAGTGGGACACCTTCTGCATGTGCCCTGACCTATATATTCTACTGGACATGGAGAGGGAAACACAGGGAGGCAAAGAAAACATTAGGTCTGCCAGCTCCCCTGAGCAAGCAACAACCCCAACTTTTTCAGCTCTAAACACCTGGAGACAGGACACTAGAATTTTTTAAAGCTGCAGTAATTATTTAGCTCAAAAGACAGTCAAAAACTAAATCAAAAATACATACATACATACACATGTTAGAACACAATAACTAACCAAATGACAACATCTTTCTGCTGGCTTGATGATGACAATCAATTTCTAATCATTTAAAGAAGCAGACCATCACGGCTTCAGAAAACTCCCCAAACAAAGAATCAAAAAATTTTCCCTGCAATTATCAGAGATAAAATACAGAGGAGTAATGCATAGAGCTCTTCAAGACTTCAGGAACAAGACTACACAAAGTGTAGCACAGCATTTAAAGAAAAATTAAATAGGCTGCAATAAATACTTGAGCAACAATGATCTGAAATTCAGCAGATTTTAACAATAAAATTACAGAACTACACAATTCAATAGAAAGTCAAAGGAGCACAACTGAGGCAAGAGAACACAAAACTACTGAGATTGAAGATAAAGCAACATCAGCATATATGAGGATGAATGAGATAAAATGAATAAATCACTGAGAGTTATGTGGGACTCTACCAAGAGGAATAATTTAGGACTTATTGGACTACCAGAACAGAGGTGAATAACAGAAAATACAGAGAATTGTTGAAGACATGTAGACAGAAACGTCCCTGATATCTTGAAAGATGAGAAGACATCTATCCAAGGTATTCATCAAACTCCACACAAGGTAGATCCCAAAAAAACCACACCAAGACATATTATCATCAAACTCACCAAAACTAAACATAAGGAAAAATTGTCTATATGCTGCTTACAAGAGACACATTTAGACTTCAAGACACAAACAAACTGAAATGCAAAGGATGGAAACATATGTATCAAGCTAACAACATTCAAAAAGAACAGGGGTGGGAATATTAATTTCAGAAAAAAACAGACGTTAAAGTAAAATCCACCACTGTGGAGAAGGAAGGTCACTATGTATTCCTTAAAAGGTCAGTACACATCAGGAAGACATAACCACATTAACTACTTGCATATCCCAAAACAGATCTTCTAAATATGTCAAACTCTGCCAGCACTGCAAAGTAAGATTGACAGCTCCACAATAATAGCAGACAACTTCAACACATCACTTTCTCTGATGGACAGAACATCCAGAAAGAAGCTCAATCCACAGAAGATCTAAATGCTACAACCAATCAACTCCACTTTACAGACATATACAGAACAGTCCATTCAACAACAGGCAAGACTGTATCAATGAACATGTAACAGTCATCAGAAAAGACCACAAAGCCATAAAAGTCTAAATTAATAGCAGAAAAGACAAGGATAAAAAAATCAAACACATGGAAAATGAATAACACCTTGCTCAAAAACTTCTACATAATAGAAAAAAAATCTAAAAAATAAAGAAATTCATAGAATCAAATGAGAATGAAAACACATCCTACCATGACCTATGGTACACAGCAAAAGCAGTGCTCAGAGGCCAATTTATCTCAATAAATATATCCAAAAAGAAGGGCCCAAATAAAAGAACTAACCCTCCCAATAATGGAAGAATGGATAGGTAAACTGTGGTACATATACTCAATGGAGCACTACGCAATGATAAAGAATAACGATGATTCCAGGAAACATCTCCTAACCTGGTTTCAACTGGAAGACATTATGTTGAGTGAGAGTAGTCAGCGACAAAAGGACAAATACTGTATGAGACCTTTACGATAAGATCTCAAAAACAGATTTGTGTATAGGAGAAAAGACTCTTTGACAGCTGCAAGGGAGGGGAGGGAGGGATGGAGGGCAAGGTGGGGAGGGTTTAGTTTCGGTAGTTACTAGAAATCTAGTTGGGAGAAAGCGGTGACAGCACACATTAGGAACAAGAACAACATTAAGTGGACTTCAGCATAACTTGAGTACTCCTTCCATCTTAACTCAATACTGCAAGGATAGAGTAGCTGGGGCGGGGGGCGGGGGACCATGCTCTTAGGCGAATTCCAGGCCAATTGGCACAACTAGCGTTTTGCTAAGAGAGCTCTCTGCACCCCACATTGGTGAGTGGCATCTGGGGTCTTAAAAGCTGCCAAGCTGCCATCCGAGGACACAGCAAATGGTCCCAACTCAGCAGGAACGGATGCTCACCGAGGACCAAAATGGCATGCGGTAAAGACAACTGAGAAGACAGAGAGACCCACAAGAGTGGGTGCCTACATCGACCTGGGACCGGAAGAACCAGATGGTGCCTGGCCACCACCAGTGATAGCCATGACGGAGCTCACAGAGAGGAGCCTCACTGGCAACACAAGAATAAAAAGAGGTGCATCATGAGATCTCCACTAAAAGACCTCAATTGATGGTCCAGCGGTTTTGGGGTTCCTCTGAGAGCATGGCCCCCGGCCCTGATGCTGCCCGTTCCCATAAATTATAACAAAGGTCCACTCTTTGGACAGGAATGGAATGGACTTGGCAATGCAGAGTAACCATATGTTGGAAGCACTTTATGGTTCTATACATCTATAGGATATCATCTTGCTGACCTCTGGCTGGAGGAAGGGGAGTGGACGGAGAGGAGGGGAAAGGAGACTGTTGGGAGGATGAGACATGTATGGAGCAGAGAGGAATAGTGTGCAGTCACCGGACAGGGAGAGCAGTGGAAGTTGCATATAGGGGGGCATGTAAATGTACATTTTCACTCAGTTATGTTAAATAAAAAAAAAAAAAAAAAGAACTAACCCTACAACTTGAACAAGTAGAAAGAGCAATGAAAGAACCCCTTGTGGCACCAGAAGAAAACAGACAGTAAGAATTGGAGCAGAACTAAAAGAGTTATGGGATAGAAAAATAATCAATCATTAGACCCAATAAAACTAAAAGCTGGTTTTTTGAAAAGACCAACAAAACTGGTGAACCACTGGCCAAACTTACAAAATAAAAACAGGCAAGGAAGCAAGTAACTCAGCTAAGAAATTAAATGGGCAATATCACAACAGACTCAACTGAAATTAAAAGAATCATAACAGAATACTATGAAACATTATACTCCAGTAAATTTGAAAACCTCTAAGAAATGGTCAAATTTCTAAAAACATACAACCTACCAAAACTAACACAAACAGAAGTAGAACAATTTAATGAATCTACCACATTGAAAAGAAATTTAAAAACTCCCACCCCAAAAAAGTCCTGGCCCAGATGCCTTCACTGGAGAATTCTACCAAACACTTATAGAACAGTTAACACTACAATTGCTAAAAGTATTTAACACCATAGAAAAGGATGGAATACTTCCAAATTCATTCTATGTAGCATAACCCTGATAACAAAACTGAGTAAAGTCAGCACAAAGAAGGAAAATCACAGAACAGTATCTCTTATGAACTTAAATGCAAAAATCTTCAACAGAATTCTAGCCAAAAGAATTCAACAACATATCAACAAAATAATTCACCATCACCAAGCATAATTCATACCAGGGATGCAGGAATGGTTCCACATCAGAAAACAATTAATACAGCTAACCACATAAATAAAACAAAAGAATCACTTGATTATATCAATTGAATCAGAAAAGACATTTGACAAAGTCCAACATCCGCTGATTTTAGAAACCCTCAGCAAAATAGGAACAGACGGGAAATTCCTCAACATAATAAAGAGCATCTATGCAAAGCCAATAGCCAACATCATCCTGAGTGGAGAGAAACTGAAAGAACTCCCCTGAGAAGAGGGACCAGACAAGGATCCCCACTGTCACCACTTTTATTCAACATTATGCTGGAGGTTCTAGCCAGAATAATTCAGTAAGATAAAGAAATACAGGGTATCCAAATTGATAAGGAAGAAGTAAAAGTATATTTGCAGATGATATGATCCCATACATAGAAAAGAATCCATTAAAAAACTACTGGAACTAACAGAAGAGTTCAACAAAGTTATCAGGATATAAGATAAACCTAAATAAATCAGTTGGATTCCTTTACACCAGAGAGACCATTAAAGATGAAATCATCAAATTAATACCACTTACAATAACCCCCAAGAAGATAGAATACTTAAGAATAAATATAACCAGAGATGTAAATGACTTTATACAAAGAAAACTACAAGACTCTATTGCAAGAAACCAAAAGAGCCCTACTTAAGTGGAGAAACCTACCTTGTTCATGGATAGGAAGATTTAATGCCATGAAAATGTCTATTCCTCCCAAAGCGATCTACAGATAGATGGCAACACAACTCACCAACTTCATATGGAAAGGAAAGAAGCCCCAGAGAAGTAAGGCATTACTGAAGAACAGAAATGATGTGACTTCAGAACCTATTACACTGCCACAGTAGTCAAAACAGCCTGGTACTGGTAAAAAAAAAAAAAAAAGATACACAGATCAATGGAACAAAACAGAGAATCCAGACAGAACATCATCCAGGTATATGCAGCTGATATTTGGCAAAGGCCCGAAGTCCACGCACTGAGAGAAAACAGTCCCTTCAACAAATAGTATTGGCATAACTGGATATCCACCTGCAAAAAAGTGAAACAAGACCCGTATCTCACACCACACACAAAAATCAACTCAAAATGGATCCAAGACATAAATACAAAATATAAAATAATAAAGATCGATGAAGAAAAAGTAGTTATAGTGCTGGGAGCCCTAAGACACGGCATAAACAGACTACAAAATATTACTAACAATGCATAGACTCCAGAACAGAAAATGGATAAATGGGAACTCCTAAAAATCAAACACTTTACATCATCTAAAAACTTCACCAAAGGAGTAAAAAGACTACCTAAAGACTGGGGAAAAAAATGGCAACCATAAATCTGATCAACACCTAACCTCCATAATCTGCTGGGAAAACTTCAAGACAAAAAAAAAAAAAAACAAGTAAAGGATACAAACAAGCACTTCAACAAAGAAGACACCCAGAATACTAACAGATACAGAGGAAATGCTCACACTCATTAACCATTAGAGAAATCCAAATCGAAACTACAGTGAGATATCATCTTACCCCAACAAGGCTGGCATTAATCTGAAAAACACAAAACAGTATATTTTGGAAAGACTGGAACTCTTTTACTTCTGATGGGAATGTAAAATGGTACAGCCACTTTGGAAGTAGATTTTGTGCTTTTTTAAAAAGCTAGAAATAGAAATACCAATTATGATCCAGCAATCCCACTGTTTGGAACATAACTATAGAAATAAAAGCTGTCACTCAAACAGATATATGCACACAAATGTTTACTGCAGCACTGTCCACAATAACAACAAAGTAGAACCAACCTAAGTGCCCATCAACAGAAGAATAAACTATGACATATTCACAGAATGGAATATTATTCAATGATAAAGAAAAAGGATGATCTTGGAAAACATCTGATAACATGGAGTCATCCGGAAGACATTACGCTCAGTGAAACTAGTCAGATGCAAACTCAAATACTGTATGAGACCACTATTATAAGGACTTAAGCACTGACAAAAATCTTCTATAGTTACAAGGCAAGGGTGGGAGGGAGATGGGTATTCCTAGATAACCCATCGCCATCAAGTCAATTCTGACTCATAGCAACCCTACAGGACACAGTAGAACCACTCCACTGAGTTTCCAAGGAACACCTGGTGAATTCAAACTACCAGTCTTTTGGTTAGTAGCCACAGCATTTAACCACTATGCCGCCAGGGTTTCCTATACAATATTTTCTTCTAAAAAGTTATGCCAGTTGACCCGGATGTCCCCTGAAACTATGGTCCCCAAATCCCTGCCCATGCCACTCTGACTTTTAACATGTTGGGTTGTATTCAGAAACCCTCTTAGCTGTAGAACGGAGAGTAACACTGCCTTGAGTCAAGCACACCTTAGTCTTCAAAGTGCCATCCTGACTTTTTAACACTTTAACTAGGACTTCTGCAGCGTATTTGCCCGATATATCATTTGATTCGTTGGTACAGTGCAGTGGTAGGCTCAGCAAACATTATTCCTCTGTGCTAATTGATCTCATTGAGCACATCTGCCATCAGTTAAGTAACTGGAACAGACAGCCTAGTAAAACAAACCCTCTCTGTGGCTCTGAGCTGCGAATTGCTATTTGACACACAGCTGTTGCCAGACAACCACCCCTTGGCACTTGAAAGCATGTGCACCCACTCACACACACTGGCTGCTCTCTCCTAGGCCCTAGTGATACCACATCAAACCACGAACACCTCGGGGCACTTCTAGAACACAGGTCGTAAGTAAAAGTGATTATTTATATAAACAACAAGGTTTTTTCTTTTCCTTCCTTTTTTTTAAGTTAAGAAGTTGAAGTTTATAGTAAAACTCCCATGTGCTAAAGCTTGCTAACTCTCCAATGAACAATTTATGAATCAGTGTGAGCAACATCAACTCTCCTGAAACAACAGTTTGAGGTTCTCTGGTGAACCTCACCTTTCTGTATATGTTGCAATCTCACTGGGTATCACTGTACAGAAAAACACTTTAAGAATTTAGTTCTCTGGCCAATAGTTTGTATATCATCAATGTTTTATCAGCAAGTTGCTAACTTTTTTCTTTAAAATCTGTAAGAATTTTTTTTTTCCTTAGTGTGATGCATTAAGCTCATCCAAAGACCAAACTGTTTACAGCAAACTGTAACTCTTATTTTATATCAAAACTCAATGGCAAACAGGATTCCTGTCATGGATTGAATTGTGTCCCCCCAAAAATAGATGTAGCCTCATGGCTGGGCCATGATTCCCAGTACCTTGTAACTGTCCTCCATTTTGAGGTTTTCCTATTCTGCATGTTAAAGAATTAGGGTGGGACTGCAAATCCTTTTCTAAGATCCCCTCCCTGCTCCACTGTAAAGGGAGTTTCCCTGCAGTGTGGCTTGTCCCACCCTTAATCCTTTCATCTTACCAGAGATAAAAGGAAAGGAAAGCAGGCAGAGAACTGGGAACCTCACACCATCAAGAAAGCTGCATTGGGAGAGGAGCACGTGCTTCAGACCTCAGGTTCCTGCGCCAAGATGCTCCCAGGACAAAGACTGACGCAATACTGGACTTTCCTCCAGAGCCAACAAGGGGGAAAACCTTCCCCTGGGGCGGACATCCTGAATTTGGACTTGTAACCCTAGATGACTAAAACACATACTTAAAGTTAAATGCAAATATATGTGTGATTCACCTAGTCTGCAGTTCCTGTGAACCGTAAGCAGCCCTGGCAGAACAAGAGTTAAGCACTAGGTTGCTAACCAAAAGTAGGTGGTGGCTCTGCAGAATAAAGACCAGGCAATCTGCTCCTGCAATAATTACAGCCTAGGAAACCCTATCGGGCAGTCATACTCTTGTCACATGGGATCATTATGAGCTGGAATGAAGCCAACGGCGCCTAACAACAACATGTGTATCTTGGTAGAGCAGGTTACCACACTCCATCATTACTACCCAACTGTTGCACAGTGGTTCTCATCAAGGCTTATTTTTTCTCGGATGCCTCTTCAAAGGGGACAGAAATACTTCACTGAATACACACTGATATTTCTTCCCAGAGGTCTCTGACCAGCCCAGCTGTGAGCTAAAATTGGTAGATCCCTAACATTATTTATCATACCTTGTTATATGATGTTAAAAAACACATGGGTACGAGCATTTTGGAGTTTCACAATACAAGCCTGAGATACACAGCACTGAACTTACCCAAACCAAACCCAGTGCCACTGAGTCCATTCCAAATCACAGCAACCCAACAGGACAGGGTTTCTAAGAAGCACTTTGAGGATCTGAACCGCTGACCTTCTGGTTAGCGGATGTAGCACTTAACCACTACACCACCAGGGTTTCCAAGCACTGAGCATATCAGTGCTCAATTCAGTACCAATATTTCTAAATCAGCTGGTCAGTTAATGACAGTGTGGATTCTCAAGGCATTTTAACTATAGCCTTTTTGCTGAAGGTTTTCAAAAACTGGATTACACACTGCACCAACGTGTAATAGTTTAGGCTATCCAAAAAATTAAAATTGAAGAATGTCAGGTCTGACGGAAACCTTAAAGGTTGGCCAACTCCCATTCAGGGCTAGGTAGCTCTCTACAGCATCCCTATGCGTGAGCACTCAGCCTTCCCATTACTGTCAGAAACAGATGTAACCATAATGGAAGAGAAAAATAGGGGCCCCAAAGAGTAGGACAACTCTCCTACTCCAGCAGACCTGCTCTAGAAGTCAGTCACCTCATCCAGTTACAGAAATAATAAATGACCCTGATCAACAAATGCTTTTGTTGGTCTGACTGCACAACAGTCATGCAGTTAAGTACAAGGGATCATTCTGTTTGCATGCTGGCATGAAAGAGAAGTATGTTTACAGTCCTCTCTAGGAACTAATACACTTCCCCTTTCCTTCACACCTCCCATCCTCTTTGCTTTCAGAAAACCAGAGCCCTTTGTTCATACCGCTATCATGCATCCACCCTTCTGTGCTAACAACACAGTGAAGGTTCAATGACTGTTTCAGCTCAAGCCAACAAGACTGCCACCTCCCAGACTGCAAGCCCTTGGAGTGTAAAGACCATCATCTTGCTTATTCCATCTAGATTTGTGATTTTAAAGAGGTGGCACTCCCAGGGGTAAGGAAAGACTTAGGTTCAAGAATGATGTGTTATAAGAAGTAACACCTGCTACTTGCCTTAAAATGAAGACCAAAAACCAAACAACCAGTTGCCATCAAATTGACCCTGACTCATGGGCACAACGTGTGTCAGGGCAGAAACTGTACTTCACAGGGTTTGTTTGTTGTTGTCGAGAACATACACAGCAAAACATACCAATTCAAAGGTTTCTACATGTACCATTTAGTGACATCAATAACATCTGAGTTGTGCAACTATTCTAATGCACCCTCATTTTCTGAGTGGTTGCTCCCTAATTAACATAAACTCACTCTCCTGCAGGCTCCTATCTATTCTTTCCAGCTGGGGTTGTCAATTTGATCCCCACAGGGTTTCCAACAGCTGATCTTTCAGCACAAGATGACCAGGTTTTTCTCCCAGGGAAATTCTGGGTCAGCTCAAACAGCCAATCTTTTGGTTAGCAACCAAGCTCTTCACTGCTTGTGTCACAGAGGGGTCAAAAAAGAGTAGAGTATTAAAGAGCATTCACATTTAGTTCTGAAACAAGCAGAAAACTGGGTTCTAAAAACGGGGAGAATACCACAGAGAAGGAGGTGTAAAGGGAAGTCACACTGACAAACATGCCACATTAGGTGAGAAGGAGGTCAAGTGCTGTTGTGCACATACATGAGGGAATGGGGTTAGCATACGTGCGTGCGTGTGTGTGTGTGTGTGCGTGTGTGTGTGTGGCTAAACCTGATTTAAAGTGTGCTGAAATTGTGAGAGCTCCAGAAGGGAGGCGGGGGCAACAGATGACTGCTGACTCGGCACTTTACCCAGAGCAGGAACAGGAGGGAGGGAGACAGAAACTGAGTCCTCTGAAGAACAAGACCAGAAAGCCAGCAGTTCTTCCATAGCAGTTTTCAGAGTAAGCTTACAAGAGACTTGGACCTTAAGTAAAACCACCAGTGAATGCCTGAAAGCCTCTTGGGTTTATACTCAATTAAATGCACACACTGTGTTTTTCCTAGCCTTGCAGCAACTGGAGAAACTATAGAGGGACAGTATCACCTCCATTTTATAGCTGAGAAAATTGAGGATCTTCAAGAACTTCACTTATTTGCCCCAAATCACAAAGCTAACGAGTTATGCAGCTTTCCTAGGTCCTCTGGAGTTCAGGTCTCTATTTTCACAAGTGAAACCCAGCAGCATGAGAGGTTCACAGCTTGGACATTGTTACACCGCTTCACTTGGTCCTAGACTGCTGCAACAAAAGCAGTGTGCATCAAAAGCTCCATGGAGGACAGGCCTGGTGATCTGCTCCTATAAAGATTACACCCAAGAAAACCTCATGTAGCAGTTCCATTCTGTAATACCTGGGGTCACCATGAATTGGGTGCTGACTTGATGGCAGCTAACAGCAACATCATCTGGTCCTCATAACACCCGGAGGAAGTTTCACTGGGAAGAAGGGACCTTCTCATGGACTGAACTGTGTCCCCCTAAAATAAGTATCTACTTGGTTAGGCCACAATTTCCGGTACTGTGTGGTCATCCTCCATTTTGGGACTGATACAATTTTCCTGTGCTATAAATCCTAATCTCTCCCTGTGGTTAATGAGGTAAGATCAGGTTATGTTAAAGATGATTAGAGTGGGAAATAACACCCTTGCTCTGATCCAAGGTAAATGGAGTTACCTTGGGGTATGACCTGCACCGCCTTTAATCTTACAAGCAATAAAAGGAAAAGGAAAGAGAGTAGGGGGGCCGCATACCACCAAGAAAGCAGTACCAACAGCAGAGAACATCGTTTGGACTTGAGGTTCCTGCACAGAGAAGTTCCTAGACCACAGAAAAGATTGATGACAAGGACCTTGCTCCAAAGTCAACAACGAGAGAAAGCCTTCCCCTGGAGCTGGCAGCCTGAATTTGGACTTCTAAATTTCTCTTTGCTAAAGCCATCTACTTAAGGTATTTCTGCTACAGTAGCACTAGATGAGTAAGACAGATCTATTCTAGACAATTATTATAATCAAAAACTGACAACAAAAGAAAATCAAAAAATCAAACCAAGTGCTGTAAAACTGACTCAAACTCATGGCCACCCTAACTACGCATGCCATAGTAAAACTGTGCTCCATATAGTTTTCAAATAGTTGTGATCTCTCAGAAGGAGGCAGCCAGGCCTTTCCTTTGGACCTGGGGTTCCTGTGCTGAGATGTTCTCACTGGATTTGGACTCAGCCTGCCGGACTATGATAACATCTCTTATTGAATGGACTTACAACTCGTAAATGGATTTGTGACAATAAAGTCTCTCTCCATGAAACCATTCACTTGTGGCATTTTCTGTTGGAGCAGTACCAGATGACTAAAACAGTGAGCAGTATTTTGGGGTGGGGTGGGGGAAGCAGATTGCCAGACCTAACTTCTGAGGATCTCTAAGTGAACGCCAACCTCCAATCCCCTCTTAGCAGCCAGGTGCATTAGCCATTTGCACAATCCAGGGGCACAATTTTGGATACACGTTTTCTATTTCAGAATGGGGGGCAGCCCCCCCTTCTTCCTATCTGAAGGAGCATGGTTCCAGAATCACCATAACATATTTTGTGAGATTTTGCTTCATTCTCTTGGGAAGAGATATGCCCCTCACATGTCATGGCGGAACTCGTAACACTAATGGGAATGCTCCCAGTCTCTCAAGAGTGCTGTGACTGGGGAAGAGGAAAAAAAGAAAGGCTGGACACTACTGACATATGATAACTGAGACATCATGATGGACACCAAGCACGTTTCCAGGAGTAGGTGATACCTGGAACCAGAGAGGAAGTTTCTGTAGAATATCACCAGGCTCTGCAACCAGAGACACACAGGCCAGCCAATTTGATCTGTGTGATCCTGGACAATTATTCACCACTTCACAGCCTCAGTTTCCCCACTTCACCTATAAAAATGAGAATAGTATGTAACTCAGAGCTGGTATGAGATAAAACATGCACAGCGCCCAGCATCTAGAAGGTACTCAACAGATGTCAGTTTCCTTTCCCTATTCTGATTTTAGACCAGTGCTTCAGTCAATTCCAACTCATACAGACCCCATAGGATTGTGCAGAATAATTCCATACGGCTTCTAAGGCTAGAATCTTTATAGAAGCAGTCTACATCTTTCTCCTCCAGAGCAGCCAGTAGGCTTGAATCTCAACCTTTTTGTTAGTAGTTTAGCACTTAACCACTGTGTACTGGGACTCCAAACCAGTACTAGACAAATAACGCAATGTGCAACTCTGAGAGTGTACCAGCCACTGTACCATAGTAACTTAAGTCTTCTAGAGCTGCCACAACAGAAATTCCACAAATGGGTAGCTTTAACAAACAAAAATTTTTTTTCTCACAGGTTAGGGGGCTTTATGGTGAGGGGAAAGGAACTTGTCTCTTCTGAGCTTTGCTCCTGGGCAGTCTTCACATGGTTTGACATCTCTTCCCTCATTTCTGCTTCTCTCACTTGCTTGTTTAATTTCTTTTATATCTCAAAAGAGACTGATGTAAGACACACCCTATGTTAATCTTGTCTCATTGACAGAACAAAGACAACTCATTCCCAAACAGAAATATAACCACAGCCATAGAGGTTATGATTTACAATACATATTTTGGGGTACACAACTCAATTCCTCACAGGCAGTATCTATGGGTGAGCTTTTTAGTTGAAATCACAACAAAACTGATTTCAGTAAGACAGAGGAACCGCAACCTATTGGCCAGAGTGCACCCACCCACAGGCTCAGCGCTGAGAGTTCAATACCAAGTCAGACGGGATCCAACCCTACAGCCCAAAACCAATAACCAGCCTCTGCCCTCTCCTCTACATTACCAGGCTCCTGCTTACTTCCCTTTCAGCAAACAGGTTCCAATCCTGCTCTCGTTCCCCAGAGCCTAAGTCTCAGTCTTGGTTCCCTGCCCAGCGTGGTTCCATGCCTGCTACCAAACTCTCCTAAGGCAATGCCTGATCAGCCACTTAGAACTACCTCCAATGTCTGCTGCTTAGACCTTTCCAGATCTCTTGCCCCAACCTGCCAAGCTTTAGTTTCTGGGATCCAGCCCTTACCAGTTCAGGTCAACATGGACGCTTCTTCAGGATCAACCGCAGAAGATCCCAAAGAAAGGGACGCCACAGGACAAAAACACTGGCATCTTTAAAATTCCGCTGAGTGGCTGAGATTAATACAGATACATTCACCCCTAAAAACTAAGAAGCTACTCTAAGTGAAGAGAATCCACCTCCACCCATGTGTGTCAGAGGACAACTGTACACCACACAGTTTTTAATGGCTAATTTTCCACAAGTCGACTGTAAGGCTTTTCTTCCGAGGCATCCCTAGGTGGACTCAAACTTCCAATTTTTGGTTAGCAGGGGAGCATATCAGCCATTTATACCACACAGGGATTCCAAATGAAGAGAAAAAAATATACCATAAATGAAGATAATTCACAAACTTAGAGAAAAATGCGCAAAGGGGGGCAGGGATCTTGACCAAGGCACAAGCCACTAAAGAAGTAACTTAAACATTTGCTTCTTGAAAGAAAGTCCTTTATGGAATTTCATGCCCCAGTAACTGTGGACTGAGAATAGGCTCAAAGACAAAACAGAGAGGAAGGAAAAGGCTCAGAGAGTACTCAGTCCAGCCCGAACTCAAGATTTCAGGGTGTCCAGTCTCTTTAATTGGTAGAACAAGGCAAAATACCAGTCAAGACCCACAAGACCTGAACAACATTATCAACCACCTTGATATTTAAAGTGGACACAGCATATTCACCAAGATTTTGAAAAAAAGGCCTTGTTTTCTAAGATGTAAGGGTCCTCTTCTCAGAGATTCTAATTTTTCAGGTCTGAAAGAAGACGCCTAGAAAATAGTGACAAAATATATACTGCATACTAAGCATCATGCCTTGCACAGATGCTCAATACATTTTAGCTTTAAAAAAAAAGAAATTGCCAAATTCTGGGTAGTGAAAAGGTAAACCTGTGGGAAGATTACATGGAAGAGTTTGTGCTGGTAGGGGAAAAGATAGCCAATATATTTTAACATTGTCAGGACCAATATAATACATTCAAGGCAGGAGGATGAACATGCAAAGAGTTCTGTGGTAACAGCCATAGCCCAATAAAGAACCTCTAAGTCACCGTAGAGCTGACCACTGCCCTACTGTAGTTACAAAAGTACAAAAAAAGAAAAGAAACACAATGTTCACTCCAAAAAAAACAACCAGTTGCCATCTAGCTAATTCTGACTCATGGCAACCCTATGTGTGCAGAGTAGAACTCTGCATAGCATTTTCAAGGCTGTGACCTTTCAGAAGCAAAGCAACAGACCTGTCTATCCATGCACCTGTGAGTAGGTGTGAACACCAACCTTTTCATTAGTGGTTTGGTGCTTAGCAGTTTGCACCACCCAGGGACTCCTCTGTCCACCCCACTCCCCGTACAATCAGGAAATTATCTATACTGAGAACACTGGTTGCAGCCCATCAAGAAGGATGATTTGCAGAACGAGACAGCAGTCAACATACATGACCTGTGTGACAGAAAAGGTAGGCTAAGACAGTGCTCTTCAGGTTGGAAAGGTCATGGCCAGGAGGTCCTGAGGGCTTCTACTAATTTATGAATGGCAAAGATGAAGTGGATGGGAACTTGGTCACCAAATTGTAAAGAGACAGAAAAGGGAGTTCCTGCTAAGACCAGCAGGAGATCACAGAAGAAGCCTCTGGACCTCCAAGAAACGGCAATAAACAGACTAAGGGGTTTAGACAACCATATGAATGTGAGAGTGGCATTCTTCTGAAGTGGGAACCAAAACTGGTTTCGTTAATACCTGCTTAGGAATCTTCAAGAAGGACACAACCAAGCCCCCCTTTGCCGCATCAGCATGCGTGTTCCCTGATGCAATAAACTTTCAGTGGTCTAGAGATGACGACAAGAAGTGTAAATACAGAGAGGTACACACCATTCTTCTCTAATTAAAATAAAATTGTTAATAAAAGAAAAATTATAGAATTCTAGTTTCTTTTTAAAAAAAAAAATGCTCCCAAATGCCTCGCCCTTGGTTTAAATGTGTACACCACATTTTGCCCTAAAGCTGGCACAGAGGAAAAACACAAATCTCTAGGTACCATCCAGAGTCCACGATCTGCTGCTAATCCCTCCTGTGACCCTCCTCCTCCTTACACCAGTACCAACAGAGCAGCCAAAGCCCTCTAGAGAAGTGCAAGAGGAGCTGGGGAGCACTAGACAGAAGTATTTTCCTAATACCAACCCTTTTAGCTCAACGAGCACTAACACATGAAGACGCATGAACATACTCCTGGCACACCCTAAATCCTGCCCTAGTCTTAAAATGTCTAAGCACACATCACGTATCCCCTGGCCTACACTAAGTCTATGCTAAGAACTGACCCTGTAATGCATCATTAAAATTAAAAAAGTACTGAGTTCAACTCCCAGTTAATGCACTTACACACAGCCACCACATGTCTATCAGTGGAGGTTGATGTGTTTCTGGGATGCTGAAGAGGTTTCACTGGAGCTTTCAGATCAACACAGACTAGGAATCTACTTGGCAATCTACCTGCAAAATCAGCCAAAAATCAGCAGGATCACAATGGTCTAATCCCACTGCACATGGGGTTGCTATCAGCAGTGGGCCAACTTGATGGCAACTAACAACAATTACTCAGCAATCCCACTTTCTCAGCACCTATCTACTCCAGAAGAACACTCACACAGGTTGTAAACGCACAGTGATTTTTAGTGCTAGTGGTACTTATAACAGTAACTAAAGCCCAAAAACCCACTGCCATTGGGCCAATTGTGACTCATGGTGAAATAACCTATATTTCCATCAACTGGGGAGAGGACAAATAACTGTGGCCCTGCCTATTATACAGAAGATCATAACCAAAAAAAACAAACCCACTGTCATATCTGACTCAGCAGCCCTGTAGGTCAGAGTAGAACTGCCCATAGTTTCCAAGGAGGCCCTGGAGGATTTGAACTGCCGACCTTTTGGTTAGCAGACATAGCATTTAATCCACTATGCCATCAGGACCATGAAGGAGTTAAAATCAAGACCTTTAAGTACCAACAGGAACAATCACAGAGATTCAGTGCTGATTTGAGGGAGGAGAGGCAACAAAACTATGCAGTACAATGTACTTAACAAGTTTTTTAAGTTCTACACAGATAAATGTAGGTGTATAAGGCAAATCCCTAATAGTGGTTAACCTCTGGGTAAGTGGAAAGGACAAGGATTAGGAGTGGCCATCAAGGAAGATTTTGTTTGCTCAGGAAGGTTTGCATTTTTTTATATAAAGAACATGTTCATATATTTCTTGTGTAATAAAATTCTGTTAAATAGCTTAATTATTAAAAAAAAGAAGGAAACTGACTCTATTCAGTACATTTCACTAGTGTCTGGGAGCAATTTCTACCCAAATAAGGGGTGGTGATCTGACACATACTTCCCAAGAGGCTGAGAACTTAGCAATGCAGAGCAAATCTACGTTTGCAGTCAGCCACGGGCTTTGCAGCACAGATCTTGTTTCAACACTACAGGCTCAAGTCTGTAACTCTGTGGATTGTTAAACTTCCATGCTAGTTCAAGGAAGAGGCAGGAAAAGAGAGAAAACATGTCAAAGAGGCTTCTGAGTAATCTAAAGGGATGTTCTAGGAGTAATTCCAGATCTTCTAACTGAGCATTTCAGCTCTCCCACAGAATAAACTAACACACACACACACACACACACACAGAGTAATGACAGCACTTGCCCAATCACACTTATCCCACACCAGGTCAGCTGTCTGCCTCTTCAACTTTTCCATCTGGGAATCTGAATTTCTAACAAAAATCTGGATTCCTTAGGTTAATGAGTAGGAAGAATATAAGCTGAACACAAGCTCAAGAATACTAATATTTACTTGAGGCCTTCTAACCATATAGGATGCTGATTTTTAAACATGTACTCACACAACCTTACATCTTGTCCAAGAATTCTGTACTAAGTTCTAGCAACAGACAAAAATAAAATAGTAAGACCCTACTAAACAAAACTAACCTATGGTGACACAGAAGACAGTGCTCTTCAGGTCAGAAAGCTGGGAGGCCCTGAGGGATTCTACCAGTTTATGAATGAGAGACAAGGTGGAAGGAGTCTTGGTCACCAAACGCTGAAGGGACAGAAAAGGGAGTTCTTGTAGAGACCAGAGAAGGGTATTTCCGGCTGCAGGATCATCTAGAGGTTACAAGGAAACTTTCTGGGGTGAGTGATGGAAATGTTGTCTTGCTATGCATTCTGTGTATTAAGATGGAACACTTATGATCCAAGTGTTTCACCAAATGCAAACTCCATCTCAATTTACAAAAACATAAAATACTGAAACAGTTTCTCTCCCACTGCAGCAGAACTTTGAGCTGTCCTTATTAGACATCTGAAATCTCTGTTGTGCTATGTAAAAACCATGAGCACCATAGCGACAGTCACCATAAAAATAGATAATGAGATCAAAATGGATAGAGGACGCATGAATTTAAGAACAGCATACCAACAGCAACTCCTTTTCAGCAAAAAAAAGAAAAAGGCGAGGGAGTTTTTCACTCCTCCTGCACTCTGAAAAATATCCACTGGATATGGTCATTTTAATTGAAAAAGTTTTATGATTTCCTAATACTCTAAGGACAAAAAAGCCAAACTCTTATTTCTACCATATTTTTCTTTAAAAAGTGAACAAAGACCAGTTTAACCCTTTCCGTTATGTGCTATATGTGGCCTAGTGAACTGACTGACAGCAATTCAGTAAGCACAGTCCATGAGCCAGACACCATAACACACATAAATGACACACATATCCACTGTCAACAACGTCACAAGGATTTTTAACTTTAGTACTGGAAACCTTAGTGGTGTAATGGTTAAGTACTATGTCTGCTAAGCAAAAGGTCAGCAGTTTGAATCCGTCAGGTACTCCTTGGAAACTCTGTGGAGCAGTACTACTCTGAGTCAGAATCAACTCAACAGCAGGGGGTTTGGTTGTGGGTTTTGCCTATTTTTTACATGCATCTAAAATCAAAAGTCCTTAGGTCACTGAATCCAAAACTTTACTCCATACAAAGAGACAGCAATTCTGCCCAATGCTGCTTTTTCAAATGCCAAACTGTGAACATGAATCATCTTGTGATATTCTAGTGAGATAAAGGAGCCTCTATGCAGGCTGCAGAGCTCTGTAAAAAACCTTCATTATGTGATTTAACCCTACTAAACAACAAGAACAAAAAACATAAGCACAAACTCATTGCTGTTGAACTGATTGTGCCTCTCAGTGACACTACCAGACAGAACAGAACTGCCCCACAGAATTTCCACAGCTGTACATCTTCATGGAAGCGGACTGCCACATCTTTCTTCTGAACAGCAGTTGGTGGGTTTGAACTGTCAACCTTTAACATCTGAATGCTTAACCACAACAAAAAAATAGTAACAACAACAAAAAAATAGCAGTAAGAAAAAGACCACAATTGATGGTCCAGGGGCCTCACAGTTCCCCTGGGAGCAGGCACCCTGGCCTTGAGGCTGCCCCTGTCCATAAATCATAACAGAGGTCAACTCTTCAGACAGGAACAGACTGGACTTGGCAACACAGAGTGACCATATCGTGTGTGCACATTATGGTTCTATGCATCTGTAGGATGTCATCCTGCTGACCTATTACTGGAGGCAGGGGAGAGGACAGAGCGAAGGGGATAGGAGACTGTTAGGAGGATGTGACATGTACAGAACAGACAGGAAGAATGTGCTGTCACCGGGCAGGGAGAACAGTGGGAACTACACATGAACGGGCATGCAAATTTACATGGGAATGTACATTTTCACTCGCTCAAAAAAAAAATATAGCAGTAAGAATACCAAAAAAAATAAATCAAGGTAGATTTAAATAAAGTAATCAAAGTAGATTCAAATAAAATTTAAGAGTGAGCAAAATCAAATTTTCTACAAGTAAATTGCTAATTTAAAAAAATGCAAACATTAAGACTTCAAGTTCTCAAAATGCAAATGTATTGTCTGATATAAACTAAATACCTGCTTTCCAAGAAAATCTTGCCCCATAGTTCTATTAACTTCATCTGCCTCTTGCTCCCTTTATAGCCAAAGCTACAGAATAATCACAGGCCTCTCATCCCCGGTACTAGCATGTCATTTCAATACTGTTCCCAGCAACAGATACTCAAGAGAAATGAAGGAGAGAAAGGGATGTTCAATGGCACGTCCAGGTTCACGTGGAGCCGCAGCCAACTGGCAGATACAGGATTCAGCTGAACTGCCTCATTCTTGTTTGTTCATCATACTGCAGAACACGCCAATAAATTTATTATTTTTCTACAAGTCAATCTATTTAATTTATTGTCACTCCTCACCCCCTCACCTTCTTGTTTTTTCTAAGGACAAAATTCAATTTTCAGTAGCTCTGGGGCCACAAACTGGGTTCTGAACTACTTTAGAATAGTTCTTTTTATCTTTTCAAAATGACAACAGAAGGGTCCCTAGAAAATTCTAGGACCTATTTATAAAATTTTTAAAGAGCTTACATGACGATATTAACTCAAACATTATGCAACTAGTATTATATTCCATATTCTACATTATCTTTGAGCCTATAGCAAGTCACATAACAACTAACTCAAAGAATTTGAAGACTCTGGAGTTCTGTCTAATTCCTGTCCTCTCTTTCACAGCAACCCCGATCAACTAGACTCAGCCCTACTTGAATGCCCTCAATAATGGGAAGCTCCCTAGTCTTCGAGGAAACATTTCCATTGCTGGACACTTTTGGCAACCAGAAAATTATTTTTCACACTGAACTGACATCTGCTCCCCTGGCCTTTAGGATAAAAACCAAAATCAAACTCACTGCTATCAAGTGAATTCTAACTCACAGCAACCCTAAAGAATAGGGCAGAATGGCCCCAAAGGATTTCCAAAGAGCGGCTGGTAGATTCAAACTGCCAACCTTCTGGGTAGCAGTCGAACATTTAACTACTGTGCCACCAAGGCCCCAGCCTTTAGGATAAAGATGACCTGAAAGTCCATCCTCATTGTAAACGACTCTGACGTCAATTTATCTTAAGTAAGAGAAGATAAAGTGATTACTTCATCCACTGATTATATTTCAATCCCTGCAACATAGGTGAACATATCTACTTTCTTGTATCTGATAACCATGAAAATATTTGAAGGTACTCTTGTTATCCACCCTACAAGTATACTCTTGTCATTCCTGATCCCACATCATCCTCAACTCTTCTTTGTGGATGAAGTCTTGTGTGTTCATGTTCCTTTTAAATCACGGCCCCCACATGGTTCAAATATCACATAATCAGAAGGGGCCATTACAACTAGATCTGCAACTGGACTACTGAATTTGTAATTCAGTTACACACTTGATAAGCTTTTGCAAATGTCCATCCTGCTCAGGGCTCCTAACAATGGCACAATCCTGACTTTTTTTCCATATGACCCTCTTCAGTACGCCTGGAGCACCACCAAGGCTATACTGGGCTGTCTGCTTACCTGACAGTCTCCTTCTTTTGATCATGAACAGTTTCTGGTCACAGACTGAATCTTATTTTTCTGACCCCTGGGCCTAATCTCATGCTTGACACATAACAGGCATGTGCTTAATATTACTGAATGTACCATCTAGCTTTCCCCCATCCTGGCCTTGAAAAGTGAAATATTTTAAAAATAACTGCTTTTCCCACTATAAACATACACATTAAATACAAATAATAAAAACATTTTTTAAAAGATTCACTCAAGCTAACATATCTAGAAACAATCAGAATTAGCATTCTGATATTAGCATATTTCCTTCCAGAAACCCGGTGGTATAGTGGTTAAGTGCTATGTCTGCTAACCAAAATGTTGCCAGTTCGAATCTACCAGGCACCCCTTGGAAACTCAGTGGAGCAGTTCTACTCTGTCCTACAGAGTCACTAAGAGTCAGAATCAACTCGACTGCAGTGGTTTAGTGTATTTCCTTCCAGTCATTTTCTATGCACGTTGTTTTTTCACATTTGAAATCCTATTGTAGATGTACCTTTTTAGCACATACCCTTTTTTTTATTATGACTGAGTGAAAATGTACATTCCCATATAAATTTGCATGCCCACCTATATGCAGCTTCCACTGCTCTACCGGCCTGGTGACAGCACACTATTCCTCTCTGCTCCATACATGTCTCATCCTCCCAACAGTCTCCTTTCCCCTCCTCTCCACCCAGTCCCCTTACTCCAGACAAAAGTCAGCAAGATGATATCCTATAGATGCATAAAACCATAAAGTGCATCCAATATATGGTCACTCTGCATCGCCAAGTCCAACCCACTCCTGTCCAAAGAGTGGACCTTCATTAAGATTTATGGGCAAGGGCAGCTTCAGGGCTAGGGGCCATGCTCCCAGGGGAACCCCGAAGCCGCCAGACCATCAACTGCGGTATTTCAGTGGAGATTTCGGGTGCACCCCTTTCTATTCTTGTGTTGCCAGTGAGACTCAACTTTATGACTCCATCACAGCTATCACTGGTGGTGGCCGGGCACCATCTGGTCGGTCCCAAGTCGATGTGGTACCCACTCATGTGGGTCTTTCTTCAGGGCTGTCTTTCCCCCATGTTGTTTTGGTCCTCGGTGAGCATTCGTACCTGCTGAGCTGGGACCATCTGCTGTGCCCTTGGAAGGCAGCTTGGCAGCTTTTAAGACCCCAGATGCCACTCACCAATGCGGGGTGTAGAAAGCCCTCTTAGCAAAAACCTAGTTGTGCCAACTGGCCTCGATTTTGCCTAAGAGCATGGCCCCCTGCCCCTTGCCCCAGCTACTCTGTCCTTGCAACACTGGGTTAAGATGGAAGGAGTACTCAAGTTATGTTAAAGTCCATTTAATATTGTTCTCGTTTCTGATGTGTAGCACATACCCTTTTGAATGCCATTGTAAAACTATCCCTAAACATCATTTTAATGGCTTCATAGCATCCCACTGTAAATACATATGTATCAAAATTTAATTCTCCATTACCTTCAACCCACACTATTGGACACTTTAGACGTGTCTAATTTAGTACTATAGTGAAAAACTCTAAATGGTCTTTTTGCACATAAAACATTATCTATATGTTGGTTATGGACTCAGTTATGTCCCTGAAAGCATAGTTATCGCACCACTATGTATACCATCTCAGTATAGTACAATCCAATATTTTTTTTTACAATCCAAATTTTACAAACTAAATACAGATTTTATATTCATCCCTTCTGAATTTTTTTTTTTTTATCACAAGTGACAGAAACCCTGGTGGTATAGTACATTAAGTGCTACGTCTGCGAACCGTGAAGGTCCACTGCTCAAATTCGCCAGGCGCTCCTTGGAAACTCTACGGGGCAGTTTTCCAGTTGCTGTCAATTCTGACTCATGGCAAACCCGCATCTGTCCAAGTAGAACTATGCTCCACAAGGTTTTCAAGGCCATGATCTTTCAGAAAAAGATCACGCAGCCTTTCTTCGGAGGCACCTCTGAAACATGTCCGAAGCACCAACATTCCGGTTAGTAACTGAGCACTTAACCATTTGTGTCACCCAGAGACTCCCTGGTCTCAAAACAAGGACAGTCACTTGAGAGTCTGAGAATCATTCAGATGAACACCTGGGCTTGAACCATTTATCCTATGATCATTATGAATCTCTCCTGATCCTACAGACCTAACTCCTGGGGTTACCCTCCAGATACAAAAAGAACAGAAAGGACACTGTCGCTCTTGTTTGCTCTTTCTTCATTACTGGCTCACAGGATCTAATGTCATACAGAATTTGGCAGCCATGACTCACATCTCACTAATTACCCACACATCATACTCAAAGGATACGTGTCAGCAGTCACCCTCTCACCGTGCCAGCCAAAAGTGAGAAGGGAGAAGGTTTGACAGACTTAGCAGTTACCAGAAATTAGCAGACACTAACCACTCTAGACTACAGGAACCCTGGCTGCTTAGTGGTTAGTGTCTGCTAATCAAAAGGTTGACAGTTTGAATCCACCTAGCACACTCCTTGGAAATTCTATGGAGTAGTTCTACTCTGTCGTACAGTGTTGTTGTTACGTCTGAGTCAACTTGATGGCAGTGAGTTTTTTTTTTCTTTAACAGAGAATATATGTAAATGTTCTCTCTAACTGGTACCACTACAATCATCACAAAAACATTTCAAGGTTCCAATCAGCAGCTCCTCATCAGACGCTATCGACCTACCCAAACGAATCCATGACACACAAATATCTCACATAGCATGAGATCACATTCCTACCCTTGATCCTCCAGGAGCCACCCAGAGACCATGAGAGAGATCTCAAATTCCCTAGACTGGCTTTAGAGGCTCTTGAAAACAAGTCGCAAACCCAAACGCTTATAAGGGACTAGAGAAGAAGTGTAAAGGACTGGACTGAGTCAACAGGAGTACTGGAACTACACAACTGGAGAACATCTCACCTGTCTCTGGCCCACAGGGGGCAGCCACCACTCAGCTCTAGAGGGCTGTCAGATCTGATTCTTTAAGACATCCCCAAATCCAGAAATTTTCTGGATTCTTTCCAATTTTTTTAAATTAAATTTTTTTAAAATTAAATCTTCATGTAGTTCAAAGAATAATACATCTGTAGGCTTTAAACATTCTGTGGATTACCCGCTTATAATGCCTACACCACATTTTGACTGTAATCCACCTTTCCACCC
Organism: Heterohyrax brucei; assembly: GCA_028571685.1. Classification (NCBI taxonomy): domain Eukaryota; kingdom Metazoa; phylum Chordata; class Mammalia; order Hyracoidea; family Procaviidae; genus Heterohyrax; species Heterohyrax brucei. Next base: position 46,706,070 of record CM053160.1, on the reverse strand, counting down.
TGATTTCTTCCTACTTCCTAACAGTAATCCTCCATTCTTCTTCCCTCTTACACAAGCACACCATGCATATCCCTGCCTCCAAGTCTTGGCTCATGCTATGTCTCCTGACTACGCAACACCATGACCAACCACAAGCAGTTCATCCCAGGCTTCCTTCCCTATTTCAAAAAGTTTTCCAAGCTACCCCAGCCCAAGTTGCTCATTTCCTTCTCTGAGCCCTGAAGGCAACTATTTTTCATTTTTTCATTTTATGGTCTTGTCTTTCTCCTTAGTCACAGGCATATCTTATCTCTCCAACTCAAATGTAAATTCTCAATCACTTCGTCATCCTTTTGCTCCCCTTCAGCACAAGTACGGGTACTTCTACACACAAACAGCTTAATAAACACTTGTCAAAGGTGACAATTTACTATGACTATGTTTTTCCAAACTACAGATTAGAAGCCATTAAAAAAAAAACCCAGTGCCATCGACTTGATGCCAATTCATAGCGACTGTACAGGACTCAGTAGAACTGCTCCTAGCAGGTTTGAACTGCCAACTTTTTGGTTAGCAGCTGTAGCACTTAACCACTCTGCCACCAGGGTTTCATTGTGAACCATTACAGTGATTAAATCCATTTAGTGAGGCACATGAGTATTTTTTAAATGAAAAATAATATGATAAAAATAATCACAGCAGTCTGCACCAAAGGGGTACAGTACTTCTTCATGAACTTACATTTGTACATACATGGTCATATGTACGAAGTCATGATATAAATTTTACTTTTGAACACAGGTCATGGTCAAAATAGTGCAGAAAACACTGCTCTACAATGAGTTACCTCAGTCACTGCTCCACACAATATTTTTGACAGTCTGCTGTTCCCTATGAGGAAAAAATACTTGATTCACCACACCACCACACACACACAGTCTCACCTGCTAGTTCAATGACTCTGAGTCTGAGAGAAACAAAGAGACTAATAACTACAGTTATATTCACAGCAACTTTTTGCAACATCCTTCAGATTCACCAGCTCTCAGATGTTGCAAGTTGAGGCTTGGGGAATTTGTTTAGCAAATCACCCTAATCATCCTTGCAACAATAAAGCAGAATTCCGAGCTCAGGAAAAATTAAGAGCAGCATCCCTCTACCTCCTGTTCACAGGATTCCTGGGAACAGACAAACAGCACAGGTCAGAACAGATGTCCTCAGAAAGACAGTACTTTCCTGGGCCCAAAATTCCCTCCTACACCTTAGATGATCTTGATGCTCCCCCTACAGGATTCAGGTACCAGAAAAAGCCTGAAGATCTCACGGAAGACCAAAATCCAAGTGACAGCCTATTCAACTTGTTTCAAAGCCCAAGAATTTTTCTCTTTAACAAATGCCATTTCACTTCAACCCCTACTCCCATCCTCGTGATAAGAATGAGTGGCTCCATCTTCAGTGCCTCAGTTCCCAAAAATTGCTTTGCCAACTTCAGTTCCGGACCAGAAGGGGCAATGTGAATGGCAGTAAGAAGAGATGCTCTCTGTCTGATTCAAGCCCTCAATCCCACTCAACAGCATCCCTCTCTGCTGCCTCCCTATCACCAAGTGTACGCTCCACTTACCCTAGGAGTATCTTCCTCTCAAGGCTTTGGCAGCCTTCCCAATATCATACAATCCTGGTTTCCCAGCAATCTCAAAGCCCCAGTTGCTCACAGGACACTTACATTCAGATGCCTTGGCAAACCAAGAAACTTCTCTGCAACCTGAGTATCTATTACTTCTCTCCATAACACATTTCCCATTTCTCCAGCTACCAACTGCAACAACTCCAAGGCCCTGGAGCATAATCAATTTCCACAAAGAATTAATTGCCAGTCATCCTTTTCCTTCACCCTGCCCCTATCAACAGATTCTTTCAACATTAATTTTTCTTAAAACCCATCCCCTTTTTCACTTCCAGTTATCCCAATCCAATCCCTGATCACTCCACAGCTGTAGTAGTCTACTAACTGATTCAGCTCCTAATATTACTTTAAAAATCTTGCCAGACACTTTTTTGTCACACCACTCCCTGGTTCAAAGACTTCTAGTCTCCCAGTAAGCACAGTGTAAAGTGCAATCCCCTGCCTGGCTTTCAAAGGCTTCCACAATCTCTACCATTGTTCTTCTCCATCTTTATCTCCTACTGTTCAAGACACACTCCCCCGCGGGGTCAAGGCCATCCTCCTGCCTCTCAGGAAAGCCATGTTTGTTTCTACTTCATGGCCCATCTCAAGGGTCACAACACCCTCTGGGAATACAGTCCTGGTGACTCCAGCCCACTCCAGCTCTGAACTCCAACAGCACCTATTTCTGCAGGGTGCATTTTGACAGTTAACGATCCTCTATCTTGAGTTCTAATTGTTCCACATGCTCATGTCTTTCCATCACCTTCACCCATAAGGAAATCACCCTATGTATCTTTTGTATCCTGAGATAACTGTAGGAATCTCTGCTCCTCTGGTAATTCTTTCGTGATCTCTACCACCTGTTACTTCTTCCTCTCTTCTCTTTAGGCTGACATTGGTGAGCTATTACCCACATGCATCACTTATTTCAAAATGCCCTACAGTATTCCCTCCCCAACTCTAACCATATCTTTATATTCTTCCCAGCTCGGCAGCGTTTACACTAATTTAGGCACCCACAGCACACTCTCGGAACCTGAGCTCTCAAATCACTTCCACCTAGTCAGTGTGCCTCTTACCATTTCTGAGACAGCCTGGAACAGTGCTGAAAATACAACACCTCCTCAAAAGTACCGGTGGAGTTGAACTAACTGCTGTTTCCGTGCCTTCAAGTTCCTTGACGCGAAGAAACTCTGTTTACACAACACCTTAGCAGGGTGTAAAGCAGGCCTTCAAAACCTGTTGATCACTTACTTTGAGGCAGAGACGACTATTTACATTTTTATAGAAGAATGTAAAGAAAGCAGTGGTAGCCTGTAAATAATCCCAGTGCCTGGCTTGGCAGTCTAGCCTACTAAGAACGTCTGCTTAGGGGAAGTGTTCCCGTCTCTGGGAACTGGCCACAGCTGCCTGAAAAACAAGGAAGCAGCGGCACCCTCTCTGTCTTGCAGGTAGGCTTCTTGAAACATCTGAGTCAATCCTAAAGCTAAGGAGCTGAGTCCTAGTCTCCAAGGCAAGGAAGAAAACGCTGCCTGTGAAGCTGTTCGCACATCACGAACTCCCTACCCAGGCCCCCACCCGTGTGCCCATACTCACTACAGTGCCACCGCCAGGACGGGCAAGGAGCCTAGAGAGGCGAGGCGAACCGCGCGGGGCTGAGAGGTGGGCAGAAGGCGAGAAACAAGGTTGGGAGCAGCCGCCGAGGTGGTGGGTGTGCTGCGCCGCCCATCCCGGAGTGTGGCTCTGGCTCGCTCTCTGGAGCGGGCAGGCATGAGCCGAGAGCTGGCGGCACAGCCGGAAAGGGTCGGGAAGGGGGCGCGGTAACCCGGTCAGCTTCCACGGTGGACGCGACTCGGGACAACTGCTCAAAGTTGGTGAGGAGGGATCCGATGGAGGGGCCGGCAGCCGGAGAGATAAACAAGGACGCGCGCGAGAGCAGGCGGGCACCCCCCACAGAACCTTCCCACCCACCCAGGCATGCACTGCCGCGCCACTCCCGCACCCTGACCGCCGCTGCCCTGCCGGCGCCGGCCTCCGCAGGCCCCCAGGCCCTAGGCCTGGACCCCGCGGACGTGCAGAGCTGGGAAGTTCCCGGGCCCCCGCAACCCCGGGCTGCAACGCCGCGAGTCCCTGCTCCGCTCACCTAGCACCGCCGAGAGTAGCAGCGCAGGCTGGGCAGCTCCCGCTCGGACGCCTCTGCTCTGTGCGAGGCTGCAGCTCCCGCTGTCCCCGCCCGGCGCGTCCCACAGCCCCGCTCCGCTCAGACCACCCGCCCAAGCTCCGTTCGCGCCCACCTGGCCGGCCTGCCCTCCCTCTCCGGGACACTGCGCTCACGTACACGGCCGCAGCCACAACCTGGACCGGATTGCCGCCCGGGAAGGGAGCGGGGGAGCGCGCGAGGGAGCGAGCGAGTCTTAGGGACACACCCCCCGCCCTCCCGCCGGGGCCTCTCTCCAAGCCAGCCCCCGTCTCCGCGCGTGCACGTGCTCCGCGCGCGCGCCCGCGCCCTCCCCACACACCGCAGCCAGCCGGATACACACCCCCCGCCGCTCGCAGACGGTAGGCGCTCGAAGAGTGTCCGAGAGACTCCTCGTGCACATGCGCACTTAAACTTGACCAATTTTGAGCGCCCCCACTCCAGACTCGGAACCCGAGGCTGAAGCTTTGAACCAAACTTGTGTGTTCGCTTTTTTTCCCCTGAACCACAAACCAAGCCAAAGTTTCTTGCAGCTGTTTTTCAGGCCTGGCTCTGGGGCAGTCTTCGAGAGAGCCCGAGCTCGCTCTACGGCGGGAAAGGAGCCAGAGGGCGGGAAAGGAGCCAGAGGGCGCGAGGGGCCCAAGGGCTTGGAGCTGGCGGGGGGGGGGGGGGGTGCGGGGGGAGGTTAGGGATGCAGACCGTGGAACTGGGACCCGCCGCGAGCACGGGAGAAAAAGCTCCAGGAAGGGAGCGGTTAAAAACCAAGCTTTCTATTTTTCTTTTTATGTATTTTATACTATTTTACTAGATTTTACTCTTTGTAGTTGTAAAATGAGGTGGCATTTACTGTTTCTGGATTTAGTGGGAGAAAGTTAACTATTAGCCTTCGGTCCTTATGTAAACAACACTGGTTCCTTTTGGCACCATTAGGCCCTGGCTTTTGTGTAATTTGTAACTGGGAGAAATGAAGGTGTTCTATTGTGTTGCTTTTGTTTTTCAGAAGTAAAGCCAGAGCCACAATGGTAGTCAGGGGCCCCAGTGTGTATGTGTATGAGCATACGTATTCAAATAAATTCCATTAATAGAAAAGTAATGATTCGCCCCCTGCAATGAAGTTTTCAAAGTATTTTTCCATATAATTTTTGAATTTGCAGTTCACCTTCGGTTTGAAGTGTGTTGTCTTTCTCACAGAGAGGCACTGGGAGGTGTGGTAAAGAACTAAAGGCTTTGGAGTCAGACAAACCTAGCTTGAAATCCTAATTTAACTGCTGGACTAGTTTTATTTAGTTTTTCACTAAATTGTTTTGTCTCTCTGAACCTCAGCTTCTTTGCTTGTAAAATGAAGTAACAAAAGTATCTAGTGCCTGGCTCACAGCTAATAAACAGTAAATATTTTTCCCTTCACTCATCTCCTACCATGTTTTAAAAAAGAAAAGTACCTAAATGGAACCAAAATTACTAAATAGGACGGTGGTTCTCAACTGGGGCAGTAGGAGGTGAGGGTGAGGGGAGAGTTGCTGCCAACCTCAAAGGACATTTGACCATATCTGGAGATGTTTTGTGACTTTAGCAACTGGAGAAGTGGATGCTACTGGCTTCTGGTGGTTTTAGCCAGGGATGCTGCTCAATATCCAAAATACACAGGACAGCTCCCCACAACAAAGAATTATCTGGTATAAAACATCAACAGTGCCACTGTTAAGAAACTCTGCTATTGGGTAATGTCTTTCAGATAATTCACCAGAGACTAGTTCTACCTTCTAACCAACATTCTCTAGGAATCATTCTTGTTTTGCATAAAGAACAAGGTCAACAATAAGAAACTGACATTCTGAGCATCATAGCAATTACATCAATGAACAAAACCGTTTCTTAACATGAAAATACATACGAGAATTTTATACAGCAAAACCTGTGACAGCCAGAATTCAATGGTACTGCCTTGTTTTTCAGGGTCTAGAAAAATTTCTAATTTTCACAGGGGGCAATTTTACCATTTTTCTGTCGTTATTAGTGGAGTTTTCCTTCTCTGACAATCTTTCATCTTACAGTTTTCTGCTTTCACGGTTTACTGTATGATTCAAGAAATATTTAAGTTAATTAGCCATAATGTATGTTCCCTTGTTATTAAGGTATTTCGTTATACATTGTTATATTTATTATACATATTTTGTTCATAAACAAAATGGCTTTGTTCTTAATTTTCCTCAGTGTTTACTCACTTAGTTCTACCTGTCACAGGGGGTCGCTAGTAATCACAATCAAAAACAAATTCCTGGCCCACCCCGAAGTTTATGATAAAGTCCCTGCCCCCAAGGAACATAGCTGGAAGAGGATTAAGGCACAAGCAACAATTAAGGAACAATACAAGACAGCATGTAATTAAGCTTTAATTGCAGTGCCCAGATAAATATGGTTCCAAGGAAAGGGAAGTCATGTGGGGCAGCAACAGTCCGGTGCCTGACGGCCTAAAGTATGAGCCTGAGATGTTCAGGAGAAGTCAAAGAAAATAAAATATAATAATGAAAATTTCTTACAGAAGGTAGCACTTAAGCTAGTGTATCAATTCCACTGTAATGTTTAAACTGCAGATTTTGTGAGCGGATATTGGTGGCTGGCTGTGAATTTCTTTTTCTTAAGTAAAAATCTAGTTCAGAGTTATAACCAAAACTATATATTTCTAAAAACTAAAACAATTGTTCATCTGACAAATACATGAGTACCTACTGCATGCAAAAAGGTTTCTAATTTCGAACAGAACCCGTAGCTAATTTTGTTTGACGCTTTTGTCTTGGGAACATGGACCATCCGAAGGCACATATACTGTCTCACAGTATATATTACCTGAATATTTCTTTGTACTGCAGGTAGGTACTTGCACAGTATGCACTCCAGAATTTTGCAGGCTAACACAGACTCAGAGAAAACTTTCCATTGTATCCATTCCCAAACATACACTTAGCACCCAAGTGTCTTCATACACAGTCCAGAATCCTGAATCCTGTCCCAGCCCACCCTCAATGATAAGAGTATATCCTTCCGAGGATCTCTCTCACCTTGACCTTCCATTCTCCTTGTTTCCTCACACACCCCAGCTCCTATCAAAATGTAGGCATGTCGTGCCTCATTTCACTGAGGGAATTAGCTTCTCAGAGGGTGTCTCCCGTTAGCTGAGGGTAAGCAGAGCAGATCCAGGCCCTCCTTGTCTCACATCAATGAGGACATATTTACAGCTGATATTTTAGGGCAGTTAGAGCTTGAGATTGCACTGGCCTGGAGAGATAAGACCTAGTTTCCCTCTTGACTGCCACTGCCACTGCCACTATATTAATTTAGGCCACCATCAGCAGCCCCCTAGTGCAACTGCTTCAGGGCTTGCTTCCCTCCAACCTACTATCTACCCTACCCTCTTTCCTCTGCTCCAAATTCCTCAAGGGACCCTGGTGGTGTAGTGGTTATGTGCTATGCAGCAGTTCTACTCTACCTGCAGGGTCACTATGAGTAAGAATTGACTCAGCAGCAATGAATTTGGTTTTGTTTTTTTCCCACAGCTTCTACAATAAAGTCCCAGTGTTCCTCATTAAGATGTTCATGGAATCCAACAAGATTAGCCACGATCCAGAAAACACAAAACAACAAATGGTGGAGAGGCTGTGGAGAAAGTGGAACCCTCCTACACTGTCGGTGGGGTTGCAAAATGGTCCAGCCTCTTTGCAATCTGGCACTTCCTTAAAAAAATGGATATCGATATACTATTTGACCCAGTAATTCCACTACTTGGAATATATCCTACAGAATCAAGGCCTTTCACACCAACGGACACATGCACCAGAATGTTTATCGCAGCACAGTCCACGATAGCAAAAAGATGGAATCAACCCAGATGCCCAACAACAGAAGAATGGATAGGTAAACTATGGTACATATACTCAGTGGAGCACTACGCAATGATAAAGAATAACGAAGATTCCAGGAAACATCTCGTAACCTGGTTTCAACTGGAAGACATTATGTTGAGTGAAAGTTGTCAGTGACAAAAGGACAAATACTGTATGAGACCTCTACGATAAGATCTCAAAAACAGACTTGTGTATAGAAGAAAGGACTCTTTGACAGCTGCAAGGGAGGGGAGGGAGGGAGGGTGAGGGGTGGAGGGTTTAGTTTAGATAGTTGCTAGAAATCTGGTTGGGAGAAAGTGGTGATAGCACACATTAGAAACAAGAACAACATTAAGTCGACTTCAGCATAACTTGAGTACTCCTTCCATCTTAACCCAATATTGCAAGGATAGAGTAGCTGGGGCGGGGGCAGGGGACCATGCTCTTAGGTGAAATCGAGGCCAATTGGCACAACTAGCGTTTTGCTAAGAGAGCTCTCTGCACCCCACATTGGTGAGTGGCGTCTGGGGTCTTAAAAGCTGCCAAGCTGCCATCCGAGGACACAGCAAATGGTCCCAACTCAGCAGGAATGGATGCTCACAGAGGACCAAAATGACATGCGGTAAAGACAACCTAGAAGACAGAGAGACCCACAAGAGTGGGTGCCTACATCGACTTGGGACCAGAAGAACCGGATGGTGCCCGGCCACCACCAGTGATAGCCACAATGGAGCTCACAGAGAGGAGTCTCACTGGCAACACAAGAATAAAAAGGGGGTGCATCCTGAGATCTCCACTAAAAGAGCTCAACTGATGGTCCAGCGGTTTCAGGGTTCCCCTGAGAGCATGGCCCCCAGCCCTGATGCTGCCCTTACCCATAAATTATAACGAAGGTCCACTCTTTGGACAGGAATGGATTGGACTTGGCAATGCAGAGTGACCATATATTGGATGCACTTTATGGTTCTATACATCTATAGGATATCATCCGCTGACCTCTGGCTGGAGGAAGGAGAGTGGGTGAAGAGGAGGGGAAAGGAGGCTGTTGGGAGGATGAGACATGTATGGAGCCGAGAGGAATATTGTGCTGTCACCAGACAGGGAGAGCAGTGGAAGCTGCATATAGGTGGGCATGTAAATTTTTACGTGAATGTACATTTTCACTCAGTCATGTTAAATTAAAAAAAAAAAAAGATGTTCATGGACTGGCCCACTATAGCTTCACCAGACTCTGTTGGCCTCTCTGGCTCTATCCCCTTCACTTTGCACTCCAGACAGGCTAAGTTGAACTTTGTTGGAGCAAACTTATTTTCCTTGCTCATCACATGCTTTTATCCCTGCCTAAAACTCTCTCGGTGCAATTCAATGTCAAATCACAGCAAACCTTATGTGTTTTGGAGTAGAACTATGTTCTATAAACCTTTCAGTGGCTGGGACATAGATCACCAGGCCTTTCTTCCAAGATGCCTCCTGGGTAGATTTGAACCAAAACCTTTCAGTTAGCATCCAAGTGCATTAACCATGTGTACCACCCAATGACTCTACTCTGCTTTTTCCTACTTGGCATTCATCACTATCTGACACTCTGTCTCTATATTCTTAACTATCAAACTTTTTGTTTACTGCTGCATCTCCACCATCTAGAACAAATCTAGCATATTGTGGGTGTTCAATAAAGAATCATCAATCAAGAGTCTGATTAGACTACCAAAAATTACACCTGTACCAGGTTTCTATCCATTACTTTAGTTACCACTAGTTCCTCTGGAGTTTAACTCCCCTGAAGTAGAGCATCAGGATACCAGCTTCCCATCTGTTTGCCACCCACACCCTCCATGCACTTAGACTAAACCCAAATACCAAACCTACTGCTACTGAGCCAATTCTAACTGATAGTGACCCTATAAGTCAGAGTAGAACCCATAGAGTTTCCAAGGAGCACCTGGCAGATTTGACTGCTGACGTTTTGGTTAGCAGATGTGGCATTTAACCACTACCCCACCAGGGTTTCCCATACTTAGACTAGGGACCTCAGTTACCTCTGTGACACGCAGTTCTAAATACAGCCTCCATACCACAACTTTAAGCCAGCCTGTGCATTTCAAATGGAAAGTAAAGTACTGCTAATTTTGATAGCATGATTCATTGCTTTGATTTTCATTGGTAAAATCACAAAGTATCCTTGTAGTCAAAAACAGACCTAGCATTTACTTTATGCATTTTCACTATACAGGATACAAGATTCAGGAATCTGAAAGAGAATGTGATTTTTAGATCTACTCAATCTGTAAGGGTTTCCTGGGGGATTTGGGCTTTCCATTTAATTGAAGGGAAAGGATTGATTGATAGGTTACAAGTAGGTTTTTCAAAGCTTAAAGGTATCCCTGAAGTAGTCACTTTAGACCTGTACAGTGACACTTTCAAGCAAACAAGCACCCACATGTATTAAGATACCCACAGATACACCCTGGTACATAAATCCAGATCCATGAATTCTTTCTCTTAGCTCTAAAATTCTGTGAAATTGAGCAATGTTACATTTTAAAAGGGTGGAGAGTGGGATAATCTGGCTTTGGGAACATCAAGCCCTATGACTCTGAGTGTGAGAGTATATGTAAGCCTAGGCATGCTCTATGTACACTTCTGGTTTTTCCTTTTATGCTTGTGTGATTTCTGTGACACAGGAAATCCATTCTGGAACAACCCTGTCTGCTTTCTATTGAGTGTGTAAGACATGTGGCTTAACATTGTGTTTATCTCACTGCTCAGAGCAGGAAGATGAAAACCAGAACAGTATCATTTTGAGGGTGGACCAACTGAGCTTCATCTTACATTGTACTCCCAGGAGACAGTACTAACTGAGACTCATGGAATCTATAACCCAATGCCATCAAGTCGATTCCAACTCATAGCAACCCTATTGCCAGTGGAGCTATAGGTTTAAGACCATCTAAATATGGCTTTCTGAAGCACACCGGATATTTTATCAAGCAAGAAAAATATAGTTCAACTTGGCAAATGCTGTTTGAACTGCTCCCAGTCTCACCAGTAGCTCTTCTCCATTAAAGAGCTTCCCACATTACAACCTCTGCAAGAATAGCCTGCCTACTCAAAAGACAACCAACCATGTGCAGTCAAGCCAGTTAGGACTCATGGTGAGCCCACGTGTTTCAGAGTAGAGCTGTGTTCCATAAGGGTTCCATGTTATGACCCTTTGGAAGCAGATCACCAGACCTCTCTCCTAAGGCACCCCTGGCTGATTTCAGATTGCTACCCTTTTAGTAGCTGAACACTTAACCATTTGTGTGAGCCAGGGACCTAGTCTTCCTACAAAATTTCCTTAATGGGCTAAAGCACCCAGTACTTCCCATTTATATGGGGGAAAAAAAAACACAAGTGTTTAAGAGATAAGGAACACTTAAACAAGGTGGAAAGGATAGGGAATCTTAGACCGGGAAGTGAAAAGAAGACTCAGAGGAAAGTCTGTAGTTAACTGACCCAATAGATAATAAATGACAGGAGAAACACAGATTGTGTGCTCCCATAAAAGACAGAGACCAAGCAAAGGTACAACAGGCAGTAGGAAGTGAAGAATTAGAAAGAAAAAAACGTGTACATTATAAAGGCCTGTCTATGCCACCCTCTTTTAGTTTCTGGGGTTCTAATCAACATATAATAATTACTTTTCTGTCTATACTTATCATCGTGACTTTGCTTGGCTTCTATTCTGGCTTTCCCTCCTATGGCAGTATCACCCTGGGCTCTAAAAGGGGGACAGAGGCTTTTTGGCTAGTGAACTTACCAGAGTCTTACTTTTGTACAGCTACTAAATGTTATCCCCTCTGAAACATACTTGTTTCTTCTCAGTAGCTCCGTATAAGCATATTGTCATTCTTCTTCTGCAGAACGAAACTCCTGCCCAAGGGAAGTGTACTTCCCACAAACCAGACCACTTAGATGGTCACAAATGGCCCAGATCCTGCTTAACTCCTACATGGGGCTCCTATGCAGAGACAATACTCATGTAGAATCACCATAGTTCTCATTACCTGGGACACACACACATACACAATAAACCAAATTCATTGCTGTCAAGCTGATTCTGATTCACAGTAACCCCATACGAAGAAACCAAATCCAGTGCTGTCAACTCACTTCCGACTCATAGCGGCCCTATCAGACAGAGTAGAATTGCCCCATAGGGTTTCCAGGAAGTGCACAGAGGATTCGAAATGCTGACCTTTAGGTTAGCAGCCACAGCACTTAACCACTAAACCACCACTCTGCTAATATTGTGGAAAGGTGGAACATAAGGCACTGTGAAATAACAACAATTGCCACAGGGCCACAACTGTGACGTGGTAACTAACCATTGTCCAGGACTTGGGTTGATCAGCTGGACAAAAGTGGAAAGATTTTTTAAAAATGGTCCATAAACCAAACAGATGAAACACACCTCTATCAGTAATTCACATACGCAGTGGACAGAATATCAGGAAGAATGTATTTGTAGTCTGACAGTTAGGTTCACAAACTCATCCTAGAAAAAGTGCTACATATCTCATTGCTAAATATCACTATGGTCACCTTCCAAGTACTCCCCTTGGGAAGCTATGCACCAGTGCCAGCACCTAGCCAAAGCTTCAAAGCAATTTTGCCGCTCTTTTTCTGGGATGGCCATCAGAGCTGTTGTCATATTACCCTTGCTGTCCTGAATGTCATCAAAATGTCTTCCTTTCAATATTTCCTTTATCTTCAGGTGAAGAAACAAGTCATTGTGGGCCAGATCAGGTAAGTAGGTAGGGAATTCCAGCACAGTTATTTGTTTACTGGCTAAAAACTCCCTCACAGACAACTATACATTAAGCTTGCGAACTTGCCACCATGCCACCATGCACAATGGCCATTCCAGAAAGAGTTCCAAAATTGCTTTGAAGGGTAGACTAGGCACTGGCATCAGTGCATAGCTTCCCAAGGGGAGTAATTGGAAGGTGACTGTGGTGAAATTTAGCAATGAGGTGTGCAGCACTTAGAACAATGCATTGCTTGAACTTAATTGTCGGACCTCGTATTTCATCCAACACCAGCAAAATACTTACTCTTCTCAAGCTCACACAGAATAGTTATCAAGAACGACCACATTCTGGGTGGTAAAACATCCCTAAAAAATGCAAAAGGATAGAAAACACACAAAGTATGTTCTCATAGCACAATGGAATTGAAGTAGAAATTAATTTAAAAAAAAAATTGGAAAATCCCAAAATATTTGCACAAACTTCTAAATAACACATGGGTCAAAGAAGAAGCCTCAAAAGACATTAAAATATATACATGAACTAAACGAAAATAAAACACAATTTATCAAAATTAGTGAGATGCAGCAAAAGCAATAGTGGAGAAAATTCATAGCATTGAATGTACATACTAGAAAAGAAGAAAGACCTAAAATCAATAATCTAAGCTAGATGAAGAATAACAAATTAAAGTAGGAAAAAGAAAGTAAGTTAGAGTAGAAATCAATGAAACTGAAAACAGGAAAACAATGAAGAAAATGAACAAAACCAAAAGCTGGTTCGTTGAAAAGGTCAATAAAATTAATAAACCTCTAGCCTAGCTAACCAAGAAAAAAAAGGAGAGGAAACACAACTGACTTACATCAGAAATCAAACAGGGAGGACCACTACTGATTGCATAGACATTAAACCAAAAAAAAAACCCAAACCCACTGCTGTCAAGTTGATTCCAACCTATAGTTACCCTACAGGACAGAGGAGAACTGCTCCATAGCATTTCCAAGGATCACCTGTCGGATTCAAACTGCTGATCTTTTGGTTAGCAGTTGCAGCACTTAACCACTATGCCACTAGGGTTTCCCATAGACATTAAAAGGATAATATGGGATATTATGAATAATTCTATGCTCATAAATGTGATAACTTAGATGAAATGGAGCAATTTCTGGAAAGATAGGATGTATCAAAACCCACAAAGGAGAAATAGGTCATCTGAATAGGTTTATGTTATTAAAGGAATTTGAATCCCAGGTGGCACAGTGGCTAAGCATTCAGCTGCTGACCAAAAGTTAGGCAGTTCAGATCTACCAGCTGCTCCTTGGAAACCCTAAGGGGCAGTTCTACTCTGTGTTATAGGGCCACCATAAGTCAGAATTGACCTAATGGCAAATATTTTCTTTTACTGTTAAAGAAATTGAATCAATAATTAATAACTTCACAAAATAGAGAGTACCAAACCCAAATGATTTCACTGGTGAATTCTATATATTTAACAGTAGAAATAGTACTAATTCCCTATTATGTCTTCCAGAAAACAGAAGCAGAGGAACACGCTCTAACTTATTTTATGAGCCAAGCATTAGCCTAATGCTAAAAACAAAGAACATTTACAAAAGCCCTGCAACTAGCATTATAGTTAATTGTGAAAAATTAGATGCTTTATCTTAAGATCAGAAACAAGTCAAAAATGTCTCCTCACACCATTTTTATTCAACAGTCTATTGGTAGTCCTAGCTAATGCAATAAGTAAAGAAAAGGTATACAAATTGGAAAGAAATAAAAATGTCTTTGTTCAAAGATATGATTTTCTATATAGAAAATCCCTAAATCACCCACAAAGCTCCTGAAACAAATAAACAATTACAGAAAAGGTGCAGGATTCAAGGCTAATATATAAAAGTCAATTACTTTCTTAAATACTATTTTAGTCATCTGATACTGCTCGAACAGAAATATCACAAGTGGATTGCTTTAGCAAAGAAAAGTTCATTCTTACACAGTCCAAATTCAAAATGTCCACCCCAGAGAAGAGCTTTCCCTCTTTGTTAATTCTGGAGGAAGATCCTTGTGTTGCATCAGTGTTTGGTCAGGGAGCATCTTGGCACAGGAACCTCAGGCCTGAAGGACATATTCGAAATCTTGGTGATCCTGGTGATGCTTTCTTGACGGTATGAGGTTCCCCACTCTGCTTGCTTCCCTTTCCTGTTATCTCTTGTACACTAAAAGGTGATGCAAGCCATACTCCAGGGAAGCTCCCTTTACTTTGGAGCAGGCAGGTGACCTTCAGAAGGGTATTAGAGTCCTATCCTAATTCTCTTTAATATATTCTACTCTATTAACCTCAGGCAGAGACTAGGATTTACAGAACAGGAAAATCACTAAATAGAGGACAATTACAATACTGGGAATCATAGCCCAGACAAATCACTACACATTTTTATTGTAGTTCACTTCAATCAATGACAAATCTATCCATTCAATCCACTACAAATCTCACAATGAAGAATGGAAATTTGAAATTAAAAGCACAATATTTACATTAGCATCCAAAAACTTAAATACTTAAGTATAAGTCTAATAACTATGTACAAATCTATATGAACAAAACTATAAAAATCTGATGTGAAATGTCAAAGAAGGTAGTAAGTGGAGACAGATTCCATGTTTATAGAGAGAAGACTCAGTATTATTAGATGTCAGTTCTTCCAACTTGATCTACAGATTAAATACAACTCTTATTTTTTTAAAAAAAAAAAACTCAGGAAGTTATTTTGTGGGTAGCAACAAACCGATTCTTAAGTTTATATGGAAAAACAAAGGCCTAGAACAGGCAACACAATACTGACGAAGAACAAAGTCAAAGGTCTGACTTCAAGACTTACTAAAGATACAGTGATTAAGACATTGCGGTACTGGTAAAAGAAGACTGCAACAGATATTGGAACAAAGTAGACAGTCCAGAAAGGGACCCACGCAATTATAGTCAACTGATCTTTGACAAAGGACCAAAGGCAATTCAGTGGAGAAAGGATAATCTTTTCAACAAATGGTGCTGGAATAACTGTATATGCACAAGTAATAAATAAATCAGTCTAGACACAGTTTTCATACTCCTTAGAAAAACTAACTCAAAATGGATCACAGACTTAAATGTAAAACACAAGTCTATAAATCTTCTAGAAGATAACATAAAAGAAAATCTAGGTGCCTTTGGCCTTGGTAATAACTTTTGAAGTGCAACACCAAAAGCATAATCCATAACAGAAAAAGATGATGACAAGTTGGACTTCATTTAAAATGCAAGTACTAATCAGCAAAAGATACTATTAAAAGAACAAAAGACAAGCCACAGATTGGGAGCAAATATTTGCAAAAAGCACATCTGGCAAAGGACTTATATCCAAAATATATAAAGAACACTTAAAACTCAAGAAGAAACCATCAACTCAGTTTAAAAAAAACAGGCAAAAGATCTGAGCAGACACTTCACCAGAAAAGATATACAGATGGCAAATAAGTACATGAAAAGATGTTCAACATCACATCATCGTTGTTGCTACGTTCCTTAGAGTCTATTATGACTTATAGCAGCATACAGAATGAAACATTGCCTGGGAATTGCAAATTAAAACAACAGTGAGATACCACTACACACATATTAAAATGACCAAAATCCAGAACGGGGTAACATCAGATTCTGGTAAGAATGTCTAACAATAGGAACTCTCATTCTTTGCTAGTGGAGATGCAAGATGAGGTAGTCGCTTTAGAAAATAGTCTGGCAGTTTCTTATGAAACTAAACATAGGCTTACCATACACTTTGACAATCATGTTCTTAAGTATTTATTCAAATGAGTTGAAAAAACATATCCACAGAAAAATTTGCACATGAATATAGCAGTTTTCCTTTAATAGGCAAGTGTATAAACAAATTCTGGTACAACCATGCAATGGAATATTATTCAGCAATAAAAAGAGAAGAGCTAGAGAGAAAGAGAATGAGGAAGAAATAAATGAACTACAAAACCACTAAAAGGCATGGAGGAACATTAAATGGCAGCTATTTAGGGCAGTCAAATGATTCTATATGATACTGTAATGATGGATACATGACATGACGCATTTGCCAAAATCCATAGATATGTATAACACAAAAATGAACCCTAATATAAACTCTAGGAGTCCCTAGTGACATAAATGATTTAAGTGTTCAACTGCTAACCTTAAGGTTGTTGCTTCAAACACACCTGGAGGTGTCTCTAAGTAAGGCCTGACCATGTGCTTCTGACAGGTCACAGACTTGAAAACCCTGTTTGCCTGTGGTCACCATGAGTCCCCTGGGCAACAAACACCACCAACAACAATGTAAACTCTTGACTTTAGTTGATACAAATGTATCAGTATTGGCCCATCAATTGTACTAAATACACTAAAGCAAGATGTTAACAACAGGGGAAACCATCAGGAGACAATGGTATAGAGGAACTCAGTCCCTACTGTGAAAATTTTCTATAAACCTAAAACTGGTCTGTAAGTCTATTATTTTAAAAAAATGAAATAAAATACATAACCCATAAACCAGTCAGATAAAACCCTGAATTTAAAAACCTATTTCTAAAAGCATTTTAAATGCTGCCAAACACTTTATGATAGTCCGTGGCTCTTGTAAATTGAATAACAGTACTGTTACTTTTTTGTTTCAGATATTGTATGTGCAGTTGGCAGTTTTTTACCAGAGCCCTGGTGTTCCAATAAAGCTCTAGTGAAGTTAAACCAACACCAAACCCACTGTCGTTGAGTAAATTCCAAGTCATGGCGACCCAACGAATAAAGCTTCCCCATAGTTTCCAAGGAACTCCTGGTGGATCAGAACTGCCAACTCTTTGGTTAGCAGCTGTAACACTTAATCACTTACGCCATGAGTGGGGCAGTTTATCTGTCATACGGAGTCATAATAAGTTGAAAATCAGCTCCCCTGCACACATCAACAGCACTTTTCTACATCCATGATAGGTTGACCTGAATCACTATTCAGTAGCATAGTCATCATTACAACCAGTTTGTAAGACAATACACTGCTGAATTTCCTCTTGAGACTCAGTGTAGAAAACAAGGTTTGATATTTAGATTTGTCTTCAAATTTAGTTTTTCCAAGTTTAAATCATTCTAGTGACAAAAGGTTCCTCCTCTTTGCATAGACTTGCTTAGATTCATTTAGCCAAGCAAGAATAGAACTTACTGACTCTTGGTTTTCTGGACAGAATCATCAGAACAACTTGCATACAAAAATCCATAGTCATTTTGTGATCACATATCTCATCACCACACTGAATCTCTTAACCAGCAATTCATGTGGCTTTAGGCCACATCTTTCTTCATAATCCTTATAATTCACTGGAGTACAAATCCTATGAATTATTAAAATTCTGTACAATTACCTCTTTTATACTATTATAAATTTAATTAAATGGGCTCCCACTGGGGAGTACTCTGATTTCCCCATACTTGTCTTAAATATGCAGATCTCACAATCTTTTCACCTATAAGCTGTTAAATTACCAAATCTCAGCCTTCTCCATAGGACAGTGTAATTGATTGCTTCTCAGATTACTCCTGAAAATCTTTAAATGATTCAAAGGCAAGAGAAATGGCTAACAACTAGGTTTTCAGTAATTTAGCACTCAAGTAGGGGAAAGATCTGACATATATAGGAACCAGATCTCCATCTACTCACAGATCATTCTAGGTTGTTCTCATTCTAGTATTTCTCTTCTCCTGATGCAAAGTAATCTGCCTAAACAGAATCTTTAAATTCACTAGCTAACAATGCCAGTCATCTCTGGGAACAAGGAAACCCCAAACCAGATCCACTGCTGTCAAGTTGATTCTTATTCACAGTGCCCTTTATAGGACAGAGTAGAACTGCTCCATAGAGTTTCCAAGGAGCACCTGCTGGCTCTGAGCTGCCAACCTTTGGGTTTGCAGACATAGCACTTAACCCACTATGCCACCAGGAGTTCCCTGAGATCAATACAAGGGGCAAACAATGACTGGAAAATCATTACTATCATGTACTTTACCAGTCATGGCATGCACTGGTCCCATTCCCAAAGTGATAGATAACCTATCACTTGAAGAATGTAAGTTATCACCGTTGTTTTGATTTCCTCTAAGGTGCAGGAGGCAAGACACTATGTAAAATGTGTAAATGCCATCTAGTTGATTCCCACTCACAGCAACCCTATAGACAGAGCAGAACTGCCCCACAGAGTTTCCAAGGAGCTGCTTGCAGATTTGAGTTCCTGACCTTTTGGTTAACAGCTGTAGCACTTAGCAGTGTGCCACCAGGGTTTCCTGAGATGCTCCTATACCTTCAATTATCTGGAAGGGTTAGGAAATGCCAAGGGCAGATCTGTGAAATCTGAGGGACACTGCCAGGAGAAAAATAATTCCAGTTAAAAAATACTTTAAAAATAATATAAGTTGTTGTTGAAGTTCCCCTCAGGGATTAACCAAGGAAGAATTTTTGTCTCCTCACACACAGCAAAGCTTCCAAAAATCCAATTCAATTTTTTCCCTCCAATTCCCACTCCCCACAACAGCTGTTTTCTCTCCTTCTGTTCCTTCTCTCTTCCACTGTCCCCAACCTTGTTTAATTTGCTTCCACACTAACTCCTTCTCTTCTCCCCTCTCTAGGGAATGGAGAGAGTAGAGAAATATGGCCTGGCCCTAACTTCTGCCTCTCCACCTTGTCAGTGGCCTATGAACTGGCTAAGAATCTTCACCGAGGATGTCAGGTAGTACAGAGGACTTGGTTGTACATACATTTAATTAAATTCTTTTTTTTTTTTTATGTCATGCTAACATTATTTGACCAGTACTCTTTCCCCTGATGAGTTCCTAAAGAACACACATAGTCTCTACAATTTTATCCCCAGATTCTTAGAATGGCCATAACTGACAAAGGATCTGAAAGGACTATCAGACTCTGATTCTCCTTGTAGACAAGACCACCTTTCACTCAACTAGAATCCCTGGTAGACACTCGTTAAGTACTATGTCTGCTAACCAAAATGTTGGCAGTTAGAATCCATCAGGTGGTCTCCTTAGAAACTTCATGGGGCAGTTGTAATCTGTCCTATAGGGTCACTATGAGTGGGATGGATTTGATGGCTGTGGGTTTCGTTTTCCTCTGACTGAGTGATTACACACCTAGTCCATCAGCGGGGAAGTTCAGGAGGAAGGGAAGTGACCTGGCAGAGCTCCTGCCTTATCTCTAAGATGCTGTGATTCTAAACATCCCTCATTCTTGTAGTTCAATATCCTGTCTTCTTGATTTCTTCTTTAAAACTGTCCTGCTCAACTTTCCATCCTTCAGTTTTGCTTGCATAAGAAACTGATAGAATAGCTGTCATTGATACCTTTTTCCTTCTTTATTCATTTTATTCAAAAACCTTCTAGTTAACTCAGCTCAAAAACTCCACTCTTTATAACTGAAATCATCACAGCATCCCAATGTTCTCTTTCCAACCTCTAACTTGGGCTTGTTGAATTGCGTCCTGTTTATAATAGCAATAATGTGGAAGAACAATTCTATTTTCTTTTCCTGCTCACCCATGTCCATGTGACTCACACTTGGTATGACTCATTATGGAAAGTGGAACAATTAAGAAGTGATAGTTTTTGCCAGCACCCAACTTCCATTATTTTCGGAGGGATAGATAATATTGTGGCAAACTTATTAGCCAGCCATCTTTTTGGAGCCATGAGTTGGATCCGACTTGACGGCACTTGGCTGGCTTGGCTCTTTTTGGAGACAGTGACAGAATCCCAACTCATGCTAGTTTAAGCAACACAATAATCTGTTAGCTCACTTAACTGGGAAATGCAGGAGTATAACTGGCCACTGACACAGCTGGATTCCAGGCTTCAAGTTGTAAGGATTCTTTCTCTCAAACTCTCCTTTTGCTTTGCCCCTCCCTTTTATTCCATTCTGTTCTACTCCAAGCTTCCTTTGTCCTCTTAGAAGAGATGGTTGCTGGCAGCTCCTAAGCATGACGCCCCTGTTTAGCAAAAGCAACAGAAAACCAAAATTTCCCCTCCCAACACTCAGATATTAATTCCAGGGGAAGAACTGTAATCGACTCTGCTTGGTAAAATGCCCACTCTGTGGACTGCTGTTAGCAGAGGGATGGAGTGCTGTGATTTAGAGCTCAAACGAAACCTCAGGGAATAGGAGTGATTTTCCACAGGAAGGGATACTTGACAGAGAAGAATCATATGTGTATTATCTAAACCACTTCAAGAGTCAAAGAGTTTGGCACTCCTGTTAGCTGTGTCACTTCTGACAAACCATTTATTCTTTTAAAGCTTCAATTTCTCATCTATAAAATAGTTACCAGCACAATATCAAATTATATTTTACAGTATCTCTATTTGGTACTGTGTGATTTTTTCAAAATAACGAAAAACAGACAGTTGCTAATACATTTGTGAAACATCTTAAAATTCTCTCATCTACCATATAAATTAGAAAATGAAGCACAGGAGACCTAAATTCCTAGAGTATAGACAAAATTAACTTTTTTACACAACCGTAGCCACATATAGGCACGCAAAATACACGACGAGACTCCAAGTGAAGCATTTCCTGGATTAAGACAGTGGCAGAAAGCCACTCGGAACAACACGCACTCAACCGCCCACCTCATAAGGCAGCGATCTGGATGAAAGTGTGCGCGTACACATATCCCTCTCCTCTGGGAAGCCTACGCTAGGATTAAGGGATTTAAAGACAGAAAGGATTGCGAGCACTCTTCACCAACTACTACATATGTGTGTGGTGAGGTAAGGGTTGTGTAAGTGGAGGCAGCGTTGAGCTGCCTTGGACATCTTTAAAAGGAAAAAACAAAACAAAACCAAAAAGCAACTCCGATTTTCTTTGGCAAGACCCTTCTAAGAACCAGAAACTCTGGTGCCATCGTGGTTAAAATGCTACCGCTGCTAACCAAAAAGTTGCCAGTTCGAAATCTACCAGACGCTCTTTGAAAATTCTATGGGACAGTTATACTCTGCCCTACACGGCCCCTGTGAGTCAAAATCGGCTCGATGGCAGTGGGTTTGGTTTCTGGTTTTCCAAGAACGCAGTGGGCTCGGCACTTTCACTGCACTATCCCCGCTTTCCGCTCTTCCACCGCCGCCTTCCACTTCCTGCATCAGCGGCTAAAAATCCATCTCCGCGTTTTCCCTCTCGCCCTCGAGCTCTTCGGGTGGAAGCTCCCCCGCCAGGAGTAAACAAGCAGCCTAAACAAGCAGCCAGTAGGACCGGCCCATTCGTCTCGTTTCCTGCGCCAGGCTAGCAACAGGCCTCGCCCTTCACGACAGGCCACGCCCCTCCCTCCGCCACAGCCCCCGCCCCCCCCAAGCCCTGGCCTGGCCGCCTGCCTGAGCAGCTCGCCACCCTCTCGGAGCGCTCTCTTTTCCCTCGGTGGTGTCCCTGCCCTGCGCAGAGTATCCATCCCGCCCCCGGAGCTTCTTTTCTCGACATTCCACTTCCTCGGCCCCGCCCAGGCGCTAGAACCCAGCGCCCCCGGGAGGAGGTGGTGGTTACGCACGTGACTCTCGTTGTGGGCGGGCCCTTGGCTGCGGCGGCGGCGGGTCCTCAGGCCTACCCTGCTCCAGTATAGGCGGAGGAAGCGCGGCTGGGAAAGGGGTGGTGTGCCCGGCCCTGCCTTCAACTGGCTCTTTCGAGCAGAGCTAGGGCTCTGTGTTTCTCCGCCCCCAATCGAATGTATTGGGTTGGCTTGGGTTGGAGCTTACGCTGGCTCCTTGGAGTGCAAGTAGCGCAGTGGGCTTCAGGGTGACTTTGTCGCTCTCGCTGGTTCTCTTCACACACCCTCAGCTTGCAGGCCCTCCAAGGCGTTCACCTTCAACCCGGTTCCCCAGAGCTCCACACAGGCAAAGCCTCTTTACTCCGCTACGCGGCTTCAAGTTTCTTGCCTGCGTGCACAGAACTCTACAAGTCTCCTGAACATAAATAGTCCTGTTGCACAAACATACTGTCTTCCTGCCTACAGAGAGACCTGTATTGTACAATCTTCACACGCCTCTCCATTACCTCCCTGGGGTCAGAATATTACTAGGAATCGAGGAACTCAACCTAGCCCAACTTCCTTCCCTTTGATTTTACTAGTGGAGAAACTTGAGGTTCAGAAAGGTAAAGACATTTCCTGTTTCAGAACCTGGACCAGAACTCAGCCCTCACCTCCCAGGGGCTTTCTATCCCGATCTTATCTTGCAATTCAGGGTCAGAATGACAACCCTGAAACTGGCACCTCCAGCCTTTGTCTTCTGGTTAACAGCCTCCAGATCTTTTCCCTAGGGAAAACGCATGTGACCATTACCTTCTGTCTGTCTCCGAGTGGCTCCAGGCAATAAACCATATCTGGCAAGTAAAGAAACAAAAAATCCACTGAGCACTACAGCAATGTGCACTTTTATTTAGAGGTCAAGAGTGGACTCTGGATCCACTGGGGATGTTTTGGGAAATATGGCTACCTTACCCTGTGGCATAATGGGTTAAGTGCTGTGTTTACCAAAAGGTCGGTAGTTCAAATCCGCCAGGAGCTCCTTGGAAACTCTATGGGACAGTTCTACTCTGATCTTTAGGGTCACTGAGTTGGACCACTTGATAGCAGTAGCTTTTGGGGGGGGTTGTCCTGTGCCCCTCCATCCAGCATGTGTCAGTACACTTGAAGGCAGTTCTCTAAAACTGAACCTGGTGTAGTTGATTTGGCTACAAGGCGTAGTGGGAGATACTAGAAAGCAGCAGTAAGAACACTGAGAAACCCAACGCAGTGGTCAGCACACAGTGGTTTCTTGAATCACTTTATGGTGTGCCAAGTGTTGTTCCATGCACTTTTGCAGATATTAATTCATTTAATTCTCATAAGATCCCTGCCAGCTAGTTACCACCATTATCCCCGATTTATAAATGAGGAACCTGAGGCAGAGAGGAGTCAAATGATTTGCCCAAGATTCAAGTAGGTGGAGGAGCTGGATTAGATTTAGGGAAGTCTGGCTTCAGAGTCCACTCTTGACCTCTAAATAAGACTGCATATTGCTGTAGTGCTCAGCGGCCCTTTTTGTTTTTTACTTGCCAGATATTGGAAACCCTGGTAGTACAGTGGTTAAGTACTATAGCTTCCAATCAAAAAGGCAGCAGTTCAAATCCATCAGATACGCCTTGGAAACTTGACGGGACAGTTCTACTCTGTTCTATAGGGGTCACTATGAGTTGAAATCGACTCCATGGCAAGGATCTATCCCGATCCTTTTTTTGTTTTTCTTTTGTTTTGGTTTTCCAAGGTGGAGAGTAACACAGCAGACTTCTAAGGTCAGGAACATAGATTTGTGCCATTAACCTCTTAAAGTACTGAGGACAATGGGAAGGAGCTTCTGTGCTGTCTCTGGTAAAGTTGGATGGTGGGGGTGCCAGAATAGGGAGAGAGATGGGTTCAGAGAATCAAATCAGCCATGGAGCCACTGGAACGGGGGAGAGAAAATCACCATTAGACAGAACGTCTGACAGATGCTCTGCCAGCTCCTGACATTTACCCCCTGACCACTCCTTTAATGAGCATGTGCATGTAGTCCTCCCACATGAGCGTGAGCCTGAGTTCTTTGACAACAACTGTGTTTTCTTTACCTTTCTTTACGCTTTAGGAGCCCTGGTGGCACAGTGGTTAAGTGCTCAGCTGCTAACTAAAAGACTGGCAGTTTAAACCCACTCATGGCTCTGTGGAAGAAAAGACCTGGTGATCTGCTCCCATAGCGAAGCAGGAAACCCTATGGGGCAATTCTACTCTGTCAAATGGGGACTCAGAGTCAGGACTGACTCTATAGGTACACAACAACATTCACCCTTTAGCACCTAGCTCAGTGATCTAGAGATAAGTAATCAACAAATGTTCTGTTATATGAAATGATGGGGGTGGGGCGCGCGCTTAGCTCACTGAGTCGAGCCCTGGGGAGACAGTCCAAATCTTAACGAATTTTTGAGATCCCCTATGCAACTCTCTCATTTCAGAAGTAGAGGAAAGGAGGAAAGCAAACTGCCACGAGTTGTATAGCAAGTTTGTAAAAGAAACCAGCTCAGCTTTCAGTCTGGTGATATTCCCATGACACTACACAGAATTTACAATGCAGATAGAAGGGGTGGGGTGGGGGAGGAACCCAGAAGTTAACTGACTAAATAAGACAGTAGTTAATTACGAACTGCATACAAGGTGTAAGTGGCAGGTGTACTAGGAACTGAAAGGACTGGATTCTCCAGGGTCTGGGGTCAATCAGAAAAAAGCTTTCTGCCAAGAAGGCCTAAGGAGAATGGGTTGGGTTTGGGACCAAGGAAAGAGAATTTTTGGCAGGAGAAGCAACTTTCCACTGAGGCCGTGCTGGATGTTTAAGGGTCAGTAAGGAAATCAGCTGGGTTAGAAGACAGGATTTACATTAGATCATAGTGGGAAAAAAATGTTGGAGGATCAGGCTGAGGCCAGATTTTGGGAGACTTCAAATAACTGGATAAGGAATTTTGACCTTAGTCTGTGAGTAGTGGAGACCACCTGAAAATAGAGACTAAGCTAGGCAATGAACCAAGACAAGACACCAGGCAAATATCTGCCAAGTAGGTTTTATTTGCATCTTTTACAGACAGTTAGTTGCCATATACGTGCATTTACTTAATTTACCCACACAGAAAGGAAACTGAACCAGCTAGTGTGTCTATATTTATTTCATCTCCAAACACATGTACTATCTATGTAGGAACAGAAGGAAAAAGAGATTAACACAGTTCGCGTGCCTCCTGTAGACCTGTAGTATCTCATTTAATCCTCGCAGTCTTGTGGGGTCTGGGTATTAGTGCCGCAATAACACTCTCCCCAATTATGACTCATAGCAACCCTATGGAACAGCATAGAACTGTTCTACAGAGTTTCCAAGGAGCTTCTGGAGGATTCAAATTGCTAATCTTTTAGTTAGCAGATAGGGCATTAAACTGCTATACCACCAGGGTTTCCCATAACACTCAGATAGCAAATAACATGCAGAGATGGTAAATAACTTTCCCATGTCACAGATCTAGTAGGCAGTGGGGCCAGAATTCAAACTGTCTCCAAAACCTTCTCCAATCTTTTGTCTCAGCCTTCCAGTGAGAAGATAAGACTACTGTGGTTCCACTCCCAGTTTCCCTCTTATAAAGGATTAAATGAGGATGACCTAAGTAAATTCACATTTCTAGGGAGTGCCTTTATGTCCTTAGTTTTCTATTTTTATCTTTCAGAAAAAATAATTTGTGTCTTTGGAGTTAGAGAAAAGTGGGTCAGCTGGTGGCAGGGGTAGATTTACTGTGAAGCTAGTGAAGCCCAAACTCCAGAATCCCTGATTTTACATAGGCCTCTCACAAGCCGCCTATCCAATTCTGAATCCCTAGTTCTGCTTATTGTCTTTAAAGATGGCTCCAGTGATTGTGTAAGTTTCACAACTCACAAAACCTGGATCCACCCCAACTAAGTGAACTTCACCAAGTCACCAAACTTTCTGAGACTTCGTTTCCTCATCTGGACCCTGTTGCAGTTGCCACACAATACCAGAGGCGCTTGAAGAAACCTGAAGAGCCTGATCTTATCTAGCCTTCCATCTAAGGCAAAGGTTCACAAAGCCCCTAAGCCAAAAGAAATGCTAAACATATCTGCTTATTAAGTAATTTGAGCCAAACAACTTCAAGTAGTTATGTCCTAACAATTTAGTAGCTGTTTATAAAAATAACACCCATACATCAAAAGAAATCTGTTTTCATTTTATTCTTAAATAACTATAATTGCTTTGTAATGGAATTTGTTTACCTCTTAAGCACCATACAAATTCTCAAATCTTGGAATTGGATTGCAGACAGCCACTCTCATTTTCTACAACACATTCATTTTCACAAATGCATGCATTTTAACACAGTAGCCATAAAAACCCAACTTCAGAAAGAATGCAATGCCCTAGTGTTGAAACCCAATTTCCTTTCATTAACAGTACTTGCAGTGTCTGACAGATTTCAAGGTCTGCTGTTTCCCTTAAAAACTTAAAATGCCTTGAAAAATGAGCCCAGGAGACAGAAGGACACACATGATTGGGAGACTACATTAGCATGAGACCAGAAGAAATAGATGGTGCCCAGCCACCACCAAAATCAGTCTTGATAGGGGACACAATGTGGAGTTTCTGATGTAGCATGAGCAAAAGAGGTCTACAGATCAAGAACTCTATTAAAAGACCAGAAGTGATGTTCCATCAGACTGGAGGGTCCCCTA
The DNA here is from genome assembly GCA_028571685.1 of Heterohyrax brucei. NCBI lineage: Eukaryota > Metazoa > Chordata > Mammalia > Hyracoidea > Procaviidae > Heterohyrax > Heterohyrax brucei. Next base: position 46,679,199 of record CM053160.1, on the reverse strand, counting down.
AGGACACGGCCCCCAGACTCTCTGTTAGCCCAGAGCTGAAAACATTATTGAAGCCAACACTTCTGACAAAGATTGGACTGGACCTGGGGACACAGAGTGATGCATGTGGTCTGTGTACTTTATGGTTTAACATATATATGAGGCTGTCCTACTAGTTTGTTTTTAGAGGGGAGAGGAGAGGTAGAGAGGGATAGTGTTGGTTGAATGGATACTGGAAGAGTGAAAAAGAAGAGTGTGCTGTCACAAGGTGATGAGAGCACACAGAGATGCGAGTACTCATGGTTTTATATGGAAAACTGATTTGGATTGTAAACTCTCAGTTAATCACAATTAAAAAATAAATAAATAAGATGCCCTGAGATGTCCCTGGGGAACATTAGCACATAATTTGGGAGCTGTAGACCTAAGGAAACTGTTACAAGCTATCTCCAAGCAGTCCAAGAGCAGCATAGGCCTCTCCAGCAGAATGGAAGCGGGGGAGCCACCTGTACCGTGTCATTGTGCAGCTGTCCACAGGAAATCTTCCTGATAAATCTCTTCCTAGTACCTCCCTCCACCCTTGATGGTAGCTATTTACATAACATTTAACAAAGCAAAGAACAGTGGTGGTTGTTCAGAGGCCTGGTCTCTAGTTCCAGATTTGGCACTGGGAGTACAATGCCTTGGCCATTACCTTCTTTTTCCTTCTCTTTCCCAAGTTGTTCCTAGCTTTAAACATCTGTGATTTCTTTCAAGGGACTGCAGTATTTTTAAAATACATTTTATTTTAATACCTTGAATTTTCATCAAGGTGGGAAGGAAGGAAATGTTTCTTCCATGTACACATTCTACATGCCAAGAAGATGGGGGCATGCCATCCTTAAATAGGAATCAGTTTTCACATCAGACAGGTTTCTGAAAAGAGCAACAATAACAACAAAAATCTCTACAAAGGGGATTTTGGGGTGATGGAAATGTTTCTTGATCTGAACGCAGGTAAGCAATAGCATTCAGTTGGTAAAATACACCAAGCTTTATACTTGTCATATGTGCATCTCACTGTATGTATAACGAAACCACCAAACCCATTCCTGCTGAGTCAATTCTGACTCATAGTGACTCCACAGTACAGAGTAGAAGTGCCTCATAGACTTTCCAAGGTACACCTGGTAGATTCAAACTGTCAACCATTTGGCTAGCAGCTGAACCACTTAACCACTTACACTACCAGAGTTTCCTACTGTATGTACACTATACTTTAATAAAAACAGAGAAGCAGATTTCACAACCTAAATGATAACTAAATTAGATAAAAATACAACACAAACAGTATGCATTATTTAAAACAAAAAAAGAATTGTAAAATGTATGACATGAATACGTTGTGTTTGTAGTTGCTGTGGTTAGATGCCAATGAAATCAATTTTCAACTCATAGCGACTCCATGTGACAAAACAGAAATGCCCCATTGAGGTTTCCTAGGTTATCTTTACGGAAACCAGGGCTTTTTCCTGTGGAGTGGCTGAGTGGGTCAGGCTCTGGGTTAGCAGGCAAGCACTTAACTGTTGTGCCACCAGGGCTTCCTATGTATTTGTTGTAATGTTTTAAAACAAACTTTCAATCTTTTGAAAATCAAAATAAAATGAAGTTTTTGCTAGCTATATGAAAGTTTTAAAACTTGGGCCAGAGAAAGGAGGAGAATCACATTCTTAGTTCCCTCTGCATAACGTAAAAAAAGACCAACTGCCATTGAGTCAACTCAAATTCATAGTTACCCTATAGCACAGAGCAGAACTGCTCCAGGGTTGAGCTGCTCCAAGGAGCACCTGGTAGATTTGAACTGCTGATCTTCTGGTTCACAGCCATAGCACTTAACCACTGTGCAACTAGAGTTTCCCTGCATGACACAGCACAATTTTTTTAAGGTTCTCCTTTATACCTACCTGTTCTTCCTATCATACTATCAACTGCCAGGTGCTTAGCCAATGCAGATCCATAAAAAAAGATAGTTTATCAGGATAGTTTATAGAGTTAATATCTGCAAACTCCACATTGCTAAAGAATTCAGGATTGGCTAAACAATCGTTTTGAATAGCCAAGAGACAGAGCCCCCTGTTTGATCTACAGGTATTTGTGCATTATCCTCTCTTATCAGCAATGCTTGCTCAGAAAAGCCCAGAGCTGAGGAAACCACCAATGACCAGATGCCTAGCCTACTGCAAGAAACAGCAGGGGCTACCTGCCTCCTAGCCTTGTGACATTACTGGCTGTTCGAGGACCACATCACTTACCACCCATGTGTCCTTGTTTCTTTGTAAAATGCTAACAGTGCAACATACAACATGCCTCCCAGCTTGAAAATAACAGTCATTTCATGATTTAGTGCTTCTAGGAGAGTGGAAAATAATCCTGAGGAAACTTGAAAGAAGGAATAAACAACAAACCCACCCTGGAAAGAACAGTCAAAGCAGTCTTCAAAACATCGAGGCGAGTGGCCTAGGTGGGAGACAAGGCAAAAAGATGACTGTCCAAACTTCTCCCCTCCTCCCCCAAATCCAAACCCATTGCCATTGCCATCAAGTTGACTCCCATTCATAGTGAGTCTACAATGCCCAAAGGACAGAGTGGAACTGCCCTGCAGGGCTTCCAAGGCTTTAATCCTTAGGGGAGTCAATTCCCGTATCTTTCTCCCAAGGAGCAGCTGGTGGGTTTGAATTGCTGACCTTTTGGTTAGCAGCTGACCACTTAACCACTGTCCCACCAGGACCACGGTAAAAAATATGGAAAGGAAAATTTGCAGCCCAATAGAAGTAAGTATGAAAAGCAGTCGCTAAGTGTTTTTATCCAGTCAGTACTTTGTTAAGGTTAGACTGCCACTGTGGACAAGGGTTTAAGGTATAAAAAATGATGATTTTATTCAGGCTTATGTTGTCACTACAGAAGCCAAAAAGGAAAAGTGGAAGGAAGCAATACATGCTATTGATTACAGAATATCAAGGAGTTAAACAAACCTCTCAGAGTCTCAGTTCCCTCATTGTAAAACAGAGTGCCCCGCCATGGGTCGGACCCAACTTGAGGGCACTTGGCTTGGCTATTAGTACCTGGGCCCTTGGTAGTACCAATGGTTTTCCCTGAACTAGCAACCTAGAGGTTGGTGGCTCATACCTACTCAGGGGTGCTGTGGAAAAAATCCAGGCAAGCTGTTTCCGTAAAGATCACAGCCAAAACACCTACATGCAGCAGCTTTTCTCTGTAACACACAGGGTTACCATGAGTCAGAATTGACTCAACACTAACAGATTTGCTTTTTAACCCTCAGAGTTACTGTGACATAGTGCCAGAGTATGTGAGCTTGTGATCAACAGAGTGGTGGTTATTATTTATTTTTATAATGTACTGCTAAGTCTTCAGAAAGTCACTCAGAGTCCCTTCAGCAAATTAGATTTGGGAGTACATTTTTCCAGGGCCATGATTTGCCAAGAATCCTATGTGGAAAGGCACTCGTTTTCCAGGGATTCTGAATAGGAATAATTATTTAACACCTAAATTTTGATTTATCAGGCCTGAACTCAGAAGAGCCTGTGTACCTATTAGCAGGCTGAGCTTCCTGGGCAAATACACTGGAGGAGCCTCATCCAGTGGGAGAATATGCACAGTACTCTAGGGGAGAAACTTCTCACAAGACTCCAGTTCTTTAAGGTACTGATTGAACGGCACTGCTTTTATGCTTTAAAAATAAACCAAACTAGCTGCCTTCTAGTAGATTGCCACTCACAGGGATCCCAAATGGGCCAAAATAGAATTGTGCTCCATATGGTTTTCAATCGCTAATTTTTCAGAAGTAGATCATCAGGCCCTCTGAGATGCTACCTCTGGGTGGTCTTCAACTGCCAACTCTTCTGTAAGCAGCTGAGCACTGCATGTTTGTGCTATCCAGGCACTCTTTTTAAGGTTCCAAACTGAAGCCACTGCCATCTAGTCAATTCCAACTCATAGTAACCCTATAGGACAGAGTAGAGCTGCCCCATAGAGTTCCCAAGGAACTGCTGGAGGATTTGAACTGCTAACCTTTTGGTTAGCAGACGTGGTATTCACACCATTACGCCACCAGGGTTTCCTTTTAAGATTCAGGAAGATAAGAAATGAGATAGAAACATAAAAACAAGAAATGGTCACAGTCTCCAACAATCTGGATGTTTTGAGCTCCAAAATCCTGCTATGTTTTTACATTTTTAGTAACAAAGGGAAGACAGGGCAGAGGTTTGGTGCCTAGAAGAAATGGTGTTATTGTTCAAGCCCCAGTGTCTTTCCCTGATCAGTATCTGTAAGTGTATTGAGACTGCCCATTCATTCCTTGCAACTGAAAGAAAATTAGTACAGTCCTTTTGAAGAATAATTTAACATTAAAAATAAGAAATCTTAAAAATTTTTGTAGCCTTTGATCCTTCAATTAAAAAAGTGAAAATGGTTGTATACCATATCATACTATAGCACAGAGCACTGAAGATATTTAAGGTGTGTTTAAGAAAATGAGATGCTCTCAGGAAATCGAGGCCAATCGGCACCAACTAGCGTTTTCCTGAGAGTTTCCTGCACCCCACATTGGTGAGTGGCGTCTGGGGTCTTAAAAGCTGCCAAGCTGCCATCTGAGGTACACCCAATAGTTCCAAATCAGCAGGAACGGATGATCACCAAGGACCAAAACAACATGGGGGAAAGAGAACCCAGAAGCCAGAGAGACCCATGTGAGTGGGTGAGTACATCTACCTGTGACCAGAAGAACCAGATGGTGCCCAGCCGCCACTAGTGATAGCCGTCATGGGGATCACAAAGTTAAGTCTCACTGGCAACACAAGAATAAAAAGAGGTGCACCCTGAGGTCTCCACTAAAAGACTACAGTTGATGGCCCAGGGGCCTTGGAGTTCCCCTGGGAGCATGGCCCATGACCCTGATGCTGCCCCGTCCATAAATCATAATAGAGGTCAACTCTTTGGACAGGAATGGATTGGACTTGGAGACACACAGGGACCATATTGTGTGTGCACTTTTGGTTCTATGCATCTCTTACTGGAGGGGGGGGCGGTGCATAGGAGACTGTTAGGAGGGTATGACAATTACAGAATGGAGAGGAAAGAGTGTGCTGTCACCAGGCAGGGAGAGCAGTGGCAGCTGCACATAGGTAGGTACGCAAATTTATATGTGAATGTCTATTTTCACTCAATCATAATAAAAAAAAGAAAATGAGAACGTTTTTAAGATACTAAGCGCAAAAATCCTAACCACACAAACCAAAACCGCACAGCCAAGCCAAGTGCTGTCGAGTTCGATCCGACTCACGGCAACTCCAAAACATATACTAAATGATTTGTATACAATTATCAACTATGTAAAGAAAAATATATATAGCAAAATGTGAATTTCCTGATTAAGTAAACTGGTTGTTTCTGGGTGGTGGAATTCCAGTTGCTTTTTTTTTTCACGTCTAATTATACTTTTCTGTATCTGTCATACTTCATACAGCAGAGCACATACTAATTTTAACAGAGGGCAGAGGTTTCAATGATCTCAAACCTTCAGTTTTTTTTTTTCCAAACTCCTTGAATCAGGTTGAATTCCTCCCGGTCCCTTCACGCACGTAGACAAGTGTGGGGCTGCGGGCAGGAAGATTAGGGACCAACTGCGGAGGGCGGTCTCCGGCTTGGCTGGTTTCTGAGCGCTCCTTCCCGCCCCCCTCCTCTCCGTGCAAGAGCGGGCAGGACTGTGGTAACTCGTTTGTCCTCCCGGGGAGCTGCGCACAGGCCGCCCGTTTGCAACACAGGCCGAGTTCCTGGAAAAGCCGAGCTCCGTCTTGGCTTCCCTCTACCCTGCGCGTTGCCGGCCGCGCCAGCCTTGCCCCTGACAGAGAACCCTGCGCGGCCGAACACGCGCGGCACGCGTTGTAGGCCGGAAACCAGCAGCCTCCCCGAGCCCAGCGTCCCCCGCCCTCTCCAAGCCAGGGCTCAGCGCCTGAGCCAGGGCTGGCGGGCGGAAGTTCGGGGAGGGACGAGGGCAGCCGGGGGAGACAGGGGGAAGGCCCGGCCCCGCCCCGCCCGCTCGGATTCTGCGGGGCCCCAGGCGCAGAGGGCGCCGCGGCGCCGACGTGCCCGGGCCCACGGAGAGCGGGCGGTCGGCCCGCCGGAGCCGGGCGTGTGCAGCCTGGAGGCAGAAAGGGCGGAGGGCGCCCCCGCCGCCCAGGCCTGCTGTCTCCAGGCCGACAGCCCGGCTGAGGAGAAAGGGGGAGGGGAGGCTGCCTGCAGCCCGGGCGCACAGCCCTCCCTGTTGGTCGGGCGGCCCTTTTGTCCGATAACCGTGCTTGCCAGCGGGTTGGAATCCCTGTTTCTAGCTGCGCGTGCGCCTTAGAGTGGGTGTGAACAAGGCTGCCGGCTTCCCTTTCGCGCGCTCTGATGTCGGGCCCTGCGGCGAACTCTCCAGATGCCTGGTCGTTAATACGCCTTGGTACTAGGCACAGGGGCCCTGGTGACACTGTGATAAAGACTCGGCTGCTGATAATCAAAAGGTCAACAGTTCGAAACCGGTGGCTGCTCCTTGGAAACCATGTGGCGCAGTTCTGCTCTGTCCTGTAGGGTCGCTATGAGTTGGAATCGACTCAGCGGCAACGGGTTTGGCCTACTAGACCACCGAGCAAGGGTATCTCTTTGGTATTCGGCACATTTTCAGTCTGTCAGTGAGCCCTTGACTCTTTTGTCTTTATACCACTTTCCTCTGCTTCTTGCCTGCAATTCCGCTGCATTGCCAAGGCTAAGTCTGATGCACCAAAGGCAAGTGTTGAACTCATCCTTCTAGTCTGCTGTGACATTCCGCTCAATGGGCAAGTCCACCATCACTTACCATGTTCAGTAATCACCTCCCCATTAATCTCTGCCAACAAAAGTGCCAAAGGCTAAATTAAAATTTACCTCCACTCTGCCACTGGACCTCAAACCCATTGCCATTGTTGAATTGATTACAACACATAGCTACCCAAGACATGGTGTTTTCAGTCATCTCATAGGCATGTGAAAACTAGATAGTGAATAAGGAAGACTGAAGAAAAATTGATGCATTTGAATTGTGTTATTGGCTAAGAGTATTGAATGTGTCATGAACTGCCAAAAGAGTGAGTAAGTCTGTCTTGGAAGAAGTACAACCAGAATGTTCCTTGAAGGCAAGTGTGGAGAGACTGTCTTCATATACTTTGGACACGTTATCAGGAAAGATCAGTCCCTGGAGAACATCATGTCTGGTAAAACAAGGTCAATGAAAAAGAGGGACACCCTCAACAAGATGGATTGACCCAGTGGCTGCAACAGCGAACTCAATCATGCATAACAACAACTATAAGGATAGTGCAGGACTTGGCAGTGTTTCTTTCTGTTGTACATAGGTTTACTGTGACTAAGAACTGACTGGATGACACTTAACGACATCATCAACAACTGACACTGACTGGAGGGTTTCTAGCTGGCAAAAACAGTTTGTGTTCAGCTGCTAGCTGATTGGTGGTTCAAACCCACTCACTAGCACAGGAGAAGGCTGGCCTGGAGATCTGCTTCCCTAAAGGCTACTGCCAAGAAAACAATATAGAGCATTTGACTCTGTAACATAAGAAGTCATCATGAGTCAGAATCAGTTGGATGGCCGTGGGTTTGGTTTTGGGTTTGGCACCGGGACGAGATACTGCCCTTTCACACCAGAAAAGGGAAGAATAGTTTGCATTTGCTCTGTCTCCCAAGACCAGATACATAATTCCTGGGACTTGAGGCAAAATTAAGACAAATAATGCCAAAGATGAGGAAACTGAAAATTTTTTTTACCAATTTATGCAGTCTGAAATTGATCAAAAATGCAATCAAGGTTCAATCGATAATTACTAGTTATTGGAATGAGAAAGTTAGAAACAAAAAAGAGGGAGCAGTAGCTGGAAAATATGGCCTTGGTAATAAAAATAATGCTGGAGATCGAATGATACATTTTTGCAAGACAGTTACTTCTTCACTGCAAGTATCTTTTTCCAACAATGTAAACAGCAACTATGCACGTGTATGTCACCAGACGGAGTACATGGGAATCAAATTGACTACATCTGTGGAAAGAGATGATGGAAAAGCTCAATATCATCAGTCAAAACAAGACTGGAAGCTGACTGTAGAACAGATCACCAATTGCATATGTGCAAGTACAAGTTGAAGCTGAAGAAAATTAGAACAAGTCCACAAGACCCAAAGTAGGATCTTGAGTGTATTCTAATTTTAGAGACTATCACAAGAAAAAAATTGATTCAATAAACACTAATGACCAAAGAAGAGACAAACTGTGGAATGGTATCAATGACATCATAGGTGAAGAAAGCAAGAGATCATTGAAAAAAACAGGAAATAAAGAAAAGATCAAAATGGATGTCACAAGAGACTCTGCAACTTGCTCTTGAATGTAGACTAACCAAAGTGAAAGGAAGAAATGATGAACTAAAAGAGCTGAACAAATTTCAAAGGGCATCTTGAGAAGACAAAAGTATCGTAATGAAATGTGTAAAGATCTAGAGTTAGAAATCCAAAAGGGAAGAACATTCTCAGCATTTCTTAAGCTGACAGAACTGAATAGAAAACTGAAGCCTTGAGTTGTAGTACTGAAGGTCTCTGTGGGGAAAATATTAAATGATGCAGAAAGTATCAAAAGAAGATGGAAGGTATATACAATCACTGTACCAAAAAGGGATTGATGTTCACCTATTTGATGAGGTATAAGATGATCAAGAACCAACGGTGCTGAAAGAAGAGGTCCAAACTACAGTGAAAGCATTATCAAGAAACAAGGCTTCAGGAATTGATGGAATACAAACTGAAATGTTTCAACAAACGATGTACCACTGGAAGTGCTCACTGGGCTGTGCTAAGAATATAGGAAGACGGCCACCTGATCATCTCACTAGAAGAGCTCCATATTTTTGTCCATGCCAAAGAAAGGTGATTCAACAGTGCAGAAATTACCAAGCAATATCATTAATATCACAGAAGTAAAACTTGGCTGAAGATCATTCAAAAGTAGTTACAGCAGTACACCAACAAGGAACTGCCAGAAATTCAAGCCAGATTCAGAAGAGGATGTGGAACAAGGAATAAGATTGTTGATTTCAGATAGATCCTGGCTGAAAGCAGAGAATACTAGAAAGATGTTTACCTGTGTTTTATTGACTATGCAAAGGTTTTCAAGCTTGTGGATCATAACAAATTGTGGATAATGTTGTGAAGAATGAGAATTCCAGAACACATAATTGTACTGATAAAGAACCTGTATATAAATCAAGAAACAGTCATTCAAACAGAACAAGGGGATACTGTGTGGTTTGAAATCAGGAAAGGTGTGTGTCAGGGATGTATCCCCTCACCATACTTAATCTGTATGCTGGGTAGACGATTCAAGAAACTGGACTATATGAGCAAGAACCAGGCATCAGGACTGGGTGAAAGAAGACTTGTTAACAACCTGTGATACCCAGATGACACAGAGTTGCTTGCTGAAAGTGAAGAGGACTTAGGATCAAAGACTACAGCCTTCAATATGAATTACCCTTCAGCATAAAAATCCTCACAACTGGACCAGTAGGCAACATCCTGACAGAGAAAAGACTGAAGTGAAAACAGCAGTCAAGAAATCAAATGACATGTTGTATTGTGCAAATGTGCTGCAAAAAGATCTCTTTAAAGTATTTGAAAGCAAAGACGTCATTTTGAGGACTAAGGACCCAAGCCATGGTGTTTTCAATTCCCTCATATGTACATGAAAGCCAGGCAATGAATAGGGAAAACTGAAGAAGAATTGATGCATTTGAATTACTGTGTTGGTGAAGAATATTAAATATATCATGGGTCACCAGAAAAACAACAAATCTGTTTTGGGAGAAGTACACTCAGAATGCTCCTTGGAAGCAAGTATGGCAAGACTATCTCACACATTTTGGACATGTTACCAGGAGGGATCAGTCCCTGCAGAAGAACATCATGCTTGGTAAAGAGAGGGCCAGCAAAAAGAGGAAACCTTTGAGGAGATGGATTGACATAGTGGCTGCAACAATAATTTCAAGCTTAACAATGGTTACAAAGATGGTGCAGGACTGGGCAGTGTTTTGTTGTATGTAGGGTCACTAAGAGTCAGAACTGACTAAACAGCCCCTAACAATAACAAAGCAAAATTAAAGTACAGGTGCACTCGTTAAAAAATCAGGAATTTCTAGACAACAACCCAAACCAAAACCAAACCCACTACTGCCGGCTTGGGTCTGACTCATAGCAACCCTACAGGTCAGAGCAGAACTGCTCCACGGAGTTTCGAAGGAGCCGCTGCTGGATTTGAAATGCCCACCTGTTAGTAGACGTAGCACTTAACTCGCTACGCCACCAAGGTTTCCTAGACAATGACATCAGAGCATTAAACCAAGCCTAGAACCTTGTAAGACTGTACAGGTTGTGTATCCATTTCACTCTCAAACTTCTGCATTTTGACCTCTAACCTCTCATCAACTTTTTTTTTTTATTATGACTGAGTGAAAATGGACATTTCCATGTAAATTTACATGCCCACCTATATGCAGCTTCCACTGCTCTCCCTGGCTGGTGACAGCATACTATTTCTCTCTGCTGTATACATGTCTCATCCTCCCAACAGTTTCCTTTCCGCTCCTCTCCACCCACTCTCCTTCCTCCAGCAAGAGATCAGCAGGATGATATCCTATAGATGCATAGAACTATAAAGTGCATCCAATATATGGTCACTCTGCCTTGCCAGGTCCAATCCATTCGTGTCCAAAGAGTGGATCTTCGTTATGATTTATGGGCAAGGGCAGCATCAGGGCCAGAGGCCATGTTCTCAGGGGAACCCCGAAACCACTGGACCATCAATTGCGGTCTTTTAGTGTAGATCTCAGGGTGCACACCTTTTTATTCTTGTGTTGCCAGTGAGAGTCAACTTAGTGAGCTCCATTGTGGCTATCACTGGTGGTGGCCAGGCACCATCTGGTTCTTCCAGTCCCGAGTCTATGTAAGTACCCACTCATGTGGGTCTCTCTATCTTCTGGGTTGTCTTTACCCCATGTCATTTTGGTCCTCGGTGAGCATCTGTTCCTGCTGAGTTGGGACCATTTGCTGTGCCCTCGGATGGCAGCTTTTAAGACTCCAGACGCCACTCACCAACGTGGGGTGCAGAGAGCCCTCTTAGCAAAACGCTAGTTATGCCAATTGGCCTCGATTTCGCCTAAGAGCATGGTACCCCGCCCCCTGCCCCAGCTACTCTATCCTTGCAGTATTGGGTTAAAATGGAAGGAGTATTCAAGTTATGCTGAAGTCCACTTAATATTGTTCTTGTTTCTAATGTGTGCTATCACTGCTTTCACCCAACCAGATTTCTAGCAACTATCTAATCTAAATCCTACCCCTCACCCTCCCTCCCTCTCCTCTATTGCAGCTGTCAGAGTCTTTTCTTTTATACACAAGTCGGTTTTTGAGATCTTATTGTAGAGGTCTCATACAATATTTGTCCTTTTGTCGCTGACTACTTTCACTCAATGTCTTCCAGTTGAAACCAGGTTAGGAGATATTTCCTGGAATCATCATTATTCTTTATCATTGCGTAGTGCTCCATTGAGTATGTATACCATAGTTTACCTATCCATTCTTCTGTTGTTGGGCATCTGGGTTGATTCCATCTTTTTGCTATTGTGGACTGTGCTGTGATAAACATTCTCATGCATGTGTCCGTTGGTGTGAATGGCCTTGATTCTGTAGGATATATTCCAAGCAGTGGAATTACTGGGTCAAATGGTATATCTATATCCAATTTTTTAAGGAAGCGCCAGATTACTTTCCAAAGAGGCTGGACCATTTTGCAACCCCACCAACAGTGTAAGAGAGTTCTACTTTCTCCACAGCCTCTCCAGCATTTGTTGTTTTGTGTTTTTTGGATCATGGCCAACCTTGTTGGGGTGAGATGGTATCTCATTGTCATCTTGATTTGAATTTCCTTAATAACTAAAGATCGTGAACATGGCTGCATGTGCTTTTTGGCTGCATGGATCTCTTTAGAGAAATGTCTGTCCATCTTCTTTGCCCATCACTTAATTGGGTGATTTATCTTCTTCTTATCGATATTTTGTAGTACCTTATAGATTATGGAGATCAGGTGTGAGTCTGATATAGAGTTGCCAAATATTATTTCCCATTCTGTAGGTGGCCTTTAATTCTATTAATAAAGTCTTTGGATGAGCAAAAGTGTTTGATTCTTAATAGTTCCCATTTATCTATTTTCTGTTGATTACAGTTTGTTTGACAGATTTTGAAGTCTGTCTATGTTGTGTATTTAAACTTTCATTGTTGTTCCTACCTTCTCCTGGATGAGCTTTATCGTTTTAGCTTTGATATTTAGGTCTTTTATCCAGTTGGAGTTGGTTTTTGTATAAGGTGTAAGATATGGATCTTGTTTCAATTTATTGCATATGGATATCAAATTTTGCCTGCACCACTTGTTGAAGATACTGTTTTTACCCCAGTTTAATGTCTTAGGGCCTTTGTCAAATATCAACTGTTCATAGACAGATGGTGTCATCTCTGGGGTCTCAATTCTGTTCCATTGATCAATCCATCTGTTCTTGTACCAGTACCAGGCTGTTTTGACCACTGTGGCAGTGTAATATGTTCTAAGGTTGGGTAATGAGAGGCCTCCTAGTGTGTTCTTCTTCTTTAGTAGTACCTTCCGTATCCGGGGCTTCTTCCCTTTCGAAACAAAATTAGTGATTTGTTTCTCCATCTCTTTAAAAAATGACTCTGGAACTTGTATTGGAATTGCATTATATAAGTAGATTACTTTGGGTAAAATAGACATTTTCACAATGTTAAGTCTTCCTATCCATGAGCAGGGTAGGTTTCTCCATTTATCTAAATCTCTTTTAGTTTCTTGTAGTAAGGGCTTGTAGTGTCTTTGTAAAGATCTGTTATTTCTATGGTTAGATTAATTCCTAGGTACTTTATCTTCTTAAGGGCTATTGTAAATGATATTGATTTGATGATTTCTTCATTAACAGTCTCGTTATTTGGTATAAAGGAATCCTACTGATTTACTTATGTTTATCTTGTATCCTGAGACTTTGCTGAACTCTTCTATCAGTTTGAGTAGTTTACTTATAGATTCTTTGGAATTCTCTGCAGATATAATCATATCATCAGCAAATAGGGAGATTTTGACTTCTTTGCTGATGCAGATGCCCTTTATTTCTTGGTCTTGTCTAATTGCTCTGGCTAGAACTTCTAGTACAATGTTGAATAGGAGAGCTGAGAGTGGGCATCTTTGTCTAATTCCTGTTCTCGAGGGAAAATCTTTCAGTCTCTTTCCATTCAGGATGACATAGGCAGTTGACTTTGTATAAATAGCCCTTATTGTGTTGAGGAATTTTCCATCTATGCCTATTTTGCTAAGAGTTTTTAGCATGAATGGGTGTTGGACTTTATCAAATGCCTTTTCGGCATCAATGGACGAAATCAGGTGATGCTTGTCTTTTGTGATATTTATGTGGTTAATCACATTAATTGTTTTTCTGATGTTGAAGCAGCTTGCATCCCTGGTACGAATCCCACTTGGTCATGAGGGATTATTTTCTTGATATGTTGTTGTATTCTATTGGCAAGAATTTTGTTGAAGATTTTTGCATCTAGATTCATCAGTGATATCGGTCTGTAGTTCTCCTTCTTTGTTGGGTCGTTCCCTGGCTTTGGTATCAGGGTTATGCTGGCTTCATAGAATGAGTTTGGGAGTACTCCATCCCTTTGTATACTGTGAAATAGTCTCGGTAGTATTGGAGATAATTCTTCTCTAAAACCTTGGTAGAATTCTGCAGGAAAGCCATCTGGGCCCGGGCTTTTTTTGGTTGGCAGTGTTTTGATGACCTTTTCAATCTCTTCCTTTGTGTTGGGTTTATTAAGTTGTTCTGCTTCACGTTGTGATAATTTGGGTAGGTGGTATGTGTCAAGGAGTTTGTCCATTTCCTCTAGGTTTTCAAATTTGTTAGAGTACAGTCTTTTATAGTATTCTGTTATGATATTTTTTATTTCCGTTGGATCTGTTGTGACAACTCCCCTCTCATTTCTAATTTGGGTTATTTGTTTCCTTTCCTGCTTTTCTTTAGTAAGTTTAGCCAGTGGTTTGTCAATTTTGTTGATCTTTTCAAAAAACCAGCTTGTGGTCTTTCCAATTTTTTCAATTGTTTTTCTATTCTCTAATTTATTTAGCTCTGCTCTAATCTTTATGATCTCATTTCTTCTGGTGCCTGAGGGGTTCCTCTGTTCTCTCTCTACTTGTTCAAGCTGTGGGCTTAGTTCCTTGATTTGGTTTCTTTCTTCCCTCCAGATGTGTGCAGTTATGGAGATAAACAGACCTCTGAGCACTGCCTTGGCTGTATCCCATAGGTTCTGGTAGGAAGTGTTTTCGTTCTCATTAGAATCCATGAATTTCTTTATTTCATCCTTCATTTTCTCTATAACCCATGTTTTTTTGAGCATGCTGTTGTTCGGTTTCTAAGAGTTCCACTTTCTATCTATGTTTTTTCTGCTATTGATTTCAACTTTTATGGCTTTATGATCTGAGAAGATGCTTTGCAGTAATTCAATGGTATGGATTTTGTTGAGCATTGCATTATGGCCTAACACATGGTCAATTCTGGAGAATGTTCCATGTGCACTGGAGAAGAAGGTGTAGTTGTCTGCAGATGGCTGGAAAATTCTGTATATATCAATGAGATTTAGTTGGTTAATTGTGTCAATGAGGTCTTCTATATCTTTACTGAGTTTTTTCTAGATGATCTGTCCAGTATTGAGAGTGGAGTGTTGAAGTCTCCCACTACTACTGTGGAGTCATCTAACTCTGTTTTGAGTGTAGTCAGTGTTTCTTTGACATATTTAGGTGCTCTGATATTAGGTGCATAAATATTCAATATAGTTAAGTCTTGCTTGTGTACTGAACCTTTCAGCAATGAATAGTGTCCATCTTTGTCCACAATGGTGGATTTTACATTAAAATTGATTTTGTCTGAGATTAGAATTGCCACACCTGCTCTTCTTTGTTCATTGTTAGCTTGATATATATTCTTCCATCCTTTAATTTTCAGTTTGTTCCTGTCTTTAAGTCTCAAATGAGTTTCTTGTAGACAACATATGGATGGGTCATGTCTTTTGATCCAAGATGTTACTCGATATCTCTTTACTGAAGCATTCAGTCCATTCACACTCAATGTAATTGTTGATGTGTATGTGTTCACTGCTGCCATTGTGATATGTTTATTTTTGTGTTGATTTTTTCTCTGTTGTTCTTATTAGTCTGTTCTGGGACATTCTTTTTTGTGAGTTGATTTTTCACCTTTTTCAGAGCTGCTTTTGTAGTTGTTGAGACTCCTGTGTTACATTTCTTGAAATGGTATGATACATCTTTGTTGTGCTTACAGCTGCCCCTATGATCCCCCTTAATAAACTATATATAAACCCAATTTTAATTACTACCAGTCTTGTCATCTTCCTCTCCATCTGTAAGGACTATAATGACTGTAGTACATCCCTCTTTTCAATATGATGGCACCATAGTTTTCATGATGATAACTGGATTGCTTCTTTCTGTATTAAAGCTGTGATTGATTTTGGAGCCTTCCCTAAGTGAGTCGAGTTTTGAGTAATATGTCATTCTAAAATATAAAGTTAGTGATTTCATTCTTCTAAGCCAGAGCCAAGAACTTATTTCAGTATTTTTTGTAGTTTTGGTTTGGCTTTTACAAAGTCTCTGAGTTTCTGTTTATCTGGGAATGTCTTAATTTCATTTTTGCATTTGAAAGATAGTTTTGCAGGATATATAATTCTTGGTTGGAAGTTCTTCTCCTTCAAGACTTTGAATGTGTCATGCCACTGTCTCCATGCCAGCATGGCTTCTACTGAGAAATCTGACGAAAGTCTACAGGGTTTCTCTCTGAATGTTAGCTTTGCTTTGAGTCTTGCTGCCTTTAAGAGTTGCTGCTTATGTTTCATTTTGTTAAGCTTGATTATAATATGTCTTGGAGTCTTTCTTTTGAGATCTATATTGGGTGGCGTATGATATGCATCTGAGATGTCTATATTCTCTTCCTGCATGATTTCTGGGAAGTTTTCTTTCAGCAGCTCAGCAACAATATTCTCTGTGTTCTCAGATGTCTTGCCCTGTTCAGGGACTCCAACTAATCAAAGGTTGTTCCTCTTAATAGAGTCCCACATGCATCTTAATGCTTCTTCATTTTTCTTGTTTCTTTTTTGATTTCTGCTTATAGACGCTGGCGTCAGTAGCTCTGTCTTCCAAGTCAGAAATTCTTTTTTCCATTTGTTCCATTCTGTTTTCTTGGCTTTGCATGGAAGTTTCTATGTCTTTGATTTTGTTGTTGATCTGTTGGATTTCAGAGTATTGGTGTTCCATCAGATCGAACAGCCTGTTTAATTTCTCCTTTTGTTCTGCTGCATTTTGTATAAGGTCTAGAAGGGCTCTGTATGTAATCATTTTGTATTCACTTTCTGATGCTTCCATAAAAGTTTCTTCATCTGGAAAACTCCTTGGTTGCTTTGTTTGGGAGCCTTCTGAAGCCATGAGTGATTTCTTGTATGCCACAAGTGTCTGTTGCTTTTTGGGTCCCATTTGAGTAAGTAGAGGCTGGAAGAGATACTGTGAGGATGGACTGCAGATGTTTCTCTAGGCTGTCTTAAAATGTAAAACAAAAGGTATCTGACCACTTCCCAAGTCAGTCAGGTTTTCAGGTGTACAAGTCCCTCTTCGCAACTGGCAAAGTAAGCACCTCTATATCCAACCCCAGATTATACAAACTAGTTCAGAATACAGCAATGCTACTGCCCTGTTGGCTTCTGCTGACAGGGCCCAGCCTTAGGCGACATTGTGTAGAGTACTGCTTCTCTGGTAGAAAAGCTCTCTCCTGTGGGCAGGCTCTGGCTCCCAAGCTATGAATTAGGTCCAGCTGCAGCCACCATATCCAAGATGGCATCCTCCACACAGGCAGTAGATAGAGGGGCTAAAGGTGCCGAGAGGTAGTGATTCCTCTGCCTCTGTTGCAGGGCTCCCACCATAGGTAATACTGTGTAAATTACTGCTTTTCTGTCAGAGAAGTGCTGTCCTGTTTTCAGGCGCTGGCTCTCAGGCTAACAATTAGGTCCCGCTAAAATCTCTGTGCCCAACATGTTGTCCCACACACTGGCAGTGCGAATCCGTACAAACCCTGCTATGGCAGAGATAAAAACACAGGCCCAAAGTGGCTAGATAAATAGAGTCCTAAGCCTGGCTCTCAGAATATGGGAATTTCGCTTGCCTATCCCCCCAGCAGCGTGTCTGAGTCTAGCTGCTAGGCAAGACCTAGCTCCACCTGCCGGCCAAGACAGAGAAAAAAAAAAGTCAAAATGGTGCATTTACCTTCAGTCCGTGGGAGCCAGGGCTAGCTAGGAGCAGGAGTCAGCCCCTGGCCCTGATGCTGCCCCTGTCCATAAATCATAATGAAGGTCAACTTTTTGGACAGCACTGGATTGGACTTGGCAATGCAGAGTGACTGTATCTTGTGGGAACTTGGCTTGGCATGCATCTGTAGGATGTCATCCTGCTGACTGCTTGCTGGAGGAAAGGGAGTGGGTGAAGAGAAGGGGATAGGAGACTGCTCGGAGGATATGACATGTATGGAGCAGAGAGGAGGGGTGTGCTATCACTGGGCAGGAAGAGCAGTGGGAACTGCATATAGGTGAGCATGCGAATTTATATGGGAATGTACATTTTCATTCAATCATAATAAATAGGATCTTCTTTGGTTTCCACCAATGTTTCTTGAGTGCATGAAACAATAAGTGAAAAATGTCTTCAATGTGGCTAGTTATTAGAATGAAGTTCCTTCTAGTTGACTACAACTTATGGGGACCTCATATGTGTCAGAACTGCACTCCACTGGGTTTTCAATGGCTGATTTTTTAGCAGTAGATAGGTTTTCTTCTGCAGTGCCTCTGAGTGGAATGAAACCTTCAACCTTACAGTCTGTGGCTGAGCACAACTCCCAGTTATTGTTGTTGTTAGGTGCCATGGAGTTGATTCTGACTTACAGCCACCCTGTGTACAACAGAATAAAACACTTCCCAGTACTGCACCATTGTAACAGTTGTTATGCTTGAACCTATTGTAACTGTGGTGGCAGTCCATTTTGTTAAGGGTCTTCTTTTTTGCTGACATTCTACTTCACCAAGCATGATGTCCTTCTCCAGGGACTGATCCCTCCTGGTAACACGTCCAAAGCTAATGAGACAATGTCTCACCATCCTTGCGTCTAAGGAGAGAGAATTCTAGATGTATTTCTTCTAAAACAAATTTGTTCATTCTTTTGGCAGTTCATGGTAATTCTCTAGTTATTATTACCAAGGACCTTTTCTGGTCAGTCATGTCCTTCAACTTCTTTGCTGCACTGACATGGCCAACTGCACCATTTCCTCATAAAACGGGCTTTTCCTTTGGCTTCTCTAACATTACATCATTGTATTTTCCCCTTTCTCTCTGGTTTCTTTGCTGGCTTCTCTCTCTCCATCTATACCACGCATGTGTGTGTTCCCAAATGGTTAGATTCTAGATTCATTTTCTTTCTAATTCTCTCGGAGAGATTGTCCTTCTTATTTCAGTCACCACCATTGTCCATGTGATGCCCTAGGCTTCATCTCCAGCCCACAGTTCCCCTAGAGCCATGGTTTTACTTTCTGTCTTTCCTAGGTGTCCTGACAATTCAAACGCCAGCCAAAAATTAATTGTAGATGTGTTTGTTTCCTTCCCCTTTGCCTTCTGTTGCTCTTCTATCCCCACCCCTCTCTTTTTCCCTCCTTCTATCTTTGCCTCCCTTCCTCTTTTCCCCCCTTCCTCCCTTCTTTTCTTTTCCCCATTCTTTGTGGGAGTTGAGCAAAAAGTAAATATACGTAAGATGATGGGAGTGGGATGAGAAGGCAGTTGCTAACTCTTGCAAGGTGGATGTGTCAGAGCAGGTCAGTGGTCTGACAGGTCTGGTAGACTGGATACACAACAGAGGAAGATCGAGTAAATATGTGTTTTGAGGATAATGAGAGCAAATTTCACAAGGTTAGAGAAAGAAGGTACAAATATAGAAAACTAGAAAGCCATTGAACTCTGTGGTATATATGCTGGAATTGGAGGAGTTATCAATAGCATTAATTCATATATACATATGGAGAAACACAGGTGTGTGTATATATAGATACAGAGATACAGTTATTTCATTTTTTTTTTTAACCCGGGTCTGTCTACTGAGAAAATCTGAGAGCATGAACATCCTAGTAGTAATAAGCAAACTTGGTGTCTAGATCTTGGTTTCTAAATACTGACTAAAGGGAACCAGAATTCACTGAAAACAGGAAACAGACAAGGAAGCCATTGTCCCCACTCTTATGCAACATTGTCCTGGACATTCTAGCCAGAATAGTCTGTCAAAATGAAGAGATAAAGGACATCCAAATTAGTAAAAAAGAAATAAAAGTATCTGTATTTGAAGGTGATATGATCTTGTACATAGAAAACCCTAAAGAATCCACAAAAAAACTGCTGGAACTAATAAAAGAGTTAAGCAAAGTATCAGGATACATGATAAGCATATGCAAATCAGTTGAATTCCTTTACACCAACAAAG
Source organism: Heterohyrax brucei (assembly GCA_028571685.1). Taxonomy (NCBI): domain Eukaryota; kingdom Metazoa; phylum Chordata; class Mammalia; order Hyracoidea; family Procaviidae; genus Heterohyrax; species Heterohyrax brucei. Next base: position 46,659,463 of record CM053160.1, on the reverse strand, counting down.
AGACCCTCAAAGAGGATATCACCAAATGCCCCCAGGAAGATAAAATACTGAGGAATAAATCTAACCAGAGACGTAAAAGACCTATACAAAGAACATCATAAGACTTTACTGAAAGAAACCAAAAGAGATCTACGTAAGCAGAGAAATCCACCTTGCTCATGGATAGGAATACTTAACATGGTGAAAATGTCTATTCGACCCAAAGTGAACTACAGATATAATACAATCCCAATACAAATTCCAGTGGCATTTTTTAATAAGATGAAGGGACAAATCACCAGCTTCATATGGCAAGACAAGAAGCTTCAGATAAGTAAAGTGTTACCGAAAAGGAAGAACAAAATGGTAGGCTTCACTCTACCTGACTTCAGAACCTATTACACTGCCACAGTAGTCAAAATAACCTGGGAGTGGCACAAAAACAGATACACTGGTCAATCGAACAGAACTGAGAATCCAGATAGAGCACCATCCACCTGAGAGCAGTTGGTATTTCAGAAAGGTTCAAGTCTGCTAACTGGAGAAAAGTCTGTTAACTGGAGAAAAGTCTCTTTAACAATGGTGTTGGCATAACTTGATATTCATCGCAAAAAAGGTGAAACAAGACCAATATCTTGCACCATGCATGAAAAGTAACTCAAAATGGATCAAAGAATTAAATGTAAAACCTAAAACAATAAAGATCATGGAAGTAAAAATAGAGACAATACTGGGAGCCCTAATACACAGCATAAACAGACTACAAAACATTACTAACAATGCGCAAACACCAGAAAAGAAAATAGGTAACTGGGAAGTCCTAAAAATCAAACAGTTATCCTCATCCAAAGACTTCACCAAAAGAGTAAAATGATTACCTAAAGACTGGGAAAGAATTTTTGGCTTCCATCAGTCCAGTTGGTGTCTAATCTCCCTAATCCACAAGGTACTGCAAAACATCAACAGGAAAAAGACAAATAACACAATTAAAAAATGAGCAAAAGACATAAACAGATTCTTCACCAAAGAAGACATTCAGGACGTTAACACACATGTGAGGAAATGCACATCACTAGCCATTACCAAGAAAACCCCAAACAAACAAATAAACAAAAAAACCCAGTGCTGTTGAATCAATGCCAACTTATAGTGACCCTGTGGAGAAATCCAAATCAAGATTACAATGAGATATCATCTTATCCTAACAAACAAACAAACGAAAAAAAAACCACTGCCCAAGAAGGCTGGCATTAATCCAAAGAACACAAAATAATAAACACTGGAGAGTTTGTGGAGAAACTGGAACTCTTCTGCACTGCTGATGGGAATAAAATGGTATAACTACTCTGGAAGTTGGCATGGCACCTTCTAAAAAACCTAGAAATAGACAGACTGAACTGGACTATATAAGACAGAGTGATGCTGCAAAGAACAACCTTCTAGGCTTAAATACATGCAAGGGGCTACTTGAGCAGCTCATCACTGATAGTGAGATAGTAGTATGAGGTGGGGACAGGAGTTGGTGGAATGGACATAGGAAGATCAGGGTGGAAACGGGAAGTGTGCTGTCATGGGAGGGAAGGGAAGAAGAGAGTAGTTAGAGCGGAATAGCAGTGGGAGTTCTGGGTATTACACAGCAAACTGATTTAGATTGTAAGCTTTTACTTAAAACATGATAAAATACGAGACCTGACAATTAAGCTTGAAAACTCACCCTAGAAAACATGCTACATACCTCACTGCTGAATCTCACTATGGTCACCTTCAAAGTACTCCTGTTAGGAAGCTATGCACTGATACCAGCACCTAGTCCACCCTGCAAAGCAACTTTGGAACTGTTTCTCTGGGATGGCCTTCAGAGGTGTTTTTGTATTACCTTTGATGCCCTCACTATCATCAAAGTATCTTCCTTTGATGCCCTGAGTGTCATCAAAATGTCTTCTTTTCAATATTTCCTTTATCTTCAGGTAAAGAAAAAAGTCACTGAGGGCCAGATCAGGTGAGTAATGAGGCTGTTCCAATACAGTTATTTATTTACTGGCTAAAAACTCTCTCACAAACAGTACTGTGTGAGCTAGTGCACTGTTGTGATGCAAGAGCCATGAGTTTTTGGCATAAAGTTCAGATCATTTTCACCTAACTTTTTCACACAGCCTTTTCATCACTTCCAAATAGTAAACTTGGTTAACTGTTTGTCCAGTAGGTATAAATTCATAATGAACAATCCCTCTGATATCAAAAAGTTGAGCAACATCATTTTGACTCTTCATTTGGACTGAGGGAACATTTTTGGTTGTGGGGAACTGGGTGACTTCCATTGTGTACTTTGACGCTTTGTTTCAGGGTCATATCGGTACACCCATGTTTCAACCCCCATGATGACATGGCCCAAAACATCATCTTGCCTCTCCAAAATCTTGGCATACTTTAATTCTCATTTGCTTTTGTTCATTGGTGAGCTCCTTCAGGACCATTTTTGTACACACCTTTCTCGTGTCAAGATTTTCAGTTACGATTTTCCTGTTTCTCTGTTGATATTGGTCTGCTATGCTTCTCACAGTCAGCTGATGATTTTGATGCATAATTCAATAAATTTTTGCAATGTGCTCATCGCTGGCCACCCTGACCTCTCTTCATCAGTGACACTTTTTCTCCCCTCAGAAAAACATTTAATCCATTTGTACACTACCATTTTCTTCATGGCATTATCCCCATAAACTTGAATTAACATTTCCCTGATTTCACTTCCACTGTTGCCAAATTTAATGAGAAATTTCATATTTGTTTGTTGCTGTAATTCAAGCTGACATTCTTGTGACTACACACAAAAACATAAAACAACAATAATGAATGCCACTCAGCAAGACATGACCACATGTCAATATAAACACAGATGTGGGACATTCATATATCATTTTGAAACCTTACTGAGTGCTGTCAATTTAACAGTGGAAAGTTTGCAAACTTAATTGTCAGACCTTGTAAATTAAAAAAGAAAGCTCGAAATAGGAATGCCATATGATTCAACAATCCCACTGATTAGAACATCTCCTAGAGAAATAAAGGTTGTCACACAAACAGATACATGAACACAAATGTTAATTGAAGCACTATCCACAATAGCAAACAGATGGAATCAATCTAGGTGCCCATCAACAGATGAACAGTTAAGCACACTATGGTAAACTCACACAATGGAATACTATGAAGTCATAAAGAACAATAATGATTTTAGGAAATATAGCATGGAATCATCTAGAAGACATTATGCTGATTGAAATCAGTCTGTTGTAAAAGAACAAATACTGTATGAAACCATTATTATAAGGACTTAAGTTTTAAGAACAGAAGAAAGTAATCTTTAATGGTTACAAGGCTGGAGAGGGAGACCAAGAGGTATTTATAGGTTAAATAGCAGATAGGAATTAGATTACGAGAAGAGAGTGACAGCATTCAGTAGAAGGGAGATTAGCACAACTGGACTACATCAAAAGTTAAAACAAAAAAATGCCAAACCCAGTGCCACCGAGTCAATTCTGACTCATAACAACCCAGTAGGACATAATAGAACTGCCCCATAAAGTTTCCAAGGAGTGACTGGGGGATTTGAACTGCTGACCTTTGGTTAAGAGCCATAGCACTTAACCACTATGCCACCAGGGTTTCCTCAAAAGCTAAAAGGTTTACTAAATACAACCCATATTTTAAAGGACAAAGTAGTAGGGACAGGAACCTGGGGACTGCGGTTTCAGGGGATTTCTAGACTAACTGACATAACTAAGATTTTTCTTTCAGAGAATGTTCTGCATACCCCTTTGGTGAGTGGTATCTGGGGTCTTAAAAGCTAGCAAGTGGCCATCTAAGTAGCATCAGTTTGTCCCAGTTCACCTGGAGGGAAATGAAGGACATCAAAGACTTGAGGAAAATATGAGCTCAGCAGACAGAAGGTGCCTGACGATCCAGAGACTACATCAGCATGAGACTAGACAGGGGAAAAAAACAAAGTCCCTGATGTAGTGGGAGAAAAATGGATATAAAGAACCAGAACTCCATTAAAAGACCACACCTGATGATTTGTTGGACTGGAGGGCCCCCTAAGGATTTGACCCCTAGACTCTCTGTTAGCCCAGAGCTGAAAGCGGTACTGAAGCCAGCTCTTCAATGATTGGACTGGACTGTAAGACACAGAGTGATGTTGTGAAGAATATGCTTCTTGGCTTAAATATATACATGAAGCTGTTGAAGCAGCTCTAGTCCAGAAGTGAGATGAGAGAGTAGAGAGGGACAGGAGTTAGTTGAATGGATGTGAAAAGTACAGGGTGGAAAGGAGGAGTGTGGTGTCACAGGGAGGTGGGGGCAGAGAGCAGGTAGGGTTGCCTAGTGGTGTGAACGCAGGATTTCATATGGCTAATTGATTTGGACTGTAAGCTTTCACTTAAGGCACGATAAAATATTTGTTTTTTAAAAAAGGGTTTAGTGTTGAAAATAAAGCTTTTCCTTACAGTAGAATGTCGATTAATATATATAGAAGGAATGATGGAATTAGAAAACCAGCATCTGGCAACCATCTTAGTAATACTGTAATTATTTCAGACAAGAAACACTGATAGGTGCTAAAACTAATGGTGAAATGAACAAGGAATAAGATTTTACATAGGCTCAAAGTATCTCCTCTTGAAATATTTTAGCAGTTACAAAAAAAAGAAGTAACTTTGCCGTGGAGAAACCTGGCAGACACCAACTTTACCACGTAATACGAGCTTACCAACCTCACCAGTAATGTTACACATCAATATTGTCTGACAGCAGATAGGATGCAGGGAGAATAATGTGGTATCACAGCTGTAATATTCAAATAAAAAAGGTCTAACAAGAGGAACAGTCTACAAGACAGCCAGCCGTGTTCAAAAAACGTAAGGCTGTAAAAGTCAGGGGAAACTGAGGAACTGTTCTAGTTTGAAGGAGACTGCGTACAAGCCTGGATTGGATTGTTTTGCTATAAAGGATGTTGTTAAGTCAATATATAAAATTTGAATGAGTAAATTTGGGGATTATTTCACATTATTCCTTCAGAGCAACTTTTCATTAAGTTTGAAATTTTTTCCAAACGAAAAGAAAATTTACCATCACAAAGCTTTCTTTAAACCAGTTTTTCCTCTAACTTGTTGCTGGTGAAACAGTTGGACCCGTAGCAGCCCATGGGTTTTCAACACTGTAATCTTTACAGCAGCAGACTGTCACATGTATATTTCATGGAGCAGGTGGTGAGTTCAAATTGCTTACCTTTTGGTGAGCAGTTGAGCACTTAACCACTGTGCCACCAGAGCTCTGCTTTTCCTCTAGATTTCCAGTAATGGTAGCAGCATTCTTTCAGCTACCCAAGCTTAAAAATTCTGGGATCATCTTCTTTGTCTCCTCTCGTGGCTTAAAAGGAGCAGCACCATCTTCTCCACCACCCTCTTGCTACTGTATTATTGAATTAATTTTCAACTCATAGCACCCCATGTGACAGAGTAAAACTTCCCCATCAGGTTTCCTAGGCTGTAATCTTTACAGAACCAGATCACCGAAACTTTCTTCCAGGGAGCCGCTAGATAGATTTGAATCACCGATCGTTTGGTTGGCAGCTGAGTACTTAACCATTGTGCCAGGAGTGCTCATTCCCTGCTAGCTTATTGTTCATTAAATCAAAGAGAAAGACAGTGTGCTGTTGAGTGCGTTCTGCCTGATGGCTGCCCTTCGTATGAAGAGAACTGCACTGTGCAAGGTTTTGAAAGCTGTGGCATTTGGAGGCAAATTGTCAGGTGTTTCTTCTGAGGCACTGCTGGTGAGTTTCACACTATTAATCACTGAGGTTAGTAACTGGGTGCTTGGGTATTTGTACCACTCATGACCTCCCTACCACTCACTCAATTCCGCCAATTATTTAAAATGTCTCTCATGTAGCTGCATTTTAAATTAAAGCTCTACCTTGCATTTTGTTTTAGTTTTTTTAATGGCTGTACCTCCCTCATGTATCATTTTAAGGATTAAATGAATTGGCACAACTAGCATTTTGCTAAGAGGGCTCTCTGCACCCCGCGTTGGTAAGTGGCGTCTGGGGTCTTAAAAGCTGCCAAGCTACCATCCGAGGGCACAGCAGATGGTCCCAACTCAGCAGGAACGGATGCTCACCAAGGACCACAATGACATGGGGTAAAGACAATCCAGAAGATAGAGAGACCCACATGAGTGGGTGCCTATATCAACTTGGGACCGGAAGAACCGGATGGTGCCCGGCCACCACCAGTGACAGCCGCTATGGAGCTCACTAAGTTGAGTCTCACTGGCAACACAAGAATAAAAAGGGGTGCATCCTGAGATCTCCACTAAAAGACCACAATTGATGGTCCAGCGGTTTCAGGGTTCCCCTGGGAGCATGGCCCCCAGCCCTGATGCTGCCCTTTCCCATAAATTGTAACGAAGGTCCACTCTTCGGACACGAGTGGATTGGACTTGGTGATGCAGAGTGACCATATATTGGATGCATTTTTATAGGATACCATCCTGCTGACCTCTGGCTGGAGGAAGGAGAGTGGGTCGAGAGGAGCGGAAAGGAGGCTGTTGGGAGGATGAGACATGCATGGAGCAGAGAGGAATAGTGTGCAGTCACTGGACAGGGAGAGCAGTGGAAGCTGCATATAGGTGGGCATGTAAATTTATATGGGAATGTACATTTTCACTCAGTCATATTAAATTAAAAAAATAAATAATAAAACATTAAAAAAAGAGGAAATAGAATGTTAAGACTTAGGTGATGCCTGGGAAAGACTGTTCACCTCATAGTACTCAGCCAATGAGGAAGGGAGGGACGGACTCATGAGCTAGGGTGTATGAACGGCTTGTAAGGAATTGCTGGGCGTGCCGTCTGTCTAGCCTTCTTCGTGGGCTCAGGCACCTGATTTTGCAAAATCGTCCAGTAAAACCTCACTCTCGCAAAAAAAAAAAAAAAAAAAAAAAAAAAAAAGGATTAAGTGAGAGTGTCTGTGAAAAGAATTTGTATAACATAAAGTACTACATAAACACAAGATCTTATTACACTATCTGGAGCCTGGATTATTCTGCTTACTGCTGTAACTTCTTAACTGATCTTTCCATCTTCAGTTACTCCTTTTGCCAATGCAGTCCATATTCTATTACCAGAGCAATCTGCCTGAAAGCACATATTCATCCTTTCAGGACGTTGCTTCCCACAGTCCGAGGCAAGTCTTAATCCATATTCCCTTTTCTGGAGGCACTGAGGCTGTTGCCCTGAGATAATCTTTAACCAAAAATATCCCCTGAATCTTCTTGAAACCAAAAGAAGAGTTAGCTTATTTAGTAAAGAACACTTGCCTTGAGCGTCTTGGTTTTTTGAAGAACTATGTAGAATCAAGCTGACGTCAGCAGCTCAGATCAAAGAAAGCTTAGGGGACAGTGAGTTCACGGTAACAGGAAATGGTCAGTTTGGAAAAGGGGTGAGAATGGTTGTTCAACCTGGTTGTAATCTGTTTTACATGTAAAGCGTTGAATTGGTGTATGTTTTGCTGTGTAGACTTCAAACGATAAAAAAAAGATTTATAGTCTACAAAAGGAACCAAGATGATCTGCCCTCATACTGAATAATCATAACCTTTTCCTAATTCACAGAGTAAAGAAAGGTTAATGGACAGTTTTCTAAGCTTTTAAGTTTTTCTCCCCTATACTTGTTACTCTACAGTAGCAAGGACCTAAACTTACATTTGCATGGATTAGCAGATGACAAAATGGATGAGCAAACAGAAAATAACAAGTTCTGTTTTAACAAGACGATATTTACTTCAGCAGCTTTGTTTTCTCACAGTTGTATATGCTGGTAGTTGTTATGCTTATAAAGGATGTGAGTTGCATAGTCAATTTCTTAAAATTTATTTCTATTTTTTACAATGAAATGTATCAAAATTTCATCGTGAACGAAGCAGCCAAGACACAGCACTCCAGAATAACGTTCAAATACTTTGGCTTCCTCTTGAGGGCTTTCCCAATCTTGTCACCTACCACTCTCTTCTATGAATCCTTGACTTCAAACAAAGTTGTCTAGTCTCTGTTCACATTTTTCTTCTCTCCGCATAAGCCATTCCATCTCTAGGGAACTCTGCCCCTGCTCACTCCTGTTTATAGAAACCCTAGCTAATAATAAAGGACCAAGTCAACTCACTACTTAGGGAAAACTTCTAAAATCCTGATGATCTTCCCTTCCTCTGACTCAGTACTGATTCTGCTACTCCCATGGCACTTAATCAGGCATCACCTTGTGAATCCTCAGCTTTTGTTGCGCTAAGCTACGTTTCACTCATTTTCCTCTTATCAGCTGAATGATGCTCCATTTCTCCAATTGAATTACAGCCAGAGGGTTCATGATTTAAAGCAAAAGAACATTAGATTGAGCACCTATTGGAGAATCTTGGCAGGTTAAGGAGTTTAGACTTTATTTTGCGGGACAGTGTTTCTTATTTTCCAAACCCTGGTGTGCGTATGAATCATGGAGGAATCTTGTTAAAAATGGAGATTTTGATTAAACAGACTTCATGTGGTGACAAAGAAGAGCCTACATTTCTAGCATGTACCCAGCTGAAGCCTATACTGCTGACTCAGGGATCACTCAATAGCAAGGTTCTAAGAGAGGAGATAATACCATGTCTTTAAAAGGAGAGTGACTTAGAAGATAAAATGACCAAGTCATTCATACCATGATCTGTCACATTGTATGTGCACATTGTAAATGTGCATATTGTAAATGCAGATGCTGTACACAGAATATCACTAGCAGCCTTCCAGAAGTCCTTTTGCGTCATCTTAGATTCTTCTTTCTTTCTTCTTTGATTTCCCCATTCCCTGCCCCACTGTATTTTGTCACCAAGGCCTATCATTCCTTCTTTTAATCCACCCATTGCTTTTCATCATTAGGGCTACTATGCCTAATCTAATCCCTCATCATCTTGTCTCTGAATTATTGCTGCAGCTTCTTAATCAGTTATCTTATCTCAGATCGATCCTGCATCCCACTGTTGTTGTTGTTAGGTTAGCCAATCCCAACTCACTCCATGTGACAGAGCACAACTGTCCCACAGGGTGTTCTTGGCTGTAATCTTTACAGGAACATATCGCCGTTATTTCTCCCTTAGAGTCCCTGGGGAAACAAACTACCTTTCTGTTGTCAGCCAAAGGCTTAACCACGGTACCACCACAGCTCTTTGGAAAACAAACATTTATCAAATAGAAAAAATGATGGTTTAACTGTTAAATCTACTGATCATCAAATGGATGGAGACTCCTGAAAAATCAGTTATTCAGTGTTTCAACAGAGTGTAGGATATCCATAGCCAGGTAGTATTTATTCATTTGGGCTCTTCCCTAAAGATTATCTTGTAACACAGCTATAATTCTCAACTCAGGGTGCCTGCTCTCCTGAGCCCTCTAGTAAGATTACCTGCCCCAATTGTGCTACAATCTTCCAGAATTGTTGCCACAAGGACTACTGATACAACACACGGGAGAGTCGTTCCCTCAGATGTGGCTGACGTGGTAAGCACACTGAAAACCACTGTGACAGGGAAGTGAAAATATTGGTAGTATTAAAAAACATGATTGCACAGTCCACGATAGCAAAAAAGATGGAATCAACCCAGATGCCCAACAACAGAAGAATGGATAGGTAAACTATGGTACATATACTCAATGGAGCACTACGCAATGATAAAGAATAATGATGATTCCAGGAAACATCTCCTAATCTGGTTTCAACTGGAAGACATTATGTTGAGTGAAAGCTGTCAGTGACAAAAGGACAAATACTGTATGAGACCTCTACGATAAGATCTTAAAAACAGACTTGTGTGTAGAAGAAAAGACTCTGACAGCTGCAAGGGAGGGGAGGGAGGGAGGGTGAGTGGGGGAGGGTTTAGTTTAGATAGTTACTAGAAATCTAGTTGGGAGAAAGCGGTGATAGCACATATTAGAAACAAGAACAACATTAAGTGGACTTCAGCATAACTTGAGTACTCCTTCCATCTTAACCCAATATTGCAAGGATAGAGTAGCTGGGGCGGGGGGTGGGGGACCATGCTCTTAGGCTAATTCCAGGCCAATTGGCACAACTAGCATTTTGCTAAGAGAGCTCTCTGCACCCCACGTTGGTGAGTGGCATCTGGGGTCTTAAAAGCTGCCAAGCTGCCATCTGAGGACACAGCAAATGGTCCCAACTCAGCAGGAACAGATGCTCACCGAGGACCAAAATGACATGCGGTAAAGACAACCGAGAAGACAGAGAGACCCACAAGAGTGGGTGCCTACATCGACCTGGGACCGCAAGAACCGGATGGTGCCCGGCCACCACCAGCGATAGCCATGATGGAGCTCACAGAGAGGAGCCTCACTGGCAACACAAGAATAAAAAGGGGTGCATCATGAGATCTCCACTAAAAGACCTCAATTGATGGTCCAGTGGTTTTAGGGTTCCACTGAGAGCATGGCCCCTGGCCCTGATGCTGCCCTTTCCCATAAATTATAACAAAGGTCCACTCTTTGGACAGGAATGGATTGGACTTGGCAATGTAGAGTGACCATATATTGGAAGCACTTTATGGTTCTATACATCTATAGGATATCATCTCGCTGACCTCTGGCTGGAGGAAGGGGGAGTGGATGGAGAGGAGGGGAAAGGAGGCTGTTGGGAGGATGAGACATGCATGGAGCAGAGAGGAATAGTGTGCAGTCACTGGACAGGGAGAGCAGTGGAAGCTGCATATAGGTGGACATGTAAATTTATACGTGAATGTACATTTCACTGAGTCATGTAAAATAAAAAATTAAAAAAAAAACATGATTATTTCATACTGGGTTATGATTGTCCCTTTCCCAGAATATGTGTCCGTTCTTCCTAGTTCTTTGAACATCATGAACCAAGCGTGTCCACTCTCCAAAATGTGGTGAAAGATACCAGGTCCAGAGTTACATGAGCTGCCACTGCCTCAGGCAGGGGCACACCACCCGGCCTGTCCTTACAGCCCATCTGTTCTTGTAGAAGTGTCTCCACTGCTGTTGTGGGGTACTGTCAGGTTGATTCCAACTCACTGTGATCTCATGTGATGGAATAGAGTTGTCTCATTGAGTTTCCTAGAGTATAATTTTTAGGGAACAGAGTGCCAGTCTTCCTCCCACAGGGCCACTGGGTAGGTCTGCACCACCAACCTTTTAGTTAGCAGCTGACTTGTACCATTGCACCACCAGGCCTCCTTGAAACAACTCTAAACCACCTTAAATTCTGTTTGTGAACAATGGTATGTTGCTGAGGAGGAATGGTCTCTAAGCAAAGCAGGTCCTGGATGATGCCCTTTTTGCTTTTTCCCCTTAGATCCTGCCAGGAGAACAAAGTGGAAAGTGAAACAGTGCCAGAGGCAAAAGTGGGCACCAGCACCAATCACCCAGATAAGGGTAGACCCCTAAGAACTAAAGAATATATCAAAGGCTACAGAAACATCAAGTGGGATGAAGCTGGAGAAAGGCCATTTAATTAGGCAATTAGGGAGGTCCTGGTAACTCCTGAGAGGGCAGTCTCCCTGAGGGTAAGGATGACACCACGGGTTTAAGGAGAGTAGATATACAAGATACAGTAGCTATAGTAGATCTAGGACGTGTGACTCCAGTTTAACTGAGAAACCAAGGTCCTGGGGTAGCCAAAGGGCACATAGCAGGGCGCCCAAGGGAGTAGAGAGATTGGCCTTAAAAAAAGGAGGAAAAATCAAACCCGTTGCTGTCAAACCAATTCTGACTCAGTGACCCTACAGGCTGACTAGCACTGCCTCTGGTGGATTCCGACTGCCAGCCTTTGGTTTGCAGCTGTAGCTCTCTAACTTCTACAGCACCAGAGCCAATTGGGCTGAAGCTAGGCCTCTTTCCCTTACTACCCTGGAGACAGGTGCCCAGTCCCCATGGCTCTTTGCTACTCTATGGTGCATCAGAACAGAACGGTGCTCCAAAGGGTTTTCCACGGCTGTTTTTTCATGCACAAGTCACCAAGCCTTCTTTCCAATGTGCTTCTAGGAGAACTCGAACTTTCAGTCTTTCAGTTAGTAGCCAAGCAACCCCCCATTTACACCACCCAGGGACTCCAGGGTTAAAGGCACCTCTCCTAAATGTGTTATTGTCACGTTTTTAAAAAAATCCTGCCCAAACTAAGGATTCGCAAGGTAAATAATCTCTACTATGGAAATCTGAGTGTAAGAAGAACCTGGAATATTTCTTAGTTGGGATCTTACCACCAGTAATGGGCATGGAATGCACAGGATGGACAGAAATGCGAAGTGCAGAGGACAAAGCTGCTAGCTGAAAAGCCAGGGGGGACCCCCCCATCAGAGCAGGGCTACTGGTAGTGGCGGATGCCAGGGCTGACAGAGAGTAACTAGAACAAATGCTGGGGAAGGAAGTACCGATGGATGGCATTTCTGTTCTGGCTCTGAGACAACTGGATGACTTTGGGCAGGCATGTCAATATCTCTGAAGCCCTGAAGAGGGAGGTGTTTGGGAGAGAGCAGGGAGTTATAATCAGGGCCTGAATCACTGCACATTTTGGTTGCCAAAGCCAAGTGCCGTCAAGTTGTATTTGACTCATGGTGACCCTAGGGGCCAGAGTAGAACTGACCCCAGAGTATTCAAGGAGGGCCTCGTTACTTTTAAAATAAATATTTCCTCTTTAGGCTCTAATTCTTAAAAAGCTGACATTGAATATTCTGATTAATTTGAATGCAATCAAAGATCTGAGCTGAATAAATATTTCACTAAGGGTATTTTGACAAACATTCAAAATTCCCCCAAAGGCCCTCTCCAACGGAAGTAGAGTGCCTAGTGTGTCTCAGTTTGTCAGAGGCTTAACATCTTGGAATCAGCTAACAGGGTAGCGAGCGCCCTCTTGTGTCCCTAATCCGCTGGTGTCAGTGGATAAGGAACAGATAAGAAATCAACATTTCAGATCTTTCGACAGCGTACACACAAGTTACAGGCAAACACTAATCGTGTGCGTACTGTGTAAAAACATGTGGAAATATGGAGTGAAAGTGGGATCATTCGGAGGATTTCCACTGTAGAGGGAGTTGTAAGACACATGCAGAAATAGCCACCAAAGAATACAAACTGAGAGAAATGGACAGTCTCTGTACCTACAGAAAGATCCAGACTCCAACGTCAAGATTTACATCAATGTAACTGATGTCACTAATTGTTCACATCAAAAAAGTTAAACTGTCAAATGTTGCATTACATGTGTATATGTGTATATATATGAGAGTAGGTACATAAGTAGTTCATTCCTTTTTTGTTATTGTTACTATATATGCATATACATATATAGTACACATATACATACATATATACATAATTAATGCATGTATATACATGTGTATATGTATATACATATATAGTACATATATACATATATAGTGTGTATATACATAAGTATATATACAGTACATACATAATATATAGTACACATATATGTATAGTACATATATGTATACACATGTACATACATATATAGTACATATATACACATACATATGTATATACACATATAGTAACAATAACAAAAAAGGAATGAACTACTTTAAAAAATTCACATCTAAATGGAAACTTGGTTGGTTAGGAAGGAGTTCTAGTTGGCAGTTACAGCTCCAGCTCCAGGTTGCTTGTGACATGGAGAGACTGGCCTCCGTGCAGGGACCATACAGGCCTTCCAGCTGGCAGACTCCAGTTTAAACAAGACCCCCGTAGTACTCCCTCTGTTTGCGGGAGGGGTCCTGGAACCTTCTGTTCTCCTTTCTTCCCTGTTGTATCCTTCCCACAGCTATCTGTCTCTTGGGTTTCATGTCTGACATGCCCCTTCCTCTTCTCTTAAACTGGCTGTTCACTGGGTCATATAGCATCGCTTCTCCTGGCCTTGATGTTCACAAAGATAATTACACAAGTCCTTCTCCCTTTAGGGTCTTCAGCAACTATAGTAAGTGGGGGGACAAGTTACAAAGGATTAAGAAATCCCCTTGTAATCATTGTCCCTGGAAGCACCCTTCTACTGGCCTCTTATAGCCCATGAGGGGGTAGAGCCCCTCTCTTGGTCTGCATCCTTCTCTACCTTTTCCAGCTAGGACTAGAATATTTACAATCCCAGGAACAAGTCATAGTGACTGAGGGGTTTTCTGGGATATGGGAATTGTAGTGCCCCAAACAGGACAGTCTTGGGCAAACTAGGATAGTTTGTCACCCTGGTTTTGTCTTTAGTCTTTGTAGCTCTCATTCCTCTCTCTGAAATGCTCTCTTGTCTGTCCTACCTCCTTTTTATTACTCACCCTCAGGTTTCAGCTTGGAAGTTATTTCTGCCATCCGCAAGAGGTAGTATATCTGTCCTTTCCATAAGCTCTCACAGCATCCTCTCCTTTCAGTTATTGCTGCATTGTGGATGCTGCTCTGTTGCTCTCACAGTTACAAAGCCACTGGAACAAAAACAGGTTTTTTTCTTGTTCATATTTTTATTCCCACAGCCTAGCATAGAGTCTGGTACACAGTAGGTGTTCAATAGTTTTGTTGAATTAATGGATATTGTCATGGATTGCATTGTGTCCCCCCAGAAACATTATGTATTGATTTGACTTGGCTGTGGGTCTCAATACAGTACAATTACTCCCATGTGTTGTGAATCCTGCCTCTGTGATATTGATGATGGAGAAGGGGCAGCAGCTGGGCTGGTGAGGCAGGACTCCAGTTACCAGCTGTGGGACATAAAGGAGAGAAGTGAGCACAGAGAGTTGGAAACCTCCTATAACCAAGAAGGCAGCACTGAGAGCACAGCACGTCCTTGGGACCTGAAGTTCCCGTGCCAAGACGCTCTCCTTGAATTTGGACTCAACCTGATGGACTATGACAATTTCTTTTATTGAATGGACTTATAACTCATGAACGGATCTGTGGCTTACCGGACTGTTACAATGAAATTTCTCTTCGTGAAACCATCCACTTGTGGTATTTTCTGTTGGAGCAGTACCAGGTGACTAAAACAGATATCAATATCAGTTTATCTTCTACTATCAATTGTCTGTCTAGTTCCCATTGCTATGAACTAGAGGACCTGGCATTATGACCTAAAGGTGGACATGGGTAACACAGGTTACCAACCTCAGGTAGACAGTGCATTCTGAAACTGCTGGCAATGATACTGCCCATCTCACACATTCTTTCAGAACTTCACAACTCTCCCGAGTCTGTGTTGCTTCTCCTTGAAACTAGACAAGCCTCTATGACTGTTATGGATTGAAGTGTATCCCCCCAAAATGTGTGTCAACTTGGCTAGGCCATGATTCCCAGTATCATGTGTTTTTCCACCATTTTGTGATCTGATATGATTATGATAAATCCTTACCTGTCTAATGTAAAGAAGGCAGGATTAGAAGTAGTTACATTAATGAGGCAGGATTCAATCACAAGATTGGGTTGTATCCTCAGTCAATCTCTTTTGAGATACAAAAGAGAAGTGAGTAGGGTAGAGTGACCTCCCACCACCAAGAAAGAACTGGGAGAAGAATGCATCCTTTGTACCAGGGGCCCTGTGCTGAGAAACTCCTAGACCCAGTGGAAGACTCATGGCCCTTCCCTCAGAGCCAACAGAGGCAAAAAGCCTTCTCCTGGAGTTAGTACTCGGCATTTGGACTTCTGGACTCCTAAACTCCAAGAGAGTAAACTTCTCTTTGTTAAAAACATCCACTTGTAGTATTTCTGTTATAGCAACACTAGGTAACTAAGACAGAATTCTGTACGAGGAGTGGGTGTTGCTCTGTTAGATACCTACAATGTGGAAGCAATTTTGGAATTGAGTAATGGATAGAGGTTAGAACAATTTCAAGGTGACAATGAGTAAAAGCCTAGATTGCCTTGAAGAGTCTGTTAGTAAAATTATGTACATCAGAGACAACTCTGACGAGGGCTCAGAAGGAAGTGAGGAGACCTGTAACACCAGAGACAGCACAGATGAGAAGCAACAGCAGAGAGATGGGTGCAGGAAAATCAAAAGACTAGCATGAGGCTGCTTGGGAGCGGATCCACAGCTGAAGAGAGCTGAATGCCTTCAGGCAGGTAGTGTTACAAAGCTCTTGGACTCAACTGATAAGTGACTGAAGTTACTCCATTAAGGATGTGGAGTAACTTTAGGCACTTATCAATTGAGTCCAAGAGCTTTGTAACACTTTCAGCAGGTCAGAGGTTCAGCTGGAGGGGCGGAGAGGCCAAGGAACCAGGAAGCAGAGCTACCTCAGTCTCAGGGGTAGGGGTAGGGCCACAACCTCTAGAATCTCAAAGGGTAGAGCCATGGCCTCCTAGGTTTCAAAAAGTCACATCTTTACCAACTTGGTTCTTGAGTGTGGGGCTGCCATTCACAACTGCCAGGGGACTGGGGCTGGATCTTTGGGATAAAGCTTAGGGGCAAGGCTTCCATGTCCAACAGACAGAAGAGTGGGCCTGCCAGGATGAGGGGTACTAGGTGAATGGAAATGCCCAAATCCAAGGAAGCAGAATTGCTGTCCTAGAGGGCTTGAAAGGCAGAGCTGATGCCCAGGGCTGAGGGGCCTTCACCTAGAATCCAGAGAGTATGGCCAACATCCAGAGCCTGGAGGGCAGGGCCGTTGCCTAAGTGGTATCAAAGAACAGATTACTTTCAAGCCTTGCAAGCTAAAGCAATATGTTCTGCTGACTTACTTGGTGTCTATTACCCCTTCTTTCCCTCCAATTTCTCCCTTATTGTAACTGAAATGTTTATCTTGTGCCTGTTCCACCACTGTATTTTGGAAGCAGATAAATTGTATTCTAGATTTCAAAGATGAAGATGGATTTTTGGAATTTGGACTTAGAGTTGATTTGGGGATAATATGATAGAGTAAATGTGTTCTTTGGCAAGGACATGAATTTTGAGGGGTCAAAGGGTGGAATGTCATGGATTGAATTGTGTCCCACCAAAATGTGTGTCAACATAGCCAGGCTATGATCCCAGTATTCCATGGTGGTCCAACATTTTGTGATCTGATGTGATTATTCTGTGTTGTAAATCCTTGTCTCTCTGATGTGAAAGAGGCTGGAGCAGAGGTAGTTATGTTAATGAGACAGAATTCAGTCTACAAGATTAGGTTGTATTTTGAATCAATCTCTTTCAGTACCAGAACACTGTGTCCTTTGGACCTGGGAACCCTGAAACGAGAAACTCCTAGACCAAGGAAAGATTGATGGACAGCACTTTCCCCAGAGCCAACAGAGACAGAAGTCTTTCTCTAGAGCTGGCATCTTGAATTCTTGCCTACTAGACTGTGAGAGAATAAACTTCTGTTTGTCAAAGTCATCTACTTGTGGTGTTTTTGTTACAGCAGCACTAGATGACTAAGACATAGGCTGTGGTAGAAATGACACTATGAGACTTTCAAGGTTAGGACATAAGAGGTGATACAGCAACACTTGTGCTTGGAATTCAGGGGCCATGCTGTGCAGAACCCCTCGCATATGGAGAGGAACAGAGCCTCCTGGCCCTGGCTGAGTACCCAATGACAGCCAACATCAACTTTTCACCAGTGTCAGTAAGCCATCTTGGAAGTGGGTCCTCCTGCTCTCTTGAGTGGACCAAAAGGATGCCACATGGACCAGAGAAAACCTGTCACCACAGCGGGCTGTCCAAGTTGTAGATCCATGAGGAAAATCACTGACTGTTGTTGTTTCAAGAAGCAAAGATGTAGTTGTTGGTAGTAGATGAGGCCTTCTTTCTCTTAACATCCTTGCCACAGAAGATTCAGGTTTATTCTATGAAAGAAAGCCAGAAGGATTTGGGAGCATACTGTAGTCCATTCAAACATGTGCGCAGTACGGCCAGCTCCTCACATAACCAACAGGGGGCAGTGGCACTGCAGCCCAGCCAGACTCACACAGCTGCCTGTGGCCCCTGAGGGCAGACCATGAGGACGCAGGCTCAGGAAGAAGGCCCTCCATAGAGCTGTCTGCTCTGCCTCATGGGAAGAATACAAGGTCTCATTCCAAGTGTATTTTCTTTTTTCCTACCTCAGAGTCTCTTGTTAGCTTTACCTCTGGTGGTGCGAACTGATAAATTGTAAATGGGTTGTGTTTGCCCCCATGGATCATTTGGACATTCAAACCACTGTGTCCTTCCTGGGCTTTCCTACCAAGCCACCATTTTAAACGATTAAAAACATATGTATTACATAACATAGCCAAAAAACCTAAATGTTCAACTTTACACAACTAACACACATTTGTTTTCCCATAATCTCATTTTGCATAGGCAAATAAGTATCCAAGAATAATAAATGGTGGTTTAGACTGTATATTTTTGTAGCTCAGTTACAGCTTCTGTTTCCAGTAACTTGTCAAAGCCCATTTACATTGCTTGAACATCCACCATTATTTCTCCTTTGGAAACATATGCATTTCCCCCCATTGTGCTAGTCAGTCTCCATTGTCTCGTTTGTAGCTTCCCTCCCTCACCCCATCCACTGGCCATACTTCTCAGCTCTGCTCCATGCCTTGGGAGGCTGACATCTAAGGGTTACATCCCCCAAGCTTCTTTGATTTCTGACTTCCAGGTGGTTGTGACAAAGCACTGTTGGGGTGTTCAAGGGTGGGAAGAGAGAGCGGTTGGGGTATTCTCTCATCTCTCCCTGCTAGGCCTTTGTTTTGACACTGGCCTCACTCCTCTAAGATACGGCACATATTCTGTTGGGTGGACTCTCTCCTGAAGTTATAGCTCTCATTGCGTTCCAGAGATTCTGCTCTCTCCCCTTTGCCTCTCCAGGTCAAGAAGTGATAAGGTATCTCACTCTTTCAGATGCTTTACCATCCCTCCTTGACCCTTTATTCCTGCCCACACTGCAGGAAAAAGCCCTTCATGAAACTGTTCGAGTAGCCTTGCAAGTGTGCTATCTCAGAGTTCTGAATACTCAGTACTAGCAATGGTGCCATCATATGTCTCTTCATCAACCACACGCAATCTACCGTCTGATTTCTATTTAAGCTTGCACACGTATTAACATTTACACTGTGAATACCTTTTACTGAAACACAACAGAACTGACTTTCACTTATTGTGAAGTTACTTAAATTGTAAGAACTTCATATAAAGGAGCCAAGTCACATTGAACTCTCAAACACATACATTTTGTTATGTGTTTGAAAGCATTTTCAACACATATGGAACAGAAAGGAGGAGTATGCTGTCACTGGGCAAGGAGAGCAGAGGGAGCTGCAGATAGGCAGGCATGCAAATTTGGATTGTATTGCAAACTTTCACTCAATCACGATAAAAAAAGAAAAAAAGCATTTTCATATTTTTAAATCAGCTTCAGCTCTCAAGCCTAGATGGGTCAAGACTGAAGCACACAGGGTCTCTGAAGATGCTGCATAAGGATTTTAGTTGTTGCCTTGGTGGCTGGGAGTCCCACTGACTGATGAGAAGCCCATGCGAGACGAGCTGGAACTTTTAAGGGGGAGCTGAGTTCTGTACTCAGGGACACCTAGGGAAGAAAAAGGTGTCATTAGTGAGATTTACTAAAGCATCAAAGGAAGCTACAGCAATGAACTTATTTTAATGATACAAAGCCATAGGGCTGAATGTGGTTTACTGAGATTTCTCAGTTCTACCTCCCTGTCTCGTCCATGCAAATCTTCATCTTGAGATTCTAATAATAAGTTTAGTCTTTGGGTAATTTCACAAACATTATTTAATTTGAATCTCAAGAGAGTTCAAGGTAGATAGGTTAAGTATTAACACCTCATTTTATAAATAAATAAACATGAGGAACTGACAGGTTAAGTGACAGCCCAAATTTACACAGCTAAAAAGTGTCCAAGCTGGGTCTGAACACTTGGTCTGACTCTTGGACCAGGTGAACACTGGTATAGTTCCCATTTTTCATCATCTCTATTAATCTGTGCATGCATACTCATTCTCTATAAAAAGTCACAGATTGGCATTGCAAACAAAACTCACAGTGAGAAAGAATTTTTCCGTGACATCTGGCCAAGAGCAGGAAAAGGACGAAGAAAGAAGAAAGGGAGAGAACAAAATAATATGATCTGAGTTTGCAGCAATAGAGAGTGAATGTACTCTTTCCATTCCACCTTTAGCCTCTACTGCCTGATGAGGGACACAGGAAATTCCAGCTTAACACAGACACCTGTAGCTTCCCCCAAACACAAATCCTTTCCTGGTACTTCATATGTACTGTGCAAACGGCAGGAGTCACATCAGATCATCTGCTACATCCCTCAGATGCTCTGATTGATATGTTTACAGTACACAGCATTTCTATTAATCTGGGGGAATCCTATTCCAGACAATCATTGAATCAAAATTTTCTTTTGTCAGTGAACAATGTCTCCAGTTCTCTACTCCAGCTAACCTGGTTGTTAACTATCCCATGAGAATGTTACCACAGGTTGGTCTTGCCTCACCCACTGTCTGCCTGAAGTGCTCTTTAACCTTCTGCTAAATACAGCCTGTCCTACCAAGATTACAGTCTTCAAGAAGCTGGGCATCTAGTGAGTGTACAGACCCCCAGTGATTCTCTGTCTTCTGGATTCCCAAAGTCACTATCACTGAGACCATTCTCAATGAGACTGTAAGCTTCACTAAGTCTACAGGTAAACTCATTGAACCTATAGTAAAGCCAGTTGCTGTTGAGGTGACTTCATGTGTATTAGAATAGCACTGTGATCTGTAAGATTCTCAGTGTCTGACTTTTGGAAGCAGACCCTCTGGGTGGACTTGAAACTCTAGCCCTCCAGCTGGCAGCTAGACGTGTTCACTTTTCACACCACCATGTGCAGTAGGTGGTCTATATATGCTTTTTTTTTTTTTAAGTAGGCTAAACTGGGATTAAAAGTAGAAAGTTGTTAGAATCAAAGAGAAAAATGGAGACAGGGAGTACATAATCTTCCCTCATTTGGAATTTGCTTTGTTGTTCTATGATCAGCATACAGTAAGCATCTTCAGTGTTGTTTTAAGATCAGTATAAAGTAAAAGGACAGATGCAAGTGTTCCTTTGTGACCTTGCTCCTGTCTGAAAAAAATGTTTTTAATTTTCTTTTAGTTACAATGCAAATAACATAATATCTATTGAATGAAGGATCACAGCTCTCTGTGATACAAGCATGGACTAGTCAGTATCTCACCTGTAACAGTTTCAGATTTAATCCTACCACTGCACAAAGTCTATCACTGCACTTGAGGAACCCCTTTATCCTAAGTCCCCAAGGCAGGTCACAGGCCCAGACAGGCTTCCCTGCTCCTCGTCCTCCTTTTCTGCAGTGGCAGGCCCCAGGGACTCCGCCTGCTCACCTCTAGTTGTTACTGCCTATCCTGTTTGGTTTCTTGTCCCGCCAAGATGGCTCTGGCAAAATGGTCTCCTACGTTCATTCTTTCTTGCTGCCTCTGAATAAAAGTGCACAGAC
Source organism: Heterohyrax brucei (assembly GCA_028571685.1). Classification (NCBI taxonomy): domain Eukaryota; kingdom Metazoa; phylum Chordata; class Mammalia; order Hyracoidea; family Procaviidae; genus Heterohyrax; species Heterohyrax brucei. The sequence goes on along the minus strand of CM053160.1, from coordinate 46,637,947 downwards.
CCCCTTCATGTGAAGATTTCAGTGCCCACTACTACAAAAGAAAATACAAGGTCTGTGGGGAAAACATAAGGAAGTTACATGAAAGGGTAAAGAAGCTTAAAGTCTAGATCACAGTCTACAGTATCTGATTACCTGGTTGAAATGATCACTGGAAATTCATACCAATGCTGAAGTTTACCGAACTTTTTCATTCTTACTGACCTCAGACTACTAGCTGGCTGTGAACCCTCCCCTTCCTTCCTCCAGAAAGGCTCATCTTCCTAGCACACATACTTCACAACAAGGATACTCTTCACACAAAGGACACTTCACAGCAGGGACAATCACATGTAAAGGTATTTGAACTCTTATTTCAAGCAGTTATTTTAATTTCTGAGCACCTCTAAACCGGGCAAAGCATATTTTACCACACCTCTATTCCACATGCATTTCTTTCCTCAAAAACATTCTTCTACATCTCCATGGTGATTTTCTTCCTCTTTTCTCTCTTAATTTTTTTTAAATAAGTTACTTTTCCACAGTTTAATATTCAAAAGGTACCGAAGGATACAGTGAAAAATCTCCCACCACCTCACCTCACTGCCTTCCAGTTCCATTCCTTAAGGGCAACCAGGGTTACCAGGTACATGTGTACCCTTCCATTGATACTTTATACATATGCAAGCAAATACACGCATAATATGCAAACATACACTCCTTCTCTCCTTATGTATTTATTACAGTAAATGAGTAAAATTTTTAACATGTATCAACTATCTCATCTATGATGAACCCTCACCCTGCCCTTGTAGCCATCAAAGTTATTTTCTTCTGTAGATATTTCTTCTTTAGATCTATTTTTAAGTCTTTATAACAGGAGTCTCATACAATATTTGTCCTTTTGACACTGACTGATTTCACTCAGCATAACATCTTCCAGTTGAAACCACGTTACGAGATGTTTTCTAAAATCTACATTATTTTTTATCATAGCACAGCGTTCTATTGAATATATGTACCATAGTTTGTTCATCCATTCATCTGTTGATGGGCATCTGGGTTGATTCCATCTTTTAGCTATTTTGGACTATGCTGCAAAAAACATCTGTGTACATGTGTGTTTGTGTGACAGCCTTTGTTTTCGAAGGATAAATTCCAAGCAGTGGAATTACTGGATCAAGCAGTCTATTTCCAGCTTTTTAACGAAGTGTCAGATTGCTTTCCAAAGAGGTTGTACCAATTTGCAATCGCACCAGCAGTGTAGGAGAGTTCCAATCTCTCTACAGCCTCTCCAGCATTTGTTGTTTTGTGTTTTTTGGATCATGGCCAATCTTGTTGGGGTGAGATGGTACCTCATGGTAGTTTTGATTTGGATTTCTCTGACAGCTACTGATCGTGGCATTTTCTCATGTGTCTTTTGGCTGCCTGGATGTTCTCTCTAGTGAAGCATATGCACGTCTCCTTTGTCCATCACTTAATTGGGTTATTTACCTTTTTCCTATTGATATTTTGCAGAACCTTGTGGATTATGGAGATCAGATGATGGTCTGACATGTAGTTGCTAAATATTTTTTCCCATTTTGTAGGTGGCCTTTTAACTCTTTTGATAAAGTCCTTGAAGAAGATGAACACAATAGGAGGCCTCGCACTACCTTACCTTAGAACCTATTACACTGCCACAGTAGTCAAAACAGCCTAGTGCTGGTACAAAAAGGGTAGAGACCCCAAAGATGCCACCATCCTCTTATGAACAGTTGATATTTGACAAAGGCCCTGAGATTGTAAACTGGGGTAATAACAGTCTCTTTAACAAATGGCGCTGGCAAAATTGGATATCCATCTGCAAAAAACTGAAACAAGACCCATATCTCACACCTTATACAAAAACTAACTCAAAATGGATCAAAGACCTAAATATCAAACGTAAAATGATAAAAATCACGCAAGAGAAAAGAGGATCAGTGATGGATGTTCTAATACACAGCTCAGACAGACTTCAAAATCTAACAATCAAAGCACGAGTAATAGAAGAGAAAATAGATAAATGGGAACTACTAAGAATCAAACACTTTTGCTCATCCTTCTCTCCTTTTTTACACAATTGGTAGCATACTAAAATACCACTGCTTTTTGTTTAGTAATATCTGGGAGAAGCAGCCCTGGTGGCACCATGGCTTAAACGCTTGGCTGTTAACTGACGGGCTAGTAGTTTGAATCCCCAGCTGTGCTGCAAAAGAGAGATGTGGCAGTCTGCTTCTGTAAAGGTTACCACTTCTGTAAAGATTGCCCTATGGGGAAGTCCTACTCTGCCCTACAAGGCGGCTGTGCATTGGAATCAATTCAATGGTAGTGGATTTGGGCTTTTTTTGGATATATGTGAAAGCATATCTGTGTGTATTTATTGGCTGTATAACAGACTATGTACGAATCATAGAGACACTGTTTTCAACTTTTGGTTTTACAAACAATTCTGATATAAATGACCTTTCACACATGCTGGAGTCTATCTGCTGTAGCCATCTCTTTTGTGATTGCCAGCTGCCATGCAATCTACCAGTATTTCTAGGATTGAAGCATTATTCTAAAGAGTTCCTCAATCTGTCCTTATGGGAAATAATGAAATTATATAATTTAAATAGTTTTTTTTTTCCTGAACAGTTGAACTTACTGTTCTTTTTCTAGAGATATTTTCTTAACAATAATTGTAGAGCATGTTGTAGTGTCTTTAAAAGAAGTAGAAAATTAAAAATGTAAGGCCATGCTTTACAACATTAGAAATCTCAAGGGTTATCTTCTTGGTCCACTTCTTAGGCAGTCAGTGCCTGAGTCTTCAATTGCTGCATCTGTATCTCTTCACCTGTTTTTATTCCTGAGCTCCTGGCTGGTATTTTCACCTCTTCTGAATATTTAAACTTGGCAGTCCCGCAGGCACCTCAAACAAGCCCTCCCTGCTGGGTTTTCAGTCTCAGTAGTGAGACTGTAGTGAGTAGTAATGAACACTGATGCAATCATCCAGCCTGGTACTGGGAGTTTCCCTTTACTTGACTGGAACCTTACCCCCTCCAGTCTGTAAGTCCCTCGAAGGCAGAGTCTGTGTCTTTTTACGGTGCATCCTTAGGGCCTAGTTTAGTACCTGTAAATACTTGTTGAATAAATGACTAAATACAAGAATGATTTCTCCTCTTTCATTTCAGGACGATGGCTAAAACAACCTTGTAGGTGGAGTTTGGAGCAGAAATAGAAAATTCTTATTTTAAGGCCAGATGCTGTTTTATTGGGCACAGAAAAGTGAGTGAGAATGCAGAGAGGTCACAGAGGCTCAGAGCCCTAAGAGTAGGGCCTGGAGGGGAGGCTAAGGCACAAGAAGAGCTTTTAGCAAGGAGCAACTTGGAATGTGAGTTGTATTCTAACATACATACATATACCTATAAATACATACATATATATGTGTGTGTGTTTCACGCCCAGTTGAATCTTTTTGGGTTCTCCATTTATGATACTTACAGAAAATTTGTTCCTTGATCATTGAGATGAACAATACCTTTGGCTAAACCCTTGGATCAGTTAAATGAGTAGACTGGGTAAGCCAAAAAAGCCAAAGCCACTGCTATTGAGTCAAGTCCTACTTATAGTGACCCTATAAACAGTATATAAATATAGGAAATAGACAAATATAGTAACAGCAATGATACCACCTCCAGTGTGCCAATCACTCTTCTAGAAACAGTAGTGATAAAAAAACAACAAATAGTTGCTTATATCTGACTGTTGGGCATTGTACTAATAGTCATACATTTAATACTTGTTTAATCTTCTCAACAAGCTTGTGATATGATAAAGAAGTGGTAAAGAACGTGACAAGTCTAATGTACAAGGCCGCATTCACCTGTCCCCCCTTTTTTCATTTAACCTCAACACTTTATTATAACTTCCAGTTCAGAGGTGATGAAGTAATACAAGATTATTGTGTTTATAAATAATAATATGAATTTTTATTTGTTTCAGTGATATAAATGCAGCTTAACCTTCCCCCTGTAAATTGCCTAAGCATAATCGGGGGCAGAGCCCCCAGTGAGTTAGAGCCATCGGTGGAGATGATGGCTTGGATTACAGAGAAAATGGATGGCAGGGTCCCACCTAGAGAGATTTCCTTCTGGGAGGAGGGTCTAAGACGAATGTCACCTTGGCTCATCCCACTGAGTGGTAGTCCTGGCCTTACCCAGTTGAGTGTATGTTTAGTCCCCAGGACACGGAGCTACTTCATGGACTTTTCCATCTGGGGAGTCCGTGAGGAGATCCCTTCTCTGTCTAGAAGCCCAGAAGGCTGCTCAGATTTATCTGTTCAGCCCTGGTCAACAGCTTGGGAGAGGGTGTTCCCTTAACCCCCTGGCTGGAAATACCACCACCCACCTTCTATTGTTGTCCAGATTCTGGAGAAATAGAAGTAAGGTGTTGGGAGTAATGCCCACAGTTTTAAATGAGCCAGAGGCCTGCCTTTGTCCTTGTCTTTTAAAAAATCTTGGGTAAAACTGAGAAAAGCTAAGCAATTTTACCCAGGGTTTTAAATCCAAGGCTTATGTGACTACATTATTCAGTCTCCCAAGTAGGTGAAATAAGGTAGGTATGAGCTGTAAAACAGGCACAAGCCATAAGGTTTGAATGGTTGCTTGTTAGTAATGACTGTGAACTCATATTTCAAAACATCTACGTCTTAAAAAATTGGTTTCTAGTGTAGTTTGTGGTAAAAGACTGTATTACTAAATGATACATGTGTGCATACATGTATACATACACACGCATATGTGTACCTGTGTGTGTAAATAAGAAAATCACAGTAATAACAGTGATTGAAGCATATGCCATAACTAATAAGTAAATAACTAATGCTAATATTGCACTGTTCATATATCATTATAGGTCCTGAACAGAAGCTAATTTGTGTCAAATATTTTGTGTTTAACTTAGATACAAGTAGCAATTTGGCATCTAAATGTTGAGAGAAATAAAAGCAGGTAGAATTGCCGCAGTTGGAAAGGCCAGGGTAATTTATTATGTATCTATCTCATGATAAAACAAAAGGCAACAAAATAGAACAAGCAAACTAAGATCTTTTAGAGGCAAAGGGGAGATTCAGAGACTTAAAGCAGTGGTCTGTCCTAGAAATTAATTTTCCCCTAGGATTTTTAGCAGTTGAGGTTTTTCTTGCCCTAGGTATCAAAAATGAACAATGACCAAGATCACAGCCGTTAAGAAGCAGAGCACCTATAGCGCACAACGAACCCTGTGGTCTAGGAGCCGGGAACAGAAAACATGACCCTTATGAGAAGTGAATGAAAGTATGCAGATCATGTAGGAAAACAAAATCTATAGCTTAGATTTTTTTCTGTTATTCCTACAACCATTTGTACAGATGGAAACTGATGATGAGAGAAAGGTAAAGATACCTGGGTACCTGGGAGAAAGTAACAGAGAGGACAATCTTGTTCCACAGATTAAATCCTCCATCGGTGCCTCCCTGCTGCCTGACGAGCCCATAATCTGTCTTTCGGCAGCTGCTCGCCATCACTGCTCTCCCCCTTTCCCTTGTGGTTCCAGGCGTGCTTGTTACTGCTGCTACTACTGCTTGCTCTTATTTATATGGCACCCAGGTGGTGCTACAGTTACGTACTTGGCTGTTCACCAACAGGTCAGCAGTCTGAACCCACCCAGTGGCTCTTCAGACCTGACGATCTGCTCCCTCGGAAAACCCTGTGGGCAGTTCTACTTTGTCACGTGGGGTCGCTGTGAGTTGAAATAAGCTAGAGGGCACCCAACAACAACAGTTACTGTTACCGAGCTAGGCTTTGCATTAAGTGCTCTGTGTACTCCTCCCAGCCCTGGAAGATTAGCGTTACCGCTGACTCCTTTTTTAACAGATGAGGAAACAGAGCCTAGAGAAGTTGAGTAACTGGGCCTAAATCACCACAGTAATAAAACCTCTGCTGTTGGCCAGAATGTGAAAAATAAGGCGGTACTTAACAGAGGAGAACACAGACATTTATTAAGAACTTAATATATACCTGGTGTTTAGTCTCGGACAACAACTCTGCAAAGTAGGTATCATTATTTCTATTTTAACAGATAAAGAAATCGAGGCTCTGAGATGTTGGTAATTTATTAAAAGTTACACAATTTCATTCAAGAATCCAATTGCATCTGGCTGCAAAGTCCATATTTTTTCTTATTTTTAAAGATTTTCTGCAAGGAAACTAACAAATTTGGAAATTCTGTTTCAATTACGTTTTTTAAAGTTCACAGAAAAAGGTGGGAGACAGAAACCAAGTTTTAGTGGTTTAAAATTAAGATTTACTCATGTAACGGTATTCCATGCAGTCATTGGAATCAGAGCTCTTTTCTTGCACTGTCAGGAAACAGAGGAGAGTGAATGCGTGAGAAATCTACAGACCCTATAGGTTCAAACTTTGGCCTGGAATGGAGTTTAAAAATACGATTCAAATTCTCATTTTGTAAAACGAGAAAACTAAAACTCAAATAAATTAAGTGACAGCTAGAGGGAAACATGGGTTTCCTGATTCTTATACCTTGCTCTTTCCATGACATGATGTGGGAATCACTTTACAGTCTATTTCTTCTTTGCCCCCCCTCTTTGGACCCAGAGAGGGAAAAAAGTGAGGAAGTCTGAAGAAGCATTTACAAAATCAAGACACTAAGGGTAACTCTAAGCAGCAGTTCTGCTCTGTCCTACAGGGTCACTGAGTTGGAATCAACTCAATGGCAATGGGTTTAGATTCTTTTTAAGGGCAAAGTTATCCTGGAAAGTGGAACAGGTAACTTCAGAGGCTAGAATTAGCAGAGCACAGGAAAGATAAGATCTTATCTAAAGCAATTAGAGTAAGCAGGTAATTAAAGGCTTTGGTTGCGTGTGTTTACGAGAACACACTGGAACAGTGAGCTTTTTAAAATTCATAGCCAAATCAGAATCTAGAAAGTAAGGACTTCCAACTTCTAAGTAAAAGTTCAGTGTGAAACAACAGGTATTCACTAAATTTGACGCAAAAAAAAGAAGTGAAACAAAATGTCAGCTGGGCCCTGTTAGTCAAATTTCTAGGCCTATGAAATCCAAAGCTCACACCTTGGTTTTTGTGTAGTGTTTGACGGGGCTTTTGTTTACTTTGCCTTCTAGGCCTTGGAGATCTTGTTTCCATGTGTAAAAGGAGTAGAATGTACTACAGAGATGCCAGTGGCTGTATACGTCCCAGCAATAGCAAATGCTGTGGCCAACTGCAGCAGGTGGAATCTCCACCTCACAGTGCACTGGCCCCTCTCCTTTGCCTAGGAGTTCAGGTGCTGCAGACAGTTAATGTGCCAGGCTGCTATCTGAAAAGTTGACAGTTCAAGTCCACCCAGAGGCATCTTGGAAGAAAGTCCTAGCAATCTACTTCTGAAAAATCAGCTATTGAAAAGCCTGTGGGGCACAGCTCTACACTGATACACATGCCATCACCCCGGGTCAGAGTCTACTCCAGGCTACTGCTTCTCCCCTACCCAACTTCAGCTTCTCTCTATCTGGTTGGATTTTTCTCCTCTCCTTAACTCTTTCCTTCCCCTCCCGGCTTCCCTTTCTAGAGCAGAAACAAACTCTTCCTGTAATCTCATGCAGAGCAGGTTTTCCCCTCCTCCAAAGCTGTGGCACTTGCTTACAGTCATGCCCTCAAAGTCTTATTTGTCCCAAGCAAGCTTATCGAAGTCTTCCCCAAGGAGACAGCTCCCACCTTCTGCAGAGTAATTGTGGGGAAAACTGTGAAGAATTAAAAACAAAACAAAAACCCATATTTATATGTGTGTGTATATACATTTAAATTAACTTTTAATAGTGTTTTAAGTGAAAATTTACATTTTGAATAAGTTTCTCATACAAAAACTTACACACACTTTGTTATGTGACTGCAGCTGCTCTCCCCACACTGTGACAGTACACTCTTCCTCTCTCCACTTCGTACTCCCTGTGTCCATTCTGCCAGCTCCTGTCTCCCTCTACCCTCTCATCTTCCCTCTAGACAGGAGCTGCCCAGTTAGCACACTCTTTTACCAGTATCATTTTGTCTTACAGACCAATTCAATCTTTGTCTGAGGAGTTGGCTTTGGGAACAAAAACCCCTGGGATATGGGTTTATATATGCGGGTTCTTCACCCATTTTTCTCCAGCTGTGACTCTATCTTGTATTCCCTCTCAGGGCAGTCACCGGTGATGGTCAGGCACCATCTCCTTCTTCTGTTCTCACATGGACACAGTCTCTGGGTCATAAGGCCCCTTCTGTCTCTTGGGCTCGTATTTTCCTCATGTCTTTGATGTCCTTCATTCTCCTCTGCTCCACGTGGGTTGGGACCAATTGATGCTACGTAGATGGCTGCTTGCTAGCTTTTAAGACCCCACACATGGCACTTACAAAAGTGTAAGACCCACATTTTTCATGTCTCTACACAATATTGAAAATCTTTCAAGTTTAATGAAGATGGTACCTAACTGTCTTGTGGAGTTTATGTTTTCAGATTGCTTCTTTTTACTGGAATTTTAATATAACAAATAGTGGTAATTTCTTGATATTTACATAACTTTGATAAACAGTATTCAAAATTAAAAAACATTAATAATGAGATCTAGGCTTTATTCCCCATCTTCTATCAATTATTTACACCAAAAAGTCTGGTTAAATTAAGCAAGTGCAATGAGGCAGCTCTAGTAGTCATCTCAAGAATGGAAATTGTAAGAGGGAATCAGGTACCCTTTGAGGGTTCACTTTGAAAACATAAACCTATTAAACAGCAGAAAACATCACAAGTTCACAGGTATATATGCAGATTTGAAACTGTTATCTAAGAATGCTTCCTTTTTTAGGGAAAACTCTCACATTTAAAGGCTTTAAGTTAATGACAGACAAAGGCAAAAGGTGGTTTTACCATTCTTGAAGGCAACTCTTCAGACAAGGATTGGATGGGACTATAATTGGAAACCCTAGTGGCATGATGGTTAAATGCTTTGTCTGCAAATGAAAAGGTCCGCCGTTTGAATCCACTAGGCGCTCCTTGGAAACTCTATGGAGCAGTTCTACTCGTCCTGTAGGGTCGCTATGAGTCAGAATCAACTTGACAGCAGTGGCTTTGGTTTTTATAAGACATAATGATACTGACAATAACTGTGCTTCTTAGCTTACGTAGATATATGAGACTAACAGGGCAGCTCCTGTCCAGCGGTGAGATGAGAGGACAGAGGGGGACAGGAGCTGGTTGAATGGACATAGGAAGTATAGGGTAGAAAGGAGGAGTGTGCTGTCACAGTGTTGCGGAGAGCAGCTAGTTACACAACAATGTATATGTACATTTTTGTATGACAAATTGATTGCAAACTTTCACTTACAGCACAATAAAATATCAAAAAAACAAAAAATCTGGCTTCAGCAGGCTGATAGTTACAGTGCTGGAGAGATGGCTGAAGAAAGACTCTTCATACCTCTTCTACACTCTGTGCTTTTATTTCTTCCAGTCCTTTGTGCTTAGAGCTTTAACTTCTCCAAGTATCCCAGGCCCTCTTTTTCTATTCTAGGAGCAAGGAGTGTTAGGTCTCGGGAACCCTCTAGTCAGGGCTCTGGGGAAATGTTACTTTCATCCCTGCCTTTATAAGGTACTCCCCTAAGTTTCACCTGCTCTCCTGTTTCTCTTGATCTGCCTGAAATTTTTCTACATGTTGTAGTTGTTATTAGTTGCTGTTGAATCTATTCTGACTCATGGTGACCCTACGTGTTACAGAGTAGAATGGTTTAATAGAGTTTTCTTGGCTGTAGTGTTAATGGAAGCAGATTACCAGGCTGTTCTCCCAAGAGCTGCTGGGTGTGTTAGAACCACCATTTGGGTTGGCAGACTTGCGCCACCTAGGGGCCAGTAACACAAAAATATCAAGTTGATTCTACCATCAAGTTGGCTCTGCCTCACAACCCTTAACAGATAGAGCAGAACTGCTCCATAGTGTTTCCAAGGAGCAGCTGGTGGATTCAAACCACTGACCTTTAGGTTAGCATCCATAGCTCACCACAGCTCTTAACCAATGTACCACTAGGGCTCCAGAGACCTTCACCCCAAAACCAAACTTGTTGCCATCAAGTCAATTCCAACTCACAGTGACCACACAACAGAGAACTGCCTCCTAGGGTTTCCAACAGCAGCTGGTGGATTTGAACTGCAGACATTTTGGTTAGCAGTCTTAAAGCTTAGCCCCCTAATTAAGTTCCCTCTATATTTATTTCTTCATCCTTCAGGGTCCAGATGCAAGCCCTTCTTAACTTTCACAATCTTCTTGTATCACTCAGGAGGTTGCTTATTTCCTCTCAGGTAGGTGGCCCACAGGGAGGGTGACCTGCCACCTTGTGGACAGAGGCCTTCACCACACACAGTCTTGTGGCTCAGCCAGTCTTATCACAGGCATTATTACTGGGTCAAAGACCACAGCATGCTTTTGAGGGACTTAATTATATGTCATGCTCTTTATCAAAACTACTAAATGTAAATAATGATTACAATTAGTATATGACAAAGACAACACAACCAGATAGATGCAATCAGTATGTCATTTATTAATAGTTTTATTCTTTATCGTTGTTTAGTTTATCCTGGTTTCTATTTAAGACTTAATTAGCACAACTTTTTAACTTCTTAATTTATGATGAATATTTCAACTTAAGCTCTACTAGTATTCGACAGATGGTTAATGTCAAAAGCCCACAGGGCTGGTTTCTGTTTAGCCTTTGGTTTTTTGTTTTTTTGGGTTTCAGCCAGAGAAAGTTTTGATAATGCTGATAATTTGTAAGCACACTTTATCATCAACCTTTACTGTATTTCAAATTCCTTGTTCTCCCCTGGATTTCTCTTCTATTCTTGGCCTTTTGGGGGTTAGGAAACAGGCAAAAGCATACCCTAATGACCTGTGCAATAAGCCTCATAAAGTTATCTTCCTTAATTAATGGTTTCACTGACGATTTTACTGCTTTGCTCTAAGCTTTCTCATTCCTTGTCTATCTGTACGCTTGCCCATGATAAGCCTCATCCAGTGCATCAAAACTGGTCCCTGACATCTCTTTTTTTTAGATCATAACACTTGAAATAATTTAAACAGAACGTGATAGGACTTTAAAGCAGAGCTATAAAAGTGATTTATTCATGCCAAGCCAAGCCAATTGCCGTCGAGTCGGATGAGTACCTAGTTATTCCTCTCCCTAATGACATTAATTTTATATTAATTTTCCTTGAGTGTGCATCCTCAGTTTTTTACTTAAATTCTTCCTACTACTATTAACTCTTTATTCCATTCTTACACTCTTTCACTTTGCTTCCAAAACTCTCATATATGTTGGAAAGGGTCACTGGGATACTAAAACACAATTTGGAAAACTATGCTATGTAATGATAATACTCCCTATGTACAATTACTGACTTTACTAGATAGATAATTAGGTATTTTTTAATTACATTTTTAAGAAAAGTTCTCAATTAATTTTTCTAAAGTTATTCTAAATATCCTTGTATAGTTATGATCCAGCGACAGCAAAAGAGCTGTCAAAAATGTTACTTCTTGGGCCACTGGAACCTGCACTTTACATACAAGCAGTTTCTTCTGGGACTCTTCCTCCCCAAAAGGAATTATCACAGAAGAAAGAATTAATGATAATAACTCCCTTTATATTATACATTCATTTCTACTTTCTGAGCAGTTTTAGACATATCATTTCAACCAGTCTTTAACGGAGAGAGAGAAAAAACAGAAGCTAAGAAAGATTAAATAAAAGGCATCTTTGAGTTTGCACAGCTAGTAAGTGTTAAAGACCAAGATTTAAACCACCACCTGATGACTGTGGTTAAAAATCAAACTAAATTTCACAAATAGGGTCAGAGAGCCAGAGATTTTATATGCAATACTTACTTACCAGTGACTGAGTTTTTCTTAGGTTAGATTTATCCTCTAATTTACTTTTCTTATCACGTGGCTGTCGGCTGAAATCTGGAGTCATTTCATTTTTTTTCCTCCTTCTGTAAGTTGAAAAGCATTGGAAAAATTGTAAATTGACATTTTTTAATTGAATGGTTTGCATTCATCTGTTTGATTTTGTTGTTCCTGTGATAGAAAAGATTATCTTCACAAGCAGGGTCTGGGGTCTGGGGACTACAGTTTCAGTACACATCTAGGTAAACTGGCATATCATATTTTATAAGGAAAATATTCTATATCCCACTTTGGTGAGTAGTATTGAGTAGTATCTGACCTTAGAACTTACTACACTGCCACAGTAGTCAAACAGCCAAGTACTGGTACCAAATGAAACGCATAGACCAATGGAATAGAGTGGAGACCCCAGAGATGCCACCATCCTCTTATGAACAGTTGATATTCAACAAAGGTCCTAAGGCTGTAAACTGAGGTAGAGTCAGTCTCTTTAGCAAATAGTGCTGGCAAAACTGGACATTCATCTGCAAAAAAATGAAACGAGACCCATATCTTACACCTTACACAAAAACTAACTCAGAATGGATCAAAGACCTAAATATCAAACCTAAAACGATAAAAATCATGCAAGAAAAAATAGGATCGACGATGGATGTTCTAATACAAAGCTTAGACAGACTTTAAAATCTAACAATCAAAGCACGATTAACAGAAGAGAAAATAGAACTACTATGAATCAAACACTTGCTCATCCAAAGATTTTATCAAAAGAGTTAAGAGACTATCTACAGAATGGGAAAACATGTTTGGCAACTATAGTTGGACCATCATCTGACCTCTATAATCTATAAGGTTCTGCAAAATATCAACAAGAAAAAGGTAAATAACCCAATTAAACGATGGGCAGACACTTCACTAGACAGGACATCCAGGCAGCCAAAAGACACATGAGGAAATACTCACGATCATTAACTATCAGAAAAATACAGATCAAAACTACAACGAGATATCATCTCAGTCCAGCAAGGCTGGCCATGATCCCCAAAACACAAAAACAACAAATGCAGGAGAGGCTGTGGAGAGACTGGAACTCTCCTACACTGCTGGTGGGATTGCAAATTGGTACAACCTCTTTGGAAAGCAATCTGGTGCTTCCTTAAAAAGCTTGAAATAGATACACCATTTGATCCTGTATTTCCACTGCTTGGAATTTATCCTTCAGAAACAAAGGCTGTCACAAGAACAGACACCTGTACATGAGTGTTTATTGCAGTACAGTCCACAACAGCTAAAAGATGGAATCAACCCAAATGCCCATCAAAAACAATGTAGATTTTAGAAAACATAACATGGTTTCATTGGGAAGATACTATGCTGAGTGAAATCAGTCAGTGTCAAAAGGACAAATGTCGTATTAGATCCCTGTTATAAGGACTTAAAAATAGAATTATCTAGAGAAGAAACAAGGAGGGAAGGGGGAATGAGGGTTTATCATAGATGAGATAGTAGATGGATGTTAGAAATTTTATTCATTTACTGTAATAAAAAAAGCAAGCAAAAAAAAGTAATTTTACTTCTGCCTTTCAAATGTGATAGCCTTATATTTTATTTCCCTGTCTAATTGCCCTGCTAGAAATTTGCAGTGGGCTTCTTTGTTTTGCTCCTGATGTCAAGGGGAGAGCAGTCAATGTCTCACCACTAAGCTGTAGTTTCAAATGGACACTGACTTGATTTGTCTTATTTTTCATGATTCCTATAAAGTTGAATTTATAAAGTACAGTTACAGGTAGTAGATATAAATGCTTATATAAATAAAATAACATTTTTTAAAAAAGAAAAAAAATGAAAAATAAAAGAATGTGTTTTTACTCAACCGGGAACACCCCAAATGTCTATCAACAGAGAACTGGTTGAATAAACTCTGACATGTCAACACGATGAGCACTATGAGCTGTAAAAAGGAATGCAGGATATTTCTACATACGACTCTAGAGTAATCTGGGTATATTGTTATCTGAAAAGAGAAAGGTAGAGAAAGTGTATTGTGTGCTACTATTTATTTCAGAAAATAGATGAAAAAAATAGAGGTATTTGCCTGTATTTTTTTAAAATAAAAGGATTAAGCTGTAAGATTTTAAATGATAGTTATCTATAAGTAGGATTCCCATATATTCTGATCAGGAGCAGGAAACAGGAAAAGAGTTAGACTTCTTCAAACATGTTTTGCTTTCTATATTTGATTCTATTAATTAGTGAAAATTATAAAATATAATGAAGAAAAACCTCTAAGAAGTAAAAGCACAATGAAACAAATCATTCTGTCTATAGAATTGGTGGCATAACTACAAAGAGGAATTATTTCATGTGACTTTAAAATAATTTGTCTGAGTACTTTTAGTAGACTATATCCTAAGAACAAAAACACAAAGAAATCTTAAACCATTTTTTAGTAATTTATTGTTTGCATTAAAAGTACTTGTTTTATAAAATTATTATACATATTAGGATAAAGCAGGGAGCATAAACTATAGCCCATAGACCAAACGTGGCCCATCATCTGTTTTTGTAAATAAAGTTTTATTGAAACACAGTTGCACTTATTTTATTCTGCACATTTATTATGGCTGCACCCTAGAACTGAGGAGTTGTGACAAAGATCATGTAACCTTCAAAGCCAAAAATATTTACTGTCTACACCTTCACAGAAAAAGCCTGCCCAAAATAATAGATCTAGGCAATAATCATTAATGATACCTAAAATCATAAAAAGGGCAACAATCAGAAATTAGGCACCTCATAATGGAAGTACATAACCCAATTATATATTGACACCTCTAGCTCTGAATACCAGTAGGGCAAATACACATTAAACTACATGCTTGGGGTACAATCAGCAAAATATAGAATATGAGAAACCGTAAAGGCTACATGATCTAATTTCCTCAGTGTATACATTGCAAGAAAGAAGGTTAAAAAAAAAAAAGAGAGAGAGAGAGAGAGATTAAAACAGATTTAAGTGACACACTGACCGAAAGCAATATGTAGTTCTTATTTGGAACCTAGTTAAACACACTACCTGTTAATAAAGAGAGAGAGAGCAAGCCATTCAAATAAAACTTGAAATTGCTTTGAGATTTATTATATTAAGTAATCATAGTTAACTGATTTAGATGTGATAAGATTTTTAGAAAGAGTTCTTATCTTTTAAGGATATATACTGAAATATTTATAAATGAAATGGTATTACATTTGAATTTGTCTCAGAAATATGCATAATCCAAGGGAAGGACTAAGAGGGTGAGGGTATAAATAAGACACGATTGGTCATAAGCTGAAAACTGTTGAAGCTGGATGATGGTTACAAGAGGTTCACTTTATTACTCTTTTGAATTTTTGTTATAAAAACTTTTATTTAAAAAGATTATCTTGGAAGACTTCCAGCCAATATGGCACCACAGACAAAAACATTATGCTGTCTCTCCACAGCAAAGACTTGAAAAACTAAGTAAAACAAAGATAATCTTGGAACCCAAAGTGTCAAATTAAGAGATGAAGAGTTCAGTCAACACTGAGTGGAATAAGAAAGTGACAGAGAACAGAGAGTAACAGGAGAGATGAGAGAAGGTCCACTATGAGCTGACAGGACAGATTTGCCATCTTGGACTCTTGTCAGAGATCCTCAGATAGGGAGCATGGGAAAACAGCTTCATGGTAATTCCAGCAGGAGACAAGGCTCCCTGTACCAGTGATACACGTTTCCCCATTCCCCATTTCCTCCCCACTGCTCTACCTCTGATGTTTCCTGGCAAGTTGCTGTGGCTTGGTGCTTAGTGGGCTGGGAAATGCAGCATCCATGCCGCTTGAATTTGCCACACCCACACTGGCGATCAGCAGAGAGGGAGTACGGGAAATCAGCTTTGTGGGGCTCGCAGAAGGATGCAGATCACCTGGTAACCAGTGATATATACTTTCCTAGTCTTCTGCCTACCCCTCTTGGCCTCCTCTGCTTCCTCTGTAGGCTCTCTGTAGACTCCTCTGCAGTGTCTTGGCCAGGAGGTAACTGCTTCTACCCAGCTACTTGGATTCATCCATTCATGCCAGCCAGGTGCCTGAGTACCATTTGTCTGTAGATGGTGTTGCTTTTTTTCCTGTTTCCTTTGGTTTCTTCTATACCTCCCACCACTTCTCCCTCCTTTTTCCTGAACACGTGGCTCCTTGTGCCATCTTTGCTCTTTCTTGAAAAGCTGTGAAGTGCCATTTAACTGGGGAACCACTCCCCTGGCCATAACACCATGACATCTCAAGGCCTTGTCTCTTTTTTGACCCTACTTTGTTTTGTTTTCCTTTGTTGTGTTTTGTCTGTTTTGTTTTTCTTTCATAACTTGGAAGCCCCTTCCAGCTGCACTGTACTGCATGGCTTAGGACTCACTTCCCCAGTCTGTACATTGGCATTAGTGGGACCCTTGGGACCCTCCCTCCCTCCCTCATTTCTTTGCTCCCTCCTTCCTTCTTTCCTCTCTTTCTTTTCCCTTTTTTTGCTTTTTGTCTTTCTTCATTCTTCAGTATTAATCTCTCTGTACTTATCTTCTTTTCCTGTCTTCTGAATACTTGGCCCCGTGTGACATCCATATCCTTTATAGTCAGACTATGCTGTGCAGCCTGGGAGACATCTCCCTAGTCTTTGTGGCCACAATGGTGGGACCACTGGGGGCCTTTTCTATTTTTCTCTTTTCCAAACTTTGTGTAGTTAATTTATTCTTTTTCCTCTTTTGTTTTTCTCCATATCTCAGCTTCTCATCTCTCCACTTCAAAGGCACACTCCCTTAGCACTGTTTTTGTGTGTTTGTTTTTGGCTCCTGTTCTCTCTCTTCTCTCTCCTTTCCCCTATGCTCACCTTAGCTTCACACATCACAGTCTCCCCCATTTCCTGCCTACCTGCACTGTGCACTGAACACCACACCCCCCAAGCAGCACAGTTACAGCCTACTGGAACCTGTCTAGCACTGATTCTCAGCCCACCCTGATCACCCTAGTACATGCCACTAGCAACCCATCATGGCCCCTCCCCTTCAGTTGGACTTGCCCTATTGCACTATAGCTCAGTGACTGGCTCTACCCGTTGTACAAGGAAGTGAAAAGTATCATGATCACACATGAGCAAACAACAAAGAACACACAGCCTGCCTACTCTGATATAACCAAATAAAACAAAATGAAACATAACTACTAAATGACCTAAAGACAGCACACAATATCAAAACATACTTAAAAAACAACACATTACATCCCAGCAAGCATCTAAACTAAAACATCAGATGATTTTCCAGTAGGAAAAAAGGCACTAGAACTACCTGACAGGGAATTCAAATCTTTAATACTCAGAACTATCCAAGAGTTGAGGCAAAAAAGCAGACAAAAATGAGGAAAAAATAGACAAATTCATGGAAAAGGCAGGCAAGCTCATGGAATGTACAGACAAAAAAGTGAAAGAATTCAGGAAAATAATACAGAACCAAAATGCCAAGGGATCCCAAGATTGAGAACGGAGAGCATTGACATGCTGTGGGATTGTTAACCATAGCCATAAAACAGTATGTGTACTACTTAATGAGAAACTAATTTGTTCTGTAAGCCTTCATCTAAAGTACAATTTTTAAAAAAGATTACCTTTGTCCAAATATTTCTTGCCACTTAATTTTAAAAAATTTCTCCTAACTTTTAATTATCAGAAATTTCAAACATACAGAAAAGTTGAAATAATAGTGCAGTGATTATCCAATACTCTCCATCTAGATCCAACAATTGATAACATTTTACCAGTTTTGTTTTCTGTCCCTACATACATACACATACACACGTAAGTATTTTCTTTGTCTCATATTTACACAAACATATAATACCCATACACTACATACATGCGTACAAATATATATGTACATACATGTATATATTTGCTGTCACATGAAACTAAGTTGCAGACATCATGACACTTCATTCCTAAATATTTCAAAACACATCTTTTAAGATAAAGACATTCTTCTATCCGACCATAGCAGCAGCATCACACTTCTGAAAATGAAAGATAATTATTCTTTAATACGAATACCCAGGTCATATTCAAATTTCTGCTATTATTCCAGGAATGTCACATAGGGCCTTTATTTTTTTAACCAGAATACCACCTGGATTTAAACTGCATTGGGTTGTTATGTCTTTTATATTCAGAACATTCTCACCATATCCTCCCTTCCTCTAACTCTCTTAAGAGTCCATGATAGTTATCACATAAAAAAGTCAAGTTGCTCTTGAGTTGATTCTAGCTTATGGCAACTCCATGTGTGTCAAAGTGCTCCACAAAGTTTCCAGTGGCTGATTTTTCCAAAATTTGATTACCGGATTTTTCTTCTGAGGTGCCTCTGCGTAGACCCAAATTGTCAACTTTTCAATTAGCAGCTGAGTGTGTTAACCATTTGCACCACCCTGGGACTCCATAGGTTTGTACCATATTCTGGTTTTTCTAATTGTTTTCAGATCGTATCATCTACTTGTTCATTACCTACACTTTTAGAAAATAAGCTAAGTCTACAGACTTGATTGAATTCAAGTTCAAGAATGTTGTCAAGATGTTGTAGATTTCATATTATATCATGATCCTTAACATCAAGTTCTCCTCTAACAGTGACTCTACATTAGATTGGCTTAACAAGGTGGTGACTGTCAAATCTCTCAACTGTAAAAATGCATTTTTACCTTTGCAGTTAGTAAGTATTCTGTGGAATGATAGTTTGGCACCCTGAGAACGTTCTTTAATTTCAGTTTAAATCTGTTGACTTCTTCTATATCAGGTATCCATTCCTGCCTTGTCTCTCTCTAGAAAATTCACTGCCATTGAGTCATACTAGTAACCACTACACCATTACAGGCAACTGCAATCATCTTCCCATTCTGTACATGTCCTGAAGGCAATGTCTGATTGCCTTCCTCATCAAATGTGCTTCTGATGGCAGAACACCCTCTAATTTGATTAGGTGGACTTCAGACAACATTTAATGCACTTCAGTGCCAGATTATTCTAAAACAGTCTTTGCCTACATATCTTCTATGCTGAACCATTCAGCCTGATCAAATAGTTAGGAGAAATAACCAGCTATCAAGGTAGAATGTGAAAAACAGTGTCAGCTTACAAAAATTTCCAACATACAGAAAAGTAGAAAGAACACTTACCCATATACTTTCTCTCTAGATTCAATAATCAATAACATTCAGTTACATTTGCTTTATCTCTTTATATGCCTGTGTGACCATGCATACAAACACATGCACAATTTTTTTATCTCATCCTTTTTTTTTTTCAACAGCAACGGGTTTGATTTGGGTTTATTCATGACAGATTGAAGAAAGGTGACAGAGAAATGCTGCTACTCATGATGATAAAGAGATGGTGAGAGTTACTGCTGGCATACAGGACCATTCTGAAATGGTATTGCTGAACCTATACTAATGTGCCCTGAGGTCAATATGAACACTTACATTATGCTTTTAAAGTCACTGTCCCTAAAAACTAGGACAATATCTTTCCAAAAGGATAAGTCAGGAGCTTCAGTTGCTTTATTTGCAGGTAGGAGGGATCGTTTCATGGTCATTGAGGCTCCTTTCATCTGTAAAATCCCAGAAGTCCAAGGGTCCAAAGGCAGGAAACAGGTTTGTGGTGAACCCTGAATATTGTCAATCATATTATTTGGCTCTGGTCACACAACTCCATTATTTGCCAGTTATTTTCCTTCTGGAAATTATATAATTAATCACTTGTGATTACCAAGAAAAGATACTTTAAAATTGATTTTACTCCCTCAGTCATTTACAGAGGAAGAGAATTAACCAGAAAGCTTATTTTGCTTATTTTTTTTATTTTTTATTATTATGACTGAGTGAAAATGTACATTCCCATATAAATTTGCATGCCTACCTATATGCAGCTTCCACTGATCTCCCTGCTCGATGACAGCACACTATTCCTCTCTGCTCCATACATGTCTCATCCTCCCAATAGTCTCCTTTCCCCTCCTCTCCACCCACTCCCCTTACTCCAGCAAGAGGTCAGCAGGATGACATCCTATAGATGCATAGAACCATAAAGTGCATCCAATATATGGTCACTCTGCATCACCAAGTCCAATCCATTTGTGTCTGAAGAGTGGACTTTTGTTATGATTTATGGGCATGGGCAACATCAGGGCCAGGGGCCATGCTCCCAGGGGAACCCTGAAGCTGCTGGACCATCAACTGTGGTCTTTTAGTGGAGATCTCAGGGTACACGCCTTTTTATTCTTGTGTTGCCAGTGAGACTTAACTTAGTAAGCTCTATCACAGTTATCATTGGTGGTGGCCGGGCACCATCCAGTTCTTCTGGTCCCAAGCCTATGTAGGTGCCCACTCATGTGTGTCTCTCTATCTTCTGGGTTGTCTTTACCTCATGTCATTTTGGTCCTCGGTGAGCATCTGTTCCTGCTGAGTTGGGACCATTTGCTGTGACCTCGGATGGCAGCTTGGCAGCTTTTAAGACCCCAGATGCCACTCACCAATGTGGGGTGCAGAGAGACCTCTTAGGAAAACGCTAGTTGTGCCAATTGGCCTCAGTGTCGTCTAAGAGCATGGTCCCCTGCCCCCTGCCTCAGCTACTCTGTCCTTGCAATATTGGGTTAAGACGGAAGGAGTATTCAAGTTATGCTGAAGTCCACTTAATATTGTTCTTGTTTCTAACGTGTGCTATCACCGATTTTACCCAACCAAATTTCTACCAACTATCTAATCTAAATCCTCCCCCCTCCCCTCCGCTCCCTTCCCTCCCTTGCAGCCATCAAAGAGTCTTTTCTTCTACACATAAGTCTGTTTTTGAGATCTTATCGTAGGGGTCTCATACAATATTTGTCCTTTTGTCGCTGACTACTTTCACTCAACTTAATGTTTTCTAGTTGAAACCAGGTTATGAGATGTTTCCTGGAATCATCAGTAGTCTTTATCATTGCATAGTGCTCCACTGAGTATACATACCATAGTTTATAGAAAGCTCTTTTAAACAGCAATATCTTAATCCACACCTGGGTTTCATGGAGGAAAATAATAGGTGTCTTTTTACTTTTTCTCCATATCCTATTTCCTTCCTTGTTTCCCCTCTTCTTTCCTCCCTCCCTTAGGTTTTTCTTTTCTCTTGAATGAGTGTTACTAGTTTACGCCTTTCAGGCGTTTTGTCCATTCCATCAAGTTCCCTCACTCTCGCTTTCACACCCTTCTGCCCTGTTCCTTCCATCCTTCCTGCCTTTCTTCCTCTCTCTCTGCTTCCCCTGTTTTTAAAAAGTCTCCTTTTATCTTTATTGTATCATTCCTCCTGCTTTTTGAATATAATTTTTCTTCTTTTTTTAATTTTGAGGTAAAATTTATGTGATTTACTTAAGATCTAATAGAAACACATACTGCTATAAATGTTCCTCTAAACGCTGTTTCAGCTGCTTCTCATGAATTTTTGTATGCTTTAATTTTACTTTCATCCAGTGCAAAATGCCTTCTGATTTCTTCTTTGAGGTATCGTTTAAGAGTATGTCATCTACAAAATATTTGAGGATTTTCTGGTTTCGATTTCACTTTAATTCTGTTTTGTTCAGAAATATGCTTAGCATGATCTCAATCTTTTTTATTCTGTGATCCAGAATATGTTCTATCTAGGTGCTGCTCCCTGAGTACTTGAAAAGAATATACATTCTGTTGTTGTTAGGTGCAGTGTTCTGTGAATGTTATATTGACTGAACAACAAAAACAAAAAAAGACAGCTGCTGTCAAGTCAATTCTGACTCTCAGAGACCCTATACGACAGAGTAGAACTGCCGCATAATGATCTCATCCTTTTAAGAGTTCATCCCAACCTCACAGTTCCCATGAACTCCTGGCCAGTGAAGAAGGCTAACTGCATGTGAGATGACTGTCGTGGTGAGAGCTCTACATTCATGTAATGAGCTTCTGGGTTGCTTGATTTTACTTGATCAATCTTTGCTCATCTGTTGGCTTTTCTGTCACCAATGTAACTCACTCTGTCTTGCCTGACTTACCAATTGTTGCCTTAGATTTCCAACTGTGGCTCTGTTCTCTAGATTTTAGTCTTAATTATCCTCCTCTGAAGTTGGGGCTAATAAACTCATAACTCAGAATTTATCACACCTGTACTGCTCACTCATACCTTGCCAAAATTATCAAGCAAACAAGCACTAGGGACTAAAATTTAAGACGACCTAACAACTTAGAAAATGACTAACTCTTTGACAAATCCAGTGGTCCCTGATTTTCGTTTGATTCAACTAGATAAGTTAATGTCCTTTTACTAAGGAATGCATTTCAAGTTATGGACAGGCAACCTTATACCACAATCATCCCAGCCAACTTCTTTCATGAAAAACATTTTAATGAAGCACTAAGGATCTCCACTAGGACACCCCAAAGACTCAAGACTCTTTCAGATACTCTGCATATTTGGGGAGGGCTGTACTAGAACCATTTTTAGCAGATCTCTAAAGCTGTTAAGATACTACACTAAACATTTACTTGTCCTTGACAGGCTGTTTTCAAGTTTGATAGATCCTAAGGGAGAAATTTCTGATGTCTTTGTCAAAAGACTAGAATAATAATAATAATTTCCTACATGACTTCTGGATTTGAGTATAACGATAATTCCTTTTGTTCTTCCTTTTTCCCTTTCCTTATTCCTTCCACAAATATCTTTTTCTAATTACTTTATTGAGGAATAGTTTACTTACATAAATGCCTCCATTTAAAGTGTACAATTTGATAAGTTTTGATAGCCGTATGCACCCAATAACCATCACCATAGTCAATATATAGAGAGAAGCAGGTTCAAGGTAGCAGAAGAGTTAGACATTTCATGTCATCCCTCTTACACAAAGACCTACAAAAAACATGTGAATCAGATATATATGACAATCTAAGAGTCCTAATCATCAAAGACAAAGCTGAAGAATCAGACTGAGTGAGGGGTGGAAGTACAGACAATTAAAAAACATCTAAAATAGGGAATTATAGATTGCAGGACAGCTGGCATCCTGCTAACTGAATCTGGGCAGTGAACACAGGCTGAGGCAAGCAGCAACATCCTACGCCAAAATCTACCCTATCTCATACAGCCAAGTAGCAGCGAATCTGCACACACCACCAGAACCAAACCAGACTGACAGCAGACGTGTGAGTTAAGTGCAAGCTCCCAACCCATCACACATCCTTCCCAACCAGATCTCCACGGCCAATGGCCAAGGAGCACACCCTTTCCCTCATTCATCTCCCTCTTCACTCTGACACCAGACTCCCAGCATTTAACAAGGTCATGCCTCTTAAGTCTGGGGCTCACAGCTGGGTCTGGAGGCACCAGCTCTTTTACCCAGCCACTGGCGTAGGGGGTCCACTGACATGTAGCTCCCTTTACCCCACCCCAGTGCCCTGTGGGCTGATTCAACACTACATGTCCTCATTAGGACATAATGGGCAGGACATCCACCAGAAGCCCAGTGTCAACCTACAGTAGCCAAGTGGAAGCTATAGATCCGTGACATTCAACATTGCCCTGCCCCCTAAGAAGGACTTGTTGGCACCACCCATTCCCTCTAGGTGCCAGAACATGGGCCTAAGAATTAGTGGTACCTCCCATCCAAGGACCAGATGCGCTACCCCTGCCCTCAGTACATTCTCAAGTGGACAGGGGCCCACCATCCATCACCTCGGGGTAGCTAATAGTCCCTTGCCTTGCCTCATCACATCACACCCCACCCAGTGAAACAAGAGATGTGCCTGCTCCAAGAACCCCACACAGCTCTGCCACCTAGGAACACAGTTGAGAGTCTCCACACCACACACTCAGTGATGGACAACCCAGGCACCTGAGGCCTAAACAACTATATCACTGTAAAAATAGTGAACGGATTCCTGGGGTCATACACTGAGTAGCAGCTCTGACCACCTGGAGACAGGAAGTGAGAAGTTCAGTGATGCCAATGCTATCAAATCACATGAAGAAGCAGGAAAAGGTGGCTCCAGCAAGTGACCAAAATAAACAATCAGAACACCTTCTCAAGTAAGATAAGGAAATGGAACTATCTGATGAAGAATTCAAAAGACTAATATACAGAACTGTCCAAGAGATCATGAAGGAAATCTGGCAAAACAAAGACCAAACCAATGATCAAAACAGACAAAGCAAGAGAATTCAGGAAAATAATACAAGAACAAAATGACAGAATAAATAGGCTGCTAAAAACCATACAGAGACAACAACTAGAAATCTGAAAGACTAATAATAAAATTTCAGAATTAGACAACTCAATGGAATACCATAAATGAAGAATGGAAACAATGGAAGTCAGGATTAGTGAAACTGAAGATGTATCCCTTGATACTGATTTGTTTGAGGAAAACTCAGAAACTAAGAATGAGAAAAAATGAAGAAAGCTTAGGATCATGTGGGACATTATCAAGAGGAAGAACCAGAAAAGGAGGGGGGAGGTAGAAATAATGGAAAATACAGAGAGAATTGTTGAAGATTTGCTGGCAGAAAGCTTCCCTAGTATCACAAAAGACAAGAAGGTATCCATCCAAGAAGCTCAATGAACCCCATATAAGATAGACCTCAAAAGAAAATCATCAAGACATACTGTAATCAAACTTGCCAAAACCACTGACAAAGAGAGGTGAGGCCAAGATGGCAGAATAGTTGAAGGCTTTTTGTAGTAGCTCTTACAGAAAGACTTCCTAAAATAAGTAAGTCAATTATATAGGACAATCTAGGAGTCCTGAACATCCAAGACAAAGTTGAGGAGTCAGACTGAGTAGCAGGGGTAGGTAAAGACAATTCAGAAGGAGCGAGAATTTGTGAGATCTGACCTGGCCAATATCACAAATGGATCATTTGGCATGCTGAGGAAAGCAGTAGTGCTTGGGATGTGTTTTTGACATGGGGAGAAACCGAGTGGCAGAGAACCTGTACGAGCCTCTGGAGCCACGGGCAGGCGGCACTGGATCTTTGAAAGTGCAAGTGTACTGCATGGGATCAAAACAATCATTCTTCTTCTGGGAAATGCCTCTCTCTCCTTTGCATATCTATTCCCTGCTCTGCAACCTTTCCAAGTCTGGCTTCAGCTATTGCTGTGATCCCTGGGCTAGAAGTAGGACCTGTCAAGCACATCTAAGCCAGTCTCCCAGCTTTGGAGAGGGAATAAACAGAGGAAAAAAATAATCTTCCAGCACCCCTAAACGGGAACCTCAGGGTAGGCACTGATTCTTTGCCTACGCATAGGCATAAGGGGTCCATAAATTTCAATTGCCTTTCACCCCTGCCTAAGCCTGTGTGGGCCTTTTTCAACAGGTTAGGCCCTCATAAGCACAGTACAAACCAGGTATACACCTGAAGCTTATTTTCAACTGCAATGGTTAATAAGAAGTGGCAGATCTGTGATATCTGACACTGCTCTGCCCATTAAGCAGGGCCCTTGCCTACCCACATCAGAGGCCAAAGGACTGGTATCTTTACCCACTCCACCTAGCTACCCACAACAGGGGTCCAAGAACAACTGGTGTCTCCCAGACCTTACAGCCAGCAGTACTGGGTGCCTAAAGTCTGACTGCAAAACTCATACACCTACATGCTCTAGGAAACTGGGACATGCTTTCCACCCAGGCACTCATGGGCAACCCTCAGCGCCCTACTTTGCTCAGCACATAACCCCCTAAAGCAGCTAAATATCTGTGCCTGCTCTAATCACCCTTAAGTGGCCCCGCCCATCTAGAGATCTAAGTGAGAGCCTGCACCACACACTCAATGGCTGATAGCCTGGATACCTGAGCTGAATCTATACAACAAAAGTAAATGCACTACTGGGTTCATATAGATAGTAGCAGCTCTAACCACCTTGTGACACAATGTGAGAGCTTTGATAATGTCATAATCAAACTAGATCACACAACCAGCCAATTTGGGCATATCAAAACAAAACAAGAAGCTAGGACATAGTACACAGAACCAGTGACAGCGAAAGAATCCTGAGAGTAGCTAGATATAAAGAAAAAGTCACTTACAAAAGAGAATCAGTAAGACCAAAATCAGATTACTCAGCAGAAACCATACAGGCAAGAATGCAATAGGTTAACATATATAAAGTCTTGAAGGAAAAAAAAACCTGCCAGCCAAGAATTATACATCCATCAAAATTATCTCTTAAATATGATGGCTAAATTGGGTCATTTCTAGATAAACAGAAATTAAGGGACTTTCTAAAAATCAGACCAAAATTACAAGATATATCAGAGAGTCATCTGGTTGAAAACCAAAAACATCAGACAACAATGCAATACTAGGGCACAGGACAGACCAATGAGATATCAACTGAGATAGGAAATTGACAAAAATAAACCAACGCTAAAAGACTGAAAATAGGGAACCAGAGACATCAATGTGTAAACAACAACAGTGTCAAAACAAACAAGAGAGAATACAGTATAGTAACAGAATTCTCATACAGGGAGGAAGCCAAGGCAATATGAAGAAATAAAAAACTGATTTAAATATAGAAAAATTAAGGTAAATTTCAAGATAACCACAAAGGAAACTAACAAAATAAAAAACAATAACATAAAGACTCAGCAAGCACAAAGCCAACAATAATGAAAGAGCTGAAAAGAAAATTCATGAACAAAAAGAACTCAGCACAGAAAGTTAAGCAAAATAAAAAAAGATACAGAAGATCTAAATGTCACAATCACCAACTCAATCTCATAGAAATATACAGAACATTCCATCCAACAGCAGCAAAATATATATTTTTTCCAACACACATGGGACATTCTCCATAAACATTCTCCAGAACAGATTACATTTAGGCTACAAAACAAACCTTAAGAAAATCCAAAACACCAAAATAATACCAAGCACCTTCTCTGATCATAATCCATAAGGTAGAAATCAGTAACAGATACAGGAAGGAAAAAAAAATCAGATACATGGATACACCTTGCTCAAAAGCTACTGTGTAATAGAAGAAATCAAGGATGGAATAAAAAATTATTCCTAGAATGAAATAAGAATGAAGATACATCTTACCAGAATCTTTGTGGCACAGCAAAAGCTGAGCTCAAAGGTAAAATTATAGCAATAAACACACATAATGAAAAAGAAGGGCAATAACAACAACAAAAACAACAACTAACCTTACACCTAGAACAAACAGCAGCAAAGGGAGCCCTAAGGCATCCCAAGAAAGGAAATAATAAAAGTCAGAGCAAAAATCAATGAAATAGAAAACAGTAAAACAACCAAAAGAATCAACAAGAGACAAAAAATTGGTTCATTGAAAAGATCAGCAAAATCAATAAGCTGGCAAAAGAAACACAGGAGAGAAAACAAATAAACCAAATATGAAATGAGATGGGTGATATCACAACAGACGCAACTGAAATAAAAAGAATCATAATAGTACTGTGAAAAACTGTATTCCAACACATGTGAAAACTTACAGAAATTGGACAATTTTTTAGAAACATGCTGCCTACCTAAACTAACACAAAATAAGGCAGACAAACTAAACAGACGCACAACAAAAGAAGAAACTGAAAACATAATATTAAAAGAAAAAAATCCTGACAGCAACAAAAAGCTCTAGCCTGGACAGCTTCACTGGAGAATTCTACCAAACTTTCAGAGAAGACCTAACATCAGCACTACTTAAGCTATTTCAGATCATAGAACTGGAAGGAGTGTCCCAGAACTCATTCTATTAAGCCACGATGACTCAGATATGAAAGCCAGACAAAGACACCTAAGGAAAAAAGAGAAGAAAACTACAGCTCAATATATTTCATGAATATGGACAAAAATTCTCAACAGAACTCTAGCCAATAGAATTCAACAGCATATCAAAAATAATGCATCACGACCAAGTGGATTTCATACCAGTTATGGAGAGATGGTTCAACATTAGAAAACCAATCAAGATAATCTACCACATAAGTAAAATAAAAGAATCACATGAGCTTATCAATCTACACAGAAAAGGCATGTGACAAAGGCCAGCATTCATTTTTAATAAAAATTCAGCCAATGCAAATAGAAGGGAAATTCCTCAACATAATAAAAGGCATTACACAAAGCAAACAGCCAACATCATTCTAAAGACTGAAAGTATGTTGTTTAAGCAATGGAACCCAGAAAATGATGTCCATTCACATCACTCTTATTCAAAATAGTGCTGAGGTCCGAGCCAGAGCAATTAGGCTAGAGAAGAAATAAAGTGTACCCAAACTGGTAAAGAAGAGGTAAAATGATTCCTATCACAGATTATATGATCCTATTGACAGAAAACTCAAAGAATCCACAAGAAACTTAGTAGAACTAATAGAAGATTTCAGCAAAGCAGAGTGTTACCCGATTAACATAAAAAGTCAGTTGGATTTTGCTACACCAACCAAGACAACTTGAAAAAGAAAATCAGCATCATTTACAATAGCCCACGAGAAGATAAAGTCCTTAGGAATAAATCTAACCAGGGACATAAAAGAACCATACAAAGAAAACTACAAAATGCCACTGCAGAAAAGTAAAAGAGATCCACATAAATGGAAAAACATACCATGCTCATGTTGTCGTTGTTGTTAGGTGCTGTTGAGTTGGCTCCAACTCATAGTGACCCTGTGCACAACAGAACAAAACATTGCCCAGAACTGTGCCATGCCCACAATCATTTTTATGCTTAAGCACATTTTTGCAGCCACTGTGTCAATCTATCTCATTGAGGATCTTCTTCTTTTTTACTGACCCTCCACTCTACCAAGCATCATGTCCTTCTGCAAGGACTGATCCCTCAGACAACATGTCCAAAATATATAAAACACAGTCTTGCCATCTTTGCTTCCAAGATACATTCTGGTTGTACTTCTTCCAGAACAGACCTGTTTGTTCTCCACCATCACAATTCAAAAGCATTGGTAATTCTTCTGTCTTCCTTACTCATTGCCCAGCTTTCTCATGCATGTGATGTAATTGGAAATACCATGGATTGGGTTAAGTGAACCTTAGTCTTCAAGGTGATACCATTACTTTTCAAAACTTTAAAGAGGTCCTTTGCAGCAGGTTTTCCCAATGCTCAATGGACAAGAATATTCAACACTATTAAAATGTCAATTCTACCGAAAGTGATCTGCAGATACAACGCAGATCAATCCAAATTCCAATAGCATTCTTTAATGAGATGGAGAAACAGATTACTAACTCGATAACGAAGGGGAAGAGGCCTCAGATAAATAAAGCATTACTGAAGATGAACAAACTGGGAGGTCTCACACCACCTGATTTTAGAACTTATTATACAGCCATGGTAGTCAAAACAGCCTGGTATTGGTACAACAACACATAGACTGATAGAAACAAGTTGAGAACTCAGGTATCAATCCATCCATCTATGTGTAACTTATGTTTGACAAGGGACTAATCTGTTAAATAGAGAAATGATAGTCTCTTTAACAAATGATGCTGGCACTGTGAATGTTCATCTGCAAAAAAAATGAAACAAGATGCATATCTCACACTAATACATAAAAACTAACTCAAAATAGATCTAAGACCTGAATAAAAAAATCTAAAATGATAAAGATCATCAAAGTAAAAACCAAGAATAATTCTCAGGGCCCTAATATACTGCATAAATATGATACAAATCATAACTAAGAATGCACAAACACCAGAAGAGAAACTAGATAACATTATGCTCAGCAAAAGGTTTCACCAGAAAAGAAAACAGAGAACCTACAGACTGGGAAAAACTTTTTGGCTACAAGATATTCACCAAG
This sequence comes from Heterohyrax brucei, assembly GCA_028571685.1. Taxonomy (NCBI): domain Eukaryota; kingdom Metazoa; phylum Chordata; class Mammalia; order Hyracoidea; family Procaviidae; genus Heterohyrax; species Heterohyrax brucei. The sequence goes on along the minus strand of CM053160.1, from coordinate 46,608,093 downwards.
AGTCTAATCTCTAAAATCTACAAGATACTGCAACACTTCAACAACAAAAAGACAAACCAATGAAAAAATAGCTAAAGGACATGAACAGACACTTTACCAAAGAAGAGATTTCTGTGCCTAACAGACACATGAGAGAATGTCTGAGCTCATTAGCCATTAGAGAAATGCAAATCAAACTACATTGAGCCATGATCCAAACAATGCAAAACAACAAATGCTGGAGAGGCTGTAGAGAAATTGGAACTCTCCTACACTGTTGGTGGGATTGCAAAATGGTGTAACTTCTTTGGAAAGCAATCTGGTGCTCCCTTAAAAAACTGGATATAGATACACCATTTGACCCAGTAACTCCACTGCTCGGAATATATCCTACAGAATCAAGGCCATTCACACCAACTGATACATGTATACGAATGTTTATTGCAGCACAGTCTATAATAGCAAAAATATGGAATCAACCCAGATGCCCGACAACAGAGGAATGGATAGGTAAACTATGGTATATATACTCAATGGAACACTATGCAATCATAAAGAACAATGATGATTTCAGGAAACACCTCATACCCTGGTTTCAACTGGAGGACATTATGTTGAGTGAAAGTAGTCAGTGACTAAAGGACAAATATTGTATGAGACCCCTGTGATAAGAACTTAAAAACAGACTCATGCATAGAAGAAAAGACTCTGATGGCTGCAAGGGTGGAGAGAGAGGGAGGGTTACGGGAAGAGGGTTTACATTAGATAGTTGATAGAAATTTGGTTGGGTGAAATCTGGGACAGCACACATTAGAAAGAAGATCAATATTAACTGGACTTCAATACAACTTGAGTATTCCTCCCGTCTTTACCCAGTATTGCAAGGACAGAGTAGCTGGGGCAGGGGGCTGGAGACCATGCTCTCAGGGAAAATCGAGGTCAACTGGCACAACTAGCGTTTTGCTAATGAGGGTTCTCTGTACCCCACATTGGTGAGTGGCATCTGGGGGCTTAAAAGCTGTCAAGCTGCCAACTGAGGGTACAGCAAATGGTCCCAACTCAGCAGGAACAGATGATCACCTAAGACCAAAACGACATGGGGGAAAGAGAACCCAGAAGACAGACAGACCCATGGGAATAGGTGCCTATACTGACTCATGACCAGAAGAACTGGATGGTGCCCAGCCACCACCAGTGATAGCCGTGATGGAGCTCACAAACTTGAGTCTCACCGGCAACACAAGAATAAATAGGGGTGCACCCTGAGATCTCCACTAAAGACCACAATGGATGGTCCAGGGGCCCCAAAGTTCCCTTGGAAGCATAGCCCCTGGCCCTGATGCTGCCCCTGTCCATAAATCATAATGAAGGTCAACTCTTTGGACAGCAATGGATTGCACTTGTCACCATGGTGTGACCATATCTTGTGGGCACTTTATGGTTCTATATATCTATAGGATATAATCCTGCTAACCTCTTACTAGAGGAAGGGGACTGGGTGGAGAGGAGGGGATAGGAGACTGTTGGGAGGATAGGGCATGTATGGAGCAGAGAGGAAGAGTGTATTGTCACCAGGCAGGGAGAGCAGTGAGAGCTACATACAGGTGAGCATGCAAATTTATATGGTAAAGTACATTTTCATTCAATCATAATAAAAAAAGATACTACATTGAGACACCACCTCACCCCAACAATACTGGCAAATACACAAGAACACAAAATAAAGGTTGGAGAAGTTGTGGGGAGACTGGAACCCTCATGTACCGCTAGTAGAAATGTAAAGTGGTACAACCGTTTTGGAAAATGATACGGAACTTCCTTAAAAAGCTAGAAATAAAAATACCATCAGATCCAGCAATCTTACCCCTAGGAAAATACCCTAGAGAAATGAGAGCTGTCACACAAATAGACATATGCACACTCATGTTCACTGTAGCGCTATTAAAACAACAGCAAAATGAGGGAAACAAGCTAAATGTGCAGCTGAATGGATAAACAAATTATGGTACACACGCAATGGGCTTAGTCAGCAAGAGGTCATTAAAAAGACAGGAAAGAAAGACAAGACCAAAATGGATGTCAGAAGAGACTCTGAAACCTGCTATTGAACATACAGGAAGAAATGATGAAGTAACAGAACAGAAGATTTCAAAGGGCAGCTCCAGAAGACAAAGGAAGGTATTATAGTGAAATGTGTAAAGACCTACAGTAAGAAAATTAAAAGGGATGAACACACTCATATTTCTCAAGCTGAATGAACTCTGAAGAAAAATTCAAGCCCTGAATGAAATATTGAAAGATTCTACAGGGGTAATATTAAATGATGGAGGAAGCATCAAAGTAAGACGGAAGGAATACATAGTTACTACACCAAAAAAAAGTTGGTTGGTATTCAACCATTTCAAGAGGTAGCATATGGTCAGGAACTGATGACACCAGAAGAAGAAGTTTAGGTTGTGCTGAAGGCAACGATGAAAGAGACGGCTCCAGAAATCTTCAACAACTAACTGCAGCACTGGAGGTGGTCTCTCACCTATGCCAAGAAATCTGAAAAATGATTACCTGGAAGAGATCCATATTTATGCCTAGTCACAAAAACGGTGACCCAACCAAATGTGGAAATATTGAACAGTATTATTAATTTCACATGTAAGTAAAATTTTGCTGAAGATCATTGAAAAGTAGCTGCGGCAGTATACCTACAGGAAACTGCCAGAAATTAAAGCTGGAATTAAAAGTGAATATGGAACCAGAGATATCATTGCTGATGTCAGAGGGATCCTGGCTGAAAGTAGAGAATACCAGAAAAACATTTACCTGTGTTTCATTGACTATGCAAAGGCATTTGGCTGTGTGGATAATAACAAATTATGGATACTATTGTAAAGAACAGAAATTTCAGAACACTTAATTGTGTTCATGAGGAATCACTCAAGATGCAGTTTTTCAAACAGAACACAAGGACACTGCATGGTTTAAAGTCAGAAAAGGTGTGTGTCAGGGTTGTATCCTTTCACCACACCTATTTAATCTGTATGTTGAATAAACAATCCAAGAAGCTGGGCTATATGAAGAAGAATGGGAAATCAGGATAGGAGGAAGACTCATTATAACCTTCAATATGCAGATTACATAACCTTGCCTGCTGTAAGTGAAGAGGACTTCATGCACTGATGAAGATGAAAGACCACAGCCTTCATTTGGGATTATACCTCAACACACAGAAAATGAAAATCCTTACTGCTGGACCAATACGCAACATTACTATAACGGAGAAAATATGGAAGTTATCAAGGATTTCATTTACTTGGATCCACAGCCAATGCCCATGGAAGCAGCTGTCAAGAAATCAAAAGATTCATTGTACTGCATTGGGCAAACATACTGCAAAAGATCTCTTCAAAGATGTCACCTTGAGGATTAAGGTGTGCCTAACCCAGCGCATGGTATTTTCAATTGCCTCGTATGCATGAAAAAATTGGACAATCAGTAAGGAAGAACAAAGAACTGATGTATTTGACCTGTGGTGCTGGTGAAGAATATTGAATATACCACTGCCAAAAGAACAAACAAATCTATCTTGGGAGAAGTACAACCAGAGTACTCCTTAGAAGCAAGGATGGCAAGTCTATGTCTCACATACTTTGGATGTGTTTTTGGTAGGGATGAGTCCCTGGATAAGGACATCATGCTTAGTAAAATAGAGGGTCAATGAAAAAGAGGAAGACCCTCAGTGAGATGGACTGACACAGTGGCTACAAAATGGCTTTAAGCATAACAATGATTATGAGGTTGGCACAGGCCCAGCACTGTTTCATTCTGTTGCACAGCAAGTCACTATAAGTCTGAACCCACTTGATGGCACTGAACAACAACACACATAATGGTACACCATGCAATAAAAAAGAACAGTGATGAACCTGTGGAACATCCGAACAACTTGGGTGAATCTGGTGGGCATTATGCTGAGTGAAATAAGTCAGTTACAAAAGGACAACTAGTATAAGAACTCAAGAAAATGTTTACACAGAGAAAAGCATTCTTAGATGCTTATGCTGGGTGGGGGAGAAATCACTAACTTTATAGCAAGTATCATCAATTCAGTGAAGGGAAGGATAACACACAATATAGGGGAACTCAGCACAAGAGGACAAAATAAAAGCATAGAAATTTCCTAGACATATCCAAACACGCTGAAGGAACAAGTAGCTGGGGCACAGGGTTGGGGACCATAGTCTGGGAAAATCTTGGTCAACTGGCATAATACAGTTCATAAAGTAAATGTTCCACATCCAACTTTGGTGTGTAGCATCTAGGGTCTTATAAGTTTGTGAGTGGTTATCCAAGGTACATCCACTGGCCTCATCCCATATGGATCAAAGGAGAATGAAGAAAAATCAAAAACACAAGGAAAATATTATCCCAGAGGACTAAAGGGCCATATGAGCCAGAGACTCCACCAGCCTGAGACCAGGAGAACTAAACGGTGCCCGGCTACCAACAACTGCTCTGAGAATGATCACAACAAATAGTCTCAGACAGAGTGACAGGAAAATGTAGAACAGCAAATTCATGAGGAAAAAAAAGACCAGACCTACTGGTCTGACAGAGACTAGGGGAGGCCCCCAGCTATGGCCCCAAGACATTCTGCTAACCTAGAAGTGAAATCATTTCTGAAGTCCACTTTTCAAACAAAGATTAGACAGGGCTATATAAAACAAGAAATAACACACATGAGGAAAATGCTTCTTGGTTAAATTAGATATATGACATCAAATGGGCAACTTCTGCCCAAAAGGGATAGGAAGGAGGAAAATGCTGTCACATCACGAAGTTTGAAATGAAACAAAATGTGCATAAATTTTTGAATGGGAAATTAATCTGACCTGTAAACTTTCACCCAAAGCACAATAAAAAAAAAAGGAAAAAACATCATTTCCATCACCCAAATGTTCTTCTCTCCTCCCTCCCCCAGCCCCAGCTCCATGCCCAGGCCCAGCTGTAGCTCCAAGTCCAGACCCAGGCCCAGCCCCAGCACTTTTAGTCACTATAGATTGGTTTGGAAACCATGGTGGCATAGGCGATAAGGGCTAAGTCTGCTAATCAAAAAGTCAGCAGTTCAAATCTACCAGGTGTTCCTCAGAAACTCTATGGAACAGTTCTACTTTGTCTTATAGGGTCACTATAAGTTGGAATTGACTCAGTGGGTTTGGTTTGGTTTTCTTTTTTTATAGATTGGTTTGCATCTTATATAGATGGATTCAAACATTCTATACTTTTGTGGCTGGCTTCTTTTGCTAAACAAAACACTTTTTTTGGTCTGGATTCATCTACATTATTGCATCCTTTAGTAGTTGATTCCTTTTCACTGATGATTAGTATTTCATTGTGTGGATATATAAGATTTTTTTGTTTATCTGTTGATAGAAATTTGGTCTGTTTCCAGTAACTGGCTACAGTGAATAAAACTGCTTAATAAACATACATGTACAAGCCTTTGTAGGGACATATGTTTTCATTTCTCTTAGTTAAGTGGAATAGCCATGTCATATAATAGATACATGTTTATGTTTTTAAGAATTGCCAAATATTTTCCCAAAGTGGTTGTAACAGTTTACTCACATTTTGGTGAGAACCCCAATTTATCCACATCTTCACCAATACTTAGTATTAATAGTCTTTGTTTATTTTAGTCATGCTAGTGGATATGTGGAAATCCTGGTGGCATAGTGGGTTAAGTGCTGTTTACTAACCAAAAGGTTGGCAGTTCATCTAATTCTCTCTTGAGCGTAGTCAGTGTTTCTTCGACATATGTAGGTGCTCTGGCATTAGGTGCATAAATATTTAATATAGTTAAGTCTTGCTTGTGTAATAAACCTTTCAGCAATAAATAGTGACCATCTTTGTCCACGATGGTGGATTTGACATTAAAATTGATTTTGTCTGAGATTAGAATTCCCACCCCTGCTCTTCTTTGTTCATTGTTAGCTTGATATACATTCTTCCATCCTTTAATTTTCAGTTTGTTCCTGTCTTTAGGTCTCAAGTGAGTTTCTTGTAGACAACATATGGATGGGTTGTGTCTTTTGATCGAAGATGACACTTGGTGTCTTTACTGGAGCATTCAGTCCATTCACATTCAATGTAATTATTGATAGGTATGTGTTCACTGCTGCCATTGTGATATGTTTATTTTTATGTTGATGTTTTCTCTGTTGTTCTTATTAGTCTGTTCTGGGACACTCTTTTTTGTGAGTTAATTTTTCACCTTTTTCAGAGCTGCTTTTATAGTTGTTGAGACTCGTGTGTTAGGTTTCTTGAAATGGTATGATACATCTTTGTTGTACTTTACAGCTGCCCCTATGAACCCCCTTAATAAACTATTTACAAACCCAATTTTAATTACTACCAGTCTTGTCATCTTCCTCTCCATCTGGAAGGACTATAACGACTGTAGTACATCCCTCTTTTTATTATGATGACACCATAGTTTTCATGATGATCACTGGATTGCTTCTTTCCATATCAAAGCTGTGATTTACTTTGGAGCCTTCCCTAAATGAGTAGAGTATTGAGTAGTGTGTCATTCTAAAATATAAAGTTAGTGGTTTTGTTCTTCTAAGCCAAAGCCAAGAACTTCTTTCAGTATTTCTTGTAGTTTGGGTTTGGTTTTTACAAAGTCTCTGAGTTTCTGTTTATCTGGGAATGTCTTAATTTCATTTTTGTATTTGAAAGACAGTTTTGCAGGATATATAATTCTTGGTTGAAAGTTCTCCTTCAAGACTTTGAATGTGTCGTGCCACTGTCTCCGTGCCAGCATGGTTTCTGCTGAGAAATCTGATGAGAGCCTACAGGGTTTCCCTCTGAATGTTAGCTTTGCCTTGAGTCTTGCTGCCTTTAAGAGTTGCTGCTTATGTTTCATTTTGTTAAGCTTGATTATAATATGTCTTGGAGTCTTTCTTTTGAGATCTATATTGGGTGGCATATGATATGCATCTGAGATGTCTATATTCTCTTCCTTCATGATTTCTGGGAAGTTTTCTTTCAGCAGCTCAGCAACAATACTCTCTGTGTTCTCAGGTGTCTCATCCTGTTCAGGGACTCCACTTAATCGAAGGTTGTTCCTCTTAACAGAGTCCCACATGCTTCTTAATGTTTCTTCATTTTTCTTGTTTCTTTTTTCTGATTTCTGCTTATAGACGCTGGCATCAGTAGCTCTGTCTTCCAAGTCAGAAATTCTTTTGCCATTTGTTCCATTCTGTTTTCTTGGCTTTGCATGGAAGTTTCTATGTCTTTGATTTTCTTCTTGATCTGTTGGATTTCAGAGTACTGGCATTCCATTAGATCGAACAACTTGCTTAATTTTTCACTTTGTTCTGCTGCATTTTGTATAAGGTCTAGAAGGGCTCTATATATAATCAATTTGTATTCACTTCCTGATGCTTTCATAAATGTTTCTTTATCTGGAAAACTCCTTGGTTGCTTTGTTTGGGAGCCTTCTGAAGCCATGAGTGATTGCTTGTATGCCACAATTGTCTGTTGCTTTTTGGGTCCCATGTGAGTATACAAAGGCTGGAAGAGGTACTGTGAGGATGGATTGCAAGTGTTTCTCTAGGCTGTCTTCAAATGTAAAGCAAAAGGTATCTGACCAGTTCACAAGTCAGTTAGGTTTTCAGGTGTAGAGGTCCCTCTTCTCATCTGACAAAGTAAGCGCCACTATATCCAACCCCAGATGATAACAGACTAGTTCAGAATACAGCAATGCTATTGCCCTGTTGGCCTCTACTGACAGGGCCTAGCCTTATCCAACACTGCGTCGAGTACTGGTTTTGTCATAGGAAAGGCTCTCCTGTGGGCAGGCTCTGGCTCCCAAGCTAAGAATTAGGTCCAGCTGCGGCCACCATATCCAAGATGGCGTCCTCCACACAGGTAGCAGACAGAGGGGCTAAAGGTGCTGAGAGGTAGTGATTCCTCTGATTCTGTTGCAGGGCCCTCAACGTAGGCAGCACTGTGCAAAATCACTACTTTTCTGTTGGAGAAGCGCTGTCCCACTTGCAGGCGTCGGCTCCCAGGCTAAGAATGAGGTCCTGCTAAAATCTCGGTACCAACATGGCACCCCGCACCCTGACCACGGAGTTCCGCACAAACCCCGCTGAGGCAGCTACAAAATGAAAGGCTCAAAGCGTCTAGATTAACAGAGTCCCGAGCCTGGCTCTCAGAATATGGGAATTTCACCTGCCTATCCCCCCAGCAGCGCATCTGAGTCCAGCCGCCAGGCAAGGCCCAGCTCCGCCTGCCAGCCGAGACCGAGGAAAAAAAAAGTCAAAATGGTGCATTTACCTTCCATCCGTGAGAGCCGGGGCTAGTCAGGAGCGGGAGTCAGCAAAAGAGAGGAGGTTTTTTGCTGAGTGGTATGAAGTGCCAATTAACAGCTCTGTGCCATGTCCTGAGGCTGATCAGGTGGTCAGAAGGCTCTGTTTGATTGTCAATTCAGGTCTTGGTTTCCAGAGGGATATAAGGAGACCTGTGCTTAGTCCACCATCTTGACTCCGCCCCCCAAGGTTGGCAGTTCAAATCTGCCAGGTGCTCCTTGGAAACTCTATGGGGCAGTTCTACTGTGTCCTATATAGGGTCACTATGAGTTGGACCTAACTGAATGGCAATGGGTTTGTTTTCTTTTGGTTTGGTTTAGTGGATATGTGGAAACCCTGGCTGCCTAGTGGTTAAGTGCTATGTCTGCTAATCAAAAGGTGAGCAGTTCAAATCCACCAGGTGCTCCTTAGAAACTCTATGGAACAGTTCTACCCTGTCCTATAGAGTCTTCATAAGTTGGAACTGACATGACAGTAGTGGATTTGGTGTTTCTGGTTTATAGGCTATGTGGTGTTGGTGAAAAATATTAATTATACCATGAACTTCCAGAAGAATAAACAAATCTGTCTTGGAAGAAGTACAGCCAGAATTCTCCTTAGAAATGAGGATGGCAAAATATCATTTCACATATTTTATATACATTATTAGGAGGGACCAGTCCCTGGAAAAGGACATCATGCTTGGTAGAGTCAGGGGAAAAGAGAAAGACCCTCTGTGAGAGACTAATGGAGTGGCTTCAGCAACAGGCTCAAACACAGAAACAATTGTGATAACAGCACAGGACAGGACAGAGTTTCATTCAGTTGCATAAAGGGGTCATTAGGAGTCTGAACCCAACAGTAACAATAGTGGGTAGGTAGTGGCATCTTGCTGTGGTTTTACTTTGCATACCCCTGATGACTCATGACACTAAGATTCTTGTCATGTGTTTACTGGTCATTTGCACATCTTGTTTTATACAGTATTCAAATATTTTACCTTTTAATTAGTTGTCTTTTTTTGAGTTGTCAAAGTTGTTTATATATTTTGAACAAAAGTCTTTAGTCAGGTATATGTACAGGTAGTCTTCAACTTACGATGGGTTCAAGTTTGACGACTCCGTCATAAATTGGTTCTGATGTAAGCTGAATACTCCTTTTTTTGTTTGTCTTCATTATTACTAAATCTAAGTGGCACAGCGGTTAAGTGCTACGGCTGCTAGCCAAAAGGTTGGCAGTTCAAATCCATCAGGTGCTCCTTGGAAACTCTATGGAGCAGTTCTACTCTGACTTTTATTATTGCTATGAGTTGGATCTGACTCAACAGCAGTGGATTTTTTGGGTTTCACTATTATTGCCTTTTATTATCAGTATCTTTATAAATCTAATTTCTTTTGTCTTTGGGGGTTGGAAACATTCAATACAAACTTACAGACTTTATTATTTCTTTTATTGTGTTTTAAGTGGAAGTTTATAATTCGAGTCAGTATCTCATACAAAAACTTACACACCTTGTTATGTGACCCTAGCTGCTCTCCCCAAACTGCGACTGTATATTCCTCCCCTTCTCCCAGAATTCCCCATTTCCATTCAGGCAGCTCATATTATTTTCCTTCTCATCTCACCTCCAGATAGGAGCTGCCCAGTGAATCTCCTCTATCTACTTCAACCAAGAAGCACATTCTTCATCAGTATCGTCTTTTGTCTTACAGACCAATTTATTCTTTGTCCAAGGAGTTGGCTTTCAGAATGATTTCAGTTCTAGATTAACAAAGTCTGGGGGTCATGTCTTCTGGGGATCCTCCAGTCTGTCAGACCATCGAGTCTAGTATTTTTACTAGAGTTTGAGTTCTACACCCTGCATTTCTCTTGCTCCTTCACAGACTTTGTTGAGTTAGCCATAAGGGGAGTCATGGGTGGTAGATGGGTTCAATCTAGTTTTCTGGTCTCCTGCTGATGTTATCTCTGGCTTATGTGGTCCTTTCTGCCTTTGGGGCTCTTATTTTCCTTATGTCTTTGATGTTCTTTGTTCTCTTTTGCTCTTGTAGGTTGAGACCGATTGATGCTTCGTAGATGGCCACCTGCTAGCTTTAATATCCCAGGTGTCACTTACCAAACTTTGTTGCTCTTTGGAAAAGATGGCAGAGCAGTCAGAAGCTTCCTGTAATCCCTCTAACAAAGACCCAAGAGAACAAATGAAATGATTACATATGTGTCATGGATTGAATTGTGTCCCTCCAAAAATATGTGTAGTAATTTGACTGGGCTAGGATTCCCTGTATCCTGTGATTGTTCTCCATTTTGTGATTTTATGATGCTGTAAACTATAATCTCTGCCTGTGGGTAATAGATAGTATGGTGATGCTAAAAGAGGATTACAGTAGGACTGTAACAACTTTGTTAAAGGAGTTTCCCTGGAGTATGGCTTACACCACCCTTTATCCTACAAGAGACAAGAGGGAAGCAAGCAGAGAATTGGGAACCTCACACCACCAAGAAAGCAGCACTGGGAGAAGAGTGCATCCTTCAGACCTGACGCTACTGTGCCAAGATGCTCCCCGACCAAAGACTGATGCAACACAAAGACTTTCCTTCACAGCCGACAGAGGGAAAGCCCTTCCTCTGGAGCAGACACCCTGAATGAGGACTTGTAGCCTACTGGACTGTGTAAAAATAAACTTTCCTTTGTTAAAGCCATCCACTGTGGTATTTCTGCACTAGATGACTAAAGCAATATGACATTCTAGGACTTCCAAACATCAAAGGAAAAGTTAAGAAATCAAAGGAAAGGAGAAGTGAGAGTAAGTCCAGAACTACCCAGGATAGGCCAGATCTGACCTACCAGGAATCAGCTGTAGCCAACGTGGTGAACAGAGAACATCCTCCTCCTCAGCAGGAGATAAACAGCAGCAGAGAATATACTTGAGACTCCAGAACTAGTGAAAAGTGGCACTTAGCCATCAAAAGCCAAGTGGCTTATGTCTAATCTACCTTGCTCACAGATCTAAATCTTTCCCTTGGAATAAACCTCTCTCCCTTTTCCCAGCAATTTCTCCTCCATTCTCTCCACTGCACCTGGTTCCAGAGTCTGACACCATTACTTGAACAGGAAGTAGGACTCTTTATGTATACCCTGCATTCTCCTAGATTTGGAGAGAGAATAATTTAACAAACAAAGGGAAGGGTGGGGTGTGTGTGTGGGGGGGTGGAATTGTTGATTCCTCTGAACCAGAAATTCGAGGCAGAAAAATTTCCTTTGCCTCAGATTAGGCATAAGAGAGCACATCTTCCTCACAGATACTCAGGGATGGCTATCAGCCCTCTGCCTTTCTCAGTGTGTGCTGCCAGACACCCAGGCCTATATCAATCACCCCTGCCCATCTAGGACTCTAGCAGAGAGCCTGCATCACACACTTGGTGACTGACTACTTGGACACCTGAGCTGAATCCATACAAGAAAAGTAAACAAGCTCCTGGGTTCGCATGTCTAGTAGCAGCTCCAACTACCTGATGACAGGATGTTAGAGCTTCAAAGATACCAATAACCAAACTACTACACAGCCTATTTGGACATTTTAAAACAACACAACAAGCTAGAACACAGTAAGTAGAATAAGTAACAACTTACTGGGAGACAACAGTCAATATCAAATCACTTAAAGAGGCAGACCATCATGGATTCAGAAGGCCCCCAAAACAAAGAATCAGGAAATTTTTCAGATAAAGAGAACTTCCTGGAATTATCAGATGCAGAATACAAAAGATCAATATTTAGAACTCTTCAACAGATCAGGAAGGAGATGATGCAAAATGCAGCAGAGCACAACAACAAATTGAACAGGCTGCAAGAAAGCATACAGAGAATGAAGACGGGAATTTAGAAGATTAATAATAGAAATAGAGCAGAACTAAGGCAACAGAAGGCTGCGTTAGTGAGACTGAATATAAAGCATATGACACCAATGTATTTGAGGCTTTAAAAGAATTAAAGCACAAACAAGAAACACTAAGAATGTGGAATTCAATTAAGAGGAATAATCTAGGAATGACTGGAGTACCAGAACAGGGGTGGTGGAGGGGTCAGGGATAACAGAATATACTGAGAGAAGTGTTGAAGACTTGTTCATAGAAAACTTCTTTCATATCATGAAAGATGAGAAGATATCTATGTAAGATGCTTATCAAACTCTACACATGGTAGATTCCAAAAGACACCAAGGCATATCATAACCAAACTTGCCAAAACTAATGATGACAATTACAAAAAATTAACATTTTATCGTACTTTAACTGAAAGCTTACAATCCAAATCAATTTGCCATATGAAACCTCCACTCTACTCTGCAACTCTAATGACACCTCCCCATGTCAGCACACTCCCCCTTTCTTACCCTGTACTTCCCACATCCATTTAACCAATTCTTGTCCCCCTCTACCTCTCATCTCACCTCTGAAGAAGAGCCACTCAGACAATCTCATGTATATATGTAAGCTGAGAAGCACATTCTTTACCAGCATCACTCAGTGTCTTACAGCCCAGTCCAACATTGGTCTGAAGAGTTGGTTTAAGTACTGTGTCAACTCTGGACTAACAGAGAGTCTGGGTGCCATGTCCTTAGGGGACCCTCCAGTCTGACAGACCATCCAGTTTGGTCTTTTAATAGAATTCTAGTTTTGCACACCCAATTTTTATCTGCTACATCAGGGACTTTACACTGTATTCTCTGTCAGGGTAGTCAGTGGTGGTGGCCAGGCACCATCCCCTAGTTACACCACACAATGATGTAGTACCTAGGATAGGCCAGATCTAACCCACCTGGCACTTACTGTTTGCTGGGCTTGTATTTCTCTTATGTCTTTGATGTCCTTCATTCTCCTCTACCCCCAGTGGATTGGGACCAATTGATGCTACTTAGTTGGTCACGTTGTAGTTTTTAGGACCTTAGAAGCCACTCACCAAAGTGGTATGCAAAACACTTTCTCAAAAAAAAATCTTAGTTGTGCTAATTAGCCTATATGTCCCCTGAAACTGTGGAGGAGACAATTTTAAAAGTGGCTGGGGATAAACAAAAAATAATCTATGAGAGAGAGTCAATAAGACTAAGCTTGGACTATTTAGCAGAAGCCATGCAGGCAATAAGGCAATGGGATGACACAGACAAACTGCCAACCAAGAACTATACATCCAGCAAAATTGTCTCTCAAATATGATGGTGAAGTTAGGACATTTCCAGATGAAGAGAAATTTGGGGAACTTGCTAAAACCAAACCAAAATTACAAGAAATACTAAAAGAAGTCCTTCACTTAGAAAAGCAATTACATCAAAAAACAACCCAAGACTAGAATGCAGAAGAGAGCACCTGGATACCAACCAAGATAGCAAAATCACAAAAATAAATCAAAGGCAAAAGACTGAAAATAGGGAAACAGAGATGTCATTATGCAAAAGATGGCATTATAACAAAAAAGAGAAGCTTTAAAAAATGTAGTCACAGATTTTTCATATGGAGAGGAAATCAAGGCAATACAAAGAAATTAAAGACTGGTTTAAATTTAGAAAAAATAGTTAAATATTAAGGTAACCACAAAGGAAATCTACAATTCTACACATCAAAATAAAAAACATGAAGCCCCAGCAAATACAAAACCAACAACAATGCAAAAGATGAAAACACATAAAGCAGTGTCAGGAAAACAGCACATCTTTTGGACATGAGATGCCTGCTCTGAGATGAGCAAGAGAAGACTGATGATGAGGATTTTCCTCTAGAACATTACCCTGGAGGTGATGCCCTGAATTTGGACTTGTAGCCTACTGGACTGTGAAGAAATAAATGTCTCTGTTAAGGCTATCCACTTGTGGTATTTCTGTTATACAGCACTAGATAACTAAGTCATCCACTGAGTGAAGATATCATCATTTGTTTATCCATTCATCCGTTGATGGGTACCTAAACTAATTCCATCTCTTTGCTATTGTGGACAGTGCTCCAATGAACACTGGTGTGTACATATCTATTTGTGTGACAGCTCTTATTTCTCTAAGATACATTCCAAGGAGTGGATAGATGGATTATATGGCAGTTCTATTTCTAGCTTTTTAAGCAAGGCATCAAATCAATTTCCAAATTGGTTGTATCATACCACATTCCCACCAGCAGTGTATGTGTTCCACTCTCTTCACAGCCTCTCCAAAATTTATTATGTTTTTGGCATTAATCCCAACCTTGTTTGGGTGAGATGGTGTTTTAGTCAGCTAGTGCTGCCCTAACAGAAAAGCCACGAGTGGATGACTTGAACAAAAAAAGTTGATTCTTACACAGTCCAGTAGGTTACAAGTCCAAATTCAAGGTGTCCATTCCAGGGGAAGGCTTTCTCTCTGCCAGATCTGGAGGAAAATCCTTGTGTTGTATCAGTGTTTGTTCAGGGAGCATTTTGGCGCAGGAACCACAGGTCTGAGGGACACACTCTACTCCCAGTGCTGCTTTCTTGATGGTGTGAGGTTCTGAATTCTCTATGCCAGATATTTTCCTTTATATCTCAAGAGACTGCTTCAAGGCACAAAACAAATTTACACACTGACTCTTGCTCTACCAACACAACTGCAGCCCATCCACCCTCATTAACATCATATAGGCAGAAATTCCAACATGGAAGAACATCACACAGCCAAATTGCTATAGATGTTTTAGGGAACACATTCAATTCACGACAGATGATATCTCATTGTAGTTTTGATTGGATTTCTGTAATGGCTAATGATCTGTTAGCTGCCTGACTGCTTTCATCAGTAAATTGTCTGTTTATATCCTTCATCCATTTTTTTAAATTGGGTTATTTACCTTTTTGTTGTTGAGATTTTTACAGTATTTTACAGATTAGCTGCTGATTGCATTTATGATAGCCAAATTTTTCTCCCCAGTCTGTAGGCTGTCTTTTTACTCTTTGGTGAAGTCTTTGGATGAGCATAAGCATTTAGATTTTTATAAGTTCTCAGTTATCTGATTTCTTTTCTGGTGTTTGTGTGCAGTAAAGATATGTATTCTGTTTGTGCCATGTATTAGGGTTCATAGGATTGCCCCTATTTTTTTTTCCCATGCTCTTCCTCATTTTAGATTTTTGTATTTAGGTCTTTGATCCACTTTGAGTTAGTTTCTGTGCATGGTATGAGATATGAGTCTTGTTTCATTTTTTTGCAGATGGCTATCCAGTTACACCAGTACCGTTTCTTAAAGAGACTGAGTTTTGCCCAGTTTATGAACTTTGGGCCTGTCAAATATTAACAGCTCATAAGTGGATGATTTTACATCTGAATTCTCAATTCTGTTTCATTGGTCTATGTATCTGTTGTTGTACCAGTACCAAGCTGTTTTGACTACAATGGTAGTGTAATGGTCTCTAAAATCAGGTAGTATGAGGCCTCCCTCTTGGTTCTTCTTCTTAAGTAATGCTTTTCTTATCTTGAGGTTTTTTTCCTTTCCATATGAAGCTGATGAATTGTTTCACCATCTCATTAAAAAATGTCACTGGAATTTGAATCAGGATTGCATTACATCTATAGATCACTTTGGGTAGAACAGATATTTTCAGAATTTTGAGTCTTCCTATCTTATCCAAGTAAGTTAGTTTCTCCACTTACATGGGTCTCTTGGCTTCTTGCAGTAGTATTGTGTATCTTTCTTTGTATAGGTATTTTATGTCTCTGGTTAGATTTATTCTCAAGTATTTTATCTTCTTGAAGACTATTATAAATATTAATGATTCAGTGGTTGTCTCTTTGATGTCCTCTTTGTTGGTGTAGAGGATCCAACTGAGTTTTGTATATTTATCTTGCATCATGAGGGTTTGCTGAACTCTTTTATTAGTTCCTGGAATGTTCTTGTGAGGTCTTTAGGGTCTTCTGTGTATAAGACCATATTATCTACAAATAAGGGATACTTTTACTTTTTCTTTACCAATTTGGATGCATTTATGTCTTTGTATTGCCTGATTGCTCTGGCTACGACCTCAAGCACAATACTATATAAGAGGGGTAATAAAAGGCATTCTTGTCTGGCTCCTATTCTTAAAAGGAATGTGCTGAGACTCTTCACTATTTGGGATGTTGAGTGGTTTTATACAAATGTCCTTTATTATGTTGAGCTATTTTCCTTCTACACCCATTTTTCTGAGAGTTTTTTTTTATCATGAATGGATGTCAGACTTTATCAAATGCCTTTTCTACATCAACTGATAAAATCAAGTGGTTCTTATTGTTTTATTTATCTGATGGATTACATGATTGTTTTTCTAACGTTGAACCATCCTTGCATCCCTGGATTGAATTCCATTTGGTTTTAGTGTATTATATTTTGAGGGTGGGGAGAGTAAAAGAGAGGGATTCACCAACTGGAGAGAGGACAAGTATTACTTTAGATGACAGGAAGGACAACACACAGTATAGTAGAATATAGTGCAGTTGGATGAAACCATAAGTTAAGAAATTTCTTGAATATAACTAGATACTTCAAGGGATAGAATAGCAGCAGCAGGGGCCTGGGGACCACAGGTTCAGGGGATATTTAGGTCAGCTGGCATAACAAAGTTTATTAAGAAAACGTCCTACATCCCACTTTGGTGAGTAGCATCTGGGGTTTTTATTTATCTGATGCTATCTTTTATTTAAAAGATAGCAAGCAGCCATCTAACAAGGATCAGTGGTCTCAACTCACCTGAATCAAAGAAGAATGAAGAATACCAAAGACATAAGGAAAATATTAGCCCAAGAGACAGAAGGGGACACATAATTCAGAGACTACATCAACAGGAGAACTGGAGAATTAGATGGTGCCTAGCTATCACCAATGCCCACCTTGACAGAGAATACAACAAAAAGTTTCTGAAGGACTGGCAGAAAAGTGGGATCTAGAAGTTGAATTCTAGCAAAAAGACCAAAGTTGACAGTCTGAAAGACTGGAGGGTCCACAGAAGACGTGGTCCTTGGACTCTGTGTTAACCCAGAACTAAAGCTATTCCCTAAGCCAACTCCTCAGACAAAGATTAGACTGGAGTATAAGACATACAACGATACTAGTAAAGAGGGTGCTTTTTGGCTGAAGCAGACATATGAGATTAAATTGAGAGCTCCTGTTTGGACATGAGATGAGGAGGCAGAAGAGGACAGGAACTGGTTGAATGGACATAAGAAATATACAGTAGAGAGAAAGAGTGTGTTGTCACATTGTTGGGAAAGCAACTAGAGTCACATAACAATGTGTAACTTTTTGTATGAGAAACTGACTTGAATTGTAAACTTGCACTTAAAGCACAATAAAAATAAATAAATAAATTCATGAATCAAAAGGCCTGACTTGATTCAAAAACATTTAACAAGAAGGTATCAAATGTGTATCAGTGGAGATACTAAATGAGTTAGATGTTGTCTGTACCCTCAGGCAGCTCAAATCTTCCTTAGCTAGGGATACACTCTCATCTCAGTTAGGTATCACCAAAAGGATCCCAATGATTCTGAAAAAATATATATATTCAGATTGATCCCAGGTCATCAAGCCTATAAGATGATCTTTTCTTATGTTTGGCAAGTAATCTAACTTTAGAACCCATCCTAGAACAGAAGTACCTCTCCATGTCAGACATCATTGGAAGTACTTCATATATATATGTACTGGCATTTTACAGATGTAGAATCTAAGGCATAGACAGATTAACTGACTTTTCAGAATAACACACCCAGAAGTGTCAGAGACTAGATTCCAATCCAAGCAACACGGCCTCACAGCCCATAGTGTTTATCGCTATCCTACACTGTCTTGTTGAAAGCTGTGCTAAAAACATGACAAATGTTATCAAAATATTTTCAAATATTTCAAAATGTGTTAATTTCTGATTTATTGTTGTGTATACATGTGTGTTTGAACAAATCATGAGATACGTGTGTATTTTCTCATCCATATTTCTATACTACAGGTGGCAGATTTCTTCACTTAACATTATATCCTGGAACATGTATCAGTTCATACAGATCTGCTCATTTGTTTTTATAGCTGCCTAGCACTCTACAGTATAGATGTACCACAGTACTTTCTTATGGCTCCTTTATATAACAGCATTTAGGTTGCTTCCAATATTTTGAAATAATAAACGAGGGTGCAATAAGCAATGCTTTTGCAAATGTACTTTTGGTACTTTTGATGTTGATTCCCAGAGTGGGATTGCTCGGTCAAGAGGTAAACACGTATGTATTTTTGTTAGATTATTGTCAAATTCCCCAATGGAAGAATTGCTCCAATTTGCATTCCCACTAGCAATGTGAGTGTATCTGTTTCCCCACAGCCTTGCCAACAGTCTACTGTTAAACTTGAAACTTTTTGTCAGTCGAAAAATGATATCTCTATGTAGCTTTATCCAAAAAAGAAACACTAGATAAACCAGAAACCAATGAGATGCGTTACTGGCAATAGGGTGGAAAAGATGAGGGTGAGGTGTGAGTGAGCTGAGAGAAGGGAGTAGTGATACTTCTCCAAGCACACTTTCCTGTCATTTTAATTTCAGAACCATGTAATATAACAATACTGAAGGAAGTATTAAACAAACAACTGAGAAAACAAAACCCAAATGACCTTTGAATACGGTATTACAACTCATGACCTTCAGACCAAATGCAAAAAGAGCCAGACAAAGCCAAGTGCCGTCGAGTTGGATCCGACTCATGGCGACCAGAACTATAAAAAAAAATACTCAATTCTGGTTAGATTTGTTTCTACACTGATATGGGTTACCAATTTTGAAACTCCTTTCTTTGCATTCTAGGGCAAAGTAAGTAAGTAAATATATAATAAGTACACATATAATACTGGAAACCCTGGTGGCAGAGTGGTAGGCATTTCAAGTCCACCATGCACTCCTTGGAAACTCTGTGGGGCTGTTCTACTCTGACCCATAGAGTCACTATGAGTCAGAATCAGATCTGGTTTTCTGGTTTATACGTATAACATAATATATAAGTAAATATGTTGAGAGCCAGTTTCTTCACTGTTGAACAGAGGTATAAATGCAGAGAGAGGACAAACAAAAGCAAACCCTATGGTTTTGGATTGGAATCAGAGGCACAGAAATATTGGAACAAACTATAATGTCATGTTATTACAGCTGCAAAATGCAAAGAAATCATAATGAAGAGGGCAGATTTACTAATAATATTTAATTTTTATTTCAATTACTTTTTGCCTTTATGTATGGAAAAGCTCTTGTATCTCATAGCAAGTTCTACATTCACCTTTGCACATATTGAAGGGCCACAAATTGTTTCCAAAGTGAACAATTTGAGCAGAGCATGGAGCTTCTTACCCAGGCCAGGCTTGTCCGATGGGATCACAGTTGTCTAAGTAATTGAAACGAATAATATCAGTAGGATGCTTGTCAGAGGACCGCCATGGAGGGAGTTCTTTCTCCCTTGGGTTATTCTTCTTTCTTAAAGAGGAAGAGGACCTAAAAGTTTGTGAAGAAGTCTTTTCCTCTAAAGTACTCCTTGAAACTGGCTGAACATTGGCAATTACAAAGTCGTCTTTTGGAGGAGTCTAGAAGAAGAAAGGTAATTATTTATATTCTCAAATCACTATAACAAAAACAACAGTAAAACTAGTAGCATCCTTATCACCATACTAATGATGATGGTGACGATGAATATAGCGGCCACTATCCAGTGAGTACTAGCTATGAGCCATGCACTGTCTCAGGTAGTTTTTATATATTATCTCTTTTAACCTCTACAACAACTCTGTAAGGTAATTGTTACTACTGCCATTTTACAAAAAAGGAAACTAAGGACAGGAGAAACAAATTAACTTGCCCACTACTACACAGAACTTCTGGTGGCACAGTGGCTCAGCTGTTAACCAAAGGGTTGGCAGCGTGAATCTACCAGCCACTCCTTGGAACCCTATGAGGCAGTTCTGCTCTGCCCTGTAGGATCTCTGAGTCAGCAGTAATGGATTTGCTTTGGTCTTTTTGTTTACTATGACGTAAGTCTACATCTGCTAACCAAAAGGTCAGTGTAGTAAGTTACAGGGGAAAGATCTGAATCCAGGATGACCTCATTTCAAATCCATGTACTGCACATGTCTCTGTTGTACCACTTGCCCCTTCTGCCTTACCACTGCAGTTTGTCATGACTGCAGTTAACTTATGCATAAAAATGCACACCTCCAAAGCCTCTAGCTCTGATTACATGTAACACAATTTTGAGCTATATAAAAAAAAAAACCTGTTGCCACTGAGTCAATTCTAACTCATAGCAACCTATATAGGATATAGATACACAGGGTACAGATTTTTATTGATTATACAGGGTATATATATTTTTATCAGTCATCAAAATGCCAACCATTCCTAAAGAACACTGCTGCTTTTACTTCCAAAATTTAGTCTTTTGTGCATCTGTGTACGTGTGTGAAATTCATAAGGTTTTTTTCATGGTTGCAAGCCTAGGAGAAGCCATTAAGGGCTTAATTTTTGTTCTTAAAGAGATTAAAGAAATTTGATTGGTAAATTGGTTTGCTTAGGTTGTTTGGGAAAATCAAGACATTCCCTAGTCCCTCAAGGCAGAATCAGTTTCTCATCTGCTCTTCACTTCTACTACAGGGCAGCATTTAGTACTCAGGTTGTAAATTTTATTAATCTATGTCCACGGCCACTAGACTAGACCAGAAAGCAGGCAGGATCTGTGGAATCCTAGCAACTAGCACACAATAACCAAGGAAAGCAAATCCATCGCCATCCAGTGACTTTTGACTCACGGCAACCCTAGAGGACAGAGGAGAACTGCCCCACAGGGTGTCCAAGGCAGCTGTCTTTCTGGGAGCAGACTGCTATATGATTGTTTCTTGGGCAGAATGGCTGGGGGTTCAAACTGGTGACCTTTTGGTTGGCAGTTGAGGACTGCACTGCTCTGCCACCAGGGCTTATTTTAGCACCTAACACGGCTTGATATTTACTCATTAATGAATGAGTGTTTCCTAGTAGCATATTCAGATAAATCTTCATTTTTATGAGCTTAGCATTTCACTGTTTTGTTTTAGCTGGAGGCAGTCTAGTTTAACACTAATTGGGAATAAAAGACATACATGATACTATTAAAAAACAACTTCAGGAGTAAAACTTCAGACATAAATGCTGGTAATTACATATAAACCCACTGCTGTTAAGTCAGTTCCATCTCATAGCAACCCTAAAGGACAGAGTAGAAGTGCCGCATAGGGTTTCCAAGGAGTGGATTCGAACTTTGGATTAGCAGCCAAAGCTCCTAACCAGTATGCTATTAGGGTTTCCATAACTACATGTAGCCAATCAAAAACCAAACCCACTGCCATTGAGTTGATTTTGACTCCTAGTGACCCTCTAGGATAGAGCAGAACTGCTCCATAGAGTTTCCAAGGAGCACCTGGTGGATTCCAACTGGCACCTTTTGGTTAGCAGAGGAAGCACTTAACTACTATGCCACCAGGTTTCCATATGTAGCCATCATTACTGCTGAAAAGTAAAAAATGCTGGACACGTTAACAATAGGCCATAAAATCAGTGAAGACTTTGCTGTAGTAAACAACAAAATGTTAATTCCACCAGAAGTTGTTTTGAGGTTTTTTTTTTTTTTTTTTTTTTTTTGGTATCATGAATGGGAACTGTATTCTACTACATGATTTTGCTGTCATCTCATATATTGAAATAATCATAAATCTTCTGTTTTATTCTTTAGAATTTCCATTTTAAAAATTTTATTTTGTTGTTGAGAATATACACAACAAAACATACACCGATTCAACAGTTTCTAAATGTACCATCCAGTAACACTGATTACATTCTTCAAGTAGTGCAACCATTCTCACCCTCCTTTTCTGAGTTGTTCCTCCTTCATTAACAAACTCAGTGCCCGTTAAGATTCCTAAACTCTTTCAGCTTACTGTTGTAACTCTGTGCCACACAGACTGTTCTTTAAAAAGCATAAAGTTCAACACCGATTTTTTTTTTTTACTAGTTGAGCTAAACTACTGTTTCATTTAAGAAGACTTCAGGGGATTTTTTTTTTTTTTGGTGATTGAGTGAAAGTGTACAATCCAGTTTAAATTTGGACATCTGCCTATGTGCAGCAACTACTGCTCTCCTTGCTTGGCATAAGTTTTAAAGATTATCTCAGGACAGTAATTTCAAGGGTTCATCCAGTCTCTATGGCTCCAGAAAGCCTGGAGTCCGTAAGAATTTGGAATTTTGTTTTGCATTTTCCCCTTTTTGATTAGGATTCTACTGTGGAATTTGTAATCAAAATATTTAGTAATGGCAGCCAGGCACCACCCACTTCTTTTGGTCTCATGGCAAAGGAGGCAGCTGACAAGCTTTTAAGACCCCAGGCATTATGCAATAAGTAGGAGCCAGAAAAGAAGAATAAACATGTTATTAGGCCAATTAACTGGGATGTCCCATGAAACTATAACTCTAATTATAATTCTAGCCCAACACTTTCATTTTAAGGTTACGGAAACTGCTGTTTGTACATGCTTATAATTTTGAAAGCTCTGTTAGAGCACATACCAGGTACCAAATACTGGGGGAAAGAAGTGGTCACAGTGCTAGAGGAAAGACAAATCCTGCTCTACTATCATGGCTGCCTATGTTCAACGCCACCACCAAAGCCATACAGGCAATTACACGAATCACACAAGTAAATTTAGTGATGGCAGTTGAATCTCTGTCAGGTAAAACACAGTCTTAGTTGTTCCAACTTAAATCTATTTCTGTAACAGATACATTTAAGATATAACAAGAGTCCCTACAGAATTTTTTAGAGCTCTTCAGAACATATACATATATATATTTCGTTATTGTGCTTCAGAAAGAGGTTTACAGGGCAAATTAGTTTCTCGTTAAACAATAACATGCATACTGTTTTGTAACATTGGTTGCCAGCTCCATGACATGTCAACACTCTTCCTTTCTTGACCTTGTCTTCCCCATTACCAACTTTCCTGTCTCCTCCGGCCTTCTCATCCTTGCTCCTAGGCTGCTGTGCCCATTTAGTCTTGTTTTGTTTTATGGGCTTGTCTAATCTTTGGCTGAAGGATGAACCTCAGGAGTGACTTCAGTACTGAGTTAAAAGGGTGGCCGGGGCCATACTCTTGGGGTTTCTCCAGTCTCTGTCAAACCGTAAGTCTGTATTTATTGTGAGCTAGAATTCTGCTGTACATTTTTCTCCAGCTCTGTCAGGGAACTTCTGTCATGATCTGTGTCAGAGCAGTCAGTGGTGGTAGCTGGGCATCATCTAGCTGTGCTGGACTCGGTCTAGTGGAGGTTGTGGTAGTTATGGTCCATCAGTCCTTTGACTAATCCTTTCATTGTATCTGGTTTTCTTCATTCTTCCTTGCTCCAGACAAGGTGGGACCAGTGAAATATCTTCCATGGCCACTCACAAACTTTTAAGATCACAGATGTTACTCACCTAAGTAGCATGCAAAGAATTTTCTTTCTAAACTATGTCATGCTAGTTAAGCTAGATACCCCCCAAAGCACAGTACCCAGCCCTCAGCCCAGGAATTTGGTCCCTCAGGGAGTTTGGATGTGTCTACAAAGCTTCCATGACCTTGCACTGATCAAGCTGTAATGCCTGCCTATGTACTGTCTACTGTCTTACCCTTCACCAAAGTCACCACTTACATGATGTCTAGTGTGTGTTTTTCCCTCCAGTCCTCCTGCCTCCCTCATAACCATCAAAGATTCTTTCTTTCTGTGTGTAAATCTTTTAATGAGTTTCTATAATAGTGGTCATTTGCTTATCACACTCAGCACAATGCCCTCCAGATTTATCGATGTTGTGAGATGTTTTGCAGATTCACCTTTGCTCTTTTCTGTTATGTAGCATTCCATTGTGTGTATGTACCCTAGTTTATCCATTCGCCTGTTGATAGCCAGTTAGACTGTTTCTATCTTTTCACTATTGTGAACACTGCTGCAGTGAATATGGGTATGCATATGTCTATTTGTGCGAGGGCTCTTATTTCTTTAGGATATATTTCTAGGAGTGGGATAGCTAGATCATATGATATTTCTATTTTCAGCTTTTTAAGGATATGCCATATCATTTTCCAAAATGGTTGTAATATTTTACATAAGCAGCAGCAGTGCATATGAGTTCCAGTCTTCCTCCATCCTCTCCAATATTTGTTATTTTCTGTTTTTTTGATTTGTGCTAGTAATGTCAGAGTGAAATGGTATCTCAGAGGGAAATGATTTGCATTTCTGTAATGACTAGTCTTTGGTGAAATGTCTTTTATATTCTTTTGCCCATTTCTGCATTGGATGATTTGCCTTTTTGTTGTAGAGGTGTTGGATTTTCCTATTGATTCTAGAGATTGGGCCTTTATCAGACCTGTCATAATCAAAATTTTTCCCCCAGTTTGTAAGTTCTCATTTTGCTCTTTTGATGAAGTGTTTTGATGAGCATAAATGTTTAATTTTTAGGAGATCACGTTTATTTAGTTTATCTGCTCATTTTTGTGTACTGTTAGGTGTGGTTTGCATTTTGTTTGTGCTGCATATTAGGGTCTCTAGTATTGACCCTCTTTTTTCTTCTATGATCTTCATATTTGTTTGTATGGTGTGAGGTATGGGGACTCTTTCATCATTTTACAGATAGACATTCAGTTTTGCCAGCACCTTTTGCTAAAAAGACTGTCTTTTCACCCATTTAATGGACTCTGGGCCTTTGTCAAAGATTAGGTGATCATAGATGGATGAATTTACACCTAGGTCCTTGATTCTGTTGCATTAGCCAATGTATCTGTCATTGTACCCATACCAGCCTGCTTTGACTACTGTAGCTTTAGTAGGTTCTGAAGTAAGGCAATCCAAGTCCTTCTACTTTACTGTTCTTCAGTAGTACCTTACTGAGGAGTAGGGTCAAGATACTGGGATAGTAAGACACTTCCTGTGGTCCCTCTTACAACAAAGACCCCCTAAAACAAATGAACTGATTATATATGACAATCTACGAGTCCTGCACATCAAAGACAAAGTTGAGAAGTCAGACTGAGCAGCAGAGAGAGGGAGAGACATTTCAAAAGCAGCAAAGAAGTGCAAGACCTGACCTAGCTGGCAGCCTGCAGGCTCAGTCATTTGGTGTACGTGGGTTGAGGCAAGCAGTTGTGCTCAGAACGTGTTTTACCACTTCAGCAGAAATTGAGCAACCAAGAGTTTGCACAAGCTGTCATCATATTACACTTGATGTCCTGAATATCATCAAAGTGTCTTCCTTTCAACATTTCCTTTATCTTTGTATAAGGAAAAAAGTCATTGGGGGCCAGATCAGGTGAGTAGGTTTATGTTCCAACACAGTTACTTGTTTACCAGCTAAAAACACCTTCACAGACAGTGCCATGTGAGCTGGTGCATTGTTATGACACAACAGCCATGAGCTGTTGCCAAAAAGTTCAGGTCATCTTTGACTCACTTTTTCGCAGACTTTTTAGCACTTTCAAATAGTAAACTTGGTTAACTGTTTGTCCAGTTGGAACAAAGTCACAATGAACAATCCCTCTGATATCAAAAAAGGTTAGCAACATCATTTTGACCCTGGATTTGGACTGATGAACTTTTTTGGTTGTGTAGAATTGGCTGACTTCTGTTGTGCACTTTGATGCTTTGTTTCAGGATCATACATGTTGTTACACCTGTGTTTCATCACTGGTGAAAATATAGCTGAAAACATCATCTTGCCTCTCCAAAAGGTCTCAGCAAACTTTGATGCTCTTCTACTTTTGTTCATTAGTGAGCTCCTTTGGGATCATTTTTGCACATACCTTTCTCATGCCAAGATTTTCAGTGAAGATTTTCCTGTTTCTCTATCAATGTTTACTTGATCTGCTATGCTTTTCACAGTCAGCTGATGATTTTGATGTATACTATTCAATGATTTTCGCAATGTTTTCATCAGTTCTGCTCATTACTGGCTGCCCTGACCTCTCTTCATCAGTGACGCTTCCGCTACCTTCAGAAAAATGTTTAATCCATTTGTACACTGCCATTTCCTTCATGGCATTATTCTTATAAACTTAGACTAACATGTCCCTGATTTCACATCCACTCTTGCCAAGTTTAACAAGAAATTCAATGTTTGCTCATTGCTCTAATTCAAGATCTGACATTCCCATGATAGCAACAACAATAATAAACACCACTCAGCAAGACAACACTACACGTCGACACGTACACAGCTGTGAGACACTGATACACCAAGTATGAAACCTTGTTGAGATGTTTGTACAGTGTTGCCAATGTAAGTGCACAGTGGCAAGTTCACAAACTTTACTGTCAGGACTTGTAGGTCTTTTGTGTCCTCATTACCTTTATTCT
This sequence comes from Heterohyrax brucei, assembly GCA_028571685.1. Classification (NCBI taxonomy): domain Eukaryota; kingdom Metazoa; phylum Chordata; class Mammalia; order Hyracoidea; family Procaviidae; genus Heterohyrax; species Heterohyrax brucei. The sequence goes on along the minus strand of CM053160.1, from coordinate 46,581,369 downwards.
TCAGAATTTTATTTTTGGGGGGTTATTATTAATAGTATTGATTTTTAATGATTTCCTTTTTGTAGTTATCTTCATTGCTATACAGGAATCTAACTGATTGTTGTTTATCTTGTGTGCTCCAGTTCTGCTGAATCTTTTATTAGTTCTAATAGTTTTCTTGTGAAATCTTTTGAGTTCTTCACGTACAGTATCATATCATCCACAAATAAAAAGTTTTGTTTCTTCCTTACCAATCTGGATGCCCTTCATTTCTTTTTCTTGCCATACAGTTCTAGCTAGCACTGTCAGGGCAATGTTAAATAGGAGTAGTGATAAAGGGCATCCTTGTCTCATTCCGGTTCTCAGTGGGAATGTTTTTAGCTTCTCTCCATTACAAATGATATTTGCTGTTCTTTTTGCACAGATGGCCTTTCTTGTATTGAGGAATTTCCCTTCTACACCTATTTTATTCAGAGTTTCTATAAGGAGTGGGTGTTAGACTTTATTGAATTTCTTTTCCTACATCAACTGAGATGAGCATGTGATTCTTTTGTTTTATTTATGTGGTGGATTATGTTGATTGATTTTCTAACAATGAACCATTCTTACACCTGGTATGAATCCTACTTGGCAGTGCTGAAGTCTATTGACAAGAATTTTGTTGAGAAGTTCTGCAGTTATATTCATGAGAGATACTGGTCTATAGGTTTCTTTTTTTGTAGTGTCTTTGTCTTGGTTGTAATGTCTTTTTGTAGTGTCTTTCTCTTTGTCTTGGTTATGTTTTTATCAGGGTTATGCTGGTTTCTTAGAATAAATTCAGAAGTAATCCTTCCTTTCACACATTTTTTTCGGGACTCATCTATTATATAAAATGACATGAAACTCTGCATACATATAGATCTCTGCATGCTGTAATGAAAAGGCTCTCAAGATTTCCCATGTTATCTAATTAACAGGGACTATAAGAATAACAGGAAACCCTAGCTGCATAGTGATTAAGTACTACGTCTCCTAACCAGAAGGTTGGCAGTTCAAATCTGCCAGGTGCTCCTTGGGAACTGTATGGGGCAGTTCTTCTCGGTCCTATAGGGTCACTATGAGTCTGCATTGACTCGATGGCAATGGATTTAGATTTTTTTGGTTTTATAAGAATAATAAACATTGGTTATAATGCACAGAAAGCCACTAGAAAACTTGTTTTTGTATTATTTACTTCTACCATTATAATATAAATGCCTTATATGGCTTAGTTTTTAGCTTTAAAATAACTTATTTAACATGTACATAATGACCTTATGTAATTACTCATTTATTAGGTAAAGGGTTACTTAAAATGTGGGAAAAAAAAAGCTTCAGCTTATCTGGTATAATTATGAAAAATCTGAATCAGTAAAGTGAAATCTTGATGACCCATAAATACTGCACACTATCCAGAGTCCCAGTATCAGACTTCCTGGTGTCTGACCAGAGTTAAATAAAGACAGGAAATTGGACACAGGGAGGTGCTCCATAATTCTAACCTCCTGGGTGGAACTGTGGTTTAGGGGGGTCAGCAGAGTGTTCTCAGCTGACATGGATATGTGTAAAGGGGCTTTCAAGTTCTCAAAAAAATAATTTTGATGTTACGGCTTATTTCCTTTAAACTAACTCCCTTTCTCAACTTCAAGTTTGATAATTAATTCTTAGTAAGTTTGTTGTTTTTGTCTCCTACTTACCTTAGGCTTGGTAACATGAAGCTCTTTTACCATTTGAATATAGTGCTTCTTCCATACACCCTGCTCAAAGGGAGTCGGGGAGAAACTGATGCACCAGTTAAATCGTAAACATTTGAGCATCCAGAGTTGATCTAGCTCAGTTAAATTCTTCCAATGCCAGCTCACCTAGAAAGCAATGATTAAAAAACAAACAAGAGTATGATCTACATGCCTACTTTCTCTAGATTTTGAGCTTGCACCCTATATCTAAGATAACTTTGTGGTTCGTTTCCTCTAAATCACAGCTTAAACAGTTACCACTTACCTAACATTCTCCCTATCCAGGGAGCATGATCTACTTTAAATGCTAATTCGGACTTAGAATTAAAAAAAGTTAATATTTATTGAGCAATACTTAGCCTCCTAGGGAGCTAAGTATGATTACTACCCTCATTTTGCAAATGAGGAAACTGAGGCTCAGAATTAAGAACTTTCTGAAGGTCATATGAAAGTTATAAAACTCTGTTCTACACATTGCTTATTCTTTTTATGATATGCTTCCTTTTCCTCCAATCTCTTGATTTAACTAAATATAAATTTGTAGATGAAATAAAATTAAAAATCGTATCTAACTTTTAGGTTTTCACAGAGCAAAAAACATTTGTGCTGTATATTCTATTTCCATTATGTGTTAATGCCACACATCCAGCTAATAGTGGAGGGGCCCAACTATAATGTGCAGCAGTAATTACAATAATTTATCCCAAGTTTTGAATAAGTCTTGCTGAAAACTACCAAAAACCACACCTACAGCCGTTGAGTTGATTCTGACTCTTAACAACCCTGTAAAACAGAATAGAACTTGCCCCCACAGAGTTTTCAAGGGATCCTTGGTGGATTTGAAAGGCTGACCTTTTGGCATGTTGCCATAGTTCTTAACTACTAGGCAACCAGGGTTTCCTGCTGGAAACTAGGGACAAGTTAATACATAAAGTTGATATTTGAGGTTTCGTTTTAGCTCTAAATGTTGCAAAGAAGGTATCCCCTAACCTCCAAATTCAAATTTATAGAATTTCACCCTTTAAAAACTGACCTCTTTTCCAATATTAAATAATCTATATGTTTTGAGTATCAAGAAAAAAAAGCAGAACATTTTCTAACCACTTTTCACACATTTATGGCAAATTACTTCATTCCTTTCCTTCTTTTCCTTAGATCTTGTTTGGCCTGGCAACTTAAGTGGGTTTTTTCCATGGCTGATTAAGATTTGTGTGTTTCATTTTCCTTTTCCTTTTGTTTTTTAAGGTAGAGAGGAATGAGAATTGGAAGTTAGATAAACCAAAAAACTCAAACTCATTGCCACTGAGTTGATTCTATCACAGTGACCCTATAGACAGAGTAGAACTTGTCCCACAGTTTCCAGGAGTGCCTTGTGGATTTGAATTGCCAACCTTCTGGTTAGCAGCTATAGCACTTAACTATTATGCCAATAAGCAAGTGCAGAACTGAGTTTCATGAAGGTAGATAAGAGCTTTTAAAACCATAAGACACACCCCTTCTTTAAACAGTTCAGTTTTAGTGCAACGACATTTACCTCAAACCTAGCTGAAGAACAACTGGCTAGATCTTTCTTACAGTCAGTTGTTGTTATTGTTGTTAGGTGCCATCAAGTCAGTTCTGACTCATGGCAACCCCATGTCTGCAGAGTAGAACTGCTGCATAGCATTTTCAAGGCCGCTTCCAGCAGTAGATCATCAGGCCTTTCTTTCAGAGTGCCTCTGGATGGGTTCAAACTGCCAAGCCCAGTCTTCTGATGTTCATTTTGATAACAAGGTCGACTACTAGCTTTCAGTAGTCAAGAGCTAAACCATTTACATCACCCAGGGAGGAAAAAAGGAAAAAAGTACAAAGCTGAGATTTTACAATACTGATGTATATGTAGATGTGCATGTAGATGACAGCAGTAGCTTTACAAGTTTCTTTCTAATGATAATCTACTGTAGAACTCTTGTAGAATTCTGAAACATTTAAAGAAAAACAATGCCTAGACTATCATCCATCAGAGATGACCATTATTAGCAATCTGGTGTAGATCTCTATTTACAGTCTAACGTAGTTCTTTTCCTTTTACTCTTTTTTCTAGGCATATACAAAACAAATTTCAAAGATCATATATATTATTTTAAATCTCACCTTCTTAAATTTTACATATCATAAGCATCTCCAATATTATCAATATTCTTCCAAAATGTGTTTCCTAATGGTTGTATAATAAGTCATCATTTGGTTATACGGTACTCTTGTTAGATTGCTATGTCCTTCCAAAAATTTATTTCCTTTTCTGAGCATGCAATATGTGCACATTAACACAAAATTTAAAGATACAGAAGGACGGACAGTAAAAAGTAAATCTCTCATCCCTGTACACAGTTCCTCTTCACTATGACCAGTGGTTTTGTGTCATTCTAGAAACATTTTATGCAAACATAAACAGATACATATACATACATACATATTATACATACATATATATTATGTAAATATATATGTACAGTTTTTTCTTCTTCAAAATGATAGCATAGCATTGTATGTTATTTTTTTCACTAATAATATATCTTGGATATAGTTGTACTTTATTTAACCAGTCCTCTCATGGTGGGCAGTTAGATTTTTTCCAACGTTTTGCTATTACGAACAATGCTGCACTATTCTTCTATAGACATACTTTTTAGACATGTTAAGGTCTATCCGTTAGACAAATTCCAAAAAGTGAACTACCAGGTCAAATGGAGTTTTCATTTTAAAATTTTCATTGTTCTCCACGGCAGCTGCACTAATTTTGTTTCTCCATATCCTCACCAATATAGGATATTGCCATTAAAGAAAAAAAAAAAAACTCAGTTACTTTGATTCAGGAAGGCTGGCATGTCATACTCAGGCTAAGTATTTTACATGGTTTAAAGATATCTACATTTCTCTTTCTGTAAAGTTCTTGTACATTTCCTTTGCTAAGTTTTCTGCTGAGTTGTTGGCCTTTTTAAAAAATACAGATTTCTAGGATATCTTTTAAAAAATAGAAAATTAGCCCTTTGTTTGCAATGTATTCAGCTCTATCTACTATTAGAATTTATTTGTGGTATTCTTTTCCATGGGGAAGAGTTTAATTTTTACAGAATAACAATTTAAAGCTTTGTTTTATTTATTCTTGCTTATGATATATAAAATGAATAAAGCAAGATTCTGAATTTTATATTGCCTTTTACAGCTTCTGTGTATTGTAGAATACTCACAACGGTCTACTTCCATGTATTTTGAGTATTTTAATGCCTCCTTTTGGTTTCATATAAATCTTTTATCCCCACACCATTTATTAAGCAAATAATCCATCTTTCTTACTGTATTCTTTTTTTTATCTTTTTAAAATTTTACTGTGCTCTAGGTAAAAGTTTATAACACAAATTAGTTTCTTATTAAAAAATTGGTAGACAAATTGTTTCATGACACTGCCTGCAATCCCTGCATTATGTAAGCACTCTCCCCTACTCCCTTTCCTCCCTGGCTTCCCCATGTCCATTTGTTCACTTTTTAATTTAAAAAATTAAAGTTAACATGTTACATGTTATGTGACTGCATAGCACCAGGCAATTTCTGGTCTTAAACTATGAAAAGACTCAAGAAAGCAACCACCAGTTTTATACCTAAACATATTACCTTCATTTTAATATGCCATGGAATTACTAGTAAGAAAATAATGGTCAACTCCTTTTCCAGGGCTTCTGTGGCCATGCCTGTTCACTCTGATCTCTTTAGTCTCATGGTCTTTTGACCGAATTATTTCATTAGTACCATATGACGAGCTTTTCTGTGACAAATGGCCTAGACTCTGTGGTGCAGCAGTTAAGAGCTTGGCTGCCAACCAAAAGGCTGGAGATTGGAGCCTGCAAGAGGCCCCGCAGAGTAAAGAACTGGAGACCCGCTCCCGTAAAGATGACAGCCTTGAAAGCCCTGTGATGCAGTTCTAGTCTGTCTACAGGATTGCTACAAGTCAGGATAGACCTGACTGCAAACAACAACACAACTGGATAGACAAGATTGCAAACAACAATAAAACTAGGATATTATTATGGTTGCATGCTGTGCAATGTAAGACTGTCCTACCGAACCCTTTCACATGTTTATTTATTTCTCCTACTAGCTAATACTTCTGTGTGGATACTGATGGTGTCTTAGGTCCCTGGCTAGTGCAAATGATTTGCTCTTGACTTCTTTATCAAAAAGTTGACCGTTGGAACTCACCCAGCAGTATCACAGAAGAAAGCCTGGCAATCTGTTTCTGTAAAGACTGCAGCTAAGAAAATTATACAGAGCTCACTTCTACTCTGTAACATATTGGGTTGTCATGAGTCAGAAGTGATTTGAAGGCAATGAGTGTTTGGTGTCTTACAGTGTCTCACACTTGCTTTCCTCCTCTGAGCACTAAATACAGAACTAGGAACAAAGGAGGTAAGAATTAAAAAGCCACACAGACTATGTATGCTACTTGATCATCTCATCTTTCTTAGTTTGCTGAATGTGGTTTTCCCCTTAAGCCATTCAAGCTTTAGGGTTGCCTGTGTTATCCTTCCCTGGATAGTGCAAAAGGTTAGTACCTAGAAGAAAGGCCTGGCAATCTATTTCTGAAAAGTCAGCCACTGACAACCCTATGAAGCACAGTTCTGTTCTGACACACAGAGGGTTGCTGTGAGTTGGCATCAATGCAACAGAAAATTATTTTTTTCAGTTGTCCTTACAAAACGCCTTTACCTGGAGTCCTGGTGGGGTAGTGGTTAAGACCTTCATTGCTAACCAAATGACCAGCAGTTCAAATTCACCAGCTGCTAATTGAAAATGTGATATAGGACAGTCCTATGCTGTCCTATGGGGTGACTATGAGTCATAATTGACAGTTTTTTGGTTTCTTTTTTGTCTTTACCTGTGCACAACGACAAAGGCTTCGAGGGTCCAGGAAAGAAAAGATATATAAAGATAACACCCTCGGAAGTTTGGTAGTGAAATCCAGGGCTTCTGCTGGGATTTTTTTTTGAAGCTGTCTGCAGCAGAACTTCTGCTGCGAAAGGGAGCAGCGCTCTAACAGGCCTGTCAGGATTCTTTTCCTTTGAGAGTCTGTCCATTTGTCAAACTGGGGGGAAAAAAAGTCCAAGGTTTAGTCTGATATTTGACATTCATTATGAGGAGATCAGAGTGTCATAAAAGTGACTTTAGTAATTTATTTCTAGAGAATTCTTTGTATCTCTTTCTCAAACAACTAGGCTTCATGTTTCACCACCCAGCTATGCTTTCTCACATTTATATCTGTGAGGGCATGCAAGGAACATGTGTGTGCACATAAATTGTGAGCATGTGCAAGGAATGTGTGCAGACCTTGCACATATAAATTGTGAGCATGTGCAAGGACTGTGTGTGTGCACATAAAGTGTGAGTGCATGCAAGCAACATTGGGAGCACATAAATTCAGCATGTGCAAGGAACATGTGTGCACATAAATTGTGAGCATGTGCAAGGATCATGTGTGTGCACATGAATTGTGAGCACGTGCAAGGACTGTGTATGTGCACATAAATTGCAAGTGCATGCAAGGACCATGTGTGTGTACATAAATTGCAAGTGCAAGGACCGTGTGTGTGCACATAAACTGCAAGTGCATGCAAGGACCATATGTGTGCACATAACACATCTGACCTCAGAAGTGAAAGTCAGATAAAGATACAAGTTGGGACCTAACTTCACCTATGGGCTGACACATGCAATTTTGAGAGAAGGCAACTCAGCAGCTCTCCCTCCGAAATAGGTTTTATATTAGCTCATCAGTGCTTAAAAGTCCTGAAATAAATTCCTGCATTCACTGTTAGAGAAAAGGTACAGACTGCAAACATCCCTGACAAAAGGAGTATAGGATTGAGTTAAATTTCCACTAATATATAAGTTAACAACATGTTTGGAGAAAAAGCTTGATAGGCAGAAACAGTGCCAGAGAGAGGAGGTAAATCCCAAGAGAGACATACCAAACAAAAGCTTTGGCTATTTCTCAATTTTCCCCAGAGATTATCATTATCCCAAATCCCAAGAACAATGACTGACCAAAGATGAGAATTGAAACCAAAGGAAAAGCTCTTAAGGAGATACTTACCAGCTGAATGAGCTACTTCATCACAAGTCTAAACCTCCCTATTATTCGTTAACCCATTAATTAAGAGAAAAATAGGGAGGTTTTTGCTAGTTGTATTTTGTATTTCATGTGTAGATACTTAGTACAGTTACTATAAAGTAACCAGAATTTTATAATAAACTATAGTTGTGATAATAAAATATAGTACCTAAAAAGTATACCTAAAGCAAAACAAAAATTTTTATAAGTCTTATGACAAGTTAGGAGGAGCCCCGGTGGCACAGTGGTTAAGCAACTGGCTGCAAACCAAAAGGTCCACTGTTCAAATCCAGCAGGTGCTCCTTGGAAACCCTATGGGGTACCCCTATTCTGCCTTATAGGGTCTTTGTGAGTTGAGAGTGACTCAGTGGCAATGGGTTTGGGTTTTTTGGTTTGTTTTTAATGACAAGTCAATTTTTATTATAGTCAGTTTCAAATTCCACATCCATGAATTAAGATAATTACACTGTAGGTTGTGAGGATTTAATAAATATGCACAGCATTTTCTAGTAGAATGCATGACTCACTATGTACATAGTAGCTATTATAAAATACCAGTGATGTTAAAAATAATAAGTATAGAGGCTCAACTAATATGAGGATACACTAAAAACTTAAAATATACAAAATTACCACATTTGCAGCTGGGGTCTTAAAAACTAGCAAGCTGCCTTCTAAGGAGCATCAGTTGGTCCTAATCCAACTGGAACAGAAGAAAATGAAGGACATCAAAGACAGGAGGAAAATATGAACTCAGGAGACAGAAGGTGCCATATGACTCAAGGACTAAAGCAATACGAGACCAGAAGAATTAGAAGGTGCGGGGTTACCACCAGGTAACACAATGTAGACTCCCTGTAGTAACAGGTAAAAAATGGGGGTGAAGACCTAGAATGCTATTAAAAGACCAGACCTGATGGTTCCACATCCTGGAGGGTCTCCTGGAGGGTCCCTAGCCTTACTGCTGGCTCAGAGCCGAAACCAGGACCAAGACAACTCTTCAGATAAAAATTGAACTGGACCATATGAAATGAAGCTGTTGGAGCAGCTCCTCTATAGCAATGAGATGGGAGGGTGGAGAGGAGGGGGAAGGAGTTGGTTAAATGAATATTGTAAGTATAGGATGGAAAGCAGGAGTGTGCTGTCACAGGGTTGTGACAGGTGTGGGGGTGCGGTTTGTATGGCTAATGGACTTCAATTGTGAGCTTTCACTTAATCACAATGCCAGCCAAGTGCCATCGATGTTTTTTAAAAATTACCACATTAGTATTGTACATTGAAAAGGATAGGAAGTACATTAGAAAGAACGAGTTAGCTCATCTACTTCCCTTGATGCCTCTCAAAGGCGAATGGGCTCAAATTACAGAATAAGTGATTTTAAATGAGTATAAAAGAATATTAGAATTATAAAATATTGACGAAATCTATACAGGAAAAGATCAAAACATTTTTCTCTGGAGAGTAAAAAGATAATTACATTGGGTTGTCATTTATTTTCCTATAATTTATATTTGGCTTTGATAGGTGCTCTCTGCCTATCAAAGGGTTTTCCTTTCTAATTGTGATGTTTAGGCTGATAGAAAATTAATTTGTATTCTTTGCACTAATACTAATTTAACAGAAGTAGAAGTCTCAGAAGAATGTGTAACAGTAGGTTAAAGTTCACTTGTAATTTAGAAAGTATAATGAATAATCTGAAAAGCAGATAATCCATGGAAGAGTTAACTGTACAGGAATCCAACAATCTCCTACATCTCTTGCATCACCTCTAATGTAAAAATGTCTATAACATGCAAAGAGTCTAATGCTTCTATTCTCTTATCACTATGTTATAATCAGTTCCTGAAGGATCCCTTTATGCCAATGTCATTGTGAAGATCATATTTTCAGAGAAATTGTTAGAAGGATTCTTGATACAGTTTCAGGACTGAGGATGGTTTCTAGAGTCAGATTTCACATGGTCACAGGGAGCTGAGAGTGGGATGAAGGAGGAGGTTTGTTCTTTTATGTTTATTGGTTAATGTTTTAATATGGTTGAGGTGCTGAGTCCTATAACCAAAAACTTTATTTCACAATTAAAGTATGAATACATTCTTGTTTTGAATGTTTCAAATAAGTACAAATAGAATTAAACATAAAAATTTTGTTTAACTACTCTTTTCCCATCAAATTTGCTCCATTCCTTGGACATAACCACTGTTCACATATTCTGTGCATTTACATTGTTAATGTTTAATGACTGCTCTGGAGTCAACTATAAAAATTTTAACAGAGATTTTATTTGGGAGTAAAATAGATTGCTGTAGGAGGAAGTCTGGCCCTCAGAAAAGACACTAAAAGTCTCAATTTGAAAAAGCCTCTTAAAAGCCTCTTCTTTTTACAGAAGCTTTGATGAAGCCAAAAAACTGTCATTCAAGGAAAGGCAGGTCCTTTCAAAACAAAAAAAGCAAACTAAACCTACTGTCATCAACTTGATTCCAACTCATAGTGACCCTAAGGCAGAGTAGAACTGACCCATAGAGTTTCTAAGGAGGAACAGAATCAGACCGCTCACCCTTTGCTTAGCAGTTGTAGTACTTTGAAAGCAGGAGCAAAACTGTGATAGGGCCACATGTCCTTTCTTTCACTTGTAATAGGTGGAAGGGTTCTTGCCTTTACTGTGATAAAATCTCAAGAAAATGTGGGTTTAGAAAACATCAGGTAATTAAGGCTGAACTATTTGGGGCAGGTCTACAGTGGTTATAGTCATTTCTGATTGAAAACATACACATATATCCATCAATAAGAAAACAATTTAAAAAAACTAGCATATACCCAGTCCATATTCAGCAGTTTAAAAAACCAAAATATAGCCATACACGTAACAAACTCCAGAGCATACTGTTTTTTTGTTCATTTCACAGTAGTACTGATATATCCTGATCTATTTATTCAATTTACTACAGATAATATTTAGGATGTTTCCTGTATGAAACATGCTGCAGGTACTATCCCTGTACATATTTTCATGATCCACTTGTAGCACCCTACAGGACAGAGCAGAACTGCCCCATACAGTTTTCAAGGAGCACCTGGTCAATTCAAACTGCCTACCTTATGGTCACCTGCTATAGCACTACGCCACCAGGGTGACTATAGATTAACAGGTATAAAATTCATGCCTTTTCGAAAGAAAAGTGATACAACTGAAGGCAGAAATTATCAAACAGTATCATTAATATCACATGCAAGCAAAATTTTGCTAAAGATCATTCAAAAGTGGCTTCAGCAGTATATTGTCAGGAAACTACCAGAAATTCAAACTGGATTCAGAGGAGCACACAGAATGAGGGATATCACTGCCGATAGTCAGACAGATCTTGGCTGGAAGCAGAGAATACTAGAAAGATGTTTACCTGTGCTTTACTGACTATGTAAAGGCATTAAACGGTGTGGGTCATAACCAACTATGGATAACGCTGTGAAGAACGGGCAACACAGAACACTTAACTGTGCGTATGGAGAACCTGTACATAGACAAATACGCAGTAGCTCAAACATAACAAGGGGATACTGGGTGGTTTAAAGTCAGGAAAGGTGTATATCACGGTTGTGTCCTTTCACCATGCTGTCTTAGTCTGTATGTTGAGCAAATAACCTGAGAAGCTGGACTATAGGAAGAATGTGGCATCAGAACTGGAGAAAGACTCAGTAATAACCTGCAATGTAAAGATGATACAACCTTGCTTGCTAAAAGTGAAGAGGTCTTGAAGTACTTAGTCATCTAGTGCTACTATAACAGAAATGCCACAAGTGATGGCTTTAACCAAGAGAAATTTATTTCTTCACAGTAAAGTAGGCTAAAAGTCCAAATCCAGGGCAGCAGTTCCAGGGAAAGGCTTTCCCTCTGTCACCTTTGGAGGAAAGTCCTTGCCTTCAGTCTTCCTCTGATTGAGTAGCTTCTGAGGTACAGGGACTCTGGCTTCAAAGGATGCACTCTTCTCCTAGTATTGTTTTCTCGGTGGTATGAGGTGCTTCTGTTTCTCTGCTCACTTCTCTCTTTAATATCTCAACAGATTGCCTCAAGACACAATTCAATCTCTTAGACTGAATCCTGCCTCACTAACATAACAGCTACCCATTCCCTCTCATTGAAATGGAAGAGGTAGGCTTTACAACATAGAAGAAAGTCACACAACACTAGGAATCATGGCCCAGCTAAACTGACACACACATTTTGGGGGGAACACAATTCAATCTATGACACTGATGAAGATTAAAGAACTATAGCCCCCACTATGGATAACACCTCAATATAAACATAACAAAGATTTTTCACAACTGGGCCAATAAGCAACATCATGATAATCTGGGAAAACACTGAAGTTGTCAGGGATTTCATTTTGCTTGAATCCATAATCTATACCCATGGAATCAGTAGTCAAGAAATCAAACAACACATTGCATTGGACAAATTTGCTGCAAAAGACTTTTTAGAAGTGTTAAAAAGCAAAGATGTCTCTTCAGGGACTAAGGTGCTCAAGATTCAAGCCATGGTATTTTCAGTTTCCTCATACACATGCAAAAGCTGGACAGTGAATGAGGAAGCCTGAAGAATTGATGCCTTTGAATTATGTTGTTGGTGAAGAATACTAAATATACCATGGACCTCCAAAAGAACAAACAAATTTGTCTTGGAAAAGTACAGCCAAAACGTTCTTTAGAAACAAGGATGGTGAGACTTCATCTCATATACTTTGGACATATTATCAGGAGGGACAGGTCTCTGGAAAAGGACATCTTGCTGGTAGAGGGTCAGCAAAAAAGAGGAAGACCCTCAATAAGATGGACTGACACAGCAGCTATGACAATGGGCTCAAGCATAATAACAGTTGTAAGAATGGTATAGCACCAGGCAGTGTTTTGTTCTGTTGTATACAAGGTCACTATGAGTCAGGAACAACCCCATGGCACCTAACAACAACAAAAATAATAGAAGGTAAATTATAGGTTCAAAAGGTATGTGCATTTGATAGCAAACTGTCATCTGAGGTACACAAATGGTACACAGCTGGAGCAGATGATCACCAAGGACAACAACATGAAGGAAACAGAGCCCAGAAGACAGAAGGACCCACGTGAATGGGTGACTACATCAACATGTGACCACAAGAACCAGAAGGTGCCCAGCTACCACCAATGACAGCCATGATGGGGCTCACAATGCTGAATTCCAGTGGCAACACGAGAAAAATAGGAGTACACACTCAGAACTCCACTAAAAGACCACAACTGATGGTCTGAAGATCTGGGAGTTCCTTTGGGAGCACAGCCCCTAGACCTGATGCTGCTCCTGATCATAGATCATTACTGAGGTCTACTGTCTGGACATGTATTGGATTGGACTTTAGGACACTGCGTAATTGTATCATGTGAGCACCTTATGGTTCTATGCATCTATAGGATGTTGTTCCACTGGCCTCTTACTAGAGGGGGCTGGAGAGAAGGGGACAGGAGATCGTTAAGAGGTTATGACATGTACGGAACAGAAAGGAGGAGTGTGCTGTCACTGGGCAAGGAGAGCAGAAGGAACTGCAGATAGGTGGGCATGCAAGTTTGAATTGTATTGTAAACTTTCACTCAATCACAATAAGAAAAAAAGGTATGTGCATTTGAAATCTCAATAGATCCTTTCAAATTGTGTTTTAGAAGTCTTCACTATTTTACATCCCCACCAACTATGGTTAAGAGTATCCTTGTATTACCTATCCGATGTTTACCACAGATAAAGTGAGGGACGGGGAAGGGAGTATCTCATTGTTTTAACTTGCATTTCCCTGATACTAGGGACAGCATTTATATATGGTTATTAATATAGTGGTAATATGGATATTACATATAATGGTTATATGGTTGTTATTATAATATATATATATAATAGCCATATAAAATATGCTGGGTTTTATTTTTTTGGTAAATTTCCCCTTCTTACAGTAGCCACTTATTCTGTATGGGCATTTATATTTGTCTTATTGACTTGTAGGAATTCTTTATATATCCTTGATATTAATCCTTTATCACTCAATTTGCAAAGTATTTTCCCTGCTCTCTCTTGAATTTAACTGATTATGGCTATTTGCAGCAAGTTAAAAGTGAAGTCACCTGTATTTCTTGATTTTTTAGAGTGTTACTATTATTCTCTAAACAACATAGCACAAGCTGAGAAAAAGTTTGAGGTACTTTCTTTTAAACTAAAATACCTCTGCTGTTTTTTTCTAAGGATTTGGAAGGCAGCTGCTTTTTCTAGTAAGAATTGAAAGGCAGAGAAGACTTGAGAGAAAAAATTAAGTTAGTAGCATGGAATAGTGATGTAGAAAATCGATTCAGTTCTCTATTTGTCACTGTACAGAACAGCAGAGCCCTGCTGGGACAGTGGTTAAGAGCTTGCCTGCTAACCAGAAAGTCAGCAGTTTAAATCTACCAGCCACTCCTTGGGAACTCAATGGGGCAGTTCTACTCTGTCTTAACAACAGACTACTCTGTCTGAACAACAGACAGAGTCACACGCAAATATATGAAAAACCTGACAATCTATAGTCAAATATTTTGGGGTTGTCTATCACTGAATATGTTTTACATTATGTATGTATTATGTCTAGATTTTTTCACCCAATATGACTGTATCTCCAGGGATGAGACTTCTCAAGAAGTGTCTGGTTGCCTGCAAGGGAGCTGTGGTGACAGTGAGATGTGCTGAAGGGGTAGCTCTGTTTGAGGTTATTGCAACAGCACAGGAGGCTGTGACACAGGCACAGCCAACATTGCAGTACAGACAGAAGCACCATGCTGTCTTGCTATACCAAAGACCCCCAAAATTAAGTAAAATACTTATAATCATCAATTCTGGAAACTAAGCATCAACTTAAAGGATAAAGAACTGAGCACCACAAGAAGTAAGAAACTGACAGAGTACACAGAAAGAGGAGAGCTACAGAGAAGAGGTCCCCTACCAGACAGGACGTCCCCTACCAGCAGGCACATGCCTTCTTGGATCCCTCAGCCACCAAGAATGGTGGCCTGGGACTACAGCAAAGCAATTTCAAGCAGGAGAAACAGCACTCTGTAACCAGGGATACATGCTTTCCCATCCCTCACCTTTCTTCCCTCTGGGAAGACTCTACTGCTTTCTAGCAGGCCATGGAGAGATGCTGGCTCTTTGCCACTTCGATTAGCGCTGCCCCCACCAACCAATTCCTTTAGTGCCATTCTTTCATTGTTGTTTTTCGGCTTCTTTTTCTTTCATCTCTTTCTTTCACCTCCTTCCTTTCTTTCTGCATTCTAGTTGGGACTGTGTTTCATCTATGTCATTTTTTAACAAAATGTACCAGTCCATGCCACCATGCTGGTGGGCTCCCTCAGGACATTTTTTTCCTTTGGTTTATTGTCTGTCTCTACTTTCCTTCCTTTTCTTTCTCCAGGTACCATCTCTGCTGCTTTATGACAGATTGTGCCATACCTTTAGGCTGGGAAACTTCTGCATGGCTTCCTCAGTCTACACTGCGATGCCAGTGGGCACCCTTGAGGGCACTGTTTTCACCTCAGTTTCTTGACTCTTTCTACATCCCTTCCTTTCCCTCCTCTCTCCCCACCACCATACTGGTGAGCACCTCTGGGCATGTTTTTCTGTTTCCTGACTCTACCTTCCTTCCTTTCCTTTCTCCAGGTGCCACCTCTGCCACTTTTTGACAGACTGTGTCACAGTGCTCAGCTGGGTAAACACTGGCATTCAGCTTTCCTATACTCCACACCACCATACCAGTGGGCATACCCAGGCCATTTTTTTCTTCTTCCTTGGTTTCTGGACTCTCTCTGCCTTCCTTCCTTTCCTTTCTTCAGGTGCTATCTCCACTTTTTGATGGGCTGTGCCACGCCCATCGACTGTGGAGCCACTTCCTGTGTTCATGTCACCACACTTGTGGGCTTCGTCAGGGTATTTTTTTTCTTGGATTCTTGACTTTCTCTACATTCCTTCCTTTCTTTTTTCCAGGTATTTTCTTTGCACCTTTTTGACGGGTTTTGCCATATCATTTGGCTGGGGAACCACTAAGCACTTGGCTTTCCCAGTCCATACCACCACACTGGTGGGCTCACTGGGGATACTTTTCTATTTTTTTCTCTTGGTTTCTTGTCTCCCTCTGCTTTCCTTCCTTCCAACTACCTGGCGAAGTGTACCATCTGCACAGTTTTTTGACACGATGTGCCACAGTGCTTAACTGGACAGCCACACACACACACAGATTCACCAGTCTGCACAGCCATGCTGGTGGGCTCTCTCAGAACATTTATTTATTTATAAATTTTTTATTTAATATAACTGAGTGAAAATGTACATTCCCCTATAAATTTACATACTCACCTATATGCAGCTTCCACTGCTCTCCCTGCCCGGTGACAGCACACTATTCCTCTCTGCTCCATACATGTCTCGTTCTCCCAACAGTCTCTTTTTTCCCTCCTCTCCACCCAGTCTCCTTCCTCCAGCCAGAGGTCAGCAGGATGACATCTTACAGATGTATAGAACCATAAAGTGCATCCAATATATGGTCACTGCATCGTCAAGTCCAATCCATTCCTGTCCAAAGCGTGGACCTTCGTTATGATTTATGGTCGAGGGCAGCATCAAGGTGAGGGGCCATGCTCCTAGGGGAACCCCCAAACCACTGGACCATCAATTGAGGTCTTTTAGTGGGGATCTCAGGGTGCACCCCTTTTATTCTTGTGTTGCCAGTGAGACTCAACTTAGTGAGCTCCATTGTGGCTATCACTGGTGGTGGCCGGGCACCATCCGGTTCTTCCAGTCCCAAGTCGACGTAGGTACCCACTGATGTGGGTCTCCTTGTCTTCTGGATTAGAACATTTATTTATTTAGTTAGTTTCTTTCCTGGTTTCTTGTCTCTATCTCCCTTTTCCCCTTTCCTTCTCTTAACCACCTGGCTGTGTGCTTTGTTTCTGCTGCTTTGTGATGGACTGTGCCACACCACTCAGTGGAGGAACTACTGGCACACAGCTTCCTCAGTTCTCGCCACCATAACAGTAGGCCCTTTGAGCACTTTTTTCTTTTTCCTTATTTATTCATTCTCTCTCTAACATCCTTCATCTATTGCTTCTGACCAGTGGGCTACATGTGCGATATACAATGCTCTTTGATGTGTGGGCCATACTGCTTGGCTGGAAAATTGATGGCACATGGCTTCTTTAAGATTTTTCTTGCTGTTGTTCTTTAATTAATTACTTTCGGTTTTTGTTTTTCTCCTCTCATTTTCACATACAACTGCACACATACTATCCTCCCCTTCCCATCTGCCTAGCTGCACTAAGTGCCAAGTGCCACACCCCTAAATGGTACAGGTGTGGGCCACAGGACTCTGCCTTCCACTGCCCCTGGCCTCACTCTGCTGGCCCTAGTATGTGGCACAAATGACCCATTCTCACATCCCCTCCACCAATGGACCTTCCCTGCTGCACTATGGCTGAGCAACGAGCCCTGATCACCTGGATAAGGTGGTTAGAAGTATCATGATCACAGAAGAGCAAACAACAAAGAATGTTAACCTTGCCTGCTCAAACATAATCAAATAAAAAGCATGACAAAACAAACACACCTACAATGAATAAACGAAGAAAACAATTCCTGAATGTCTTCAAGATACCAGACAATATCAAAATATACAAACAAAAAAGAGGAGAGGAAAACTGCAGAATGCATACAAAATAAAACAACAGCTGATCTTTTGGTAGAAAAAAGCTACTGGAACTACCTGACAAGAAATTCAAAACTCTGATAGTCGAAGTTGAAGGAAAACTCAGATGAAATTAAGGAAAAAATAGACTAAGTCATGGAAAATACACACAAAATTATGGAAAAGAATGAACTCAAGAAAATAATACAGGGAAAAAATGTTAAAATAATCAAACAATTAGAAATCATACAAAAACACCAATTAGATAGCCAAAAGATAAACAACACTATTTCAGAAATGGATAGTGCCACAGAAGGTTTTAAGACCACATGTGAAACAATGGAAGATAGATTCAGGGAAATTGAATACAAATCCTTGTATAGCACTTTCTTTCAGGAAAATGAGAGAAAAGATTGAAGAAATCTTGAGAACGATGTGGGATAAAACCAAAAGCAAAAGTTTGTGTGTGATAAGAGTTCTGGAACAGGGGAGAAAATAGAAAACACAGAAGAGATCACTAAAAATTTTCTAAAAGAAAACTTCCAAATATTATGACAGATGAAAAGCTGACCATCCAAGAAGTAAAACAAACCCCATACAGGAACGATCTGCAAAGAAAAATAGCAAGATGCACCATAATCTTACACTTGCTAAATGCAAAGACAAAGAAAGAATTTTGAGAGTGGCTCAATAATAACAAAAAGTCACATACAGAGGGGAAATAACAAGGCAAAGCTCTGATTACTTGGCATCTAAGAAGACGATGGGATGACATAAAATAATGTTTAAAATAAAATGTTTAAAGAAAGAAAAAAATTGCCAACCAAGAAAAATAAGCACCACAAAATTCTTGATAAAATATATAATGGCAAAATTAGGACATTTCCATACAAAGAAAAATTAAGAGAATATGTAAAAACCAAACCAAACTTATAAGAATTATTAAAGAGAGCCCTTCAGTTAGAGAACCAACAACATTAGCCAAATACCTGACAGAGGAAAACATCAGCCTGACATCAACTTAGGTAATCAACTCTCAAAGCCAAGTCAGCAAAGTCCTGTCGCGTCGGATCGGACGCACCCATACAACCCTCAAAGGATAAAACAAAACTAACTTTTTTTCTCTGTCTTAGCTGGCAGGTGGAGCTGGGACTTGACTAGCAACTAATCTCAGACACACAGCTGGTGGGACTGGTGAGTGAAACGGAACATTTTGAGAGCCTGGCTTTGGGCTCTGTGTATCTCGGCACCTTTGGCCTCTCTTCCCGCCTCCACCATTGAGTAGTTGTACTGAGGCAGACAGACAGCTTGTGTGGGACACCATCTTGTTCCACTGTTAGGCAGATGCACCCTTACAGAGGCCTCAGCTGGACCTAATTTCTAGGCTGGGAGGCAGTGCCTCCTGGAGGAGTGTGCTTTTCCAGCAGAAAAGCAGTATTTTACACAGTGTCACCTATGGCTAGGGCCAGGCTGTAGAGGCCAGCAGGACAGTAGCCTTTCTGTATTTTCAACTAGTTTATAACATCTGGGGTTGGATATAGAGGTGCTTACTTTGGCAGCTGGGAAGAGAGACCTGTACACCTGAAAACCTGACTGACTTTGGAAGTTGTCAGATACCTTTTACCTTTCATTTTAAGATGGTGTTTTAGTCAGCTAGGGCTGCTCTAACAAATACCACAGAGTGGATGGCTTTAACAAAGGAAGGTTTATTCTTACACAGTCTGGTAGGTTGCAAGTCCATATTCAGGGTGACTGCTCCAGGGGAAGGCTTTCCCCTTGTCGGCTCTGGAGGAAAGTCTGGTATTGCATCAGTCTTTGTCCAGGGAGTGTCTTGGCACAAGAACCTCTGGTCTGAAGGATGTGCTCTTCTCCCAGTGCCGCTTACTTGATGGTAGTGAGGTTCTCAATTGTCCTTTGTTTCTCTTTCCCTTTTATTTCTTGCAAGCTGAAAGCATTAAGGGTGGGGCAGGCCATACTCTGGGGAAACTCCCCCTACAGCAGGAATTTACAGCCCCACCCTAATCCTTTAACATACACTTTAGCAAAGCCACACAATGGAGGACAGTCCGAAGATACTGGGAACCATATCCCAGCCACGTGGCTACACATATTTTTGGGGGGATACAATTCAAACCATGACAGATGGCCTAGAGAAACAACTGTGGTCCATCTTCACAGCATCTCTCCCAGTCTTCATTGATTCACATGATGCTCAAAATGCAACAAACTCTGGAGAAAAGCATAACTAAGAAATTACCCATGGCTTCAGATGGCCCCCAGAAGAAACAACCAAAGAACTTCCCAGACGAAGAAACCTTTCTGAAACTATTGGAAGGTTAATACAAAAGGATTATACAGTGAGCCCTCCTAGACTTTATACAAAATGCAGTGGAGCAAAATGAAAAATTAAGCAAGCTGTTCGATCTGATGGAACACCAGTACTCTGAAATCCAACAGATCAAGAGAAAAATCAAAGACACAGAAACTTCCATTCAAAGCCAATAAAACAGAATGGAACAAATGGAAAATAGACTTTCTACTTTGGAAGACAGAGCTACTGTCTCCACCATCTATGAGGAGAAATCAGAAAAAAGAAACAAGAAAAATGAAGAAGCATTAAGAAGCATGAGGGACTCTATTAAGAGGAACAATCTGTGATTAACTGGAGTTCCTGAACAGGCCAACACACCTGAGAACACAGAGTATTGTTGCTGAGCTGCTGACAGAAAACTTCCCAGAAATCATGAAAGAAGAGAATACAGATATCCAAGATGCATTTCCAAAGCCACCCAATGTAGATCTCAAAAGAAAGACTCCAAGACATATTATAATCAAGCTTAACAAAAGGAAACATAAGCAGAAACTCATAAATGGCAGCAAGACTTAAAGCAAAGTTAACATTCAGAAGGAAACGCTGTAGGCTTTTGTCAGATTTCTCAGCAGAAACCATGCTGGCATGGAGACAGTGGCATGACACATTCAAAGCCTTGAAGGAGAATAACTTCCAACCAAGAATTATATATCCTGCAAAACTATCTTTCAAATATGAAAATGAAATTAAGACATTCACAAATAAACAGAAACTCAGAGACTTTGTAAAAACCAAACCAAAGTTACAAGAAATACTGAATCTCTTTGCTTAGAAGAACAAAACCACTAACTTTATATTTTAGAAGCAAATTCAGGACACATCACCCAGAAACCTACTCAGTTAGAGAAGGCTCCAAACTCAATCAAAGCTATAATAGTGAAAGAAATAATCCAGTGATCATATCATGAAAACTATGACATCATCATACTACAGTCATTATAGTCCTTCCAGATGGAGAGGAAGTTAATAAGACTGGCAGTAATTAAAATTAAAAACTGTAGTAAAAAAATTAAAAACTGGTAGTAATTAAAATTATACATAGTTTATTAAGGAGGATCACATGGGCAGCCATAAGGCACAATAAAGATGCAACATATCAAATCAAGAAATGTAATAGAATCTATCATGGTGCTCAGCAATGTACACTGCCTCATTAGCCTGTTCCCACTCACTTCTCTAGCAACTACAGCCCTTTCTCAAAAAACTGAATAGAGAACCATTAAAAGATGGCAGAGTAGACATATGTCTCCTCATTTCCCTCTGAGAACTATGCCCTGGATGATATTTGTATGGAGCACTGAACATCTGGGGAGCCCTAGGACCGAGGATATTTGACTAGGCACCAGTATCAGACTAATCTTCCCCTCTCAAAAATGAGTAGCCGTCTGACGTCCGCTTCTGCTGTTTCACGGTATTAGAGAACTGCAGCTTCTGCGAATGGCTGGTGACGTACTTTCATCATCAGCAGGAAGCTGGAATCTGCTGCTCCTGACTGCCTGTTCAGGCCAGCACTTTGGACAGCTCCTAGTTCAATACCTGCACAGCTCCCCACATAAAAGTGAAATTTACATTTAAGGCTGAGAGGCCTATGTATTTGCCTGGAGATCTGCCTGTTGACAGGCGCAGCAGCTTTTCCTTCCACCCTTCTCTCACACACATTGCAGGGTTTGCTGACAGCCCCCAGTTTCTCCATAAGTAGAGCAGCCTCTTTGCCACACAATAAGCAGAGTCTTCCATCCTCAAGAGTCCACCTGGGGCAAATTACTAGAGTATTAGAGACAGCTGGTAACCAACAATTCTCTTAGATCCAATATGAGAGAAATCAAATAGTATCTAGATGGCATGCAGGCAGCTGACTATAATTAATCATTTAAGAAGCAGCCTTCAAATGCTCCAGAAAATTTCCAAAATATACAAAAAATTTCCCACATGAAGAAGTCTGTCCGAATCTATTGGAGGTTGAATACAGAAGAGTTATATATAGAACCCTCCTAGAGATTAAAGAAAATGCAGTAGAACAATATGAAAAATTTAGTAAGCTATTTGAACTGATGGAACATCAACAATCTGAAATACATCAGATCAATAACAAAATTGAAGAATTAGATAATTCAATCCAAAGCCAAAAGAGTAGAATAGAATAGATGGAAGTTAGACTGAGTGACCTTGAAGACAGAGCAACTGACACCAGCATTTATAAGGAGAAATCAGAGAAAAGAAATAAGAAAAATGAAGAAGCACTAAGAAACATGTGGTACTCCATTAAGAGGAATAATTTACATTTAATTGGAGTTCCTGAACAAGGGAGGATTAATCACAATATAGAGAATATTGTTGTGGAGATGCTGACAGAAAACTTTCCTGAGATTATGAGCAAAGAGAACATAGGTATCCAAGATGTTTATTGAACACCGCAAAAGCTAGTCCTAAAAAAGAAAACCAAGGTATATTATAATCAAGCTTAATAAGTTAAAACATAAACAGATGCTTCTGAAGGCAGCAAGGCTCAAAGAAAAGCTAACACTTCAAGGGAGACTGTAGGCTTTCATCCAACTTTTCTGCAGAAACAATGCTGGCTAGAAAACAGTGGGTGGAAAGTCCTGAATGAGAAAAACTTTCATCCAAGAATTATTTATCCTGCAAAATTGTCTATCAAATATAGTGGTGAAGTTAAGACTTTTGAAGAGAAACTTTAGAGACTTCGTAAAAACTAAACCAAAATTACATGAAATATTGAAACAAGCTCTTCCCTTAGAAAAACAGAACCATTAAATGTATATTTAAGGTGACAATTCAGGACACTTCATCCAAAATTCTAATCAGTTAGGGATGTCACAAAACTTCATGAAAGCTACAGTATTATAATAAGGGAATCTGTGATCATATCATGACAACTATAATACCATCACATTAAAAGAGGAATACACTACAGTAGTTATAGTTGTTTTAGATGCAGAGGAAATTTCAGAGTTATACAGTAGTTAAAATAGAGTTTAATCTTAGTATGTTAAGGGGGATAATACACGTACCCATAAAGCAGATTAACAATGCATTGCATGAAAATAAGAAATGCAATATACGAGTCTCAATTAACACAAAACCAGCACTGAAACAACAACCCATAAAGAATGCCCCAGAACAGAACATTAAAAGCAATATAGAAAATATCAACATAAAAATAATTACATCAAAATGGGGACTCCATTAAGAGGAACAACCTTCGATTAATTGGACTTCCTGAACAGGGTGAGACATCTGAGAACACAGAGAATATTGTTGCTGAGCTGCTGAAAGAAAACTTCCCAGAAATCATGAAGGAAGAGAATATAGACATCTCAGATGCATATCGTACGCCACCCAATATAGATCTCAAAAGAAAGACTCCAAGACATATTATAATCAAGCTTAACAAAATGAAACATAAGCAGCAACACTTAAGGAAGCAAGACTCAAGGCAAAGCTAACATTCAGAGGGAAACCCTGTAGGCTCTCGTCAGATTTCTCAGCAGAAACCATGCTGGCACGGAGACAGTGGCACGACACATTCAAAGTCTTGAAGGAGAAGAACTTCCAACCAAGAATTATATATCCTGCAAAACTATGTTTCAAATCAGAAAATGAAATTAAGACATTCCCAGATAAACAGAAACTCAGAGACTTTGTAAAAACCAAACCCAAACTACAAGAAATATTGAAAGAAGTTCTTGGCTTTGGCTTAGAAGAACGAAACCCCTAACTTTATATTTTAGAACGACACACTACTCAATACTCTACTCATTTAGGGAAGGCTCCAAAGTAAATCACAGCTTTGATATGGAAAGAAGCAATCCAGTGATCATCATGAAAACTATGGTGTCATCATAATAAAAAGAGGGATGTACTACAGTCGTTATAGTCCTTCCAGATGGAGAGGAAGATGACAAGACTGGTAGTAATTAAAATTGGGTTTATAAATAGTTTATTAAGGGGGTTCATAGGGGCAGCTGTAAAGCACAACAAAGATGTATCATACCATTTCAAGAAATGTAACACAGGAGTCTCAACAACTACAAAAGCAGCTCTGAAAAAGGTGAAAAATCAACTTACATCAAAATAATGGCACAAAGCACATACCTATCAATAATTACACTCACTGTAAATGGACTGAATGCTCCAGTAAAGAGACAGCAAGTGATATCCTGGATCAAAAGACATGACCCGTCTATATGTTGCTTAGAAGAAACACACCTTAGACTTAAAGATACGAACAAATTGAAAATTAAAGGTTGGAATAATAAATTTCATGCTAACAATACACAAAGAAGAGCAGATGTGGCAATACTAATCTCAGATAAAATGAATTTTATTATAAAATCCACTATTGTGGACAAGGATGGACACTGTTTATTGCTGAAAGGTTCAGTACTCAAGCAGGACTTAACAATATTAAATATTTATGCACCCAATACCAGAGCACCTAAATATATCAAACAAATACCGACAACACTGAAAAATGAGATAGATCTTTCCACAATAATAGTTGGAGACTTCAACACTCTCCTTTCAGTTGTGGATAGATCATCCAGAAAAAAGCTCAGTAAAGATGCAGAAGATCTTATCGCAATAATCAACCAACTTGACCTTATTGAAATACACAGATCTTTTTATACGTCAGCAGATAAGTACACCTTCTTCTCCAAAGCACATGGAACATTCTCTAGAATAGACTCTGTTAGGTCATAAAACAATTCTCTACAAAATTCAAACCACTGATTTACTGCAATGTATCTTCTCAGGCCATAGAGCTATAAAAGCTGAAATCACTAACAGAAAACTAATAGGTAGAAATTCAAAGTTATGGAAACTGAGCAACACGTTGCTCAAAAAGCCTCAGGTTATGGAAGAAATGAAGGACAAAATAAAGAAATTTACGGATTCAAATGAGAATGAAAACACATCCTACCAGAATTTATGGGATACAGCAAAAGCAGTGCTCAGAGGTCAGTTTATCTCTATAACTGCACACATCCAGAAAGAAGGAAGGGCCCAAATTAAAGAATTAACCTTACAGCTTGAACAAGTAGAAAGACAGCAACAGAAGAAACCCTCAGGCACCAGAAGAAAAGAGATTATAAGGATTAGAACAGAACTAAATGAATTAGAGAAT
This sequence comes from Heterohyrax brucei, assembly GCA_028571685.1. Lineage (NCBI taxonomy): Eukaryota > Metazoa > Chordata > Mammalia > Hyracoidea > Procaviidae > Heterohyrax > Heterohyrax brucei. The sequence goes on along the minus strand of CM053160.1, from coordinate 46,556,255 downwards.
AGAAAAACAATTTAAAAAATTAAGAAAACCAAAAGCTGGTTCTTCGAAAAGATCAACAAAATTGATAAACCACTGGCTAAACTTACAAAAGAAAAACAGCAGGAGATACAAATAACCCAATTAAGAAATGAGATGGGAGTTGTTACAGTAGATCCAACTGAAATAAAAAATATAATAACAGAATACGATGAAAGGCTGTTCTCTAACAGGTTTGAAAACCTAGAGGAAATGGACACATTTCTAGATTCCTATCAATCACCAAGGGTATCACAAAGAGAAGTGGGTCAACTTAATAAATCTATCACAAAGGAAGAGATTGAAAAAGTTGTGAAAAATCTACCAACCAAAAAAGTCCTGACCCAGATGGCTTCACTGGAGAATTCTACCAAACTTTTAGAGAAGGGTTAACTCCGATACTATTGAGGCTATTTCATACCATAGAAAGGGATGGAATACTCCCAAATTCATTCTATGAAGCCAGCATAACCATAATACCAAAGCCAGGGAAAGATCCTACAAAAAAAAAAAAAAATTACACACCAATATCACTCACGAACCTAGGTGCAAAAATCTTCAACAAAATTCTAGCCAACAGAATTCACAGCATATAAAAAAAATCATTCATCATGATCAAGTTGGTTTCATCCCAGGGATGCAAGGCTGATTCAACATCAGAAAAACAACTAATGTAATCAACCACATTAATAATACAAAAGATGAGAATCACCTGATTCTGTCAGTTGATGCAGGAAAGGCATTTGACAAAGTTCAACACCCATTAATGCTTAAAACTCGCAGAAAAATAGGAATAGAGGGGAAATTCCTCAACCCAGTCAGTAGCATCTATACAAAGCCAACTGCCCTTCATCATTCTGAATGGTGAAAGACTGAAAGAATTCCCTTTGAGAATGGGAACTAGACAAGGATGCCTGTTCTCACCACTTCTGTTCAACATTGTGCAAGAAGTTCTAGCCAGAGCAATTAGACAAGACAGAAAAACAAAGGCCAATATATCCGCAATGAAAAAATTTCCCTCTTTGCAGATGATATGATTGTTTATACAGAGACTCTAAAAGAATCCATAAGTATACTATTGGAACTAATAGAGGAGTTCAGCAAAGTATTGGGATACAGGATAAACATAAGTAAATCAGTAGGAATCCTTTATACCACCAGTGAGATTATTAAAGAAGAAATCACCCAATCAATTCCATTTACTATAGCCCCACGAGAAGTTAAAATACCTAGGAATAAATCTAACTAAAGAAATAAGAGATCTTTACAACGAGAACTACAAGACCTTACTACAAGACACTAAGAGAGACTTACATAAATGGAGTACTCTACCCTATTCATGGATAGGAAGATTAACATTGTGAAAATGTCTATTTTGCCCAAAGCAACCTACTTATACAATGCAATCCCAACACAAATCCCAGTGACAGTTTTTAATGAGATGGAGAAACAAATGATCAACTTTGTTTGGAAAGGAAAGAAACCTCGGATAGATAAAGCACTACTGAAGAAGAAGAAGACACTGGGAGGCCTCTCACTGCCTGACTTTTGAACCTATTACACTGCCACAGTAGTGAAAACAGCCCGGTACTGGTACAAAAGGAGACATATAGACCAGTGGAAAAGAGTAGGGACCCCAGAGATGTCACCACCCTCCTATGAACAGATGATACTTAACAAAGCCCCCAAGATTTTAAACTGGGGTAAGAATGGACTCTTTAAGAAATGGTGCTGGCAAAATTGGATATCCATCTGCAAAAAACTAAAACAAGACCCATATCTCACACCTCATACAAAAGTCAACTCAAATTCGATAAAAGACCTAAATATAAAATCTAAAACGATAAAGCTCATCCAAGACAAAATAGGATCAACAATGGAAGTTTTAACACACAATGTAGACAGACTTCAAAATCTGACAAAGCACATTTAATAGAAGAGAAAATAGATAAATGGGAACTACTAAGAATCAAACACTTTTGCTGATCCAAATACTTCATCAAAAGAAGTAAAAGACCACCTACAGAATTGGAAAAAATATTTGGCAACTCTATGTCAGACCAACATCAGATTTCCATGATCCATAATATATTACAAAATATCAACAAGGACAAATAATCCAATTAAGCGATGGGTGAAGGAGCTGGACAGACATTTCTCTAAAGAGGATATCCACACAGCTGAACAACACATGCAGAATTGCTCACGATCATTAGCTATTAAAGAAATTCAAATCAAAACAACAATGAGATACCATCTCTCCCCAACAAGGTTGGCCATGATCCAATAAACACAAAACAACAAATGCTGGAGAGGCTGTGGACAAATTGGAACTCTCCTATACTGCTGATGGGATTGCAAAATGGTACAACATCTTTGGAAAACAGTCTGGTGCTTCCTTAAAAATCTGGAGCTAGATATACCATTTGATCCTGTCATTACACTGCTCAGAATTTATCTTTCAGAAACAAAGGTTGTCACACAAACAGACACATGTACACGAATATTTGTTGCAGCACAGTCCACAATAGCAAAAAGTTGGAATCAACCCTGATGCCCATCGACAGATGAATGGATAAGCAAACTATGGTACATATACTCAAGGGAACACTATGCTATGATAAAAAACAATGACAATTTTAGAAAACATAACATGGTCTCATTTTGAAGAGATCATAATGAGTGAAATCAATCAATGTCAAAAGGACAAATTTTGTATGAGACCCCTCTTATAAGGACTAAACAAGAGACTTATCCACAGAAGAAAATGACTGTGTTGGCTACATGGGTGGGTGAAGGCTGCGGGTTTATCATAGATAAGGTAACTGATAGATGTTAGAAATTTTATTCTTTCACTGTAATCAATAAAAGATAAAAAAGTTCAAAAAAAGAAATGTAATAGAGGAGTCTCAGCAACCACAAAACCAACCCTGAAAAAGGTGAAAAATCAGCTCACGAAGAAGAATGTCCCAGAACAGATTAATAAGAACAACAGAGAAAACATCAACACAAAAATAAACATAGCACAATGACAGCACTAAACACATACCTATCAATAATTACTTTGAATGTGAATGGACTGAAGACTCAGTAAAGAGACATCGAGTGATATCTTGGATCAAAAGATATGACCCATCCATATGTTGCCTACAAGAAACTCACTTTAGACTTAAAGACAGGAACAAACTGAAAATTAAAGGATGGAAGATTATATATCAAGCTAACAACGAACAAAGAAGAGAAGATGTGGCAACTCTAATTTCGGATAAAATAGATTTAATGTAAAGTCCACCATCGTGGACAAGGATGGACACTGTTTATTGCTGAAAGGTTCAATACACAGTAGGACTTAACAATATTAAACATTTATGCACCTAGTATTAGAACATCTAAATACATCAAAGAAACACTGACTACACTAAAAAATGAGATAGATCACTCCACAACAATAGTGGGAGACTTCAACACTCCACTCTCAATATTGGACAGAACATCTAGAAAAAAGCTTAATAAAGACACAGAAGACCTTAATGCTACAATTAGCCCACTAGACCTGACATATACAGAACTTTCTATCCAACAGCAGACAACTATATCTTCTTTTCCAGTGCACATGGTACATTCTTCAGAATGGACCATGCATTAGGATACAAAGCAATTCTCAACAAAATCCATACCACTGAATTAATGCAAAGTATCTTCTCAGATCATAAAGCCATAAAAGTTGAAATCAACAGCAGAAAAAACATAGAAAGTGGAACTCATGGAAACTGAACAACATGCTCAAAAAGCCATGGGTTATAGAAGAAATTAAGGATGAAATAAAGAAATTTACGGATTCCAATGAGAATGAAAACATTTTCTACCAGAACCCATGGGATACAGCCAAAGCAGTGCTGAGGGTTGAGTGTATCTCTGTAAATGTACACGTCTGGAAGAAAGAAATAAACCAAACTAAAGAATTAACCCCATTGCTTGAACAAGGAGAGAGAGAACAGATGAACCCCTCAGGCACCAGAAGAAAACAGATCATAAAGGTTACAGCAGAACTAAACAAATTAGAGAACAGAAGAACTACTGAAAAAAACTGAAAAGACTAAAAGCTAGTTTGTTTAAAAGATCATGACAAACCATTGCCTAAACTTATTAAAGAAAAACAGGAAAGGAAACAAATAACCCAAATAAGAAATCAGATGAGAGCTGTCATAACAGATCCAACAGATATCAAAAATTTCATAGCTGAATACTTTGAAAGACTGTATTCTAACAAGTTTGAAAACCTAGAGGAAATGGACAACTTCCTTGATTCATATCATCTACCCAAATTATCACAAGGTGAAGCAGAACAACTAAATAAATCCATCAGAAAGGAAGAGATTGAAAAAGTCATCAGAAAACTACCAAGCAAAATAAGACCGGGCCCAAATGGCTTCACTGCAGAATTCTACCAGGCTTTTACAGAAGAGTTATCTCCAATACTACTAAGACTATTTCACAGTATACAAAGGGATGGAATACTCCCACTCACTCTATGAAGCCAGCATATCCCTGGTACGAAAGCGAGAACTACAGACCAATATCACTCATGAATCTAGATGCAAAAATCTAAAACAAAATTCTTGCCAACAGAATACAACAGCATATCAAAAAAAATAATACATCATGATCAAGTTGGATTCATACCAGGGATGCAAGGCTGGTTCAACATCAGAAAAACAATTAATGTGATCAACCACATAAATACCACAGAAGACAAGAACCACCTGATCTTGTCTGTTGATGCAGAAAAAGCATTTGATAAATTCCAACACCTATTCATGCTAAAAAATCTCAGCAAAATAGGAATAGATGGCCAATTCCTCCATGCAATAAGGGCCATTTATACAAAGCTAACTGCCTACATCATCCTGAATGGAAAGAGACTGAAACAGTTTCTCTTGAGAACAGGAACTGGACAAGGATGCCCACTCTCACCTCTCCTATTCAACATCGTACTAGAAGTTCTAGGCAGAGCAATTAGACAAGACCAAGAAATACAGGGCATCTACATCAGCAAAGAAGAACTAAAAATCTCCCTATTTGCTTATGATATGATTGCATACACAGAGAATTCCAAAGAATCCATAGGAAATTACTCAAACTGATACAAGAGTTAGGCAAGGTCTCAGGATACAAGATAAACATAAGTAAATCAGTAGGATTCCTTTATACCAACAACGAGATTATTAAGGAAGAAATCACCAAGTCAATACCATTTACCATAGCTCTTAACAAGATAAAGTACCTAGGAATAAATTTAACCAGAGAAGTAACAGAACTTTACACAGAGAACTACAAACCATTACTACAAGAAACTAAGAGAGACTTACATAAATGGAGAAACCTAACATGCTCATGGATAGGAAGACTTAACATTGTGAAAATATCTATTTTACCCAAAGCAATCTACTTATATAATGCAATCCCAATACAATCCCAGTGACATTTTTTAATGAGATGGGGGAACAAATTACCAACTTTGTCTGGAAAGGCAAGAAACCCCAGATAAGTAAAGCATTACTAAAGAAGAAGAACACACTGAGAGGCCTCTCATTAACGGACCTTAGAATATATTACACTGCCACAGTAGTCAAAACAGCTTGGTACTAGTACAGAAACAGACAGATAAGTGGAACCGAATCGAGACCGCAGAAACGACATCATCTGCCTATGAACAGTTGATGTTCAACAGTGGCCCTAAGACATTAAACAGGGGTAAAAACAATCTCTTCAACAAATGGTGCTGGCAAATTCAGATATCCATCTGCACTAAACTGAAACAAGATCCATATCTTACACCTTACATGAAAACCAACTCAAACTAGATAGAGACCTAAATATCAAATCTAAAACAATAAAGCTCATCCAAGAGAAAGTAGGAACAACAATGGAAGGTTTAATACACAATGCAGACAGACTTCAAAATCTGTCAAACAAACCACAATCATCAGAAAAGAAAATAGATAAATGGGAATTGCTAAGAATCAATCACTTTTGCTCATCCAAAGACTTTATTAATAGAATTAAAAGGCTACCTACAGAATGGGAAAAAATATCTAGCAACTCTATGTCAGACTGATGCCTGATCTCCATAATCTATAAGGTATTACAAAGTATCAATAAGAAAAAGATAAATCATCCTATTAAGCGATGGGCAAAGGAGATGGACAAACACTTCTCTAAAGGGGAGATCCAGGCAGCCAAATAACACATGTAGACATGCTCAGGATCATTAGCTATGAAAGAAATTCAAATCAAAACGACAATGAGATACCATCTCACCCCAACAAAGTTGGGTGTGATCCAAAAAATGCAAAACAACAAATGCTGGAGAGGCTGTGGAGAAAGTGGAACTCTCCTACACTGTTGGTGGGGTTGCAAAATGGTGCAACCTCTTTGGAAAGCAATTTGGTGCTCCCTTAAAAAAACGGATATAGATATACCATTTGACCCCGCAATTCCACTGCTTGGAATATATCCTACAGAATCAAGGCCATTCACACCAACAGATACATGCACACGAATGTTCATCGCAGCACAGTCCACAACAGCAAAAAGATGGAATCAACCCAGATGCCCAATAACAGAGGAATAGATAGGTAAACTATGGTATATATATTCATTGGAACACTATGCAATGATAAAGAACAATGATGATTGCATAAAACATCTCTTAACCTTGTTTCAACTGGAGGACATTATACTGAGTGAAAGTAGTGAGTGACAAAAGGACAAATACTGTATGAGACCCCTATGATAAGTACTTAAAAACAGACTCATGCATAGAAGAAAAGACTCTTTGAAGGCTGCAAGGGTGGTGAGGGAGGGAGGGTTTAGATTAGATAGCTAATAGAAATTTGGTTGGGTGAAATCGGTGACAGCACACATTAGAAATAAGATCAAAAGTAACTGGACTTCAACACAATTTCAGTACTCCTCCCATCTTAACCCAGTATTGCAAGGACAGAGTAGCTGGGGCAGGGGGTTGGGGACCATGCTTTCAGGCAAAATCGAGGCCAACTGTCACAGCTAGTGTTTTGCTAATGAGGACTCTCTGAATCCCTCATTGGTCAGTAGCATCCGGGGTCTTAAAAGCTGCCAAGCTGTCATCTGAGGGTACAGCAAATGGTCCCAACTCAACAGGAACGGATGATCACCAAGGACAAGAATGACATGGCAGAAAGGCCGAAGACAGAGGGACTCACGTGAGTGGGTCTCTACATTGACTCGTGACCAGAAGAACCAGATGGTGCCTGGCCACCACCAGTGATATCCACGATGGAGCTCACAAAGTGGAGTGTCACTGGTAACAAGAGAGTAAATAGGGGTGTACCCTGAGGCCTTCAGTAAAAGACCACAATTGATGGTCTGGGTGCTTCGGAGTTCTCCAGGAAGCATGGACCCTGGCCCTGATGCTGCCCCGTCCATAAATCATAATGAAGGTCAACCTTTCCGACAGCAATGAATTGGGCTTGGTGATGCAGAGTAACCATATCTTGTGGGAATTTTATCGTTCTATGCATCTATAGGATGCCATCCTGCTGACCTCTTGCTGGAGGAACGGGAGTGGGTGGCAAGGACAGGTAGGAGACTGTTGGGAGAATAGGACATGCATGGAGCAGAGAGGAGGGGTGTGCTGTCACCAGGCAGGGAGAACAGTGGGAGCTACATATAGGTGAGCATGCAAATTTATATGGGGATGTACATTTTCATTCAGTCATAATAAAAAAAAAAATCAAACAACAGGAAAACAAAAACAAAAACATATCAAACAAACAGCAACCAAAAAGTAGCAGGAATGGCAATACTAATCTTAGATAAAACAGACTGTAAAACAAAACCGGCCATAAAAGACAAAGGACATTACATAATGATCAAAGGGACAAGCCACTGTGAGGTCATAACCATAGTAAATATCTATGCACCCAACAACAATCCTCTAAAGTGCATATAACAAACTCTAACAGCACTGAAAACAGAACTTGACAATTCCACAATAATAGGAGATTTCAACATACTTTTATCAGTAAAGACAAAAATGTCTAGAAAGAAATGGACAGAGGCAGAAAATATTCCCCCTGAGAACAAGAACAAGACAAGAATGTCTTTATTACCACTCCTATTTAACACTGCTCTGGAAGTTCTACCTACAGCAATAAGGCAAGGAAAAGAAATAGAAGGCATCCAAACTGGTAATGAAGTTAAACTATTCGTATTTGAGGATGATATGATACTATACATAGAAAACCTGAAAGACTCTACAAGTAAACTACTGGAACTAATAGCAATATTCAACAGAGGAGCCAGATACAAGATAAACATACAAAAATCAGTTGGGCTCTTTTATACTAATAAAGAGAACTACCAAAAGGAAATGAAGAAAACAATACCATTTATAACAGCCCCTAAAAAAATAAAACACTTAGGAATAAATCTAATCAGGTATGTAAAAGAAATCTACAAAACAGTATGGCAAGAAATTAAGAGACCTATAATAAGTGGAAATATATACCACGCTCATGGATAGGTAGACACAACATTGTGAAAATGTCAACTCTACCCAAAGCAATCTATAAGTACAATTCAGTCTCAACCCCCAAACCAACAGCATTCTTTAAAGAAATGGAAAAATTAATCATTAACTTCATACGAAAGGGAAGAGGCCTCAGATAAGTAAAGGAGTATTGAACAATAAAGTAGGAGGACTCACACTAACCTGACCTCAGAGCCTACTATACAACTATGGTAGTCAAAACAGCCTGGTACTGGTACAACAACACACATGTTGACCAATGGAACAAAATCAAGAACCTAAACATAAATCCATGCACCTCTGGTCACCTGATCTTTGACAAAGAGCCAAAGTCCACTGTATAGGGAAAATGATACAGTGCCTCCCTAAAAAGCTAGAAATGGAAATATCATGTGATGCAGCAATCCTACTCCTGGGAATATATGCTAGAGGAATAAGATCTGCCACATGAACAGACATATGCACATCCATGTTTACTGCAACATTATCCACAACAACCAAAAGATAGAAATAATTTAAGTACCCATCAATAGATGAACAGATAAACAAACTAGTGTATATACATAACAATAAAGGAGAATGATGAATCCAGGAAACATCTCACAATACGGATCGCTCTAGAGGGCACTATGTTGAGTGAAACAAATCAACCACGAGAGACCACTATGACAAAATTTCATGGAAATATTTAGACACAAAATGAAACGATCTTTGACGGCTACGAGGGACGGGAGGGGTGAGGATGGAAAAGCACTGTCATTGAGCTTCTGACTCATAGCAACCCTGTAAGTAGAACTGCCCACAGAGTTTCCAAGGAGTGGCTGGCAGATGTGTACTGCTGAACTGTTGGTTAGTAGTTGTAGCTCACCGTAGCTCTCAACTACCACACTACCAGGTAAGTGGTAGCTTTGGTGAAGGCTAAGAGAGTACACAGTACTGGGGAAGCCAGCACAATGTGACCTAAGTAAGGTCATGGAACTTCACAGGGACATCCAAACTCCCAGAGGGGCCAAATTACTTGGCTGAGCATGGTCTCAAGGAATCTTTAGCTCAATTGGGATAATATAGGTCATAAAGAAAATATACATCCTACTCTGGTGCATAGCATCTGAGGTCTTAAAGCCTTGTACACAGCCATCTAAGACGCTCCACTGATCTCACATTGTCTGGAGCAAGACAGAGTAAAGAGAACCAAAGACACTACAAAAAGATTAGTCCAAAAGACTGCTGGACCACAAGTACAAGCACCTCCACAAGACTGAATCCAGCACAGCTAGATGGTGCCTGGCTACCACCATCACGGGGTCCCTGACAGAACTTGAGAAAAAAGTGGAACAAAATTCTAACTCACCAAACCAACCAAAAAGATCAAAAGACCAGACCTACTGATCTGACAGAGACTGGAGAAACACAATGAGTATGGTCCCCAAGCCAGGTCTCTCTTTTAATTCAGTACTGAAACTACTTCTGAGCTTCAATCTACAGTCAAAGATTAGACAGGCCCATAAAATAAAATGAGTTTAATGGACACACCAGCCTAGGAGCATGGAGGAGAGGACACGGGGAGCAGAAAACCTGGTAATAAGGAACTCGAGGTTGAGAAAGGGAGAGCATTGACATGTCACAGAGGTGGTAACCAATGAGAAATGAATTTACTCTGTAAACCCTCATCTAAAATACAATTTTTTAAAAAAAAATTGTACTTCTAGTACTGGACAGAACTTTCAAACTAATACTTGATTCCTGCACTGAAAATGACATAAAATGCTAAGTGAAATAATAATAATAATAAAACGAAGCTATCCTATTTTGCTCTTCTCCCTTTTGGAAAATATATTTCTTATGTTATCATTCTTCGTCCATCAAACAAACAAACAAAAATCCTAAAAACCAAAATGGAGAAACAGAAACAAAGATTAATTGAAAATACCCTCTTTATACCTAAATCAGTGATTTTGGGGGGATATACAGACTAAGAAGAATACTTGTGTGATGCAAATGATTAAATGCTTGTCTGCTAACTGAAAAGTTGGCAGTTTGAATCTACCCAAAAGGGGAATTCAAAGAAAGGCCTGACAATCTACTTCCAACAGTTCACCATCATAGGAAACTTTCCGGTACACAGTTCTACTCTGATAAGCATGGGGTATACATGAGTCAGAACCAACTGGACAGAGCCGTGGGTTTTAACTCTATGCCTCCCACTCCCTACCAAAGTGTGTGTCAACTCAGCTACGCAATAATTTTCAGTACTGTGCGACTGTCTACCATTCTGTCATCTGATGTGATTTTTCTATGTGTTGTAATTTCTACTTCTATGATATTAACAGTGAGGTAGGATTAGAGTTAGTTATGTTTATGAGGCAGGACTCAATCTACAAAACTAGGTTGTATCTGGAATCAATTGCTTTTGAGAGACATGGAGACCTCATTACCACCAGGCAAGAAGATCCAGGAGGGCCAGTCCTTTGGATTCAGGATCCCTGTACTAAAAAACTCCTAGAGCAGGAGATGACTGATAAGGACTTTTCACCACAGCCAATAAGACAAAAAATCTTTTCCTAAAGCTGGTGCCCTGAATTCAAACTTCTAGCCTGTTAAACTGAAAGAGTACATTTTTCTTTGTTTACAGGAGCACCAGATAACTCAGATCTTTTACTTCATTTTTAATGTAGACTACTATATGATTTAGCAAGTTCAAGAAGTGAATTTGTTGTTGGTCAAAAGAAAGACATGAGTATTATTCATTCATTTAAAAACTTTGATAAATGTCTACTAATCTACTAATCATCAAGGAATATACAGTAAAGAGCACAAGAGAAACTATCCTTACTATCTACAGTTTGGTCTACCAGAAAAGATAGGTGATTAGTGATCTTTGCAAATATAGTTATTATAAAAGAATAAATGAGATCTTTTCAAAGTTTGAAAATCTTCCATTTTCAGGTTGATATTAAAAATATTTAACAGCTGACAATACCACCAACCAATCAAGACAGACAGAAGCTCGTCAGCCATAGCAAAGAGTACTGGCTGAACATTTGCCCTGGTTATATCCATTTATGGCCTTCTACTAATATTAAGTGAAATGGTAGTACAAAACCAGTCATTCTAAATAAGTTTCCTTACAAGTTTTTGGTTACAAAGTTTAAAAATATAAGTAGAATGATGAAAAAACTTACCCAGATTTTAAAATTTTGGAGTTTTTGGTTTATTAATTTTTAGTTATATTAATTTATTTTGTAAAATTTTATTAATATTTTAAATAAGTAATACAGCTACATGATTAAAAAATCAAAAGGTATTAAAGGCTATTTGTTGAAAAGAGTTTCTTCCACTCTGCTCTGAAGAAAACCAATGTTACTTGTTTTCTTGTGTATCATTCCAGAAGTACTCTCTATATAATTTGTGTTGTTATAAAATAACTAAATAAATATCCTTAGACTAGAAGCTGTGGGTCAACAGAGAAATGATCAGGTGTCTAACTAAGGTAAACAAACATGATGAGAAATAGTGCTTCATGTTAGCCTTAGGAAAATGAATTTCATTCACTTGTAGGAAACAGCATTCTGTATTACTTTGTATTCCAGAGTAAAGATGCTCCCTTAAGGAAGAAGGCTTTGGCTGTACGTTTTAAAGAACAGACATTTTACACCCATTACCCTATGCATTAGTGAGCTAAAATGGACTGGTATTGGCTGCTTTGAACCAGATAATCACATGGCCTGCTGTACTGGAAATGACAATTTGAAGGGGAAGGAGAGCACATTCATTGTCAAAAGAACACTTCAAGATCTATCCTAAAGTATAATGCTATCAGTGATAGGGTAATATTCCATATACCTACCAGGAAGACCAGTTAATATGACTACTATTCAAATTTACACATTAACCTCTAACGTCAAAGTTAAAGAAATTAAAAATCTGTACCAACTTATGTAGTCTGAGATTGATCAAACATGCAATCAAGATGCATTGATAATTACTGGCAATGAAATGTGGAAGTTGGAAACAAAGAAGATGGATAAGTAGCTGGAAAATACAGCCTTAGTGATAGAAACAATGCCACAGATTACAGGACAGAATTTGGCAATACCCATGACCTATTCACTGGAAATACCTTTTTTCAACGATATAAGTGGCAACTATATTTATGGACCTCACCAGATGGAACACTCAAGAATCAAATTGACTACATCTATGGAAAGAGATCATGGAAAAGCTCAATATAATCAGTCAGAACAAAGCCAAGGGCTGGCTACAGACTGATCATCAATTGCTCATATGCAAGTTGAAGATGAAGCTGAAGAAAATTAAAACAAGTCCACAAGACCAAAAAGGTGACCTTGAGTACATTCCACCTGAATCTGGAGACCACCTCAAGCACAGATTTGGTGCACTGAACACTGATGACAGAAGATCAGAGGAGATGTTGGATGACATCAAGAGTGTCATACATGAAGAAAGTAAGACCATTAAAAACATGGGAAAGAAAGAAAAGACCAAAATGGACATCAGAAGTGACTCTGAAAATTGCCCTTGAATGAAGAGTAGCTAAAGTGCATGAAAGAAAAGACAAAGTAAGAGCTGAACAAAGGATTTCAAAGGGCAGTGCAAGAAGAAAAAGTTAAGTATTATGATGAAATGTGCAAATATCTGGAGCCAGGAAACCAAAAGGGAAGACTATGCTTGGCATTTCTCAAGAGAATGATATGAAGAAAAAATTCAAACCAAAGAGAAAATTTATTTTCTCAAAGTAGGCTAGAAGTACAAATTCAGGGCTTCAACTCCAGGAGACTTTCTCTCGTGGCTCTAGGGGAAGGTCTTTGTCATTAGCATTCCCCTGGACTAAGAGGTTCTCAAAGGAACCCTGGGTCGAAAGGTTATACTCTGCTTTCAGCACTGCTTTCTTTCTTGATGATATGAAGTCCTCTGTCTCTCTGCTCACTTTTCTCCTTTATATCTCAAAAGAGTTGGCTTAAGACACTATCCAATCATGTAGAGCTCTTTAATGTAACTGCCACTAATACATTCGATTGTGTGGATCATAACAAATTATGGACAACGTTGCAGAGAATGAGAATTCTGGAACACTAAATTGTGCTCATGAGGAATCTACATATGGATCAAGAGGCAGTTGTGCAAACAGAACAAGGAGACACTGCGTGGTTTCCGGTCAGGAAAGGTGTGTGTCAGGGTTGTATCCTTTCAGCATACCTTTTCAATCTGTATGCTGAGCAAATAATCCGAGAAACTGGTCTATATGAAGAAGAATGAGACATCAGGATTAGAGGAAGACTCACTAACAACCTGTGTTATCCAGATGACACAACCTTCCTTGCTGAAAGTGAAGAGGATTTGAACACTTACTAATGAAGATCAAAGACCACAGCCTTCACTATGGATTGCACCTCAATATCAAGAAAACAAAAATCTTCACAACTTGACCAGTAAGCAACATCATGATAAATGGAGAAAGGATTGAGGTTGTCAAGGGTTTCATTTTCCTTGGTTCCACAATCAATGCCCATGGGAAGCAGCAGTCAAGAAATCAAAAGATGCACTGCATTGGGAAAATCTGCTGTAAAGGACCTCTTTAAAGTATTAAGAAGTAAAGATGTCACCTTGAAGACTAACGTGTGCCTAACCCAAGCCACGGTCTTTTCAATCACATCATATGCATGTGAAATCTGGACAATGAATAAGACAGAAGAAATATTGATGCCTTTGAATTGTGGTGTTGGAGAAGAATGTTGAACGTACCATAGACTGTCAAAAGAACAAACAGATCTGTTCTGGAAGAAGTACAACCAGAGTGCTCCTTTGAAACAAAGATAGTGAGACTGCATCTTACATACTTGGGACATGTTGTCAGGAGGGATCAATCCCTGGAGAAGGACATTATGCTTGATAGAGCAGAGGGTCAGTGAAAAAGAGGAAGACCTTCAACAAGACAGACTGACACAGTGCCTGTAACGATGTGCTTAAACATAAAAATGATTGTGTGCCATTAGGAACAAGAACAACATTAAGTGGACTTCAGCATAACTTGAGTACTGCTTCCATCTTGACTCAATACTGCAAGGATAGAGTAGCTGGGGCGGGGGGCGGGGGACCATGCTTTTAGGCGAATTCCAGGCCAATTGGCACAACTAGCGTTTTGCTAAGAGAGCTCTCTGAACCCCACATTGGTGAGTGGCGTCTGGGGTCTTAAAAGCTGTCAAGCTGCCATCCGAGGACACAGCAAATGGTCCCAACTCAGCAGGAAAGGATGCTCACCGAGGGCCAAAATGGCATGCGGTAAAGACAATCGAGAAGACAGAGAGACCCACAAGCGTGGGTACCTACATCGACCTGGGACCAGAAGAACCGGGTGGTGCCCGGCCACGACCAGTGATAGCCATGACGGAGCTCACAGAGAGGAGCCTCACTGGGAACACAAGAATAAAAAGAGGTGCATCATGAAATCTCCACTAAAAGACCTCAATTGATGGTCCAGCGGTTCTGGGGTTCCTCTGAGAGCATGGCTCCTGGCCCTGATGCTGCCTGTTCCCATAAATTATAACAAAGGTCCACTCTTTGGACAGGAATGGAATGGACTTGGCAATGCAGAGTAACCATATGTTGGAAGCACTTTATGGTTCTATACATCTATAGGATATCATCTTGCTGACCTCTGGATGGAGGAAGGGGAGTGGAAGGAGAGGAGGGGAAAGGAGACTGTTGGGAGGATGAGACATGTATGGAGCAGAGAGGAATAGTGTTCAGTCACCGGACAGGGAGAGCAGCGGAAGCTGCATATGGGGGGCATGTAAATTTACATGTGAATGTACATTTTCACTCAGTTATGTTAAATAAAATTAAAAAAAAAATGATTGTGTGCATCACGCAGGACTGGGCAGTATTTTGTTCTGCTGTGCATAGTGTCGTTATGAGTCAGAACCAACTCAATGGCACCTAATAACACAACAGCAATCTATTATGTCTGTCAGTTTGTCATATGGTGGGGGCTATGTGTTGCTGTGATGCTGGAGGCTATGCTACCAGTATTCAAATATCAGCAAGGTCATTCTTGGCAGAGAGATTTCAGCTGAGCTTCCAGACTAAGACACACTAGGAAGAAAGGCCTGACAATCTACTTTTGAAAAGAATCAGACAATCAAAATCTTATGAAAACTCTCAGGGGACATCGAGGCCAAGTGGCATAACCAGCGTATTGCTAAGAGAGTCTTGTGTGGATCGTAACAAATTATGGACAACGTTGCAGAGAATGAAAATTCTGGTGAGTGGCATCTGAGGTCTTAAAGCTAGCAAGCTGCCATCTGAGGAACACCAAGTGGTCCCAACTGAGCTGGAACAACAACATGAGGGAAAAAGAGCCCAGAAGACAGAAAGACCCATGTGAATGGGTGATTACATCATGTGACCGGAAGAACCAGATGGAACCTGGCCACCACCAATGACAGCTGTGATGGGGCTCACAATGTTGAGTCTCAGTGGCAACAAGGGAAAAAGGGGTACATGCTATGAATTCCACTAAAAGACCACAATTGATGGTCGAAGGCCTGAGAGTTCCCTTAGGAGCATGGCCCCTAGACCTGTTGCTGCTCCTGATCATTACTGAGGAGAACTCTTCAAGTAGGAATGGAATGGACTCAGAAACACAGAGTGATCTTATTGTGTGTGCACTTGATGGTTCTATGCATCTATAGGATGTAGTCCTACTGGCCTCTTATTAGAGGGTAGTGGAGAGGGTGGAGAGGAGGGGACAGGAGATTGTTAAGAGGATACAACATGTCTGGAATGGAAAGGAGGAGTGTACTATCACTGGGCAAGGAGAGCAGAAGGAGCTGCAGACAGGTGGGCATGCAAACTTGAATTGTAGACTTTCATTCAATCACAATAAAAAAATATGACTAACAGCAGAATATTGTCTGATATAGTGCTGGAAGATGAGCCCCTCAGGTTGGAATGTACTCAAAATATGACTGGGGAAGAAGAGTTGCTTCCTCAAAGTAGAGTTGACTTTAATGATATGGATGAAGTCAGGCTTTCAGGACCTTTATTTCCTGATGTAGCATGACTGAAAATGAGAAGAGCTGCCAACATCCATTAATAATCAGAACCTAGAACATACAAAGTATGCATCTGTTTGGTAAAGCAGAGGGTGGGCGAAAGAAAGGAAAGCCCTCAATGAGATGGACTGACACAGTGGCTGCAACAATGGGCTCAAACATAGCAACAACTGTGAGGATGCTGCAAGACTGGATAGTGTTTCATTCTGTTGTGCATAGGGTAGCTATAAATAAAAAATGACTCAACAGCACCTAATAGCAATGACAATCCATCTCATTATATCATAGTGACAGGATTCACAACACATAGGGAAATCACATCAGATGAAAAACTGGTAGACAATCATACAATACTAGGAATCACAACCTAGCCAAGTTTACAGGTATTTTGGGGGCACACAATTCAATCCATGCACTGATGATGGCACAGCACTGGGCAATGTTTCTTTCGGTTGTACAGACCATAGCTTTGAGTTGACACGGACTCAGTGTCGTCTGACCATAACATAGATGTGTATGTGTACATATATATAGTTCCAGAAATACAAATATAGTTATCTTTTTAAGGAATTGTGGTTTGCTTTCTTACATTGAGATATTATTTCCATGCCATAAAGTTCACATTTTATAACATAAAACTCAGTGATTTTTAGTGTATTTACAAAACTGTAGAACCATTAATACTGATCTTCTTACTAACGTATATTGTCACCAATTTCACCCAACCAAATTTCTAACAATTATCTAATCTAAACCCTCGTCCCTTGCCCTCCTGTCCTCCCACCCTCCCCACCTTTGTAGCCGTTAAAGAGTCTTTTCTGTTATGTATGTTTTTAAGTTTTTATCGTAGGGGTCTCATATAATAATTGTCCTTCTGTCGCTGACTAGATTCACTCAACATAATGTCCTCCAGTTGAGACCAAATTGACAGATGTTTCCTGCTATCATCATTGTTCTTTATCAATGTGTAATACTCCACTGAGTATATATACCAAAGTTTACCCATCCATTCTTCTGTTGTTGGGCATCTGGGTTGATTCCAACTTTTTCCTGTCGTGGATTGTGCTGCAATGAACATTCGTGTGCATATATCAGTTGGTGTGAATGGCCTTGATTTTGTAGGGTATATTCCAAGCAGAGGAATTACTGGGTCAAATGATGTATCTATATCCATTATTTTAAGGTAACGCCAAATTGCTTTCCAAAGAGGTTGTACCATTCTGCAATCCCACCAACAGTGTAGGAGAGTTCCAGTCTCTCCACAGCCTCTCCAACATTCATTGTTTTGCATTCTTTGGATCATGGCCAATCTTATTGAGGTGAGAAGGTATCTCATTGTCGTTTTGATTTGAATTTCTTTAATAATGGTCATGAGCATGTCCACATGTGTTTTTTGGCTGCCTGGATCTCTTCTTTAGAGAAGTGTCTGTCGTCTCCTTTGCCCATCACTTACTTGGATGATTTGTCTTTTTCTTACTGATATTTTGTAGAACCTTATAGATTATGGAGATCAGGCATCGGTCTGACATAGAGTTGCCAAATATTTTTTCCCATTCTGTAGGTGGTCTTTTAATTCTTTTGATGATGTCTTCGGATGAGCAGAAGTGTTTGATTCTTATTAATTCCCATTTCTCTATTTTCTCTTCTGATGAATGCATTTGTCAGAGTTTGAAGCCTATCTATATTGCGTATTAAAGCGTCCACTGTTGATCCTATTTTATCTTGGATGAGCTTTATCATTTTAGCTTTTATATTTAGGTCTTTTATTGGATCTGACTCGATGGCACTTGGCTTTTGTCACCCAATTTTAGTTGATTTTTGTATAAGGTGTGAGATATGGGTCTTGTTTCAATTTTTTGCACATGGATATCCAATTATGCCACCACCATTTGTTAAAGAGACCATTCTTACACCAGTTCAAAATCTTGGGGCCTTTGTCAAGTATCACCTGTTCATAGGAGGATGGTGGCATCTCTGAGGTCTCTACTCTTTTCCACTGGTCTGTACGTCTCTTTTTGTACCAGTACCAGGCTGTTTTGACTACTGTGACAGCGTAATAGGTTTTAAAGTCAGGTGGTGAGAGGCCTCCCAATATGTTCTTCTTTTTCAGTAGTGCTTCACTTATTCGGGGCTTCTCCCTTTCCAAATAAAGCTGATAATTTGTTTCTCCATCTCATTAAAAAATGTCATTGGAATTTGTATTGGGATTGCATTATATAAGTATATTGCTTTGAGCAAAATAGACATTTTCACAATATTGAGTCTTCCTATCCATGATCAGGGCAGATTACTCCACTTATGTAAGTCTCTCCTAGTTTCTTGTAGTAAGGTTTTGTAGTTTTCTCTGTAAAGATCTCTTATTTCTCTAGTTAGATTTATTCCTAGGTAGTTTATCTTCTCGGGGGGCTATAGTAAATGGAATGGATTTGGTGATTTCTTCTTTAATAATTTCACTATTGGTATAAACGAATTCTATTGATTTAGTTATGGTTATCTTGTATCCTGATATTGGGCTGAATTCTTCTATTAGCTCTAATAGTTTACTTATGGATTTCTTAGGATTCTCTGTACAAACAATCATATCATCTGCGAAGAGGGAAATCTTTACTTATTCATTGCCAATATGGATGCCTTTTATTTCTTTGAGTTGTCTAATTCCTCTGGCTAGAACTTCTTGCACAATGTTGAATAGAAGTGGCGAGAGCAGGCATCCTTGTCTAGTTTCTGTTCTCAAAGGGAATTCTTTCAGTCTTTATTCTTTCACCATTCAGGATGATAAAAGCAGTTGGCTTTGCATAGATGCTACTGATTATATTGAGGAATTTCCTCTTTATTCCTATTTTTCTGAGAGTTTTAAGTATGAATGAATGTTGAACTTTGTCAAATGCCTTTTCTGCATCAATTGACAAAATCAGGTGATTTTTATCTTTTGTGTTACTAATATGGTTGATTACATTAATTGTTTTTCTGATGTTGAACCAGCCTTGCATCTCTGGAATGAAACCAACTTGATCATGATGAAATGATTTTTTTTATATGCTGTTGAATTCTATTGGCTAGAATTTTGTTGAAGATTTTTGCATCTAGATTCATGAGTGATATTGGTCTGTAATTTTCTTTTTTGTGGGATCTTTCCCTGGTTTTGGTATCAGGGTTATGCTGGCTTCATAGAATGAATTTGGAAGTATTTCATCTCTTTCTATGGTGTAAAATAGCCTCATTAGTATTGGAGTTAATTCTTCTCTAAAAGTTTGGTAGAATTCTCTGGTGAAGCCACCTGGGCCAGGACTTTTTTTGGTTCGTAGATTTTTCATGACTTTTTCAATCTCTTCCTTTGTGATAGATTTATTAAGTTGATCGATTTCTCCTTGTGATAGTCTTGGTGCGTCATATGAATCTAGAAATTTGTCCATTTTCCCCAGATTTTCAAACCTGTCAGAGTATAGCTTTTCATAGTATTCTGATATATTTTATTTCAGTTGGGTCTGTTGTAACATCTCCCAACTCATTTCTTAATTGGGTTATTTGTATCTTCTGTTGTTTTTCTTTTGTAAGTTTAGCCAATGGTTTATCAATTTCGTTGATCTTTTCAAAGAACCAGCTTTTGGTTTTATTAACTTTTTCAATCGTTTTTCTATTCTCTAATTCATTTAGTTCTGCTCTAATCTTTATAATCTGTTTTCTTCTGGTGTCTGAGGGGTTTCTTTGTTGCTCTCTTTCTACTTGTTCAAGGTGTGAGGTTAATTCTTTAATTTGTGCTCTTTCTTCTTTCCATCAGTGTGTATTTATAGAGATAAACTGACCTCTGAGCACTGCTTTTGCTGTATCCCATAAATTCTGGTAGGATGTGTTTTCATGCTCATTTGAATCCATAAATTTCTTTAATATGTCTCTAATTTCTTTTATAACCCAAGGTTTTATGAGTAAAGCATTGTTCAGTTTCCACAAGTTTGAATTTTTACCTATGAATATTCTGTTATTGATTTCAACTTTTATAGCTCTGTGGTCTCAGAAGGTACTTTGCAATAAATCAATGGTTTGGATTTTATGGAGAATTTTTTTATGACCTAACATATGGTCTATTCTGGAGAATGTTCCATGTGTTTTGGAGAAAAAGGTGTGTTTATTTGCTGATGGATGAAAAGATCTATATATGCTGATAAAGTCAAGTTGGTTGATTGTTGCAATAAGATCTTCTGTATCTTCACTGAGCTTTTTTCTGGATGATCTATCCTTAACTGAAAGGCTAGTGTTAAAGTCCCCAACTATTATTGTGGAATGATCAATCTCATTTTTCAGTGTTGTCAGTATTTGTTCGATGTATTTAGGTACTTTGGTATTGGGTGCACATTGGTATTGTGGCTTCTTTAATGTTTTCTGTGTATAAGATCTTATCATCCGCAAATAGAGATATTTCCACTTCTTCATTGCCAGTCTGGATGTGCTTTGTTTCTTTATCTTGTCTGACTACTCTAGCTAGAACCTCCTACACAGTGTTAAATAAAAGTGGTGACAGAGGGCATGCTTGTCTGGCTCCTGTTCTCAAGGGGTATGATTTCAGACTCTCTCCCTTCAGGATGCTGTTGGCTTTTAGCTTTGTACATTTTTTTTTTTATCATGTTGAGCAATTAACCTTCTATTTCTATTTTCCTGTGAGTTTTTAACATGAATGAATGTCAGACTTTGTCAAATACATTTTCTGCAACAACTGATAAAATCAAGTGGTTCTTGTGTTTTATTTATGTGGTTGATTACACTGATTGTTTTTCTAACATTGAACCATCTGTCAAGTATTGAATTGTGTGCCCCCCAAAATATGTGTAGCACTTTGGCAAGGCCATAATTCCTGGTACTGTGTGATTTTCCTGTATGTTGTAAACCCTGCCTCTATGATCCCAATGAGGGAGGACAGTCAGGCAGTTGTGTTGGTGCGGCAGGACTCTGTAAGATTGTACTGTGCCTTGAGGCAATCTCTTGAGCTATAAAAGAATGAAGCTACCAGAGAGATTTGGAGGACCTCACATCATCAAGAAAGAAGCAGTGCCAGGAGCAGAGAACGTCCTTCAGAAAGGACCCATGTTCCCTGTGCTTTAGAAGCTCCCATTTCAGGGGAAGATTGACTGCAAGGATCTTTCTCCAAAGTCAACAGAGAAAGTCTCCTGGAGATGAAGCCCTGAATTTGGATTTGTAGCCTACTGGACTACGGCAGGATAAAATTTCTCTTTTTAAAGCCATACACTTGTGATATTTCTGTTAGGGCAGCACTAGACAACTCCATCATCCCTATTAAGAATCCCACTTGGTCCAACATGAGTGGGTACCTACATAGACTTGGGACCAGAAGAACTGGATGGTGCCTGGTCACAACCAGGGATAGCCATGATGGAGCTCACTAAGTTGAGTCTCACCGGCAACACAAGAATAAAAAGGGGTGCACCCTGAGATCTCCACTAAAAGATCACAGTTGATGGTCCAGCGGCTTCAGGATTCCCCTGGGAGCATGGCCCCTGGCCCTGATGCTGCCCTTGCCCATAAATCATAATGAAGGTCCACTCTTTGGACACAAACGGATTGGACTTGGCGACGCAGAGTGACCACATATTGGATGCACTTTATAGTTCTATGCATCTACAGGATATCATCCCGCTGACTCTGGCTGGAGTAAGGGGAGTGGATCAAGAGGACGGGAAAGGAGACTGTTGGGAGGATGAGACACGTATTGAGCACAGAGGGATAGTGTACTGTCACCGGGCAGGTAGAGCAGTAGAAGCTGCATATAGGTGGGCATATAAATTTATATGGGAACGTACATTTTCACTCAGTCATAATAAAAAAAAAGAGAGAAAGAAAGAATCCCACTTGGTTATGGTGTGATTTTTTTTTTATATGTTGTCGAATTCTATTGGCGTTGAGAAGTTTTGCATCTAAATTCGTGAGAGACATTGGCTTTTAATTTTCCTTTTTTGTGCTATGTTTACCTGATTTGAGCACGAAGGTAACGCTGGCTTCATAGAATGAATTTGGGAGTATTCCATCCTTTTCTATGCTCTGAAATACCTTGAGTAATAGTGGTGTTAATAGTTCCCTAAAGGTTTGGTGGAACTTTCCAGGGAAGCTGTGAGGGCTGGGGGTTTTCTTGGTTGGGAGTTTTAAAGTTACCTTTTCAATCTCTTGTTTTGCACTGGGTTTATTTAGCTGTCCCACTTTCATTTGTGCTAGTGTATGTAGGTAATGTGTCTCTAGAAATTTTCCCATTTCCCCTAGGTTTTTTAATTTATTAGAGTACGATTTTTCATTGTGTTCAAAGTACTTTAATTTCATTTGGGCCTGTTGTGATACCACCCATCTCATTTCTTATGCAGGTTATTTGCTTCCTCTCCTGTTTTCCTTTCATCAGATTGGTTTGCTGATTTTGTTGGTCTTTTCAAAAAAGGAGCTCTTGGTTTTGTTAACTCTTTCAGTTATCTTTCTATTCTCTCACTTAGTTTTGCTCTAATTTTTATTATTTGCTTTCTTTTTGTGCCCCAGGGCTTCTTTTGCTGCTCTCTTTCTACTTGTTTGAGTTGTAGGGCATTTTAGTCAGCTAGTGCTGTTCTAACAGAAATATCAATCAGTAGATGGCTTTAACAAAGGAAGGTTTATTCTTAGACAGTCTGGTAGGCTACAAGTCCAAATTCAGGATGTCCGCTCCAGGGGAAGGCTTTCCCCCTTGTCTGCTCTGGAGGAAAGTCTGGTACTATCTCAGTCTTTGTCCAGGGAGTATCTTGGCACAGGAACCTCAGGTCTGAAGGACGTGCTCTTCTCCCAGTGTTGCTTTCTTGATGATGTGAGGTTCCCAATTCTCTGCCTGCTTCTCTTTCAACTCTCTTGTATGAGGAAAGGATTAGGGTAGGGCAAGCCATACTCCAGGGAAACTCCCTTTACAGTGGAGCAGGGAGGTGATCCTACGAAGGGATTTGCAACCCCACCCTAATCCTTTAACATTCTGCATAGGAAAACCACAAAATGGAAGACAATCACAAGATACTGGGAATCATGGCCTAGCCATGTGGCTACACATATTTTGGGGGGAACACAACTCAATCCATGACATAGGGTTAATTCTTTGATTTAGGCCTTTCCTTCTTTTCGGATGTGTGCACTTATTGAGATAAAATGACCTCTGAGCACTACTTTTGCTGTGTCCCATAGATTCTAATAGGATGTGTCTTTCTTCTCATTTGATTCTGTCAATTTCTTTGTCCATGATTTCTTTCTATAACCCAGTAGTATTTTTAAGCAAGGCGTTGTTCAGTTTCCACATGTTTGATTTTTTTCCTTCTTTTTTCTGTTATTGATCTCTACTTTTATGGCTTTATGGTCTAAAAAGATGTTTTGCAATCTTACAATACTTTGAATTTTGCTAAGAATTGCTTTGCAGCCCAATACACAGTCAATTTTGGCAAAAGTTCCATGGCTGGCTTCCATGTGCATTGGAAAAGAAAGTATACTTGATTGCTGTTGGGTGGAGTGTTCTGTGTATGTCTATGAGGTCAAGTTGGTTGATTTTGGCATTTAGATCTTCTATGTCTTTACTGAGCTTCTTTCTGATGTTGTCCTTAACTGAAAGTGGTGTGTTGAAGTCTCCTACTATTATTGTGGAGCTGTCTAGTTCTGTTTTCAATGCCGTTAAGGCCTGTGTTATGTATTTTGTAGCTCTGTTGTTGGGTACGTATTTACTGTGGTTATGTCCTCCTGGAGTATTGCTCGTTTTATCATTATACAGTGTCTTTCCTTACTCAATGTGGTGTATTTTACTTTAAAGTCTATTTTATTGGAGATTAATATTGCCAATGTTGCTCTTTGTTGAATGTTGTTATCTTGATACTTTTTCTCCCCCATCCTTTGTGTCTTTAAGTCTAAGGTCCTGTAGGCAGCATGCCAGCCAAAAGCCAAGTGCCGTCGAGTCGGATCCGACTCATGCATATAGATGCATTTTTTTTTTTTAAATCCACTCTCTGACTCTTTAATGATGCATTTAATTCATTTACATTCAGGATCATTATTGATAGGTATGAGTTTAGTGTTGTCATTTTGACGTCTTTTTTTGTGCATTGTAGACAACTCCTTTGTACCATTTAATTTTCTGTACTAAGTCTTTTTTCTTCATGTGCTTTCTTTTCATCTTTTTCAATGTTGGTGGTTTTGTGTTTGCTGAGACTTTGTTTTTCTTGTTTTTTATTTCTATGTATAGGATTGATAGTCTCCTTTGTGGTTACCTTAACATTTATCCCATTTTTCTAAATTTAAACCATTCTTTAATTTCTTTATACTACCTTGACTTCTGCTCCATATGAAAGATATGTGACTATATTTTCTTTTAAGTCCCTTGTTTTTGTTATAACACAGTAACATTTCTGTTGCTATTTTCAGTGTTTTGCATTTATTTTTGTGATTCCCCAGTTTATGTTGATATCCAGCTGCTCTGTTATGTGTTTTACTCTCGAGTTGTTATTTGATGTTACTGATTTTCCACACAAAGGAATCTCTTTAGTGTTTTTTGTAATTTTGTTTTGGTTTTTTCAAATTCCCTAAATTTCTGTTTGTTTAGAAATGTCTTACTTTCACCATCATATTTGAGAGACAGTTTTGCTGGATATATAATTTTCGGCTGGCAATTGTTTTCCTTCAAGGCTTTGTATGTGTCATCCCATTGCCTCTTGCTTGCATGGTTTCTGCTTAGTCCAAGCTTAGTCTTACTGATTCTTCTTTTGACATTATTTTTAAAAGTATCTCTTTATCTTTAGTTTTGGCAAGTTTGATTATAATATGCTTTGGTGTCTTTTTTGGGGATCAACCTTGCATGGAGTTCAAGCAGTGTTGTAGAGTTATCTTCTCATTTTTCATGATACCATGTAAGTTTTCTGTCACTATATCTTCACCAATTTTCTCTGTATTTTCTGTTATCCTCTCTTGTGGTACTTCAACCACTTGCAGATTATTCCTCTTAACAGAATCCCACATAATTCTTAGTGTTTCTTTATTTTTTAAAATTCTTTTATCTGATTCTTTCTCAAATATTTAAAGATAAAAGATCAAAGATAAAAGAATCAGCTTCAATCTCCCCGATTCATCTGGTTTCCTAGTGCTGTAGTAGTTAAGTGCTACGGCTGCTAACCAAAAGGTCGGCAGTTTGAATCCACCAGGTGCTCCTTCAAAACTCTATGGAGCAGTTCTACTCTGTTCTATAGGTTAGCTGTGAGTCACAATTAACTAGAAGCCAGTGATGTTTCAGGTTATTGCCTCAATTCCTCTTCTTTGACTTTCTGTTGCATTGTCTAATAATGTGATTTTATTATTAATTTTTGGGATTTCTAAATCTTGCCATCTATGCTTTCTCACAGCTTGTTCAGTTTATCATTATTCTCTGCTGCATTTTGTCTCATCTCCTTCCTGATCTGTTGGATAGTTTTAAATATTAATCTTCTGTATTCTACCTCTGATGATGGCAGGAAGTTCTCTTTATATGAAAATGTCTTTATTCTTTGTTTTGGGAGGTTTCCAAAGCCATTATGGTTTGCTTCTTTAAGTGATTTCAAACTGACTGTTATTTCTGAGCTGTCAGTAAACTCTATTTTATTTTTGCTTAATGTGTTCTAGCTTTCTGTTTTATTTTGTTTTGAAATGTCCAAATAGGCTGGGCATGCATGCTAATTTGGTTAATGATGCCTTTGAAGCTCTAATGTGGTAGACATGTAAGCCCAAGAGCCCATTTACTTTTACCATATGGATTCAGCTCAGGTGTCCAGTTAGTCTGTTATTAAGTTTGCAGTGCAGGCTCTTGCCCACTATCATAGATGGGCAAGTGTGTTTGGTGTAGGCATTGGTATATGGCTGTAGCCACTGAGAAAGGCAAGGTCCTAACAGCTATCACTGTGCATCTGTGAGGATTATATGTCCCCTTGCACTTGGCTTGGCTTGGCTATGTCTGGCTTGGGGGAGTTAGCAGATCTTTTTTCCCCTCCTTTTCCCCCAGTTTGTTAAACTGTTAACTCCCTGAGTCTCAGGGAATGTCTTAGGTAAGGTTTATCAAGGAGCCCTAATTCCAGCTTAGCTAATGGTGTCAGATTCCAGAGTTGGGCACAGTGCAGACAAGGGTGGGGGAAATGCTGGTAGAAGAGAGAGAGGTTTATCCTGAAGGAAAAATCTAGATCATCCATGGTAGGTTACACACAAAGACTTGGTTTTTGGTAATCTAGCGCTGTTTTTCACTTGTTCTAGAGGCATAAGTGGATTCTCCAGTCACTTCCTCCTGCTTAGGAGGATACCTTCCAACTGCTACCACTCCACTCATCATGCTAGCCACAACAGTTTCCTAGCGGGTCATGTCTGGCAAGTCCTATATACTTCTGGACTCTCCTCCCTGTTGCTCAGTCTGATTTCTCAACCTTCTTTTGGATGTTTAGGGCCCCTAAGATGTCATATATAATCAATTCACTTGTTCTTTTGGGTCTTGGGTGTTAAAAGGGTCACAGGAAATGTCTGACTACTCTGTCACCTTGTTGCTTCTGTTTGTTGAAACATTTCAGTTGGTACTCTATCAATTTCTAGAGCCTTGTTTTTCATCAATGCCTTCAGTGCTGCTTGGATTTTTTCCTTCAATACCATCCGTTCCTGATCACATGCTACCTCCTGAAATGACTGAACATCAACCAATTCTTGTTAGTATAGTAACTCTGTGTATTCCTTTCATCTTTTTTTGATGCCTCCTGAGTCACTTAATATTTTAACTGGAGAATCCTTCAATATTACAACAGAGGCTTGAACTTTTTTTCTTCAGTTCTTTTACTCTTTTTTCCCTCCAAGTGTTAAAGTATATTATTTTACTTAGTACTTAAAATGCCAGATATCATTGATGTTTTCCCAATATAGCGTTACATGGCTCATCCAAGGTCATGGACGAAACTGCATAAACATATATGATATGAAATACACCTGAAGTGGGTGCCAGAAAAATTGTAGCCTGATTAGTGTTGGGGACTTCTAATTGCTGGGTGCAGGGTAGGTACATCAAAGGGCCCTGATCCCTGTACTCACTGGGTGCTCTTGAGTCAGCAGGTGTCCAGGCTATTTTCAATCAGATCTCTAGTTTTGTTGTTCTGTCTGTATCTCAGTAGTTATCTATGATTGTCAGAGGGATTTCTCTCTCCTTCAGCCATCAGGAGTCTCTGGGTTTCCTCACCAAATTCAGCTTTTGCAGCCTAAACACCCTCAGGGTGTATGCAGGGTGTCTTAAAGCCTCACCCAACATCACAACCTTGTCATGGTCCAAGGCATTGCTGGTCAGGTTTAGATTCCTCAGAGTTTTATTTTTGTGGAGAGTAAAGGAAAGGTCCTCACAGCAGGCAGTAGCCAACTTACATGAATCCAGTCGAAGATTCTCTAAGTGATAGTTGGGATGGGTCAGAGCTTCACACAACAGTTTTACACCCTTATCTTGTTTGTTATTGTTCTCAATTTCCAGACTTCTCACGTTTGGATTGCTGGTGAGGACTGAGGCAATGTATGGGCAACCCTCACTGGTGATGGAAACTTTTACCAAACACAGCAACTATAGGCAACATAGAATCCTTCAATATTGCAACTCCAGGCTTGAATTTTTGTCTTCAGTTTTTTCAGCTTCATAAACGCCAAATGTGTTCTTCTTTTGTGTTTATCTGTTTCTCAGTCTTTGGACAAGTCATTACAATACTTACCTGTCTTCTCAAGACATTCCTTGAAATCTTCTGTTCATCTCTGATACTTTATCATTTCTTTGTCTCCTTTTAGCTATTCAACACTCAAGAGCAAGTTTCAGAGTCTCTTCTGACATCCAGTTTGGTCTTTTCTTTCTTTTCTGTCTTTTTAATGGTTTTTTGTTTTCTTCATGTATGATGTCCTTCCACAACTTGTCTGCTTATTAGTGAAAAATATGTCAGATCTATTCTTCAGATGGTCTCTAAATTCAGGTGGGATGTACTCAAGGTTGTACTTTGGTTCTTATGGACTTGTCCTAATTTTCTTCACCTTTAACTTTAACCTGCACATATGTAAATGATGGTCTCTTCTGCTGTTGTCTCCTGGCCTTGTTGAGGCTGATAATGAGGTTTTCCATTATCTCTTTCTGCAGAAGTAGTTGATTTGGTTTCTGTGTGTTCCGTCTGGTGAGGTTCATGTGTATAGTTGCTGTTTATGTTGGTGAAAAAGTATTTACAGTAAAGGAATCACTAGTCTCGAAAAATGCTATCACACAGTCTCCAGCATTGTTTCTATCACCAAGGTTGTGTTTTCCAAATTTGTTTCCAGTTCCTGCATTCCAATCACCACTAATTATCAGTGCTTCCTGACTTGCATGTATGATCAATTTCAGACTGCAGAAGTTGGTTAGTGCATAAATGTGAACAGTCATATCAACGGGTCTTCCTTGTATGTGTATGGATATTATCCTGTCACTGACAGTGGTGTACTTCAAGACAGACATTGAAATGTTCTTTTTGACCAAGAATGCAATGTCATTCCTCATTAAGTCATCATTCCCAGCATAGTAGACCAATGAATATCTGATTCAAAATGGCCAATATCAGTCCATTTCAGCTCACCAATATCTAGCATACCAACGTGTATGTGTTGCATTTATTTTTTAATGATTTGAAATTTTCCCAGACTCATGCTTCATACATTCTAGGTTCCAATTATTGGTGAATATTTGCAGCTCTTCCTTCTCATTTTGAGTCTTGCCACGTCATCAAATGAATGTCCTGAAAACTTGATTCCATCCATGTCATTAAGGTCAACTCTACTTTGAGGAGGCTGCTCTTTTCCAGTCATATTTTTAATGCCTTTCAACCTGAGGGACTCATCTTCCAGCACTGTTATCACACAATGTCCCACTGCTATTCATAAGGTTTTCACTGCCTAATTCTTTTCAAAAGTAGACTAATGAGTCCTTCTTACTAGTGTGTCTCAGTTTGGAAGCTCAGTTGAAACCTATCTGCCATGAGTGACTCTGCTATTATCTGAATACTGGTGGCATAGCTTCCAGTATCACAGCAATATGCAAGCCCCTATATAATAAACTGACAGACGGGGTGGGGGGGTTAAGAATATATGGAAAAAAAGCCAAGTAGCCAAGTGCCGTCGAATCGGATCTGATAGAAGGATGTATATAACTGTTGAGTTACCAAATGGATAGACTGTACTGGTTATCAAGCTACTGTTTCTCAGATCCAAACCCGTCTTTCTATAGCCCACTTTGTGAAGAGTGAAGGTTAGGACTCTACATATTATATTTTTCCTGGCCCTTGTTCAACACTGCCAATGGAGATGAGGCACTACAGGGAAATCACAGGACAGAGAAATAAAAGACTGACTCATTCTTTTGTTTGCTTGGTGCTCCTGTTAAGTGTCAACCTAGCACTTCTTAGGCAGTAGCAGTTTATTCTAGCTTCTAGTTATTTTCCATGCTTCCAGAACCATCATACTTCCTCAGATGTGTTAGAATCAACCAGCTACCATGCCATCTACTTTATTTCTCAGAGGTGTAGTCCCCTACAATGCTAGGTCTCAACTCTACAAGGTCCTACCTTTCAGTTCTTCAGTTACCAGTAAAGCTAGTAGAAGGTACTTCCTGCAGTTCTATTTCTGCATTACCTCAGTGCTTCCCTTTCTGTCCTTTCCATTCTCTAATACCTACTTAGTCAATTCCTTCTAATAAATTATATCTATTAAAATAACTTACATGTTTTCTATTTTACTGACGAAACTTTAACTGATATATACAAAAGACATCAATCGTATTTCTCAGGAAATGAGCAGTAACCATCTTAAGTCCAAGCTGAGTTCTCTGAGTGCTATAACATAATATAGAAATAGGTATGTTTTACATTGTTACCCATTTTCCAAGCAAGGCTCTTCTTTCTTCAAATACCTACAATAAGTAAAATGAATAGGATGACTTCATATATCATTGTTCAAAATATGCATTACAAGAAAGACATTATTAAAGCATTAAGGAATAAAAATTCAATGCTTTCACTGTGTTAACTGAATACAGAAAGACAAAGTTCATTCCTAAGAAGACACTTTGTTTATTTTTCCTGCATAAGGTTCTTTTCCCCCATATCTTCAATATTCTATATGAGAATCTCCAAGTTTCTCCATGTAGAATAGTTAGTAATAATGAAGTAATAATTTTTTAATTCAAGAGATTTTAAAAATGGAATAGAAAAGAGAATTTGAAAGAAGATGAAAAGAATAACATGGAAAAAAGAGAAAAATGGAGATCTCCTCCTAAACATTAATAGTATGGGAATGTGCAAAATTTATGAACTAGAAGCTCTACTTTTATATTTTAGTTAATACACCTATTAGTGGATGCACAACGTATATGACTGCAAGATTAGACATTATATATGTGCATCTACAAATTTACAAGTAAGTGTTTATCTTCATAGGTTTATTATTATATATTGTTTGGGACCAAAGAGAAACCCTGGTGGCATAGAGGTGAAGTGTTATGGCTGTGAACCAAGACGTCACGAGTTCAAATCCACCAGGTGCTCCTTGGAAACTCTATGGGGCAGTTGTATTCTGACCTATACGACAGCTATGACTCAGAACTGACTTGATGGCACCTAACAAAAACAACATTTGGGACAAAAGTCATGCTTTATGCATCTTTATATCCCCAGTGTAGAGCACTGTACATAGTAATGTTATAGGTACTATGGCTTGCTGAACTGAATTGAATGTGCTTGTGAGAATGAATACCCTTATGTGTGCATTAATAAAACATGAGTGTATTTATATATTGGTACGTAGATATTTCTTCTGAGCATCAGTACATATATATATTTGAGTGAGTGAGGACAGTAAGATTAACATGAGTATGTTTGGCAGAGGAGGGATAATAGAAAGAGGAAGCAAGTGAGAATATGTAATGAGCATACATGAGTGTCTCCCTTGCTCTGCACATAACACT
Organism: Heterohyrax brucei; assembly: GCA_028571685.1. Lineage (NCBI taxonomy): Eukaryota > Metazoa > Chordata > Mammalia > Hyracoidea > Procaviidae > Heterohyrax > Heterohyrax brucei. Next base: position 46,524,595 of record CM053160.1, on the reverse strand, counting down.
CTTGTGAGTTTTCAAAATTAGAACTGGTGTTTTTTTTCTCTTCCTTTTGGCATTACCTAAATTCTAGCATTGTAAGAAAGTCCCTATCTGGGGAAGAGCTCAGTCTTATTTTCTCTCTTTTTTGGAGGAGAATGGGGAGCTGTTTTTATGCTTCCAATAGACTTATTTTCTCTCTTTTTTTGGAGGAGAATGGGGAGCTGTTTTTATGCTTCCAATAGATTATACTTTCCTTTCTTTCTCAAATTCTAGTGGGTTTGCATTGCTGACCTTGTGGTTAGCAACTGAGTGGGTGCTTCAAGATGATTCTTTTTCTGGGCTACAAGGACTTTCAAGCAAACAGCATCAGATAAACTCAGAATTTATAGATGAGTACAGAATAAAACCTATAGAATGCAGAAGATTAAAAAAATCTGGATTCAAAAGTTTCCTAAACTCTTTATCTATTCAAATTCTACCAGTCATGCATTGACAAGTCATCCACCACTTTTCTGGTGCCCAATGATTTCTCCCCTCCAAACTCCTACTTCATGCATAGTCCTTGAACAAATATACAGTATATATAATTTTTTTTTCATGCTCTCTGGTTGTTTTTGTTATTTTATCTTGCTGTGGAGATTATAATCACTTTTTTAATATGCTTCATAGAACCAGAAGTACAAATTCCATGGTGGTTCCTCAGTAAACTTCTGCTGATGGAACAGAAAACAGCTTCACAAGTCATACAATTTTGGAGTTAAAAGGAATACTAGAGATCTTTTTGTTCATTCCTTTTATTTTTATAGAAGATAAGCAGAGGCCCACACAAGAAATATTTATAGATTAAAACAAAAAATTACTGGTTCCAGACTATCTGTTCAGCTCAACTCTGTACTTAGTTCCTCACTGGAATCATTCCTGTCCGGACTTCTAGCTCTTTATTGTCATTGGACTGCTGCACTAGCTTTGGCCTGGTAGTGGAAAGAATAAAAGGTTAGGTTCCAAGACCACATTCCAGCTTTCAAAAGAAAGTTGGGAGGCATCATCATAGTGTCCAATGATGGTGAGAAACCAAAGGATACTGGCTTGAAGGTGAGAAAATGGTCAGCAAGAGGTACTTGGAAAGAAGTAAGGATGAGAGAATGGGTGGGTGCCATTTAGGCTAAAACTATACTCTTGAGATAGTCAATTAAAGACTAAGCCTAAACAGGGTCAAAGCATATCCAGTTGTTTCCCAGCATGCATCTAGAACCAAGCAGAAACTGATGGTGATGAAGGGGTAGAACACAAGTAGACTAGAAGTCAGGAACCCTCAGTTCTGGCTTTACTCTTCTCTAGGAATATAATTTTGGCCAATTATTTAATTGCCAAGTCCTCAGTCAGACTAATAGTCTTAAATTCTTTGGTTTGGAAATGTCTTCATCTCCAAAATTTGCAATCAGGTTCTTTATCTTAAAGAGCCGGAAAACAAAATATCCATACAAAATGGAAATATTAAAATAGATCTTTTCTTGCAGCCTGCTACAGTCTGTTTATATCACAGTTTACTTAGGGCCTGCTGTTAAATTAAAATTCTATGGCTGTTATTTTAAGTCTGTTGACACTGCAGTTACATATTTCCCCATGTGACATCATTTTAGTTTAGGAGTAAGACAACACACAGGAGCTCCTAAATTATGATTTATCCATGGTAACTAGGTGTTTATTCCCAGAACACCCTTTTAATGTATAAAGTACTACATATATGAACCATAGTCTGAAAGAAATGATCATTTTCAATTTAAGCACTAAATGGCAAAGAAATAGGTAATTCTGAAACACTTCTCTCGAAATTCACAATGCCTACATTATTTTGTAATCTGAAAACATTTGCCTAAGTTAATGATGCTCTGTTTTAGACATCAAAATTTGCATTCAGTCTCTTTGCTTAGCGTTTGCTGTGAAGTCAAAATCCTGTAACTCTCAATTTAGTCTGGGATAGTTACACATTTCACATTTTACTATGGGCAGAAGAAAGACAAAATTTATATAAAAAAATTGATTACTGGCAGCAAATGTATTAGAAATGTGGAAAATTACTTGAAATTATTGTACAGACACCTTCTGGTCATTTGTACTCTGGGACATCTCCTTTAATCTCCTTCACACAGTCAGAATGCTAGATCTGGAAGAGACTTTCATGGTCATTTGATCCAATCCACCCATTTTACAAAATAATAAAGCAGAGCTTGGAAAAGTTAAGTGACTTACTGAGCCATGCAGCAAATTGTTCAAGCTTATCTTGAACAAGCTTTCAGTTCCCAGAGTTACTGTTCTTTATCTGACTATTTATATCTGCTTTTTAACTTCTTAAAATTTGGAATATTCTTGCACTGTAGAAACTAAAAATGAAACCTCTTCCTTCTTATAGACTCCCTAATGCTCACTCAGCTCTTTGCAGGAAATCACTCTTAATACACCTACTCATTTAGCATCCATCTCCTTATTGGATGTTTAGCATTTAGAGCAACAGTAAAACATCTACAGTCTAACTTTGTTGCGTATCAACAAAGGACATCTGGGAGTAACCAACATATGAGGCAAGAGCAATGCTCTCTGTGAAGGTTCAGTTTATGTGTTAGCTTAGCTAGGCTATGATTCACAGCGGGCTGGCAGTTACGTAATGATGTAAGAACTCTGGTGGCATAGTGGTTAAAGCACTTGGCTGATAGCAGCAGAAGAAAAGGGTTGGCAGCCACTCTATGTGAGAAAAATGTATAGTATACTTCTGTAAAGATTTATAGCCCTGGAAACTCTACAGGTCAGATCTACTCTCTCCTATAGGGTCACGATGAATTATAATCATCTCAACAGCAATAGGCTGGTGTGTGGGTAATGATGCAATTTGGCAGTATGTAATAATGTAGTCATCCACCATTCTGTGACCTGATGGGGGTCCTCCTCTATTTTCACATAAAGCCGATTTTTGCATAACAATCTGGTCTTTGGAACCTAACCATGTGGATAAGTGAAGAATGGGTGTAGTACAGTGCATGTATCTACAGAGTCTACGTGTTTATATACATGCACACACATACATATGCAGGTATACACACAATCATTAAAAAAGAAATTAATTTCAAACTACAACTTGATTAAACCAAAAAGTAATTTTCTGACATAACATGGGTGTTTTCAACAATAAACACTGCCTCTGAAAACCATCATTAAATTTGACAGAATCTATTGAAGAACTAAGATAAGACAACATAATGATTGTTCTTATATACTGCCTCATTTTCCCTTTTGAATTGAGGATGTATTTTATCACATGTTAGGAATACTTATGGCTGACATTCTCAGTTTGAGAGAGCTGCCTTGCCCAAGGTAATGGCTTTTAGGGGTTAGCCTGCATCCACTGAAGTGTCAGTGTGGAAGTTTATACGCTGGGACCCCTTGCAGCAATGTAAGACCACCCTGTAGGATCATGCCAGCTTCAGAGTGCCCAATAGGGTCAATAGAGGTCTTTGTTGAAACTGCATCATAGCTCAGCTTCTTCCCCCACCCGAAATCAATATCTTCTTTCCTTATCCCACTGCTGATCCTGAGAGGCCTTCCCAGTAAGTGCCCTACACATTAACCTCTGTCTCAGTTGGCTCTTCTAGTAATCCAACCTGTGATGGGCAAGCAGGCAATTTATGGCTATTAAAACAATTTTTCTTCACAGCTGTTGAACAGATCAAAATGTCTAAGTTTTCAAAGAAAAATTCTGAAAATAGAGGTGTTCGATGAATAAATATTTCAATTCATTTTTTTCATACATGTATAAAACCTTCACAATTCTATGAGAAACAGATTTAGAAACTAAACATTGAAGTTTTGGAGGGAAAATTAGATAAACTGTTATATAAACTGTTGAAGAATTGCAAGCACTGCAAACAGGTGCTCAATAAATAATTGTTGAGCTGAATAAAATGAACTTTCTATGGAAACCCTGGTGGCGTAGTAGTTACAAGCTACAGTATCTAAAGAAAAGGTCAGCAGTTCAAATCCACTAGGCTGTCCTTGGAACCTCTATGAGGCTGGTCCACTCTGTCCTGCAGGATGGATACAAGTCCAAATCAACTCAACGGCAACAGGTTTTTGGAAAAGTTGGTGGCCTACAGGTTAAGTGCTATGGCTGCTAACCCAAAGTTCAGGAGTTCAAATCCACCAGACTTTCCTTGGAAACCCTACAGGGTACTTCTTCTCTGTCCTATAAAGTTGTTATGAGACAGAGTTGACTTGATGGCAATGGATAATGGATAATAAACCTGTTTGGTGTTTATAGCAGAGAAAGGCTGGATTTATCACTCTCTCTGTCTTTCCTTTTGGTTTTTCTGGTCTCTCCTTTCTTTTCCGTTTGTCTCCCCTCTTTTCTCATTTCCTTTATCTTTTCCTTTTTAGTCTCACCCTTTTTAGTTTTCACACTCCCAATCTCTAACCTTGCTTGTCTGCATCTCTGCCAAAATTGCCCACGTTTCATAGCAGGTAAGTAGGTATAGGAAAGCATACCTACTATACCTACCGATCAAGGGGCAGCGGGTGGGCGGGGGGTGGGGGATGGGGGTGGGAGGCAGCCAAGGGGTTCAAGGATTGGTGATCCAACTTTGCTAAAAGGGTTAACATAACTGTTTAGTTTAGAAAGGTATGAAGGTTAACTTTATGCATCAACCTGGCTAGGCTCTGATGCCTGTCTGGCCAAACTCTAGTCCAGTTGAGGTTATGAAATAGTTACATGTGATTAAATCAGTTGGCCTTAAGTGAAAGCACATTGCTTTTCATAATGTGAATAGGCCTTAATCAATCAGTTGAAGGCTGTAAGAGTAAAAAAAGAGTTTCCTAGGGTGGATTCTACCTCCATACTACAGATAGATATTTTGGTAGAACTTTCTCACTCTTCCTACAGCCTGACCTTTGGATCTTGGGACATGAGCCCATTGAAATCTACAGCCTATTGTCTAACATACAGATTTTGAACTTACCAGCCCCCACACTGTGTGAGCCAACTCCTTAAAAAAATCTGTCTCCTGATATAGACAATCTCACTAGCTCTGTTTCTCCAGAGAACCTTAACAAAAGACAACAGGAAAAGCATCAAATCCAGTCTAAGGAAGAAAAAATGTAGGGGCAAGAAGATCAGAGTCAATGAAGAAGGTACAGGAAACTATAGCTAAACTGGGATTCTATTTCTTATGCTTTAAGAATCATATCAGACACTAGGGATATGGGGAGAAAAGACAGAATTTCAAATCTTAATCAGATAAAATAGAGGGAGAAAGCAAGCGGTGATAGGAGCAAACAAAAGGAAGCAGGGAGAGGCTTCACAAAAGAAATCACGTTTGAAGTGAATCTCCTAGGAGGCATTGCCAACAGTGTGTGCAAAGGTATGGTGGTGTAAGAGAGTGGGGCTTATCTGGGGACCTAGTGGTTTGACTTGGACATAGACATGAGCAAGAAAAGGCACAGTTTGGAAGTAAGGTTGGCTGAGGTAAAATCATGAAGGATTCTCAATGCTATGTGGGGGCGGGGTTGTAATTTACCTTTATGAGTGTGGCCATTATCAGACTTAATTAGATTATTATTTTATAAAGACTATTCTGAGATCAGAGTAGAGGACAGATTGATGGGGACAGAGACAGGGAAACCAGTCAGGGTGCTACTATAGTGCTCTAGGCAAAGAGTGCTGAGGGTGTCAATTAATGTATGTGGAGCTGGAGGTGGATGGAGAAAACGGCCTGGAAGGAGAGCTCGTTGAAAGACTCATAGAACTTGAAAACAAATGGAATGTGGGAGTGCAAGAACATTGGAAGACACTCCTGCCCAGGCCTCTCACACTCCTAGATGTCTTGGCATGTCAGGAATGCAAGGCCTTGATCACTCTTTACTTGGGCCATTTCTCAGGGCTGGGTTAGTTACCTTGAGAAATGAGGTTATCTCTCTCTTCAGGACCAACAGCAGCCTTGCTTACTACTTACTATAAAAGCAGTAGGTTTCTCGAGCCCATTGTTTTTTTGGCTGTGATGTAAACCATTGTATATGTACTATTTATTTGCGCCCTGTGTCACCCCTGTGAGACTTAGGGCACAAAGAAAGCTGAAGTAACATGATGCACTTATTACCTGCTGGGCTGTGAATAATAAAGTACTTTGTCTCTGACCTAATAGTCTTGTGTCTCTTACTGTGAAACCATACTGTGTTCTAAGACGAAATCCCACACGCAATAGGAAGGAAGATTTCTGGCCTAAATGGCATGGTCTAAAGTGGTACTTGTTTGTGGGAGCAAGACAATGAGGTCAGTTTTATACATGGCAATTGTATTTGATCACTAGCTAGGTGTGGTCCTAATATAAGGTCTGATAATAGAAGCTTACAGGCCCTCTGATACAGCTTGTCCCCAACTGAAACAGAAATAGAAACGCCCCAGCGGTTGGTCAGTCTCACATCCCAGCATGATACTCAGCTTCCCAACCTTTCAACCTTTTGTTTGATGTATTCTACTGGGCTAGAATGCAGGTAGAAAATAAACATCTTAGGAGAACCTGAGTAAGGCAAGGTTCTCAGTTGAGATTTATTCACTTTATTTGGTTTAATATACAGCATTACTGAATGACCTAAACTCTAACAAAAATATCTGTTGTCGAAGGGAATAATTTACAGACCACCCTCTCCTCTCCCACTTCTGCTGATTCTAGAGGAGAATCAGTGACAGAAACAATCAAACAAACCAAAAAAAAAAAAAACCAGCAGTTGCGATGAGACAGTAGAGGAAAGAACAAATCTAAGACATTTTCTTTTTGGGCAGTGACTGTGTGTCTATTGCCAGGCTTGCTTGCATAGCAAGGGCTCAATAAAAGTTTTTCAATAAATCCTTCATTTTTTTTTATTTTAATCTATTAACCAATCACTCGTCAAGTTGATTCTAAATCATGGTGATCCCATTCATGTCAGAGTTGAATTGTTGTCCCTAGAGTTTTCAATGGTTGATTTTACAGAAGTTGATCAATGCAGCAGACAGACTAAAGGCAGGGAGGCTTCTCTTTCAGAGACCTCTGGGTGGACTTGAACCTCCAGCCTTTCAGTGCAGCCAAGTGTGTTAACTACATCCTCAGGGATGCCTTTTAATTCCTGTACATTAAAAAAAAAAAACAAAAAAACCCATAAAACCAAACCCACTGCCATCGAGTCATGTCCAACTCCTAGTGACCCTAGAGGCCAGACTAGAACTGTCTCACAGAGCGCCTGGCAGATTTGAATTGCTGACCCTTTAGTTAGCAGGTGTAGCACTTAACCCACTACGCCACCATGGTTTCCATTCCTATACATAATCCTAAGCAATTCCTGTTCCTGTTTTAATAACAAAAATATATTTTTTTTCTTTAGATCCAATTGATAGCTGTGGTCACTTACCTGGTCATTCAAAAGCTGATGGTTTAGAGGTGTCCAGGTACTCATCTTTGTCTGCATTTTGGGGCCATCTATGCTTTTTGGTGGTGCAAATGCCATCATGAAATACCTGAATATTCTTCCATAAGAAAAACTACACCTATTAGAAGAAATCAATGATATCTTCAGAAAACGAAAAGTACTATATACCATATAACCTTTTAATCTGCTTAAGGGGTCACGGTGTGGAGGAAGGAGGGAAAGAACATTTATTGGGAGTATTTTATATGTTGTTGTGTGTTGTTTAGTTGATTCCAACTCAGAGTGACCCCACAGGACAGAGCTGAACTGCCCCATAGGATTTCCAAGGCTGTAAATCTTGATGGAAGCAGACCACATCTTTCCGTCGTGGAGTGGCTGGTGGATTCAAACTGCTGACCTTTTGGTTAGCAACTGACTACCTAACTACTGTGCTGTTTTTTTTTTTTTTTATTTAACATAACTGAGTGAAAATGTACAGTCACGTATAAATTTACATGCCCCCCTATATGCAGCTTCCACTGCTCTCCCTGTCCGGTGACTGCACACTATTCCTCTCTGCTCCATACATGTCTCATCCTCCCAACAGCCTCCTTTCCCCTCCTCTCCGTCCACTCCCCTTCCTCCAGCCAGAGGTCAGCAAGATGATATCCTATAGATGTATATAACCATAAAGTGCTTCCAATATATGGTTACTCTGCTTTGCCAAGTCCAATCCATTCCTGTCCAAAGAGTGGACCTTTGTTATAATTTATGGGAAAGGGCAGCATCAGGGCAGGGGGCCACGCTCTCAGAGGAACCCCAAAACCGCTGGAACATCAATTGAGGTCTTTTAGTGGAGATCTCATGATGCACCTCTTTTTATTCTTGTGTAGCCAGTGAGGCTCCTCTCTGTGAGCTCCGTCGTGGCTATCACTGGTGGTGGCCGGGCACCATCCGGTTCTTCCGGTCCCAAGTCGATGTAGGCACCCACTCTTGTGGGTCTCTCTGTCTTCTCGGTTGTCTTTACCGCATGCCATTTTGGCCCTCGGTGAGCATCCGTTCCTGCTGAGTTGGGACCATTTGCTGTGTCCTCGGATGGCAGCTTGGCAGCTTTTAAGACCCCAGACGCCACTCACCAATGTGGGGTGCAGAGAGCTCTCTTAGCAAAATGCTAGTTGTGCCAATTGGCCTGGAATTCGCCTAAGAGCATGGTCCCCACCCCCCACCCCAGCTACTCTATCCTTGCAGTATTGAGTTAAGATGGAAGGAGTACTCAAGTTATGCTGAAGTCCACTTAATGTTGTTCTTGTTCCTAATATGTGCTGTCACCGCTTTCTCCCAACTAGATTGCTAGTAACTATCTAAACTAAACCCTCCCCCCTCGCCCTCCCTCCTTCCCCTCCCTTGCAGCTGTCGAAGAGTCTTTTCTTCTATACACAAGTCTGTTTTTGAGATCTTATCGTGAGGTCTCATACAGTATTTGTCCTTTTGTAGCTGACTACTTTCACTCAACATAATGTCTTCCAGTTGAAACCAGGTTAGGAGATGTTTCCTGGAATCATCATTATTCTTTATCATTGCATAGTGCTCCATTAAGTATATGTACCACAGTTTACCTATCCATTCTTCTATTGTTGGGCATCTAGGTTGATTCCATCTTTTTGCTATTGTGGACTGTGCTGCGATAAACATACTGGTGCATGTGTCCGTTGGTGTGAAAGGCCTTGAATCTGTAGGATATATTCCAAGTAGTGGAATTACTGGGTCAAATGGTATATCAATATCCATTTTTTTAAGGAAGCGCCAGATTGTCTTCCAAAGAGGCTGGACCATTTTGCAACCCCACCAACAGTGTAGGAGGGTTCCAATTTCTCCACAGCCTCTCCAGCATTTGTTGTTTTGTGTTTTTTGGATCATGGCCAATCTTGTTGGGGTGTGCTGTTTGTCTTTTATGTTAGACAATTTATATTTATGTTAAATTAAAGCTCATAATAATCTGGTGAGATGGTGGGTTTTAGGTAATCTTGCAGATGATGAAAAAGAGGCTCACTGCAGTTACATGCCCTGCCCAAGGCAATACGGACAGTAAGTGGTGGGACTAGGGGTCAGACTAGGTCTGTTTAACTCCATTTCATTTTCATTGGACCATAAACATACACACCAGTCACCAAAAAGTATTTTAAATAATTCTCTTGTCTAACTTTCTGACATCCAAGTAACAGGGGTTCCAGCCTGTTGCCATAATCAAGAAATAAAATGGTGTAGTGGACAAAGCTACGACCCTAGAGATGAACAGATCTGGGTTTACTGGCTGGGGCAGGGACTGGATATTTTTAGTTGCTCAATATATCGTATGCCTTCTTTTCACTTCCATGAGGAATTACTTTTCCACTGTTTAGTCCACTAGATTGGTTAATCAAGGTGGCCTGCTTCATGGCTTGCCAAGATGTGGTAATGAGACCAAGCTAGATTAGTTAGACTAGAAAGGGATTATCCTTATTTTATAGCTGAAGTAGTCATATGGAGTAGCAGTGGTACCCTGAACAGACTATTAAGTTGTTTCAGTTACTCTGCCCCTCAGAAATTGTATCTTTTCTTGTCTGTTTGTGAGCCATTTGTTATTTTTTGCATTAAATTTCTTCTTTAGCTTAAGTTAGGTGGAACCTATTTCTGTTGTTTGTAACAAGAAATTTAATCCTGGCTCTACAAGATCTGTAACTTTGTGCAAGTTATTTAATCAATCCAAGTCCTAGTTTCCTCATTTTTACAATATGAATGCATAGAATATGCCCTAAACTGTTATTGAGAATATTCAAGAAAAAATGGCCTTTAATATTTATTTATCAACGATAAATAAAAACCAAATCAAATCCAATCCCATCAAGTCAATTTCAACTTACAGTGACAGAGTAGAACCACTCCATAGTTTCCTAGGAGTGCCTAGAGGGTTCAAACTGCCAACCTTGTGGAGAGCAGATGTAGCACTTAACCATTATGCATCCAGGCCTCCATGCTGATAAATAGGTAGCTTCAGTAAGTGGTAAGTAACTGCCCTGCAGCCTTTCTTAGAATTTTCAAGCACTTACAGAGTGCCTCAAAACCTTTCCTTTAGAGGGTCATAACAAAACATTTTAAGGTGGAGAAATTTTTAAAGCAGTTTTAGAGTAGTTTCAACGCATAGCCTCATTGTCTCTGGCCTGTCTGCCTGCCTTTCTGAAGGTGGGTTTCCCATAAGAAGATATGGTAGCAACTGAGGGGTGAGGCATGCTTGCTTCATCTAGCAGCACCACAAATGACATCAACAAATATTGGATGATTTAAAAAATTTTTACTTGGAGGGCTGATACAGGATTTCCCCAAATGTTGTATCTAAAATCTCCGAATACCCTACTTGAAAATGCCCTCCTGCAGTTATCTGCTGTGACCAGTCGATTGCAACTGATGGCTGCCTCATGTGTGCAGAGTTGAATGCGCTCCATAGCATTTTAATAGCAGAAGATTGCCAGGTCTTTCTTCTATAGCCTCTCTGGGTAATCTTGAACTTCTAATATTTAAGATAGCAGCCAAGTACTTTAACCATTTGTACCTTATTAAGGGAAAAAGATGGTTCAGATGAGCTCTCAGGTTCTTCTCAGCCACTCTCTAGCAGCTAATTACCTGAGTCTTTATCAGCTTAGCCAAGTTATGAAAAGCAAAAGAAATTAGTTCATCAAACTATTATTAATGGTCAGCTATAAAAGTGCATGCTAGCAGACAAATTATCAATACCAGGAATGGCCACAGAGTCCAGATTTGCCCAGTTAAGAATGATATTCTTCTTTTTTGTTGTTTATTTGTTAGCTTTTTTCTCTTTAAACCAGTTGTTTTTAATATTTTCTGAGGGTTATAAATCTCTAAGTGAAAGCTATGAATCCTCTCTCTAAAAAAAAGACATATGAATATAAAATTTTGCTAATACCAGATTAAAAATCCCCACTCTAAGATGAGAAACTCTTTCCCTAGTCCAAGTTTGTATAGGAAAGAAGATCCTGTCTGACTGATAATCTGTACAATTTCTGAATAAGGACAAAGTAGATTTTTCCAAGTGACTTCCCAAGACTCTAGACTAGTTGTTTTCTTTTTCCTGGTTCTTAGAACTACAGACTACTTGAATTAGGCTTTCTTCAAGTCAGTTTGACAAAAGGCTGATTTTTCATGGGATGGGCCCGGCCAGGAGCAGCACCCCTTCTGGTAATACAGCTCTAGTAAAGTATGCAAACAGCATGCCCTGCCCTGTAGTTTGCTATCATGTTTTACACATTCTTCCTCCTCACTCCACTCCAGATGAAGAGCAGTGTGCATATATGCACATGTTTATAGTAAAGACCACAAGCTACCGTTAAAACAACTGAAACTTTTATGCAACATACACAAAAAATAATTCCTCCCATTCCATCACCAAAACAAAGCAAGCTGTCTTTCCCTCTTCCCACATACAAGGTTCCTGTTGCTGTTCTGTGACCTTTCTCCCTTAATGGCTGTTGTTGAATGTTCATCTTTAACTTTTCTCTGGATAAGACTATAGAAAAGATCTGTGCTGTGAACCCCCAATGTGTAGTTCTAGTTCCACATTCAATGATCAGAAACAGCCCTGCAGTCAAGTTCTAATGGCCACACACTTCCAGTTTGATTTTCTGAGCCACTCCTTACATCATCACCATAATTCAATGTTTACTACATACCCTATAGCCTTGAATTAGGATACAAGGAGTCCCTGCCTTAATGGAGTTTATAGCCTAGTTAGAGAGGCTTTTTGTTGTTTGTCTGTTCTTTTTAAACTAGTTTATTATGTCACTTTTCAGCTCAAAAACCTTCGTAGGCTCTCCAATATCTACAAAATGCCCAAGCCCCTTAGCCTGGAAGTCTAGATCAAGTATGATTTTACCTCAACGTATCTGTTCAGCCTCATCCCCTACCCCCATCTCCCTCCAGGCACCTGTGCCAAGAAACTGAACTGCTGTCCACTGTGTGAACATGGCACAAAACTTGATATTTCTGTACCTTTGCTTATGTGGTTTTCTGAAGATGCTCATCTGAATCTTAATCACAGGATTACATAGTAGGTTAAACAAATACTAGTTAAATAAACCGAATGAATGAGCACAATGGGGAGGAGATTTAAAGGTTAAAACTTGTGGAACACGGCTCAAACACAACAGTTACAACTGAGCACAGGGGTTATAGTCAGGATCAGCAAACTATCTGAATTTTACAGAGCAGAATAGGACTGAGTTTCTCTGCTAACATACAGCTCACCAACTGTACACTGCAGTAGCGTTAGCAAAGGGAATCTCTGAAAGTATCAGGAAATTGTTAGGGTATGGTTACACTTAAATACGAATTCATTTTAAATTAGACAAATAGTTAAAAACAGAGCAAGAACTATAATACAATACAAAGAGCTAATGCTTGAAATCATTCTTGACTGTTAACTTCTTAAGTATGAAGCACCTGACATTTTTACTGTAGCTGAAATGGGAGAGCCAAATGTAATCCTCTGAAGCATTACAAGGGTTGTGAGAGGCCCGGGAGCATCTGAGAATGGAGTCTCAAAAAGAACCTCCATCTTTTTTCTTGTCCTGCCCATGGATCTCACCTTTTTTTAGCTCGTCTCCTTCAAGCCTCAAGCTTGGGTTGCCATAGTTGCACTGGGCCAGCTTTTTCTTTGACTCCTTCCAGCCTCCACCCTTTCTAGCTGCCAGTAGTCCAATCACAGTCTAAAAGCCCTGTCGCTAGCATCCGGGGTCTCTTAGGCAACAATGTGTGGTTTCTTGATTGGCGCGGACATCCAGGAGGGCTGGCTCCAAAATTTGGCACAGAAATAAAATTTTAAAGTGTGAGCGCTAAAACGGTGGGAGAGTTCCCAGTATCCCGACATAATGCTAAGAAGTATCCCGACGTAATGCGAAGATGAAGATGCATTCGATCGTGAAACAAGCAACACAAGAAGCTCTTAACAAGCTAATATTTACGATCAAGATCAGCCCTCCCTACAGAACAAGTCTTGTTGTGTTGCTCCGGTATGGAGGGGCTCCCAAATTCAAACTCCACTTTTCCAGGTTTTAAGAGTGGCCACCAGGTTTAAAAAAAAAAAAAAAAAAAGCCCCAGGAAAAAGAACTGATGACCTATTAGCTGAAAGAATAGCACCTGCAATGCAAAGTAGAGGGACTTGAAATTTGCAACACAAAGCTTCGCAACACATTGCAATTCACTGCATCACGGAATTCGGGCTGACTGACTGATATACCGGGAAACCAGCAGATGGCATACTTAATAAGCAAAGAAAAAAATAAAATCGACTCTTTGTTGAGGAGACTACTACTCACAGCAACCTTACAGGACAGCAGAACTGCCCCCTAGGGTTTCCAAGGAGGGTCTGGAGGATTCCAACCGCGGCAGAGGTTAGCAGCCAAATTCTTATCCACTGCACCAACAGGGCTCCGTGCTTAATAAATCTAAATTCGAAAAATCTTAAAATCTAGTCTAATTTAATTAATTAAGCTTGTTGAGTACCCATAATCGAATAAGGGATGGAATGAGAATAAACCAAACCCACAGCTGTCAAGTAGATTTTGACTCATAAAGACCCTATAGGAAAGAGCAGAATTGCCCTGTTGGGTTTTCATGGCTACAAACCTTTACCGGAGCAGACTGCTACATCTTTCTCCCGCTAAACTGCTGGTGGATTCAGAGTGCCCAGGTTTGGGCTAGAAGCCCAGCTGCATAACGATTGCAACACCAGGGCCTTGGAGGGAGAATAAAAACCCCAAACCTACTGCCATTGAGTCGATTCCGACTCGTAGCGACCCTACAGGACAGAGTAGAACTGCTCCATACAGTTTCCAAGGAGCACCTGGTGGATTCAAACTGCCAACTTTTTGTGTAGCAGATGTAGCACTCACTACGCCAACAGGGTTTCTGGAGTTGAGAATAGAGGGATATAAAAGAAATCTAATGAGAAAGACCGGAAAATGCATTGTAAGGCCCACAGTGATAACTGCTGTGCTGGAGACATAAACAAGTGCAGCAGAATATAAAAAGCTTCAGAATTCCATAAAGGAGGGTTTTTTTTTGTTTGTTTGTTTGTTTTTGGTAAATAACACTGAGTAGTTCCTACGGGCAGCAGATAACAGCAAAGATTTTCCTCACTATCCTATGTTTCCTAAAATATGTACAATTGCACCACTTTCTAAATTAAAAGTTACACCTATGGTTGTTTCATGGGTTTGAAAAGGACAGAGTTTTTGTATCTCCAATTTAAAAAGACAAAGAGAAGTGGAGTTCCTAGCCTTCCTTAAATTAACAATGGATCAGTAGGTGACAAATCTGAAATAAAAACCCAGATTGTCTGAATTCTAGCCTAGTGGTTTCCCTACTGACCACATTGTATGTAAAAGAATAAACAAAAGCCTTGGGACTGGGGGTGTGACCTGGGGGTGGAATGTAAATGTAATACTAAATTACCATATATTACCAAGTAACAGTTACGATTTCAAAACAAGTTCATCCAGAAGAAGACCAGTTTTAACAATGTTGAGAGCGCTTTGTTTCTCTGTGAAGTTTCTGCTAATTAAAGATCTTGGTAGTTTCAATGTGGAATGAAAAATAATGGGATAATAGACAGCTATCACTTTATTCGTGTTGGATTTAAATATTTTTATCCCTGAAAATAAAATCCCTTTTGTGTGTCTTTCCAAATATCACTACCTTCTGGGCCTCCTCTTTACCCATACCTCACCTGTCTGGTTACTCTGTGCCAGTACGAGTCTGAGTCACACCATTCACACACTGTTCATAGTAAGCACGTTAGGTCAGTATCTGTGGTACATTATCTTTAAATGAAAATTTTCAAACAAAGTTTGGAGATTTTCATAAGAAACATCTTTACGTCTCCGTGGATAAAATGTTAAGATTTTGACTTGTGTATTGGGCAGATATAGTTGAAACCTCTTTCCTATACTTTCCAGATTTCATTTCCGTCTTTGCCCCACTTGAGAAAACCATTGTTACGAAATTGGTACCCTTCATCTACTTTTTAAAATATTTTTATTACAGATACACGTTTTGTCTCAAAACAACAAAACCATCATATAGCACTGCCAGTTTTCTTTTTTAGTTAAGTCATTTAATTCACATATTGTGTAGTGTACTCTTTTTACCTGTTGTTATATTTCGGAGATTTAACTATGCTGATAAATTTGGTGATAATTACTACAACATCCCCGCTCCCTCATGTGAACTGTGATGTGTTTTAGACGTGCATTTAAAAAAAAAAAAAACTGGGTTAGAATGATGTGTAAATTACATAAAAATGTACCTAGCAGCCCATCTCGAGGTTCCACTGGTATGCGGGATCTGGAAACGCATGAATCCGACACATACGTATTTTTCCGCCTGCACAATCTGCCTCCTCCCACAGCCTCAGGAGGCAGCACTGGCTTCACAGAACACTGGCTTATTAACCTAGAATCAGTCTAAGGATAACTGTTACCTTAAGTCATATATATTATCAACAGAAGAAAATGACGCCGTTGTACTTTAGCTTGAAGAGAAATAAACGCATAAAACAGTGCAGTAAAAAACAGCCTTAGCTTTGAATCCATACTCTGTCTTGTGTCATTAAAGCACTGAGTGGCTTTGGATAAGTTATTTCTCAGTGTTCTTTCCTATGCTTGAAAAATGTAAGGTGTGTTTAGATGATCTCTAGTGATTTTTTCGGAGCCCCGGTGGCGCAGTGGTGAACAGCTCCGCTGCTACATAAGCAGTTCCAATCCACCAGTCACTCCTTGGGCAGTTATACTCTTCCCTGTAGGGTCGTTAAGGTTGGAATCGACTCAACGGCAACTTTTTTCTGCTCTAAAATTGTTTATGTAGAAGAAAAGAGGGGTAACGCTTCTTAAGGAGCAAAAGGAGGGAATGCAACCAACAGTAATGTCAAGCTCCATGTGTTTACTAAGGTCTTCGCAAAGACAACGCAAGTTGTTTTAGGGCCGAGTTTTGCCAATGGACTAGCTGCCTACCACTACCTGCACTCCGTTCCACCCCTAGCAGCCGGCGACCCGTCTCTTGACCACCTAAAATCCTCGAGGTTCCGAGGTCAGGCACATTTGTTCACAGAATAGATTTGAGGAGTCTTGAAATAGCATCGCCGGCTTGGAGGATCGGGAATCATTTTAGTTAGGGGAGGAGTCTTTAAAAGACGTTTAAATGCATTTGAGACAAAATGCTTCTAAAACTCTACACAGCTACGCCTATGTCTAGCCTTTAAAGAAAGGCGTAATCGCAGGAGCGAGGCTGGGAACAACGAAACCAGCCCGGCCAGCTTCGCCTAGCTAAGCTCAAAATGGGTGCGCTTAGCCGAGAGTGCGCAGAGCGCCTGCGTCGTGCGTGCGCGCGCGCTCACGGGGCCGCGCGCCCCAGCGCTCGCCGAAGCGCCCAGTCGCTCTGAGGCGCGCGCAGACGGCCGGCGATTGCTCGGTTCACCTGAGGGACGGCTGGCTGCCTCCGGCTGTCGCTGCCGCTGCTATCGAATCCGGTCTCCAGGTTCTGAGGTGAGCACCGAGGCGCGCGATCCCGGGCCGAGGTTAGCTGGCAGACGGAGCAGTTAAGTCTCGTGAATGAGGCGGTGCTGCTGGCGCCTGCTCCTCTGCCTCACCCTGTGCCGAGGAGCCACCAGCAGCCTCGGCACCTCCTCCTCCGGGATCGTTATTCTCGTCGCCGCCACAACAAAAGCCTCCAGCTCCTGGCTGTGGCAGGGGGTCTGCTGGGCTTCTCCCGAGCCCTGTGGGGGTAAGGAGGTGCGGTGAGGACCAGTTTGGTTAAGGGGTGAGATGGGAAGATGCCCTCGAAGATCATTAGCCCACTCCTCTCAAACCAGAGCTGAGCAACCTGTGCGAGTGTGGACCACGGCTCCCTCTCCTCCGCCCCCGCCCCCGCCCCGGGACATTCAAGACGAAGGTGGATTGATCTCGAGCCCCGCTCGTCTCATTCGTGAAATGCGGGGGTGTGCGGAGCACCCCCACCCGCCCGGAGCGTGTGTGGGAGGGCTCGTCTGGGAGGAGGGGAGAGGACAATGCGCCGGGGTCTCCAGCGCTGCCGGGCATTTGGGCCCGTGGAAGACACTGGAATTTTTCCTTTCTCAGATGTCATTTTAGTATTCGAGCTTGACCTTTCATTCCCATTGCCTGGAAGTTGCATCCTCCATCTCTTCAGTTTGGAAAGTCTGTTGCTGTTTTCTCCAGCAGCCCCTTTTTACGGTTATATATGTCTGTTGGATAACTAATGGATGCCCTCTGAAATAAAGGTGCCATTTATATATGTAGCAAATGTGTCATTTCAGACAGTTAAAAAATCTTCCCAGGAGCTTTTTAAATTATAAATTTCTCTGTAAGAGAAACAAGGCTTTTTTTGAGGACAAAAGCCACATTCTGTTAATTTAGGTGTAAGACTAAACTTGAAGTTTTAAAATACCTACCCCGTAAACTAGGTCCAATTTTGGTTTTGTTTTGTTTTTCTCGGTAGAAAAATGAGTATTTGAATTTTGGTTCCCCTTTAAATTTAGGCAGATGCAGCAGCAGCGCAGAACAGGAGCATCAATGACTGCTGTGTAAAAGTATTCAAACAAAATCTTATTTTATAGGACTAATTTTGATAGAACTGTAATGCTTATGGGAATTGGATTACTTTGCAAAGCCATTACTACAAGAGCAAGGAAACAAAGACCTGACACTGGGTATGTACCTCCGTTCTCAGACTCTTTTTAGCCTTTAGCGGTGTGCCGATGATAGATAGCTTTTTTTACCTTACAGGTTGGGAGAGGAATAGATAAATTCTCACTTCTGTTATTAAGGGAACCAGTTGCTACTCAAGATAATGCTTTCTATCCTTACTTGTAAACAAATCAATGCCACCTTCTAATCTAGGAAAAAAAAAAAAAAAAAAAACCCTAAACCTAGACCAAAAACTGCAACCACTTCAACTACCAAACCACAATATAAAGGTTGAAAGGTTTAGCTGGGGAATAGGAAAGAGATATTAGAGCTGGGTTGGGCAGACTTGGAAGAATAGAGCTGAAGATGAAGTATAATTAAGATGGAACCCTTCTCTTACCAAGCTGCCAAATTCCTAATGAGCTACCATGTTTTCCTATCCTAAATGTTTTGAAACTGCTTGTGTGAGCAAAGTAAGTTATTAATGAGACCTACTGTCTTACCCTCTTTTTTTTTCATCCACTAATATCCTCTACCTCCAACCCTCTTCTGAATCTTTAAGTGTCCCATCAGTAACAGAAGAAAGGACTACAGACTCTTAGCATCTTTCATTCTTTTCCTCACTGAAGCTACTGTATTCCTCTGAGCTGTAGTATTATTTTTAAAAATCCTTTATTTTCTGCTTTGAGCATTTAGGTAGATTTTTCTTGAGGGTTCCATGATTGAGATATTTGCAATATGGTGGGTTGAGGAGAATTTAACAGCAAAAATGCACGTTCTTTCTTTGCATAGTACAACGTGAATGCTTTGTGATTTGGAAGGGAGGAGTTTTTTTTTTTTTTTAGTCCCAGTAGTCCTTTGTTTCCCACTTAACTTCAGGAAAACTTTATCTACTGAAATTTCCTATTAGTTTGTTAGTTAAACTAGATTATATATTCAAAAATTTTTTTTGAGCATATTAGTTTGTTGATGGGATACTGTGGACGTTATCTTCTTTGGGAGACAGGTGGTAGGAAACAGTTAACACATCTGTTCTTTCACGGGAGTGGTAAGTGTTGGGCTCAAGTTTTATTTATTAATTTTATGTATGTATGTAGATAGATGGACAGATAGATTTTTAACCCCCAAGGCTCTAGAGTTACAGCTGCTTGAAGCTGCAACGGCCTATAAATACAGTACTAATGCAGATAAGGAGAAAATGGTTTGAGCAGTACACTCTGGGGAAATTAGCATAGATTGGAAAAGATATGTAGTGCAATCTCCAAGCAAGAAATGAAGATTTTTTAATAGTGACATTTTTAGAAAGCTATGGATAGATGTCCAGAGAGTAAGACCTCCTCTCTAGCTAGAGAAGAGTTTTACCTATTTTGTCAAAAATGAATTACTTCTCTTTACTTCCCAACTGATTATGCTGAGAACTACTGATGGTTTGGGTGGATCCAAGGAACCCATTACAAATGAAGGTTGAGATGAAATAACAGAGGCTGATGGCCCACAAACAAACTAATAAAGCCCTGGTTCCCAAAATTTATTTTATTGAAATAATTCAGATATTAAAGCATATAAAACATGGTGTTTGGCTAAGGGAAAAAATCAGGAGCTTGCTGTTAGAGAATTTTCTGATGAACAGATTTTACTGGAAAGGAAAGCTGAACTAGAATCTGGCCTTTTTTTTTTACTTTCTTGTTTTATTTCCAGGTTCATTGAAAAAGATCTTCTAGCTGTTTTAGTTTTAAAAGTTTTAAAAGTAGTTTATAATTTATAAACATACTGAATTTTGATGCTTATATTCATTGTAATTTTGAACTTAAATAAACCGAAACCTCCCTGCTGTCAAGATGATTGCGACTCATAGTGACCCTGTGAGACAGAGTAGAACTGCCCCGTAGACTTTCCAAGGAGTGCCTGGTGGGTTGCAAATGCCGACCTCTTGGTTACCAGCCATAGCACTTAACAATACACCACCAGTGTTTCACTTTTGAAGTTAGATGCACTTATTTTTCTTGTTTTCTTTTCCCAAACTAGTTTTTTTGGTGAAAGCTTACACAGCAAGTTAGGTTTCTTGTTGACAGTTTCCACACAGATTATTTGTTGACATTAGTTACGTTCATGACAATTTGTCAGCATTCTCTTTGTGTCTGTACCCGCCAAAATGTGTTCCAAAACTTATTTTTACTTTGGTAGTGCTGTCCTTACTACATGGACATGCGATGTTACTTTTTCTGGCACCACAGGTAACAAGTCTCTGCGGTCTCTCTTTTTTTTTTAAATTTTTTTTTGTGTGTGATTAAGTGTAAGTGTATAATCTAAATTGGTTTCCATGCTCACCTATTTGCAGCTCCCTCTGCTCTCTTCACACGATGACAGCGCACTCATCCTTCTCACTCTGTATATCTAGTATCCTCTTAACAAATATCTGTCCTCTCCCTTTCTCTTCCATCTAGAGAGACTAGTAGGACAGCCTCCTGTAAATGCAGCCATGAAGTACGCACGCTGTATGGGCACACTGTGTCCCTGAGTCCAGTCCATTTGTGTCTGAAGAGTCGACTTATCAGTGGTTTCTGGTCAGGGCCAGTGGCAGGTCTCTGGGCCATGTTCCCAGGGGACCTTCCAGGCTGTCAGACCATGAATTCAGACCCTTTAGTAGACTTCTTGGGCTGCACTCAGGGTTTATGTTGCCTCAGGGACTACATTGTGTCTGCTGTCATGGCTGTCTTTGTTGGTGGCCAAGCACCATCTGGTTCTTCTGGTCTCATGCTGAGAGAGTCTCCTATTGATATGAGTCCTTCTGTCTCCTGGGCTCTGTTTTTCCCTTGTATCTTTGCTGTTCTCGGTGATCATCTGTTCCAGATGAGTTGGGGCCATTTGGTGTACCTCAGATGACAGCTTGCTGGAAGACTCTCTTAGCTATAGACTACTTGTGCTAACTGGCCTCGATGTTCCCTGAATACATGGCCCCCTGACCCCATCTCTGCTACTTTGTCTCTTGAAATATTAGGTTGAGTTTAGAAAACCTTTCAGTTTATGGTGAAGTGCAGTTAAGTTGATCTGTTCTATGCTGTATGCTGTCGCTGCTCTTACCTCACCAAATTTCTATTGACTGTCTGATCTGTGCTCAGCCCTCTCCCTCCCCACTCTTGTAGCCATCCAGGAGTTTTTCTTCTGTGCCTAAGTTTGTTTTTAAGTTTTTAGCAGGGGTCTCATACAATATTTGTCCTTTTGCCACTGACTGCTTTCACTCAGCATAATGTTTTTCAGCTGAAACCAGGGCAGGTTATGAGATGCTTCCTAAAATCATCATTGTTCTTTATTATTGCATAGTGTTCCATGGAGGATATGTACCATAGTTTATTTATCCTTTAATCTGTTGATGGGAATCTAGGTGGATTCCATCTTTTTGCTATTGTTGACACTGCTGCAGTAAACATTCGTGTACCTTTGTTTGTGTGATTGCCTTTATTTTTGTAGGATATATTCCGAGCAGTGGGATTACTGGATTGGATGGTATTTCTGTCTCTAGGTTTTTAAGGAAGTGCTAAATTGATTTCAAAAAAGATTGTACCATTTTGCAGTCCCACTAGCAGTGTAGGAGAGTTCCAATCTCTCTGCAGCCTCTCCAGCATTTGTTTTGTGTTTTTTGGATTATGGCCAACCTTATTGGGGTTGTAGTTTGGATTTGGATTTCTGTAATAGCTAATGATCATGAGCATTTCCTCATGTGTCTTTTGGCTGCCTGGATGTCTTCCTTGGTGAAGTGTATGCCAGTCTCCTTTGCCTGTTGCTTAATTGGGTTATTTACATTTTTTTGTTCATATTTTGTAGTACCTTAAGTCTCTACTGTCTTAAGACTTATTCCCTTGTTCCCTGTTTTGTTTTAAGCCGTATCACTCAACACATGAGATTAAATTATTTGTGGAGTTTAAAAATAAGAGAGATAAAGGGAAGGTCATAGAAGGAATACTCACTCTGAGGTAAATAGGAATCTGTTCCCTGTAAGTTAAGTATGAACCTATATAAATTTTCTTTTAGCAACAGGTAGTGTTTTGTGAATGAGTTTATTTTTTAGGTGACAAGATAAGAGAAACAAAAGGCCGAAGTCCACATGTGCTTTAGTAAAAGAAAAGGAAGGTAATGCTCAGGTCAATAAGTATGCTCTGAGTGTGTATTTTATTTCTGTAACAAGACTATAATTTCCCTGAGAAAAGGACCTCTGCTGTTGAGCCTCTCAGGCTCCTTAATTAGAGGTAGTCATTGCTAATCCTTGTACTGCTTTCAAAAGACAAGGACTCTTCTTCCGACCCTGACTGTTGCCACTGTGTAGCCTGTACTTTGAGGAGCCTGTAAATGGTATTTTGGAATTGGAAATGCAAAATGCTGCCTGTATTTATAGTGTATCAGTAAAATTGAATAGGTATTGGGAATGATGAAATGAGTCACATTCTACACAGACATGGCGAAGTGAAATAAAATTTCTAAGCATAACCGTTTGTTTCAGGACACTCTTGACAAACTTTGAGGGCCTACTTTTTTTTCCATTGTTCTGTTCACAGTTACCACCCTCTGCTCTTCCCACCTGAGTTCTTGGGGTTTTAGTTTTGCAGCCAACATGGAATGACAGTCTTCCAAGATTGTATTTCCTTTCTGTTTTTGCTTTTCTTCAGGATGAATACTCAGCTTATTTTATTTAAGAGTTTTTACTTATTTGTGTGAAAAGAAAAGGGATACATAATACTTGGGGGATATCAGATTCACGATGTTACACATTCATAAAAAAAGGTAGGTTTAAAAGTGTTTAGTTGCTTTGTTTTATGATAGAATGATAACCAAGTAACTTAATCTTAAATCAGTTCTCCAAATATTTTATATTGCTCTGTAGAGAAGTGCATGAGCCTTTTTTCCCATTGATAGGGCATGAACAGCTGTTGGCATAGCACTTACTCTTTGCTGGGCCCTACTCCCTGAAGCTGCTCACTCCAATTATGTTAACCTAGCAGGCTGCCTTTACTCAGTTGAGACACTTCAGATTCTTGTCTGAAAAACATGTTACTATCAATAAGAATGCAAAAAACAAAACAAAATCCCAAACCACCCTAAGAACTGTTACTAACTTTCATTTAATGAGTTGCTATATTTTGGCAGAATCTCTTTGGGTCCAGAATCTTCTGTATCCAGTATGCCTGGAACTTCACCTTGCAGCTTTTCCATGGGCAAACCTACGTTAGGAAAAGTAACGTTTGCTATCCATACTCACATGAGCCTGATTAGAAGCAGAAAGTTAATGTATTAACTTTATTATTAATTCAATAATATTATTGAAGAGCATTTTGGAACATGTATCAAAAGTTTTAAAAATATGCATGCCATTTGACCCAGCTGATTCCACCTATCCATTGCTATTGAGTCGATTTCTGACTCATAGTGACACTATAGGGTAGAATAAAACTGCCTCATAGAATTTCCAAGGAGCTCAAGAGGAATTTGAACTGCTGACCTTTTTGGTTAGCAGTCATAGCACTAACTACTGCATCACCAGGGTTTCCACTTAGCTGATAGGAGATCTCATTGTTTTCAATATTGAAAATCAGTTTTTGAATCATACTATTTTGACCATCATTTTTTTGCTGTTTGTGCTACCTCAAAGAATGGTCATCAGTGCATTCCTTAGCTTGTTGCTTAATTTGCAGCCAATAAGTCAGTCATTCAAGTAGTATTTATCCTTGTCTACCAGTCAGCACACTTGTATAGCTTTAGTAGAGGATAATATTCCCATACACAAAATAATTTACTATGTGTTCTTTTTTAAAGTCCTACAAGTCATCTGTAATATTTTTATAAACAATTATGATTTTGTTATATTCTATGCACATTTTTTTTTCCTTACAGAAATGCATACAGGTAAACTGATTTATGAGGTATTTGAGTTACAATAAACTGCTGTTTTGTTTTTTGGTACACTGTTAGTAATATGTACTACAGTATTGCAGTATGTAATTTACTGATGTCATCTTTCTTAGATGGTCACTGGCAGATGTTTATATGTGATGTTTCCAACCCCTAAGACAAAAAGTAGATTTATAAAGATATGGGTAATAAAAGGCAGTAGTAATGAAAACTAAAAAAGTAAGTGATGTATATGAGAACCAACTTATGACCAAGTCCTCAGAATTGGAACTCTGTCATAAGTTGAGGACTATATAAATTGCCTTTTTTTTTTTTTTTAACTTTTTATAGTGTTAATGGCTTACCACGTTAGTAAATACAGGTCTGTGATCATTTTTAGTAACTAAAATATATCCTTATGGGAATATACCATAATTTATTTAATCAGTCCCTTAATCATTGACTTTAGGTGGTTTCTATTGTTTTATCATTACAAATAGGTTGCACTAACATTTTGGTTATGCATCATGTGTATTTGTATGTTTACTTTCTTAGAGTAAGTTATCAAATAAATTTGGTGGATCAAATTTTACACACTTTGAGGGCTTTTGATACAAATATTATTTTTTTAAAGTACCAGATGACATTCCTACCAATAGTGTTTGAAAATGTTCTTTTGCCCAAACTTCTCCTACACGGTGTTCTGTGGTTGCCATTTTTGACCATCTGATTGACAAAAATATTGACAATATTGTCAATATTGACAAAAATATTGACAAAAATATTACCTAATATTTGTATTTTTTATTAGTAGTAAAAGCCAAAAGCCAAGTGTGGTCGGAGCCGACTATTTTCATGTGTTTATTGAGTTTTGTATTTCTTTTGCTTTATGTATGTTTTATGTCTTTGCCCATTGTCTATTCAAGCGTTATTCTTTCTCTGCATTTATTTTTTTAAGAAAATAATTTTCTATACTATTTCACAGCATACAATTATATAAATATATATATCCACTGTTTTAGTTTATTGCAGGGTAATATTTCTCAAAACATGACTTATGGACCATTTCTAACCACACCCAGACTAATTGTAAGAATACAGATCATCCTCCAGACACAAATTTCTAAGACTTGATGAGGGGTTCCATGAATCTGCTGTACATTAAATTTAGAGAACAACTCTTGAAGGAGTCAAAATTATTTAAGATTTATGCTCGGCCTTTTTTATTCTGTCTGGTTGCATTTTACTTTTTTTTTCCTTATTTATTTTCACCATCATAAATTACAATCTTGGCATACTAAGGTTATTGGCCTACCACAGCTTAACATAAGAATTGCAAAAGTGTTTTGACACGTGGTAATTTGATACCATAGTACCCCAAACAAGCATCTTTGGAAGAAGGTTGGAAGCTTCTTGCAAGTGAAGTAAAAGTAACAATCTAAAGAAAATCAGATAAAATAGATGGAGTAGGCAGAAGTATGAAGGTGTGCTTAATCTGGTTTTAAAAGCCTATGATATATTACTTAGTTTCTTCATAGGTATCATATGGTTATCTTCTTTAAACCATAAGTTTGAACCCATAACTACTAGAAGAGAAATTAGTTTAAGAGAAATTCTTGATGCTATTGTACATATATAAGTAGCTTTTATGGTGCTGTGGTTAAAATGAGCAGCTGCTAACCTAAAGGTTAGTGGTTAAAACTCACCAGTGGCTCCTCAGGAGGAGGACGTAGCAGTTTGCTTCTATAGAGATTCACAGCCTTGGAAACTGTATGAGGTCGCTGTGAGTTAGGATTGACTGGATGGCAGTGAGTTTTCATTATACACGTATTTAGTAAGTAACAATGTTCTCTTTAATTTTTTTCTTTTAGTTGCAAACAGATGAACATGTTGTATAAACCACAAACTACAAAGACTAAGTTACATGGATATTTTAATACTATAATCAAAGCTTTCAACAGTTACTTGACACACACTAATGATAGTCGTAATTGTTACTGTGCTGCTTTATAATTAAGCTTAAATAGAAATGACAGTGTTTCTTATCAGTTCTATATAGCCTGACCTCATATTTTGAGGACTAACTTGAAGGTGAGGGAAAAAAAAAAAAGGTAGGTCAAACAGTTGGCTTCAAAATTCGCTGATACAGAGTACTGGGAGATACAGAGACCCACCAGTCAGACTTTTTGAGCAGGGATTTCTCATAACCTTAGGGTTCCTAATTCTAGAGTCCGTAGGCTTTCCTTTTGCCTTTCACCACTCAACAACATGGGGGAAACTGGAAAGACAGAGCTACTACTTCATTTTCCCCAAATAAGTTTTCTACCTAGTAATTAAAACATTGAGTACAGAGGTCTAAATCACTGATAGTCAATATAGAAAGGACAGTTTAATCCTGGCTTAAGGCAACCCAGCTCCAGGCTTCAGTGTCTATTCAGTATTTGAGTTTACTGAGACTTCATGTGTTTTTCTTCTTTATGTTGATGAGTAGATTTGTTAACTTTTTTTTGTGGTTATGTTGAAATGTGCTCTTATCTTCCTAAGTTTGAACTAGTCTTTATGACTTGATATCCCTTTGACTTCCTCTCTATTTAAAAGTTCTATACTAAACACTGTGTGTTACCCTTTTATTGTTCTGATATTGTCTTCATTTATGGATTGATGTTTCTAGTTCCCTGATTTGAATCCTACTTTCATTTTGTCCTTGAGTGTTCATTGGAGCCATGGTAACACAGTTAAGCATTTGGCTACTGGAAAAACTGGGTGTTTTTTTGAGTGGTCATTAATTTAGTTTGGTATTTGGCTGACACTGACCTGTGTCCAAGAATCAGATTGTTGTCTATGTTGTTTTCAAACCTTTAATAATTTACTATTAAAGAATAATTCTTAGCATGAGTGGGTGTTGGGCTTTATCAAATGCCTTTTCTGCATCCATGGACAAAATCAGATGATCGTTGTCTTTTGTGTTATTTATGTGGTTAATCACATTAATTGTTTTCCTGATGTTGAACCAGCCTTGCATCCCTGGTATGAATCCCACTTGGTCATGATGGATTATTTTCTTGATATGTTGTTGTATTCTATTGGCAAGAATTTTGTTGAAGATTTTTTCATCTAGATTCATGAGTGATATCAGTCTGTAGTTCCCTTTCTTTGTTGGGTCTTTCCCTGGCTTAGGTATCAGGGTTATGCTGGCTTCATAGAATGAGTTTGGGAGTATTCCATCCCTTTCTATACTGTGAAATAGTTTCAGTAGTACTAGAGATAACTTTTCTCTAAATGCTTAGTAGAATTCTGCCATGAAGCCATCTGGACCCGGACTTTTTTTGGTTGGCAGTGTTTTAATGACCTTTTCAATCTCTTCCTTTGTAGTGGATTTATTAAGTTGTACTGCTTCATGTTGTGATAATTTGGGTAGGTGGTATGAGTCAAGGAATTTGTCCATTTCCTCTAGGTTTTCAAATTTGTTAGAGTACAGTCTTTCATAGTATTCTGTTATGATATTTTTGATTTCTGTTGCATCTGTGGTGACAACCCCCCTCTCATTTCTAATTTTGGGTTATTTGTTTCCTTTTCTGCTTTAGTAAGTTTAGCCAGTGGTTTGTCAATTTTGTTGATCTTCTCAAAAACCCAGCTTTTAGTCTTTTCAATTTTTTCAATTGTTTTTCTATTCTCTAATTCATTTAGCTCTGCTCTAATCTTTATGATCTCATTTCTTCTGGTGCCTGAGGTGTTCCTCTGTTGTTCTCTTTGTACTTGTTCAAGCTGTAGGGTTAGTTCCTTGATTTGGTTTCTTTCTTCCTTCCAGATGTGTGCATTTATGGAGATAAACAGACCTCTGAGCACTGCTTTGGCTGTATCCCATAGGTTCTAGTACGAAGTGTTTTCGTTCTCATTGGAATCCATGAATTTCTTTAATTCATCCTTGATTTCCTCTATAACCCATGTTTTTTTGAGCAAGATGTTGTTCAGTTCCAAGAGTTCCACTTTCTATTTCTGTTATTTCTGCTATTGATTTCAACTTTTATGGCTTTATGATCTCAGAAGATGCTTTGCAGTAATTCAGTGCTATGGATTTTGTTGAGCATTGCATTATGGCCTGTCACATGGTCAATTCTGGAGAATGTTCCATGTGCACTGGAGAAGGTGTAGTTGTCTGCTTATGGGTGGAAAATTCTGTATATATCAGTGAGGTTTAGTTGGTTAATTGTGGCAATGAGGTCTTATGTATCTTTACTGAGTTTTTTTCTAGATGATCTGTCTGGTATTGAGAGTGGAGGGTTGAAGTCTCCCACTATTATTGTGGAGTCATCTAACTCTCTTTGGAGTGTAGTCAGTGTTTCTTCGACATATTTAGGTGCTCTGATATTAGGTGCATAAATATTTGATATAGTTAAGTCTTGCTTGTGTACTGAACCTTTCAGCAATAAACAGTGTCCATCTTTGTCCACAATGGTGGCTTTGACATTAAAATTGATTTTGTCAGAGATTAGAATTGCCACCCCTGCTCTTCTTTGTTCATTGTTGGCTTGATATATATTCTTCCATCCTTTAATTTTCAGTTTGTTCCTATCTTTAGATCTCAAGTGAGTTTCTTGTAGACAACATATGGATGGGTCATGTCTTTTGATCCAAGATGTCACTCAATGTCTCTTTACTGGAGCATTCAGTCCATTCACATTCAATGTAATTATTGATAGGTATGTGTTCAGTGCTGCCATTGTGATGTATTTATTTTTATGTTGATGTTTTCTCTGTTGTTATTATTAGTCTGTTCTGGGACGTTCTTTTTTGTGAGTTGATTTTTCACGTTTTTCAAAGCTGGTTTTGTCGTTGTTGAGACTCCTGTGTTACAGTTGTTGAAATGATATGATACATCTTTGTTGTGCTTTACAGCTGCCCCTATGAACCCCCTTAATAAACTATTTATAAACCCAATTTTAATTACTACCAGTTTTGTCATCTTCCTCTCCATCTGGAAGGACTATAACAACTGTAGTACATCCCTCTTTTTAATATGATGACACCATAGTTTTCATGATGATCACTGGATTGCTTCTTTCCATATCAAAGCTGTGATTGTCTTTCGAGCCTTCCCTAACTGAGTAGACTTTTCAGTAGTAAAGTTGTTCTAAAATATAAAGTTAGTGGTTTTGTTCTTCTAAGCCAGAGCCAAGAACTTCTTTCAATATTTCTTGTAGTTTTGGTTTGATTTTTACTGAGTTTCTGTTTATCTGGGAATGTCTTAATTTCATTTTCGTATTTGAAAGATAGTTTTACAGGATATATAATTCTTGGTTGGAAGTACTTCTCCTTCAAGGCTTTGAATGTGTCATGCCACTGTGTCCGTGCCAGCATGGTTTCTGCTGAGAAATCTGACGAGAGCCTACATGGTTTCCCTTGGAATGTTAGCTTTGCTTTGAGTCTTGCTGCCTTGAAGAGTTGCTGCTTATGTTTCATTTTGTTAAGCTTGATTATAATATGTCTTGGAGTCTTTCTTTTGAGATCTATATTGGATGGCGTACGATATGCATCTGAGATGTCTATATTCTCTTCCTTCATGATTTCTGGGAAGTTTTCTTTCAGCAGCTCAGCAACGATACTCTCTGTGTTCTCAGATGTCTCACCCTGTTCAGAGACTCCAATTAATCGAAGGTTGTTCCTCTTAATAGAGTCCCATGTGCTTCTTAATGTTTCTTCATTTTTCTTGTTTCTTTTTTCTGATTTCTGCTCATAGATGCTGGCATCAGTAGCTCTGTTTTCCAAGTCAGAAATTCTTTTTTCTATTTGTTCTTTTCTATTTTCTTGGCTTTGCATTGAAGTTTCTATGTCTTTGCTTTTGTTCTTGATCTGTTGGATTTCAGAGTACTGGTGTTCCATCAGATCGAACAACTTGCTTAATTTTTCCTTTTGTTCTCCTGCATTTTGTATAAGGTCTAGAAGGGCTCTGTATATAATCATTTTGTATTCACTTTCTGATGCTTTCATAAAAGTTTCTTCATCTGGAAAACTCCTTGGTTGCTTTATTTGGGAGCCTTCTGAAGCTATAGCTGATTTCTTGTGTGCCACAAGTGTCTGTTGCTTTTTAGGACACATGTGAGTATGTAGAGGCTGGAAGAGGTAGTGTGAGGATGGACTGCACATTTTTCTCTAGGCTGTCTTAAAATGTAAAGCAAAAGATATCTGACCAGTTCACAAGTCAGTTAGGTTTTCAGATGTAGAGGTCCCTCTTCTCAACTGGCAAAGTAAGCGCCACTATATCCAACCCCAGACGATACAAACTAGTTCAGAATACAGCAATGCTACTGCCCTGTTGCCGTCTGCTGGCAGGGCCTATCCTTAGACAACACTCCATAGAGTACTGCTTTTCTGATAGAAAAGCACTCTCCTGTGGGCAGGCTCTGGCTCCCAAGCTAAGAATTAGGTCCAGCTGTGGCCACCGTATCCAAGATGGCGCCCTCCACACAGGCAACAGACAGAAGGGCTAAAGGTGCTGAGAGGTAGTGATTCCTCTGATTATGTTACAGGATCCCCAAAACAGGTGACACAGGTAAATTACTGCTTTTCTGTCAGAGAAGCGCTGTCCTGTTTGCAGGCACTGGCTCCCAGGCTAAGAATGAGGTCCTGCTAGAATCTCCGTATCCAGCATGGCGTCCCACACACTGACTGTGAAACTCCGTACAAACACTGCTGAGGCAGATATAAAACGACAGGCTCAAAGTGGCTAGGTTAACAGAGTCCCAAGCCTGGCTCTCAAAACATGGGAATTTCACCTGCCTGTTCCCCCAGCAGCGTGTCTGAGTCTAGCAGCTAGGTAAGACCCTCCTCCGCCTGCCGGCCAAGACAGAGGGGAAAAAAAAGTCAAAATGGTGCGTTTACCTTCAGTCCGTGAGAGCCAGGGATAGCCAGGCACAGGAGTCAGCGTAAGAGAGGAGATTTTTCACTCAGTACTATGAAGTCCAAAGTAACAGCCCTGTGTCGTGTCCTGGGGCTGATTAGGTGACCAGAAGGCTCCGTTTGATTATCAGTTCAGGTGTTGGTTTCCAGAGGGATACAAGGAGACGTGTGCTTAGTCTGCCATCTTGACTCCACCTCCAAGAATAATTCTTTAATAAGTCTTCTAAATTTGGTTTTAATAATTCTTATAAGTTTGGTTTGAATTTTACAGATTCCTTTAATTTCTTAATTTCTTTTCATCTGGCAATGTTCTAATTTAACTAATATTTGAGCAAGAGTTTTGCAGGATGTCTTTTTCTTGGTTGGCAATTTTTTTCTTTCAAAGTTTTGTATATATGATCCCATTGCCTTCTTCCCTGCATAGTTTCTGCCAAGTAATCAGAGTTTAGTCTTATTATTTCCTGTCTGTATGTGACTTTTCATTTTACTTGAGCTGCTCTCAGGATCCTTTCATTGTCTTTGGTTTTGGTGTCTGTGATTATGATATGTCTTGGTGACTTTTGAGAGGATCTGTATGGGGCTCATTGAGCTTTTTGAATGGTCAGCTTTTCATCTTCTATGATATTAGGAAAATTTCCTGTCAGTAAATCTTTGATGATCTTTTCTGTTTCCCATCTTCTCCCACTGTTCTGGAACTTTGATTACATGCAGATTTTTGCTCTTGATTGTATCCCATGTAGTTTTTAGGTTTTTTTCACTCTTATCTGCGTTTTTCTCCAAATAAAGTGACATCCGTGAATTTGTCTTCAATTTTGATGATTCTGTCTTCCAGTATTTTAAATTTGCTCCTGAAACCTTTTCTTGTGTTGCACATTTCTGAAATTTTGTTGTTTATGGTTTGGATTTCTAATTGCTATTTTTGTGTGATTTCTAATTATTTTTGACATTTTATCCATGTGTTATTTCCAGAATTCTATTGCTCTGTGTATTGCTCTGTGTTTTCCTTGATTTTGGATAGGTTTTGGCTGTCTGCATTTTGCAGAATGTCTTAGAGAGCTCTGAGTATTAAATTTTTTGAATTCTGTATCAGTTAGTCCCAGTGCATTGACTTCTGCTGGAAGGTCAGCTGGTGCTTTATTCTGGTCATTTTCTGAAGCCATTTTATCGTGTATTTTTTAAATGTTTTGATATTGTCTGCTGTCTCCATGACATGCAGGTATTGTTTTCTTCTTTGGTTGTAGGTTTGTATGTTTTGTCATGCTTTTTGGTTTGGTTTGGTTTGGTTGTGTCTGGGTGGGTGGACTGGTATTTTGTTGCTTGCTTGTCTGTGGGCATGATAGTTCTCACCACCTTACCTGGATGTACAGCAAGGCAGATATAACAGGCAGGGAAGAAGTGAAGGTGGATTGTTTGTCTGTAGCATAAACCAGTCTGAGGGCTGTAGCATGGCTCTGGTGGTTGGCATTGGGGGCATGGTCCTGAGCTGACAGGGAGGGATTTAGAATCCAGGCTGGGTCCACTTGGGATATGGTGGGTGGCAGGAAGAGTCTGGAGCCAGTGCAGATGGGACTTGGGTCTAGACCTGATCTCCTTGGGGCTGCAGTGAGAGGTAGATGGTAACTGAAAGAGGTCTAAAATTTGCAGGAATGGGCTTGAATCCAGGTCCTCTTGGGTGGGGCTGCAGTGGGCGGGGCAGGGAATGGTGGTGAAGGCAGAGGCAGAGGGAACTAGATAGAGGAAAGCAGTTTGATAAATTGGTACTATGTTTCTTGGCAGTCGAGATTGCCAGGATGGAATGGTTATAGCTGCTGTTCACCAGAACAGTGAGGATTGTAGGAGTATACTCCTGTGGTGACCTGGTGAGAGAATTTTGGGCTCCTACTTGAGCTGCCTCTGGCAAACTGGGTCTCCTATAGTGTTGGGTATCTCCACATCATACGTCTATTCCATTGGGAATTCTCTGGGGATGTTTTTCTGCATGCAGGGTTGTTGGTTTTATTCCAAGAAGGCTGCGCTGAGTCATACTGTTTGGCTGGGAACTTCCCCTCCATGACTATATTCTTCCCGTCTTCTATCAATTTCTTTATCTCCTCAGTGATTTCTGATCCGATATTTTATCTCTTTGTAGAAGATTCAGGGTTTCAAGATTGATACCTGTATGTGTTTTATTTGAGTTTTTCAAGTCTTTGTTACAGTGGGATTGCTTAGTGTATCTGGACTGGTCTGCCGTCTTCTGTATACTAGTAGTTGAGTTGTTTTATTAACCTGAATCTCGAAGAGTTTCTGAGCTTGAATTTCTCTTCTTTTTCCAATGTAGGCTGTCTCTACGCCAAATAAAAACATTCAGTATATACAAAACAAAATAAAAGCAAATTTAGCATCATGACTAAATGTAGTATTAGAGCCTAGAGTATGCTTTTTGCATACCAGACTTGTCTTTCACTCCGCTGATGCCCTTCCTGTTGTAGTTGAGACTCTCATATGTTCTGTCCCCTGAAAAAGTAGAGGCAAGTCAAAGATGCTGAAGCTCAGTGGAAACTATAATTGGAAGTCATTCCTATCTCTGCTGTGTTTTTCTTTTTTTGATGATTTCTGTTGTCTGTGCAGACTGTGTGTAATGGTCGTTTGTTGGTCAGATGTTTCTAATTCAGGGTCTGAATCAACAGTACTGAATGTTTGTGCTATCTGAAATGATGTTGTAATCTTGGGGAATCTATATTACTTTTAAAATCTTTTTACCAGTTCAACATTTGTTCATAGAGGTAGACTCTGTGTCAGCCATAATTAAATAACAGAAAAGCTTAATATCTGATGATACTTTACATTTATTAGGTACCGTATTATTCATTGTCTTATAATTCATTCATACATCATCTTTGTGGAAAGCGACATTGTAATCATTTAAGGGAAGAAAAAATTCTGGATTCAGAGCAATTAAGGAATATGTTTACATTCACATGGCTAGTAAGAAGTTTAACTTGAAATCATTTTAGACCTGTTTCAATGTATCACAGATGCCATCTGTCAAATCAAGTAATGTTCTGAGTTTAAACCAGTCTTTTACTTCTTGATACTGTCTTTCTCTCCATTTGAAAGTTCTGTGCCTACACTATTTAGTCCTTCCTTTTTGTTGTAATGTTGTCGTCTTTGACATATTGCTGTCTCTTTCTGTTTACAGTGTTTTAGTTTTGATTTATTTTTGTGATTTTCCTGTCAAGGTTGATATCTGTGTGTTCTGTTCTGTATTCTAATCTTGGGTATTACCTGAAATTGTTGATTCTCTAACTGGAGGACTGTCTTTAGTAATTCTTGTGATTTTCGTTTGTTTTTTTACAAATTCTGTTTAACTTTTGTTTATCTGGAAATGCCCTAATTTCACCTTTGAACTTTGGTGGTGTAAGTGAGTAAGGTGCTGTGTTTGCTAACCAGAAGCTCAGCAGTTCAAATCAGCCAGGCACTCGTTGGAAACTCTATGGGGATGTTCTACTCTCACCTTTAGGGCCACTATGAGTCACAATCAACTTACGGCAGTGGGTTTGACTTTTTTTGTTTGTTTATCTCTAGCTGCTGTTACAGTTTTTTCTTTATCTTTGACTTCGGCAAGCTTGATTATAATATGTTTTGATGACTCTCTTTTGAGATCTAGCCTATGTGGGGTCAGTGAGCTTCTTAGATAAATACCTTCTTATCTTTCATGGTATCAGGCAGGTTTTCTATCAAAAATTCTTGAATTTTCTGTTAACTGACCCCCCCCCCCCAATTCTGGAACTCCAGTCACTTGTAGGTTATTTTTCTTGATTGAGTCTCATTCTTATGCTGTCTTCATTTTTTAAAACTGTTTTATCTGATTTTTGCTCAAAAGAATTGCTGTCAAGTGCATTATCTTCAGTTTCACTATTTCTGACTTCATTGCCTCATGAAAAAAAATCTGCCAGCTCCCCTATGCGAAAACCTCAGGACAAGCAATGCTGCTTTTGCATAGGCACAGGCATGTGTTCCTATCATGTTCCTGTGACTTTCTATTGAGTTGTCTAATTCTGAAATTCTATTGTTAACCTTTTGGATTTCTATTTGCTGTTTCTGTATGCCTCTCAGTGCCTGAGTAGAAGGCGTGCCCCTGTTCCCTAGAACATAGAGGTGGGTGGTTTTCGGAGCTGGACTTTGGGCACCCAGTGCTGTTGGTTATAAGGACTGGGAGCTACCACTTATTCTTGGACCCCTTTTGTGGGTGACTAGATAGAACAGGTGGAGACACCAGTCCTCAAGCTCCTGATGTGGGTAGGTGAGGACCCTGCTTAATGGGCACATTGATGTCAACTGGCACAAATCTGCTACTTCCCCTTAGCTGTTGCAGTTAAAAATCAGCTTCAGATACATACACTTCTGCACTATGCTAGTAAACCTTGTTGGTCTAGTGGTTAAATGCTCCAGCCGCTCACCTAAAGATTGGCAGTTGAAATCCACCAGGCAATACTTAGAAACTCTGTGGGGCAATTCTTCTGTATCCCTCTATCCTGTAGGGTTGATAGGAGTTGAAATTGACTCAGCACAATGGGTTGGGATGTTGTTTTTTTTTTTCCCTTAGTACTTGTAGTCTAATGAAGGCCTACACTGTTGAAATGGGACCACACAGGTTTAGGCAGGGTTAAAGGCAAAATTGAAGTCTGTGGACCCCTTATGCCTGTGCGTATGCAAAAGCAGCATTGCTTGTCCTGAGGTTTTCACGTAGGGGAGCCGGCAGACTTTTTTTCGTGTTTGTTCAGGAGAGTGCTTGGGCGTGTAACAAGTCCCACTTCTAGCACAAAGGGCCCAGCATTGGCTAAAGCCAGACTGGGACAAGAGCAGAGCAGGGAGAGGGTGACTAAGGGGCAGAGAGGCACTTTCCAGAGGGGAAAGGGTTATTTTGATCTCACATTGTAGGTTAGATGCTTACACTTAAGTTTTGAAGATCTAATACCACTTCACCCAAGCTCTTGAGGCTTGTGCAGACTTTCTACCTCTCAGTTTCTCCCAACGTGGTAAATGGGTCACAAGTGCTGTGGCTTGCCTCAACCCCTGTGTGCCAGCCAATCCAGCCAGCAGGATGCCAGCCAGGTCAGGTCTGGTGAATCCTCACTGCTTCTGAATGTTCCCTCCGTCCCCCTGCTACTTAGTCCAACTCCTCATCTTTATTCTTAATGTTCAGGGTTCCTAGATTGTCATGTATAATTGATTCAGTTATTTTGGGGGGAGCTGTGGGAGGTGTTTGTTATAAGAAGGATTATAAGAAATGTCTTACTGTTCTGCCATTTTGGCCCCACCTCCTCAAATCAATTTAAAAATCTACTCCTAACATTTAAAACATACAGTGGATTTTAAATTTAGTAATTTAGGTCATAAATATTACAGATACCATTTAAATAAAATTTAGGCCAGGGATACAAGAGTTTCATAGACTGGATCAATCAGATCTTGAGACAAATGAAAAATTGCTGTCATAGATGTGAAGTTAAACAAGGTGCTATAGCTTGTAGGAACAACTGAGAAGAAAATTAAATTTGCTTTCAAATGCTCTTCAAAGATTATTTTAGTATATCTGTGACTTACTGATAAAAACTAAAAAAGTTTTAAAAAGCCCATTGGTGTTTAGTTGATTCATATTCCTGGTGACCTCGTGTGCATCAGAGCAGAACTATACTCAGTAGAGTTTTCAGTGACTGGATTGTTGGAAGTGTATCATGTAACCTTTCAGGGCACTGCTGGGTGATCGCAGATCTCCAGTCTTGGTTGGCAGCTGAGTGCATTAACTGTTTGTGCCACTGAAGGATTCCAGAAAAATTATGATATATCTTTGTCACTTATTTACATATGTTACCTATTATGTCAGTATGTTATCACTCATCAAAGAGTGTAATATTAAAAGTTTTGAGAGGATATGGCTAATTTCCCCATTTCTTTTTTAATATTTTTTCAGGTATTTTAATCAAGGGAAGAAATAGCTCTTCATCTAAGATGGAATCTGTTGTTTGGGAATGTGGTTAATTGACTTGATAACTTGGCCAAATGTGCCCTATGTAATAAAATGAGAAGAAGAGACAAGATGATGTCATGTTCCTGTTCTCTGAAACCAAAAACAAATGTCTTTTGTGAGACGAAGCTAACAAAGCTCTG
Source organism: Heterohyrax brucei (assembly GCA_028571685.1). Taxonomy (NCBI): domain Eukaryota; kingdom Metazoa; phylum Chordata; class Mammalia; order Hyracoidea; family Procaviidae; genus Heterohyrax; species Heterohyrax brucei. The sequence goes on along the minus strand of CM053160.1, from coordinate 46,487,518 downwards.
ACGGTGCAAAGACTGTTTAACTGTTTGAAGAACTCAACAGTAAGATATATAAGAAGTACTTTCAAGCTGAGACCTGCAGGGGTATAAAGATCTCACTACTGAATAGCCTTGATCATTCAAATCTCACTGAGATCCTGAAAGAATGGCTCTGAGTTGGATTGTCTTCTCTCTTTGGTTCTTGACTATGTTTGTGGGGCACATAGGTGGGCACAGTTTGTTTTCTTGTGAACCTATTACCTTGAGAATGTGCCAAGATTTGCCTTATAATACTACCTTCATGCCTAATCTTTTGAATCATTATGACCAACAGACAGCTGCTTTAGCAATGGAGGTAAGGCTTGATCTATTCTTTAATATATATTAGAAGATGACTCTGCTCTTGCCCTGTTAACTAATTAGTGCATGTGATAAACAGCAGGAAGAATTTGTTATCTTTTATTTTGAAAATATTGTTTATGTTTGAAAAAATATGTATTTTAAGTTCAAACTCTGATAGACTGACAAATTTATGTTTGGGGCATGTTACTCTTGACTTAGTTTTAGGCATTTATAAATAAATTAGAATCACAGGAGCTTGGGAGATAATAGCCATTCAGGAGTACAGAGTTCAAATTATGATATAGCTGTTGTATTGTTTGACTAATTATAAAACTTCAGGTAAAGAACATGATATATACTCACAGTTCAGTCATTAAGAATTGAATCTAATGTGACTAAAAAATTGAATTCTGTCGTTCATTTTGTAGACCAGTAATTTATAGTGTTTGAATTTTCTTAAACAGGGATTTCCTTATCTTATACAAATTAGATCAATTTAAAAATGATAATCTCTCAAGCAACAAAACACTTAAAGTTGTATTTTAAATGATCTGTTCTTGACCTCTCAGGATTTTATGTAAATCATTGCATTATTTGAATTGTCTAATGCTAATTGTCAGGCTCTTCTGTTAATGATTTGATTTTATAAACTATGAAAAATTAGTGCATATAGTTGATGAGTTAAGTAAGTGTGTATCTGTCCATAGTGGTTTTAGAATTGTGGAGATAAGAATTGTTGTTGCCATGTGCCATCAAGTCGTTTCAACTCATAGTGACCCTATATGACACAGTAGAACTGCCTTACAGGGTTTCTTGGGCTGTAATCTTGACAGAAGACAATCATCAGATCATTTCTCCGTCATAGCCACTGGTGAGTTCTAAGCACTGACCTTTTGACTAGCAGCAGCCAGGCCTCCTTAAATAAGAAGTAGGAGACAGTAAATAGTGATAATGAGGAACATGGGCTTTGGAGTTGGACAGACCTAGGTTTAATGTCTACCTCCACCACTTTCTAGCTGTATTCCTTGAGTAAGTTATTTGTACTTTTTCACCATAGTTTCTTTGTTTGTAAAATGGAACTAATGTTACGTGTAATCACGTAGATTTTTTTTTTGTAGGACGGGAGTAAAACTCCTGTATTAAGTATATGGCATATAGTAAGTACCTGACAACTTTTATAATTTATCCATATTTTCATACTAATATGACTACAGAATACCTGTAATTTAGAGAAAAATATTTTGTACTTTAGTCTTTAATCCATTTTTACAGTTCTTTTATTTAGCAAACTGAAACTACATGTATTGGAATTCTTCATTTTATAGTAAAACTCAATGGTTCATTACTTCCGAGTAGACTAACATCTTGGCCAGTTGGCGTAAATAGTTCCTAAGGATGTTGTTCTGCATCCTGCTTTGGTGAGTAGCATCTAGGGTCTTAAACCCTTGCAAGTCAGCTATTGGTTTCTTCTCACCTGGAGCAAAGGAGAATGAAGAAAAGCAAACGTGCAAGGAAGCAATTTGTCCAAAGGAGTAGTGGCCCACGTGAACCATAGCGTCTGCAAGTTTGAGATGAGAAGAACTAGGTGATGCCCACCTACCACTACTGACTGCTTTGGCCAGGATCACAATAGAAGGTCCCAGTTAGAGTGGGAGAAAGACATAGAACAAAATTCCAATTAATAAAAAAGACCAGACTTACTAGTTAGAGGAACCCTCCTCCCCCAAGACTGTGGACCTTAAATATCTTTCTAACTTGGAACTGAAGTCACTCCTAGAGATCACCTTTCAGCCAAATAATGGAAAGGCATATGAAGTAAACAATCATGCGCATAAGGGAAGTGCTCCAAAGCATAATCAACTATACAAGACCTAAAGGGCAGCATCTTCCTAAAAGCAAAGATGAGCAGGCAGGAAAGGACAGAAAACTGGACAAATGGAAAGGGGAACTCAGGAAAATGGGTAGAGTGCTGACATGTTACAGGGATTGCAACTGATGTAATGAAACAATTTGTATATGAATTATTGAATGGGAAACTAATTTACTCTGTAAACTTATACCAAAAGCACAATACAATATTAAAAAATCAAAACAGACTGGCAAAACTTGTAGAAAAAAAATCTTGGAAAATTTTTAGAAAGATTATTATTCATAAATTTTGAAATACAGGGTCAGGGAGAGATCTTATATGCTCCAAATATTTGAAAATGTTGTAAAGATTGAACAAAACATTTTCTCCTCTTTTTCTGACTAAACAAGATTTAGAGGTTTGATATAGACTGTCATGAAAATGTGTACATGTTTAACACAGTGGTTCCAGGCATGGTAGTCTCTGCTATGTATTAAAGCCATTAATTTTCTCACACACACACACACACACACACAAACAATTGCAGTAGAAATGAATTTATTTCCAGTGTCCTAAGTCATTTTAACTGCTTTGAAAGTAGGATAGTATGAAGCAAGTCATAAAGATGTTGGTCCTAACTTGAGTGCAACTTCTGGCTTGGCCAGCTACTAGCTTGAACATTTTGGATAAGTCACTTTCTTGATTTCTTCATTTCTTAACATAGTAAAAGTCAGTAATAATGAAAATACCTTGAAGAGATGTTAGGATTAAGTGAAGATTTCATGAAGTAATTAACGCATTGCGTGGCACACAGTAGATGATCTTGTAATTGTTTCCAGCTTCACTTCTCTGTTATTTTAGAAAGTACTAGAGACTGTATTTATTTGCATCCCTAGTTGTAGGTTCATGAGACATTCATAATCACAGCATGATAGATTATCTCTGTGCATTTCTCAAAGATGCCCGTGTAGTCTAGATATTTTGTTCACAATGGGATTGCCTGTGTTTGAATTTCAGGAATTCTAGGGAGAATACCAGAGTGGGTAAGAATTTTCAATAGAAGGCTCCTCTAATTTTCAGTAATGTGGGGGATAGTTGGTGGTTGCATGGTTGACGTATCAGGGCACTAATAGTACTGACAGAAAGGAACATCAGTTTGAGAATGTAAAGTTTCTGTAATGGCAAAAAGGATGTGGAAACTCACCAGGCAACATATGCTTCAGGTGGAAGTAAGATTTTTTGGGTCTTCACAAGGATTTACCGTGGTTGATGACACCTTACACCTTTACCTCTCTATTGATTTAGAGAATCTGTGTGTGTGTTAGTGCACTTTTATCAGAAACAGATGATTGGAGCAGACGATTCTAGCTCATTCATGAGTGTTCATTGTGAAACTGAATGAATTGAAAGATAATTTCACAGGTATAGGATCTCTCAGCAGACCCGTGCTTCAAACCTGCCCAGGGTTCATTCCTGAACTGATGTTTTTTGAGGCAGAATGATGAGTGCCTGGGACATATGGAATGTGGACAGTGAGTCCGGGGTGCTGAAAGAAAGTGCAGCATCTGGGGTATTTCAGATTTGACTATTCAGAATCAACAAGTTGAATGTTCTGTCATTGTTTATGGAGGATTCCTGGTGTATACTTTGATTGGAACTGGGATGGGTTTAAATAAGTGTAACCCACTAAGATAGAAAAGGAAAGAAGATCCTTGCTAATGTGTTCTTTCTCTGTTACTACATTTTAAAACATGCACCATAAAACAAACTAGTTGCTGTTGATTTGATTCTAACTCATAGTGACTATGTACAGTAGAGTAGAACTGCCACATAGGGTTTCTAAGGAGTGGCTAGTGGATTTAAACTGCTGACCTTTTGCTTAGTAACCTGAGCTCTTAACCGCTGTGTCAGTAGGGCTTCTGAGGCCCTTTGTAAACAATTATTTGTAGAGCAGGAGGAGAGGAGCAAGTGAGAGTAATGGTTAGTAGCTGTAGCTCACTATGACTGAGTCTGTTTGCTACCAGGGCTCCCATAAAGGAAAAATTTTCCTCATTCCTAAGTTTCCCAGACCATTTTTAGCTGTCTGAACTGTTAAGTAAAATTTTGGGAGCTGAGCATCATGTAACAGTAAACAACATATTGTTACTGTTTTTCCCCAAAACCGCATATTATCAAGTAGTTATAAGTGGAAATAAAAGATCTGGACAGCTTCCCACACCCCATATTTAATAATTAAATAGAATGGAAAGAAACAGTTTACTGGAAAAAGTACTACTATAGGCATGGAAGGCTTGTGTTTTGCCAGTAAGTAGCTTTGTTACTTCTTTGTGTTGGTTTCCTCTAGCAAATGAAGTTTTTCCCTGCCTATTTTAAAGGGTTGTTAGATAAGTGACATGCATTTTATTAATCTTAAATAAGAACTTAAAAAAAATTGAGGTGAAAATTTACAGTGAAAATTTTTCTTTCAAAAATTTTATACACAAGTTATTTTGTGATGTTAGTTACAATCCCCACAATGCATTAGCAGTCTCCCCCCTTTCCCTTTTACCTTAGGTTCTCCATGTCCATCCAGTTTACTGTCCCTTCCTGCCTTTTCTTCTTTGCTTTTGGGCAGGTGTTGCCCGATTGCTCTTAATTACTTGAAGGGACTAAGAAGCACATTCCTTATGTGTGTTATTATTTGTTTTATAGGGCTGTCTCATCTTTGGCTGAAAGGTGGACTTCAGGAGTGACTTCATTTCTGAGTTAGCAGGGTGTCCATGGGACAAAGTATCGGGGTTTGCTCCAGTCACCGTCAGACCAGTAAGTCTGGTCTCTTTTTGTGAATTTGAACTTTGTTCTACGTTATTTCCTGCTCTGTCTGGCATCCTCCACTGTGATCCCTGTCACAGATCAGTCATGGTAGCTGGGTACCATCTAGTTGTTCTGGGCTCAGGCAGGTAAAGGCTGTGGTTCACGTGGTCTTTTGTTAGTCTGTCAGACTGGTATTTAACTTGTGTCTTTGATTTTCTTCACTCTCCTTTACATCAAACATGCTGGGGCCAGTGGCTGCTTGCTAGCTTTTAAGACCCAGACATTACTCACCAAAGTAGGATATAGAACATTTTCTTTATGAACCTTAGTATATCAATTGACCTAAATGTTCCCCAAGACTATATTCCCTACCCTCATCTCCAGTAGCTCAGCCCTTCAGAGTGTTTGGATGTTTCTAGAAAGCTTCTGGAAACCCTGGTGACATAGTAGTTAAATGTTAGGCAGCTAACCAAAAGATGGACGTTTCAATCTGCCAAGTGCTCCTTGGAAATTCTGTGGGGCAATTCAACTCTGTTGTATAGTGTTGCTGTGAACCAGAATAGACTCAACAGTTGTAGGTGTGATTTAGGTTTTAGAAAGTGTGTATGACTTTGCCTTGGTCAAGTGGCACAGACTTCCCCTGTGTGATGTGTTGTCTTTCACCAAATTAATACTTATTATGTCCTTTATAGTTAGTGATCCTTCCTTATACCTCTCCTTCCTCATAACCATCAAAGATTGTTCTGTGCGTGTGGGTGTGGGTGTTGGTGTGTGTGAACTATTTCCTTTTGTTTTTGTAATTGTCGTCTTGTGTGGTATTCGTCCTTTTTTAACTGACTTATTTCACTCAACATAATGCCCTCCAGATTCATTCGTGTTGTGAGACATTTTGTGGGTTGATCATTTGATCATTGTTCTCTATGATTGTGTAGTATTCCATTGTGTACTGTAATTTATCTGTCTGTTTCTGGGCACTTACATTATTTCATGGGTGTGCATGTATCTGTCATGTGACAGCACTGATTTGTCTAGGATGTATTCCTAGGAGTGGGATAGATGGATCATGTATCTATTTCATGTGACAGCACTTAGTTCTCTAGGATGTATCTAGAAGTGAGATAGCTGGATCATATTTCTAGTTTTCTAAGGAAGCATCGTATCATTTTCCAGAATGGTTGTACCATTTTACATTCTCACCAGCAGTGTGTAAGAGTTCCAGTCTCCCTGCAACCTCTCCAACATTTGTTATTTTCTGTTTTTTTATTTGTGCCAGTAGTATTGGGGTGAGATGGTATTTTAGTTTATCTAGTGTTGTTTTAATAGAACTATCACAAATGAATGGCTTTAAAAGAGAAATTTTATTTATCACAGTCTAGTGAGCTAAAAGTCCAACTTCAGGGTGTCAGCTCCAGGGGAAGACCTTCTCTGCCGGTCATGGAGGAAGGTCTTTGTTGTCAGTCTTCCCCTGGACTAGAAGTTTCTGAAGCTTAGGGAACTGGGTCCTTTCCAAAGGACACACTCACCTCTCAGCACTGCTTTCTTTCTTGATGGTATGAGATCCCCACATGTCTCTGCTAGCTTCTCTCTTTTATAATTCAAGAGATTGCCTAAAGGCACAAAGCAAACTTACACATGTAATCTTGTACCACCAACACAACTGCTGCCCATCTACCCTCATTAATATCATAGAGGCAGGAATTCCAGCATGGAGGAACATCACACAATAGTGGGACCCGTGGCCCAGCCAAATTGCTATGCAGACTTTTTTGGGAAACACAGTTCAGTCCATGACAGTTGGTATCTCATTGTGGTTTTTATTTGCATTTCTGTAATGGCTAAAGATAGCAGGCATTTTCTCACATGTTTGTTAGTTGCCTGAATGTCTTCTTTGCCCATATCTTTTGCCCATTTTTGAACTGAGTTACTTTTCTTGTTGTTGAGGTGGTGAAGAATTCAATAGATTTTAGAGATTAGACCCATGTTGGATATGCTGTAGCCAAAACATTATTCCTAGTTTGTAGGTTCTCTTTTTACTCTTTTGGTGAATGGTTGTGCATCAGTGTTTAATTTTTAGGAACTCCCAGTTATTTAGTTTCTCTTTTGATGTTTGTGCTTTGTTAGTTATGGTTTGTATTGTATTTATGCCACATACTAGGGCTTCAAGTGTTGTCTCTATTTTTATGTCCAAGATACTTATCATTTTAGGTTTAGTATTTACATCATGGATCCATTTTTAAGTTAGCTTTTGGGGTGCTATATAAGGTATGGGTTGCATGAGTTGGATGTGACTTGACCGCACTTGGCTGGCTGGCATAAGGTATGGGTCCTGTTTCATTTTTTGACAGATGGAGATCCAGTTTTGCTAGTACCATTTGATAAAAAGACCATGTTTTCCCCATTTCAGAGCTATGGTTGCATAGTGCTTAACATATTGGCCATTAACCAAAAGATCAGCAGTTTAAATCTACCAGCCACCCCTTGAAACTGTATAGGAAAGTTCTACCAACAGCCAATATCATTCTCAGTGGAGAGAGGCTGAAAGCATTCCTGTGAGGACAGGAACAAGACAAGGGTGTTTCTTATCACTAGTCCTGTTTAACATTCCCCTGGAAGTCCTAGCTGGAGTAATAAGGCAAGAAAAAGGCAATATTTTCCAGATTGGAAGAAAACAAATAAAACTGTCTCTGCTCACAGATGATACAATCCTATATGTACAGAACCCCACAAATTCTATGAGAAACCTACTAGAACTAATAGAAAGATCAGCAAGTAGCAGGATACAAGATTAAAGTGAAAATCAGTTGGACTTCTGTATACCAAACATGAGAACTAGAAAAAAGAAGTCAGGAAAGCAATAACATATAATAGCCATTAAAACAATAAAACACTTAGGAATAAACCTAACCATGGATGTAAAAGACTCATACAAAGAAAACCACAAAATACTAGTGCAAGGAACTAAGCAAGAACTAAAATAATGGAAAAATATACCATGCTCATGGATAGGAAGACTCAACATTGTGAAAACATCAGTCTTGTCCATAGCAATCTATAGATATAAGGCAATTCAGTTGCTATACCAAGAACATTGTTTTATGAGGTAAAAAAAAAAAAATCAAATGTGGAAAGGAAAGAGGACCCCGATAAGCAAAGTTACTAGACGTTGACTATAGTGGTGGTCTAGTAGGTTCTGAGAGCAGAGAGTTGGAGGCCCTCCCACTTTGTGTTTTTACTTCAGTAATACTTTGCTGGGAGGTGGAACCAAGATGCCAGACTAAACACATATCACCTCGATTCCCTCTGAGAACCAAGACCTGGAATGATAATTGAACAGAGCACTGTGGACAGCCCAGGAGCCCTAGGATTTGGTATAAGGTTGTGAGATTGGACTAGGTGCCAGAGATTGGACTGAGGCCTGCTTCTGCTGATGTATCGTATGGGAGGACTACAGGTACAGACATCTTTGTTATCGGAGAGATAAGGACTGGGCATGAGCCAATTGATATGTTGAACTGCAGTGCGTAAGTAAACAACATATAGTGCAGCAGAGAAACTGTGCTTGCGATGGCCATGTCTTGGGAGCCTTGCTGCTGACTGAGGATGCTACTGCCCCTCTACCCTCTTCTCTGAGCTGCACCGTAGATCCTGCTGGCTCATGGCAGGAAGGGCAACTTAGGTGGGATGCCATCTTGGTCAGCTGGGGGGCAGAGTCAACTATGCTGGAGGGCTCAGCTGGAGCTAATTCTCATGTTGAGCTGCAGTCCCTGTCTGGATTCTGCTTCTCCAGCAGAAAAGCTGATTTTAAGATGCTTATGCCTAGAGTTATGGGTGGGGCCTGGCCGGTGAAGGTGGCAAGGCTCTAGCTCTTCCATTATTTGAACTGTGACATAGCATCTGGTGATGGCCCATGAGGTGCCTTCCATGTCAACAGGAGGATGGGGCCTGTCATACCTGAGGGCCTGACTGATTTTCACAGCTGATAGATAGCTCCTTGCCCAGCAGTAAAACACCTTTTTTAAAATAAGAACACCAGGAGAACTGACTGCTGAGCTGGGTGACAGCATCTCCCCCACCCTTTTACTGATCCATATCAGTGTCAGCTGATGACACCCCACCCCTGAGTGACCCCATAAGTAGGGTGCTGTCTTTACCAGTCAGAAGGTGGAGCCTACCACCCCTGAGGGCCCAGCTGCTTTCAGTGGATGCTGCGCAGTGCCCCTCTCAGGTAAATAGTTTCTAAGCCAAACACATTTAAAGAGTACAGTGGTCCTGGGCAGCCAAGTTGGGTGGCATCCTTCTCTCCTCCCTTCCCTCAGCTACAGCATAGGCTTGACTGGTGTAATGATGGAGAGTCACCACAGGTAACTCCCACCTTTAGCAGACAGGTGGTAAGGCCTGCCACCCCAGAGAGTCCACGTGAGGCCAGTCACTAGAGAACACAGAAGTGGCTAGTGACGAGATCTGGTAATGTCCTTATTCTGCTCTTAGAACTATATCTCAGCTACTGTTGAGGTAACACCAGAGAAACCAAATAGCTTCCTGATGGCACAAACAAAACAGTCAGTATCTAAACATTTAAACAAGCGGTCCACCGTGGCTCCGGGAAACTCCCAAAATAAAAAAAAAATCACAACACTTCATGGATGAAGAAGCCTTTGGAGGTTGAATACAAAAGAATTATGTATAGAGCCCTCCTAGAGATTAAAATGCAGCAGAACAAAATGAAGAATTAAGTAAGCAGTTTGAACTGATGGAACATCAACACTCTGAAATCCAGCAGATCAGTCATGAAATTACAGAATTAGATAATTGAATCCAAAGCCAAAAGAGTAAAATTGAGGAGATGGAAGCCAGAGTTAGAGAGCTTGAAGATAGAACAACTGACACCAGCATTTATGAGGAAAAATCAGAGAAAGGAAGGAAAATGAAGAAACATTAAGAAACATGTGGAAGTCTGTTAGGAGGAGCAATCTATGAATAACTGTGGAGTTCCTGAACAGGTAGGGATAGCTGAAAATACAGAGAATATTGTTGTCGAGTTGTTGACAGAAAACTTGCCTGAAATTATGAAAGAAGAGGACATAGATATCTAAAATGCTTATCAAATGCCAGAAAAGCTGACCCCAAGAGAAAGACACAAAGACATATTATAATCAAGCTTAATACAATGAAACATAAAGACAGATTGTCAAAGGCAGAGAGTTTTAAAGCAAAGCTAACACACAAAGGGAAGCCCTGTAGGCTTTCATGTGACTTCTTGGCAGAAACGATGTTGGCAAGAAAGCAGTGGGATAACACTTTCAAAGTCTTGAAAGAGAAGAAATTCTAACCAAGAATCATATATGCTGCAAAACTGTCTGTCAAATATGAAGATGAAATTAAGACATTTTAAGATAAACAGAAGCTTAGACACTTTGTAAAAACCAAACCAAAACTATAGAAAATACTGAAATAAGCTGTTTACTTAGAAAAACAAAAGCATCAATTGTATACATAAGGAGGCAATACAGGACACAGCATCCAGAATCTACTAAGGGAAGTCACAAATCTCATTCAAAGCTAAAATATTAAAAGAAGAGAACCAGTGATCTTAACACAAAAGCTACGACATGATCAAACTAAAAAGAAAGATATATTATACTAGGTGTAACCCTTTCAGATCGAGAGGAAATTAAAAAGATATGCAGAAATTAAAATCTGGTTTAAACTTTGAATATTAAGGGGGATTATGGGTAGCCATAAAGCAAAATAACAATGAGACATATCAAAACAAGAAACACAATACAGGAATCTCAACAAATATGAAACCAACATTGAAAAAGGTGAAAAATCAACCCATAAAGAGGAATGACCTATAACAGAATATTAAGATAAACAGAGAAAGCATCAAGAAAACAAAAAGAAAGGCATCAAAATGGCAACACTAAACGCGTATCTATTAACAGTTACACTGAAGTAAACAGACTGAATGCTCCAACAAAGAAGCAGAAAGTGATAGCTTGGATCAAGACATGATCTATCTATTCAGTGCTTACAAGAAACGCACCTTAGGCTCAAAGAAGGATAGGAATGACCTGAAAATCAAAGGGTGGAAAAATGTATATACCAATCTAACAACTTACAGAGAAGAGCAGGAGTGGCAACACTAATCTTGGATAAAATAGATTTTAATGTAAAGTCCACCATCATGGACAAGGATGGTCACTGTTGCTGATAGGTTCAGTACATAAGCAGGAGATAACAGTATTAAGTATTTATGGACTCAATACCAGAGCATCTAAATACACTGAAGAAACACTGAAAGCACTGAACAATGAGATAGATGACTCCACAATAGTAGTTGGAGATTTCAAAATTCCACTTTCAGCAATGGATAGATCATCCAGAAAAAAGCTCATTAAATATACAGATGATCTTATTGCAACAATTAACGAATTAGGGCTTATCGACATATACAGAACTTTTTACACATCAACAGATAAGTACACCTTCTCCAATGCACGTGGAACATTTTCCAGAATAGACCGTATACTGAGATATAAAGCAAGTCTCAAGAAAATCTAAACCGTTGTATTATTGCAAAGCATCTTCTTGGACCAGAAAGTCCAAAAGTCAAAATCAATAGCAGAAAAAACACAAATAGAAATTTGAACTCATGTAAACTGTACAATACCTTGCTCAAAAATTCATGTGTTATAGAAGAAATCAAGGATTAAATAAACTGATGGAATCAAATGAGAATGAAAACACATCCTACCAGAACCTATGGAGTATAGCAAAAGCAGTGCTCAGAGGTCAACTCGTGTCTATAAATGCACACATCTGGAATGAAGAAAGGGCCAAAACCAAAGAACACTAAAACACGGAAAAGTAGAAAGATAGGGGGGGAAAAAAAAGAAGAACCTCTCAGGCACTGGAAGAAAACAGGTGATTAAGATTAGAACAGAAATAAATCAGTTAGAGAACAGAAGAACAGTTGAAAAAATTAACAAAACCAAAGCTAGTTCTTTGAATCTAAGATCAACAAAATTGATAAACCATTGGCTAAACTTACAAAAGAAAAACAGTAGAGGAAACAGGAGAAGAACACACTGGGAGGCCTCTCATTACCTGACCGTAGAACATACTGCACTGCCACAGTGGTCAAAACAGCCTGATACTGGTCCAAGAACAGACAGATGGATCAATGGAACAGAATTGAGACCCCAGAGATGACACCATCTGCCTATGAACAGTTGATATTCGACAAAGGTCCTAAGACATTAAACTGGGGTAAAAACAGTATCTTCAACAAATGGTGCTGGCAAAATTGGATATCCGTCTGCAATAAGCTGAATCAAGATCCATATCTTACACCTTATACAAAAACCAACTCCAACTGGATAAAAGACCTAAATATCAAACCTAAAACGATAAAGGTCATCCAAGAAAAGGTAGGAACAACAATGGAAGTTTTAATACACAATGAGGATAGACTCCAAAATCTGTTGAAGAAACCTCCATCAACAGAAGAGAAAATAGATAAATGGGAACTATTAAGAATCAAACACTTTTGCTCATCCAAAGACTTTATTAATAGAATTAAAAGAACACCCACAGAATGGGAAAAAAATATTTGTCAACTTTATGCCAGACTGACGCCTGATCTCCATAATCTATAAGATACTACAAAATATCAATAGAAAGAAGATAAATCATCCAATTAAGCGATGGGCAAAGGAGATGGACAGACATTTCACTAAAGAGGAGATCCAAGCAGCCAAAAAACACATGCAGACATGTTCACCATCTTTAGTTATTAAAGAAATTCAAATCAAGATGACAGTGAGATACCATCTCACCCCAACAAGACTGGCTATGATCCAGAAAACACAAAGCATGCTGGAGAGGCTGTGGAGAAAGTGGAACCCTCCTACATTGTTGGTGGGGTTGCAGAATGGTCCAGCCTCTTTGGAAAGCAATCTGGCACTTCCTTAAAAAAATGGATATCGATATACCATTTGACCCAGTAATTCCACTACTTGGAATATGTCTTACAGAATCAAGGCCTTTGACACCAACGGACACATGCACCAGAATGTTTACCGCAGCACAGTCCACGATAGCAAAAAGATGGAATCAACCCGATGCTCAACAACAGAAGAATGGATAGGTAAACTATGGTACATATACTCAATGGAGTACTACGCAATGATAAAGAATAACGATGATTCCAGGAAACATCTCCTAACCTGGTTTCAACTGGAAGACATTATGTTGAGTGAAAGTAGTCAGTGACAAAAGGACAAATATTGTATGAGACCTCTATGGTGAAATCTCAAAAACAGATTTGTGTATAGAAGAAAAGACTCTGTGACAGCTGCAAGGGAGGGGAGGGGAGGGGGAAGGTAGGAGGGTTTAGATTAGATAGTTGCTAGAAATCTGATTGGGAGAAATCGATGATTGCACACATTAGAAACAAGAACAACATTAAGTGGACTTCAGCATAACTTGAGTACTCCTTCCATCTTAACCAAATATTGCAAGGATAGAGTAGCTAGGGCAGGGGGTAGGGGACCATGCTCTTAGGCGAAATCGAGACCAATTGGCACAACTAGCATTTTGCTAAGAGGACTGTCTGCACCCCACATTTGTGAGTGGCGTCTGGGGTCTTAAAAGTTGCCAAGGTGCCATCCGAGGACACAGCAAATGGTCCCAACTCAGCAGGAACGGATGCTCACCGAGGACCAAAATGACATGGGGTAAAGACAACCTAGAAGATTAGAGAGACCCACATGAGTGGGTGCCTACATTGACTTGGGACCGGAAGAACTGGATGGTGCCCGGTCACCACCAGTGATAGCCGCGATGGAGCTCACTGGGTTGAGTCTCACTGACAACACAAGAATAAAAAGGGGTGCCACATCAGATCTCCACTAAAAGACCTCAATTGAAGGTCCAGTGGTTTCAGGGTTCCCCTGAGAGCATGGCCCCTGGCCCTGATGCTGCTCTTGCCCATAAATCATAACGAAGGTCCATTCTTTGGACATGAGTGGATTGGACTTGACAATGCAGAATGACCATATATTGGATGTGCTTTATGGTTCTATGCATCTATAGGATATCATCCTGCTGACCTCTGGCTGGAGGAAGGAGAGTGGGTAGAGAGGAGGGGAAAGAAGGCTGTTGGGAGGATCAGACATGTATGGAGCAGAGAGGAATAATTTGCTGTCACTGGACAGAGAGAACAGTGGAAGCTGCATATAGGTGGGCATGTAAATTTATACGGGAATGTACGTTTTCACTCAGTTATATTAAATAAAAAAAATAACTTGAATAAGAAACGAGAGAGGAGATGTCATAACAGACCCAACTGAAATCAAAGTATTGTAAGAGAATACTATAAAAGACTGTACTCTTAACAGATTTGAAAACTTAGAGGAAATGGAGAAATTTCTAGATTTGTATCACCTACCAAAATTAGCACAAGGAGAAGTAGAACAACTGAACAAACCCATCACAAAAGAAGAGACTGAGAAAGTCATCAAAGAACTACCAACTAAAAACGCCCTGGCCAAGAAGGCTTCTCCCAGAGTATTCTACAGCACTTTTAGAGAGAAGCTAATTCCAGTGCTGCTGAGGCTGTTTCACATCATGGAAAAGGATGGAATACTTCCAAATTCATTCTGTGAAGCAAGCATAACCCTGAAACCAAAGCCGGGGAAAGGATCTCACAAAAAAAGAAAATCACAGACTAATATCACTCATGAACCTAGATGCAAAAATCTTCAACAAAATCCTAACTAATAGACTTCAACAACATTGTGAAAAAATAATCCATCGTGACCAAGTTGGATTCATACCAGGAGTGCAAAGCTGGTTAAGCATCCGAAAAACAACGAATGTGATCAACCACATAAATAACACAGAGGATGAGAATCACCTGATTTTGTCAGTTAGTGCAGAAAAGGCATTTGACAGAATCCCAACAGCCATTCATGTTAAAAAACTCTGGGCAAAATAGGGATAGAGAGGAAATTCCTCAATGCAACAAGGGACATCTACACAAAGCTAACCACGTACATGATCCTGAATGGAGAGAAACTGAAAGAATTCCTCCTGAGAACAGGAACTAGACAAGGATACCCACTCTCACCACTTCTGTTCAACATTGTGTGAAAAGTTGTAGCCCAAGCAATTAGATAAGACTAAAAAAGGGCATCCACATTGGAAAAGAAGTAAAAATGTGCATTTTTTAGATGTGATTATGTGATCATATATGCAGAGCATCCTTAAGAATCTGTAAGTAAACTACTGGAACTAATAAAAGAGCTCAGCAGAATATCAGGATATAAGATAAAGAAATACATCAATAGGATTCCTTTATACCAAACAAAGAGATCATTATAGAAGGAATCACCAAAACAATACCATTTGCTGTAGCCTGCATAAAGACAAAATACCTAGGAATACATCTAACTGGAGAAATAAGAGACCTAGACAGAGTTAGAAGACCTTACTGCAAGAAACCAAAATAGGTTTGCATGAGTGGAGCAACCTACCCTGCTCATGGATAGAAAGACTTAACATTGTGAAAATATCTCTTTTACCCAAAGCGATCTACATGTGGCAATGCAATCCCAGTAGAAATTACAAATTCCAGTGTCATTTTTTAATGAGATGGAGAAACAAATCACCAACATTCTTTGGAAAGAGAAGAAACCCTGGATAAGCAAGCACTAATGAAGAAGATGGACACAGTGGGAGGCCTCACACTACCCAACCTTAGAAACTATTACACTGCCAAAGTAGTCAAAACAGCCTGGTACTGGTACAAAAAGAAACATATACACCAGTGGAACAGAGTTGAGACCCCCCCCCCCGAGATGTCACTGTGCTTTTATGAACAGTTCATAACTAACAAAGACCCTAAGATTATAAACTGAGGTAAAAACAGTCTCTTTAACAAATGGTGCAAAAAACTGAAACAAGACCCGTATCTTACACCTCACGCAAAACTAACTCAGAATGCATGAAAGAACTAAATATCAAACCTAAAACAATAAAGATCATGCAAGAAAAAATAGAGTCAACAATGGAGGCTCTAATACATGGCTTAGACTTCAAAATCTGACAAACAGTCATGAAAAACAACAAAAAAATAGATAAATGGAGACTTCTAAGAATCAGACACTTTTGCTTATCCGAAGACTTCATGAAAAGAGTTAAAAGACTATCTACAGAATGGGAAGAAATGTTTGGCAGTTACATGTTGGACTGATGTCTGGTCTCCATTATCTACAAGTTACTACAAAATACCAATGAGAAAAAGGTAAATAACCTAATTAAGTGATCAACAGCAGAGGTGGACAGACACTTTATCAAAGAGGACATCAGACAGCTGAAAGACACATGAGGAAATGCTTGTGATCATTAGCTGCTAGAGAAATCCAAATCAAATCTACAGTAAGGTTCCATCTTATCCCATCAAGGTGGGCCATAGTCCAAAAAAGACAAAACAACGAGTGCTGGAAAGGCTGTAGAGAGATCGGAACTCTGCTTCACTGCTGGTGGGACTGCAAAATGGTGCAACCTATTTGGAAACCAATTTGGTGCTTCCTTAAAAAGCTAGAAATACATATACTGTTTCATCCAGTGATCCCACTGCTGAGAATCTATCCTACAGAAATAAAGGTGGTCATATGAATGGATTTATGCACACAAATGTTAATTGCAACATAGTCCAAAATAGCAAAAAGATGGTACCCATCAACAGATCAATGAAGCAACAAACTATGGTATGTATGCTCATTGGAATACTATGCAATGACCAACAACAATGGAGCATCTCATAACCTGGTTTCAGTTGGAAGATATGCTGAGTGAAATCAGTGGCAAAAGGACAAGTATAAGCCCCCTCAAAAATAGGTTTAAGTACAGAAGAAAAGACTCTGATGCCTACGACGGTGGAGATGTAGGAAGAGGGTTGATCATAGATTAAATAGTTGATAGACATTTGGTTAGGAAGAGAAGTGATAGCACACAGTAGAAAGTACATCAGCTTAACTGGATTTCACCATAAACTGAAATCTCTTGTAATCTTAACCCAGTATTGCAAGGATAGAGTAGCCGGGACGGGAGTCTTGGGACCATGCTTTTGGGGGATGTTGAGGCCAATTGGTGTAACTAGCCTATTACTGAGAGTCTTCTGCACCCCATGTGGGTCAAAGGCATTTGAGATCTTAAAAGCTGGTAAGCTACCATCTAAGGTACACCAGATGGTCCCAACTCATCCAAAACAGATCATCACCAAGGAACAACAAAAACATGAGGAAAAAAGAGCTGAGGATACAGAAGGATTCATGTGAACGGGCGACTGTATCAACATATGACCAGAAGAACCAAGTAGTGCTGGCCACCACCGAAAACAACTGTGATGGAGCACACAATGTAGAGTCCTTGCGGCAACACAAGAAAAAGGAATGTAGCTCAAGAACTCTACTATAAGACCACAGTTGATGATCTGAGGATTCTCAGGGAGTATGGCCGCTAGAACTGCTGCTGCCCCTGACCAGAAAAACTACTGAGGTCAACTCTTTGGACAAGAATGGGCTGGACTTGGGGACACAGTGTGACCATGTGGTGTGTATGGTTATATGCTTTTATAGGAGGCTGTCCTGGTCTCTCTCTAGATGGGAAAGAAGAGGGAAAGTAGACAGGAGTTTGTTACGAGGACACTAAAAATATAGGATGAAAAGAAGGAGTGTGCTGTTACCAGACAAGGAGAACAGAAGGAACTGCAGCTAGGTGGGCATGTAAAATTGACTTGGGTTGTATACTTTCACTGAATTACAATGATAAAAAAAAGAAATGTTAAAAAAACAGTAATAATACTTTGCTTATTGGGGTCCTGTTTGAATAGATCTTCTATAACTTGTTCATGGTGTATTAGTTTTTTGACATGCTGAATTCTCTTTACTAGAATTTTGTTAGAATCTGCTACAAAAGATCTCTTTAAAGTGTTAAAATGCAGCGGTGTCACTTTCAGGGCTAAGGTATGCCTGATTCAAGCCGTGATATTTTCATTTGCCTTGTGTGTGTAAAAGCTGGTCAGTGGATAAGAAAAACTTAAGAATTGATGTACTTGAAGTATGGTATTGGCAAAGAATAATGCATATAGTATGGATTGCTGGAAGAAGGAACGAATCTGTCTTGCAAGAAGTACAGCCCAAATACTCCTTAGAAGGAAGATGTACTTTGGGCACATTACTGGGAGAGAACCGTCCCAGGAAAACATTGCTTGGTAGAATCGATGGTTAGTGAAAAGGAGGAAGACCCTCAACGAGATAGACTGACATAACAGATGCAATCATGGGTTCAAGCATGGTGATTGTGAGGATGGTGCATGACCAAGCAGTGTTTCATTCTGTTGTACATAAGGTCACTATGAATTAGAACTGACTTGACAGAACATAACAACAAAAACAGAATCTTGCTGAGAATTTTTTCATTTGCATTCATGAGAGATTCTGGTCTTTAATTTTCTTTTTGTGATGTCTTTGCCTGGCATTGGTATCAAGATTCTGCTGGTTTCATAGCATGTATTTTTTTTTCCTACGAGGCCTGACAAGTCCACAAACTTAATCGTTCTAAATGCTGCATGCCTCACTGCTGAATATCTTTATAGTCACCTTCAAAGTACTCCCTTTCCAAAGCTATGCACCAATGCCTGTACACCCTTTATAGCAATTTTGGAACGCTTTCTGGAATAGCCACTGTGCATGGTGGCACAGTGGCATGTTTGCGGATTTAACTGTGTAGTTGTCTGTGAGGGAGTATTTGGCCAGTAAACAAATAAATTGCATCATATGCATGCAAGAGCTGGACAATGAACACAGAAGACAGAAGGAGAATTTATGCCTTTGAATTGTGGTACTGGAGAAGAATGTTGAGTGTACCATGGACTGCCAAAAGAACAAACAAATCTCTTCTGGAGGAAGTACAACCAGAGTGCTCTTGGAAGCAAAGATGGCAAGACTGTGTCTTACATACTTTGGACATGGTGTCAGAAAGGATCAGTCCGTGGAGGAGGACATCATGCTCAGTAGAATGGAGGGTCAGGGAAAAAGAGGAAGATCCTTGATGAAATGGATTGACACAGTGGACGTAATAATGGGCTTAAGCATAAAAACTGTTGTCGACATGGTGCAGGACTTGGCACTGTTTTGTTCTGTTGTTCATAGCGTCGCTAATGAGTTGAAACTGACTTGACGGCACCAGCAACCAACAAACAACTAACTATTGGAACACTCTCCCCACTCACTTGATCTGGCCCCCCATGACTATTTTCTTTACCTGAAGATAAAGAAAATATTGAAAGGAAGACATTTGGATGACATTCAGGGCATCAAGGGTAATCCAATGACAGCTCTGATGCCCATTCCAGAAAAAAGAGTTCCAAAATTGCTTGTAAGGGTGATATTTTAGTTATCTGATGCTGCTTTAACAGAAGCACCACAAGTGGATGGCTTTAAAAAGAGAAATTTTATTTGTCACAGTCCATTAAACTAAAAGTCCGAATTCAGTGTGTTATCTCTAAGGGAAGTCTTTCTCTGCTGGCACTGGAGGAATGTACTTGTCATCAGTTTTCCCCAGGACTGAAAGTTTCTGAGGCACCAGGGACCCTAGTCCTTTCCAAAGGATGTGCTCAGCTCCCAGCACTGCTTGCTTGCTTGATGTTATGAGGTCCCCAAATGTCTCTGCTAGCTTCTGTCCTTTATATCTCAAGAGACTGCCTCTCAGCCCAAAACAAGCTTACACATTTACTCCCACCAACACGGCTGACACCCATCCACACTGTATGAGGCTGGAATTCTAGCATGGAGGAACATCATACAATACCAGGAACGAAGGCCTAGCTAAATAACTGCACAGATTTTTTTGGCAACACAATTCAATTCATGATGGGTGTACTAGATGCTGGCATCTATGCATAGCTTCCCCAGGGGAGTATTTTGAAGGTAACTGTAGTGATATTTAGCAATGAGGTATATAGTACTTTTCCTAGGGTAAGTTAGCTGACTTAATTGGCAGTTTTCTTTTACTGTCTTGATAGTTGAAGTACCCTTGGTGTGAATTCCTTGAATGTTTGATAGAAGACTGTAGGGAAGCCCCCCTGGGTCAGGGCTTTTTGTTGGAGTTTTTCGTTCTTTTTTTAATTACTTCATCAGTGTCTTGTTATGGTTCTGTTGTGATTTTCTAACTCATCTTGCGGTAGTGTAGGTAGGTAGTGTTTTTTTAGAAAGTTGTGAATTTCCTCTGCTTCTGGAAATTTGTTAGAGTGCATTTTCTCTAGTATTCTGCTATGATTTATTTCATTTCAGTTGAATCTCTTGTAATGTGCCCAGTCTTATTTCTATTTGAATCATTTTGTCACTTCTGTTTTTCTCCTGTCAGTTTGTCCAGTGGTTTGTTGATTTTATTAATCTTTTTAAAGAACCAGTTTTTGGTGTTTTTGATTCTTTGTATTATTTTTCTCTTCTCTATTTTATCTGCTCAAATTTTTATTCCTTTGGTGGCTATAGGCTCCCTTTGGTATTCACTATTCTAGCTGTAGGCTAGTGTTTTGATTTTGGCCTGTTTTTCTTTTTTCATGTGTGGATTTATTACTATAAATTAATCTCTGAGCATTGCCTTTCCTGTGTCTCAGAGGTTCTTGTATGATGTGTTTTCATTCTCATTTATTTCTAGGATTTTTTTAATTGCCTCTTGTGCTGCCCACTTGTTTTTAAACAACATGTTATTGAGTTTCCAGGGTTTTTTTCCTTTCTTTTTCTCTTCTTGCTCTGACTGTTACTGATTTTTATTTTTATGGCATTATGATCAGAGAAAATGCTTTAGCATGTTTTAATGTTTTATGTTTTTGAGGGTTACTTTGTGGCTTCAAATGTGGTCTATTCTAGAGGATGTTCCGTGTGTATTGCAAAAGAATGTATACCTTTGTTAGGTTCAGTGTTCTGTATGTCTGTGAGGTTTTGTTGTTTTTAGCATTTAGATATTCTATATCTTTGTTGAGCTTCTTTGTATATGTTATGTCCTCTACTGAGAGTGACATATTTGATTCTCCTGCTATTATTGTAGAAGTATGTATTTCTCTTCTTAGTGCAGATAGAGTTTATTACTTTGGAACTCTGTCATTGGATATGTAGGTATTTATTAAGGTTATGTTTCTTGGTGGATTGTCCTTTAAATTGTTATATCATGTTCTTACTTGTCTTTTGTGGTGGATTTTCCCTTAATGTCTATTTTAATCTGAGATTAGTATTGCCACTCCTGGTATTTTTTGGTTGCTGTTTGCTTGACATATTTTTCCCATCCTTTGATATTTCATATATTTCATTTTTTCCCCAAGATACATCTCTTTTAGATAGCATATTAATGGATCTTAATTTTTTTTTTATCGATTCTGTCTCTTTCTGTCTCTTTACAGGTACATTTAAGCTGTTCATACTCAGTGTGCTTGTTGATAGGTATGAGTTTATTGCTGTCATTTTGTGGTGCTTTACTTGTGGTTCTTATGTCTTCTTTGTTGTTCTTATTGTCCTGTGCTGAGTTCTTTCTGGGTTTGGATTTTATTTTCTTTCTTTATTATAGATTTTGTGTTTAGTGAGATTTTATGTTTTTCTTCTTTTTTACTCTGGGAGTAGGTTTTTTAGCTTTCTTTGCAGTTATCTTGAAATTTGCCCTTATCTTCCTAAGTTTGAATAGTCTTACATCACCTAATGTCACTTTGACATCTTTTCCATTTGAAAATTCTATATCTACACTGTTTATTCACACTTTTATTGTTTTGATGATATCATCGTTTACAGGCTGCTATCTCTCCCTGTATTAAGGGTTTTAGCTTTGCTTTATTATTGAGAGTTCCTCACCTAGATTGCTGTCTGAGTGATGCTGTATTGTATTCTAGACTCAAGTTTTCTGATGTTATTGGTCCTCTAACCAAAGGACTCACCTCAATATTTATAAATTTGTTTTGGTTTTTACAAATTCCCTTCATTTCTGTTAATCTGAAAATGTTCTAAATTTGTCATTGTGTTTGAGAGAGAGCTCTTTAGATATATTATTCTCGGATGGCAGTTTTATTCTTTCAAGGATTTGTACATGTCATCACATTGTCTTCTTGCCTGCATAGTTTCTGCTGAGTAATCAGAACTTAATTTTATTGTTTCCCCTTTGTATGGGAGTTTTCGTTTTCTCTTGAGCTGCTCTCAGAATTCTTTGTCTTTGATTTTGGCTGGTGTAATTATGAGATATATTTGTGATTTTCTTTTGGAGTCTATCTTATATGGGGTTTGTTAAGCATCTGGGATGGTCAGCTTTTCATCTTTCATGATAAAAGGGTCTTCCAATAAGGATATCCTGTCTTTGAACTTGAATAAACCAAGCTGTGTAAATGATACACTTTTAATTGCTTTATTATTTTGAACTACATTTGATGGCATTATGTGTGGAAGAGAACTTAGGGTAAATGGCTGCTGTGGCACCTTCCAAATGGGGCCCCAAATAATCAGTTATCATAGCCTGGTATCTTTACTATTGACAGTCATAGCCTTTCCTCATTCATCTTAGAAAAAATAAGGGCCAGTATTTCTACCAGACTAAAATTCACACCAAGTAATAACTTTTTGGGGATGAAGTGGATGTTTCTGAATCTCCATTAGATTCTCATCACTCCAAATTCAAGAGTTTCGTTTGTTAACAAATCATTCATCCAAAAGTGAGCCTTGTTGCTGAAGATGATTTTTCATCTGAAAGCAGAGTTAAGTTCCAATTGCTCCAGAGCCCAATCAGCAAATGTAGAGCATAGTCCATTTTTGTTGGACTTCAGTTCTTGAGTTAAAACAGTTTTGTAAGGATAAAGCTTCAAGTCCAGCTACAAAATCCACCAAGTTGTGGTTGATAAAAGGCCCAGTTCTTGTGCTTGATGAGAAATTGATTGGGATGGATTCTCATGTATACTCTGATGAACGGTGATGATGTTTTCATTGGACTGTGTGATTTGCTGACACACAGGCGTTATCTAATTGAAAACAGACCCGATTGTCTTAAATTTTTTGATTAAATGTCAAATTGTATTCCTGGTGGGTGATTATGTGCATCGTAAATTTCACATTTTGCATGGAATGTTTGGTGAATGGATCACCTATTTTGATAATAGACTTTAATACTTTCTATGTATTGTGGAATTGTGTAATCTTCCACAGATGTTTGTCAATACTAATAAAGAAAATGTGATAAATATGGCTGCTATAGCTTTACAAATATCGCCACCATTAACTGTCAAAAATAGAGCATCCTTACTGGAAGACTGTTTTCTTGGGAAGTTTTCTGACAAGCAAAGCATCAACAATCTTCTCTTTGTTTTTCATTTCCTCCCCAATTTGTAATTCCAAACGTGCATATTTTTGTGCATGATTGTGTCTCAGAAGAGTTTTAGGTTTCCTTCATTTTCCATTTTTTTCCCTGAATTTTCCTCAAACATTTGGGAACTGTGGATTTGTCTTCAATCTTGATTTTTATGTCTTTCATTGTTTCAGATTATCCCATAAAACCTCCTGCTGACTTTTCCACTTCTGAAACTTGGTGGTTTATCTTTAGATTTGTAGTTGTTGTTTTTGTATGATTTATAATCATTTCTTTTGATGTTTTGTGCATTTATTAACTTCCTGAATTCTTCTGTTGCTTTGGCAGTGTTTCCCTTGATTTTGGCTTTTTTTTTTTAAAGTGGGTGTGTGTTTTCCAGGATTTTGTAAATTTTTTCTTGTTTTTATTTTGTTTCATCACTTTCCTAATCTTTTGGTAAAAACACAGTGCCATCAAGTTGATTCCCACTCATAGAGACCCTATAGAACAGAGCAGAACCTCCACATAGCATTTCTAAGGATTGGCTGACAGATTTGAACTGCTAACCACTATGCCACCAGGGTTTCCCCATAAATATTAAGTAGTTTTAATAAGTAATTACCCATAAAATATCAGGTAGTTTTACCACTTTCTTCTGCTGGAAGGTCTTCTGTTTTTTTTTTTTTCATTTTTGTCACCTGCTGAAGCCATCTATCCTGCTTTTTATGTTTTTATATTGTTGTCTATCTTTGAGACATTAAGGTATTGTTGTCTTTATTTATTAGTTGTATGTTTGTGTTTGTATTTTTGCTTTTTTGTTTTGTTTTGATATGTCAGAGGAGTTGTGCCAGGTGTGTTTTGCTGCTTCCTTGTCTGTCTGTAGCTATCATCATCTTTTCTGGGTTGGTAGGGCAGCAGGAGGGATGTTAAGTCTGCTTTGCTGTACCTTCATTTGGTGAGGTAGCTGAAGGCGGAACGGGCCAGGTGTGCACTGTCTGGATCCTGATGTTGGTCAAGTGGTGTTGGAGTGTTCACATCCTCTCATCAGATCGATGAGGGTGTCCATTGGGGAGTGGTATGAACTCCCTTCCCTGTGTTCAACAGCTGGTTGAGTGGTGGGAGGGAAGGAGCAATGTGAACCCTTTATGACAACAGGCCTGAGCCCAGGATACTGTAGTCATTAGTGTGACAGAATCCAGCAGGGAGGGGTGTGTGGGATATATAACTAGATAAGAAGAAGAAAAAAATAAAGAAGGATAGCTGGCAGGTGGGGGCAGGCAGGCCTTGGGGCTGGCAGGAAGATTGGGAATTCGGCGTATGGGGCTGGATTGAAGGTAACAAGTGGCACCCTGGTGGCTCTGTAGCCGTGGCAGTATGGTGTGGCCTGGTGGGAAAAGGGGTTTATGAGTCTAGGTGGGAGGGAAAGGAAAAAAATGAAATTAAATATAAAATGACATAGCAGAAACAAGCAGGTAGGATTAGTGGGATTTGAGGTGGCAGCAGGTGAATAGCTACCTACTAGTGACAGTGTAGCAAGGCTTGGCAGGAAGAGGTAGTTGTGGCATATAGGGCTATGTGAGGGGAAATGAAAATGAAGGGGAAAAAGAAAGAAGAAAAATCACACAGTGGGAGTCATTGAGTGGAGATGGTATGGGCCTGGATTAGTAGTGGGCTGTACCTGTATAGCCAAGGCTGCACAGCATGCCATAGCAGAAAAGGGTAGAGGTGGATTACAGGGCTAAGTAGGAGAGATAATGAAGGGAGGAAAGGGTAAAATAAAATGATGTGGCAGGAGCTGGCTGTAAGGGCAGGGAAATCTCAGGCTGGCACTGGTCTATTTCTCTCCCTGTAGTGGTCCTGGTAGGAAGGGGTAGAGATGGTGTGTGACAGCTGGTGAAAGGGACAAAGAAAAGGAAGAAAGGAGAAAAAGGAGGGGTGGCAGGAGCCAGTGGGTGGGAGTCAGGCAGGCTTGGATGGTAGTGGGCCAGTGTCTCTAGCCAAAGCTATGTAGCATGCTTAGTATGAAGGGGGGGCTATGGGACTAGGCAGGAAGGAGAAAGTGTAAAAAGAAAGGGAAAGAGGGAAATGCTAAAAAATGGTGTGGGAGGAGCTGGCAGGTAGAGTTAGGCAGCCCTGGCTGGTGGCAGGCTGATAATCTCTGTAGCCAAGGTGGTATGGCATGACTCAGCAGGAAGTGTTTAAAGATGGGGTACATGGCTAGGTGGGAGGGAAAAGAAAAGAAAGGAAGGGGGATGTCCATGTATACATGGCACAGCTGGAGCTGGCATACTGGGTGATGGAAGGTCAGTGCCTTTCTAGCCAAGGCAGCAGGGTGTGGTCCAGTGGAAAGCAGTAGAGGTGAGATAGAGGCTCTGTGGGACAGAGAGAGACAAAGGAAAAAAGGGAACAAAATGTCATTGCCAGAGGTAATGAGTGTGAGCACAGTGGACCCAGCCTGGAAGTGGGCTGTGTCTCTCTAACTCTGTCTAGCCAAAGTGGCATGGCACGCCATGGCCTGGTGGCAAGATGTTAGAGGTGAGGTATGGGCTACGTGAGAGAGAGAAAGAAAAAGAGGAAAGGGCTGGTGGCAAGCCAGCATCTCTCTTGCCAAAGGATGGAGGTAATGCGTGAGAAAGAAGGGTAACGAGTAGGAAAGTGTGTTTTTCTGGTTATTGGGTGCTTGTCTTGTTGGGAGCTCCTTCAAGTTGCCTTCCTGTACTCTGTACAGAGTTGCTGATGCCTGTGTTCTGAGGTGGTGAGCCTGTGTTTTGTGAGTTGGCAGGCAGCCTCCACTTTGTATCTCTCCTAGTTCTCTGTTTTCCTTCTCTTTTTTTCTTCCATTTGGTGTCTGATCTTCATCCCTTCATTTGGTATGTATCATTCTAGGATTGACGTTTGTATCTGTTTTACTTAGGCTTTCTGGCCTTTGCTTTAGAGGGATGACATGGTGCATCTGTCTAGGGCGCCATGCTGGTTCCACTTCCTGTTAATGAGCATGGCAAGGTAAAGTGCTGTGTCAGTACAGAATATTATTCGTCATTGCCTGTCACTCACTTCTTTAATTTGTCTGTATGTGGAAAGGATTGAAGTTGTCAAGAATTTCACTGTATTTGGATCCATGGCCAATGCCCATGGAGGCTGCAGTCAAGAAATCAAATGACATCATAGTGGGCAAATTTGCTGTGATGGGGGAGGGGGTGGACAAACCTGTTGCCATCAAGTTGAATCCTCCTCATAGAGACACTGTAGGCCAGCCTTTTTTGTTAATAGCTGAGCTCTTAACCACTGAGCTACCAGGGCTCAGGATGCCACTTTGAGGATTAAAGTGCGTCTTACCCAAGCCATGGTATTTTTATTCATATCATATGCATGGGAAAGCTGGATAATGAATAAGGAAGACAGAAGTAGTGATGCCTTTGGATTATGGTATTGTCAGAGAATATTGAATATACCATGTATTTCCAGAAGAATGAATCAGTCTTGGAAGAAATCCATCTAGAGTGCTTCTTGGAAGTGACAATGGCAAGACTTTGTCTCTGATACTTTGGACATGTTATTAGGAGGAGACCAGTTCCTAGAGAAAGATACCATGCTTGGTAAGGTGGAGAGGATCAGTGAAAAACAGGAAGACCCTCTTGGAGATGGATTGGCATAGTGCTGGAACAGTGGATGCAGGACCAGGAAGTGTTTTGTTTGGTTGCACATAGGGTCACTATAAGTTGAAAGCAACCCCATGGCACTTAACAACAACATGTAAAAAAGAACCTTCTTTGACATTTTGAGAGGTAGTTTGATTCTCTGCCCTGTTTTTTGTTTTTTTTTTTTTTTTCCCCTCCAGAAACTAGGTTTATATAGGATAATCAGAGAAAAAGTTCCTGGAATTGTTGGTGCTTGCCTTCATTGACTGTTTTTCTCTTTCATTCTCCCTAAAGCATTCTTAAAGATTTTCTATTATTTAAGGTTTTTTTTTAATAATGAAAGCATGGCAGGCTGCCAGCAAAATGGATACTACCTAGTGGGAAAACACAATCTAAAATCCTTTGTATCCTTTATGGTTCATTAAAAATAAATTAAATAATATTTGAACCAATTTCCTAGTTATCCAAACTCGAATTTTAAATTAAAAAAAAGAAGAAACTTTTTATATGAAAAATTTCAGTTATGTACAAATATAGAAAGAATGAAAACCATGGTGGTGTAGTGGTTAAGTGCTACATCTGCTAACCAGAGGGTCAGTAGTTCAAATCCTCCAGGCGCTCCTTCCTCTATGGGGCAGTTCAACTCTGTCCTATAGGGTCATTATGAGTCAGAATTGACTCGATGACAGTAGGTTTAGTTTTTGATTATAGATGGAATAGGAGAAGGAGTGAAGTGCCCATCACCCAGCTTTAGAAATTATCATCTCATAGCTAGTCTTGTTTCAACTGTAACCACACTGATCTTCCTTGAACTGGGTTACTTGGGAGCAAATTCCAGAATCCATAATTTCATCTGCAGATATATATTTGGAAGATAGGCACCCTTTTAAAATGTGTAGTTACAATACCTTTATCCCTTGTAAACTTAGAACTTCCACATTATCATCAAGTATTCAATTAATGTTTTATAATCTTTTATTGTTGGTTTTGTCAAGTCAGCATTTGCACATTGTATTCCATTGCTATATCTCTTGAATCTCTTAATTTTTAGGTTCCCGTTCCCTATTCTTGCCACCTTTTATCTTGTAATACCTTTTTCTTGCAGAGTTTCTCACAATCTGAATTTTTCTGATTGCAACTTTATGGTTTTATTTACCTTATTCCTCTGTTTTCTGCAGGCAGGCAGATGTAAAGGCTTGATTAGACTCATGTTTGTTTTTGAAAGATTACTTAATAGATGATGTATAACATGCTTCTGAAAGGAGGCATATAGTGTCTGGTTGTCACTCTAATGTTAGTAGTCATTGATCATTTTCTAGATAACTAACTTTATTAGAGGTTTACAAAAGGGTAATTTTTTTTTCTTACACTCTATATGAAGGTTTATAAAACAAACTAAGCCAAGGCAGCCAAGTGCCGTCGAGTTGGATCCGACTCATGGCGAAACTAGTTTCTCATTAAAAAGTTAGTATGCATATTGTTTTGTGACGTTGGTTAACAGCTTCACATGTCAACACTCTCCCTTCTCATCCTTGGGTTTCCTATTACCAGCTTTCCTGTCCCCTCCTGCCTTCTAGTCTTTACCTCTGAAATAGTGTGTGCCTATAGTCTCATTTTGTTTTATGGGCTTGTCCAGTCCAGTCTTTGGCTGAAGGGTGAATCTCAGAAGTGACTACATTAATGAAGTGAAAGAGTGTCCAGAGACTGTACTCGCAGGGTTTCTCCAAGCTCTTGTCAGGCTAGCAAGCCTGTTCTTTCATTTTAGGTATGAATTTTGTTCTGTGTTTTTCTGCAGCTCTGTCCAGGACTCTCTGTTGTGATCCCTATCCGAGCAGTCGTTGGTGGTGGCCAGGCACCATGTAGTTGTATTGGACTCAAAATAGTGGAGGCCAATGTACATGTGGTCCATTAGTTCTTTGGACTAATGTTTCCCTTGTATCTTTGATTTTCTTCATTCTTCCATTGTTTCCAAAGGAATGAGACCAGTAGAGTATCCTAGATGGCCACTCACAGGTTTTTCTTATGCCAGTTGATCTAGCAGTTCCCCAAGACCATGGTCGCTACAGCCCTCAGCCCAGCAATTGAGTCCCTCAAGGAGTTTGGGCATGTCTATGGTGTTTCCATGACCATGCCTTGGACAAGTTGCCCTGGCTTTCCTAGTATTGTGTACTGTCTTACCCTTCACCACAGTTACAACTTATCTATTGTCTATTTCATAGTTTTCAGTATCTATCCCTTCCCTACCTTGTAATCATCAAAGGTTCTTCCTTTTTTATCTAAACCATTTCAGGAGTTTTTACAGTGGTTGTCTCATGTAATATTTGTCCTTTTGTGATTGACTTATTTCACTCAACATAATGCCCTCCAGTTTCCTCCATGTTATGAGATGCTTCACAAATTGATTGTTGTTCCTTATTGTTGTGTAATAATTTATTGTATGTGTGTACCACAGTTTTTTTTTTTTTTTTATCCATTCATCCATTGATGGGCATCTAGGTTATTGCCATCTTTTTGCTATTATAAATAGTACTGCAGTGAACATGT
Organism: Heterohyrax brucei; assembly: GCA_028571685.1. Lineage (NCBI taxonomy): Eukaryota > Metazoa > Chordata > Mammalia > Hyracoidea > Procaviidae > Heterohyrax > Heterohyrax brucei. Next base: position 46,457,992 of record CM053160.1, on the reverse strand, counting down.
GACATATGTCTATTCATGTGACAACTCTTACTTCTCTAGAATATATTTCTAGAAGTGAGATTGCTGGGTCATATGGTTTTTCTATTTCTAGCTTTCTAAGTAAGCACCATATTGTTTTCCAAAATGGTTGTATCACTGTGCATTCTAACCACAGCGCATAAGAGTTCCAGTCTCCCCACAGCCTCTCCAACATTTGTTATTGCCTGTGTTTTGATTTGTGTCAATAATGACAAGGTAAGATGATATCTCATTATGTCTTGGATTTGCATTTCTCTAATGGCTAGTGATGACAAGCATTTCTCATGTGTCTATTGGCCACTGGAATGTCTTTTCCTTTGCCTATTTTTTAATTGGATTGTTTGTCTTTTTGTTGTAGAGGTGTTAGGTTTTCTTGTAGATTTTAGAAATTAGACGTTTGTCTGATTTGTAATAGCAAATTTTTTTTCCCAGTCTATAGGTTCTCTTTTTACTCTTTTGGTGTAAAGTCTTTGATGAGTGTAAGCCTTTAATTTTTAGAAGATCCCAGTTATCTGGCTTATCTTCTGGAGTTTGTGTGCTGTTGATCATGGTTTGTATCCTGTTAATGCTATGTATTAGGACTCCTAGTGTTAATCTTACTCTTTTCTGTGAACATTATAGTTTTTATCTTTAGGTCTTTTACTCATTTTGAATTAGCTTTTATATATGCTGTAAGGTATGGATCCTGTTTCATTTTTGGAGAGATAGATATCCAGTTTTGCCAGTACTCTTTGTAACAAAGACAGTCTTTTCCCCATTTGATGTACTTTGGGTCCAAAAGATCAGGTGACTGTAAGTGGATGGATTTACATCTGAGTTCTCAGTTTGGTTCCAGTGGTCATTGTATCTGTTGTATAGTACCAGTACCAGGCTGTTTTGACTACCATAGCTATCTAGTACGTTCCAAGGTCAGGTGTTAAGTCCTCCTACTTTCTTCTTCTTCAGTATCCTTTACTTATGCAGTACTTCTCATTCTATATAAAGTTTGCGATAAGTTTTTCTGTCACATTAAGAATATTGTTGGTATTTGGATTAGGATCATATTGTGTTTGTTAACTTGCCGTAGGTTAAAAAAAATAAAGTTATCATACAGTCAGTTTCGACTCACAGCTACCCTGTAGTACAGAGTAGAACTGCCCCGTAGAATTCCCAAGGAACACTTGGTGGAGTCGAACTGCAGACCTTTTGGTTAGTAGTTGTGCCACTTAACCACTGTACCCCCAGGTTTTCATAGATGTTTCATTTTCATGATGTTGAATCTACCTATCCATGAGCCTAGCATGTTTTTCCATTTATGTAGATCCATTTATGCAGTAGTGTTTTGTAATTTTCTTTGGATAGGTCTTTTACATCCTTGGTTAGATTTATTCCTAAGTGTTTTATTTGAGAGGGCCTATTGTTAATGGGGAAACCCTGGTGGTATAGTGCTAACCGGAAGGTTGGCAGTTCCAGTCCTTCAGGCACTCCTTGGAAACTCTGTGGAGGAGTTCTGCTCTGTCCTGTAGAGTTACTGTGAGTCAGAGTCAACTCTATAGCAGTGGGTGGATTATTATAAACGTTGTTTTCCTAACTTCCTTTTCATCATTCTCTGTATTGGTGTATAATAATAAAACTGATTTTCTGTGTTTATCATATTTTCTGCTACTCTGCTGTATCTTTCTGTTAGTTTCAGTGGTTTACTCAGAGTCTTTTGGATTTTCCATGTATAGTATCATCTCATCTGCAGATAAGCACAATTTAACTTCATTATCAGTTTAGATGCTCTTATTTCTTTTTCTTGTCTTACTGTTCTAGCTAGGACTCACAGCACCATCTTAAATAGGAGGAGTAATAAAGGGCTTCCTTATCTTGTTCCTATTCTCAAGGGAAATGTTTTTAGCCTGTCTGTATTAAGAATGATGCTGGCCATTTGTTTTGCTTGGATTCCCTCTATTATGCCAAAAAATTTCCAAAGGGTGATATTAATTCCCAACTGTCTTCTTTCCAATGAGAATTTTTTTTAATGTCATAACATTCTGTGGATTTTAATCCATTGCAGTTATTATTACTGTTCATGTTCAGAATGTTTCATTTTTGGCAATGGGAGCCTCCTCAAGGTACTCCAGTGTTTTTTTACACCACCTGGTCTTTGATATCTTCTTTTCATTTGAGTATAATACAACTTCATTTTATAAAATTCTGCCTCTAGCCTTGAATCAGCTGGTTCTCTGGGAAGTTACAAGTTACTTGTAAAAATGATATGTAGAAATCCCAGTTTGGGTGCTAAGCCTATTATACTAGGTCAGTTTTTAGACCTTTTCCCCCACCTTTTTAAATATTTTATTGTGCTTTAAGTGAAAGCTTATAATCCAAGTCATTTTGCCATATAAAACCCTTAAACCTCTTATCTCACCTCTAGAGAGGAGCTGCTCAGGGAGCCCCATGTACATATTTAAGCCAGGAAGCACACTCTTTGCCAGCCCCACTCTTATCTTTTATAATCCAGTCCAATCTTTGTCTGGAGAGTTCGCTTCAGTACTGATTTCAGCTCTTGGCTAACAGAAAGTCCAGGGGCCATGTCCTTGGGGGCCCTCCAGTCTGGCAGACCATTGAGTCTGGTCTGAGTTCTAGTTCTGTCCACCGATTTTTCTCCTGCTATGTCAAGGACTGTGTGTTGCAGTCCATCTCAGGGCAGTCATTGGTGGTGGCTGGCACCATCTCATTCTTCTGGTGTTGTGTTGGTGTAGTCTCTGGATCACATGGCCCTTTATGTCTCCTGGACTCATGTTATCCTCATGTCTTTGATGTGCTTCATTCTCCTCGCTCCAGGTAGATGATGCTACTTACACTGTAGCTTGCTAGCTGTTAAGACCCCAGATGCCACTTTCCAAAGTGGTGTGTGGAACATTTTCTTACAAAAGACTTAGTTATCTCAATTGACTTAGATGTTCCTTGGAAGTGTGGTCCCCAGACCTCTTCCCCTGTTACTCTGATCTTTGAAATGTTTGTATTTAGGAAACCTCATAGTTTTGGGTATATTGCAGCTGCCCTAACCTCTCCTTTGTCAGATTTTTAGTTGAGTTCTTTATCTTTTCTACTGCATGTTGTCTCTCTCTTCATCTAACTCAATTACTAATCAATGATTACCCCTCTTACTCCCTGCCTGTATAACTATCAAAGACTATTTTCTTATGTACTTAAACCTTTTCTTGAGTCCATATAAGAGTGCTCTTGTACAATATTTGTTTTTTGCAACTAATGAATTTCACTCAGCATAATGTCTTCCAGATGACGCCATGTTATGTTTCCCAAGATCATCATTGTTCTTTATCGTTTCACAGTATTCTATTGTGTGAATATGTCAGTTTATTTATTCTTCTGTTGATGGACAACTAGATTGGTTCCATCTTTTTGTTCTTGTGGATAGTGCTGCTGTAAACATTCATGTGCATGTATCTCTCCATGTGACAGCACTTCTCTAAGATATGGTATTTCTGTTTCTTGCTTTTGAAGAAAGTACCAAATTGATTTCCAAAATTGTTGTACCATTTTACATTCCCACTAGCAGTATAGAAGTGTTCTAGTCTCTCCAGAAACTCTCCAACATTTATTGATTCATGTTTTTTGAATTAATGCCACCCTTTTAAGGGGTGAGATGGTATCTTGTAGTTTTGATTTGGATTTCTCTAATGGCTAATGATTCTGAGCATTTCCTCATGTGCCTTGTTAGCCACCTGGATGTCTTCTTTGGTGAAGTGCCTGTTTATGTCTTTTGTCAGATTTTTTTAATTGGGTTCTTTATCTTTTTGTTTAGGTTTTGCAATACCTAGTAGATTATGGAGAGTAAATACTGATTGGATTCCTTGTAGACAAAATTTTTTCTCTAGTCTGTAGATAGTCTTTTTACTATTTTGATAAAATCTTTAGGTGAGCATAAGTGTTTGATTTCTAGGAGTTCCCAGTTATCTATTTTTTCTTCTGATGTTTGTGCATTTGTAGTATAATTTGTAGTCTCTTTATACCACGTATTAGGGTTCCAAGTGTTGTCCTATTTTTTTTTCCGTGGTCTTTATTGTGTTAGGTTTTATATTTAGGTCTTTGATCCATTTTGAATTAGTTTTTGTGCGTAGTATGAGATCTACATCTTTTTCCGTTTTTTTGCAGATGGGTATCCAACTATGCCAAAACAGTTTGTTAAACAGTCTGTTCTTTGTCCAGTCTATCGACTTTGGAACTTTGTCAAATATCATCTGCTCATAGGTGGATGATGTTATAGCTGGATTCTAAATTTTGTTCCATTGGTCTATATGTCTGTTTTTGTACCAGTACCAGATTGTTTTGACTACCATGACAGTGTAATAGATTCTCAAGTTAGGTAGTGTAAGGCATCCCACTTTGTCCTTCATCTTTTGTGATGCTTTATTTATCTGAGACTTCTTCCCTTTCCATATGAAGTTGGTGATTTGTTTCTCCATCTTACTAAAAAATGCCATTGGAATTTGTATTGGGATTGCGTAGTATCTATAGATCACTTTGGGTAGAATAGACATTTTCATGGTGTTAAGTCTTCCTATGTATGAGCAGAGATTTCTCCACTTTGTAGATCTCTTTGGGTTTCTTAAAATAGTGTCTTCTAGTTTTCTTTGTATAGGTGTTTTACATCTGTTGTTAGATTGATTCCTAAGTAATTTGTCTTGTTGGGGGTATTGTAAATAGTATTGACTTGGTGATTTCATCTTTGATGGTCTCTTTGTTGTCATAAAGAAATCCAACTGATTTATATGTTTGTCTGATACCCTGATACTTTGCTTAACTATCCTTTTAGGTCCAGTAGTGTATATTGTTTTCTGTATATGAGATCATATAAGATTGTATCATCTGCAAATAGAGATACTTTGACTTTTTCCTTACTGAATTTGGATGCCCATTATATCTCTATACTTGCATGATTGCCTCAGCTAGAACCTTCAGGACAGTGCTGAATAGTGGTGACAGTGGGCATCCCTGTCTGGTTCCTGTTCTCAGAAGGAGTACTTTCAGACTCCCTCCTTTCAGAATGATGTTGGCTGTTGACTTTGTATAACCAAACCAAACCCACTGCCACTGAGTTGATTCTGACTCATAGTGACCTTATAGGTCAGATTAGAACTGCTCTGTAGAATTTCCAAAGAGCACCCGGCAGATTGTAACTGCTGACCTTTCAGTTAGCAGTCATAACATTTCACCACAGTGCAAACAGGGTTTGTACAGATGTCCCTTATTATGCTGAGGAACTTCTATTCCTATTTTGCAGAGAGTTTTTTAACATGAATGAGTGTTGCACATTTTCTGCCATCAGTTGACAAGATCAAGTGATTCTTTTGTTTGTTTTATGTGATTGATTGCATTAATTTGTTTTCTAATGTTAAACCATCCCTACATTCCTGATATGAATTGCACTTGATCATGGTTAGTTATTTTTTTGACATGTTGAATTCTTTTGGCTAAAATTTTGTTAAGGGTTTTTTGCCTCTTAGTTCATAAGAGATTTGTCTGTAATTTTCCTTTTTTGTGGTGCCTTTACCTAGTTTGGGTATCAAGGGTATGCTGGCTTCATAGACTATACATTGGGAATATTCCATTCTTTTCTATGCTGTGAAATACCTTTAGTACTAGTGATATTAACACTTCTGTAAAAGTTTGGTAGAATTCTCCAGTGAAGCTATCAGGGGCAGGACTTTCTCTGTGTGGGAGTTTTTAAATTACCTTTTCAATATATATTTTATTTTGTGACGGGTTTATTAAGTTGTTTTATTTCTGTTTGTGTTAGTTTAGGTAGGTGGTTTCTAGAAATTTGTCCATTTCATATGAGTTTGTGAAATTAGTGAAATGTAATTCATCCTAATATTCTGTTATGATTTCTTTTAATTCTAGTTGGGTCTGTGCTGATATTGCTCATCTTGTTTCTTATCAGAGTTATTTGCTTTTTCTGTTTTTCTTCTGTCAGTTTGGCTAGTGGTTAATTGATTTTGTTGATCTTTTCAAAAATGAGCTTTTGGTTTTGTTAACTCTTTCAGTTATTTTTCTGTTCTCTATTTAGTTCTGTTCTGATTTTTATTATTTTGCTTTAACTGGTGCCTGAGGAGTTCTTTTGCTGCTTTCTTTCTACTTGTTTAAATTGTAGGGTTAATTCTTTGATTTAGGCCCTTTCGTCCTTTTGGATAGGTGCGTTTACTGAGATAAATTGACCTCTGAGCACTGCTTTTGCTGTGTCCCATAGGTTCTGGTAGCATGTGTTTTACTTCTCATTTCATTCTATGAATTTCTTTATTCTGTCTTTTATTTCTTCCATAGCCTAGTAGTTTTTGAGCAAAGTCTTGTTCAGTTTCCATGTATGTGATTTTTCTTTGTTTTTTTTGGTTATTGATTTCTAGTTTTAGAGTCTGAAAGATGGTTTGTGATATTTCAGTAGTTTGAATTTTATTATGGATTGCTTTGTAGCCTAATGTAGTCAATTCTAGAAAGTGTTCCTGTTGTGCATTGGAAAAAAAAGTATATTTGGTTGCTGTTGGGTGGAATGTTCTGTACATGTACATGAGATCAAGTTGGTTGATTGTAGCATTTAGATCTTTTGTGTCTATTGAGCTTTTGTCTAAATGTATTATTTGTGGATTGTTTGTGGATTGTTGTGTATTATTTGTGGATTGGCCTTCACTGAGAGGCGTGTGTTAAAGTCTCCCACTATTATGGTGGAGCTATTTTCAATGAAATTAGAATTTATGTATTTTGAAGTCCTGTTGTTCAGTGGGTAGATATTTAATATGGTTATGTCCTCTGGAATTTTGACCCTTGAATCCTTATATGGTGTCCTTTTTTATCCAGTGTGGTAGATTTTACTTTAAAGTCTGTTTTATCAGAGATTAACATTAACATTCTTGCTCTTTTTTGACCATTCTTAGCTAGGTTTTTTTTTTTCTTCATCTTTTGAGTTTCAGTGTGTAAGTGTCTCTGAGTCTAGGGTGTGTCTCCCATAGGCAGCATATAGATGGGTTGTGTCTTTTTTATCCAATCTACCTCTGTCTCTGTTTTTTTTTTAGGTGCATTTAATCCATTTACATTCAGTGTGATTATTGATAGGTATGAGTTTTGTGGTGTCATTTTAATGCCCTTTTTCGTGCATTGTGGACAGTTCCTTTATTGCATTTAATTTCAGCCCTGAGGATTTTTTGTTGTTTTTTCATCTTTTTCAATGTGGGCGGCTTTGTATTTGTTGTAAGTTTGTGGTTTCCTTTCCTTCTTTCTTTTTTATTTTGATGCATGTGATTTATAGTTTCCTTTGTGATTATCTTTACCCCTATTTTTTAAAAATTTCAACCAGTTCTTAATTTCTTTATATTGCCGTGACTTCTTCGCCATGTGAAAGATCTATGACTACATTTTCTTTTAAGTCTTTTTTGTTATGTTTAACCCAAAAAAACACACTGTCAAGTCAATTCTGACTCATAGTGACCCTATAGACAGAGTAGAACTGCCCCATAGAATTTCCAAGGAGCACCTGGCGGATTTGGACTGCCAACCTTTTGGTTAGCAGACATAGCACTTAACCACTGTGCCACCATGGTTTCTCTTATAGTGTTTACACAATGACATCTCTTTTTCCCTATTTGTGGTGCTTTCCCTTTTGTTTATTTTTGTGATTCCTCTGTTTGGGTTGATAATCCACTTGATCTGCTATGTGTTCTCGTCTTGGGTTGTTACCTGATGTTCATTTTCTAACCAAAGTGTTCCCTAGTATTTCGTGTAATTTTGGTTTGGTTTTTGAAAATTCCCTAAATATCTGTTCTCTAGCAATGTCATAATTTTCCTATCATATTTGAGGGACACTTTTACTGTTTATATAATTCCTGGCTGACAGTGGTTTTCCTTCAAGGTTTGGTGTATGTCATCCCATTGCCATCTTGCCTGCATGATTTCTGCTGCATTGTCTGAACTTAGTCTTACTGATTTTCCTGTGTAGGATATTTTTTGTTTATCCCTAACCACTGTTAAAATTGTCTACTTATCTTTAGCTTTGGCAGGTTTGATTATAGTGTGCCTTGATGTCTTTCTTTTGGGATCTGTCCTGTGTGGAGTTTGATGAGTGTTTTGGGTAGGTATTATCTCATCTTTCATGAAATCAGGAAAGTTTTCTGTCAGTATATCTTTGTCAATTCTCTGTATTTTCTGTTATTTTCCTTCTTCTGGTATTCCCACTGCTTGTATATTATTCCCCTTGATAGAGTCCCATATAAATCTTAGTGTTTCTTGAGTTTTTTAAGTTTTTTTTTATCTGATTTTTCCTAAGATATGTTGATGTTAGTTGCTTTATCGTCTGTCTTTCAAATTAGTCCTTCCATTGCCTCAGTTCTGCACTTTTGACTTTCTGCTGCTTTGTCTAATTCTGTAGCTTTATTATTAATTTTCTTAGTTTCTAGTTCTTGCCACTTGTTTTTCGTAGCCTGTTTAGTTTGTCATTATGCTGTGCACATTTTGCCTCATCTTCTTCCTAATTTCTTAAAGTGCTCCACCATCTTTTGTATTCTACCCCTGAGAATTTTCTTTCTGTTGAAAATTTGTTTTTGTTTTTGTTTTTTTGAGATTTTCTGTAGTCTTAATGGTGTGCTTCTTCAAGTAATTTTACATTGACTCTTGTCTCTGAGCCATCACTAAGTTGTATTTATGTATTTTGTGTTTACACTCTGGGTTCTAGCTTCTTGTTTTGTTTCAAAATGTCCAAATAAGGTGGTCATGTGTGATAGCTTGGATAGTGTTGCCTTTGAAGCTATAATGTCCTGTCACCAGATGGTTAGAGTTATTACTAGACAGGGGAGCCCAAAGTCTCTTTACTTTTCTTGTATGGAATCAGCTTAAGTGTCTAGGTAGTCTTTCACCAAATGTGTGGTACAGGCTCTCATCTACTGCCCCAGATTGGAAGGGTGATTGTTGTAGGCACAGGTATCTGGCTGCTTCAGTTGAGAAAGTCAAAGAGTAACAGCCATTTCTGAGTGTATATAAGGATGGTGTTTCCCCTTATATCTGAATCTGGGTTAAGGATAGCTGCTGCCTTGCATTTCTGGGTCAAGGAAGCCACCTGATTGTTTTTTTCTTTCCCCCTTCCCTCTGTTGAATTCTTTAATCTCCAGGCCTTGGAGAATGACTTGGAATGTGTCTCAAGAGTCCTATTTCTGGCTCAGTTAATGGTATGGAGACCCCAGAGCTGGGTGCAGTGCAAGGATAGGAGGGGAAACACTGGCTGAAGGGAGAGAGAGAAGTGTATACTGAGGGAAAGATTTAGAGCAGTGTGTGGTATGTTACACACAAAGACTGAGCTTTTGATGATCTCATCCCTTTTTTTTTTAACGGGATTTGGAGGTGTGAGTGAATTCTCTGGTCAGTTCCTCCTGCTGTGGAGGATGCCCTACAACCATCATGCTCAGCTTACCTCTATCTCTACACCTGTTTCCCAGTAGGTCGGGTCTGGTAAAACCTACTCCCCCTTCCCATGAATCAGTCCAATTTTTCAAGTTTCCCTTTGGTGTTCTTTGCCCCAAGGATGTCATATGTAATGGATTCATTTTCAGGGGGGCGGGGGGAGGTGTCTTTGTTGTTAGAGAGGTCAGAGGAAGCATCTGACTACTCCACCATTTTGTCCCTGCCCGATAGACCTTTTCATTGAGAATTTTTATTTAACATCTTTATATTCTTTTTTCTTTGATATTAAGCTTTGTTGCATGTGTATACATGTTTTGAACTTTCACAATAACAATAGCAATATTATTTGCTAACAATGGAATTATTAAAAACTGTTGAAGATTTTTACTTTGTTTCATCCTAAAGATATATCTCACTCAGGATGTTCAGGTAGTTCCTGACTTATAATGTATTTGAGTGATAACAAACTACAGTGATGACCACCTTTTTTAGTCCATCTTATCGTTAGTAATATATACTGCAAACACTGTTGCAACATAATTTGCTTATGTTATGGCTCTCCGACTTTCACTTGCTGATGTTTTTATGTAATGTTTACAACCTCAAAGACAAAGTTCTGATTTATAAGGATACTGATAATAATAGGCAAATAATGAAAATTACAGGAGAAGAGGGATTTGGCTTACTATAGGATCATCAGAACAGAACCCTTGGTAACCTGGGGACTGCCTGTGTGGTCAAATCATTGTGTTTGAAACTTGCTTATATTATTGCGCTCTGTATGGACCAACTCAGTACACAGGGTCATGTGCTTTATTATGCTTTTGATTCTGAATGGAGTACCTGTATAGTTTTCATTTAAATTAATTTTATAATTATATCTTAAAAGTTTACATATAAAACAGTATGTATTCAGAGAAATCTAACTTGTATTTCCAAATCTTCTACTTTGTTTTCTTAAAGGTAACCACTTAAATAAATTTCTTTATCCTCTCATTAAAAAAAATCAATATGAATATAAAATGTGTATGAAATATTTATGTAATATCTACCTAAACTCATTACCATTGAGTCAGTTTCAACTCATAACAACCCTATAGGGCAGAGTAGAACTGCCCCATAGAGTTTCCAAGGAGTTCCTGGTGGATTCGAATCCCCAGCCTGTTGATTAGCAGCTGTAGCCGTTAACCACCATGCCACTAGGGATTCCCAATATCTACTTATATCTTTGTAAATTGTTGTTGTCTGCCATTGAGTGAACTCTAATTCATATTGACTGTCATGGAATGAACTGTGTACCCCCAAAAATGTTTGTAGGCATGTGGCTGGGCCGTGATTCCCAATATTTTATGATTGTCCTCCATTTTGTGATTTTCCTATACTGTACATTAGAGGATTAGGGTGGGACTGTAAATACCCTCATAAGATCACCTCCATGCTCCACTGTAAAGGGAATTCCCATGAACTATGGCTTGCACTACTCTTTATCCTTTCATCCTACAAGAGATGAAAAGAGAAAGAAGCAAGCAGAGAATTGGAAACTTCACACCATCAAGAAAGCAGCACTGGGAGAATAGCATGTCCTTATGACCTGACGTATATGTGCCAGGCTGCTCCCTGACCAAAGACTGATAGACTTCTTCCAGAGCCGACAAGAGGAGAAAGCCTTTCCCTGGAGCAGACATCCTGATTTTGGACGTGTAGTCTGCTGGACTATGTAAGGATAGTTTTCTTTGCTAGAGCCATCCGCTCATGGTATTTTTGTTAGAGCAGTATTAGCTGACTAAAACACTGACCATTATGTACAGTAGAATAAATGTTGCCTGGTTCTATTACCCTCTCAGTTATGCCAATCCTTTGCTGTAGCTATCATGACAGTCCGTCTCACTGCGGGTCTCCCATGCTGTCTTTGGCCCTCTGCTTTACCAAACATGATGTGCCTCCCTATCAGCTGATCCCTCCTCGTGGCATGCTCAGACCCAAAAAGTCAGGCAGTGTTCTGTTTGATCCATAAGATTTTCATTGGATATTTTTTAAAATAGATTACCAGGCCCTTATTCCTAGTCTGTCTTAATCTAGAAGCTCCAGTAAAACCTATATACCGTGAGTGATCCTGCTGGTATTGGAAGTACTGGTTGTATGGCATACAGGCTTATACTGACAGGGAAACCACCACAGTATGCAGACCGACAGATGAGTAACCACGACCACATTCAGACTGACAGATGAGTAATTGATACCTATATTCTTCTACCCTCCCCCCTTTTTTAAAATTGTAATGTTTATTTTCTCTACCATGGTTTTTCATTTACTGGCATATCCTTAGCAATATTTGTAGACATTTTTCATTTTTTTATAACTACATTTTATTTCATTGGGTTAGATATACCATGTTCATGCACTGACCTACTGATGGACATTTGGATTGTTTTCCTGCCTTTTGCTGTTACAGATGGTGCTGCATGTGATTTGTCAACTTTTGTGCTACCATATCATGCTGCATGTGTTTTGTCATGTTTTTTACTGGTGTATTTTTCGGGTAGAGTCCTAAAAATGGGATTACTGGGTCAAAGAATTAATACATGTTACTTTCCTAGATACTACCAACTCCTTCTTATAAAGGTTGTGCTGTATTGCATTTCTACTAGCAATTATACAGGTTCTACATAGCTTTGTGACCGTGTTGTCATTTTTTTCTCCTTTGCCAATCTAATAGGTGAAAAATGGTATCCCCGTAATAATCCTATCATTTACTTTGCAAAGACAAAAACTCCTTCAGAATTATTGGATCATGGGAGTTTTGTTATGCTTTTAGTAAGAGTATAAAATCTGAAAGGAGAATAATTCAGTGCAAGCCCTAGTTTTGCTGTTTATCAACTATGTGACAGTGAGAAAGTTACAATCTTTTAGTGCCATCAGTAAAATGGAATTAATTCTAGGGATCAAATGAGTTATGTGAAAACTGCTTTTCAAACTGTCAGTGCCAACCCTTGGCCACCTGATCACATCTAAAGCATAATACTCACACCACTACTGTCAAGTCAACTCACAGTGACACTATAGGAGAGAGTAGACCTGCTCCATAGAGTAGACACTATAGGAAAGAGTAGACCTGCTCCATACAGTTTCCAAGGAACACCTGTCAGATTTGAATGGGTAGCATTTTGGTTAGCAGAGGTAACACGTAACTAGTATGCCACCAGGGTTTCTAAAGCATGATAGACATTCACCAATGGGCTCTTACTTTTCTAGCCTCTCTGCACTGTAAAATATATTGCAGTTGTACTTCTTAGTATTCCTTGAACCTGTCATGTTTCTGTAAATGCTTGTCTGTCTCTTGAAGACTCTTCCAGTGCCCCCTTTGTTGATACCAAAAAAACTGCAAACCCACTGCCATTGAGTCATAGTGACCCTGTAGGACAGAGTAGAACTACCTCATGGAGTTTGCAAGGAATTCCTGGTGAGTTCAATCTGCTAGCCTTTTGGTAAGCAGCTGTAGCACTTAACCACCACACCACCAGGGTTTGATGATCTCTTACTTAATTTCAAAGTGTGGTTTGGATATTATTTCCTTGTGAAACCTGGGATTCAGAAGTGTCACTGGCTGTCTCCTCCATTCTGTCACTACATTTCCCATATGCCTCTATTTTAGTGTTTATATTGTTACATTGGACTTGTTTACATTTCTGGTTCTCCTACTTTGTGGTGGCACAGTAACTAAGCACTTGGGTGGTAGCCCAAAGGTTGATGGTTCTAACCCACACAGCTGCTTCGTTGGAGAAAGACCTGGTGATCTTCTCCTAGAAAGATTACCACATAGAAGATCCTGTGGGGCAATTCTGCTTTATCACATGGAGTTGCTTGTGAATCAGAATTGATTTGCTGGAACCTAACACCACCACTGGAAACCCTGGTGGCATAGTAGGTTAAGTGCTATGTCTGCTAACCAAAGGGTCTGTGTTTCAAATCCTCCAGGTTCTCCTTAGAAACCCTATGGGGCAGTTCTGCCCTGACCTCTAGGGTCTCTATGAGTCAGGCTCAACTTGACGGCAATGGGTATGGTTTTTGGTTTTAACACCACCACCACCACTATAATGTGGTGCAGAACTTGAAGCAGAACTTGTTCTTCTTATCTTTGCATCTTTGCATGCCCAGCATCTAGTGTAGAGCTTTCCTAAGTAAATATTTTAGTTAACTAATGAACTTTATAAATTCCTTAAGAGATGGTGGAGGTGGCAGTCATAGTCTTGGTTACAGTGCTGTACCTAAACAATTAATCTCTTGGGACTGTAAGTAGCAATCCCGATACCAATGATAACCACATACTTGTGAAAACTAGTTTTCACCTTGCATCATTTTTTTTTTTTGTCAAAATGACGTGAAACATTCAACATTATCTGTTTGCATTGATAATTGGTATAATTAAGGAAAAGAATAAAGCAACTGAGCTGTCTCATCTCTGGACAATTCATGTTCCTTCTGCCTTATTACTCCCTTCTTCATCTTTGTCCTTCAGAATCTTGACAATTATACTTGTACATTATTAAGTTGAAAAAATATGAAAGAATAGAAAACAAAATATTATGCATGATATCATCCAGTTTTTGTTGGGAAAAAAGATGTGTGTATGGATATTCTTGCAGAGTAAAGATTTTTATTTAGGCTTGACAGTGGTTGTTTCTGAATTGGTACAAGTGTTTAGTATTCTTTATGTTTTTCTTTTAATGTTTCTATTTTCTGATTCTTCTGTGAGAAACACATTGTACTTTTAAAAGAAGAAAGGTTGTTTAAAACAACTCTAAAAAATCATAACTGTCCTTTTCTGAATGACTTTTAAATGAATGACTAAAGCAGAAGGAAAAACACGGTTAAATTCCACATAAAAGGTATGAAGTACTAGAGAAATTCAAAAGAGAAAAGGATTAAATGTAGAGGACATCAAGGGAGACTTCAAGTTACATATGGTATTTGAAGACTTGGTTTCTTCCACGTATAATGGGCTTTGAAGAAGTTTTTTGGGGGGTATGTTTTATTTTAAGAAAATAATATAATGAACTATCAATTATTAACATTTTATGGATGGGAGTTTTAGAAAATGAGATTTCTTTCATTCTTAGAATTTATCACATCTTTATAGAGTATATACATTATTCCAGATTTACTTTTCTTGTGATAAATTACTTTAAAAGAATACATTAGAAATACATGTTATCAATTAAATTATTAAGTGTGTTAGAACTAGGTTTATGAAGCTTTAACTCTTGAGACAGACCATAATTTAAAATTTTTCATGACGTTAAATATCTTAGAAGTTTGGTTCCTAGAGAAAAATCAAATTTATGAACTAACCTTGGAACTTTCCCCACTGACTTAGGTAGATAATAAATATGCTCCTGTGATAATGGCAAATTTCGATAAACCAACTCATTGGAAAATACTTAATATGTTCTCATGGAGCATTTAAAAAAAATAAGTCTTGGAAAAGAAAAGCAAATCTGTAGAATTAAGAATGTTTTTACAAACTATGCTTGGTAGAATAAAAGGTCAGCAAAAAAAGAGGAAGCGAGACCCTCTGTGAGATAGATTGACACAGTGGGCTCAAGCATAGCAACAATTGTGAGGATGGTGTTGGACTGGTCAGTGTTTTCTTGTTTTGCACCTAGGGTTGCTGTGAGTTATAACAGACTCAACAGCACCTAACAACATTTTTTTTTTTAAATAAAATAATTCTTAAAGTTTTGGATCTCTTCTCACTAGGACTTTTATTATTACAGAAAAGGAGTTTTTAAAAGGTCTTTTTAAAAATCATTTCACATTATTTCTAAAAGTTAATTTTGAATAATTTCTGATTCTAGTTTGGATTTGAATACTGGCTATTTTCAAAGTCCATTCCACGTTTGGCTTCACATTTAGCGAATTTAGCCATAATATTCTCAAACCCACTAGGGTACTACGGTTTCTATAGTTACCAGACCCTTTGTAGAGTGACAAAGGTTGGAATTCTGATTTTCATGAGTCAAATTTTGGCCTTTGACTCTGTCCCCTTTTCACATCCTTTGCTGAGGCTGGACTGTTACTATGCTTGAAGGCTTGTCAGCTAGCAGGTTCCTATGGTAACAGGAATGGAAATTTGAAAGAAGAAAGAGAACCCGAGCACAAAGGCTTGGTTGATTTGAATTTGAACAAAGAGTAGAAGATTCCATGTAGTGCATCTTTGTTACAGAAACCAGAAATTGAAGTTTAGAAAGTTGCTTTTCAGTTTGTAAACTTCTTATACTAGGGTCTTGATTTAGTGAACAAAAGTATTATTGTTTAAGGAAGCACAAGAAAAATTTTTTTTTTTAATTTGATAAACTAAAGTTCTTTTTTCCTACTTCATAGAGCTATAGCAGTATTGCTTGGCTTATGTATTTTGTTTTCGGCTTGACAGTATCCAAGCTACCTCATTTAATTTTGATCCTGCAAAGGTTAAAAATGGTTAAGATTAAAATTAAAGCAATTGTTGGGGAGAGAATGGCACGAAACAGGGCAGTGACACACCAGTCCAAGGGTCCAGTGAAGTTTATTCAAAGAAAAAGAGAGTGGAGTCTGAACCAAGGGGTGATTCAGCCTGCCCCTGACGTGTAGGGCAAGTTTTTTATAGTTTTAAAATTCCAGTGAGGTAGCGTGGGGTGGGAGATTTATGGTTTGATAAAGAAGAATGTTTAGTTAAAAGAGGAGGGGATGGCAAGAAATTCCAATAAGGGGATTCGCAGTCTGATAAAGAAGAAGTGTTGATTAGAGGAGGGGCTAAGTTATGTTTATGGTCAAGGTTTGATAGGGGAAGAGCTTTGATTGGGAGTGTCAGAGTAAAAAAATTCCTGTGGGCTGTTTTTTGGGTAATGGTGGGGAAAGATGGCTTATGCTATACCTCTGAAATCCAGAGCGGGATTGGTATGGGGTGTGTCTTGGGTTGCAGCCTTACAGGAGGGATTTACTCAAGTCCCACACTTACTAAAATTATGCCCTTCCTAGAGGGGTGGTATTCATCTAAGATAGTATCTGTGTGTCCCTCTGTGAGTTCCCTCAGCAATTTGCATATTTTAAAAAATGGTAGTTTTTTTATTTGTTTCTATGCAACAGCTTTATTGATATATTTATTGCACACCCATTTAGAATATACAGTTTACTGAGTTTTGACAAACCTGTGAAACCACCACCATAATCAAGGTATATGACATTTCTATAACCTCTGAAGTTTCCATGTGTCCGTTTGTGGTCTGTCCCTCTCTCCACAACCTGCTCCCACCAACCATTCATCTGTTTTATATCACTTGGATTAGTTTCATTATACTGATCTACTTTTTTTGTTTCTAGCATCCTTCACACAGCGTAATGGTTTTGAGATTCATCTGTGTTTCGCTTTTTAAAAACATCATTCCAATTGACTTCCTGTATAAAATGCTGGCACTTGGCAGTTGCAGTGCAGTGAATTATTTAACATGGCCCTTCTAGACATGGCCTTTGTTGACATACACACCATGATGGAGCAGGACTATGCAAATAAGATGTATGGAACGTAGGATGGTTGAGGATTATGTGTTAACTTGACCAAGCCCATGACTCCCAGTAGTGTATGTTTGTCCTGCATTTTATGTGCTGTGGATCCTGACCTCCAGAGCAGGATTGGTATGGGGTGTGTTTTGGGTTGCAGCCTTACAGGAGGGATTTACTCAAGTTCCACACTTACTAAAATTATGCCCTTCCTAGAGGGGTGGTATTCATCTAAGATAATATCTGTGTGTCCTGGAAAGGTACCCTTTCTGTGCATCTGGACCTGCACATGGTTTGTGATCAATTGACCTCTAGCTCTTGGGACTTAAACCAGAGGCCTGCTATCCTTGTTGATTCTGATATTCGCTGGCCTTCATGACCCCTTGGGCCAGCTGCTGATTGTGTGACCTGATTTGCCAGCTTCCACAGCCTTGTGAGCCAGCAGCCTGTGGTGTGAACTGCCAGTTTTGGGTTGTCAGCCCCTGCAGTGACATGGATCAGAAGAAGCCTAGGTGTGATCCACAGATTTGGGACTTGCTGGGCTCTAAAATGGCTTACCCCGTATCATTTCTGTGATTCAGTTTGTAGGTTCATGTTGCAGTATATTAACCCCAAAACAGGGAGGGTGAGTACTAAGACTAGACAGAGTGGTTAATCTTAGAGGTAACAGAGTGGTACAGCAGCTTGGAAAAATTGGACATTTGTGACATCTTTAATCTTTGCCTCACTGGAACCAAGTTTCTGCCAATCTTTAGAAAGTAAATTGTTTAGCAGTTGAGAGCATGGAATTCAGAAGGTGTCCTGTGACCATCAAGTTGTCCTGTTACAGCTCTATTAACTTAAAACTATTTACTCATTCTCTCTTTTTTAAAATTGTGCTTTAAGTGCAATTTTACAGTTCAAGTTAGTTTGTCATACAAAAATTGACCCACACATTTTTATGTAACCCTAGTTGCTCTCCTCACACTGTGGCAGCACACTCCTTCTGTCCGCCATGTATTTTCTGTGTTCATTCAACCAGCTCCTGTCCCGCTCTGCCTTCTCATCTTGCATCTGAACAGGAGCTGCCTGTCTCCAAACAGGAGCTGTTTCCTTAGTCTCATGTGTCTTATGTGAGCCTAGAAACACACTCTTCATCAGTATCATTTTATGTTTTATAGTCCAATCTTTGTGAATGGTTTCAGTTCTACGATAACAGAAAGTACTGGACCGTGTTTTCTGGGGACCCTACAGTCTATCAGTGTATCAAATCTGGCTGTTTTACTAGAGTTTGAGTTCTGCATTGCCACTTTCCTCCTGTGCTAGGGGGATTCTTTGTTATGGTCCCTGTCAGGGCAATCATATTCGTCAGGTAGCTGGAAACCATCTAGTTCTGGTCTCATGCTGATGTAGTCTTTGGTATGTGGCCCTTTCTGTCTCTTGGGCTAATATTTTCTGTATGTCTTTGGTGTTCATTTTCTTTTGCTCCAGGTGAATTGAGCCCAGTTGATGCTTTTGAGATGGCTGCTTGCTAGCTTTTAAGACCCTAGACACCACTTACCAGAGTGGGATGCAAAACATTTTCCTAATAAACTTTGTTATGCCAGTTTATCATGATCTCCAGGTTCCTTCCCTGCTACCCAGACCCATAAAGTGTTTGGTTGTGTTTAGGATACTTCTTAGCTTTTGGTTTACACCAGTTTGCTGACTTCTCCAGCATTGTGTGTTACCTTTCCTTTGCCTAAAATAATTCTTGTCTCCTGTCTAGTTAGTGGAAAACCTGATGGCCTAATGGTTAAGTGCTGTGGCTGCTAACCAAAAAGTCATCAGTTCAAATCCACCAGGTGCTCCTTGGAAACTATGGGGCAGTTTTAGTCTGTCTTATAGGGTTGCTACGAGTTGGAGTCAACTCGAAAGCACTGGGTTTGATTTGGTTTGATCTAGTTGGTGAATACCCTACCCCTTCCCTTTCTACCCTTGTAACCATCAAAGGCCGTTTTCTTCTGTGTTCAGACCTTTCCTTGGGTCATTATAGTAGTGCTTCCATGAAATACGTGTCCTTTTGGAACTAATCTCACTTAGCATAATGCCTTCCAGATTCCTCCATGTTGTGCTGTGTTTCCCAAATTCATTGTTACTCTTTATTATTGCATAGTAGTCCACTGTGTGAATATGCCATGATTTACTTATCCATTCGTCTGTTGACGGGCACCTTTGTTAAGTCCATCTGTTTCTATTGTAGAATGAACATAGATGTGCATGTATCTATTTTTGTGACAGCTCTCATTTCTCTAGGATGTATTTCAAGAAGTGGGGTAGCTTTTTAAGGAAGTGCTAAATTGATTTTCAAAGTGGTTGTACTATTTTACATTCCCACCAGCAGTGTAGAAGTGATCTAGTCTCTCCACAACCTAACATTTATTATTTTGTGCTTTGGGGGTTAATGCCAATCTTGTTGGGCTGAGATGATACCTCTTTGTAGTTTTGACTTCTGTTTCTCTAATAGTAAGTAACTGTGAGCAGTTCGTATTTGTTAGCTGCCTGAGTGTCTTCTTTAGTGACATGCCTGTTCATAGCCTTTGCCTGTTTTTTAATTGGGTCATTTGTCTTTTTGTTGTTGAAATTTTGCAGTACATCATAGATTTTAAAGATTGATGGTGATCAGATTTGTTATATACAGAAGTTTTTCCCTAGTCTATATGTTGTCTTTTTACTCTTTGGATGAGCATGTTGGATATTTTGGAGTTTCCAGTTACCTGTTTCTCTTCTGGTGTTTGTGCATTGCAAGTAATGTTTTGTATTCTGTTTATGCCATGTATTAAAGCTCCTGGTGTTATCCCTAATTTTTCTTCTATGATTTTTATTGTTTTAGATTTTTTATTGAGGTCTTTGATCCATTTTGAGCTAGATTTTTTTTTCCTTGTGTGAGATAGGGTCTTGTTTACTTGTGGATGGATATCTGGTGATGTCAACACAATTTGTTAAAAAGACTGTCTTTTCCTCGGTGAACAGACTTTTGACTTTTGTCAGATATCAGCTGCTCATAGGTAAATGATGCTGTGTCTGGATTTTTCATTGGTCTGTGTATCTGTTGTGGTACTGGGCTGTTTTGACTACTGTGGTGATATAATAGATTCTAAAGTGAGGTAGCATGAAGCCTCCTACTTTGTTCTTTTTCTTCAGTACTGCTTTACTTATCTGAGGCCTCTTCCCTTTCTATATAAATTTGTTGACTGGTTTCTCCATCTCATTAGAAAATGTCACTGGAGTTTGGATCAATATTGTATTATATCTATAGATCACTTTGGGTAAATTAGATGTTTTCAGAATGTTGAATCTTCCTATCTATGAGCAAGGTATGTTTCTCCACTTATATAAGTCTGTTTTGGTTTCTTGCAGTAGTATCTTGTAGGTTTCTTTGTATAGGTCTTTACTTCTCTGGTTAGATTTATTTGTAAATACTTTTGTCTTTTTGGAAGCTATTGTGAATGGTATTGATTTGGTAATACTCTCTTTGACATTCTGTTTGTCGATGTAAAGGAATCCAAGTGATTTTGTATGTTAATGTTGTATCCTGATGTGTAGCTAAACTGTTCTGTTAGTTCTAGTGGGGTTTTGTTTTTTGTGTGTGTGTATGTGTGTGTGTGTGTGTGTGGATTCTTTAGTGTTTTCTGTGTATAAGATCATACCATCTGCGAAAAGCAATAGTTTTACTTCTTCCTCACCAATATGGATGCACTTTTTCTTTTATAGCCTAGTTATTCTGACTAGAATCTCTAGCTCCATATTTCATAAAAGTGGTGACAAAGGATGTCCTTGTCTGATTCCTGTTCTCCAGGGGAATGCCTTCATCCTGTCTCCATTTGAGATGATGTTGACTGTTGGCTTTATAAAAATGTCTTTATGTTGAGAAATTTCCCTTATGTTCGTATTTAGTGGAGAGAGACACTATCAAATGCCTTTTCTGCATCAACTGATAAAATCAAGTGGTGGTTGTCTTATTTATTTGATGGATTACATTGATTTTCTAATGTTGACCTATGTTTGCATCTCTGGTATGAATCCCATTTGGTCATGGTGATTTATGTTTTTTGCTGTGTTGTTGAATTGTGTTGGCTAGAATTTTGCTGAGGAGTTTTGCATCTAAGTTCATGCGAGACATTGGCTTATAATACTCTTTTTTGTGGTGTCTACCTGATTTGGGGTTATATTGCCTTCATGGAATGAATTTGGGAGTATTACATCCTTTTCTATACTTGGAAATACCTTTACTAATGATAGTATTAACTTGTCTATGTAAGCTTGGTGGTGGTCTCTGGTGAGGTTGTCAGGGCCAGGGCTTATTTTGTTGTGGTTTTTTAAATTATCTTTTCAGTGTCTTGTTGTACATTTAGTTTTTCTACCTCTGTTTATGTTAATTTAGGTAGATATTGTGTTACAATGAATTTGTCCATTTCCTCTAGGTTTTTTTTATCAGAGTATAATCTCTCATGGTATTCTGTTATAAGTTTCTTTTAATTACAGTTGGGTTTGTTATGATACTGCCCATCTCATTTCTTATTTGTTTTATTTACTTCTCCTGTTTTCTTTGTCATGTTGGCAATGGTTTATTGATTTTTTTAGTTTTTTTCCTTAATCTCTTCGAAGAATTAACTTTTGGTCGGCCAACTCTTAGAATTACTCTGCTATTCTCTGTTTCATTTGATTCTGCTCTTATTTTTTATTGTTTACTTTTTTTTTGGTGCACAAAAGCTTTTTTTTGGCCACTTTTGTTTTTTTTTAATTCCAATTTTAAGGTAAATGTTTTGATTTAGGCCCTTTTCTCTTTATGGATATGTGCTTTTTTCTTTTTTACTTTAAATGGACTTCTGAGCACTGCTTTGCTATTTCCCAAAGGTTTTGGTAAGATGTGTTTTCATTCTAATTTGATTCTGTGAATTTGTTTATTCTGTCTGTCGTGGATTGAATTGTGTCCCCTGCCAAAAATGTGTGTAGCAATTCGGCTGGGCCATGATTCCTAATATTGTGTGATTGCCCTCCATTTTGTGATTATTTTGCATTGTAAATCCTAATCTTCTGAAGTTAATAAATTCGATTATGTTTAAGAGGATTAGGATGGGACTGTAACACCCTTAGGAAGAGAGTTTTTATGGAGTGTGGCTTGCACCACTTTTTATCCTATAAGAGACAAAAGAAAAGGCAGCAAGCAGAAACTTGGGGACCTCTTACCATCAAGAAAGTAACACTGAGAGCAGTGTGTGTCCTTCAGACTTGAGTTTCCTGCACCAAGATGCTCTCCAACTAAAGAAGGACTGATGCTACACCAGGACCTTCTTCCAGAGGTGACAGAGAGAGAGTGCCTTTCTCTGGAGCGGGCACCCTGAATTTGAACTTTCAGTCTACTGGACTTTGTAAAAATAAACTTTTCTTTGTTAAAGCCATCCATTCAAGGATTTCTTTTTCTTTTTTTTTTTAATGAGCTCATTTTATTTTATTTTATTTTTTTATTTAATATGGCTGAGTGAAAATGTACATTCCCGTATAAATTTACATGCCCACCTCTATGCAGCTTCCACTGCTCTCCCTATCCAGTGACAGCACACGATTGCTCTCTGCTCCATCCATGTCTCTTCCTCCCAACAGTCTCCTTTCCCCTCCTCTCCAACCACTCTCCTTCCTCTAGCCAGAGGTCAGCAGGATGATATCCTATAGATGTATAGAACCATAACGTGCATCCAATATATGGTCACTCTGCATCGCCAAGTCCAATCCATTCGTGTCTGAAGAGTGGACCTTCATTATGATTTATGGTCATGGGCAGCATCAGGGCCAGGGGCCATGCTCCCAGGGGAACCCTGAAACTGCTGGACCATCAATTGAGGTCTTTTAGTGGAAATCTCAGGATGCACTCCTTTTTATTCTTGTGTTGCCGTGAGACTCAACTTAGCTCCATCGCGGCTCCATCTGGTTCTTCGGGTCCCAAGTCAATGTAGGCACCCACTCATGTGGGTCTCTCTATCTTCTGGGTTGTCTTTACCCCATGTCATTTTGGTCCTCAGTGAGCATCCGTTCCTGCTGAGTTGGGACCATTTGCTGTGCCCTCAGATGGCAGCTTGGCATATTTTAAGACCCCAGACGCCACTCACCAATATGGGGTGCAGAGAGCCCTCTTAGCAAAACTAGAGCAACACTAGATGTCTAAGATACTATCCTTAACTTCTCTTGTAACCCAGTAATTTTTTAGCAAGATGTTATTCCATTGCCCTGTATTTTTGTTTTCTAGCTTTATGGCTTTATATTCAGAACAGATGCTTGTTATATTTTGATGCTTTCAATTCTGTTTAAGGTGTGCTTTTATGGCCTGATATGTGGGCTCTTCTGGAGAATGTTCTGTGTGTATTGGAAAAGAAAACATACTTAGCTACTGTTCATTAAAGTGTTCTTTATGTGTCTATGAGGTCGAATTGATGAATTGTAGCATTTAGATCTTCTGTGTCTTTTCAGAGCTTCTTTCTGGATGTTCTGTCCTTCACCAAAAGTGATATGTTGAAGTGTTCTCCTATTATTGTGGAGCTATCTGTTTCTCTTTTTAATGGTGTTAGAATTTGTTTTATATATTTAGAAGCCCTGTTGTTGGGCACATAAATGTTTGATATGGTTATATCCTCCTGGTACACTGACTCTTTAGTCATTGTGTGGTGTTCTTCCTTATTCATTGTGATGGATTTTACTTTAGTCCAGTATGTCAGAAATTAGTATTGCCATTCCTGCTGTTTTTTTCATGTTTGCTTGGTATGTTTTCTTCCATCCTTTGAGTTTTGGTTTGTTTGTGTCTTTAAGTCTAAGATATATCTCTTTTAGGAAGCGTATAGACGGATTGTGTTTTTTTAATCCACTCTGCTATTCTGTGTGTCTTTATTAGTACATTTAATCAGTTTACATTTGTTACTGTAAAACATGGATTCATGCTGCCTGCCACAGAAGCCAGTTTTGAGATTGTGGTGAAGTAGGCGACTAAAGTTTATTTGCGTACTGGTGTACACAAGGGATGGGGGAATCCAGCTCCTCAGAGCCTATCCACCTTCTTCAGTCAGGATGGGAGTTTTTATTGGGTAGCTAAGGGTAAACATTAGATGTGAGGGATGGGAGAATGTGGGCAATTGAGGTGTCCCTGAAATGGTCATCTGGAACTGAGGGGGTTCTCCTTGGAGGTTCTTGGTGGTAGTAATCTGGAAACAGGGTGGGCTACTGGCACCTCCACTTGTTTTGATTAGGTGAAGTAAATAGGCTATGGAGATTTTATCTTGGTAGCTCCTACAAGTTAATGTGTAATTTTCTGGAGCTTGGTGGTGCTAGGAAGTCAAAACTTTTAAGAATAACAGGTGTACATGGAAAGAAACGGAGTTAGTCCTGTTTAGTTTTTTTATGCCACCTACTTCACATTCAGTTTACTGACAGGTAAGAGATTAGTGGTGATATTTTCATGTCTTGGGCATTTATTTATTTATTTGCATTATTGAGTGTTTCTGTGCTGAGTCATTTTTCTTTATGTATTTTCTTTTCATCTTTTACCTTGTTGGTTTTTTATTTGCTGAGTCTTTATGTTTTTCATGTTATTTATTTTGATGTATAGGATTGTTAGCTTCCTTTGTGGTTACCTTAATATTTACCTCTATTTTTCTAAGTCTAAATCAGTCTTTTATTTATTTATGTCTCCTAACTTCTTCTTTTTATGAAAGATCTACGTAAATTTTTAGTCCTTTTTTGTTAAAACATTTTCATCTTTTACAGAATTATATCTCTAATTCCCATTTTAAGTGTTTTAGCTTTGATTTATTTTTGTGATCTCCCTCTCTGGGTTGATACCTGCTTGCTGTATGCTGCATTGTAGTCTTGGGTTGTGTCTTAGTCTTCTAGTGTTGTTGTAACAGAAATACCACATGTGGATGTCTTTAACAAAAAGACATTTATTTTGCTCCAGTAAAGTATGCTAAGGGTCCAAATTCAGGGTGTGAACTCCAGGGGAAGGCTTTCTTTGTTGACTCTGGAGGAAAGTCCTTGTTGTTAATGTTTCTCTGGACTGAGAGTTTTTAAGGCACAGGGACCCCTGAGTCCAAAGGAAGTACTCTGCTCCCAGCACTGCTTTCTTGGTGGCAGGAGATCTCCCACTCTTTGCTTCTGTTTCTTTCATGTCCCAAGAGATTGCCACAAGGCACAATACAATCATACCGACTGAGTCCTGTCTCACCAACACAACTGCCACCTATCATCCCTCATTAGTATACTAGAGGCAGTATTTACTACGGGCAGGAACATCAGCAATACCAGGAATCATGACCTAGTCCAATTGCTATACAAATTTTAAGGGGACACAGTTCAACCTATGACAGCTTTTATGTTACTGCTTTTTTGGCTGAAAGGCACCCTTTAGTATTTCTTTGTAATTTTTGGTTTGGTTTTTGCAAATTTCGTAAATTTCTGTGTATCTGGAAATGTCCTAATTTGGGCATTATATTTGAGAAACTGTTTCATGGGGTATGTGATTCTTGGCTGGCTGTATTTGTCCTTCAAGGCTTTGTATATACTCTTTTGTTTCCTTTCTGCTGAAAAGTGCAAGCTTAGTCTGTGCCTCTCTCCTCTTAAAATTCTCTCTTTTGTTTGGCTAGTTTGATTATAATGTGTCTTGGTGACTGTCTTTTGAAATTATCCTTGTGTGTGTTTCAGTGAGCATCTTGGATAGATATGTTTTTATCCTTCATGATATCATGGATGGTTTTTGTCAAGAAATCTCCACCAATTCCTCCTGTATTTTCTGTTACCCTTTTACCCCCGGCCCCCATACTGGTACTATAGTCGCTCATAGGTGTTGGGGAGAGAGTGGCCCAAAACAGAGGTAGAAACTCACCAGCCCGAGGGTCCAGTGAAGTTTATTTGAAGAGAAAGAGTGGGGTCTGAGCTGAAAGTGGCTCAGCCCACCACCTTGTCAGTAGGGCAAGTTTTTTTTATAGTTTTAAAGCTTCATATAGTTTAGTATGGGGTGAGGGGATTTATGATTTGACAAGGAAAGAAAGAGAAGAAGGGTAGCAAGAAATTCTGGTTAGGGGATTTATGGTCTGATAAGGAAGACATGTTGGTTAGAAGTGGAAGGGGCTAAGTTTTGTTTATGGGTAAGGTTTAATAAGGGAAAGGCTTTGATCAAGAGGTTGGGGGTGGCAGACATAAGGTTATT
This sequence comes from Heterohyrax brucei, assembly GCA_028571685.1. Lineage (NCBI taxonomy): Eukaryota > Metazoa > Chordata > Mammalia > Hyracoidea > Procaviidae > Heterohyrax > Heterohyrax brucei. The sequence continues at coordinate 46,431,804 of CM053160.1, read as the reverse complement.
TATGGTACCAGGTGGGACATACCAGGCTGCCTTCAGCTAATGATGAGGTCTGATAATTGGATAAGATGACCTCCGTGAATTTCAGGGACAGAGTTCCCTCCATGACCTCCCTGAATTTCAGGGTCAGACTCTTCTCAGTGACTTTCCTGAATTTCAGGGACAGAGTCCCCTCAATAGAGTTTTCTTCTTGGAGTCCCATATATGTTTACGGTTTCTTCATTTTTAAAAAAATTATTTTGTCTGGTTTTTCCTCACACGTTAGTGTTAAATGCAGTTAAATAATTGAGGGTCACACAATTCAGCCCACAAAAGTCTACTCTCTGGCCTCCAAAAATTTATGTAACTTTTACATGCAGAGTACATTTATCCCATCAGAACATCTTCCAAAGTCTTCATTTATCCAGCATTATCTCTAAATTCCAAGATTTTATTGTTACATGATGGTTTTATGAAGCCCCAAATCTCATTTCCTAAGTCAGATGTGAGTGAGACTTTGAGTATGGTTCATCCTGTGATAAAATTCCTCTTGAAGAACCTGTGAAATCTAGAAAATAAATTATATGCTTCTAAAATACAGTGGTGAAACAGGCATAGGATAAACATGCCCATTCTAGCAGGGAGAAATTGGAAGGAAAAAGGGGCCAGGATCACAGGTCCCAAGGATGTTCACAATCCAGCAGTGCAAATTCCATTAGTTTTTAAGGCCTGAGAATAGTTAAATGTATGGCTTCATGTGTCCTCTGGACCCTAACAGGCCCTAATAGTCCTGGCCTCTGAGTCTTTGGAGGTCCTATTAATCTATGTGCTGCCCTTGGCTGAAACCTGCCTCTGGACCAAAATGGGAAGTAGCTCTTCTCTCTGGTGATGGCCTGGAGACTTTAGAACCATTATTACTTTGTCTTGAGTGATAACGTGTTTGCAGCCAAGTAGCTCTATGGGCCTGTTTCCTGTCTATAGAATCCCCAAATCTGATCGTCTTACTTCATTCTGTCCCATCTCTGTTCTTATCGATCCAAACTGGTGACAGTTTTGCTGAGATAGTTGATTGAATCACAAAGAACATACTTAATCTGTTTAAGAAGCTCTAGTTCAGCAACACCTCTGATGTTCTCTCCAGAGTATGCCTTCTCGTTTTTTTACAGTACAGATAGGCTGAGAATTTTCTAAATCTTAAATTCTGATTCCTTTTTGCCTAGCAGTTTATCTCTGTTTTATCTCACATTTCAATATAAGCAACAAAGAGAAAACACGCTACCCTCTACTCTGCTTGTAAATCTCCTCAGCTAAATATGCAAGTTCATTGTCTACAAGTTCTGCTTTCCACGAAAAAGTAGAGCATAATTCAGCCAAGTACTCTGCCACTTTGTAATAAGCACTTCCACTTTTCTAATGTCCAATAACATATTCTTCATTTTTGTGCCCACTGAAACACCTTTGTTATTATTTCTAGCAGTATTCTATTCATGACAATATGTGTATTCTGAAACAATAGAAGCTTTCTCTACAACTCACCTCACTTTCTAAGCCCTCGTCAGAATCACCTTTAATGTCCACAATTCTGGCAACAATGTCTTTAAGGCAGTCTAGGCTGTTTCTCTGAAGTGCCTCAGAATTCTTCCTGCCCCTGTCCATTAGCCAGCTCCAAAATCACTTCCACATTTTTAGGTAACACCCAATGTTCCAGTACCAGAATCTATGTTAGTTTCCTTAGTCTGCCATAAAAAAGTGCCACACACTGTGACTTGAAACAACATTGTTCTGGAGAGTGGAAATAAACAACGAAGTGATGGCAGGGTCATATTTTGTGAGCACTCAAGAAGAGGACTCTTGCCTTGCGTCTTCAAGCTTCTGTTGCTCTCACACGTTCTTTGGTGTGTGGCAGCATAACTCCAGTCTGTGCCTCTGTCTTCACATGGCTGTCTTCCCTGTGTGTCAGTTTCTATCTGTCTCTTACCTTTTCATAAGGATATCAGTCGTACTGGAGTAGGGCCCACCCAGGTATAATATGAGCTCATGTTAACTAGTTATATTTGCAAAGACACTTTTAAATTCAAATTCACAGGTGCTGGAGATTAAGAATTAAATGCATCTTTGGGGGGAATATGTTTCAATCAATAAAACCTGCCTGTATCTTCATATTTAAAATCAGATTTTTATAGGCATTACAGATTTTGAGTAAGCTTTTCTATCCATTCTCACAATCTCTGTGTTTTTAATTTTAACACTGATTTGTACTTTCTCTTTATTTGAGATCAGTTTGGTGGAAAATTGATAATCTCTTCAAATGTAGTTTCCCTGATGTTACAGATTGAATTACATCCCTTACAAATGTGTATCAACTTGACGAGGCCATGATTCCCAGTATTAGGTAACTGTCAACTGTTTTGTTACTGTGGCAGTGTCATAGTTTCTAAGGCTGGGTAGGTAGTGTGAGGCCTCCCACTAAGTTCTTCTTCTTCAGTAGTGCTTTGCTTATCCCAGGTTTCTTCCGTTTCCAAACAAATTTGGTGATTTGTTTCTGCATCTCATTAAAAAATGTCGCTGGAATTTGTATTGGGATTGCATTGTATGTGTAGATCACTTTGGGTAAAAGAGACATTTTCAAAATTTTAAATCTTCCTATCCATGAGCAGGGTAGGTTTCTCCATTTATAGTCTCTCTTGGTTTCTTGCAGTAAGGTCTTGTAGTTCTCTTTGTATAGGTCTCTTATTTCACTAGTTACATTTATTCCTAGGTATTGTATTCTCTTGAGGGCTATAGGAAGTTGATTTGGTGATTTCTTCTTTGATAATATCTTTGCTGGTAGTTGTCAACTATTGTGATGACATGATTATCCCACCCCAACCTTTATGATGTTAATTTTATATACAAATAAAAGTTTGCTGAAGATCATTCAAAAATGGCTACAGCAGTGTATTGACAGGAAACTGCCATAAATTCAGGCCAGATTCAGAAGACATGGAATCAGGGATTGCTGATGTCGGATGGTTCCTAGCTGAAAGCAGAGAATTTCAGAAGGCTGTTTGCCTGTGTTGTATTGACTGTGAAATCCTTGGTGGTATAGCTGAATCTGCTAACCAAAAGGTTGACAATTCGAATCTGCCAGGCCCTCCTTGGAAACTCTGGAAAAGTTCTACTGCATCCTTTAGAGTTGCTGTGAGTTGGAATTGACTCAGTGGCTGTGGGTTTAGCTTTGTGTTTTTTTTGGTTCTTGGCTATGCAAAGGCAGTTGACTGTGTGGCTCATAACAAATTACAGATAACGTTTGTGAAGAATGGGAATTCCAGAATACTTACTTGTGCTCTTTCAGAACCTATACAAAAGGCAGTCACTAGAACGGAACAAGGGGATACTGTGTGGTTTAAAATCAGCAAAGATATTTGTTAGAGTCGTAGCTTTTTACTGTGCTTATTCGATCTATATGCTTAGCAGATAATCTGAGAAGCTGGCCTATATGAAGAACATGAGTCAGAACTGAAAGAAGATTCCTTAACAACTTGAAGTTATGCAGATGGCATCTGCCTTGTTTCCTGAAAGTGAGGAGAGTTTACTGGAAACATTGACTGAAAAAGACTAGATCCTTCAGTTTGGACTCACAGCTCAACATAAAGAAAAAAATTTCCCTTAGGTGGATCAGTAAGCAACATCATGATAGACAGAAAAGATTGAAGTTGTCAAGGATTTCATTTCAGTCAACACCTGTGGAAGCAGAAGTCAAGAGATCAAATATGCATTATACTGGGCAAATCTATTGCAAAAGACCTCTTTAATGTGTTGAAAAACGAAAATGTCACGTTGAAGACTAAGGTATGCCTCGCACAAGCCCTCATGTTTTAATTGCCTCATGTGCTTGGGAAAACTGGACAATGGATAGGGAAAACTGAAGAAGAATTGATGTTATGGTGTTGGCAAAGAATATTAAATATGCCATGGACTGCAAAAATAACAAAGAAAGCTGTTTTGGAAGAAGTACGGCAGTAATGTACCTTAGAAGCAAGTATGGCAAGACTGTATGTCTTAATACTTCAACCATGTATTCGTGGAGGGATCAGTTCCTGGAGAAAGATACGCTTCATAAAGTAGCGGGCCAGTTAAAAAGAGGGAGACCCTTAACGAGATAACGTAGTGGCTACAACAATGGGCTTCCCCATAACAGTGATTGTGAGGATGGTACAGGACTGGGCAGTGTTTCATTCTGTTGTACGTGGGGAACTGACTTGATGGCACCTAACAAAAACAGCAGTGACATGGAGCCCTCTATTGATTTTATTGGTCATTTGGATATCTCCTTTTGTGAAGTGCTGCTGCTTTGCTCTTTTTTTTTTTTTTTTTTTTAAGTATTTGCTTGTTCTTTTATGAGCTTTTTATATAATCAGACTACAATACCTTTGTGGGATGATATGTATTACAAATACATTTTCCCATTCTCTAGCTTGCCTTTTCAGTCTCTTAATGGATCTTTTAGGGAACCCTGGTGGTGCAGTGGTTAAAGCACTTTGGCCGCTAGTTGAAAAGTTGGTGGTTTGAACATACCAGCTACTCTGCAGTAGAAAGACTGGGCAGTCTGGTTCTGTAAAGATTTACATCCTTGTAGACCCTGTGGAGCAGTTCTGCCCTGTCCTACAGGTCACTGTGAGTCAGAATTGGCTCCACAAAAATTGATTTCCTTTTTTTTACTTAATGAGTTTTTTTTTTTTCATTGTGATTAAGTGAAAGTATATAATCCGAATTGGTTATGCATATCCACATACATACTGTTCCCTCTGCTCACCCAACTTGGTGACAGCATGCTGTTTCTTTTCACTCTGTATATCTAGTATCCTCTTAACAAGCATCTGTTCCCCGAACCCTACTCTTCCATCTAGAAACAGACCAGTAAGACAGCCTCCTGTAAATACATAGAATCATATAAAATATGCACACCCTATGGTCACACTGTGTCCCTGAGTCCAGTCCATTCTTGTCTGAAGAGTTGATTCATTACTAGTTTCTGGTCAGGGACAGACAGCAAGCAGGTCTAGGAGCCATGTTTCCAGGGGAGCAGCCAGTCAGTCAGACCATCATTTCAGGTCTTTTAGTAGACTTCTTGGGCTACACCCTTCTTTTTCTCATGTTGACTCAGAGACTCTATGTTGTGTCCTGTTACGGCTGTCTTTGGTGGTGGCCAGACACCATGTGATTCTTCTAGTCTCATGTTGATAGAGTCTCCCATTCATATGGGTCCTTCTGGCTCCTGGGCTCTTTTTTTATTGTGTGTTTGTTCTCAGTGATCATCTGTTTCGGATGAGTTGGGACCATTTGGTGTACTTCAGATGGCAGCTTGCTAGCTTTTAAGACCCCAGATGCCCCTCACCAGTATGGGGTGCAGAAGACTCTCTTAGCAATAGACTAGTTATGCCAATTGGCCTGTATATCCCCTGAAAACGTGGTCCCCAGTCCCCTGTCCTTGCTGCTCTATCCTTTGAAATACTGGATTGAGTTTAGAAAACCTTTCAGTTTATGGTGAAGTCTCTGCTGTGTGCTGTGTGCAGTCACTCTTTTCACCTTTCTATCGACTAATCTATGCCCAACCCTCTCCCTCCTCCTCACCTTTGTAGCTATCAAAGGGTCTTTTCTGCTATGCGTAAGTCTGTTTTTAAGTCTTTATAGCAGGGGTCTTATACAATATTTGTCCTTTTGCCATTGACTGATTTCACTGAGTATAATGTCTTCCAGTTGAAACCAGGTTGTGAGATGCTTCCTAAAATCATTGTTCTTTATCATTGCATAGTGTACTATAGTTTCTTTATCCATTCATCAATTGATGGGCATCTGGGTTGATTCCATCTTTTTGCTATTGTGGACCATGCTACAGTAAATATTCAGGTGCTTGTTCTGTTTGTATGACCACCTTTGTTTCTGCAGGATGTATTCTGAGCAGTGGGATTATTGGATCAAATGGTATTTCTATTACTAGCTTTTTAAGGAAGCAACAAATTGCTTTCCAAAGAAGTTGTACCATTTTGCAATCCCATTAGCAGTGTAGGAGAGTTCCAATTTCTCTGCAGCCTCTCCAGCATTTGTTGTTTTGGGGATTATGGCCAACGTTGTTGGGGTAAGATGGTAACTCATTATAGTTTTGATTTGGATTTCTCTAATAGCTAATGATTCTGAGCATTTCCTCATGTGCCTTTTGGCTGGCTGGGTGTCTTCCTTCATGAAGTGTGTGCCCATTTCCTTTGCCCATTGCTTAACTGGGTTATTTACCTTTTTCTTGTTGATATTTTGCGGTACCTTATAGATTATGGAAATCAGACATCAGTCCAACATAACAGTTGCCAAAATTTTTTCCCATTCTGTAGGTAGTGTTTTAACTCTGTTGAGAAAGTGTTTGGATGAGCAAAAGTGTTTGATTCTTAGTGGTTCCTATTTATCTGTTTTCTGTTGTTTGTACTTTGTTGATCAGATTTTGAAGTCTGTCTAAGCTGTATATTAGAACTTCCATTGTTGATCCTATTTTTTCTTGCATGATCTTTATTGTTTTAGGTTTGATATTTAGGTCTTTCATCCAATTTGAATTAGTTTTTCTGTAAGGTGTGAAATAGGGATCCTTTTTCAGTTTTTTGCATATGGATATCCAATTTTGCCAACACCATTTGTTAAAGAGACTGTTTTTACCCCAGCTTATGACCTTTAAACCTTTACTGACTATCAACTGTTCATAAGCGGTTGGTCGTATTTCTGGGGTCTCAGTTCTATTCCATTGGTCTGTATGTCTCTTTTTGTACCAGTACCAGGCTTTTTTTGTCTACCGTGGCCGTGTGTTAGTTTCTAAAGTCTGGTAGTGTGAGGCCTCCTGCTGTGTTCCTCTTCTTCAGTAGTGCTTTACTTACCAGGGTTTTTTCCCTTTCTAAAATAGTGGTTTGTTTCTCCATCTTGGCTAATAAGTCTTTTGATGAACATATGGTCTTAATTTTTACGTAGTCAAATGTATAAGCTTCTTTCCCTTACAGTTAGCAGTGTTATGTTCTATTTTAGTAATCTGTGTGAAAGTCATGGTCATTTATTGCTTTATTTCTGAAATTTATGTTTGGAATTAACTTTTGTACTTGAGATAGGATCAAGAATAATTTATTATCCCGAATGGATAACCAAGTGATACAGCACTATTTATTAAAAAGTCATCTTCCTCACCCTGTATCACTGCTGCCTCTTTATAAGTCAAGTGTGTTCCTCGTTCTGGACCCTTTCTTCAGTTCCATTGGTCTGTGTGATTGTTCTTGTGTTGATACTACACTGTCTTTATTACCATAGCTATGTAAGTCCTCACATCTAGTGGTCTGTCACTTCCAGCTTTGTTCCCCAAGATTGTTTTGGTTATTGTTGCCTGTATTTCTCCATTTAATTTTAGAATCAGTGTGTAGTCTTCATAAAAGTGTAAAGTCTCGAGACTTTGACTGAGATTTTATTGAAAGTGTGTATCAGTTTGTGAAAGAAGAACATTTTATTTGACAATGAATTGTCTAGTGTATAAACATGGTATAATCCACCATCTATTTGATCTTTCGTAAATTTTTGCAGTAACATTTTTGTCATGCTCAGCATATAGATCTGGCACATCTTTTATGACAATATTTCCTTAGAGGTTTGACCTTTTTTTAGATGTTTATCAGTGTTTTTATTTTTTATGTTAGAAAGTAATAGGTTTATGATTTTTGTAGTGAAATATCAATAATGTAAAATTTACCATTTTAAAGTGTGCAGTTCACTGCCATTAAGTTACATTCATAATGATGTGCAGCCACTTCTCTAGTTAGTTCCAGAACTTTGTCATCAACCCAGAAGAAGGAGGCCCTGTTAATAGTCGTTTATTCCTTCTTTCTCCTGGAAACCAGTTATCTTTTTTGTTTGTTTGTTTCTGTGAATTTCTCTGTCATAGGTATTTCCTACAAGTACAATCACACAATGTATGATTTTTTTTTTCTGTCTGGCTTATTTCACATAGCTTAATGTTTTCAGGGTTCATTCATATGTATCAGGACTTCATTGTATTCTTTGGTGTATAAAATTCACTTGTATGGATAGACCACATTTTGTTTTTCCATTTATTGGTTGATAGCCTCTTGGGGTTTTTTCCCCACCTTTTAGCTATTGTAAAGAGTGCTGCTATGAACATATATATATATGTTTTGATGTTTTATCATCTTTAATATTTAATTCATTATGTATATTGAATTTAAATTTTAATTGTGATTCTTTTCATTGATTGTGAGGTATTTGGGATTTTGTTGCATTATTTACAAACAAGTATTTTCTTGTAATTCTACTTTAATTTCATTTTGGTATTACAGCAGTCTCTGAATGATTTTAATACTTTGAAGTTTGTTCAGGCTGATTTAGTTGCTAGAATATGGCCAATTTTTAATAAAGGTTCAGCGTGCATTTTAGATGGGGTTCATTCATTGCTGTATCATGATTATATATGTCATTTAGGTCAAATTTATAGTGGATTGTTTAGATTTTCTGTATTGTTCATGAATTTTTGTCTGACTTTTCTGTTACTCCTTGAAAGAAATCTATCAATCTCTTGCCCTGATTGTGGATTTGGTATTTCATCTGTTAGTTCTATCAATTATTGCTTAAAATAATTTGAAGGTATGTTATGTGATGCATAAATATTTATATGTGTCTTTTGGTGAATGGACTCTTTTATGTTTATGAAGTGACCTTTACTGCTAGGAATACTTCTTGCCGTAAAGTCTGTTATTTCTCAAATTCCTGTACCACACCAGCTTCCTTTTTGTTGGTACTTACATAGTTTATCTCTTTTCTATCCTTTGACTTTCAGCCTTTCTGTATCCTTATATTGAAAGTGTGTCTTTTGTAAAAGGCATAGGGGTTTTTGTCCCACTATCGTTATTTTTACCTATTCCAACACTCTTAGTCTTTTAAGAGTTTTATCTATTTATATTTAATGTCATTAGTAATCTATTATATAATGTTTATATCTACCGTCATATCATCTGATTACAGTTTGTCCAAAATGTTTTACATTTTTTCCTTCCTCTTGTTCTATCTTTTGAATTATTCTGTTTTTCTTTGTTACCTTGATAGTTGTACATGCTTTTAGCACTTACTCTTGAAATTGACACACCCTTTTGACTTACAGTATTCTAAGTAATGACTTGAACCACTCTGCAGTAGTATTGTACTGAGTTCCTCCATGTTTTCCATTTTATTACTATGCATATTAAATTTGTATGTATTTTAAGATACTGCTGTTAGTATTTTTGTTGGTGCAGAAAAAATTTATTTTTACTCACATATTCACCCTTTCTCTTGCGCTTAATTCCTTTTGAGTTGTTTTTTTCTTTCAATCATTTTTCGTCTGTCTGAAGAACTCTAATAATTTACAGACTTACCGGTGACATATGTCACCAGTATGTTTTTCTGTCTCTGAAAATATATTTTTTTGTTGTGATTGAGTGACAGTGTACAGTCCAGTTTAAATTGTCATGCCCACCTATAGGCAGCTCCTTCTGCTCTCTTTGCGTGGTGACAGTACACTCCTCCATTCCTTCTATGCATGTCATATCCTCTTAACACTCTCCAGTGCCCTGCTCTCCACTCCCCTCTAGTAAGAGGCCAGTAGGACGACATCCTATAGATGCATAGAACCGTAAGTGCACACATGATACGGTCAGTCTGTGTCCCTGAGTCAGTCCATTCCTGTCCAAAGAGTTTACCTCAGTAAAGATTTATGATTAGGGGCAGCATCAGGTCTAGAGGCCATTCTCCCAGGGGAACCTCCAGGCCTTTGGACCATCAGTTGTGGTCTTTTAGTGGAGTTCTTAGGGTGTACCCTTTTTTTTCTCGTGTTGCCACTGTGAACCCCATCACTGCTGTCATTGATGGCAGCCAGGCACCATCTGGTTCTTTTGATCACATGTTGATATACCTATACACATGGATCTTTCTGTCTTCCGGGTTCTTTTTCCCTCATGTTGTTGTTGTCCTTGGTGATCATCTGTTCGAGCTGAGTTGGACCATTTGGTGTACCTCAGATGACAGCTTGCTAGATTTTAAGACCCCAGATGCCACTCACCAATATGGGGTGCAGAAAACTCCCTTAGCAATAGGCTAGTTATGCCAGTTGGCCTCAGTGTCCCCTGAGAGCATGGTCCCCAGACCGCCACCACTGCTACTCTGTCCTTGCTATGTTGGGTTAAGATTGAAAGAGTTTTCAGGTTATGTTGGAGTCAGTTAAATTGATCTTCTTTGTAACATGTGCTGTCACTGATTTCACCCAAGCAAGTTTCTATCAACTATCTAATGTATATCCAACCTTTTCCTTCCCTCCCTCCCCTCCCTTGCAGCCGTCAGAGTACATGAGTCTTTTTTTAAGTTCTTATAGTAGGGGTCTCCTACAATATTTGTTCTTGTGCCACTGACTAATTTCCATCAACTTAATGTCTTCCAGTAGAAACCAGGTTATGAGATGCTTCCTAAAATCGTCATTGTTCTTTATCATTGCATAGTGTTCCACTGAGTATATATACCATAGTTTGTTTATCCATCGGGCATCTGGGTTGATTCCATCGTTTTGCTGTTGTGGACTGTGCTGCAGTAAACATTCATGTGCATGTATCTGTTCATGTGACTGCTCTTCTATAGGATATGTTCCAAGCAGTGGGATTACAGGGTCAATTGGATATCTATTTCTAGCTTTTTAAGAAAGTGTCAGATTGCTTTCCAAAGAGGTTGTACCATTTTGCAATTGAACCAGCAGTGCAGGAGAATTCCAGTTTCTCCACAGCTTCTCCTCTCTGAAAATATTTTTACTTTGTCTTCATCTGTGAAGTATGTTTTCACTGAGTATGAAATTCTAGGCTGGCAGTTACTTTCACTTTGGTATGTCTCTATCTCCCTCTGATTTGCCCCTCATACTGTAGTAGAGTGGTTAAGAGTTTGGCTGCCAGCCCAAAGGTCAGGAGTTCGAATCCACCAGCCACTCCTTGGAAATACTACAGGGGCAGTTCTACTGTGACCTATAGGGGTCACTATGAGTTGGAAGCAACTTGTATTATTTTTTGTTTGTTTATTTATTTTTAACCAAGGTGCAGTCCTACAAAGCTTCTGGATGAGGGTCTTGTATGTTCAGTCCCCCTAGTGGGGCTTGACTGCTAATTTGTATTTCCTTGGCCTGATTCAAAATCCAAACACATTGCTGTCCAGTTGACTCTCATTCATAGCAACCCTATTGGATCGAGTAAAGCTGTCTGATAGGGTTTTCAAGGCTAGTCTTTATGGAAGCTGAGTGCCACATGTTGCTCCTGCAGAGCAGCTGCTGGGTTCAAACTGCCTACCTTTTGGTTAGCAGCCAAGTGCTTTACTCACTATGCTACCAGGCGTCCTCTTGGCCTGATAAAACTACCACAATCTCCACTCTGCTTTTCTCATAGCTTCGTAGCCTTCTTCCCTGTGCAGCTTCAGAATTGTCAGTTATCTTAAAGGGAAAACTGGCTTTGTGTCAAACTCAGCTTTTGGTGCCGTTCTACTGCTTCTCACCTAGAGCTTCTTCCTTTACTTTCCGATTTTGTATCTATAGCTTTTCAAGACTCCCAAAAACTCTGCTGGTTTTATGACTCTCTAGCACAACACAAAGCTTGGATTCCCACCCTTGTTCCCAGATTTAATAATTGCCTTCTTAAAAGGGTAGCAGCAGTTATCAGGTCCTCTTCTATGCTTCCCTGCTGTCTGCAATCTTAGTTCCTCTAGTTGTTTTACTTCATTCCTTCAGTAGCTACAAATAGATATTTTAAAACATTGTCTATTGTCTTTCTAAGTTGTCCTTCCTGTAGTGAGCAATACAAGCTACTCGTCTTACTTATGATAGTCACATACAGGGTGTCAACTCATACCATTTATTCTTGCATACAGATCACCACACTGCTACTTGTAAGGTTTCCCCTGGCTAATCATTTTCAGAAGTAAACTGCTGCGTCCTTCTTCCTAGTCTGTCGTAGTCTGGAAGCTCAGATGAAACCTGTCTACCGTGGGTGACCCTGCTGGTACCTAAATACTGGTGGTGTAGCTTCCAGCATCACAGCAACCAGCAAGCCTCCACTGACAGACAAGTGCGGGCTGCTCACTCTGTCTTCATACCTAATCTGTTAACCCTCCGTACGTGATACTGTTACCCTCCTCACCTGATGCTTTTATCCTCCTCACCTGGTGCCGTTACCCTGCTCACCTGATGCTGTTACCCTACTTACTTCACTGTTGGAAAAGAATGTTGCATGTACTGTGGACTGTCAGAAGAACAAACAGATCTCTTCTGGAAGAAGTACAACCACAGTGCTCCTTGGAAGCAAAGATGGCAAGACTGTGTCTTACATACTTGGGAAATGTTGTCAGGAAGGATCAGTCCCTGGAGAAGAACATCCTTTGGTAGAGTAGAGGGTCAGCGAAAAAGAGGAAGGCCCTCAAGGAGATGGATTGCCACAGTGACCACAGTGATGGGCTTAAGCATAAAAACAATTGTAGATATGGCAGAAGACCAGGTAATGTTTCATTCTGTTGTTCACAGGGTCACTATGAGTTGGAACTGACTCAATGGCACCTAACAACAGCAACATAGGTCATCACATCCATTTTATAGTTAGCTTCTTAGATTTCAGTTTTTTAGTGACTTCCAGTTTCTGACTGCATGTGGTAGCCTTTGAATTATCTGTAGTAGGTTTTTAGAAAACATCATACAGCAGTGTAGAAAGAACTATATTGATTCTTACTAAATAGAATGTCCTGAAGAGGAGAATATCCACTACTAGTTCAAAACTAGCAAAGACTAACTACTTATATAAAAAAGTTGGAAAGACATTTGATAGTTAAAAGCCCAGTTGCATATTTCAGGAATTATTTGTTCTTTTCCTATGGTTGCAGTGATTAGTATGGTTTTAAGTTTGGTGTTGCTGTTATTTGTTTGTTTACTTAATATCAACTTCACATCATATGATTTCAGCATTTAAAGAACTTCCTTTAAAACTGTAAAAAGAACAATAAAACAGAGATCCTTGCCTTTTTCTTATCCCATAGGGGATTGTTTCCAGGTCCCAGTACCAAGATCTATGGATGCTCATGTCCTGTATGTAAAATCATGTAATATTTGCATATAACCTGTGCACATCCTTGTGTGTACTTTAAATCATCTCTAGATTACTTCTGATACCTAATACAGTGTAAAAGCTTTGTGAACAGTTGTTTCATCACAGTTAAGGACTTGCTCTGGGAGGTGTAGCCTTCCTCTTCTTTTTCTTGAGCCCTTCTGTCCTCACCGTCAGTTGCTGATTTTCCTGTGATCTTGACGGTCTTGAGGCAGTGCTATTTTACAGAGCTAGCTGGCTATCCTTTGCTAGCCTTAATCCCTTTCTTCTTACTCTCCTCAATCCCCTCCTGTTTAGCCTTTGAGCATTTATTACTCTTTAAGAGCCATGTTTTTGCAGAAACAATAGGTTCACATAGCACAAGCAGTGAACCAATGAGCCACGAGGCCAGCAAGGCTCAATCAAACACCAGGTGCTGGAGAGAGACTGGGGCTCTCAGATAGCTGGAGTTTACAACAGTGTGTATGGCAACACCACCTTATTTGCATGAATTCAACAGAGAGCTTCATCCCCCTCAAAATATTTTCCGTCTTCTGTTGGTTGAATCTGTGGGTGCAGAACCCATAGATACAGAGGGCCCACTGTACTTCTGTGTATAGCTGTATCTCTTCTTTCACTTCTCTTTTTTCTTCGTTTTGCTGCTTGCCTTCCCTCTACTATTTATACATGTTAATTGAAGGAAAAGTGAAGTTAAAATACATAAATATAAGAAAATTAAAATGTTTTGTAATCCCCACTACCAAGCAGTTATCACTCTTGAAAATGTTTGTGCTTATGTTCTGCTTTTTTTTTCCTATAAAAATTGGGTGATCTTTTATATCAGTGAATTCAGCCTTAGCACCTCAATAGTATCACCTGTGGCAATTAAAATATTCATATAAATCCTAAGATGCACTCAGATGCACTGAATCGGAATCTTCCATGGCTTCAAACTAGTTCATTCAGGTTTCAACCCCTGGAATCTTCAAGGGTAGTTCTAGGGGGTTTTGTTTTTGAAAAATTTTTTAAAATAACTTAGAGAAATGTTTTAAATGGAAAAACTATTGTAATTTAGATAGCTTTAACTTGTATGTCACGCTTTATCTAATGTTTTAATTCTAACTTTTTCCTAGCCATTCCACCCTATGGTGAATCTGGATTGCTCTCAGGATTTCCGGCCATTTCTTTGTGCGCTGTATGCTCCTATTTGTATGGAATATGGACGTGTCACACTTCCTTGTCGTAGACTGTGTCAGCGGGCCTACAGCGAGTGTTCGAAGCTCATGGAAATGTTTGGTGTTCCCTGGCCTGAAGATATGGAATGTAGTAGGTGCGAAAATCAGATTTTCATGAGTCATTTCTTATGTTGCAGTATGTTTAAAATTACTTATTTCCTTCTATTTCATCAGTTTCCCCAAAAGTATTTTTGAAGTTAGCTTTCAGAGAAGTGCAGGTATTTGTCATCAGTTTCTAACAACAGTAGTATAGCCTCAGAGTTGATCAGTCTTTTTTAAATTAGAAGCTCTAAATGCAAGAGATAGAAAAATAAGAAAGTTTCTATACAGAAATTTTTTAAGTTATTAAGAATTATATAATCAAGACATTGGCTGATGTTTTTCTTTTTAAAGATTGTGTATTTAAAAAGTACTATCATTTATAAAAAATTGGAAAATGCAAAAAAACAAAATCACATGTTATGATTGTTATCATTGTAGGGGCTTAAATACTTTGTGATTGCATATGTTAATAACTGAAAGTTATGTCAGTTTTGTTTTTTTGTCGTGTTTTATTGTAACAAATTCAGAAAACACCAGATGCTTTTCAAATGACTTCCACTGCATATGAATTCTGACAACTAAGTTTGTGGACTTATCCTAGAAAAAGTGCTGCATACCTCATTGCTGAATATCTATACAGTTGCCTTCGAAACACTCCCCTTGGGAAGGTATGCACCAACGCCAGTGACTAGTACACCCTTCAAAGGAATTTTGGAACTCTTTTTCTGGAATGGCCATCTGAGCTGTGATTGTATTACCCTTGATATCCTGAATGTCATCAAAATGTCTTCCTTTCAATATTTCCTTTATGTTCAGGTATAGAAAAATGTCTTGGGGACCAGATCAGGTGAATGGGTAGGTTGTTCCAATACCGCTATTTGTTTACTGGCTACAGACTCCCTCATAGACAACTATACAATTAAGTTTGCAAACTTGCCACCATGTGCAATGACCATTCCAGAAAGAATTCCAAAATTGCTTTAAAGGATAGACTAGGTGCTGGCATCTGTGCATAGCTTCCCAAGGGGAGTATGTTGAAGGTGACCATAGTGATATTCACCAATGAGATATGTAGCACTCAGAGTGATTAAGTTCACAGACTTTACTGTTGGACCTTGTAGACTGCAAGCATTTCCTAAAAGTTTGAGTATTTATTTACTGGACAGTCTTAAAGGTTTGCTTGAAAGAGCGTTATTATTGTTTTTAGCAGTAATATACTCTTTTTATATAATTACTTTTTGTATTCTGAAGTATTTCAGATATAAAGAATAATATGATAAATACCTATATACCTATTATTATCTAGTTTTCACCAGCCTTAGTATTTTGCAGTATTGGCTTCAGATTATCCCCCAACCCTCTTTTTTTTGTGTGTGACTAAGTGAAAGTATACAATCCAGATTAATTGTGCATGCTTGCCTTTCTGCATCTCCTTCTGCTCTCCTTGCCCGGTGATAGCACGCTCTATACTTGTCATATCGCTGTAACAATCTGCTGTCCCCTCCTTTCCACCTTCTTCTCTCCCATCCAGAAAGAGACCAGTAGGACAGCATCCTGTAAATGCATAGAGTCATAATGTACACACACCATATCATTGCACTGTGTCCCTGAGTCCAGTCCATTATTGTCTGAAGAGTTGATCTCAGTAGTGTTTTCTGGATAGGGGCAGCAGCAGATCTAGGGGCTGTGTTTCCAGTGGATCCTCCAGGCCATGAGATCATCAATTGTGGTCTTTTAGTAGAGTTCTTGAGATGCACCTCTTTTTCTCGTGTTGCCACGGGGACTCAACATTGTGTGTCCCATCAGGGCTGGGCGTCATCTGGTTCATCTGGTCACATGTTGATACAGTCTCCCATTCGCATGCATCCTGCTGTCTCCTGAGCTCTTTTTTCCTCATGTGTTTGTTGTTCTCAATGATCTTCTGTTCCAGATGAGTTCGGACCATTTGATGCACCTCAGCTGGCAGCCTGCTAGCTTTTAAGACCCCAGATGCCACCTACCCATGTGGGGTGCAGAAGACTCTATTAGCAGTATGCTAGTTATGCCAGTTGGCCTCGATGTCCCCTGAGAACATGGTCCCCAAGCCCCTGCCCCTGCTACTCTGTCCTTGCAATATCGGGTTGAGATTAGAAAAGCTTTCAGTTTTTTATTAAATCCAGTTAAGGTGATCTACTTTATGCTGTGTGCTGTCACTTCTTTCACCTAACCAAATTTCTATCAACTATCTAATCTGTGACCGGCCTTCTATCTCCCTCCCCCCCATAGCTGTCAGAGTCTTTTCTTCTGTACGTAAGTCTGTTTTTAAGTCCTTATAGTAAGAGTCTCATACAATATTCGTCATCTTGCTGCTGACTGATTTCACTCAGCATAATGTCTTCCAGGTGAAACCAGGTTTTGAGATGCTTTCTAAAATCATCATTGTTCTTTATCATTGCAGAGTGTTCCATTGAGTATATGTACTGTAGTTCATTTGTTCATTCATCTGTTGAGGGTGTCTGGGTTGATTCCATCTTTTTGCTATTGTGCTCTGTGCTGCAGTAAACATTCATGTGCATATATTTGTGTGATAGCATTTATTTCTAAGCAGCGGGATTAGTGGATCAAATGGTGTTTCTATTTCTAGCTTTTTAAGGAAGCATCAAATTGTTTTCCAAAGAGGTTGTACGATTTTGCAGTCCCACCAGCATTGTAGGATAGTTCCAGTCTCTCCACAACCTCTCCAGCATTTGTTGTTTTGTGTTTTTTGGATCATGGCCAGCCTTGTTGGGGTGAGACAGTATCACATTGTAGTTTTGATTTAGATTTCTCTTAATAGCTAATGAACGTGACTGTTTCCTTATGTCTTTTGGCTGCCTGGATGTCCTCTTTGGTGAAATGTCTGCCCATTTCCTTTGTCCATTGCTTAATTGGGTTATTTACCTTTTTCTTGTTGATATTTTGCAGTACCATTTGGATTATGGGGATCAGATGTGGACCTGACATGTAGTTGCCAAATGTTTTTTCCCATTTTGTAGGTGGTCTTTTAGTTCTTTTGATATTGGATGAGCAAAATTGTTTGATTCTAAGTAGTTCGTATTTATCTATGTTCTGTTGATTGTGGTTTGTCTGTCAGATTTTGAAGCTGTCTAAACTGTGTATTAGAACTTCCATTGTTCACTCTATTTTTCCTTGCATGATCCTTATCATTTTAGGTTTGATATTTAGGCATTTGATCCATTTTGAGTTATTTTTGTGTAAGGTGTCAGATATGGGTTGTATTTCATTTTTTTGCAGGTGGGTATCCAATTTTGCCAACACCATTTCAAAGGGACTATTTTTTACCCCAGTTTACAGTAGGATCTTTGTTGAATATCAGCTGTTTGTAAGAGGATGGTGGCATCGCTCAGGTCTCAGCTCTGTTCCATTGGTCTGTGTGTCTCTTTTCATACCAGTACCAGGCTGTTTTGACTACTGTGGCCATGTAATAGGTTCTAAAGTCGGATAGTGTGAGGCCCCCTCATTGTGTTCTTCTTCAGTAGTGCTTTACTTATCTGGGGTTTCTTCCCTTTCCAAATGAAGTTGGTGATTTGTTTCTCCATCTCATTAAAAAATGACACTGGAATTTGTAATTTATATTGGGATTGTGTTGTATATGTAGATTGCCTTGGATAAAATAGTCATTTTCAGAATGTTAAGCCTTCCTGTCCATGAACAGGGTAGGTTTCTCCATTTATGTAAGTCTCATTTGGTTTCTTGCAGTAAGGTCTTGTATTTCTTTCTGTATAGGTCTCTTATTTCTCTAGTCAGATTTAGTCATAGGTATTTTATCTTTTTGAGGGCTATAGTAAATGAAATTGCTTTTGTGACTTCTTCTTTGATGATCTCTTTGTTGTTATAAAATCCTACTGATTTACTTATGTTTATCTTATATCCTGATACTTTGCTGAACACTTCTGTTAGTTTCAGTAGTTGTGAATTCTTTAGGATTCTCTGTGTATACAATCATATCATCTGCAAATAAGAAGATTTTTACTTCTTTACCATTGGGGATGCCCTTTATTTCTTTGTCTTGTCTGACTGCTCTGGTTAGTACCTCTAGTACAATGTTAAATAGAAATGGTGAGCGTGGGTATTCTTGTCTAGTTCCCATTTTCAAGGGGAATTCTTTCAGTCTCTCCATTCACAATAATGTAGGTGATTGGCTTTGTGTAGGTGCCCCTTATCACATTGAAGAATTTCCCCTCTATTCCTATTTTGCTGAGAGTTTTTAGCATGAATGGATTTTGGACTTGATCAGATGCCCTTTCTGCATCAATTGACAAAATCAGGTGATTCTTACCTTCTGTGTTATTTATGTGGTTGATCACATTAATTGTTTTGTGATGTTGAACCAGACTTGCATATCTGGTATGAGTCTAACTTGGTTATGATAAATTATTTTTTTGATATGTTGTTGAATTCCGTTGGCTAGGATTTTGTTAAAGATGTTTGCATCTAGTTTCAAGAGTGATGCTAGTCTGTAATTTTCTTTTCTTATGGGATCTTTCTCTGGCTTTGATATCAGGGTTATTTTGGCTTCATAGTAGGAACTTTGGGAGTTTTCCATCCTCTCTGTGCTGTGAAATAGTTTCAGTAGTATTGGAGTTAACTCCTCTCTAAAAGTTTGATAGAATTCTCCAGTGAAACCCTCTGGGCCAGGACTTTTTGTAGTTAGTGGGTTTTTTTTTATTATTTTTTGAGTCTTTTTCTTTGTGATGGGTTTATTAAGTTGTTCTGTTTCTCCTTGTGATAATTTTGTTAGGTGATATAAATCTAGAAATTTTCCATTCTGTCTAGGTTTTCAAATCTGCTAGACTACAGTCTTTCACAGTATTCTGTTACGATACTTTTGATTTCAGTCGGGTCTGTTGTGACATCTCCCATCTCATTTTTTATTTGGTTTATTTCCTCACCTGTTTTTCTTTTGTAAGTTTAGCCAGTGGTTTATCAATTTTGTTGATTTTTTCAAAACAACTTGCTTTTGGTTTTGTTAATTTTTTTGATTGTTCTTCTATTCTCTAATTCATTTAGTTCTGCTATAATCTTTATTATCTGTTGTCTTCTGCTGCCGGAGGGATTCCACTGTTGCTCTCTTTTTACTTGTTCAAGACGTGGGATTAATTCTTTGGTTTGGGCCCTTTCTTCATTCTGGATGTATGCATTTATAGAGATAAAATGACCTCTGAGCACTGCTTTTGCTGTATCCCATAGATTCTGTCATGATAGGATGTGTTTTCATTCTCATTTGATTCCTTCAGTCTCTTTTCCATGAGTTCTAATTTCTACTTGTGCTTTCTCTGCTATTGGTTTCAACTTTTATGGCTTTATTGTCTGAGAAGATGCTTTGGAATAATTCAGTGCTTTGGATTTTGTCGAGATTTGCTTTGTGTCCTAACACATGGTCTTTACTGAAAATGTTCCAGGTGCTTTGGAGAATGTGTGTTTATCTGTTGATGGGTAAAATGTTCAGTGTAAGTTAGTGAGGCCTGGTATGTTAATTGTCGCAGTAAGATCTTCTGTATCTTTACTGGGCTTTTTTTCTGGATGGTCTGTCCACTACTGATAATGGAGTATTGAAGTTCCCAGCTATTATTGTCGAGTAATTTATCCCATTTTTCAGTGTTGTCAGTGTTTGTTCAGTGTATTTAGATGCTTAGTATTGAGTGCATAAATATTTAATATTGTTAATGTCCTGCTTACGTATTGAACCTTTCAGCAATAAATAGTGACCATCCTTGTCCATGATGGTGAATTTTACATTAAATTCTATTTTATCTGAGATTAGTATTACTACTCCTGCTCTTTGTATGTTGTTGGCTTGATACATATCTTTCCATCCTTTAATTTTCAGTTTGTTCATACCTTTGAGTCTAAGGTGTGTTTGTTGTAAGCAGCATAGATGGGCCATGTCTTTTGATCCAGGCTGTCATGCTCTGTCTCTTTATTGGAGCATTCAGTCTGTTTGCGTTCAGTGTAATTATTGATTAGGTATGTGTTTAGTCCTGTCATTTTGATGTCTTTATTTTTGTGTTGTTGATGTTTTATGTTGCTCTTAATATTCTATTCTGAGTCATTCTTTTTTTCAGAGGTAACTTTGTGTTTGTTGAGACTCTTGTATTATGTTTCCTATTTTGGTATGTTGTATTGTTATTTTGCTTTGTGGCTGCCCCTTTGTTCTGCTTACTATTTTGAGTTTAAACCTACCTGTAACTTCTGCATATCTTTTTAATTTCCTCTCCATCTGAAAAGGTTATAACTTCTGAAAATATCCTTCTTTTCAGTGTGATGATGTCATAGTTTCCATAATATGATCACTGGTTCCCTTCTTTTTATATTTTAGCTTTCATTAAGCTTTGTGACTTCCCTAACTGAGTAGGATTCTGGATGCTGTGTCCTGCATTGCCTCCTTAAGTATACACTTGATGTTTTTGTTTTTCTAAGCAGAGAGCTTCTTTCAGTATTTGTTATAGTTTTGGTTTCTGAAAGTCTGTAAGCTTCAGTTTATCTGCAAATGTCTTAATTTCATCTTCATATTTGAGACAGTTTTGCAGGGTATAAAATTCTTGGCTGGAAGTTTTTTTCCTTTAAGGCTTTGAATGTGGCATCCCACTGTCTCTTTGCCAACATTGTTTCTGCCGAGAAGACGGGCAAAAACCTACAGGGCTTCTCTATGAATATTAGCTTTACTGTAAGCGTCACTGCCTTTAAGAGTCTCTGTTCATGTTTCATTTTATTAAGCTTAATTATAATGTCTTTATGTCTTAGGGGATCTACTTTTTGTGGTGTTCAATATGCATCTTAGAAATCTATGTTCTCTTTTTTCATAATTCCAGGGAAGTTTTCTGTCAGCAACTCTACAAAAGTACTTTATGTATTTTCAGCTATCCCACCCTTTTCAGGAACTCCAGTCATTCATAGATTATTCCTGTTAATAAAGTCCCACATATTTCTTAATGTGTCTTCATTTTTCTTATTTCTTTTCTCTGATTTCTCCTCATAAGTGCTAGTGTCAGTTGCTCCGTCCTGAAGTTCACTAACTCTGGCTTCTAACTCCTCAATTCTCCTCATTTGGCTTTGGATTAAATTGTTTCATTCTGTCATTTTATTAGTGATCTGATGGATTTCAGATTGTTGATGTTCCATCAGATCAAATGCCTTGTTTAATTTTTCATTTTGTTTTGCTGCATTTTTTTTAAATCTCTAGGAGGGCTCTATATAGAGTTATTTTGTACTTGACCTCTGATAGTGTCAGAAAGGCTTCTACATCTGGGAATTTTTTTTTTTTTAATGACTGAGCGAAAATATACATTCCTGTATAAATTTGCATGCCCACCTATGTGCAGCTTCCACTGCTCTCCCTGCCTGTCAACAGCACACTGTTCCTCTCTGCACCACACATGTCTCATCCTCCAAACAGTCTCCTTTCCCCTCCTCTCCACCCAACATATGGTCACTCTGTGTCATCAAGTCCAATCCCTTGCTGTCCGAAGAGTGGACCTTTATTATGATCCATGGCCAAGGGCAGCATCAGGGCCAGGGGCCATGGTCCCAGAGAAACCCTGAAGCCACTGGACCATCATTTGCGGTCTTTTAGAGGAGATCTCAGGGTGCATCTGGGAAATTTTTTGATTATTTGTTTTGAGAGTTCTTTAGAGCTATGATGGACTGTGTCTTTAAATGGTTAGCTATGGATTGTTGTCTGTGTGCCGTCTAAAAGCTGTTCAAGTTGTCTGGTGTTTCCTCAGCAGGAGCTGAGGTACAGTTCTAAGAGAACTAAGAGAGGAGTTGGTCACCAGCCACCTCTGTGTACTCTAGTGACTGACTCCAGGTGGACTCTCTGGGGTATCGTGCTCTGCCTCCTTGCTGGCAGAAACAGCACCCTAATTTTGGAATGACTGGGGGCTAGAAGCTATGATGTGGATCAGTGAAGGGTGCAGGAGTTGGTGCCGGGCTGCTCAGCAGTCAATTTTCCAGGTAAAAGGTGCTTTACTGCTAATGGAGGAGCTATCCAGCAACTGCCAAAATCATTCAGGCCCTCAGGCGTGGCAGGCCCTGCCTTCCAGCTGACAATGAAAGCACCTCATAGGCTGTCCCCAGATGCTATAACATGGTTGAAAGTAGGGAGGGGTTATGGCCTTACTGCCATCCTCTGCCAGGCCCCAACCGTACCTCTAGGCACCACCAACCTAAACACAGCTTTTCTGGAGAAGCACTTGTGACTCTACCTCCCAGCTAATCAAGATGGTATCCCACTTGTGCTGCTGTGCCTGCCCTGAAACAGGACAATCCATGTTGCAGCTCAGGAAAGAGATGGTGGAAGCGCAGTAGTGCCTTCAGTCAGCAGCCAGGCTCTTAATATGTGACTATCCCAAGTACGGTCTCTGCTGCACTATACACTGTTTACTTAAGCACTGTAGTTCAGCATATTAGTCAGCTCATGCCCAACCCCTGCCTCTTGGATAACAAAGAAGGTGTTAGTACCTGTAGTCCTCCGAAATGGTGAGCAGCAGAAGGTGGACTGAATGTGCTGCTGACTGGTGTTTGAGAGAGGTGGTTACCCCCTTACTGGTGGCTGGTCCATTCTGACAACCCTATGTCAGACTCTAGGGCTCCCCAGATGTCCATGCTGCTCTATTCAGTTATCATTCCAGGCCTTAGTTCTCAGAGGGAATTGAGGAGACATGTTTCTAGTCTGCCATCTTGGCCCTGCCTCCAGATTTTTTTTTTATTTTTGTTTTTTCTGAGACAAAAGCAATACAAATAGAGTTGGAGTTTCCTTGGTATCCATCTTGATCTCATGCCTTTCTTTCTGTCCCAGAGATGAGATAATCATTTTTCTGAATTTATTTTTAATCATTTCCAAGTTTATTTTTATTCTGTCTCTTGTATGTGTATACACATTTTGTTAGGTTCTTTCAAGTTAGATCCAGCTGTCATTGATTCTGTGTACAACAAAACAGAACACTTCTGCTTCCTGTACCATGCCCACAGCCGTTGGTATGCTTAAGCTTATTGTTGCAACCACTGTTTCCATGAATCTCATTGAGGGCCTTCCTCTTCTTCACTTACCCTCTACTTTACCAAGCATTATGTCCCTTTCCAGGGATTGCTCTCTTCTGCCAATATGTTGGAAGTATGTATGACATAGCCTCACTATCCTTCCTTCTAAGGAGCACTCTGGTTGCCTTTGTCCAAGACAGATGTGTTTGTTCTTTTGGTAGTCCATCTTTTTTTCCAGTATTAAAATTCAAAGGTATCAATTCTTCTGTCTTCTTTATTCATTGTCCAGCGTTTGCATGCACATGATGCAATTGACAGTACCATTGCTTGGATCAGTGCACCTTAGTCTTTAAGGTAGCATCTTTACTTTTCAATACTTTAAAGACATCTTTTATAGCAGATTTTCCCAATGCATGTATCTTTTGATTTCTTGACTGCAGCTACCATGGCTGTTGATTGTGGAACCAAATAAAATGAAATTGTTGACATCCTCAATCTTTTGTGCATTTATCGTGGTCTTGCCTACTGGTCCACTTGTGGGGATTCTTGTTTTCTTGATGTTGAGGTATAATCCATACTAAAGGCTGCGGTCTTTGAGCTTCATCAGTAAGTGTTTCCAGTCCTCTTTACTTTCAGCAAATGTGTGTAATTTGTGTCAGTAGGTCTTGCTCATTCTTTCTGATTGCTGTATACTAGCAAATTATGTTAATATTCTGTAGTTAGTTATCCATCTTCTACTGATGGTAATTGCCAGGTTTTTGCTGTTATAAGCCATGCTACTCTAAGCATTCTTCTTCACTTTTTGAAGTATTTTTTTCTATAATAGCCTGTGGATTGGGGAAAACAGATACTGTTACTCCATTTTGAAATGTGAAGTAACTTAAACAAAAAAAGTATATTAATTCATTTCTTATTAATATCATTGACATTCTGCTTTCTCTTATTTGTCCACTCTGTTGACCAGCTATTTGATTTGTTCCTTTAAGTAGCCTCATCTAACCATTCATCATCCACTTTCCCAAACACTTGTGAAAGTTGTGTATTTCTTGGTACTTATAACAACAGTTTCTAAGTTGCCTGGCCGGCACTGTATTTCATGTTTTTTACATCTGATGTCCATTGTACTAGTCTCTTTAATTTAACAACTTACGTACAAGTATAAATTTTGTTATGATCTTGATTTATGCATTTTGATAGGAGTAAACCTATTTTATGCCCTCAGTATTGCCAGGGGCTCTGGTAAAATAGTCTTTTGTAATAACCTGTCATTCTTCTGCATCACGTGTTCTCTTGTTGCTATTGTACTTGTTATTCAATTTCTGAATCATCCCCAGACTGTAGTCCCCCTCCCCACATGAGGGACCCATCCTGTTCCATTTCTTCATTTAGATTGTACTTGGTGGTTCATCACTTGAAATGCAGTTTTCTAACAATTTGAAATCATTGCTTCTCTAGGTTGATCTATCCAATCTCTTATGAATTAATTGCCCTACATATTTAGTGATTTAAAGTATAGCAGTTCTTAGCTCTTTGTCACTACTTGTCTTTGGTCAGGACAGTTTGTGTTAATTCCTTTAAAAAGTATGCTAAATCTGTATGTCTCATTTCAAACCTGTTGTGTCACTGTCAGCTTCAACCTGTTTTCCTTTCTGAAATATCATTTAGATCATTATGTGTTAACTCCTGGGACTGGCTACATTTCGGACCAGCAGTTCTCACTTTTGTTCATTGGATCCTCTTCCTTTTCCTGCCCCTTGAATATTATTGTTTCCCAAAATTGTATTCAAGTTCTCTGCTGATTTTACATCGTTTCCCTGGATAGTCTCATTTGACTGATTTTAATCCTTATTCATATGCCAGTAGCTCACAGCCCTGACCTCTCCTGATTAGACTCCAAATCTGTGTACCTAGCAGCCATTGGAAATCCTAACCTGAATTTGTCTCAGATACGTCAGTGTCAACACATCTAAAATTTGTCTCATTTTATGCACATTTTTAATCCCTAGAAGTAATCCTCTATTTCTCCATCATCAGCCTCAGCTCCTGTGTCCAGTATGTCCAGTCAGTTATGAGTCCTGTTGCTTTCATCGAATTTATTTCAAATATACCTCATTTCACTGTCTTGGCTGACTTTAGTTCCAGCCAAACTGATAGCCTTGCCTCCATATGTGTCTATTTCAGAGCTGTCTTCCACATTGCTCTTAGTTCTCTGTCTGATTCCTCAGGTTAGGGGTATGTTAACTTATTCACTTATCATTCATTAATTTAACAAATGTTAATTAAATGTGTTCTGTGTATGCTAGTCACTGTCCTGAATGTTGAAGATGATCAGTGGACAAAAATCCCTGTTCTTATGAACCTATACTTCTAGTGATAAGCGGTAGCAAACCATGTCAATTGGTGATGAATGCTAAAGAAGATGGGTAAGAGTGATACAGCACTGGGGGTAGTGAACTCTACTGTGTATAGGATCATCAGGGAAGGCCTTTTTGATAACAAAGTATTAGAATAGGGACCTTAATGAAGTAAGAGAACAAACTGTAAAGGTATCCAGGGAAGAAGAGACCAGGAAGATGAAGTAGAACAGAGCAGAGGCTTTGAAGTAGAAGCATGCATGGTATAGTCAGGAAGGAGACCAGTGAGGCTGGGACCAAGTGAGTGAGACAGTAGGAGGAAACAAGATCAGAAAGGTAATGGGGGAGGTAGAAGTGAAGAGTGCATGAATCACGTAGGGTTTTGTAGCTCTGAAGGGAACTTGGCTTTGGCTCTGACTGAAATGGGAAACCATCAGAGAATTTTAAGCAGAAGAGAGGCCTGATTATAGCAGATAACTGGCTGCTGTACAGAAACAGGAAGATAAGTTGGTACCCATTGTAGAAGTCTGAGGAGGAAGCAGGTACTGGTGATTCTGACTAGGCAGCAGCAGTGGAGAAAGTGAGAAGTGTCAGATAATAGATATATTACAACACAGAGTGATAGGAATTGCTGATAAGTTGTTTGTGAGGTATACATGAGAGAGGAGAGGTGTCAAGGATGACTCAAGGTTTTTTGCCCTGAGCCGCTGGAACAAGGGATTTAGCAGCTATGGAAGTGAGAAAATCTAAGGAGTGGAAATCTAGAATTTGGTTTGGAAGGAGCTAAAGATGCTTATTAGACATCTAGGTATACATAGTGAGTTGAAAGTTAGATACACAAATATATTCATAGGAAATAGTGATATTGTTTTATTTTACATGGTTTTAAATTTTATATCAATCCTTTTAACCTGTATGTACCCACATTAGTGGCATGGTTGTTATGTGCTGCATATGCTAACCATAAAGGTGGGCAGTTTGAATCTGCCAGGCACTCCTCAGAAACTCTGTAGGGCTATTCTACTCTGTTCTGCAAGGTCACTGAGTCATAATTGACTCTGTGGCAGTGGGTTTGGTTTGTTTGGGTTTTTTAATTTGCTTTTTTATACATATATACATAAAACCCAAACTAAACCTGTTGCTGTTGAGTCACTTCCAAATCATGGCTACCTTATAGGACAGAGTAGAACTGCCCCTTAGAGTATCCAGAGAACACCTGGTATATTCAAACTGCCAGTGATTTGGTTAGCAACCATAGCTCTCTCTCTCTCTCTCACACACACACACACACACACACACACACACGCACATGAAAAAAAATACATACATACACAAGCAAAAAGAAAAATACCCAAAACCCATGGCAGTCAAGTTGAATTTAGTTCATGGTGACTCTATAGAACAGAATAGAACTGACCCATAGTGTTTCCAGGGATCATTGCTGAAGCAGACTCCCACATCTTTCGCTTGTGGAGCAGTTGGTGGGTTAAGAACTGCTGACCTTTAGGTTAGTAGCCTGGTACTTAACCGTTGTGCCACCAGGACTCTTACATTCATATGCATAGTATGTATACATGTTTCTGCAGCATGCTTACCTCTCAATCCTCATTCCTGTTGCAACTGCTGCATACTTTGTATTCCACCAATACTAAATACACCCTGTACAAACCTCTGTGCCTTTGCTTGCATTTCTTGTGTGAATGCCTTGTTTACCCTGGTAAATGCTGATTCAGAATTCTGTATTAAAGGACTTACTCTATGAAATCTTTACTAACCCTTGAAATAATCCTTTGTTGTATTTATAGCTAGATAGATTCTGATTGCCTCATATGTCACAATGCTGTATTTTGTATTGTGCTTGCAAGTTAGTGACTCCTCCTAGACTTAAGAGTAGAGATCCCGGGTGCTTTTGTCTTTAACACTTGCATGGTTCCAGAATACAGCAACTTTCTGTAGTTTAGCGTTACAGTTATAAGTCCTATAAAAAAATAGTTTATGTTAGAAAATTTTAAAAATTAAATATGTTAATTAGGGTTATAGCATAACGTTATGCATGCATTTGGCAATCTTGCTATCTATCAGTTGTAGTTTCTTGGAAACTATTTGATGAAAATTAACCAGTAAACATCTACTTACTAGGAGACTTAGGGTTTAGACCTGATACTGGCAGGAAAATCAAAGAAAAAGGAAATTATGAAAATGATATCCTTAGTCACATTAAGGATGCCTGCAACACAACTCTTTTTCCTTGTCCTGTTTCCTCATGTGTCTGTGGATCAGCTCCCTCTGGAACCTTATCAAAATACAGATTTCTAGGCCCTAACTATAGGCGTATTAGATGGCCACTCACAAGCTTTTAAGACCTCACATGCTACTCACCGAAGTAGGATATAGAACCTTTTCTTTATAAACTATGTTATGTCTGTTGAGCTAGATGTTCCCTGAGACCATGGTCCCCACCATCCTCAGCTCAGTAATTTTGTGCCTTAGGGAGTTTGGATGTATCTGTGGAGCTTCCAAGACCTTGCCTTGAACAAGCTGTTTAGCTTCCTCAGAATTGTGTACTGTCTTAGCCCTCACCAGAGTTACCACTTACCTGCTGCCCCCTTAGTGTTTTTCCCTCCAACACTTTCCCTCCCTCATGCGTGTCAAAGATAGATTCTTTTTGTATGTAAACCTTTTCATGAAGTTTTATAATAGTGATCTCATATGATATTTGTCCTTTTATAGTTGACTGTGAGTTGGAATCAACTCAGCAGCAGTGGGTTGGGTTGGGTTTGGTCATTTCATTCAGTGTAATGCCCACCAAGTTCATCCAGGTTGTGAGATGTTATGCAGACTTATCATTGTTCTTTATTGTATAGAATTCCATTTATCTGCTGATGACCACTTAGATTGTCTCCATCTTTTTGCTGTTGTGGAGAGTGCTAAAGTCAGCATTGGTGTGCATGTATCTCTCTGTGTGACAGCTCTTATTTCTCTGAGATTTATTCTGAAAAGTAGGATTGCTGGGTCATATGGTATTCCATGTCTAGCTTTTTAAGAAAATTGATTTCCAAAGTAGTTGTACTATTTTACATTCCCACCAGCAGTGTAAAAAGTTCCCATCTCTCAACAGCCTCTCCAACATTGTTATTTTGTGTTTTGGGATTAATGCTAGCCTTGTTGGGATGATTATGAGTCAGAACTGACTCAGTGGTGCTGAGTTTGATTTGTTTTTCTGTTGGGGTGACGTGTTATCCCATTGTGGTTTTGATTTGTATCTCCCTAGTGGCTGATGGTCATGAGCATTTCCTAAGGTGTCTGTTAGCAACCTGGATGTCCCCTGAAACCATTGTCCTTTGCCTGTTTTTAAATTGGGTTTTCTGTCTTTTGTTGAGGTTTTAAGTGTCTTGTAGATTATGGAGATAAAATGCTGATCAGATATGTGGTAGCCAAATGAACATATAGGGTTACTGTGAGTCAGAATTGGCTTGTTGGCAATGGGTTTCATTTTTGGATGAGCATGTTTGATTTTTACAAGTTCTCAGTTATCTGTTTTCTCTTCTGGTATTTGTGCGTTGTTAATAATGTTTTGTAGACTGTTTATGGTGTGCATTAAGGCTCCCAGCATTGTCCTTATTTTTTTCTTCCATGACCTTTATTGTTTTAGATTTTATATTTATGTCTTGGATCTGTTTTGAGTTAGTTGTGAGATAAGGGGTCTTTTTCAAAATATATATATTTTATTGTGCTTTGAGTAAAAGTTTACAATCCAAGTCAGTTTACCCTATGAAACCATGTACCCATGCACTACACAATTGTAGCTGCTCTTCCCACCCTGTGAGAGCACATTCCTTTCTACCCTGTAGTGGAGATATGTGTCTTGTTTAATTTTTCTGTAGGTGATTATCCAGTTATGCCAGCATCATTTGTTGAGGAGACTGTCTATTCCCTGGTTTATGGACTTTGGACCTTTGTCAAGTGTCAGCTGCTCAGAGGTGGATGGTGGTATATCTGGATTCTCAGTTCTGTTCTGTTGGTCTCTGTATCTGTTTTTGTACTAGTACCAGGCCGTTTGGACTACTGTGGCAGTGTAATAGGTTGTAAAGTCAGGTGGTATGAATTCTACCACTTTGTTCTTCTTCAGTGATGCTTTATTTATCCCAGGGGAAGCATCATATTGTTTTCCAAAATGGCTATACCATTTTATGTTCCCACCAACAGAATATAAGACTTCCAGTTTCCCTGTAGCTTTCCAAACATTTATTTAATTTTGATTAGTGACAGTAATGTCCAGATGATGTAATATGTCATTGGAGTTTTGAGTTTCATTTCCCTGATGGCTAATTCACAAGCATTTCCTCATGTATCCGTTAGTTGCCTGAATGACTTCTTTGTGAAGTATTTGTTCATATCCTTTGCCTGTTTTTTAATTGGTTAATTTGCCTTTTTACTGTAAAAGTGTTAGATTTTCCTACAAATTTGAGAGATTTGAGCTTTTTCAGATTTGACATAGCTAAATTTGTTTCCCAGTTCCCTTTTCATTGTCTTGGTGAAGTCTTTTGATAGCCCTAAGTATTTAATTTTTGGAAGATCCCAATTATCTAGCTTATCTTCTGATGCTTCTGTAGTGTTGGTTATGGTTTGAATCCTGTTTGTACTGTGTTTTGAGGACTCTACTGTTGAAACTTTTTTCTTCTGTGATCTTTATAGATTTGGGTTTTATAATTTATTTAGGTTTTAGATCCCTTTTGAATTAGTTTTTATAAATGGTGTGAGATTTGGGTACTGTTTCCTTTCCTTTTTTTTTTTTTTACAGATGGACATCTAATGTTGACATCACTATTTGTTAAAAAGACCATATTTCCCCCATTTAACAGATGTTGGACCTTTGTCAAAGATCAGGTGATCATAGATAGATGGATTTTCATGTAGGATCTCAATTTTGTTTTGTTGGTCAATGTGTTTGTCATTCCAGTACCAGGCTATATAGTAGGTTCCAAAACCAGGAAGTATGAGTCCTCCTATTTTATTCTTTTTCTTTAATCATACTTTATTTATCTGGGGCCTCTTTTCCTTATAAAATTAGTGATTAGCTTTTCCATCTCATTAAAAAATGCTGTTGGATTTGGGGCAAAGTTGCACTGTATTTGTAGGTTGCTTTGGGTAGAATTGACATTTTAATAATGTTGAATTTACCTATCAATGAGCATGGTATGTTTTCCCATTTATATAGGTTTTTTGCTGTGGTGTTTTGTAGTTTTCTTTCTATAGGTCTTTTGTATCCCTGGTTAGGTTTATTTCTAAACTTTTGTTTTTAAGGGGCTATTATAAATAGTATTGCTTTCCTAATTTCCTTTTTATAGTTCTCTTTAGCTAATCTACTGTTTGGTTAAAAGATAATATACAGGATTGGCTTCACTTCTAAGCCCAACGGATCTTAGGGCTATAATCTTAAGGGATTCCTCTGTTTTCTGTTAGTCCAATAAATCTAGCTGGTTTGGGGAACTTAAATTTTGTTCTGTGTTTGTCTCTCATTCTGTCTAGGACCTTTTGTGGTGCCCCTGGTTAGAATGGTTGGTAATGATAGTTAGGTACCATCTAGTTCTTCTGATTTCAGGCTAGAAGAGGCCATAGTTCTTGTGAGTTATTAGGCCTGTTGGCTAGTTTCTTCTTTGAGTCTTCAGTTTCATTCATTCTCTTTTACTCAAGATGAATAGAGACCAATAGCTGAATTTCAGATGGTCATTTGTGAGGTTCTTAACACCACAGATGCTATCTACTTACGAAGCTAGAATATACAATACTGTTTTTATGAGCTGTGATATGCCAGGAAACCCTGGTGGCATGGTGGTTAAGTGCTGTGTCTGTTAACCAAAAGGTCAGAAGTTCAAATTCACCAGGGATTCCTTGGAAACTCTGTTCTGTAGGGTGTCTATGAGTTCAAACCAACTCAGCAGCACTGGAGTTTGGTGTGGTATACCAGTTGACTGATTTGTCTCTCAAGACTATGGTCATAGGCCTTGTAACCCAATAAACCAATCCCCTGAGGTATTTGGATATGTCTAGGAAGACTCTACCACTGCCCCATTTCAGCTTTATTGTATGTTGTTGTTGTTAGATGCCATCAAGTTGCTTCCCATTCATAGCAACCCTATGAACAACAAAATGAAGCACTGCCTGGTCTTGTGCCATGTCCACAATTGTTTTTATGCTTAAACACGTTGTTGCAGCCACTGTGACAGTCAGTCTCATTGAGAATCTTCCTCTTTTTCACTGACCGTCTACTCTGCCAAGCATGATATCCTTCTCCAAGGACTCATCCTTTCTGACAACATACACAAGTTATGTAAGATGCAGTCTTGCCATGTTTGCTTCCAGGGAGCACTCTGGTTGTACTTCTTCCAGAACAGATCTGTTTGCTCATTTGATGGTCCACAGTACATTCAACATTGTTCTCCAACACCACAATTCAAAGGCATCAATTCTTCTGTCTTTTTTGTTCATTGTCTACCTTTCACATGCATATGATGCAATTGAAAATACTGTGGCTTGGGTCATGCCCACTTTAGTCTTTAAGGTGACTTCTTTATTTTTTAATACTTTAACAAGGTCCTTCGCAGCAGATTTTCCCAATGCAATGAATGCATCTTTTGATTTTTTGACTGCTCTTCCATGTCATTGATTGTGGATCCAAGTAAAGTGAAATCCTTGACAACCTCAATTCTTTGTCCATTTATCATGATGTTGCTTACAGGTCAAGTTGTAAGGATTGTTGTTTTCTTGATATTGAAGTGCAAGTGCAATCCATACTGAAGGCTGTGGTCGTTGATCTTCATCAGTAAGTTTCAAATCTTTTTCACTTTCAGCAAGTAAGGTGGTGTCATCTGCGTAATGCAGGTTGTTAGTGAGTCGTCTTCCAAACCTGATGCTTCGCTTTTCTTTGTATAATCCAGCTTCTTGGATTATTTGTTCAGCATACAGATTGAAAAGGTATGGTGAAAGGGTACAACTCTGACACACACCTTTCCTGACTTTCACCCATGCAGCGTCCCCTTGGTCTGTTCTCATAACTGCTTCTTGATCCATACACAGATCTGATTCTTAAGAGCACAATTAAGTGTTCTGGAATTCCCATTCTCCACAATGTTAGCCATATTGTATACATGAATACGTATGTTAATACCTATACTTGTATGTGCATATAGTCATGTATACCTTCCTATATACATATATGCATACATATCTTACCTATGTAGCCATACATTTTGACTTGTTAGTATTGTTGCAGAATTGTCACTTATTTTTTCATATTTCTTAGTTTCTTCATTTCCCTTGGTCAGGTTGTACAGACTTCACCCTTTATAGGTATTACTTATCCCATCACCAGTAATAACCAGTCTATTATCAAATCCCTAGTAACTATCAAAGAATGTTTCTTTCTGTGCATATACCTATTTTTGACTTTTTATGCAAGAGACCATACAATATTTGTCCTTTTATTATTGACTTATTTCATTCATCATAACATCCTCCAGATTCATCCGTGTTATGTTTCATGTACTCCTTATTATCTCTTATTATTTATTTGTGTAGTATTTCATAGTATTTCATTATATGTATATACCACAGTTATTCGTTTATCTGTCAGTGAGTTCTTAGCCTGTTTCCATCTTTTTGCTGTTGTGAATAATGGTGCAGTAAGCATAAGTCTGTTTTGGTATCAGCCAGCCAGCCAAGTGCCATCGAGTCAGATCCGAGTAGAACTGCTCTTATACATCTAGGATATGTACCCACGAGTGGGGTTGCTGATTATAAGATATTTCTATTTCTTGCTGTTTGAGGAAGCTCTGTACTGTTTTCCATAGTGGTTGTGCTATTTTGTAATCCTGCTAGCAGTGTATAAGAGTTTCTGTCTCTGCCCACTTTACCAGCATTTATTGTTTTCTGTTTTGATCATTGCCATCATTGCAGAGGTGGGATGGTATCTCATTGTAGCTTTTATTTATATTTCTCTAATGGCTAATGAGGGAGCCCTGGTGGCACAGTGGTTGAAGTGTTCAGCTGCTACTGGAAAGGTCAGCAGTTTGAACCTACCTGATGTTCCTTGGGAGACAGATGTGCCTTCTGCTTCTGTAAAAGATGTACAGCCTTGAAAACTCTAGGGGGCAGTTCCGCTCTGTCCTGTAGGTTTGCTATGAGTTGGAATCAGCTCAACAGCAGTGAGTTTGATGTTAGTGTCTTATGATTACAAATATTTTTTCATGTGTTTGTTAGCTACCCAAATGTCTGGTTTGGTCAAGTGTCTGTTCCTGTCTTTTGCTGATATGTTGATTGAAGTGTCTGTCTTTTTGTTGCACTGTTAAAGTTTTCTATACATTTTAGAAATTTGCCCCTTATCAGATAGGCTGTTGCCAAAGATTTTTTTCCCAATCTGTATGTTCTGTTTTGGGAGAGTCTTTTGATAAGCATAATAAGTATTTAATTTTTAGGAGATCCTAATTATCTAATTCATCTTCTGTTGCTCTTTAGTATTTTCTTGTGTTTTACAGGCTGTTTATGCTAAAAATTAGATCCTCCAGTTTTTTCTCTGCTATCTTCCAGAACTTTACAGGTTTTGCTTTAATATTTAGGTCTTTGATCCATTTTGAATTAGTTTTATTTTGTATGTTGTGGTGTAAGAGTCCTGTGTAATTCTTCTGCAAATGAATATCTGGTTTCGCCAGTACCATTTTTAAAATAGATTTTATTGTGATTTAAGGACAATTTTACCATCTACATCATTTTACCATATAGCACCTGGAACTTTCACCACTGTTCTAGTCTAGCTGCCTCCCACCCCACCCCCACGAGGAACTTCGCATGACCTTTGACTGAGATCTGGCACCCTTTACCTAATCATCTCAGCTCCAGGAATAAGCCTCTCAGATAGCCCCATGTGTATGTTTAAGTCCAAAGATTTGCTCAGCACCAACCTCTATGTTTTGTATAGTCCAGTTCAGTCTTTATCTGAGGAGCTAGCCCAGTTGCTGGATACAGTTTGGCATTACAGAGTCCTGGGGTCATGTTCCCAGGGGACCCTCCAGACAGAAGGACCATCAAGTGTGGTCTTTTGGTAAAGTTCTTGGTCCGCCATCTACTCCTTCTCCTGCTATGTCTGGGACTCCATTCCATGTGCCTCATCCAGGCTGTCAGTGGTGGTGGCCAGTCACCGTCTAGTTCTTATGGTCCTGCCGCTACCATTTTCTAAAGAGGCAGTTTCTTCCCTGTTGAAGGGACTTTGCCCCTTTTTGAAGTTCAGCTGCCCACACGTGGATGGATTTACTTGTGGATTCTCAATCCTGTTCCATTGATCTGTGTGTCTGTCACTGAACCAGTACCTGGCTGTTTTGATTACTGTGGCTATATAGTAAGTTTTGGGATCAGAAGTGGTGAGGACTCCTGCGTTGTTCTTCCGTATTGCTTTAGCTATTTGGGGCCTCTTCCTTCACATGCAAGAATTCTTGATGTTAATATAGCTTAGAGCACCTTGGGTCATATAATTATGAGAATACTTTTAACTCTTATGATTAAGTATTTAAATGGATTCTGTTTGAGTTTAGAGAAAATTCATGACTATGCACTATTTGGAGTTAGAAAAAAGTAACTTTTTGCTACTATTCTTTTATAGAAGTTAAATGAAATTAAATATTAGGAAAGGAGCTGTAGAATTATACCTGTATGTTTTTTATTTTGAAATCCTAGTCTAAACTGTATCCTAAGTAAAGATTCTATATGTATTGTTATTTATTGGAGCTCTGGTGACAGAGCAATTAAGAGCTACAATTGCTAACCAAAAAGGTCAGTAGTTCAAATCCACCAGCCACTCCTTGGAAACCCTGCAGGACCGCTCTCCTCTGTCCTGGAGGATTGCTATGAGTGAGACTCTGTTCAGTAGCAATAAGCATGGGCATGCTGGACCATGTTAACAGAGTGTCCTGGTGGTACATGCTAAGTGCTTGCTGCTAACCAAAAAGTTTGGAAGTTCCAAACTCACAAAGCACTTCACAGGAGAAAGATGTGGCTGACAGTCTGTGTCTATAAAGATCTACAGCCTTGGACACCTGTAGGGTGACTCTGCTGTATCCTGTGGTGTTGCTATAAGTCAGAATTGACTTGGTAGCAGTGGGCACTGTTTTGGAGCCAAAACAAAAATAAGTATAAAACTATATCCTTTTTCATCAACTGTGGAAAATCTAATTGTGTGGCTCACAAGCAAAGTATCACCTTCTACTCCAACTCATTTTAATTACATTCCAAAGACGCA
Organism: Heterohyrax brucei; assembly: GCA_028571685.1. Lineage (NCBI taxonomy): Eukaryota > Metazoa > Chordata > Mammalia > Hyracoidea > Procaviidae > Heterohyrax > Heterohyrax brucei. Next base: position 46,395,746 of record CM053160.1, on the reverse strand, counting down.
AGGTCATTGGTGCTGAATCTGGAAGTCCAGATTATTAGGTGGCAGTTATGTCCCATTGGTTAAAAATGGTTCTCATATTTTATTTTTTTAGGTTTCCAGATTGTGATGAGCCATATCCTCGACTTGTGGATCTGAATTTAGCTGGAGATCCTACAGAAGGAGCTCCAGTGGCAGTGCAGAGGGACTATGGCTTTTGGTGTCCTCGAGAATTGAAAATTGATCCTGATCTTGGTTATTCTTTTTTGCACGTGCGTGATTGTTCACCTCCTTGTCCAAATATGTACTTTAGGAGAGAAGAACTTTCATTTGCTCGGTATTTCATAGGATTGATTTCAATCATTTGCCTCTCTGCCACATTGTTTACTTTTTTAACTTTTTTGATTGATGTTACAAGATTCCGCTATCCTGAAAGACCTATTATATTTTATGCAGTCTGCTACATGATGGTATCGTTAATTTTCTTCATTGGGTTTTTACTCGAGGACCGAGTAGCCTGCAATGCATCTAGCCCTGCACAGTATAAGGCTTCCACGGTGACACAAGGATCTCATAATAAAGCCTGTACCATGCTTTTTATGGTACTCTATTTCTTTACTATGGCTGGCAGCGTTTGGTGGGTAATTCTTACCATCACTTGGTTCTTGGCAGCTGTGCCAAAGTGGGGCAGTGAAGCTATTGAGAAGAAAGCCTTGCTATTTCACGCCAGTGCATGGGGCATCCCTGGAACTCTAACTATCATCCTTTTAGCGATGAATAAAATTGAAGGTGACAATATTAGTGGCGTGTGTTTTGTTGGCCTCTACGATGTCGATGCATTGAGATATTTTGTTCTTGCTCCCCTCTGCCTCTATGTGGTAGTTGGGGTTTCTCTCCTTTTAGCTGGCATTATATCCCTAAACAGAGTTCGAATTGAGATTCCATTAGAAAAGGAAAACCAAGATAAACTGGTAAAGTTTATGATCCGGATTGGTGTTTTCAGCATTCTTTATCTTGTACCACTCTTGGTTGTAATTGGATGCTACTTTTATGAGCAAGCTTACCGTGGCATTTGGGAAACAACATGGATTCAGGAACGCTGCAGAGAATATCACATCCCGTGTCCCTATCAGGTAAGGAAAAATCTTGTTATAAATTTCAGAATATGTAATAGTGAAAGAGAAAATGTTACTATAAAGGGCTAATCTTAGCTAAAAAATAAATAAACCCTTTTCATGTATGTGCAACATGTACATTAAAATTTTAAAGGGAAGAAGATGAACAAATACACTGTAGTATGTAAAATGCATGTTTCTGTAAATATTAGAATATGACTTTTGTAAGTCTAAGCAATGGGCTTTTAAAGTTACTACTTCTGTTATCATAAAACAGTTGTTATAGCTGATTCTTTAGAAGCTTACAGCTTTGAGGGGAAGAAGTACTTCATCAACTTTGGTAAAAGGGTTGTCTTTTTGTACAGATTTTACTCTTGGCCAGAATAGGAATTGTTCATTGTTTTAACAACTTTGCGAACATAGTGGAATGCGGTTGTACTAACTAGTTGATCTCCAAATGATCTTGAGTTTTCATCTTTGAATATTGAATATTTGGGGTGATTTCTTTTTCATTTGAAAGATCATTAAAAGAACTGTAAAGGTGCTTTATTCAGGCTCTGTGTTTTAGAGTTCTGTACATCTGTCTTATTTGAGGCATAGGTATGTTAACTGACTTTGTCACAGTGAGTAAATGACCGACTGGGATTTAGACCGAGGAAAATTGTTCAGAGAAGTTGATCCTAAGCATTTATCTTTCCCATGTTAAAACCTCTAGAAAACCAACACTCCTAGGTATTACCCCTCTTCTTCCTTTTAAAACAAATTTTCTTGAAAGAGTAGTCTCATCGTGGTGTCTCATTCATCATGTGCAATGTTTCCTGTTCTCAGAGTGTCTCAGAGTGCATCAGCTACCTTTACTCTCCCTCAATCTTTATTTCTCTAATTCTCTTTAAATACTTGTATTATAGTGCTTAAGTATTCTGGGGAAAACTTTGGTTTACTTTTCTGATTCCCCTATTAGACAGTGAGCTCTTTGAAGAAAAGAACCTTTTTTTTTCTCATATCTTTGAATGTGTATTCTGTAGGTTAGTAGATGATAGGACTGAGAATAGGGGTGTATAGACTGAGAAGAAGGGAGGGTTTTAGGAAATGGTAACCGTGGTACTGGGTAACAGGGAGTATATGGTTAGCACAAAGTCAGTGTTCTTAAGCATTTAATGACTCAGAATGTCAGTTCTTCTTTTACTTTGTGGTATATATACTCCTATACAAAATGAAATTTTTGTCATGTATAAATATTAGCTGCTGACTTTTAAACATTAAACCAACTCAGTTATGAGACCAGAAGAAAATAAATAATTGAAAGTCTATTAGATTTCCTACTGGAATTGCATATTAAAATATCGTAATAGAGTTTTCAGACCTGAATCTAAGTAACAGAATTTTACCTTTAATGACAGAGAAAAAATATTCCAGTTATATCTTATCTAAGAGACAATGAAGAAATAGTTTGACTATGAACCAGTCGTCTAAAACATACCAAATTTTAAACATGTAAATTATATTAGTTGGGATACTATCTTGAGGATGTTGTTAGAATTTGTTTAGCATCTTCAGAAAATGTTTGAACTATACAGAAAAATACATTTTTTTCTTTTTTTTACAAAACCAAAAAGAAAGAAAGAACAGAAAGAAAAAGAAAAACCTGTTGCCATCAATTCTAACCATATAGGACAGAGTAGAGCTGGCCCATGGGATTTCCAGTGAGTACCTGGTGGATTCTAACTGCCATTTGGTTAGCAACCATAGCTCTTAAACACTGTGCTGCCAGGGTTTCCATGTTTCTTTATAGCCATAGGTTAAAAATATTTTTTATGAAATACTTCAAACATACAGAAAGTTAGAGGATGATATAAGAACAATAACAGTAAATGACAGACTCTGGAGCAGGAATCTTGGCTTTATATCGTAGTTTCCTTGTTTACTAGCTTTCTAGCTTTGGACAAACTACTTCACATTTCTCTGCTTTACAAAGTTTCGTCTTGTATAAAATGTGTATAATAATAATCTACCTCCAAATATTTTTAGGATAGTACATGTAAATATTTAGAAGGGTGCTTGGTTCATAAGTGCTCAAATATTAGCTGCTATCCTTCTTCATGGTCCATTATTATCACTGTTGCTGATACTGTTGTTACTGTTACTTGTTTTAAAATAATACTATGTTTTTGGTGAAAGTTGACGCATAAAATTAGGCTCCACTTTAGCAGTTACTACACAGTTCAGCCACATTAGTTACATTTTTTCACAATGTGTCAGCATTCTCCTTAATTCCATTCTGGGTGATCTGTTTCCATTGATCAAGTTTCCCTGTCCCTTTTCTCATCTGTCTTTGCTTTAGAGTAATTGTTAAACCTTTGGTTTCATATGGTTGGTTTTTAAAGCTGTGCAGTATCCGTAGGTGATATTCTTTATTTTATGAGCCAACCTGTTACCTCCAGAGTAACTTCAAGGAATAGTTTCTGTTGAAGGTTTTTAAAAAAGAGTATCTCAGAATGGTAGCCTTAGAGAGTCCTCCAATTTCAGCTGGTCCAGCAAGTGTAAACTTTTAGGATTTTAAGTTTTACTCCCATTCTGTCAGGATCCCTGATGAGAATGGTCAGTAGTAGGCAAGCACCAGCTATAGACTGTAGTTCATGAAGTTCTTCTTGTAGTTCATGTAGACTGTTGGTGTTGACTAATTTATTCTCTGAGTCTGCAGTCTCCTTCTTTGTATTTTATTCCTGATGAATAGAGACAGTAGTTATATAGTTGGTTGCAGGTTTTTAAAACCCCAGATGCTACTCACCAAACAAGATGTAGAACATAAACTTTATGAACTTAATATTATGCCAGTCAACCTAGTTGTCTTGAGACTGTGGTCCTAAGCTGGTAAACCTAGAAAATCAACCTCAGAAGATACTTGGTTATGTCTCAGGAATATCTGCCCTTGTGTGGTCTGTTATATATATGGATGTACATGTGTGCACACACATACCTACCCATATTCATAGGCTAACAGTCATACATATGTAACAGTACACATACATTTTGGTTGTTATAACATTATATATGGTGTATCTTTTATTAAAATATAATAAAAAAAAAAACTGGCCCCTAGGGTCGCCATGAGTCAGATCCGACTCGACGGCACTTGGCTTGGCTTTATTAAAAATATCCTTTTTCTTGTGTACTCCTTAATGATATTTTTTACCTTCAGAAAGCTGTGCGCTGTTCATCTACATTTGGTATTATCTGTATTTGCTTTTTTTTAAATCGTTTAATATCAAGCTTTAGAAAATGCCATATTTGCTTTGATATTTTTAAAGAAATAAAGTACACTGTAGATTTAGCTGAAGCTCCCTTTGTTATACTTCCTCTCCTTACCCAATCCTGTTCGTTTTATGAGCAGTCTCTGCCTAGAGGTAGCCATCTTTCTGAATTTGGGGTGTGAGATTCCCATGAAAGTCTGTACAACTGCCAGTATGTATGTAGTCATAAAAATTTTGTTACAGTTTTACATGTTTTAAAATAGTATATAAATGATATACATCTCTTTCTGCAACTTGATGTTTTAACTCAACATTTTGTTTTTGAGATGCATTCATCTTAATACATGTAGTTATAGTTCATTTTTTGAAATGCATTTTTAAGGAAGTTAGACAATGTTTGAAATATATAGAAGTGCAGAAAATAACATAACAAACACCCATGTACTCACAAACTATTTTGAAATCTTAACATTACGCTGTATATATTAAATATGAAGTGTTAAAGATACAGCTGATACCACATATGTTCTCGTTGTGGTCATTTCCTCCCCAGAAGCAACCCTTCTTGTAAGTATGACATTTATTATTCTGCCTATTTTATGCTGTTGCTGGATATTTATGCGTAAAATGTATTTTGCATAGTTTTTAAATTTCTATTAGTGGAATCATTTGGTAGCTTGATTTCCTCCCTCAGTTTTTTGGTTTTTGAGAATATGTATGTTGAAGTGTGCACCACTAAATTGTTCATTTTAACTGCAACAGAGTATTCCATTGTAAAAATATATTGAAATTTATTCATTTTTCTGTTCTCTGAAACACTTTTTTTACGTTAAATAGAGGCTACATGATTTTTGAAAGGATTAGTACATCCTCCTGTGAAAACCCTAAACCCTGTTTTCAGGTAACAAAAGAGGTTATGTAAGATACTATTTCATTTGTTTTAAAAGTAGCTAGTTTATTCAGGAAACCATGGTGGCATAGTGGGTTAAGTGCTACGTCTGCTAAACCAAAAGGTTGGCAGTTCAAATCTGCCAGGCACTCCTTGGAAACTCTATAGGGCAGTTCTACTCTGACCTGTAGGTTCGCTATGAGTTGGACACGACTAGATGGCAGTGGGTTTGTTGGTTTTTTGATTGGTTTATTCAGATTGTTTCTTCTTGAGGCATTTTTAGTAATTTATATTTTTGTAAAAAAGTAATTTCATCTAATTTTTCAGATACATTGGCATAAGGTTGTTCATATCATTTAATTTTTAAAGTTTTTTACTGTTTCCTTCTTTGTTTCTAATGTGTGTTCTTTCTGCTTTTTCCTTTGATCAACCTTGCTAGAGGATTATCTTTTCATTTCAATTATTTCTGTTCTTACCTTTCTTTTCTTCGTACTGCTTCTTTTAGCATTAGGTTGTTTTTCTACATTCTGGAATTGAAATCTTAACCCACATTTTGTCAGTATTTTCTGATTTTTAAAATGTGTTTAATAGTTACTTTAAATTTAACCAAGAACCCATTACTAACCAGCTTGATGACTAATTCCATTCTCCATACTTGGCTGCAAGTAACTGCAAGAATTTTTAATATTCAGATTTTATAATTTTAATATTAGCTTTCATCCAAAATTTTACATTAGAAGACTCTCATACACCCTTCTTAATGGAGCACTAGAAATACTAAATTTCTGTTTGTAGTAATGTGCACACATAATTGAACAAGATTTGCTCTCATTGAGCATCCCTAAAAGAACATTTAACAGGCCCAAATAATTCCTAATGAGAAGTATTTAGGCAATAATGATATCCTTGGAGTAGTGTCCTCAGGGTGACATAGAAAAGCAAAGTAATATTTGATTATGTTTGCTTAAAAATCAGTAAGGTTGCTTTATAGTTCTGTCATATTACAGAAGCTTTCAGATATCTGAAAAATTAGTTTTTGAAATAGTTTATCACATTGTTTAAAAATACCAATTGGGTTTAATGCAGATTACATTTATGAAGTCTTTAATTTGAAGAAAAATCACAGGCTTAAAGTATTTTAAAATCTGGGCAGTGTTCTTGTTGAAAACCAAAATTCACTGCCCAGATTTTAAAATATTTTATACTGGCTGTTTCTGAGAAGAATACTTACTTTTTTTTTTTTTTAATGTAATAAGTAATAGTTGAGAAAGTAATATTTAATTCCTGAATTCAGGCATTAGTTATAAAATATAATTTGAGTAGTCAGAGAAATGTGTACTTCACAAATTAAAACAGTATTTTCCTAAAATAGGTTTTTGTCTTTTGTATTATTTAAATAGCATTAGTGATTTTCCAGATGCTTCTGTTTATTTTTCTTTTAATAGTTCTCTTAACTTTGTGCTTTCTGAGAGGCTCAAAGCATTTTATGAAAGAGTTAATTCTCAAAGGTGGTTGACTTTTTAGAAAAGAATTTGAATACAGTGCAATATACCAGTTAAAAAGATAGGATTTAAAGTGAGACAGCCTGAATGTACCTTTTGATGCTGCCATTCTGAGCCTGTTTTCTCATGTAAAATGCAAGAAATAATATGTTAAATACAGAAATGTCTGCCTTGTGGGGAGTTATGAATACTAAAGGGGGATCAAATAAGTTATAAAACTAAATGAGGTAATTTAAGCCTTTTACCACAATGCCTTGCACAAAGTTGTATTTCAGTAAATGTTAGCTTCTTATTACAAGTACATAATTCTTTTTTATTATGTACTTTGGTTTAATTTTTTTTATTTTACTTTAGGTGAAAGTTTCGAGAACAAACTAGCTTCTCATTAAACAGTTAGTATGTATGTTTTGTTTTATGACTTTGGTTAACAACCCCACAACATGTCTATACTTTCCCTTCTCTATCTTGGGTTCCTTATTGCCAGCTTTCCTGTGCCCTCCTGCCTTTCAGTCTCCGCCCTGTGGATGATATGTCCCTCTAGTCTCATTTTGTTTTACAGGCGTGCCTATTCTTTGGCTGAAGGGTGAATCTCGGGAGTGACTTCCTTACTAAGCTGAAAAGATATCCAGGAGGCCATACTCTTGGGGTTTTGTCAGTCTGTTGGGCCAGTGAGTCTGATCTTTTTTTTGTGAGTTAGAATTTTGTTCTACATTTTTCTCCAGCTCCATCTGGGACCCTTTGTTGTGATCCCTGTCAAAGCAGTCAGTGGCTGAGCACCATCTAGGTGGACTCAGTCTGGACAAAGTGTGGTAGTTGTGGTCCATTAGTTCTTTGGACTAACCTTTCCCTTGTATCTTTAGTTTTCTTCATTCTCCCTTGTTCTCAAAGGGGTAAAAGACCAGTGGGCTATCTTAAATGGCTGCTTACAGGCTTTTTAAGATACCAGGTGCTACTCACTGATGTAGAATGCAGAACATTTTCTTTTATGAACTATGTTATACCATTTGAACTAGATGTTCCCCAATCTATACCCCCATAGCCGCCATTCCAGCAGTTTGGTCCCTCAGGGAGTTTGAATGTACTTATGAAACTTCCATGACCTTGCTTAAGGACATAAAAATCAGTGAGATTTGAAAAGGTATTATCCCTGCATCCTGTATTTGTATCATTTTCTTTCCCTTTAAACCCTGATTTCTCAAAAGGACGTTTCCTTCCTAAATTACCCCTTTCTTCGCGTTTTCTTCTCTTTCATGCATCTAATCCATGTTGTTACTTGTTTTGTTTTTCTCTCTTTTCTAAATGCTGTATGTTGCTGGGAATTTTGATACTAAAACCTTTCTTTCAATAATAGAAATGTGTTACCGTAGTCCATGTAACTTAGCTGACTATCACATTCACATCAGAACTCTTTTTAAAATATAATGCAAACTTTTTAATGGAAAATAAATAGAAAAACATTATTTTTATTCTTGTAGTTACAGAAGGCAACTCATCGGCTGTTTATCTTGCCTGAGTCAGAAAAACACAAAAATAGCATACTGCTGTCATACATAACCTGTTATGAATTAATCTTCTCAGAAGAATGCTTTTCTTTATCAGAAACTTGCAAAACAAATCAACATTGTTTATGGAAGCATCATGAGAAATGGATGTTTTATATTTCCAGCATCAGAGACAGTGAACACTTCTTTTTAAGTATACTAAAAAACCCATTATAGTTGAGACAATTCTAACTCATAGCAACCCTATAGGACAGAGTGAAACTGCTCCATAGGGTTTCCCAAGCTGTGTTCCAACCATGGACCTTTTGGTTAGCAGCCAGTCATTTAACCACTGCACCATCATGACTTCTTTAAAATTCTAGCATGTCACTACAGTAAAGACATGCCAATAGTCTTATCTCCAGTAGTCTCTGAAATTACCAGGCTGATATACAAAAGTAATTATAGTAGCTTTTAGGAAAGAGAAATAACAAATCTAATAATCGTGGTAGCTTTTGTGTTAAGTTCACACTGTGTGCTAGGTCTTAGCAATTTATACACAGTTTCTCAATCCTCATAATAGCCTAGTAAATTAAGTTGCAGTTTTACAAATGAGGAAACTGAGTTTCATATAATAATACAGTTTATACAAAATCATACAGTAAATGATGGAGCTGGGATGTGAACCATCGGATTCCAAAGCCTATAAATCATAATAGCATCACTAAGGGTAAGAGTATTTGGAGAGGCATGACTAGCTTAAGTAGTCTCTAAGATTCTTCTCAGCTCTAACATTAAATGAATATAGAAATTGTTATTCCAAAACTATAACTGATTTTTTGTTCCTTGATAAAGCATACTCATAATTCAAAACCATTTATTATAGTCCTAACATTCTATAGTCCTTGCTCTGAAGGGTTGCATAGCCTAGCACGAGAAAACAAATATGGATGTCAGATAATTCTGTAACTAAAACAGTAATTTCATCACTTATTCTTTTTTATTCCTTTAAAAACTAGGAAAAACTTAGTGAAAACACCTTATGAAATATGGTATCAATTGTATCTAAAAGTACAGAGTTGTTTGGTAAGTGTACTTGGACAAATCTAGAACAATTCACTTCCATTGTCACTTCTTCATTTCCAATAGTACTTCCAGTGTCTGTTCTTCATATCCATGCTAAAATATGCCATTTTTAAGCTGAGGAGAAAACTTTCCTGAGGTCCTAAGGTTTAGGAGTGACCAGATGTTCATGTAAGTGATATTTCACATAAATATTTTATCATCTTTATCCTAAAATAAATTTTAACACTTTAATCCCAGAGGGTAACTATGAGGAAAACTAAATATCTTAAAAATGCCACCAAGTACAAGACTTTGCTTACAAATACACGTTCCTATGTGGGTATTACAGTATGTTTGACGGAAGGAGAATGGTGGCTGCAGTTCTGAAGCCAACTTCTTGACTGTGTTGTTGTTGTTAACTGCCATCAAGTTGGTTCTGACTCATAGAGGCCTCATGTACAGCAGAATGAAACACTGCCTGGTCCTGTGCCATCCTCACAATTGTTGTACTTGAGCCCTCTGTTGTAGCCACTGTGTAAATCTGTCTTCTCTGAAGATTCTGTTTTGGTCTTGTTGCATGTCTTCCTCTTTTTCACTGACCTTCTCCTTTACAAGGGGAGAAAACAGAGAATATTATTAGAAAGAGTTCTTGTATTCAATCAATTTCCTTTACTTCCTCCCACAAAACAGCCACCTGCTGGTATAACAGCTTACTTGTCATCGCCAAGGATTCTGTTTTGTTCTTGGCCGATATCTTCCTCTTTTTCCCTGACCCTCTACTTTACCAAACATAAAATCTTTCTCCAAGGACTAGTCTCTCCTGATATCATGTCCAAAGTATGTGAATCCTTGCTTTTAGGGAGCATTCTGGCTGTATACTTCTTCCAAGACAGATTTCTAATCCGTGGCAGGCTGCTTGCAGTGCCAGTGATTTCACAGATATGTGTTAACAATAGGAAGGCCAGATGTCCTACTTCTTAGCTTGGTTCTAGCTGAAGCTTAGCATTTGCAGTGTAACTAGAGAAAGTGAGTCAAGATCTGAAAATTATAATCCTTCTGCCTGAGGCCTCTTTTCTCCCAGGTCCCTCCCTAATCCTTCTAGTCTTTTCAATGGAAAAGATACATCAACACATGAGAAAAGAGAAAGTGTTACTAGAAAGAGCTTTTCCCCAATCAATTCTCTTTTCCTTCAGCCCCCAAAATATGCATTTGTTGGTATAACAGCCTATCTTTTCTGAGGATTCTGCTGTATTCTTGGCGTATATCAAAATGCCTCTAGTTTAGAAGTCAAGAGGTAAGACACGAGCTCCTGCTGAGGTTAGAGACTGGCATAAACAGATGCCACTTATACTTAATAACATTTCAGATTAGCTGATTGCTGAATTAGAGCATACTCAGCAGGCCGTCTACAGAATAAACTGGTGTTGAATGTTTGAGCTAGAAGACTATTTCCTGGAATACCTGCTTGCTTCTCTTCCTACCAGTAGAGTGATGCATTGGTAGAGAATCAATTAGGTTAATTCTAAAACCTGTTTATTACAGTAGTATTTGTTATCGTAATACAGGATTGAATTAAGTGAAACAGTGAAACAAACATAGGCAGAAGAGAATGCGTTGTTTTCATGAAAACTAAATGCTTTGGAAAGACTTGATTAAAGGCAAGTTATTCAACAAAAAGATTGCTGTTGAAGTTGGTATGGGAAAGACAAACTGAAAGATTGGATGGGCGATTATAAAAAATACCTACAATTTTTACACTCAGATTGCTTTACAAGTATTTCAGTTCCCTCCATTTGAAAGAAGCAAACTGGAAGTTATGAATGATGAATAAGCCTGCAACATGTAAAAAAGGGAAAACTGAAATACTAATCAGCAGACTAGCAGTCAGAGAAAAGTTATCAGCTGTACACCAGATGATTGTTTTAAGTTACAATGTATATTGTTTTGTAATTCACTTCCACCCCTCCCCCACTCAAACCACTTGCATGATGATGTCAGAGATGAAATCATCCACTTTTTATACTTTTGGTAAATCACATGTTTTACAACTTTGCAGACTGTATTAAGGTACTTGGTTTCATTATTATTTTCTGAGTTTGTTAAAGGAAGAGATAAGAAGTTTCTCCCAAAGTAAAAAGTTAGAAAAAGGAAAAGGATAAAATGAATGTCCTACTTCTAACAATATGTCTACATAGGAGAACTAACAACTAAAGACTGAAGAGATAAAATCTGGAAAAGACAGCTGTTTCAGATATCACGTTACGTAATTTAGGGGAGCTCTCCAAGGGTTCCTCAATAACAGTTATGAATTAAGCCTGCACAGTAAAGAACTATAGCTGGGTTGAACAGGGACAATCAAGCAGATGGGAAGGATAGGTTGCCTAAGTGCAACTGCTGCTGGGGGAAATGTATCCTTGAGACCACTGGGAAGTTGAGAAGGGAGACCAAGGGACTACCTTGTTGGGGTTACTTCATAATGGTCAGGGGCTAAAATGTTTGCAGATTAGTTGTCTCCTGCCAGTCAGCAAAAACACATTCTTCAGATTTTCTACTGGTTGATCTACAAAGTGGTTCACAATGTAAGTCCACTAAATGCATGAGAATTTATATATTTAGAGGATTTAATATCCTCAGTCAGAACAAGGCCAGGGGCCAACCATGGAACTGACCATCAGTTGCTAATATGCAGGTTCAGGTTGAAACTGAGGAAATTAGAACAAATCCATGAGAACCAAAGTGCATCCTTGATATCCCACCTGAACTTAGAAGTCATCTCAAGAATAGATTTCATGTATTGAATACTAATGACCAATGACCAGACAAGTTGTGGAATGACATCAAGGAAATCATCCATGAAGAAAGCAAGAGGCCATTAAAAAGATAGGAAAGAAAGAAAAAGCCAAAATGGATGTTTAAAGAGATTCTGGAACTTGCTCTTGAATGTTGAGTAGCTAAAGTGAAAGGAAGAAATGATGTAAAAGAGATGAATGGGACATTTCAAAGGGCAGCTCATGAAGACAAAGAAAAATAATATAATGAAATATGCCAAGTACCTGAAGTTAGAAAACCAAAAAGAAAGAATGTACTGGGCATTTCTCAAGCTGGAAGAACTGGAGAAAAAATTTTAAGCCTTGAACTGTAATATTGAAGGATTCTACAGGGAAAATATTAAACAACACAGAAAGCATCAAAAAAAAATGCAAGGAATACACAGAGTCACTATACCAAAAAGAATTGGTTGATGTTCAGCCATTTCAGGAGGTAGCATATGCTCAGGAACAGATGGTACTTAAGGAAGAAGTCCAACTGCACTGAAGACATTGGCAGAAACCAAGGCTCCAGGAATTTACAGAATACCGATTGAGATGTTTCAACAGATACAAAGCTGGAAGTGCTCACTCATCTACATTAAGAACATTGGAAGACAGCCACTTGGCCAACCTAATGAAATCAATCCACATTTATGCCTGTTCCCCAAAAAGATAATCCAATCAAATGCAGAAATTATCAAACAATATTAATACCTCATGCCAGTAAAATTTTGCTGAAGATCATTCAAAAGCAGCTGCAGCAGTATATTGATAGAGAACTGCCAGAGATTCAAGATGGATTCAGAAGAGGACATGGAATGAGGGATATCAGATGGATCCTGTCTAAAAGCAGAGAATAACAGGATGATGTTTATCTCTTTTATTGACTGCAAAAGCATTTGACTGTGTGGATCATAACAAATTAAGGATAACATTACAAAGAATGGGAATTCCAGAACATTTTATTGCACTTATAAGGAACATCACCAGGCGCTCCTTGAATACTCTAGGGGTCAGTTCTACCCTGGGCCTTAGGGTCGCCATGAGTCAGATGCGACTCGACAGCACTTGGCTTGGCTATAAGGAACATGTACATAGACTAAGAGCAGTTGTTCAGACAGAATAAGGGCATACCACATGATTTAAAGATGTAAAAGGTGCGTTTCAGGGATGTATCCTTTCACCATATCAATTCAATCTGTGTGTTGAGCTAATAATCAAAGAAGCTGGAGTATATGAAGAAGAATAGGGCATTAGGATTAGAGAAACACTCATTAACAGTCTGCGATAGGCAGATAGCACTACTTGCTGCAAGTGATGAGGACTTGAAGCACCACACCCTTCAGTATGATTTATACCTCAGTATAAAGAAAAAATCTTCACAACTGCACCAATAGGGAACATCATGATAAAAGGAAAAGTTATCAAGGATTTCATTTTACTTTTATCCACAGTCAACACCCAAGGACGCAGCAGTCAAAAAAATCAAAAGAGGCATTGCATTGGGAGAATCTGCTATAAAAGACCTCTTTAAAGTATCAAATATCAAAAATGTCACCTTGAACATTAAGATGTGCCTGACCCACACCATGATGTTTCCGATCACCACTTATGTGTGCAAAAGCTGGACAATGAATAAGGAAGACCAAAGAATAGATGCCTTGAGTTGTGGTATTGGTGAAGAATATCTGATGTGTTATGGACTCCAAAAAGAACAAACATCTGTCTTGGAAGTCATACAACCGGAATGCTCCTTAGAAGCGGTGATGACAAGACAATGTCTCACAAATTTTGGACATGTTACCAGGAGGGATCAGTCCCTAGAGAAGGACATCATGCTTGGTAAAATAAAGTCAGTGAAAAAGAGGAAGACCCTCACCAAGATGGATTTATGTGGTGACTGCAACAATGGGCTCAAACAGGGCAACAGTTGTGAGAATGGTGCAGGACTGGGCAGTGTCTTCATTCTGTTGTGTGTAGGGTCACTGTGAGTTGCAACTGACTCCATCTCACCTATCAACAACAACATATGGGATCACGTTGACAACAGCAACTCGAAAGATTAGAAAGGAGACAAGTGGCAGTGAATTTATGTTAATGGGGTAGAAACAGTTCAGAAAAGTAGAGTGATAATAGTTGCACAACTCAAAGAATGTAATTAGTGTCCCTGAATTGTACATGTAATAACTGTTGGATTGTGTGTTTAGCTGTGTATGTACTCAACACCAAAGAAGTAAAAGTTAAAAGAAATTTTGGAATAGATTTTTAAAAATGAGAGTTCTAGAATGATGTTATTTTTTCAAAATAAAAATTGGATGGATTGTTAAAATACAAAATGGCACTTTAGACAGAGTTGAAGAGAAATTTATTGAGCTAGCAGATGTTGGTGAAAAAAGCTACCCATAGTACATCAAGGAAGACAATAAGATGAAAAATATGAAAGTACTATTAAGGGAAAATTGACTATAACAATCCGTGGAGTTTCCATTTGCTGATTTTTTTCCAGTGTAGATCACTAGGCTGTCCTTTCTAGTTCATCTTAGTATGGAAGCTCCATGGAAATCTTTTGGCATCGGAGCAACACGCAGTCCTTCACTGACAACAGTGGTGGCAGCCGTGAGGTGCACTGGCTGGGTACAACACAAGTCTCCTTTAGGGAAGACAAGAGTTCTAACACTGAACCACCACTGTCCCCTTATTTACCAATGAAAGCCAGAAGACAGTATAATAATATCCTTAAAATGCTGGGAGAAAATAACTGTTCAACTAGAATTGTGTGCTTTGAAGAACTATTGTGGTAGACATGGAGATCACTGCCCAGAGACTCTTCAAAGAAGGATTTGGCTGCTCAGCTGCAAGGAGCTGTTCCGTCTAAGGTCCTGCTCTTTCCATGCATCCAGTGGTTAAGTTAGGCAGGCTAAAAAGACTAGCCCTTTTGAGCTGACATAGGACATTCTGAAGGTCAAAAGTGTTTGCTTCAGAATGCCTTAAGAGTTTGCCTGAGGCTTCTCTGATCATGCCTGAGCTTCTTCCTCTGCCCAGTCCAGCAGCCTCTTGCCCTCTCTGCTTTTCGTGGGGATCCCAACCTTGTTCTCAAGAATAAGGATGCAGTCTCCTATAAATAAAAACTGAGGGTTTAACATTAAGTGAATTGTATGAAAGAAACTCGTAAAGGTTATACTTCAAGAAGGAAAATGATCTCAGAAGGAGAATATCTGTTGCTGTTGAGTTGGACTGATGGAGACCCGATGTGTGGCAGAGTAGACGAGCACCTCATGGAGTTTTCAATGGAATTTTATGAAAGTACTCTGCCATGCCTTTCTTCAGCGGCACTGCTGGGTGGATTCAAACTACCAACCTTTCAGTTAGTAGCTGAGTTGAAACTGCAACCCAAATCACAGCAGAACAGAAGGAAATATGAATGCAATGATAAAGAAAAGTTGTAAACATGTATTTTTGTTGTTATTGCTGTTGAGTCACAAACGTATGTATAACACTAAACAAATTTTTTTTATAAATACTAGTAATGTTTAATTTGGGGATTCTAAAAGCCAGGGGAAAAAAATAGGGAAAATACATACCTAGAACAGCAGTGGGTTAGTGTTAAAATCAATGAGTTGCTTGAGAAGCCCGTATCTGACCTAGAACCAATCCTCTGTCTCTTCTCATAGGCCTTTTGAGTCTGATCAGTAGTTCGTTCTTTTTTTTTTTTTTCCCGTGAGCTTTAGATGACTACAGGCTCAGTATAAAATAAAATAAAAGCAAACATGATGTATCTTTGTTGGTATGGATTTCATTTGATAGAAAAAGAAGTCAAGGGCTCTGCCAACCTGATTTCAAAGCCAAGGTCTCAGAAACAAGAACTGAATTTAGGCCACCACAGTAACCATAAGTATGCCATCACTGATTTTCTTCTTTCTTGTTTTTTTTTTTTTTTTTAGCAAAGACTGCTTTCCCAGCCCCCAGCCCCTGCTCGGTGACTAATGTTTTCTATTTAATTGAAAAGAACTTAAGTTCCAGCTGTCTTCAGTGAATTATGGATCTAAATAGGAAAAGTAAAATGTGAGAAAACATTTTCAGAGTACAATCGAATGAAGTCACATTGCAATTCCACTGATTAAAATTACAGTCATGTTAGTGGAGATGGATTGTTCAGAGGAAGGTGAATATAGGTTGTTCGTGGTGAATCAAGCTGTAATAGAAAAAGGATATTAATCAAGACATATGGTTTGTAATTGGTGCCTATATCGCCCTTCCCAGCCTGGAATTCTCCGTTTCCCAGTAAACAGACCAAAGAAATGCATCAGATGAATTCCTTCAGTTGTGCAGGTGGAATATTTATTATCAGTAAGAATACAGTGTTTTCAGAGATCATTTATTAACAAAAGAGAGTGAATAAAGTTTCTCATTTGCCCATTTTAATTACATAAGGACCTGAATAGTGGTTTCCAACCCCAATCTGTAGACTTTCAATGCCATTCAGCTCATTATAGGGCCTTTTTTTCCCCTAGTTTAAATTGGTAAAGTAGTCATAGCCCAAAATACCCCAGTGCAACAGTGTTACTGATTACATCTTCAAGTGGTGCTACTGCTCTCACTGTCCTTTTCCAAAGTATCCCACCACCATTGCCTTAATTAATTGATTTTTAAATTGTGATTAAGTGAAAATATATGTCACGGATTGAATTGTATCCTGAGAAAAATATGTGTAGTAATTTGGCTGGGCCAGGATTCTGTGTATTCTGTGGTTGCCCTGCATTTTGTGATTTTCTGATGCTGTAAATCCTAATCTGTGCTTGTGGTTAACAGTAGATTATGTTACAGAGGATTAGGGTGGGATTCCAAATCCCTTCTTAAGATCACCTCCCTGTTCCATTGTAAAGGGAGTTTCCCTGTAGTGTGGCTTGCACTACCTTTTATCCTTTCATCCTACAAGAGATGAAAGGGAAGCAAGCAGAAAATGGGGAACCTCACAGCATCAAGCAAGAGCAAGCAATATCGGGAGAAGAGCACATCGTTCAGACCTGAGGTTCCTGTGCCAAGAAGCTCCCTGACAAGAGACTGATGCCACGCAAAGACTCCTTCAGAGCCATCAAAGGGAAAGCCTTTGCCTGGAACGGACACCTTGAATTCGGACTTGTAACCTACTGGACTGTATAAGAATAAACTTTCCTTTGTTAAAGCCATCCGCTTTGTGGTATTTCTGCTAGAGCAGTAATAGAAGACTAAAACAGTATACAATGCAGGTAGGTTTTGCCTGCCCACCCAACTGCAGCTCCTTCTGCTCTTCCCACCCAGTGACAGCATGCTCCTCCTTCCCATTCTGTACTTCTAGTGTCCCCTGAGCAAACATCTGTCCCTTCCTCTCTACCCTCTTCTCCCATCTAGAAAGAGACCAGTAGGACCACTCCTATAAATGCATAGAACCATAAGATATGCACACCATATGGTAACACTGTCCCTGAGTCCAGTCCGTTCTTGTCTGAAGAGTTGACCTCATTTCTGGTTTCTGGTCAGGGACAGCAACAGGTCTAGGGGCCGTGTTCCCAGGGGAGCATCCAGGCTGTAAGGGCTGCACCCCTGTTCTTCTCATGTTGCCTCATGGACTCTATATTGTGTCCCCATCATGGCTGTCTTTGGTAGTGACTGGGCACCATCTGGTTCTTCTGGTCTCATGTTCATACAATCTTCCATTCATATGGGTCCTTCTGTCTCCTGGGCTTTTTCTTCCTCGTGTCATTGATGGTCTCGGTGACCATCTATTCCAGATGAGTTGGGACCATTGGGACCAGATGGCAGCTTGCTGGCTTTTAAAACCCCAGATGCCCCTCACCAATATGGGGTGCAGACATTTCTCTTAGCAATAGACTAGTTATGCCAGCTGGCATCTATGTCCCATGAATACATGGCCCTAGACCCTCATCCTTGCTACTCTATCCCTTGAAATACTAGGTTGTTTAGAAAACCTTTTGGTTTATGGTGAAGTCCAGTTCTGCTCTCTGCTGTGTGCTGTCACTGCTTTCACCTAACCAGATTTCTATTGACTAATATATGACCTTCCTCTCTCCCTCTGCACCCCTTGTAGCCATCAAAGAGTCTTCTTCTGTCTATAGGTCTTATTTTTAAGTTATTATAGCAGAGGTCTCATACAATATTTGTCCTTTGCTGCTGACTGATTTCACTCAGCATAATGTCTGCCAATTGAAACCGGGTTATGAGATGCTTCCTGAAATCATCATTGTTCTTTATCATTGCATAGTGTTCCACTGAGTGTATGTACCATAGTTTATTTATCCATTCATCTGCTGATGGGCATCTAGGTTGATTCCATCCTTTGCTATTGTGGACAGTGCTGCAATAAGCATTCATGTGCATGTGTCTATTCTTGTGATTGCCTTTGTTTCTGTAGGATATATTCCAAGCAGTGAGATTACTGGGTCAAGTGGTATTTCTATTTCTAGCTTTTTAAGGAAGCACCAAATTGCCTTCCCAAGAGGTTGTAACATTTTACAATCCCCCCAGTAGTGTGGGAGAGTTCTGATCTCTCCATAGCCTCTGCAGCATTTGTTGTTTTGTATTTTTTGGATTATGGCCAATCTTGCTGGGGTAAGATGGTATCTCATTGTAGTTTTGATTTGGATTTCTCTAATAGCTAGTGATCATAAGCATCTCCTCCTCTGTCTTTGGTTGCCTGGATATTATCTTTATTGAAGTGTCTGCCCATCTCCTTTTGCTGTTGCTTAATTGAGTTATTTACCTTTTTTCTTGATATTTTGTAGTACCTTGTAGATTATGGAGATCAGACTCTGGTCTTACACAGTTGCCAAAAATTTTTTTCCCGTTCTGTAGGTAGTGTTTTCACTCTCTCGATAAAGTCTTGGGGTGTGCAAAAGTTTTTGATTCTTAGTTGTTCTTATCTATTTTCTCTTCTGTTGTTCATACTTTGTCAGATTTTGAAGTCTGTCTAAGCTGTGTATTAGAACTTCCATTGTTGACTATTTTTTTTCTGGCATGATCTTTATCATTTTAGGTTTGATATTTAGGTCTTTGACCCATTTTGAGTTTTTGTGTACGGTGTGACACATGGATAATCCTGTTCATATAGGGCCTCTTTCCCCTCTGAATTTAAATTTGTAAAGTAGTCATAGCCACACATTACACCAGTTCAACAGTTTCTACACATAAATTGAGTGTTATTGATTACATTCCTCAGGTGGTGCTATGACTCTCGTTATACTTTTCCAAATTATTCCACCACCTTTATTAAAATTTTTTGTTGTTGAGAATATACATAGCAAGTTCAACAGTTTCTACACATAACATTCAGTGACATAGATTATACTCTTTGAGTTGTATGACAATTGTCACCCTCCTTTACTGAGTTACTTTTCCACCATTAACATAAACTCACTGTCTCCTAAGGTCTTAGCTGATATTTCAAGTTGCTGTTTGTCATTTTGACCCCATATTGACAGTCCTTAAAGAGCATAATACTCAAGGCAGACATTTTTTTACCAGTTAAGCTAATCTTTTGTTTTGTTTTAAGAAGATTTCAGGGGATATTTTTGGTTTAAGGTTTAAAGATTATCTCAGGGCAATAGTTTCAGGGTTTCATCCAACCCTCTTGGCTCTAGAAATGTGGAGATATTTTTAAATATTGTGTTCATTGTCCTTTATTTAAATAATTTGTGGGTTTTGCCTTCCTAGCTAGTATATTTCTTATTTTATGCACTAATTGCCTCAGTAGTTTTGCATTCCCTGGGTAGTTTATAACAAGAAAATAATGTATTATCCTTCCTCTTTTCTGATTTATAAGGAAAAACTCCAGCTTAGCCATTCTTTCGCCAATGTCTTGACCCTCTGACTCCAGCCATCTTTGCCTATGACATGTTCACAAAACAGATGTTGCTTGAGTTATTGTTTTACTGTAGCCATGCCTTGGGCAGGTCCTGACTTCCCTGGAATTTTGGCTTTAACCAGCACCTCCGAATGCAGTGTGTTTCATGTTACATCCTTGTTGTCCAAATGTCTGTTACACTGCTTTGCTTAACTGAAGGCTTTGGTGGTGGTGGTGGTGGTGGTTGGTGGTTTTGTTTTTACTCCCTCCCTTTAATTCAAACATTTGTGTAGATAATATTTGTAATTATGAAAGACAGCACAGTGTAGTTTAAAACTAAAGATGAGTTAGGAGATAGTTATTTTGCTTTAGGTGAATGTTTACAGCTCAAGTTAATTTCTCATTCTAAAAATTATATATAGTTTTTTGACATTGATGGCAATTCCCACAATGTGACAGCACACTGCACCTTTCCATCCAGCAGTCCCTGTGTCATTTGTCCAGTTTCTGTCCCTTACTGCTTTCTTATCTTGCTTTTGGACAGAAGTTGCCCATTTGTTTTCACGTGCTTGCTTCAACTAGGAAACATGTTTCTCATGTGTGTTTGTTTTATAGGCCTGTCTAATTTTTGAAAAGTAAGCTTTGAGAATGAGAGTTTTTTTGTTTAAACCTAGTCAGAGTCTCTCTCCATTTCTTTGACAGGTAATCTCATGTACTCCCTTTTTTTTTTTTTTTAAATTCTCACAGCCCAGTTGCATTTCCAAGCTCCAAACTTACATTTGATGTTTCCATTCAGAAGTTTACCAGCCATTTCAAACTTGTTATTAGGTGTCATTGAATTCGTTTTTGACTCATAGGGACCCGGAGGGTTTTCTTGTCTGTAGTCTTTTATGGATGCAGATTGCCAGGTATTTCTCCTGCAGAACTGCTGGGTAAGGTCAGACTACCACCCTTTCAGTTAGCAGCTGAGCACTTAACCATTGCCCCACCAGGGTTCCTTTTTTCAAACTTAACATACTTAAAACTCATAATTTTTCCTCTTTAAACTCCCTGCTTCCTACCCCCCACTTCTTCTCTGTTTAGTAAATGATCTCTAATTCACCAGTTGCTTAAAACCAAACTTGTAATTATCCTTGAGCACTCTTTTTCCACAGGCCTCATGTCCAAGGCTTCCACTTCTCACCACCTCCATTCTACCTTAGGCCAAGCTATTGATACTTTCACAGTGACCTTCCAATTCGTGTTCTTGGTTTTATTCTTATCCAGTCATTACAGTGTGCTTCCAACACAACAATAGCCAGAGTGATCCTTTGGTTTTTGTTTTTGACAAAAACAATAACATTGCCATTTCAAACCTTTTTTTTACATGTACAATTAAGTGACAGTGATTAAGTTACTCATGTTGTGCAACTGTCACCAGTATTTGCTGTCAGATTTTCTGAAGTGATCTTTTACATCTTCAAGAACAAGGATGCAATGAGAACCAAAGTGCACCCTTGATGACATAACTCTGATCATGTTCATTTGAACAAAATCCCCAGTGGCTTCATATTACTCATTTGCAGTATAAATAGTCTTCTTCAGCGATGTTATGGACATAAACTAATCCCTTTGTTTTACATAAAGTCTGTTACTCATCAAATAAAATTCATATTTTTACCAGGACCATATAGGATTTGGCCTTCTGTTTACTTCTTTGACTTTATGTCCTATCATTTTCTTTTTTGCATATTGAATTACAGAGTACTGGCCTTCAGATTTGTTCTCTCAAGATTATTGTTTCTGCTGTTCTTTTTGCTTGAAGTACCTTTACCCTAAAATATACTCCAGATTGCTGCATAAACGTCATGTCCTTATAGAGGCCTTTCCTTACCACTCATCTAAAGTAGCATGCCTCACTCACTGTACCACATCATTTCCTCAGACTCTACTCCCTAGCCTGCTTTGTTTCTTAGAGTTTATTACTACTTGAAATTATGGAATTTATTTCCTTATTTTTGGAAGCACTCTACTCTCACACTCCATCTCTCCCTTGAATGCATGTTCAACCAGAGTAGGAAATTTCCTGAGTCATCGTCTGCTCTGTCTCTTGCACCAACACTTAATAGACACTCAATATTTGTGGGAATGAATTAAAGATCTTAAATCATTTTCCCAGACTTTGATTTCTGTAAAACAAAGGGATTAATTTATGTCCGTAACATCTCTGAAGAAGAGTATTTATACTGCAGATGATTGGTCATCTAGAATTGAAGGTAACCTCAGAAGTCATTAAGTTTTAGCCCTTTGGTTTACAAAAATTGATTTGTCAAGATACTGTTGCACAGGCTAGTATTGTTTTCACATAGTGTATATCTCCGATTTCATGATCATCTCTGAGTAAATCTCCGTCTATACTTCTTCAGTTAAAATTGTACTAGTTTTAATAGTTAGGTTCTTGACCTCCTATCTCTTCATTATATTCCTTTTCTAAGTTTCCTCTTATATTTACAAATACTTTTTTCTTCAACCAGTCATTCTTTCCATTCATCAAATATAAGCAGATGTAATGTGAAGCTTGCTGTGTAACTGTCACAGTGTTCCCTTTACCTCTCCTCCCTTTCACAGAGACCTCTTTTTGTAAGCCAAAAAATGTATACAGTAATGGTTAACATTTGTATCATAGTATGATGGATTTTTAAATCATGAAGAAGGAGCAACCCTATAGGATGGGGGAGAACTGCCCCATTAGGCTTCTAAGGACCACCTAGTGGACTCAAACTGCTGACCTTTTGAGTAGTAGCTGTAGCTCTTAAACATTACAGGATTTCCATTCATTGTATACTGTATATTAATTATCAATGAAGTTTTTAATAATGTCTTAGATAAGTTCATTTTTAGAACATTTGTGGATGTCTACTATAGGGTTGGAAACCCTGATGGTATAGTGGGCTAAGTGCTGCATCTGCTGACCAAAAAGTCAGCAGTTCAAATTCTCTGGCCACTTCTGGGAAACACTGTTGGGCAATTCTACTCTGACCTCGAGGGTTACTATAAGTTGGACCCAACTTAACGGTAGTGGGTAGTGGTGTGGTGGTCACTATAAGGTCACCATGATTCAGAGTCGACGGCAGTGGGTTACCATAATATAAACTCAGTGTATCTCGTGAGCTTCTGGCTTTCTATTAACACATTAGGGCTTTAAATTTTTTCTGGCTGAATATGTTTTGTAAACATTGATTATATACATGTAGTTTTCTACATTTTTTTAATCTTCAAAGTGTTAAAAAAAGTATAATTTGTAAAATTTACTCAGAGGAGGTAAAAGCACACCGCCTCTTGTCAGTATAACCACTGTTAGACATAGACTTTTGGTCCCTACATAGCCAGTCTTCAGTGATGTGCAGTCCCCTTCCCTTGAATTAGACTGGCCCAGTGACTCACTTTGAATCAACAGAATGCAGCAAAAGTGACTGCCTGGCTTCAGGACTAGGTCATAGGAAGCCTTGTAGGTTTTGCTCAGTTTTCTTGGGACACACACTCTGGAGGAAGCAGCGTCTTATGAGAAGTCATACTACAGTGAGACTGTAATGTGAAGAAGCCCAAACCAGCCATAGTACATACGGGACGGCTACATGGAGAGTTCCTCAGGCAGCTCCAGTATTTTGCAGCCATCCCAAACATTGAAGTGAAAAAACCATCTTTCATGTCTAGCTCAGTCTACTGTCAGCTGATTCAAACCGTAATCATCAGCTGATTACAAGTGTATATGAGACCCTCAAGTGAGAATCATCTAAGGGAACCCTACCA
This sequence comes from Heterohyrax brucei, assembly GCA_028571685.1. Classification (NCBI taxonomy): domain Eukaryota; kingdom Metazoa; phylum Chordata; class Mammalia; order Hyracoidea; family Procaviidae; genus Heterohyrax; species Heterohyrax brucei. The sequence continues at coordinate 46,372,031 of CM053160.1, read as the reverse complement.
AGCCACATAACTGTGACAGAGATCATAATAAGTTATTTTAAGCCACTAAGTTTTGGTGTGCTTTCTTTAGCAACACATATCAAAACAGTACATACCATGCATGCAAACACACACACACACACACACATATACACACACCATTGGCATCTAGTCAACTCTGACTATAGGACAGGGTAGAACTGCCCCATAGAGTTTCCAGGAGTATCTGTGATTTCAACTAACTGTTTGGTTAGCGGCCATGGCAGTTAATCACTGCACTGCTAGAGTTTATACTTACTGTATTTATAAATAGCATGTTATAAATACTGTATATAAACTTTCACGATATAAATGATTTCAAATATGACATCATAGTCTATTGCTAATGGTTGCTGGAGGTGGCTCACACAGCTCACAAGAGACTGTTTAGTGCATTTACACAACTTTTCATTCACTGCTGTCACACTGGCAGCTTGAAAATGCCCACAACCAGTGTATTTACACTGCAGCAACTGACAAATGCTGCAACTAAGGGCACCCCCTCAATCAAGTGGTTAAATGTTTAAACATTTACCAGCCACCCATTGTCTGTATCTTCCTTGTTTAACTTTACAGTATCATTTTTAAAAAGGCTACTTATTTAGTTATTTGCTTTTACCATGATTTATTTAAATAATCATCTCTAGTTATGAGTCGGACACGACTCAACGGCAGTAGGTTTGGTTTTGTTATTTTTTTAAGATATCCTTGACGTAGAATTGCTGAATCACAGGGTATACACAGTTAATTTTTTGACAACTGTTACAAGATTATGTACCAGAAATATTGTACCAATTTGTATTCCTCCAGGAATGGGGGTGTTTCCCCATATCCCACTCAGCACTTAACCTGTATTTGGGTTTTTTTTTTTTTTCCTCCAATTGTTTTCTTTAAAGTTGTACTTTAGTTGAAGATCTACAGAATAAACTAGTTTTTCTTAAGCAGTTAGTACACTAACTGTTACGAGCCTTTCCAATCTTTGGCTGAAGGGTGAACCCCAGGAGTTATTTCATTACTGAGCAGAAAGATTGTCCAGAGGCCATACTTGCAGAGTTTCTCCAGCCTCTAGCAGGCCAGCAGTTCTGGCTTTTCCTTTTTGAATTAGAATTTTATTCTGTTTTTCTCCAGCTTTGTCCAGGATCCTCTGTTGCAATGCCAGCCAGAGTAGTCAGCGGTGGTAGCTGAGCATCATCTACTTGCACTGGATTCAGTTTGCTCTCTGGTACTTTTTATCTTAAAATTTTTAAATATATACATGATTCAAAACCCGAAAGCACCTAAAGTACTTGAGAAAAGATCTCCCTTCTATCCTTCCTAGCAATTCCCAGCTTCACAACCCCCTTCCCAAGAATAACTGTATTTGTTAAGAAATTTGCATATTCATTTACAGATGTATATGCATATACAAGTGAATGTAATCCTTTTCTTTCTCTTTTATTCACTAAGATGGTAGCTACTATACACACTTCCCCATCCTGCTTTTATCATTTAACAGTCTAATTTGAAGAGCAGTAATTAAAGAGGAAAACTTGCCTCAGTGTTTTTAATGACTTCATAGTATTCTGTTGACTGGATAAAACATGTTGTTACTAATATTTTACTGTTCCAAATAATATTTGTACATACCTCATTTCACATATATGTGAATCCATCTGTAGGATAAATTTCTAAAAGAAGTGCTTCATCTATGGGTATAATTATCTACAGAGACTAACAAATTGTCTTTTATATAGGCTCTAGGGGTTTATATTCCTATCTCCAATATATGTTTACTTATCTTTGCATCTGCTAATGCGATATGCTGTAAGACTTTTGCTCTTACCATATATTGCAGATTAAAAAAAAGAATCTTATAATTAAAGTATTTTTGTTCCTGTGCTTTTTTATCATTGAATTTTTACATTTTAACTAAATGAAGTGGAATACTATGTTTAAGATCCATTTGTATTTCTTTTTTTTTCCCCTTCTGAGTAAGTGAAAGTGCATAGTCCAGTTGAAATTCGAGTGCCCACCTATGTGCAGCTCCTACTGCTTACCCAGTGACAGCACGCTCTTCCTTTCTGTTCTGTACATGCCATTTTCATTTCTCTTTTGGTTGTAGGTTTTTATTTACTTTGACAAGTTGTTTATTAATGAAATTAGGCCCTTTATCTTCCACAGGATATGTGACAATTATGTGCCAGGTGTTCTGTTGTCTCTTGATTGTTGTCATGAAGGTTACTGCCAAGCAGAAATGCTGAGGTGTTGTTTTGTCAGATTTATAAGTCGTTACTTTTAGAGTTTCTAGATTTTTAAAAGTCATAGTTAGATAGGAGAGTGTCATAGTGTCATAGAGAGTCATTCTTCACCCTGGGAATATAAACACTTTCATTCAGAACTTTATGGTTCGTTTTTATTGTTACTATTTCATTTTTATTATTTTCGTATTTCAATTTCTGATCCATTAGGATCATCATGGTTTGAAGAATCCTATGGTTTCAGCTCTGTTTTTTTGTAGATGTCTGTCTAGAAGTATTTTATTGAATATTCCATCTTTTCCCAGTGATTTGAGATACCACACATATTAAATACTAAATCTGTCTAGGCCCTGATATTGTGTAATTTTAACTATTGTAGTTTAATGGTATATTTCCCTTCTCTTTAGGATTTTCTGGTTATTCTTGTTTGTTTTTCTATATGAATTTTAGAATCACTTTGTCTTATCTTCAAATAATCTATTGGTATTTTTATTTAATTTATTTAGGTATTAAATCAAGAAGAATTTTCATTTTTATGACAGTAATTTTTTTCTAATGAGGAACACATTTTAAGGGAAGTGTTTAAAAGCTTTCTACATCTAGAGCACTAATTTTCCTTATTAAACTTATTCTTAGGTATTTTCCTGTTCTGTTACTAAGGTAAATACCTTCCTTTCTTATATCTACTTGTTTAGATACATGACAGTTATTTCTGTATTTTAATTTTGTACCTAGCCACATTGCTTATAGTTTACAATAATCTTTATTTTCGTATCTTCTTCCAGATACAGAATTATAGTACTTAGAAATAATGATAATTTTACCTCTTCCTTTCTCATTTTTACATTTCTTAATTTCTTTCTCTTGTCTAATTGCTATCTGAGCTGTTGAAACAAGGTTAATTAAAAGTGTTCACCGGAAATGTCTTCTTATATTCCTGACTTTAATGGAAATATTTCTAGTGATTTCTGGTAATTTCCCATTAAGCATGGTACTGGCTTTTGGCTTCAGATAAATTTATTTTCACTTAAAGGAATTACTCATCATTGGTATTTAACTACAGTTTTAAGAATCGGTATTTAATTTTATCACATGCCTTTCAGCATACATGGAGACAGTTACACTTTTTCCCTTTAACCTAGTAATATGTTGAATTTATAAATACAGTGGTCTGATAAATTATCCTTGCTTGCCTACATTTGGTCATGATATGTTTTTTCAAAGTCCTGTTGGATTCTGTTTGCATAAAAGATTTATAAACAAACTGTTTTGTACTATCTTTGTTGAAGTTTGATCCCAAATTTGTTCTTGCTTTACTTGAAAAATTTGAAAGGTTTTCTTCTTTTTCTGTGTTGCTGCTGAATTTGGAATTATATGTTCTTTGAAAGTTTATTAGAACACTCCCATGGAACTGTCTGGGTCTGGTGCTTTGGAGGAGGAGGCAATTCTTTGTTTTTTTTCTTATTCTATAATTCACAGATTTAAATTTTCTCTCTTCTCTAGAGTTAGTTTTGTTAAATTATGTTTTCCTGTCATTTGCTTCCATTAATTTCCAAGATTATTTACATGGATGTGAGCAAATAATCTCTTAAGTCAATATAAAGCAAAAAAAAGACCTAACCCATAGCTGCTGAGTTGATTTCAGCTCATGGTGACCCCATAGGACGGAGTAGTACTGCCCCATAGGATTTCTAAGAAGCACCTGCTGAATTCGATTTGCCAACCTGTTAGCCACTGTAGCTCTTAATCACTATACCAGCAGGGTTTCCTAGGGTTAATCTAGTTCCATTCTTTTTATAGTTGTTTCCTTATTACAATTTCTGTGTCTGTGTATATTGGCAGAAAGCATAGTGGCGTAGTGGTAAAGTGCTACTGCTGCTAACTGAAAAATCAGCATTTGAAATCTGCCAGGTGCTCTTTGGAAACCCTGTGGGGCAATTCTACTCTGTCCTGTAAGGTCACTATGAGCCAAAATCAACTCAACAGCTGTGGGTTTGGTTTGGGGTTTTTTGGTGTATATTTGCTGTTTTCCTTCATTTGTTGTTTTGATTAGGATAGAAAGTAGCCTATTTATTATTTTTCTTAAACGGTCGGCTCCTGGGCTTTTTCATAAGTTTTACTATTTGTATGTATTGTAATTACTTAATTTTCTCTTCCACCTTTATTAATCCTTTTGCTTTCTTTTCCTTAGGCTCGCTTTTTGATATATAAGGCTCTTTAATTCTCTGCCACAGAGTATGCCATTAATATTTCTTACTTATCATTAGTCATTTTATTTATAGTGTCTGAGACTCTGTAGAATTCAATTTTTAGTAGTTAAACCTATCAAAGCATTCTGTGATTTAATGATTTCACATTATTCTGAAAAATGAAGTCCTTCTGCGTCCCTCCTTCAATTAAGAATTGTTTTTCTGCATTCTTTTAATACTTTTATTTTCATCTCACTGGAATTTATTTTTCTTTATTGGGTGAAGTGAGGCATAAATTATTTTTTTCCTAAGTGGATTTCAACCATCTCAACATCACTTTTTAAACAATTTACGTTTTCCTTATGTATTTGACAACTTTTATCATAAATAACTTTTCAAGCTCTATTAAAAAGTCCTGTTGGTCTTTTGGGATTTATAGGTTTATAGAATTAATGTTGGGGTGAATTGAGGTGACATCTGCCAAATATTCAGTCTTCTTCTATAGAGACATGGAATATCCATTTATATCAATCTTCCTCTGTGTTCTTCAGTAGAGTTTTCTCCATTTTGTGTTAGGTTTATTTCAGGGCATTTTATAATATTTGTTAATACTCTTAAGTGAAATTATTTTATTTATGTTTCCTACTTAGTTATTTATAGAAGTCCCTGTGTAGCACAGCTGTTTAAGTGCCTGACTGTGACCTGAAATGCTGGTGGCTTGAACCTACCTACAGTACCTGGGAAACAGCCCTCAGGATCTGCCTCCCAAAGGTCACAGACTTGAAAATCCTCTAGTGCAGTTTTAGTCTGTGCACATGGGGTTGCCGTAGTGGAATCGTATCACTGACAACTAACAACATGTATATTGGAAACTGACTTTTTTTCATGTTAATCCTGTCAAACATGCTTAACTGTCTCCTTATTTATATTAGTTTTTCAGTTGATTCTTTTGGCTATTTTGGATAGATTGTTGTCTCTTCTTTGCCACAATTTTTGGTAGCACCCTTGGAACGTTAGTGTTATTTTTTATGTCTTCACTGGACAGTTGAGCCTGATAAATGAGCTACATTTGAACCTAGATAAGGCTACCCTTTAATTTTATTACTATACCAAATATATTCATAGAATAACTAAATTGCAAAGATATTTATTCCTTAGGTAAAGAGTGCAGCAAAATGACTTCTAAGTCTAAGTGATAGTTCAAGAAATAGAAGAGAGGAGTGACTTTAAGAGCTCTTGTATGGAGGGTAGGAGTGAAAACGGTGTAAGAAAGCTGACATAGAAAGTAGAGGAGAAAATATAATATCTGATTAGGAGAAAAATCGTGATTACAGTGTTGTAGAAGCCAGGGAACATGAGAAGTTTGTAAAGCATAAGATGATCATTGATAACTGGTACCACATAGAAGTAAAAAAAAAAAAATGAGCCAACAAGAAGCCATCTTATTTGTAAATGAGGTTGTTTGTGATCTGCTTTCCTGTCTATCCATCTGCTGCTTCTTAATTGTAGTTCTTAACTATTCTGTGATTTCTTTAGTTTCTATTTTTGTCCAGCTTATCAGTGTGGTGAAAGCAGCAATTAAACCATATTTCTGTTATATAATAAGTCTCACATGGGGTTTTGCAAAATATTAATAGAAACATAAAAATAAAAATGTCAGATTTGTAGAATTGTTTTGCTCTTGTTCGTTTCACTTAAGTGATCTTTAATGGTCTTTCTTTAATAGCAAGTTTATATATGTGTGTATATATACATATTTTTTTTCTTTTTCTTTTTGTAGGTTACTCAGATGAGTCATCCTGACCTGATTCTTTTTCTGATGAAATACCTGATGGCACTGATAGTTGGTATTCCGTCTATTTTTTGGGTTGGAAGCAAGAAAACATGTTTTGAATGGGCCAGTTTTTTCCATGGTCGTAGGAAAAAAGAGTAAGTTGAAATAAAACAAACCTCACATTTACATAAATTTTTGTGTTCTTATTTTAAAATATTTTAGATTTGAGAAAATATTCAAATAAGATTATAACCTTGTAAGCAGCTATTGGTTATGATTGGCATAGTAGCGTGTCTAATGAAGAACTAAAAGCTTATTCTGAGAAAACAGCAGGTAGAAGCAGGGTGGCAATCTTTTTCTGTAGTGCTTCAGAATATCTGAGGGAAGGCCAGTCTTTGTGAAAAAAAACCTAAGTTATAATTTCTTAAAAAACAATGTATTAGCATTCTTACTGTAACCTTCTTGATATTCCTGTGAGGGTTAATGTGTATGACCATTTCTGTTTTACAGGTTAGAAAACAGAAACACAGAGAGAGGTTTAGGTCCCTGGCCAGGGTCACACAGGTATTTAAAGTTAAGAGTGAGATTAAACTTCTATTTACTGATTGACCATTGTTCTTTCAACTATACAAAAAAAAAAAAAAAAAAAAATCATTAAAGAGATACAGTTTTATCCCATTCTGATGGTAGTGTATGTTAAAGCCAAAATAGAAAAATGACAATAGTGGATAAAATGAGATGTGTTGAAGAAGTAAGCACTCACTCATCGATGCCACAAAATTTGGAAGACAGTTACCTGGCCAGCCAACTAAATGAGATCCACATTCATGCCTATTCCCAAGAAAAGTAATCCATCTGAGTACAGAAATTATCAAACAATATCATCAATATTATGTGTAAGTATAATTTTGCTGAAGATCATTCAAAAGTGACTGTAGCTGTATATTGACTGTGAGCTACTAGAAATTCAAGTCAGATTCAAAAGAAGATGTGGAACCAGGCATATCATTGCTGATGTCAGACGGATCTTGGCTGAAAGCAGAGAATACCAGAAAGATGTTTACCTGTGTTTTATTGATTATGCAAAACTATTCAGCTATGTGGATTATAACAAATTATGACTAACATTACAGAGAATGGGAATTCAAGAACATTTCTTTGTGCTCATGAGGAATCTCTACATGGATGAAGAGGCAGTCATGGAAACAGAACAAAGGAACACTGTGTGGTTTAAAGTCAAGAAACGTGTGCATCAGGATTGCATCTTTTTACCATCCCTTTTCAGTCTGTATGCCAAGCAAATGATCTGTAGAAGCTGAACTATATGAAAAAGAACAAGGCATCAACGTTGGAGGAAGACTCATTAATAACCTGTGTTATACAGATGACACAATCTTGCTTGCTAAATGTAAAGAGGGTTTGAATAGTTACTGATAAAGATTTTACAGTGTTCAATATGGATTGCACCTCAACATCAAGAAAACAAAAATCTTCACAACTGGACCAGTAAACAACATCGTGATAAATGGAGAAAGGATTAAGGTTGTCGTGGATTTCATTTTACTTGATTCCACAGTCAACACCTATGAAAGCAGCAGAGAAGAAATCAAAAGACCTCTTTAAAGTGTTGAAAATTAAAGATATCACCTTGAAATATAAAGTGCTCTTGACCTAAGCTGTGGTATTTTCAGTCACATCATATGCATGTGATAGCTGCACAACGAACAAGAAGACAGAAGAGTTCATGTCTTTGAATTGTAGTGTTTGAGAAGAATATTGAATGCACCAAAGAACAAACATCTGTCCTGGAAGAAATACAACCAGAGTGCTCATTGGAAGAAAGGGTCGCCAGACTGCATCTTACATAATTTGGACATGTTATCAGAGGGATCAGTCCCTATAGAAGAATATCGTGCTTGGCAGAGTGGAGAGTCAGCAAAAAGAAGACCCTTAAACAAGATGGACTGATACTGGCTGCATCAGTGGGCTTAAGCATAAAAATGGTTGTGGGTATGGTGCGGGACCGTTCAGTGCTTCATTCTGTTGTGCGTAGGTTCGATATGAGTCAGAACTGACATGACGGCACCTGATAACAACACAACAACAAAGAAAGTAATTCCTAACTGAATGTCATGGCAAAATATGAGACTTGCTGAGAAAATCATTTGAAAAAATATTAAGGAATCTTAATTTCATGAATTCCTAATTCATCATACAAATAAAAAAACCTGAAATATTCACAAAGGAAGACATGATTTCAATTTTTTTTACTTATGCAAGTCTCATATAAATAGTATCTAAATTGGCATAAATTCTGTTATGGAGTTAATGTCCTTATGGTTTTACTTAACGTAGTATCTTCTAAGGGCTTTGGGAAATATAGTCTATAAAGCTTCTTGTATGTAAAATGTCATATTGTATATGGATCAGTTTGTTTTCTTATATGATATAGAGTTCCTTTAGTTTTTGCCTCATAAACAAAATCTGTATTTATTAGAACACCAGTAATAAGCAGTATCTGTTATACATTGGGGTAGTGCAAATGGTTAATGCTCTTGGCTGCTAAGAGATTGGATGTTTGGATTCCCCTGGAGGTACTTGGAAGAAAGACTTGTCTGTCTGCTTCCAAAAATCATCCATAGTAAACCCTATGGAACACAGTTCTACCCTGATGCACATGAGGTCTTCAGGAGCTGAAATCAACTCAGCAGCTGGTTAGTTTTGGTCACACAGATTTGATTGACATCAGAGATAAAAAGATCACAGATTTAAGATATACATTTCTTATTACAGTATCTGAGACTGTGGCCAGTGATATCAGCTAATGCATTTTTCTCCTTAAAATATAGCTTTATAGGATGCGGTCAGGCAACTGCCAAAAAAAGAAAAGAAATTTATTTCTGAGGCATTTATTCATTAAGAAAGGCTTTACTAAATGCTTACTATGTGCCATAAAAGGAGTCTTGGTGGTGTAATGGTTAAATCCTCAGCTAACCAAAAGGTCACTCTGCAGGAGAAAGATGTGGCAATTGGCTGGCTTCTGTAGAGATCACAGGCTTGCCAAAACTATGGGCAGTTACCCTGTGTCTTACGGGGTAGCTTTGAGTCAGAATCAGTTCCACTGCAACAAGTCTAGTTTTGGTTTGGATGTGCCATAAATTGTTCTAGGATACCAGGAATTAAATAGCAAGCAAAACAAGCTAAGTCCCAGCTTCCATGGAGGGTCTTTCCTTACAAGATTTAGTGTAATTTATCAGTGTATTCTTTGAAATTATTTTGTTTTATTTTTAATCACAATAAAACATGATGTTGACAAAATGGCTTGAATTAAACAACCTTGGGTACCTCTGGGCCGTAGACAAACAGTTCTATAACAGAATCGTGTTAGAAATTCCAGATGGAGCTAAACCCAGGCTACCTTTCTAGGGATCCATCCTACCTGTTGGTGGGGTGGGTGGAGAAAGATCCTGGCTAGGTAGTTAAAAACCAGAACAGCCATCATTCTATCTGTAACTCTGGAACCCCAGCCAACAAAATCATTGTGATCTTCCAAGCCAGGACTGCTCCCTGGACTTGCTTAGCAGGTCCTTATTCTGGAACTTGATTATGAGTATCTAGTGGCTTGATCTAGACTTTATCAGGTTTAGCCTAGGAGAAATGCCTATAAAGTAATCATAATAATGGTTCTCAATTTACTGAGCACGTTTGATATTCCAAACACTGTTGGAAGCACTTTGTTGTTAGCTGCCCTCAAATCAGCCCCTGACTCATGACAACCGTATGCAATATGGAAAGAAATACTGCCTGGTCCTGTGCCATTCCCATGATCAGTTACAAATGAGACCCTTGTGAACCATAAGGTTCTTGTTCACTGATTTGTTGAAGTAGATCTCTAGGCCTTTCTTCCTAGTCCACCTTAGTCTGGAAGCTCTGATGTAACCTGTTTGGCATCATAGCAACATGCATGCCTCAACTGACAGATGGATAGTGACTGTGCAAGAGCTGCTTTGGCCAGGAAGCAACTGCAGGCGTTCCTAACGGAAGGTGAAAATTCTGCTACTGAACCACCACTGCCCCCATCTCAGCACTTTTCATGTTAGTTAAATCATTCAATTTTCTTAACTTTGTGAGAGACATCATCGTTTTATGTATAAGGAAACTGAGACAGTCAAGATTATACAGCTACTGAATGCTAACCTGACTCTAGAGCTTTGCTCTTAACCACTCTATTGTACTACATTATAAAGAGACTGGCTTCTGTTACTAATGTTGCTAATTGAATTAATGTTCTGTGTCTAAGTGAAGCTGCTTAATGCTTATGCCAGTAATTCTGACACTGCTTGGTTTTAGAAGTCCTCCTTTCGAATTCCCTGAGTTAAAATAATTTCTCTCTCTGTTTTCCTGTCTGTAAAGTGATGGAACAAACCTTTACATTTGAAGGAAGAGTAATTTTTCAAACAACCAGCCATCAGCTAGAACCAAATTTGGAAAATAAAGTCAGTAATCAAGATAGATTTTATTGAAGTGAAGAGAGGTTATTCTATTTCGAATGTCTCTTTCTTTGCAGTGCCTCAGATGTCTGTCTTACATCTGATTACTACTTGGACTTGGTTGGAGTGTAGGGGTAGGTGGATGGAGAGGTACAAATATCTTGTGTTTTCACTAATTATTTTGATTTTTTTCTTCTATCTAGTTTTTGACACTGTTTTCAGAATATACATAAGTATCATGTTTTATTACTACTTTATAATTAGCTTCTAAGCTAAATAAACTCAGGTTTGATTCCTGATTACTGGTTTTGTGTTTCATTTTGGAAAATACTTTAATCTCTTAGAACCTCAGTTTCTGTGTCTATGAAGTGACTATCACAATGTCTATTATGAATAGGTATCTAATATCCTTTTAAAGAGCCCTGACAGTGCAACGATTAAGTACTTGGCTGCTAGCCGAAAGGTTGGCAGTTTGAACCCACCAGCCACTCTGAGGGAGAAAGATGTAGCAGTCTGTTTTTATAATGATTACAGCCTTGGCGAGTGATAGAAGCTCCATAGACATCCACACTTCCTGAGGGACAGAGTTACTAAGATGAAGGCTAAAGGTTGTGGTCTTAGGGGACACCTGGTCAATTGGTATAACCTGGTTCATGAAGAAAATGTACTGTATCCAACTCTTGTGAGTAGTATTTGGGATCTTAAAAGTCTGCGAGCAGCTGTCTAAGATCCATCTGCTGGTCCCCTTCCATCCAAAGTAAAGGAGAAGGAGGAATTATTAGTCCAAAGGACTAATTGGCCATGTGAAGCACAGCCTCCGCTAGCCCAAACCCAGAACAACTAAATGGTGTCTGGCTACCAACAACAACCACTCTGATGGGGATTTCAATAGAGGTTCCCAAACAGAGCAGGAGAAAAATGTAGAACAAAATTCAAAATCACAAAGTGCTTACTAGTGTGACAGAAACTAAAGAAACCCTGATAACATGGCCTCTGGACACTCTTTTAACTGAGAACCAAAGTCACTTCTGAAGTTCTTTCAGCCGAAGATTAGAGAGGTCAATAAAACAGTAACACACGTGAGGGACATGCTTCATAGTTCAATCATATATATAGGACTAAATGGGCACACTTGCCCCAAAGCAAAGAACATAGGAAGGGCTAGAAAAACTGTACAAATGAAAACAAAGAACCTGAGATGAAGAAGGGGAAAGTGTTGACACACCACAGAGTTGGCAACCAGTGTCACAGAACAATTTGGGTAATTAGTTGTTGAATGAGAAACTAATTTGCTCTCTAACACACACACAAAAGGTTATAGCCTTAGAAACCCTGTAGGGTAGTTCTACTCTGTTGTATAGGATCACTGTTCGTGGATTGAATTGTGTTCCCCCAGAGTGTGTGTCAGCTTGGCTAGCTCATGATTCCCAGTATTGTATGAGTGGCTACTATTTTATCATTTAGTGTGATGTAAATCCTACCCCTATGATGTTAATGAGGTGGGATTATCAGATGTTATATTAATGAGGCAGAAATCAGTTTACAAGATAGGTTATATTTTGAGTCAGTCTCTTTTGAGATGTCTTTTTAATATGAGACAGAGGGACCTCATACCACCAAGAAAGCAGCACTGGGAGCAGACAGCATTCTTTGGACCCAGGGTTCCTGGGCTGAGAAGCTCCTAAACCAAGGGAATATTAATAACAAAGACCTTCCCTTAAAACTGACAGAAAAAGAAGTCTTTCCCTAGAGCTGGCAGCTGAATGTAGACTCGTAAACTGTATGAGAATAAATTTCCTCTTTGTTAAAGCCATCTGCTAACGGTGTTTCTGTTAAAGCAGCACCAGATGACAAAGATGAATCTTTGTGAGTCAGAATCAAATGGGGGGCAACAGGTTGTAATATCCTTTTAGAAATAATGTTAATCTCCATAATAACATTATTAAAAGGGATTAAAGGAAAATGTGTATGAAATAACTAGAACAATGCAGGTATTCAGCAAATGTTAGTTTTTTTTCTTCAGAATTAAAAACAACATCAGCAATAACAACAGTCCTTTTGTAATTTGAAAACTTAGATGTATGCACTATTTCACAACTTTGTAACCCAGTCTTTACATGGTGGAATTCTTGTTGTTGTTGTTGATGAATTTATCTTATTTTAACTTTAACTCTGATCCTCACAGTCACTTATTAAGACAAACCAAGACACTGACCTTTATAACCATTTAGTTGATTCTTTTATTAATTGCATTACTGCTTTGTTCATCATCAGCAACTGCTACCTGCTTTTAACCCCTTCATAACAGTTAAATGCATTTACTGATGATAATTCATCCCCTTAATTTATTTTCCTAAGGCTTTAGTATGTCCAGGACTTAAATGTATACTTGTTTACCTTGATTTTGTTTGTGTTTTGCTCCAAGTTATGACCACTTTTTATTCCAGCACTAGGCAGCTTCTACCAAAAGAAATAAACTTTTAACTTTAAATGACTGTTCTTAAAAGTTAAGAAATGTTACATCTATGCTGTAAAGATGTTTCCACTACTATAAACCATGAAAGAAAACAATGTCTCTGCTTTATAGTAAAATCTGTATAATTTTGATGTCCTTGTGAATTTTTTCAGCTGAAAAGAAGCTTTCAGGAATTTGCATACTTTCGTTTTAGAGATGAGGAAAATGAAGGAAAAGGGGGATAAGATCACATATTTACTGACAGATTAGATTAGAAAATCTGACTTCCTTCACTGGCCTCTCACCATAACACCCTGGGGGTCAGGTTGGCCTGAATTTGTTATGTTCTTTCCTTTGTCAACAATTGTAGTTTATGTAAGTCCTAAAGACCTGGTTCAGAGAGCAAGTAATCTCAAGAATAGCCTCAATATTGTACACAATATTGTTTATTGGTTTACAGAGCATACTAAGTCTGTATCTTAATCCTAGTATTTTGTTGTCTAGAATAGTGAATGAGAGCCGACAGATACTCCAGGAACCTGATTTCGCTCAGTCCCTCCTGAGAGATCCAAATACTCCTATTATAAGAAAATCAAGAGGAACATCCACTCAAGGAACATCCACACATGCTTCTTCGACTCAGCTGGCTATGGTGGATGACCAGAGAAGCAAAGCAGGTAGTGTCCACAGCAAAGTGAGCAGCTACCATGGCAGCCTCCACAGATCACGTGATGGCAGGTGAGTTTTATTACTACCTTACTTTATTTCACATGGTGAATTATGGTCAAACAGCTTAAGAAAGAAAAGTAGCCAGTTCTGAAAGAGAAGTTAACCATTGTTCCTTTTGCTAGGTGGAGTTGCTCCAGATTATGGTCAGACTTGAATACCTGTTGTTTACAACGTAAAGTAATAGTATGGAGGAGGGAGTGATTAATTCTTTGGGGATGAGATTGGGTCAGAGAAAGCTTCATAGAAAGAATGTGTAAAGGAGGTCTGGCTGTGGCTTCTTGTTAGATTGGAGGGTTGAGACTCTGCAGTAATTCAGTTGGCAGATGATGAAGTCTTATTGGAAAGTAGTGGCAGTGGGAAGAGGCAAATAGCTGATTGATATTTAGAAAGAAGAAATGATAGCAGTTGGTGACTGATTAATGTTAGCAGTTGGAGAAAAGAGAGATGCACAAGATTTTTTCTCTTATTAAGATTTCTATTTTGGGAAACTGAAAGAATGAAAATTCTGATGCCTAAAATGGGATATACTTCTGTTTATTTTAAAACAGTTGTTTCTGTAACTGTGTTGTATCCTGCCAGTCTCACTCCAGTCTTTTTGTCACTCCTCTCACTGTCCTCCTAATGTAGGATGTGATTCTTGTACTTACTTTTTGCTAACTTGGTAAGCTATCCTGTGTAAAAAGCGGCAACTTTTCTTCTATCAATTGCCTTTTACCAATTTTTTTCTTGCCAGATTTTTAAAAATGAATATTTTTCAGTCACTGTTTTTACTTCCTTTTTAGCTGTCTATCCTTCATGCCTTATAAATTGAGTCATTTTCTTCTCTTTTCCCTTCTGACATTTACGAGTGACCTCTTTTTAGCCACATTTAAAGATCTTTGATCTTCCCTGCTTGCTTTCCTTCCACTCAGCACTCCTCTATGAGAGCCATTATTCTAAATATGAAGGACACAGAGATGGAAAAAAGGACATATAAGCAGTCAGTTATGATTAATAGGTGTAATATAATGATATACAGAGTGTTTGGGGATGCTAGAGAAGAAAATCATCTAACTCATTATGGAAAGTCAGTGAAAATACCACAAGATTTCTACTTTGACTCAGATTTGGAGGAGGCAATGTGATATTAAAGACAAGGAAACATATCCACATGTAAGGAGGAAAAGCAGGCAGTTAGAAACCAGGGATTGTCTGCAACATAGGATAATGTTGTTACTAAGTGCCAGTAAGTCAGTTCTGACTTATAGCAACCCTACATACAAGGTCTGACAATTAAGTTTGCAAACTCATCGTAGAAAAAGTGCTACATACCTCGTTGCTGAACATCACTATGGTCACCTTTGAAGTACTCCCCTTGGGAAGCTGTGCCTAGTTCACCCTTCAAAGCTATTCTGAAACTCTGAAATGGCATCAGAACTGTCATTGTATTACCTTTGATGTCCTGAATGTCATCAAAATGTCTTCCTTTCACTATTTCCTTTGTCTTGGGTAAAGAAAAAAGTAATCGGGGGCCATATCAGTTGAGTAGGGAGGGTGTTCCAATACAGTTATTTGTTTACTGGCTAAAAACTCCGTCACAGACAACTATACAATTACAATTAAGTTTGCGAACTTGCCACCATGCCACTGTGCAACAGCCATTCCAGAAAGAGTTCCAAAATTGTTTTGAAGGGTGGACTAGGTGCTGTCATTGGTGTATAGCTTCCCAATAGAAGCACTTCAAAGGCGACCATAGACTGTAGTAATACTCAACAATGAAATAGGCAGCACTTAAAACAATTAAGTTTGTGGACTTCATTGTGGACCTCATACAACAGAATAAAACACCATCATCACAGTTGTCATTATGCTTAAGCCCATTGTTAAAGCCATTGATGCATCTCACTGAGGCTCTTCCTCTTTTTCACCCACCTTAGAGTTTACCAAGCATGGTGTCTGTCTCTAGGGACTGATCCCATCTGATACCATGTCCAAAGTATGTGACACATAGTCTTGTCACCCTTCTTTCTAAGGAAGCTTCTAGCTGTACTTCTTCCAAGACAGAATTGTTGTTTCTTTTGGCAACCTGTGGTATGTTCAATATTGTTCTCCAGTATCACAATTCAAGGTGTCAATTCTTTAGTCTTTTTATTCATCATCCAGCTTTCACATGCGTAGGATTCAACTGAAAACACTGTGGCTTAGGTCAGGTGTGCCTGAGTCCTCTTAAGTGACATTTTTCCTTTTCAACACTTTAAAAAGGTCTTTTGCAGCCAGTTTGCCCAACGCAAGGTGTCATTTGATTTCTTAACTGCTGTTTCCATCAGTGTTGATTATAGATCCAAGTAAATGAAATCCTTGACAACTTCAATCTTGTCTCCATTTACCATGATGTTGCTCATGGGTTCAGTCATGAGGATTTTTGTTTTCTTTATGTTGAGATGTAATCCATACTGAAGGCTTCAAGGGCTTCAAGGCCTCTTCACTTTCAACAAGCAGCACTGTGTCATCTGCATAACTCAGGCTGTTAATGTGTCTTCCTCTAATCTTGATGCCCTGTTTTTCACATAGTCCAGCTGCTCGAATTATTTACTCAGTATACACATTGAGTAAGTATGGTGAGAGAATACGCCACTGACACACACCTTTCCTGTCTGTAAACCACTCAGTATCCCCTTGTTCTAGTCTAACAACTGTCTCTTGATCTAGGTGTAGCTTTCTCATGAGCACAATTAAGTATTCTGAAATTCTCATTCTTTGCAATGTGATTCATAATTTGTTATAATCCACACAGCCAAATGGCTTTGCATAGTCAATAATAGAGAGGTAAACATCTTTCCAGTATTCTCTGCTTTCAGCCAGAATCTATCTGATATCAGCAATGATTCCCTGCTTCCTCATCCTATTCTGAATCTGCCTTGAATTTTGGCAGTTCCCTGTTGATACACTGCTGCAGCTACTTTTGAATGATCTTCAGCAACATTTAACTTGCATGTGGTATTAATGATACTGTTCAATGATTTCTGCATTTGGTTGGAATCATCCTTCTTGGGAATAGGCATAAATATAGATCTCTTCCAGACAATTGGCCAGGTAGCTGTCTTCCAGATTTCTTGGCATAGATGAGTACTTGCATCTGTTTGTTGAAACAAGGTGGAAGGAATCTGCAAAGATAGGATGTAGAACTGGACAATTACACAGGAAGAAGCCACAGAAAGGAGTTTGTATTTTTCCATGCAGATAATGAGGAACTATTAAAGAACTTAAGGCATTGGAGTAATAAAATCAGATTCTTACTTTAGAAAAATCCCTTTGCCATCAACATAGGAGTGAATAAATTATAGATAAGACAAGTTAGGAAGTTTTTACAATAAATTAGGGGTCCTAACTTAAGACACTGATAAGGAAAGAGGGAAGTAGAGAGTCATTTAGAATGTACTTTGTCACTCACCACTCTCCACAAATGCTGAGTGGTGTTTGACATTTGACATTACTGTCTTGACCTCTTCAGTAATAGATTGACCGGTTATTTGTAGTACAGCTCCTCTGTATGTGCCATTCTGTATGTACATAGATATATAGAAGAAAGATAACATGTAAATCATGCATTCTAGGAACATATAACCTTTTAGGAAATATGAAACAATAATAGTGTAAGCCAATATGTAATTAGAACAGTAGAGCTGGAGAACAAAGCTGTTGTAGAAATTCAGGACAGGGAAAGGTCAGTGAGGGTTCGGCTGAGCCATTAAAAATAGAGGAGTAGGAGGAGCCAACATGGCACTACAGGCAGAAGCAACATGCTATCCCTCTACAGCGTAGACCCAAAAAACAAAGTAAAACAGATAACAGGCGTCCATCCTGAAACCCTAAGCATCAAATGAAGGAATCAAGAACTTGATCAAGCACCAATGGAGTAAGAAACTGACAGAGAACAGAGAATGAGAAGAGTTACAGAGCAGAGGTCCCCTATCAGCTAATGTGATGTAGACTTGCTGTCTTGGACTATAGCCACCAGGGAACACAGATAGGGAGTGTGGAAAGTCAACTTCATGGACTTCCTAACAAGAGTTAAAGCACTGAGTAACCAGGGATACATGCCTTCCTACCCTCTGCCTTCCCTCTATGTGGCCTCGGCTTTCCAGTGGGCCGTGGTCGCTTAGCTGGAGAGACACCAGTTCACAGCTGCCTGGGTCTGCCCCACCCCCACCAGATGGCTCCTTCAGCATCATTTTTTGTGTTAGACTTTTGATACATTTTGGGGACTTTTTTGTTGCTTCTCTCTTTTATTCTTCCTTCTTTTTCTTTCACCCGCCCAGTTAGCCCTGTGTGCCATCCACTCCCCTTTATGACAGGCTGTGATTTATTTGCTTTGTTCTTTTTTTTGTCCTGTTTCATCTCTCTCTCTCCTTTCCTTTGCCCTGCCCATCTAACCTCATGCCCCACCCCCATTTCTTGGCAGGCTGTGTTATGCCACTAGTCTAGAGAGCCCCTGGCACATGGCCTGCCTGGATCTGTGCTATCCAACAGGCTGGTTCCCTCAGTACCATAGTTTTAATTCTTCTTTATATTTCCCATCTAGGCCCTGTGCTACCTCTGCCTATTCCTGATAGAACATACTGTGCCACCTGGCGAGAGAGACATAAGCTCACTGCTACCCCATTTACACTCCACCCCAAATGGCCAGCTCCTCCCACACCATGTCTGTATTTTCTTATTGTTTTAAATTATTGTTTATTTTGTTTCCTGATTGGTTGTATTTGTCTCCCTTTTCCTCCCTCTGTCCTTTGTCCCTCCTACCTAGCACCATGTGCCACCCATGCCCCTTCTTGACAGGCCGAGACACACTGCTCAACTAGAGAACCGTTGGCATACAGCCTTAGCAACTCTGCTCCACCCCACCTGCCAGATCCTACCATGCTGCCATTTTAGTTTGTTCTTTTTGCTTTTGTTTTTCCCTCTTCTTTCTCTGCTTTCACTCATGTACTTAGTTCCTCACATTGTATCCTCTTCTTTCCCTCCTGCCAATTTTCACCATACACTGAGAATCATGCCTCCAAGCAACATCAGTGCAATCACCTGGACTTCAACCTGCTCTGCCCCCAGCCCAGCACTATCTGCTCCGTTTCATGCTGCAGGCTACCCTTGCCTGCCCCTCCACTCCCCACTGGACCTGCCCTGCTGCACCATGGCTAAGTGACTGGCCTCACCCAGCTGGACTAGGTTGGAAAGAAGTCTGGTGCCCACAGGCAAGCAACAAAGCATGCCAGCCCATGTTCTCAGAAATAACCAAGTAAAACTAAAAAGAAGAATGAAGTGATCAAATCTACAGTCAGTAAATGAAAAAAAATACTCTCTGAATGTCCTGAAGACAGAAAACAATATCAGCATATAACAAAACAGGAGAGGATGTCTCAAGAAAGTGACTAAAATAAAATACCAAATGATGCTCTGCAAGAAGAAATGGCACTGCAACTACCTCACCCAAAACCAAATCAAACCCATTGTCTTTGAGTCAATTCTGACTCATAGTGACCCTGTAGTTCAAAGTAGAACTGCCCCATAGAATTTCAAATTTCAAATGTGAACTGCTGACTTTTGATTAGCAGATGTAGCACTTAACCACTATGACACCAGGGTTTCCTGGAACTGCCTGACAGAATTTAAAACTCTAATATTCAGAGTTCCTGAACAAATTGCAAAAATGAGACTGCAGGCAAAAATAAGGGAAAAAATCGACAAAAACTAACTCAAAAATGGATCAAAGACCTAAATATAAAATCTAAAACAGTAAAATAAGGACAATTCTGGGAGCCCTAATACAACATATAAACAGACTACAAAACATTGCTAACAGTGTACAAATCCTAGAAAAGAAAGTAGATAACTGGGAACTCCTAAAAATCAAACACTTTTCCTAATCTAGAGACTTTACCAAAAGAGTAAAAAGACTACTTCCAGACTAGGGAAAAAGTTTTGGCTACTACAAATCCTGTCAGTGTCTGTTCTCTATTATCTACAAAGTATTGATATAAAACCTCAGCATAAAAAGACAAATAACACCAGTAAACTTTGTGGAAAGGATATAACCAGGTGACTTACAAAGAAAGACATCCAGGGAGCTAAGAGTTACATGAGGAAAGCTGACAATCATCAGCCTTTAGAGAGGTCCAAATCAAAACTATGAGATACCATCTCACCCTGCCCAACAAGGTTGGCATTGATCCAAAAAACACAAAATACTAAGTATTGGAGAAGCTGTGGAGAGACTGGAACACTTTTACATTGCTAGTGGGAATGTACAGTGGTACAATGACTTGGGAAATTGATTTAGTGCTTCCTTTATTTTTTTTAATTATAACTGAGTGAAAATGTACATTCCCATATAAATTTACATACCCACCTATATGCAGCTTCCACTGCTCTCCCTGCCTGGTGACAGCACACTATTCCTCTCTGCTCCATATGTGTCTGATCCTAAGAGTCTCCTTACCCTCCTCTCCACCCGCTCCCCTTACTCCAGCCAGAGGTCAGCAGGAATGATGTCCTATAGATGCTTAGAACCATAAAGTGCATCCAATATATGGTCACTCTGCATCGCCAAGTCCAATCCATTCATGTCCAAAGAGTGGACCTTCATTATGATCCATGGGCAAGGGCAGCATCAGGGCCAGGGGCCATGCTCCCAGGGGAATCCTGAAGCCGCTGGGCCATCAGTTGTGGTCCTTTAGTGGAGATCTCAGGGTGCACCCCTTTTTATTCTTGTGTTGCTAGTGAGACTCAACTTAGTGATCTCCATCGTGACTATCACTGGTGGTGGCCGGACACCATCCAGTTCTCCCAGTTCCAAGTCTATGTAGGCACTCATTCATGTGGGTCTTTCTGTCTTCTGGGTTAATCTTTACCCCGTATCATTTTGATCCTCGGTGAGCATCCGTTCCTGCTGAGTTGGGACCATTTGCTGTGCCCTCAGATGGGAGCTTGGCAGCTTTTAAGACCTCAGACACCACTCACCAATGTGGGGTGCAGAGACCCCTCATAGGAAAATGCTCATTGTGCCGATTGGCCTAGATTTTGCCTAAGAGCAGGGTCTCCTGCCCCCTGCCCCAGCTACTCTGTCCTTGCAATATTGGGTTAAGATAGAAGGAGTAGTCAAGTTATGCTGAAGTCCACTTAATATTGTTCTTGTTTCTAATGTGTGCTATCACCGATTTCACCCAACCAAATTTCTACCAACAATCTAAACCCTCCCCTCCTTGTCCCTCCCTCCCTCCCCTCCCTTGCAGCTGTCAAAGAGTCTTTTCTTGTATACATAAGTCTGGTTTTGAGTTCTTATCATAGGGGTCTCATACAATATTTGTCCTTTTGTGGCTGACTACTTTCACTCAGCATAATGTTTTCCAGTTGAAACCAGGTTATAAGATGTTTCCTGGAATCATCATTATACTTTATCATTGCATAGTGCTCTATTGAGTATATATACCATAGTTTACCTATCCATTCCTCTGTTCTTGGGCATCTGGGTTGATTCCATCTTTTTGCTGTTGTGGACTGTGCTGCAATAAGCATTCTTGTGCATGTGTCCATTGATGTGAATGGCCTTGATTCTGTAGGATATATTCCAAGTAGTGGAATTACTGGGTCAGTGGTATATGGATATCCATTTTTTTAAGGAAGCGCCAGATTGCTTTCCAAAGAGGCTGAACCATTTTGCAACGCCACCAACAGTGTAGGAGAGTTCCACTTTCTCTGCAGCCTCTTCAGCATTTGTTGTTTTTTGTTGGAGTGGAATGATATCTCATTGTAGTTTTCATTTGAATTTCTTTAATAACTAAAGATTGTGAACATGTCCGCATGTGTTTTTTGGCTGCCTGGATCTCCTCTTTAGAGAAACATATGTCCATCCCATTTGCCCATCGCTTAGTTGGATGATTTATCTTTTTCTTAATGATATTTTGTAGTACCTTATAGATTATGGAGATCAGGCATTGGTCTCACATAGAGTTGCCAAATATTTTTTCCCATTCTGTGGGTGTTTTTTTAATTCTATTATAAAGTCTTTGGATGAGCAAAAGTGTTTGATTCTTAATAGTTCCCATTTATCTATTTTCTCTTCTGTTGATTGAGGTAATTCAGTGGTATGGATTTTGTTGAGAATTGCATTATATCCTAACACATGGTCAATTCTGGAGATGTTCCATGTGCACTGGAGAAGAAGTTGTAGCTGTCCGCTGATGAGTAGAAAGTTCTGTATATATCAGTGAGGTTTAGTTGGTTAATTGTGGCAGTAAGGTCTTCTGTATCTTTACTGAGATTTTTTTTCTAGATGATCTGTCCAGTATTCAGAGTGGAGTGTTGAAGTCTCCCACTATTATTGTGGAATGATCTAACTCTTTTGTAGAGTAGTCAGTGTCTCTTTTATGTATTTAGGTGCTCTGATATTAGGTGCATATATATATATAATATAGTTAAGTCTTGCTTGTGTACTGAACTGTTCAGCAATATATAGTGTCCATCTTTGTCCACAATGGTGGAATTTACATTAAAATTGATTTTGTCTGAGATTAGAATTGCCACCCCTGCTCTTCTTCGTTCATTGTTAGCTTGATATATACTCTTGCATCCTTTAATTTTCAGTTTATTCCTATCTTTAGGTCTCAAGTGAGTTTCTTGTAGACAACATATGGATGGGTCATGTCTTTTGATCCAAGATATCACTCAAAGTCTCTTTACTGGAGCATTCAGTCCATTCACATTCAATGTCATTATTGATAGGTATGTGTTCACTGCTCCCATTGTGATATGTTTATTTTTGTGTTGATGTTTTCTCTGTTGTTCTTATTAGTCTGTTCTGGGACATTCTTTTTTGTGAGTTGATTTTTCACGTTTTTCAGAGCTGGTTTTGTAGTTGTTGAGACTCCTGTATTACATTTCTTGAAATGGTGATACATCTTTGTTGTGCTTTATAGCTGCCTCTGTGATCCCCCTTAATAAACTATATATAAACCCAATTTTAATTACTACCAGTCTTGTCATCTTCCTCTCCATCTGGAAGGACTATAACGGCTGTAGTACATCCCTCTTTTTAATTTGATGGCATGATAGTTTTCGTGATAATCACTGGATTGTTTCTTTCAGTTTTAAAGCTGTGATTGAATTTGGAGCCTTCCCTAACTGAGTAGAATTCTGAGTAATGTGTCATTCTAAAATATAAAGTTAGTGGTTTTGTTTTTCTAAGCCAAAGCCAAGAACTTCTTTCAGTAGTTCTTGTAGTTTTGGTTTGGTTTTTACAAAGTCTCTGAGTTTCTGTTTATCTGGGAATGTCTTAATTTCATTTTCTGATTTGAAACATAGTTTTGCAGGATATATGATTCTTGGTTGGAAGTTCTTCTCCTTCAAGACTTTGAATGTGTCATGCCACATTCTCCATTCCAGCATGGTTTCTGCTGAGAAATCTGACAAAAGCCTACAGGGTTTCCCTCTAAATTTTAGCTTTGTTTTGAGTCTTGCTGCCTTTAAGAGTTGTTGCTTATGTTTCATTTTGTTAAGCTTGATTATAATATGTGTTGGAGTCTTTCTTTTGAGATCTATATTGGGTGGCATACAGTATGCATCTGGGATATCTATATTCTCTTCCTTCACGATTTCTGGGAAGTTTTCTTTCAGCAGCTCGGCAACAATACTCTCTGTGTTCTCAGGTGTCTCATCCTGTTCAGGGACTCCAATTAATCCATGACTGTTCCTCATAATTGAGTCCCACATTGTTCTTAATGCTTCTTCACTTTTCTTGTTTCTTTTTTCTGATTTCTGCTCATAGACGCTGGCGTCAGTAGCTCTGTTTTCCAAGTCAGAAATTCATTTTTCCATTTGTTCCATTCTGTTTTCTTGGCTTTGCATGGAAGTTTCTGTGTCTTTGATTTTCTTCTTGATCTGTTGGATGTCAGAGTACTGGTGTTCCATCAGATCGAACAGCTTGCTTAATTTCTCCTTTTGTTCTGCTGCATTTTGTATAAGACCTACAAGGTCTCTGTATATAATCCTTATTCACCTTCTGATGATTTCAGAAAAGTTTCTTCATCCGGAAAACTCCTTGGTTGTTTTGTTTGGGAGCCTTCTGAGGCCATGAGTGATGTCTTGTATGCCCCAGGCATCTGTTGCTTTTTGGGTTTCATGTGAGTGAGTAGAGGATGGGAGAGATACTGTGACAATGGACTGCACATGTTTCTCTAGGCTGTCTTAAAATGTAAAACAAAAAGTATCTGAACACTTCCCAAATCAGTCAGGTTTTCAGGTGTAGAGATCCCTCTTCCCAAATGGCAAAGTAAGCACCTCTATATCCAGCCCTAGATGATACAAACTAGTTGAAAATACAGCAATGCTAGTGCTCTGTTGCCCTCTGCTAACAGGGCCCAGCCTTAGGCGACACTGTGTAAACTACTGCTTTTCTGTTAGAAAAGCGCTCTCCTGTGGGCAGGCTCTGAATCCCAAGCTAATAATTAGGTCCAGCTATGGACACTGTCTAAGATGGTGCCCTCTGCATGATCGGCAGATAGAGGGGCTAAAGGTGCTGAGAGGTAGTGAGTCCTCCTCCTCTGTTGCTGGGCCCCCACCATAGGCAACACTGTGTAAACTAGTGCTTTTCTGTTGGAGAAGCGCTGTCCTGTTTGCAGGCACTGACTCTCAGGCTAAGAATTAGGTCCCACTACAATCTCTATATCCAACATGGTGTCCCGCACACTGGCACTGTAGTTCCGTGCGAACCATGCTGTGGCAGTTGATAAAAAGACAGGCCCAAAGTGGCTAGATTAACAGAGTTCTAAGCCTGGCTCTCAAATTACGGCAATTTCACCTGCCTATCCCACAAGCAGTGCGTCTGAGTCTAGCCGCTAGGCAAGACCCAGCTCCGCCCCCCAGCCAAGACAGAGGAAGAAAAAGTCAAAATGGTGCATTTACCTTCAGTCCCTGATAGCCAGGGCTAGCCAGGAGTGGGAATCAGTGAAAGAGAGAAGGTTTCCTGTTCAGTGGTATGAAGTCCAAATTAACAGTCCTGTGCTGTGTCCTGGGGGCTCACTAGGTGACCAGAAGACCCCATTTGATTATCAGTTCAGGTCTTGGTTTCCAGAGGGATATAAGGAGATGTGTGCTTAGTCCACCATCTTGACTCTGCCCAGTGCTTTCTTAAAAAATTGGAAATAGAAATACCATATGATCCAGCAATCCCACTTCTTGAAATATATCCTACAGAAATAAGAGCTGTCAGATGAACAGATACATGCACTCCAATGTTTATTGAAGCACTGTCCGCAATAGCAAAAAGATGAAATCAACCTAGATGGCCATCAACAGACGAATGGGTAAACAAACTATATTATATTCACACAAAGGAGTACTATGCAGTGATAAATAATGACAGTAATCTTAGCTGACTTCTTATGGAGTTATCTGGAAGACATTATGCTGAATGAAATTAGTTGCACAAGGACATCTTTTGGATGATACTTCTATTATAAGAACTCAAGAAAGGGTTTAAGCATATAAGGAAATAAGGTAATAGTCTTTGATGGTTATAAGGGTAGGGAGGGAGACAGGGGTATTGATTGATCAGGCAGTAGATAGGAATTGGATTAGATCAGGGGAATGACAGCACATGGTAGAAGAGAAGTCAGCACAGCTGGATACCCAAAGTTAAGAAGTTTCCTAAATATAATGCAGCATTTCAAAGGACAAAGTATAAGGTGCAGGCATCTGGGGATCATGATTTCAGGGAACATCTAGATCCATCGGCAAAATTAGGTTTTCTTTTTTTTTAAGAAAATGTTTTGCATCCCACTTGGGTAAGTGGCATCTGTGGTTTTAAAGGCTAGCAAGCTGCCATCAGTTGGTTCCAACCACTGGAACAGCGTAGAATGAAGGACATCAAGGACATGAGGAAAATATGAGCCCAGGAGACAGAAGGGGCCATATCATCCAGGGAATACATCATGAGTCTAGAAAAACTAGATGGTGCCCAGCTACCACCAGTGACTGCCGTGACAGGGAATGCAACTTAGAGTCCCTGATGTAGTCTGAGAAAAATGAGTGTACAGAACTGGGACTCTATTAAAAGATAAGACTTGATGGTCCAGCAGACTGGGGCATTCCCTGATGACATAGCCCATGGACTCTGTGTTAGCCCAGAACTAAAACAACTCCTAAAGCCAACTCTTTAGACAAAGATTAAGCTAGACTATAAGATGTAAAATGATGCTGGCAAACAGTGTGCTTCTTGACATAAGCATATACATGAGGCTGACTGACATTAGATGGTAGAGGGGGACTGAAGCTGGTTGAAGTACAGGGTGGAAAGGAGTGGGCTGTCACAAGGTGGGGAGAACAGCTAGAGTTGCATAGCAGAATGTATGCAGGGTTTTATACAACAAATTGACTTGGATTGCAAACTTTCACTTAATGCACAATAAAATATTTTAAAAATTAAGGAAAAATTGACAGTATCTTGGAAAATACAGACAAAATCAGGTAAAACATAGACAAAGCAGTGGAAGAATTCAGGAAAATAATACGGGAACAAAATGTTAAATTAATGCAAAAAACTAAATTATACGAAAACAAATTAGAAATCCAAAAGATAAATAAGATTTCGGAAATGAAAGGTGGAATTGAAGGTTTGGGAGCAAATCTGAAACAACAGAAGACAGAATTAGCAAAAGTGAAGACAAATCCTTGGATGCTAGTTTATTTGAGGAAAAATCAGAGAAAATTAAGAGGAAACATGAAGAAAGCCTGACAGTGATGTTGGATACAATCAAAGCAAAAATCTGCATGTGACTGCAGTTCTAGAACAGACAGTGGGTAACAGAGAGGATCATTGAAGATTTGCTGACAGGAAACTTCTCTAATATCACGAAAGATGAAAAGCTGAGTATCCAAGATGCTTAGCAAACTCCATATTGGACATACTCCCAATAGAATAATATTAAGACATGTCATAACCACACTCACTACATCAAAGACCAAGAAGCCTGAGAGCAGCTTGAGAAAAACAAAAAGTCACTTACAGAGGGGAAACAATAAGACTAAACTCTAATTACTTGGCAGAAGCCATACAGGCAAGAAAGCAATGGAATGGCATGTAAAATCTTGACAGGAAAAAAAAACCAGGAATGATATATCCTGCAAAATTCTTGTTCTAATATAATGGCAAAATTAGGATAACTCAATATAAACTGAAATTAAGGAAATGTTTAAAAACCAAAACAAATTTATGAGAATTATTAAAGACAGTCTTCAGTTAGAAAACCAACAACAACATCAGACAATAACTTGAACATAGGATATAAGACCACATCAACCACATAGCAACCTTGGTAATGAACCAACAAGGATAAATAAAACTAAAAATTCACAACAAAAGAACAAAGGTCATTCTGTAAATGATGACATCAGAAGAATAAAAGAAGGCATAAATGGTGTAAGCATAGAACTTTTGAATGGAAAGAAAGTCAAGACCATTGTTTTAGTCAGCTAGTGCTGCTCTAACAGAAATACCACAGAGTGGGTGGCTTTAACAAAGGAAGGTTTATTCTTACACAGTCCAGTAGGCTACAAGTCCAAATTCAGGATGTCTGCTCAAAGGAAAGGCTTTCCCCTTGTTGGCTCTGGAGGAAAGTCAGATATTGCATCAGTCTTTGTCCAGGGAGCATCTTCGCACAGGAACCTCAGGTCTGAAGGACGTGCTGTTCTCCCAGTGCTGCTGTCTTGATGGTACGAGGTTCCCAATTCTCTGCTTGCTTTTCTTTCTTTCTATCTCTTGTAGGATGAAAGCATTAAGGGTGGGACAAGCCATACTCCAGGAAAACTCCCTTTACAGTGGAGCAAGGAGGTAATCTTAGGAAGGAATTTACAGTCCCACCCTAATCCTTTAACATACAGCACAGGAAAATCACAAAGTGGAGGACAGTCATAGAATACAGGGAATCATGGCCCACCCACAGGACTACACCTGTTTTGGGGGGGACTCAAGTCGGTTCATGACATCCCACTCTTTGGCACCCCAAAAATCACGTCATTGAAACATGGAGCACATTCATCCCATCATAGCAAAATCATGTCTATTCCACGTCACAGAAGTCTTAAATAAGTTTCAAGTCCAAAATTAAAAAATTCCTTTACATCTGTGAAACCTAGAATATAAGCTGTTTTCAAAGCTACAATAGCAGAACAGGGACAAGTTAGACATTTCATTATGAATGGGAGAAATTGCAGTGAAATAAGGCATTAACAGGCAACAAGCGAGTCAGCAGAACACATTATATTATTATATTATATTATTATAAAGCTTTGGAAATAATCTTCCACTTTCTGAGGCATTTTACACAATGGCCCTACCCTCTAGACTCTAGGTATTGGCCACACTCTCTGGTTTTTGAGTGGAGAGCTCCAACCCTGCACTACAACTCTGTCTTTAAGGCCTACTTGGACAGAAACTCTGCCCCATTGGCTTTAGGTGAACCCTAAGCCCAACTGAGTGGCAATTCCACCCTTATAAACACAGGATGCTATGGTTCCACCCTTTCAAACCCCTGAGATCATAGCCATACCTTTTAAGACTGAGGTACCTCAGCGTCTCACACTGTTTGTCTCCAGCTTCTGCTTCCTGTGGCCACATGGCCCACGTCTGCCCTGCTGGAACAAGTGTTCGAAAGCTCTGTAACTCCACTGATTCAAGTGCCTGGAGGCACCCACTCTTGCTGGAAAATATCCTGCACAAAGGCACTCAGGTTTCTCACTCTGTGAGTCAGCAGGGCTAGCTCCACTGATCCAAGTGTCCGGAGGCACCCGGTTCCACTTGGAGAACTCTATGCACAGTCACTTAGCTCTCTCACTCCATGGGTCAGCTCCAGCGCTACCTCTGGTGCTGTTGCTGCTGCTGCTGTTGCCACCGTTCCTCTGCTGTTCAGTTCTCACCATCTGCAACTTCTTCAGTGTTAACAGTTCGCCTCAGTTCCTTCTGAATCTTCTGTCCATTCACAGTTTCAAAATGGTTTCCATATTTTAGGTATTTGCTAGAACAGCACCCCACTCTCACGGTACCACATTCTGTCTTAGTCACCTGGTACTGCTCTAACAGAAAGTACCACGAGTGGAAGGTTTCATGAAGAGAAGTTTTTATTGTCACATTCCAGTAAGCCACAAATCCATTAACAAGTTACAGGTCCATTCAGTAAGAAAAGTTATCACAGTCCAGTAGGATAAGTCCAAATCCAGTGAGAACATCAGCACAGGAACCTCATACCTCCAAGAGAGAAGCACCAAGAGCAGAGCATGTCCTTTGAACCTGAGGTTCCCATTGCCAAGATGCTCTCACTGGATTTGGACTTATCTTACTGGACTGTAATAACTTCTCTTATTGAAGGTACTTGTAACTTGTTAATGGATTTGTGGCTTACCAGACTGTGACAATAAAAACTTCTCTTCATGAAACCTTCCAGTCATGGTGTTTTCTGTTAGAGCAGTACCAGGTGACTGAGACAACCATATCAAGTAAAAAAAGACTGTTTTAAACTTAGAATATGGGGTAAATTGCAGAGTAAATGCAAAGAAAGTTCACAGACCTACTCATTAGCATAAAGAATAAAAGCATGAAGTCTCAGTAAACATGAAATCTACCAAAAATTAAAGAAATGGAAAAAAATCTGTCAACAAAAAAATTCAGCACAGGAAAGTGAGGAACAAAGAAAATGTCAACACCATCAAAAAAAGGTACTGCAAAATGACAACAATAAACTCAAACATATCAATACTTACACTGAACGTATGTGACTTAAATATACTCATAAAGAGACAGTGGCAGGATTTCTTTTAAAGGAACCTGTAAGTATGCTGTCTACAAGAGACAGACCTTATAAACAAAGACACAACTATATTAAAAAATCAAAGGATGGAAGAAATGTATAAGGCAAACAGCAACCCCAAAAAGAGCAGGAATGATGATACTAATCTCAGGTAAATAGATTTCAAAACAGAATCTACCATAAATGACAAAGAACATTATATAGTAATTAAATGGGCAATCCTCCATGAGGACATAACCATAATAAATGTCTATACATCCAATGACAGGGCTCCAAAATACATAAAACCAATTCTGACACCACTGAAAAGGAATTGACAGTTCTACAATTATTCAGCACTGCTCATAGCAAGAAAGAAGTGAAGATCCGAAGGCCTTAATCAACCAACTTCAACTCACAAATGTGTATAGAACACTCCACCCAACAGCAGCAAAGTACATATTCTTTTCCAGTGCACGAGAAATGTTCTCCAGAATAGACCACATTTTAGGCCACAAAACAGCCCTCAGAAAAATTCAAAATATTGAGATAATGCAAAGCATTTTTTTGTAATTACAATACTATTAAAAGTATTAATTAATAACAGGAAGGCCAAGGGAAAAACCAAATTCATGGGGCAATTGATTAAATCAGAGATGGAATCAAAACTTTCTGGAATCCAATGAGAATGAAAATACATCATACTAAAACCTCTTGGACACAGCAAAGGCAGTCTTCAGGGGTGAGTTTATAGCAGTCAACACACACATCAAAAAAGAAGAAAGGACAAAATCAAAACATTAGCTATACAACTTGATCAAGTATAAAGAGATTAGCTAAAGAATTCCACAGCCACCAGAAGAAAGGAAATAAGATCAAAACAGAAATAAATGACATAGGAAATAGAAAAACAATAGACTCAGCAATGCTAAAAGTTGTTTCTTTGAAAGGCTTGATAAACTGTTGACCAAATTGCCAAACAAAAACAAGAAAGAGCACAAGTAAGAAACAAAATAAAGGACCATTAAGACAGAGCCACCTGAAGTTAAAACAATCATTACAAAATACTGTGAAAAACTATTTTCTGACAGATTTGAAAACCCAGAGGAAATTGACAAGTTTGTAGAAACATACTACCTCATGGAGGCTGAAAACATTCTTCTTGAGAACAGAAACTAGACAAGCCTGCCTTTTATCAGCACTCCTGTGCTGAAAGCCCTAGCTAGAGCAACAAGCCAACAATCTAAACTGGTAAGGAAGAAATAAAACTATCCCTATTTCTAGGTGATGTTATAGTATACATAGAGAACACAAAGGACTCTATAAGAAAACTACTAGAACTAGCAGGAAGATGCAGAGTAGCTGGATACAACATAAACATGCAAAAATCAGTTGGAGTCTTATACGCCAATAAAGAGAACTACAAAAAAGAAATCAGGAAAGCAATACATTCTATAATAGGCCCTAAAAAATAAAATAGTCTTCCAAGAAAGATGTCCTATTTTTGACAGCTCACAGTGGCCATATTTGTGAAGCTGTAATGGCCATATCTATCACTTTTGATTAGTCTTGACAAATAGTCATGAAAAGGTACACAATTCCACAACGTGTAGAAATCAAAATGGGTGTTTTGTTCACCAAACATTCTGTGCATTATGTGAACTTTAGGATGCACTTAATCATCCCACCAATAGGACAATTTGACCTTTAATCAAAAAATTTGAGAGAACTGGGTCTGTTGCCAGTGAGACAATGCCTGTGCATCAATGCACTGCATGTTCCAATGAAAACATCATCACTGTTCATCAGAGTGTATGTGAGAATCCATTCCAATCAATTTCTTGCCAAACACTGGAACTGGGTTTTTCATCAACCACAGCTGGGCAGCTTTTGCATCTGAACTTGAAGCTTAACCATTACAAAATTGTTTTAACTCAAGAACTGAAGTCCAACAACTACAGACTGTGCTGTACATTGCTGACTGGGCTCTGGAGCAGTTAGATGTTGACCCTACTTTTGGCCCCAAAATCATCTTCAGTCACAAGGCCCATTTTTGGATGAATGGTGTTGTTAACAAACAAAACTGTCGCATTTGGGTCAATGAGAATCCAATAGATATTCAAGAACATCCACTTCATCCCCAGAAAGTTAGTATTTGGTATGGATTTTGATCTGGTGGAACCACTGGCCCTCATTTTTTCGAAGATGAGTGAGGAGTCAATGATGAAAGATATCAAGCTCTGATAACATTATTTTTGACCCCATTTGGAAGGAAATCCTAGTGGTGTAGTGGGTTAAGTGCTATGTCTGCTAGCCAAAAGATTGACAGTTCAAATCCACCAGGCACTCCTTGGAAACTCTATGGGACATTTGTAGTCTCACCTGTAGGGTCACTATGAGTTGGACACGACTCTATGGCAGTGGGTTTGTTGGTTTTTTTTTTTTTTGGTTTTGTGGCAGCCACTTACTCGAAGTTCTTTTCTACACATAATCCCATTGAGTGTACTTCAAAATAATAAAACAAAACTATCATTTACACACTTGTTTTATTCAAGTTCAAACATAGGATACCCTTATGAAAAACTATTTTCTGACAAATTTGAAAACCCAGAGGAAATTGGAAAGTTTGTAGAAACATGCTACCTCATGGAGGCTGAAAACAGCTATTAAAAGTAGAAATTAATAACAGGAAAACCAAGGGGAAAAAGCAAATTCACAGGGCAATTGAATAAATCAGAGATGGAATCAAAACTTTCTAGAATCCAATGAGAGTAAAAATACATCATACTAAAACCCCTTGAATGCATACTTATGAATAAATCTAAAGAGGGAGGTAAAGAACCTATACAAAGAAAACTATAACATACTACTGCAAGACACCATACAAAACCTACATAAATGAAAAACATACCTGTCCATGGATGAGTAGACTTAACATTTTGAAAATGTCAGTTCTGCCCAAAGCAGTCTAGAAATACAATGTAGTCTCTGTCCAAAAACCAAGAACATTCTTTAACAAGGTAAAAAAACTAATCATTAACTCTATAGAAAGAAAAGAGCCCCCAGATAAAGTAAAGCACCATTGAAAAAAAAAAGTAGGAGGACTCACATTGCCTGACCTCAGAACCTACAACAGACATATTGACTAACAAAGCAGAATTGAGAACCCAGTATAGGACTCACATTGCCTGACCTCAGAACCTACGACAGACATATTGACTAACAAAGCAGAATTGAGAACCCAGTATAAATCAGTCCACGTAGAGTGACCTGATCTTCAACAAAGACCCAAACTCCATTAAATCGGGAAAAGGACAGTCTTTTTAACAAATGGTGCTGGCAAAATTAGATGTCCATTTGCGGAAAAGTGAAACAGGATCCATACCTCACACCATACACAAAAGCTAATTCGACATGGATCAAAGACCTAAATGTAAAACTCAAAACCATAAAAGAAAAAGTAGGGTCAGTGCTAGAGGCTATAATACATAGCATGAATAGGATACAAACCATAACTAATGAGGCACAAATGCCAGGATGTAAGTTAGGTAACTGGGATCTTCTAACAATTATACACTTGTGCTCATTAAAAAACTCACCAAAAAAGTAAAAAGAGAGACTGTGGACTAGGGGGAGAAACTTTGGCTATGACAAATCTGAAAAAATGTCTAATCTCTAAAATATGTAGGAACATCCAACATCTCCACAACAAAAAGACAGACAATCCAGTTTAAAAAAAATGGGCAAAGGATATGAACAAACATTTCACCAAAGAAGACATTCAAGTGGCTAATAGACACATGAAGAAATGTTGGAGATCACTACCCATTAGACAAATGCAAATCAAAACTACAGTGAGATACCTTCTCACCCTAGCATTACTGGCGTGAATCTAAAAAATAGGGGGAAAATGTTGAAGAGGCTGCAGGGAGCTTGAAACTCTTAGGCCTTGCTGATGGAAACATTACAGCCATTCTGAAGAATGATTTGGTGCTTCCTTAAAAAGCTAAAAATAGGGGGGTGGAGTAAAGATGGCGGACTAAGCCCACGTCTCCTTATGTCCCTCTGGAAACCAATACCTGAATTGACAATCAAACAGAGCCTTCTGATCACCTGATCAGCCTCAGGACACGGCACAGAGCTGTTAATTGGAACTTTATACCACTCAGAGAAAAACCTCCTCTCTTTCTCTGACTCCCGCTCCTGGCTAGCCCCAGCTCTCACGGACAGAAAGTAAATGCACCATTTTGACTTTTTTTTTTTCCTCTGTCTCGGCTGGCAAGCGGAGCTGGGTCTTGCCTGGCAGCTGGACTCAGACACGCTGCTGGGGGATAGGAAGGCGAAAAACCCATATTCTGAGAGCCAGGCTCGGGACTCTGTTAATCTAGCCACTTTGAGCCTTTTGTTTTATAGCTGCCTCAGCGGGGTTTGTGCAGAGCTTCGCGGTCAGTGTGCGGGACGCCATGTTGGTACCGAGATATTACCAGGACCTCATTCTTAGGCTGGAAGCCAGTGCATGCAAACGGGACAGCGCTTCTCCAACAGACAAGTAGTGATTTTGCACAGTGCTCCCTACATTGGGGGCCCTGCAACAGAAGCAGAGGAATCACTACCTCTCGGCACCTTTAGCCCCTCTGTCTGCTGCCAGTGTGGAGGATGCCATCTTGGATACAGTGGCCGCAGCTGGCCCTAATTCTTAGCTTGGGAGCCAGAGCCTGCCCACAGGAGAGCACTTTTCTATCACAAAACCAGTACTCAATGCAGTGTTGGATAAGGCTAGGCCCTGTCAGCAGAGGCCAACAGGGCAGTAGCATTGCTGTATTCTGAACTAGTTTGTTATCATCTGGGGTTGGATATAGTGGCACTTACTTTGTCAGATGAGAAGAGGGACACCTGAAAACCTAATTGACTTGTGAACTGGTCAGATACCTTTTGCTTTACATTTGAAGACAGCCTAGAGAAACACTTGCAATCCATCCTCACAGTACCTCTTCCAGCCTCTATATACTCACATGGGACCCAAAAAGCAACAGACAATTGTGGCATACAAGCAATCACTCATGGCTTCAGAAGGCTCCCAAACAAAGCAACCAAGGAGTTTTCCAGATGAAGAAACTTTTATGAAAGCATCAGGAAGTGAATACAAATTGATTATATATAGAGCCCTTCTAGACCTTATACAAAATGCAGCAGAACAAAGTGAAAAATTAAGCAAGTTGTTCGATCTGATGGAACGCCAGTACTCTGACATCCAACAGATCAAGAAGAAAATCAAAGACATAGAAACTTCCATGCAAAGCCAAGAAAACAGAATGGAACAAATGAAAAAAAGAATTTCTGACTTGGAAGACAAAGCTACTGATGCCAGCGTCTATGAGCAGAAATCAGAAAAAAGAAACAAGAAACATTAAGAAGCATGTGGAACTCTATTAAGAGGAACAACCTTCGATTAATTGGAGTCCCTGAACACGGTGAGACATCTGAGAACACAGAGAGTATTGTTGCTGAGCTGCTGAAAGAAAACTTCCCAGAAATCATGAAGGAAGAGAATATAGACATCTCAGATGCATATCGTGTGCCACCCAATATAGATCTCAAAAGAAAGACTCCAAGACATATTATCAAGCTTAACAAAATGAAACATAAGCAGCAACTCTTAAAGGCAGCAAGACTCAAGGCAAAGCTGACATTCAGAGGGAAACCCTGTAGGCTGTCGTCAGATTTCTCAGCAGAAACCATGCTGGCACGGAGACAGTGGCACGACACATTCAAAGTCTTGAAGGAGAAGAACTTCCAACCAAGAATTATATATCCTGCAAAACTATGTTTCAAATCAGAAAATGAAATTAAGACATTCCCAGATAAACAGAAACTCAGAGACTTTGTAAAAACCAAACCCAAACTACAAGAAATACTGAAAGAAGTTCTTGGCTTTGGCTTAGAAGAACGAAACCACTAACTTTATATTTTAGAACGACACACTACTCAATACTCTACTCATTTAGAGAAGGCTCCAAAGTAAATCACAGCTTTGATATGGAAAGAAGCAATCCAGTGATCATCATGAAAACTATAGTGTCATCATAATAAAAAGAGGGATGTACTACAGTTGTTATAGTCCTTCCAGATGGAGAGGAAGATGACAAGACTAGTAGTAATTAAAATTGGGTTTATAAATAGTTTATTAAGGGAGTTTATAGGGCAGCTGTAAAGCACAACAAGGATGTATCATACCATTTCAAGAAATCTAACACACGAGTCTCAACAACTATAAAACTGCTCTGAAAAAGGTGAAAAATCAACTCACAGGAAAGAGTGTCCCAGAACAGACTAATAAGAACAACAGAGAAAACATCAACATAAAAATAAACCTATCACAATGGCAGCAGTGAACACATACCTATCAATAGTTACATTGAATGTGAATGGACTGAATGCTCTAGTGAAGAGACACCATGTGTCATCTTGGATCAAAAGACATGACCCATCCATATGTTGTCTACAAGAAACTCAGTTGAGACCTAAAGCTAGGAACAAACTGAAAATTAAAGGATGGAAGAATATATATCAAGCTAACAATGAACAAAGAAGAGCAGGGGTGGCAATTCTAATCTCTGACAAAATCAATTTTAATGTCAAATCCACCATCGTGGACAAAGATGGACACTATTTATTGCTGAAAGTTTCGGTACACAAGCAAGAAGTAACTATATTAAACATTTATGCACCTAATGTCAGAGCACCTAAATATGTCGAAGAAACACTGACTACGCTCAAAAGAGAGTTAGATGACTCCACAATAATAGTGGGAGACTTTAACACTCCACTCTCATCACTAGACAGATCATCTAGAAAAAAGCTCACTAAAGATACAGAAGACCTCATTGACACAATTAAACAACTAAACCTCATTGATATATACAGAACTTTCCACCCATCAGCAGACAACTACACCTTCTTCTCCAGTGCACATGGAACATTCTCCAGAATTGACCACGTGATAGGCCATAATGCAATGCTCAACAAAATCCATACCATTGAATTACTGCAAAGCATCTTCTCAGATCATAAAGCCATAAAAGTTGAAATCAATAGCAGAAAAAACAGAGATAGAAAGTGGAACTCTTGGAAACTGAACAACATCTTGCTCAAAAAACATGGGTTATAGAGGAAATCAAGGATGAATTAAAGAAATTCATGGATTCCAATGAGAATAAAAACACTTCCTACCAGAACCTATGGGATACAGCCAAAGCAGTGCTCAGAGGTCTGTTTATCTCCATAAATGCACACATCTGGAAGGAAGAAAGAAACCAAATCAAGGAACTAACTCTACAGCTTGAACAAGTAGAAAGAGAACAACAGAGGTACCCCTCAGGCACCAGAAGAAATGAGATCATAAAGCTTAGAGCAGAGCTAAATGAATTAGAGAATAGAAAAACAATTGAAAAGACCAAAAGCTGGTTTTTTGAAAAGATCAACGAAATTGACAAACCACTGGCTAAACTTACTAAAGAAAAGCAGGAAAGGAAACAAATAACCCAAATTAGAAATGAGAGGGGTGTTGTCACCACAGATGCAACAGAAATCAAAAATATCATAACAGAATACTATGAAAGACTGTACTCTAACAAATTTGAAAAGCTGGGGGAAATGGACAAATTCCTTGACTCATACTACCTACCTAAATTATCACAACGTGAAGCAGAACAACCTAATAAACCCATCACAAAGGAAGAGATTGAAAAGGTCATCAAAACACTGCCAACCAAAGAAAGTCCAGGCCCAGATGGCTTCACGGCAGAATTCTACCAAGGAGACTATTTCACAGTATAGAAAGGGATGGAGTATTCCCAAACTCATTCTATGAAGCCAGCATAACCCTGATACCTAAGCCAGGAAAAGATCCAACAAAGACAGAGAACTATAGCCCAATATCACTCATGAACCTAGATGCAAAAATCTTCAACAAAATTCTTGCCAACAGAATACAACAACATATCAAGAAAATAATCCATCATGACCAAGTGGGATTCATACCAGGGATGCAAGGCTGGTTCAACATCAGGAAAACAATTAATGTGATTAACCACATAAATAACACAAAAGACAAGGATCACCTGATTTTGTCCATTGATGCCAAAAAGGCATTTGATAAAGTCCAACACCCATTCATGCTAAAAACTCTTAGCAAAATGGGCATAGACGGCAAATTCCTCAACACAATAAGGGCCATTTATACAAAGCCAATTGCCCACATCATCCTGAATGGAGAGAGACTGAAAGACTTTCTCTTGAGATCAGGAACTAGACAAGGATGCCCACTGTCACCTCTCCTATTCAACATTGTGCCAGAAGTTCTAGCCAGAGCGATTAGACAAGACAAAGAAATAAAGGGCATCTGCATCAGCAAAGAGGAAGTTAAAATCTCCCTGTTCGCAAATGATATGATTGTATATGGAGAGAACCCCAAGGAATCTATAAGTAAGCTACTCAAACTGATAGAAGAGTTCAGCAAGGTCTCAGGATACAGGATAAACATAAGTAAATCAGAAGGATTCCTTTATACCAACAAAGAGACTGTTAAGGAGGAAATTATCAAATCAATACCATTTATGATAGCCCCTGAGAAGATAAAGTACCTAGGAATTAATCTAACCAGAGAAACAACAGACCTTTACAAAGAGAACTATAAGCCCTTACTACAAGAAACTAAGAGAGACTTAGATAAATGGAAAAACCTACCCTGCTCATGGATAGGAAGACTTAACATTATGAAAATGTCTATTTTACCCAAAGCAATTTATTTAGATAATGCAATCCCAATACAAGTTCCAGCATCATTTTTTAATGAGATGGAGAAACAAATCACCAATTTTGTTTGGAAAGGGAAGAAGCCCCGGATAAATAAGGTACTACTAAAGAAGAAGAACACACTGGGAGGCCTCTCATTACCCGACCTTAGAACATACTACACTGCCACAGTGGTCAAAACAGCCTCGTACTGGTACAAGAACAGACAGATGGATCAATGGAACAGAATTGAGACCCCAGAGATGACACCATCTGCCTATGAACAGTTGATATTCGACAAAGGCCCTAAGACATTAAACTGGGGTAAAAACAGCATCTTCAACAAATGGTGCTGGCAAAATTGGTTATCCATCTGCAATAAACTGAAACAACCTTATATAAAAACCAACTCCAACTGGATAAAAGACCTAAGCATCAAACCTAAAACGATAAAGCTCATCCAAGAATAGGTAGGAACAACAATGGAAGTTTTAACACACAATGAGGACAGACTCCAAAATCTGTCAAAGAAACCTCAGTCAAAAGAAGAGAATATAGATAAGTGGGAACTATTAAGAATCAAACACTTTTGCTCATCCAAAGACTTTATTAATAGAATTAAAAGAACACCCACAGAATGGGAAAAAATATTTTGCAACTCTATGTCAGACCAACGCCTGATCTCCATAATCTATAAGATACTACAAAATATCAATAAGAAGAAGATAAACCATCCATTAAGCGATGGGCAAAGGAGATGGACAGACACTTCACTAAAGAGGAGATGCCAGGCAGCCAAAAAACACATGCGGACATGTTCACAATCTTTAGCTATTAAAGAAACTCAAATCAAGACAACAATGAGATACCATCTCACTCCAACAAGATTGGCCATGATCCAGAAAACACAAAACAACAAATGCTGGAGAGGCTGTGGAGTAAGTGGAACCCTCCTACACTGTTGGTGGGGTTCCAAAATGGTCCAGCCTCTTTGGAAGGCAATCTGGCGCTTCCTTAAAAAAATGGATATCGATAGACCATTTGACCCAGTAATTTCACTACTTGGAATATATCCTACAGATTCAAGGCCTTTCACATCAACGGACACATGCACCAGAATGTTTATTGCAGCACAGTCCACGATAGCAAAAGATGGAATCAACCCAGATGCGCAACAATAGAAGAATGGATCAGTAAACTATGGTACATATACTCAATGGAGCACTACGCAATGATAAAGAATAACGATGATTCCAGGAAACATCTCCTAACCTGGTTTCAACTGGAAGACATTATGTTGAGTGAAAGTAGTCAGCGACAAAAGGACAAATACTGTATGAGACCTCTACGATAAGATCTCAAAAACAGACTTGTGTATAGAAGAAAAGACTCTTTGACAGCTGCAAGGGAGGAGAGGGCAGGAGGGTTGGGGGGGTAGGATTTAGTTTAGATAGTCACTAGAAATCTAGTTGGGAGAAAATGGTGACAGCACACATTAGAAACAAGAACAACATTAAGTGGACTTCAGCATAACTTGAGTACTCCTTCCATCTTAACTGAATACTGCAAGGATAGAGTAGCTGGGGCGGGGGTCAGGGAACCATGCTCTTAGGCGAATTCCAGGCCAATTGGCACAACTAGCGTTTTGCTAAGAGAGCTCTCTGCACCCCACATTGGTGAGTGGTTAGTGGCGTCTGGGGTCTTAAAAGCTGCCAAGCTGCCATCCGAGGACACAGCAAATGGTCCCAACTCAGCAGAAATGAATGCTCACTGAGGACCAAAATGACGTGCGGTAAAGACAACCGAGAAGACAGAGAGACCCACAAGAGTGGATGCCTACATCGACTTGGGTCCGAAAGAACCGGATGGTGCCCGGCCACCACCAGTGATAGCCACGTTGGAGCTCACAGAGAGGAGTCTCACTGGCAACACAAGAATAAAAAGGGGTGCATCATGATGTCTCCACTAAAAGACCTCAATTGATGGTCCAGCGGTTTCGGTGTTCCTCTGAGAGCCCGACTCAACGGCACTTGGCTTGGCTGGCTGAGAGCATGGCCCCCGGCCCTGATGCTGCCCTTTCCCATAAATTATAACAAAGGTTCACTCTTTGGACAGGAATGGATTGGACTTGGCAATGCAGAGTGACCATATATTGGAAGCACTTTGTGCTTCTGTACGTCTACAGAATATCATCTTGCTGAACTCTGGCTCG
The DNA here is from genome assembly GCA_028571685.1 of Heterohyrax brucei. Lineage (NCBI taxonomy): Eukaryota > Metazoa > Chordata > Mammalia > Hyracoidea > Procaviidae > Heterohyrax > Heterohyrax brucei. Next base: position 46,331,325 of record CM053160.1, on the reverse strand, counting down.
AGGAAGGGGAGTGGACGGAGAGGAGGGGAAAGGAGGTTGTTGGGAGGATGAGACATGTATGGAGCAGAGAGGAATAGTGTGCAGTCACTGGACAGGGAGAGCAGTGGAAGCTGCATATAGATGGGCATGTAAATTTATACGTGAATGTACATTGTCACTCAGTCATGTCAAATAAAAATTAAAAAAAAAAGCTAAAAATAAAAACTCATGTGATCTAGCAGTCCCATTCCCAGGAATAAATGTTGAAGAAATAAAAGTCATCACCCAAAATAGACATGCACACCCATGTTCACTGCAGTATTATTCACAACAGCAGAAAGTTGGAAACAGCCTAAGTGCCCATCAGCAGATGAATAAACTATGGTGAATACATGCAATATGATACTATTCAGTAATAAAGAACAATGATTAATCTGTGAAACATCTCACACCGTTGGTGAATCTAGAGGACTTATGCTGAGTGAAATAAGTCAGTTACAAAAGGACAAATTCTGTGTAAGACAATTATTATAAGGAAAAAGTTTATACATAGAAGTAATCTTTATGGTTGCTAGAGAGCGGAGGGGTAGGGAAGAAAAAATGCTAAGTAGACAACACATAAATGATTATTTATGAATGATAAGACAGTACCTAGTTCTGGGAAGTTAGCACAGCTTTACCAAGGCAAGGTCATAAAAGCTTTGTAAGCATCCAGGCTCCCTAAGAGACCAAATACTGAGTTGAGGGTTGTGGATCATGGTTTGGGGGGACATCCAGCTCAGTCAACGTAACAGAACTTATGTAGAAAATGTTCTAATCTATTAAAAAGACCAAACTCAATGGTCTGGCAAACTGCAGGGTCCCCAGAAGTGAGGACCCCGAGATTTTCTGTTAGTTCAGAGCTGAAACCATACCTGATGCCAACTATTCTGAGAAGATTGGACTAGACTGTAAGACATAAAATGATACTGGTGAAGAGTGTGCTTCCTGACTTAAGTAGGTACATGTGGCTAACTGAGCAGCTTCTATCCAGAAGCAAGATGAGAGGCCAGAGGGGAACAGGAGCTGGTTGAATGGACATAGAAAATACAGGTGTAAACGGAGGATTGTGCTGTCACAGGGTGGGGAAAGCAGCTAGAGTTACATAGCAGTGTATGTGCAAGTTTTTGTATGACAAACTGACTTGGATTGTGAACTTTGACTTACAGCACAATAAATATTTTAAAAAGAAAATGTTCTAAATCCTGCCATGAGCGTTTATTAAGCACCTACTGTTTTGGAAACCCTGGTGGTGCAGTGATTAAGTGCTGTGTCTGCTAACCAAAAGGCCAGCAGTTTGAGTCTGGCGGGTGCTCCTTGAAAACTCTATGGAGCAGTTCTGCCCTGTCCTATAGGGTCACTATAAGTCAGAATACACTCAGTGGCAGTGGATTGGGTGGATGGTATGCCACATTGGAGTCCTAGTGGCACAGTAGTTAAGAACTCAGCTGCTAATCAAAAAGTCAGCAGTTTGAATCCACCTGCTGCTCCTTGGAAACCCTGTTAAGCCTTTCTACTTTGTTCTATAGGGTCTCTGAGTTGTAAACAATCCATTAGCACCTAGCAACAGTAATCTGAAGGGACCTAAAGATAAAGTTCATAATCATCACTGTAAAGCAGTTGGTTATTAAAATTATAATATATTAAATTATTATAAAAAATAGACTAAGAACAAATCGTAGTAAATATACAGAAACAACATGTTACAGAAAAAACTCATAGACTTATGAGGGGAACTATAAATTTATACCAGACCAAAACCATACCCACTGCTGTTGAGTTGGGTCTAACTCATAGTGACACTAGAGGTCAGGGTAGAACTGTCCCATAGAGTTCCAAGCAGCATCTGATGGATTTCAACTGCCTACTTTTTGGTTAGCAGATTAGCACTTAACCCACTGCACCACCAAGGTTTCCATAAATGTACAGTGTCATGGAAAACAGATGATAATGATTTGCTGTAATGGCCTTTCCTGTCTTCTCTGCTTAATCCGACACATATCCATCCTTTAAGGCCTACTTAATTCCCACTTAACAAACCGTGGTGGAACTGAAAAGTTGGTGGGAGAAAGATGTGGCGGTCTGGCAGCTGCTAATTCCCATTTCCATGACATTTAACTGCTTTTTAATGTTCTTTTGGTTATGATTTGTTGTCAGAACAATTGTCCTTATTTAGCTAAGTTTGTAGCTTCTAGAAAATGAGAACTATGTAGCATACATCTCTGTGTATCCCAAGAGTATCTGGCAGAGCTAGGCGTGTATTCATAGACAAACAAATTTATTGAACAATAAATTACTCTACAAATTTGGTCATTTCCCAGATAATTAGGGCCCCAAACTCCACTGGCAGCCTACTAAAGTTGTTTTGCAATGTAATGCTGAATCTAGAAGCTTCAAAATACCAACAACCATCTCATGGGGATCACTTTCTGCTGTAACTGGTTTTTAAGTCTGCATAGCAACACTGTATTTTGGCTATCATTTTCTTATCATCACACAGTAACTTGGCTACAGGATCTCACACATCCATGCATACAGATGTGCATGAACAAACACACAACTTGCTTCCCAGTACCCACTCTGGTCTAGACTCCTTGATGGAAAATCACTGATCTCTGTGCTATATAAAAGTAGCCTAGGTGAATACACCTACACATGTATGTCAGCTTCAAAGAATAAGTAATTAATAGTTAGATGAGAGGATAGGTAGACAGGAGGAGTGGATGAGTAGGTAGGTGGCGGTTTTGGAATGAGTGATTAGGTTGGTAAGTAGGTGAAATGCCTAGGGAAAGCTAGGGAATGAATAATGAGATGCTAGTGTAAACTACAATTAATTCAATTATTTATTTTAATGATAGTTAACAGTTTGGAATGGGTGCAATAATGGTTCTGTAGTAGAATTCTCATTTTCCATGTGGAAGACTTTGATTCGGCTTCTGGCCAATGCACCTAACACACTGATCTGTCAATAGAAGCCTGTGTGTTGCTCTGGGCACTTCCAAACTAAGGCAGATTAGGAAGAAAGCTTGGCGGACAACTTCTGAATATTAGCTATAGCAAAAACACTGCAGTCCAACTGTCCAACCCAGTTGTGCATCGGTTCACCATGAGCTGCGAGCTGACCCCACAGCAGCTAGCAACACCAGCAGTTTGGAGAATCAAAAAGACTAAATCATCCTCAAGTTTCTTTCATTTTGGTTTAGGAATGTACCATGTAATCTGTTAATGATAGCATATTAACCATTCTAATTGTTTTGCCTACCCGTAAATTAAAATTAGGAGTCAGAATCAACTGGACAGCTACTGATTTGGCTTTTTTAATATTAATGTTAAAGAACATGATGATATTGTATATTAGAGCAGGTGGTCACAGTGGTTTAATTGGCTGTCAGAAGATGAATATATTTGGTACTTCCTATATATACAGTTGAGATTAAACACTGTGATTAGATTTATTTTTCTTCATAGTCAATTCATAATTACCCAAGCCCAAAGACATGATCATATTCAAGAATTTTTTGTGGTCCCTATATAGTTCTCTTAAATCATTAGACTTAATACAGTAACTTGCTTTTCTTTGAAAAATGTATTTTTTGAATCTTGTAAATCAAAGATTTAGGTTTCATTTTAAGAAATAATTCAAATTTTTAAGTAACTTTTTTCTAGTTAATTTCGTATCATTTCCAGAATACTACAGGATATTTTTGCTTTTTTAGTTTTTTTTAATTTTTGAAGTCAATACTAATGAAGTTTTTGAGAAAAGAGAGATCTCCAAATCAGCTCACAAGTCATAGCTAATTAGAAAATTTTTCCATTCAGTTTAGGAGAATAACCATTATACAAAATAATAGTGAAGTTAGAATAAGTTCATTTTTAAAGGAACTGTCATCAGTTACAAACATTTAAATTCTTTTAATAGAACATGCAGAAAAATTTTCACCTGATTTGATCCTGAATGTGAAGTGCTTTTTAAGTAAAAGTTACTGTTTTACCAGTTAACCTGAGTAATTCTAATAATATTTATTATCTAAATAAATATATATACATATATGTTTATAATCTTTTTATTCCTAAATTTTAAATTTTGCTTTATTCAGACTGGAAAAGCTCTCTTGGTTTTATTGTTTTCAAAAGACTTCTTAATTTTAAACTGTATAATATCTTGAAAACAATACAATCTTGCATTGTTTAACAGCCTTGATACATTCTGAGAAATAGAACTTTAAGTGATTCAGTCATTGTGGGAATACCTTATTATTTATCAAATATATATGCTTCCTCAGCCTCTTTAGTCCCTCCATTTTAGTGACCTCTTCAGGGCACCTCTTTGATCCCTCTTCTCTTACCCTGGGTCCCCTAGTCTGTGTCCTTTCCTAAGCCTGCTGGCAACCCCTGCCTCTTGGTCCCTTCTCCAGCAAGCCTGCTGTCCCAAGCACTGTGTCCTCTCAGAGCCTGGCTGTGCTAACCTGATTTGGAAGAGCAGCTGCTCACTGTATGTGGAGTGTGGCAGCCACTCAGCCATCTCGCCTGACCTGCCACGGTTAACTGACCTCTAGTCTGTTGTCCCCACATTGGCACAGGACTTTCCTGTCCCTCTTTCTCTCTATCTTTCCTCTTCCCTCTCTCCCTTTTTTTCCTGGGTCTGGAAAAGTGTACATGCCTGCATACTTAGCCTGTGTGGAATCATGGACATATATGCAATGGGACATCACCTGGACAGATGTTAGATGGTACATGTCTGTACTTGACAACTATTGCTTTAAAATTAGAAGGTCACCTCCACAAAAAACCCATTGCTGTCAATTCAATTCCAACTCATACTGACCCTAGAGGAGACAGTAGAACTGCCCCATCAAGGAGGGGCTGGTGGATTTGAACTGCTGACCTTTTGGTTAGCAGCTGTAGCACACAGTAAGATACAAATTTATCTTTAAATGTTATAAATTATTTAAGCCATGAAATTTGTTATTATTATGAAGGAATGATGGGTGGTTATCAGTACTTTTTAATAACTGATAGTTCTTCAACTGTTTAGGATTAGTTCTTTTGCTGACTATTAAAAAAAGTCCTATTTACAGTACTTGCAACTCCATATATTAATTAAAGTTAAATTAATTGAGTTAAATTTTCTTTGAGCTTTGTTATAGCAGGGTGTATGTGAGTGTGAGCATAAACAAATGACATCCTAGACAAATATTTCTTGAGCACCAGGAATTAAAAGATAAACTATTGTTTCAATCCTGAAAGAACATACTATAAGCCCAGAAAGATTAATGAATAGCGTCCTATGGCTATAAGCAAAGTAGTAGTACACATTTTTTTTAATTGATTTTTCCTGCTTTGGCTGGCCAGGAGCAAATCTCTTTCCTCATGTCCTCTGCTGGGGTGAGGGGTTCTGATGTGAGTCAAGTTACAACAAAAGATTTTACAGCTTAATTTTCATTAGGACTTAAGGCTGTGAAGGTGCTCTTTCAGAGAAGCTAGATCCACTTAAAAATACTTGTAACAACATCCTAACACCTAAAATTCCTGCTAAAACAAATTTTCTCTGCACTTATCATGGACTGAATTGTGTCCCCCGGCAGCTTCCTCTGCTGTCTTTCAAGATACATAGTATGATGGAGGGAGAAAACTACCCACAGTGAGCCATGTAACTCAGATACAGAATTAGAAATCTGAGACTTCGGTTAAGAGTATTGTCTTAGCCATCTGGTGATGCTATAACAGAAATAGCACAAGTGAATGGCTGTAGCAAAGAGAAATTTATTTTCTCACTGTAAAGTAGGTAGGAAGTCCAAATTCAGGACATGAGCTCCAGGGCAGTCTTTCTCTCTCTGTCAGCTCTGGAAGAAGGTCCCTCTTACCAATCTTTCCCTGGATAGAAGCTACTCTGCATAGGAAACCCAGGTCCAGAGGATGCGCCACACTCCTGGCCCTACTTTCTTGGTGGTGTGAGACCCCCACCTCTCCGCTCGCTTCCCTTTCCTCTTATCTCTTGTGATACAAGCCACAGTCCAGGGGAACTTCCTTTACATTGAGTCAGGGATGTGACCCTACAAGGATGCTAATCCTCTTTAACCACAGGCAAAGACTGTGATTTATGACACGTAGGAACATCACAGAATGGCAGACAGCCACACAGTTCTGGGAATCATGGCGTAACCAAGTTAACACATAGTTTGGGGGCGACACAATTCAGTCCATTATAAGTGCAAAGAGAATTTGCTTTAGCAGGAATTGTGTTAGGCATTAGGACATTGTTACAAGTATTTTTAGGTGGATCTAGCTTCTCTGAAAGAGCACCTACCTAGCCTCAAGTCCTAATGAAAATTAAGACCATCTAAACAAACAGAAAAATCCCAAACCAGTCCATTCAGACTCATAGCTACCCTATAGGACACAGTAAAACTGCCCCACAACATTTCCAGTGCTGTAAGTCTTTATGGAAGCAAACGGCCACAACCAACGTTGTAGGTAGTTCAGCTGTTAACTGAACTATCTGAAAAGAAGCTGCTGGCACATACACATCATGATCGCTTACCAATTCATTCACCAATTTTTTTTTTATGTTACACTAATTTCTACTTTAATTTAATATTCTCCGTATTTCGATCTTAATCTTTTAGCAGAATTTAAGCTTGCTCTACTACTGATTATAACCAGTCATCTAGACTCCTAGGGCAGTGATATATTTGTACTGATGTTTCTACTCTCTTTGCCCAAAACTCATTTGAGAGAAGTATCCATACTTAGCAAAACTTCTTATCACTCAGTTCCAATTAACCTCAGCTTCTGTCTTTTTTTACTGGAAATAAGACTTTAATTCTAAGCCTACTAAGGGGATCTTCGATTTTTGTTATCCATGTCAATAATTATAAAAGTATTAATGAAATTACTGTGACTACTCAAAAGATTGCTTATTTTGTCATTTTTAGTTTCCTAATCATTTCACCTAAATCTCAGTGAGATATTTTTATGACATTTAATACTGTTTTATAGTATGCTTTGTTAAATGTTTCACAATAAACTTTCTTGTATTAGGTATACTCCCTGCAGTTACAGAGGAGTAGAGGAAAGACTACCTCATGGCAGCATGTCACGACTAACGGACCACTCCAGGCACAGTAGTTCTCATCGGCTCAATGAACAGTCACGACATAGCAGCATCAGAGATCTCAGTAACAATCCCATGACTCACATCACACATGGTACCAGCATGAATCGGGTTATTGAAGAAGATGGAACCAGCGCTTGATTGAACCTACCTAGAGTGGAAAACATGTGCTGTGTAAAAAGCAGATTTTATGCTTTGCTTTTGCATGGCTGATTGCTGTGACTCCCTGCCACTGTGCTTTCAGTCAGGTAGGGATTGTTTCCACTGGAAAGGTACATTTTTGCTTTTTATATTGCCTCAAACTTGGAACATCAAGACATCCAACATATTACTAAGAATTATATCATCACAAAACTAATTCTCCTTTCTAGGTTATGAGGAGATAATTATTTGTCTGGTAAGCATTTTTATAAACCAGTTATTTTATATTTAGAAAAATCCTAAATGTGTGGTGACTGCTTTGTAGTAAACTTTCGTATAATATGAACTAGTGGTGAGATGGCATTCTGGTATTCTCTTAATAAAACAAAACTGAAGAAATTTTCTATGCAAGGCTTGTTTCTCAGATGAATAGTAGGACTTTGTAGTTCTTCCCACTAAGTGAGAAAGAGCTGTATTTTTAAACTGCGGGAGAATTTGATAAATCAGCAGGAGTATTTTAGCTAATAGAATGTAAATGCAACAGAAGAATCTGGTTAATATGTTGAAGGCTCTTTTAAATTTCTATCAAAATAATCTTCATCCAGAGATATTCAGGATTAGGATTAGTAGTGAAATAAAGGTGGAGATGGACATTTTTCCATATAACTTTGCTGTTTTCATTGTTTTGTAAATACTACTTTTATTGGCTATGTTTTTATAACATCCATATGCATGATGTGAAACTTTTAGTTGACAACCATCCTCTCCCTTGTACTAGTACTGATTCATAAAGAACTTCATGTTTAGATTTGTCTCATGGAGGCATGTAAGAAGGTAAACATCACACATTGTAAGGTTTTTTGTTTTTTGTTTTGTGATAACCATAATTACAAAATGGCGAAATGTTTTCCCTGTATTCATTGTTGTATTTTTCTGCGGTGAGATGTGATCTTGCCAAAGCCAGCAGACCTTGGCCTCCAGGCCTCTCTTATCAGTGAGTTGAATGTCTGCACTTGCATTGCCCTAATAGGTCAACTGCTTTTTGCCCCACAGCCTTATTTTCAGATACTGGATCAGTCTTGTGTACAGCTGAAATACATTAGCATAAATCCAAAGTGGTGATTAATTTGGCGTATTTTGAAAGTCATTGTAGCTAAATGAAGCATGATTAGTCTTGCTGTGAAGTACCTCTTATACTAAAAATATCAACTCAAAAATGTTTGACATTTTTTCTTGTTACTGTTTAAATAATTTATAATGTGAACTGTGAACTTTGTTAGGCATGTAAATTGATCAGAAGGAAAAGAAAAATGTCGAACGTGCTATGCAAAAGAGCATATTTGAGCAAGTAGTTCTCAGCTCTGCAAATAAGAATCATTTGGGGATGCTCAAGAGCCTCTTCTCCTTCAGATTTAATTAGTTGAGGTGAGGCCTAAACCACCATGTTTCATTGCCATTGAATTGATTTGGATTCATAGTGACCCTACAGGGCAGGGTAGAACTGCTCTGGAGAGGTTGTGGATCTTGACAGAATTGGAGAGCCCCATAAATCTTCTGTGAGCAGCTGTTGGGTTCAAACCACTGACTTTTCAACCAACCATTTAGTTAGAAGCAAGCGCTTTAACCACTGTGCCTTCAGTAATTCTTGAGGTGAGACCTAGAGAACTGGTCTTTTCTACAAGTGCTTTCTAGGTGATTCTGATCTGCAACTAGGATTGAAAATTAAATTAACTCGCCACTGATGATGATCTGATGTCATCACAGTATGCCAGGTGAAAATAATAGCTAGATTCAATGTTGTCTTTTATATCATTATGTACAATTGTTAGGAAATGCACAGTCGTAGAATTCTAGGCCCCAGTCCTAGATATCCTTATTCAGTAGGTCAAAGGTGGTGGGATTTACGCAGGTAATGCAAGAGTCACACTTTGAAATAAACTACTCTAGATTCTAGAGAGAGCTGTATCTGTCATATCCTAGTTTTTGACCTTTAACAAATCAACCTCTCTCAGCATGCTGGTTTTCAAAGTAGATAGAAGGTAAATAGGTATTTTGCCTACCTCATAAGTTTGTTGTGAGGATCAAATTTTAAAAGTAATGTGAAAACTCTTGGAAACTGTAAAGCCTTATGAAATATGAGGGATTAATATTATTGAGGCGGAAAAACCCTGGTGGCGTAGTGGGTTAAGTGCTATCTCTGTTAACCAGAAGGTCAGTAGTTCAAATCCGCCACATGCTCCTTGGAAACTCTAGGGGGTAGTTCTACTCTGACCTCTAGGGTAACCATGAGTCAGACCGACTTGACGGCAGTGGGTTTTTTTTTTAAATATCATTGAGGACTTGAAAGGTAAGTTTGTAGGCTTGCTGTTTAATATATTTAATTCCTTATGTACTTCTTTAAAATAAAAAGTAGCAAGAAATTAGGTGTTGAAAAAGAAGTTTTCATTAGACACACAAGTCAGTTTTCTGATGTTGTTGTTAGGTGCTGTGGAGTTGGTTCTGACTCGTAGTGATGCCACATACAACAGGATGGAACAATTCCTAGTAATGTGCCATCCTCAAAGTTGTTATTATGCTTGAGCCCGTTGTTGCAGCCACTATATCATTCCATCTCATCTATGGCCATCCTCCTTTTCACTGACCCTCTGCTTTACCAAGCATGGTGTCCTTCTGCAGGGACTGATAACATGTCCAAAGGACATGAGATGAAGTCTCGCCATCCTTGTTTCTAAGGAGCATTCTGGCTGTACTTCTTCCAAGACAGATTTGTTCATTCTTCTGGCAATCTGTAGCTTGGGTCAAGCACACCTTAGTCTTCAAAGTGACGTTTTTGCTTTTTAATGCTTTAAAGAGGCCTTTTGTAGCAGATTTGCCCTATGCTGTTCATCACTTTTTTAACAGTAATATGTAATTTGTTCGTATAGTTTCTTTCAGTGAAGTGTTACTGATTTTTCATAAGATATATTATGAACGTTTGACCCAAAGTATTTTTCTTTGTCCTTTCTCTTTTTTGCTTTTCTTCTTGGAACTGGCACTAGTGGCCAAGTTAGGCAGGTCCTGAATTCACTCATAACTGACAATTAGTAAACCTTTTCTCTGAAGACCAGACTCGCAACAACTCATTTATAAATACGTCAGTAATTCATCAGGGTTTGTCTGAGAACCTTTCCTGAAAGCAGCATGAGAAAACCAAAATAAACATTCAGAAACAAAAAGAAGGTACCAGTTTGAGCTCACAGATGTTGTCATTTGTAGCCATCTGCATTAAATTATCAACTGCCAAACTCTTGATTTGCTTATAGAAGTGGGCCAAGCATAGACAGATAACATCTCTGTGAAAATCTTAACTTTGTGTTTCCTGATTTTTATATATTCATTTGTATTGTCTCCATTACATTGTCTGTGTATGTGTGTCATATTGACCTTTCTGTTACTTTCAGTTAGTATCTTATTTTGCCCCACAAAGTCTATAGAATATTGTTGATTCATAGTTTTAAATAACAGCATTTAACTTGGGCCGTGTTATTTATAAAACTAGTACCCCAGATTATAAGACTTTTTAAGAAAAAAGTGAAGGCGTTGGCAAAACAGCATTTTAAGTTTCAGCCTGCTTAGACCAACTTGAGCAAGTCTGGACAGTTTTCTTACCATATGCTTAACTTTGAAGTGTGTTGTGATTGGCATATGATGTTTAGCATTCTATTAGCTCACTTGACAGCTGAGAAAATAATAACATTCTCTAACATGTTATGTATAATCAGAAGTTTTTCAAAAAGTATTTCATTTCAGCAGTATGTTTTTATTCAATAATTAATGCAAAAGATAAAAAATAATATTAAGTCCCAAGGTATAATTAGTCTTAAAGAATAGTTGATGAATAACCCAACAAGTAGCATCAAACATGGTAAGTTTTCAATAAATATTTAAATGAATGAACAACTTATGTTACACAGCTTTTACCCTAGTAATGAGGGTTTTAAGTTCAAATATTTTTGAAAGATCTAAATGTATGCTAAATAAAATGAAGTGTTTGCTTTACCAGAATTACATGTGGCTGATAATATGTAAATTATACCAGCTGAAGCTTATTTCTCTTAGAGCAACAGACAATATTGCTATTTTTATTAAAGAAATACATGTAAAAACTTGTACCAACCCTTTATATATTAATTTTAAAAGGTGAATTAAGTGATTTTTTAGAAACAAATAATTAAGCTTCTATTGGTGTCATGCTAAGTTTGTTTTTGTGGAACTAGTTAGGTAAATGAATATTCAGGAGCACTTTTATTGATAATAATTTTATCCTTTCTGCTGTTCCTTAGAGAAGACTTAAATTAGAAAAATCTACATTGTTACCTGCCCCATTAATGTTTTTGTGATAACTGCTGGAAATACTGAAAGTGTAGCTATCTTAGTTTAGTCTATATTCCAGTGAAATAAAAAGGACTATTAAATTTTTTTTTTTATAAAATAGTGGATTGGAAAACATTAATATATCAAAATTTCACTATGATGATATTTACACCTCTCTTTAAGATGCCACAGGTATATTTACATATATCATACTTCAATAATTGGTATAGTATAGTGAGTATACTGAAAATTTCACTGGACTGGAAAGTTGAAGGTTCATAATTATGGTGTGAACTAGACAGGTCATTTAACTTTTCTTACTCTCAATTTCTTCAGTTTAAAGTGAGGATAAAGTAGTATTTTTGTTCCAGTACTAAAGCTATACCCTTAAATTCTTATTTGTTCTTTGAATACTGATATGCTCTCCAGCATTATATGGTTGTTTGTAGGCCACTGACAGTAGAAATTTAGGAATCTTCATTATATTTCTTTCTTTGAGATGGAATTGTATAACTGCATTAGCTTGACTTGATTGAAATTTATAAGAAAGATATGAAGAAGACTGTAAAGCCTGTAACTCTTTTTCCCTTTGCAGATTTTCGTGTACCTAACTCTTTGTATTAAGAACAAGTTTTTCAAAGGTAATTGCTATAATTTGTTGTTTTCATCATGGCAGAACTCTTAAATATTAAGTCATAACACTATGAGAGTTATTTGTGTATATGTAATTTTTAAAAATCTCTGTAAAAGATTTTTTTCACCATGGTTTTCCAAACATAAACACACAAATGATAGCATTTTTATAGAACCTAGATTTGTAAAGGAATTCATGATTCTTTAAACTTCTTTTATGCTTTTTTACCACTGATTAAAACAAGAAAAAAAAGGGGGGTTGTATTTAATTCAGCTTCATCTGCTGCTGGCTACATAAATACATTATCAATAATTTTGATTTATTTTATATGAAAAAATTATACATGCATCTCTTCAGAATTTAATTATTTTCCTTTCCTTTTTTTTTTGAGTTGTAGGAAAGGAATGGGAAAACTGCATATTAGGTCTTTACCTTTCATCCTTTTTTTTTCCTAATTTAGTTTTAATCCCGTTTTTTCCTTATAATCAAAATGATACAAGATTATCATTTTCTTTCAAGGATCCAAAGTCTTCCAGAACCAGCTCTCTTTGTAGACATTCCTATTTGGTTGATTTATACAGAGTTAGTATAATAAATTAATAAGCATATTGATTTCTTATGCTGTAATGTCAAATTAATTCGAAAGGAAATATTTGTTGCCGTAAATAAAAAAGAAAGTAAAGTCTTCACTTGTGTTTTAGCTAAACTGCACACCAGGACAACATAATTTCCTATAAAACAGAATAATGCATTCAAGGAGTGTTTCCTTCAGATTATAATTTTAATTATCACTTCTATCAGTAAATCTAATACTTCTTTCTTGGACATTTCTTTGATATGATAGCATTGTTCGTAATTCAGTCTCCATTTATTGGCCACTGTGACCAGTTTTCTGTGGTAGAGAAACAAGGGTCTTGTAATACAGATTTTGAAGTTTCCTTGTTTCATTATTTCACTAATTGACATTATAAAATTAGTATTTATGAGAAATTAGTATTTTTCAAACTTATTTTTTTATCATATTTTCTGAAACAGAGTGACTTATTTTTTATTATTAATTGTGTGGTCTTAATGTTATTGTCCTATCAGCTTGTTTGTATAGGGTAACTAGAAAATATTTCTCTAGTTTTGTTTTATTTACTAACTTTTTTAAAACTTGACAGTTTAATAATTTCTGTTTTCTCAGTTGATAGGTTTTTTTAATGCTTAATAAAGATGGATTCTGTTATTTTTAAAAATGCTGGTGGGCAGGGCCAAGATGGTGACTAGTAACACATCTCGTCGATTCCTTCTGAGACATAAGCCTAGAAAAACAATTGAACAGAGTAGTATGAATATTTTGTGAGCCCCAAGATCAGCCATAGGGTTGTGAGAGCAGACTGGGTGACAGGAAGGGGAAAACTGCGTTTTTCAAAGATAAAACAGCAGCACAGTGAGGCCTACTTCTGCTGTTGCAGTGGCTGAGAGTATCACAGGTATGGATCTGTCTTTGTTAACCAGAAAACTGGGACTGGAACTGCTGAGCCTAAGAGTCTAGACAGGGGCTAGTTCTTATGCTCAGCTGCAGTGCCTAAGTAAACAGCATCTTTTGTGGCAGAGAGTCTGTGCTTGATACAGTTGCATCTAGAGAACCCAGCAGCAGCTGGTGACCAATGGTGCCAGGCCCATCCTCCTCTCTTCTCTGAGTTGCACCATAAATACTTCTGGTTCAGCATAGGAGAGGTGGCTCAGGCAGAACACCATCTTGGTCAGCTGAGAGGTGGAGTCAGCCAAACATAAGAGCCCAGCTGGGGCTAGTGGCCACACTGGGCAACAGTGCCTGTCTGAACAGTGTCCTCTCCCAGCAGAAAAGATGCTTTTAAGACAGCCATACTTAGAGAATGTAGTGGTGGCTGGAGGCTGAGTGTGGCTACCTTCTTTGAGCCACGTCACAGCATCTCCTGACAGCCCCTGAGAGACTCCATAAGTAAGGCACCATCTTTGTCAACTAGGAAGTGGGGCCTGCCACCTATGAGGCTTGGTTGCTAATTGGCTGCCACTGGGCAGTGCCTTTCTCAGTACAAAAGCAGTTTTTGAGATAAGTACATCTAGAGAATGTGTCAGTGGCTGACAGCCAAGTGTGATCATCCCATTTCCACCTCCCTTCACTGAGCCACACCAGAATGTCTGGTGACAGCTGGGGTCACTTGCCAGGCTGAACAGCACTGCAGGGCTGAGCAGCATCTGTCTCACCAGAGAAGCTGTATGAAAGTCAGCTGCACCTAGAGAATATAGTAGTGGCTGGCGGCCAAGTTTAGCAGTGCCCTTATTCCCTTCTGAGAGCTACATCACAGCTCCTCTTGGTGCAACGCTGGAGAAGCTGAACAGCTTTTTGATGACATGAAGACAACAATCAATATCTAACCATTTAAAGAAGAGACCACCATGGCTCCAGAAAACTGTCAGAATAAAGAATCAAAAAGCTTCTTGGATGAGGAAGCCATCCTGAAATTATTGGAGATAGAATACAAAAAAATTGTGTATAGCGCACGTCTAGAGTTAACCAAAGTGCAACAAAACAAAATGAAAAATCAAGCTATGTGTACCACTAAGATGTTAAGAATCTGAAATTCAGCAGATCAATAATAAAATTACAGAGTTAGACAATTCAATGCAAAGCCAAAAGAACAGGATTGAGGAAATGGACTGCAGAATTAGCAAGACTGAAGATAAAGCAGCTGACACCAGCATTTATGGGAAGAAATGAGATAAAAGAATCAAGAAAAATGAGGAAACATTAAGAAGCATGTAGGACTCTATCAAGAAGAATAATCTATGAATAATTGGAATTCCTGAACAGGGAGGGCTAAAAGAAAATACAGCGAGAATTGTTAAAAAGTCTGTGACAGAAAACTTTCCTGGCATCATGAAAGAAGAGAACATAGATATTCAAGGTGCTTGTTGAACTCCACAAAAGGTAGACCCCAAAAGAAAGACACCAAGACATTATAATAAAGTGAAATATAAGTAGAGGCTTTTAAAGGAAGCTAGGCTTAAATCAAAACTAATATACAAAGGGAGGTCTTGTAGGCTGTCCTCTGACTTCTTGGCAGAAACTATGTCAGCAAGAAAGAAGTGGGATATGACACATACAAAGCCTTGAAGGAGAAAAACTTCCAACCAAGAATTACATATCCTGCAAAATTGTCTGTCAAATATGATGGTGAAATTAAGACATTCTCAGACAAACAGAAGCTTAGAGACTGCAAAAACTACAAGAAATACTGAAAAAATCTCTTTGTTTAGAAAATCAATAACAGCAGATGTATACTCAAGCATGCAATGCAGGACACACCATCCCGAGTCCTTCTCAGTTAGGGAAGTCACAAGCTCAATCAAAGCTAAAATAGTAAAATTAAGGAAACATCTTAACACATAACTGTGACATTGTCAAACAATAAAGAGGGATATATTACAGCACTTACAGCCCTTTCAGATGGAGAGGAAGTTAAGGAGATACACAGAAGTTAAAGATTGGTTAAACTTAGAACATTAAGGAGGGACAAAGGGGTAGCCACAAAGCAAACAAATAATACTATGTATCAAAACAAGAAACATAGTAGTCTCAACACACACAAAACCAGCACTGAAAAAGATGAAAAGAAAACCCCACAAGAAAAATGACCCAGAACAGAATGTTAAGTGGAACGAAGAAAACATCAACAACACAAAAATAAAGGCAACAAAATGACAGCACTGAATACATAGCTATCAATAACTACAATGAATGTAAATGGATTGAATACTCCAGTAAACAGAGAGTAACAGCTTGAATCAAAAAATGCAATCCATCTATATGCTACTTACAAAAAACACATCTTAAACTCAAAGATATGAACAAACTGAAAACCAAAGGATAGAAAAATATATACCAAGCTAACAACATGCAAAGAAAAGCTGGAGTGGCAATGGTAACACCAGACAAAATAGATTTTAAAGTAAAATCCACCATCATGTACAAGGATAGTCACTATTTATTACTGAAAGGTTCTATACGTAAGCAGGATATGACAATATTAAATATTTATGCACCCAATACCAGAGCATCTAAATACATTGAGCAAACGCTGACAACATTGAAAAATGAGATCACTCCACAATGATAGTAGGAGACCTCAATACCCTACTTTCAGTAATGGACAGATCATCCACAAAAATGTTCAGTGAAGATACAGAAGATCTTGCAACAATCAACCAACTGGATCCCAGTGACATGTACAGAACTTTTTACCCAACAACAGATAAATACATCTTCTCTTCCAGTGCACACAGAACATTCTGCAGAAGGCCATAAAGCAAGTCTTAACACCATTCAAACCACTGAATTATGGCAAAGCATCTTCTCAGACTATAAAGCCATAAAAATTGAAATCAGTGATAGAACATAGATAGAAATTTGAACTCATGGAATCTGAACAACACCTTGCCCAAAAATTCATGGGTAATGGAAGAAATCAAAGATGCAATAAAGAAATTTATGATATCAAATAAGAATGAAAACATATCCTACCTGAACTTACAGGGTACACCAAAAACAGTGCTCAGAGGTCAGTTTATCTCTATAAATGATCGTATCTGGAATGAAGAAAGGGCTCAAACCAAAGAATTCACCCTACAGCTTAAACAAGCAGAAAGAGAGCAACAAACAAACCCCTCAGACACCAGAAGAAAACAGATATAATAAAGATTAGAGCAGAAATAAATGAATTGGAGAATAGAAAAACAATTGAAAGAATTAAAAAAGCCAAAAGTTGGCATTTTGAAATGATCGACAAAATTGATAAACTATTGGCTAACCACACACAAAAAAAACAGAAAACAAATAAATAAAGATTGAGACAGGAGATGTCACTACAGATCCAACCAAAATTAAAAGTATCATAACAATACTATGAAAAATTGTACTCTAACAGACTTGAAAACCCAGAGGAAATGGACAAATTTCTATATTCACATAACCTCCCAAAATTATTACAAGGAAAAGTAGAACAATTTTATAAACCCATCACAAAAGAAGAGATTGAAAAAGTAATCAAAAGACTATCAACCAAAAAAAAGTCCTGGCCCAGACCACTTTCACTGGAGAATTCTACTAAACTTCTAGGGAGGAGTTAATTCCAATACTACTGAAGCTATTTCTCAATGTAGAAAAGGATGGAGTACTCATTCATTCTATAAGCAAGGTAGATTTCTCCACTTATGTAAGTCTTTTGGTTTCTTGAAGCAAGGTCTTATAATTTTCTCTGTACAGGTGTCTTATTTCTCTGGTTATATTTATTTCTAGGTATTTTATCTTCTTGGGACTTATACTAAATGGTATTGAATCACTGATTTCCTCTTTGAGGACCTCTTTGTTGGTAAGAAGGAATCCTACTGATTTATTTGTTTATCTTGTATCCTGATACTTTGCTGAACTCTTCTGTTAGTTTCAGCAGTTTATTTATGGATTCTTTAGGGTTCTCTGTGTATACGATCATATCATCTGCAAATAGGAATATTTTTACTTCTTCTTTGCCAAAGTGGATGCTCTTTATTTCTTTGTCTTGCCTGATTGCTCTGGCCAGAACCTCCAGCACAATGTTGAATGGAAGTGGTGACAGTGGGCATCCTTGTCTAGTTCCTGTTCTCAGGGGCAATTCTTTCAGTCTCCCTCCATTCAGGATGATGTAGGCGGTTGGCTTTGCATAGATGCCCTTATTGCATAGAAGAATTTCCCTCCCATTCCTATTTTGCTGAGAGTTTTTAATATGAATGTGTGTTGGATTTTGTTAAATGCCTTTTCCACATCAATTGACAAAATGAGGTGGTTTTTAGCCTTTGTGTTATTTATGTGGTTGATCACATTAATTGTTTTTCTGATGTTGAACCTGCTTTGCATCCCTAGTATGAATCCAGCTTGGTCGTGATGAATTGTTTTTTTTATATGTTGTTGAACTCTATTGGCTGGGATTTTGTTAAAGACTTTTGCATCTAGGTTCATGAGTGATATTGGTCTGTAATTTTTTTTTGTGGGATCTTTCCCTGGCTTTGTTATCAGGGTTATTCTGGCTTCATAGAATGACAATACTTCATAACAATACTATGAAAAATTGTACTCTAACACTTGAAAACCCAGAGGAAATGGACAAATTTCTATATTCACATAACCTCCCAAAATTATTACAAGGAAAAGTATATTCACTATATACTTAACATTATGAGAGTTAACAAGATTTAACATTACGAAAATGTCTGTTTTACCCAAAGCCATCTGTATGTACAATGCAATCACAATACAAGTCCCAGTGTCATTTTTTAGTGAGATGGAGAAACAAATCACCAATTTTGTTTGGAAAGGGAAGAAACCCCAATTAAATACTTCAGTACTGAAGAAGAACACAGTTGGGCCTTACACTACCCAACCTTAGAACCTACTACACTTACATGGTGGTCAAAACGGCATGGTACTGGCACAAGAGGAGACATTTAGACCAATGGAACAGAATAGAGAATCCAGAAATATCATCATCCTCCTATGACCAGTTGATATTTGACAAAGGCCTGAAGGTTGTAAACAGGGCTAAAAACAGTTTTTTTAACAAATGGAGTTGGCAAAATTGGATATCCATCTGCAAAAAACTGAAACAAGACCTGTGTCACACACCTTACACAAAAACTAACTCAAAAAGGATCAAAGACCTAAATAGCAAACCTAAAATGATAAAGATCATGTGAGGAAAAATAGGGACAACAGTGGAAGTTCTAATACATGGCTTAAGCAGACTAATAATCTGACCAACAGTGCACAAATGACGGAAGAGAAAATTGATAAATGAGAACTACTAGAAATAAATGCTCATCCAAAGACTATCAAGAGAGTTAAAAGACTACCTACAGAATGGAAAAAAAATATTTGGTAACTACATGTTGTATCGATACGTGATCTCCGTAATCTGCAAGGTACTGCAACAAGAAAAAGGTCAATAACCCAATTAAATGATGAACAAAGGAGATGGACAGACACTTTACATCCAGGTAGACAAAAGACACATGAGGAAATGCTCAAGATCATTAGCTGTTAGAGAAATACAAATTAAAACTACAATGAGATACCATCTCACACCAACAAGGTTGGCCATAATCCAAAAAAAACACAAAACAACAAATGCTGGAAAGGCTGTGGAGAGATTGGGACTCTCCTACACTGTTGATGGGAATGTAAAATGGCACAACCTTTTTGGAAAGCAATTTGGTGCCAGAAATAGAAATTCATATGGCCCAGCAGTCCCACTGCTTGGAATATGTCCTCCAGAAATAAAGGCAGTCACACAGATGTTCATTGCAGCACTGTCCACAATAGCAAAAAGATGAAATCAACCTAGATCCCCATCAACAGATGAATAGATAAACAAACTATGATACATATACACAATGGAACACTATGCAATGATAAAGAACAATGGTGATTTTAGAAAGCATCTCATAACCTGCTTTCACCTAGAAGACATTATGCTGAACGAAATCAGTCAGCTATAAAAGGACAAGTATTGCATGAGACCTGTGCTATCGGGACTTAAAAATGGACTTAATGTACACAAGAAAAGACTCTTTGACAGGTGCAAGCATGGAGGGAGGGAGCGGGATGTTCACTGATTAGATAGTCCATAGGAATTTGGTGAGATGAGGGGAGTGACAGCACACAGTAGATGGAAGATCAGCATAACTGGACTGCAACATAAACTGAAAGGTTTCTAAACTCAACCCAGTATTTCAAAGGATAGAGTAGCAGGGACTGTGTTTTCAGGGGACACTAAGGTTGATTGGTATAACTAGTCTTTTGCTAACAGTCTTCTGCACCCCATATTGGCAAGTGCCATCTGGGGTCTTAAAAGCTAGCAAGCTAGGAAGCTGCCATCTGAGGAACAGCAAATGGTCCCAACCCATCTGGAACAGATGGTGACCAAGAACATCAGGGACATGAGGAAAAATGAGCCCAGAAAGACCCTTGTGAATAGGAGACTGCATCAGCATGAGATCAGAAAAACCAGATGGTGACTGGCCACCACCAGAGTCAGCCATAACGGGGGACACAGTGTAGAGTCCCTGAGGTAGCATGAGAAAATGTGTGCAGTCCATGAACTCGATGGTCCAACAGCCTGGGTGGTCCTCTGGGAACATGGCTCCTAGACTTGTTGCTTGTCCTGACCTGAAACCAGTGCAGAGGTCAACTCTTCAGACAAGAATGAGCTGGACTTGGAGACACAGTGTGAGCATGTGGCATGTGTACTTTATGGTTTTATACATTTATAGGAGGCTGTCCTACTGTTTTCATTCTAGTTTCTAGGGTGGAGAGGAAGGGACAGGTGTTCCTTAAGACAATATTAGAAGTAAAGAGTAAGAAGGGGAGTGTGCTGTCACAGGGTGAGGAGAGCAGATGGAGTTGCAGATAGGCGGGCAGGCAAAATTGATTTGGATTCATTTAATCATAACTAAATGTGAAAAAAACAATGTCACTGCATTTTGTGCAGGAGAGCTGATTTCTAGTCTTACTATCAATGAGCTGTATAGCTTTGGACAAGGCAGTGTACTTCTTGGAGCCTGTTTTCTCATTTGCCGGTGAAGAAACTGAGGAGAGTAGACTACCTAGCGTCTCAGGTTCCACCCATCTCTAATCTGTTTCTCTGTTGGCCGTTTCATAATCGTCATTCTAGGCTCCCTTACCCTCATTATTCTTCCCATAAACCATATGTCCTAGATCATCCTGTACAGTTGGTAAGTTGATACTTAAATTGGTAGGATTCACATATGTTATTAACTTGCATGATTTTAAATAACTTTAAAGAATGACAATTATATTACAGATAATAAAAAGGAATAAAAGTTTATAAATAATGGACATGACCATTTTTCATGGGAAAAGTCTCCTTAAGCACTAATATAAGCACCTTAAATAAAGGCACAGAAAAAATGACATATAAACTTTTTAGTCTTCATTCTCTTAAAAATAAATATGAATTTGACTAGTTAGCCTAAACAATACACAAAATGTATTTAAGATAAAATTGGTGAAGAAAGTAGTGATAACATTGTCCATATGGCTAATTAAAAAGCTGTCAGATTCCATCAACATTAGAAAAATTGTAAAATATGAAGGGCATTTCAGCAGAATTGATTGAAATGTTTTTGTAATAGTATCCTTACCCTGTATTCTTTATTTCACTGGATATAGTTGCCAGATTGCTTTTGACTAGTGAATTTCCTGCTACAGAATATTATTAGAGATATATGTGATTCATTATTTTATTATTTTTTGACTATGTGAAAGGTATTTCCATAAAGTCTTCTTTCTCATCTAAAACAGTGTACAAACTCCACTGGTCCCATCTCTTGAGTCCAGTTCTTACATAGATGGACTGTGTTCTCTGAGAACCAGGCCAAGGAGGTTCTGTTACTTTTAAAATCATTATTTTTGCTCTAATTGCTCTAATTGCCTCTATTACCTCATATCATTTGTTGAAAACTTTGGTTATAGATTTACAATAGGGATTAAGTATGGAATCTGATGAACAGAGTAGTGTAAAGTCAGTACAGGAAAAAGTATTTATTGGTTTCTGATGTGATTTCTTTGGCTATACTTGTTTCCTGGTCTTACGTAAGTTTGCTGAATCAGGTAACTCTCCTAACTTGTAGAAATTAGATGCTCAGCCTTTCTCTTTCACAGATTCATCTATCCTAAGATTATTTTTACTGGCTGTAGAGACAAATAATCTTTGTTTTCAACTCTGTGGTTCTGCAAGTTTGTTGTCATATTTGTTAAATTTGAATCTGAGGTCCATACATTTTATTCAGTATTTTCCGTTTTTTAATAAGGGGATTTTCTGTAAGATGTCTAAATAATCCTAAAGTGATTCAGTTTATATTTATCTCTCCACTCTTTTCTGTTTATATCTTCCATCTCAGTTTTGAAAAGGGTAGCTATGAGTGTTTTCCCTCTCTCCCTTAGCCTTTCCTCAAATAATTTTTCTGGTGAACTGTTCTTGTCAACAGAAACTTTTATTCTGAAATAACTCAGTATTTCTGTGATAAGATTATATTGAGCTAAAATGAAGATATACTTGAAAATTTTGTATTTTTATGTGAACTCAAAATTTTAACTTTTGAAATATGTAAAAGACTCCAATGTGTAAATGCAAGTCTGGAAATTTTTTCATCAGGTTCTATTTCTGCTTTAGCTTTGAGATTTCACAGTTAATCTAAATTATTCTTTTCACTCATAACTGACCCATTCCATGTCTTTACCACCAACTTCAAACTACTTTTCTGCTTTTATTTTCCAGTGCAAAGTTTTATTTTTCAGAAATTATTTTGGTTTTGAAGTTTGAAAGTATGCATATGTAAAGGAATGACTAGTTTAGACATCACTTTGATGTGAAAAAGTTATCACCACCACAGTCCATCTCCCAGAGTCCCTGTAAAGAAAAGTGCATTTGGCACCCAAAAGCTGTTTAACTGGCTTAATACATTATTTGAAAGAGCTATTGAAGCTATTTCTCCTAAATTGAAGTTTTTTAATTAAGAAAACACTAACTTCAGTATTTGAGTCTGATAGTGAATTTGGAGGATTGGTTATATAAATATATGTGTCTACAATTAATAAGATTTTTAGTATTTTGCTTTCTGTGATATTTGAAGCTCGCATTTATTTGTTCTGAGCCATCTGACTTTTTTCTTAACTTTCTATTCTGTTGTACATTAGATTACCATGGTCAGTCATCTCAGCACAGAATTCTCCTTGAGATTATGGTGTTCTCTGAGAATCAGGCCAAGGAAGCTCTTCCTGACTGGTCGTAGTGGGATATTATTTTAAAGTATATGAAATTGCTGTTTCTATAGGTTAGAAGGGATGAAATGTCAGCAATTTCACCAAACTATCTTTTAGAACAGATACATTAACATTTCATCCCTGCTTTTCTTATTGGTTTATCAGAGAGACTTTATGAAGGAGACTGTAACTACAGATAACCACAAGTCTGTCGGATCTGACTCGACGGCACCTGGCTTGGCATAGAGAAATTAGACTTTGGTTTTTTTTTTAATTTTTATTTAACATGACTGAGTGAAAATGTACATTCCTGTATAAATTTACATGCCCACCTATATGCAGCTTCCACTGCTCTCCCTGTCCGGTGACAGCACACTATTCCTCTCTGCTCCATACATGTCTCATCCTCCCAACAGCCTCCTTTCCCCTCCTCTCCACCCACTCTCCTTCCTCCAGCCAGAGGTCAGACTTTGTTTTTGAGTTCCCCACCTTCCAAAGATATTTTATCAAAATTACTTTAGTAATTGAGGCAAATATCTACTGGGGGTATGTAAATTACATGAGCTTTTCATTCAATCTATATGTGGTTTTTAAGATTTCAAATATTTTTATGTGTAAAATGATTGGTATATAAATTCCACATAAAGGCAGAACAACTTTTCCCCCTCACATATAGTATGTACTCAGATTTTGCTAGCTATAGAATCTTATCTTCTTGGTAGGCATTCTCATATAATGAATGCTGTTATACTATATGGTTATACTAAGTTTTTCTTGAAATGACTTTAAAATGTATTATTTATACTTACAACCTATGTTTCAGGTTGTAAGTTTATATATATAATACTGCACATGAAAGTGTGAAGCTCCTGTGCAGGAAATTCCCCATATTACACAGAGCTGTGATCTAAAAGATTGTAAGATGGGTTGTTTCAAGCTCAGACTGACTCTCCTAGTGTAAATAATAGTGATATTGGTAGTAAAAGTAACAGGTTAGGCAACAAAAGCTGATCTAGTGTACTCTAGTAATAATCTAGGGGTTCTAGTTTTGGATAAATTTTTGTAATAGAGAATCCTTGCTTTGATCTCTCAGTAACTGCCTGATAACGTATCTTCCTAGGTGACACCCTCATGATAACCTTGAGCCTTATCCCCCGTATATACCGTATCTGTTCTAGTCTCCAGATACTACATTCCCTCTCAAAACCTACCCATCCTCAATTTTCCCTGTCAGTAATTTCTGAAATATAACGTGTACCAAGTGCTAGGCAAAAGCAAACTGATTTTAACTAATTTGTGTTAAAGTGCTAGTGGCTTATAACCTTTATTGCTCTTAAAATCTTCATTAAAAGCAAACACATTGATGTTAGCACAAACTAATCTCAGTAAGTAGAATTTTAGCTTTAAAATGAAAATGGAAATAATTGGTGTTGATAGGGCTATATTCAGGCAGGATGGTTCATTAATTTGTTCCAACTTGGGAATCTACCCCTCTTTCCCTGAACCCATGTGATATCTAGGAGTACTGTATATTCTCAATGACTTAGCTAGTCATTTGTTTTTACAGGTCATATCATCTTGTATTTTACTCTTCAGTTCAAGGGCCGTGTCTAGATCATCCTAGGTTTTTTCACTCACATTACTCATCTAACACTGTTTTAGTTTGAATCTAGCCTACCTTGCATCTATGCTTGTGTTCAGCTCTACTTGTTGATGTTAAACTTACGGCTTAGTTAGTCCTGTGGGAGGAGCCTTTCCCCATTGTCAGAGCCCTTGTGTAGTGGTCAAGAGCTTAGTTCCTAGCCAGGAGGTCAGGAATTCGAATCCACCACCCGCTCCTTGTAAGATCTATGAGACAGTTATATTCTCCATTAGGGTTGCTATAAGTTGAAATTGACTCAGTGGCAATATGTTTGGGCTTTTTTATTTGTTTTTTCCCCAATTTTACTGCTGTTGATGATAACTACCACCTTCTCCTTTTTTTGAAAGAAATATAAAGGTAGAAAAGATTCTTTTTCTCATTAGCCTACAAAATTATTACTCTTAAATAGCTGGCACTTAGCTATTCTGAATTAAGTTGCTGGGGTGATTCTAAAATGATTCTAAAATTTTAATCTTTATTATACAAACATCTAGTTAGAAAGTGTTGATGCTAAAGACTTGTATTTTGTGGCATTAGTTCTTCATGTTCTTTTGTGTGTTCATTAAAATTGATGTTCGTTTCCAAATGAGTGGAAAAGTTACTGTTGTTGAGCTACGTACAGAGCAAGTGCACTTGGTTAGAGCATGAACTATATTTTAACATTAGCTAGATGTACTCTGCACTCTGCTCGTGTAGATTTATTTTGTTTACAGTAGACTAATGTAAGTTTTGTAAATGTTTTTCTTAGCACTTTAACTGTGAGTGTACAAACTGATTTTAAATGTAGTGGTTGTATATTTTGCTTATAAATCAGAAATTTTTAATAAAATCAAGTAATTTGTTCTCTACTCTGTCATTACTACTTGATTTAGTATAATTCTGTGCATTTTAAATAGTATATATATGTGTTCATGAATTATTTAAAATCTAATGTGGTCAACTAAAGTCAAACATTTCCCTGAAGCACTGGTTAATTAACTGTTTCCAAGCAGTATGCCAGATAAAACTCATAAACTCCTGAGAGTTTATTTCTAAGCTGAACCAAATATTTAATTAATACAGGAAAATCTTACTGTATTATGATTGTTAAAATTTTTAGTGTTTACATCTGAAGGGAAGGGAGGAATATTTTAGGTTTTCTGGTTTGTGCTGATCATTAGCTAGCTTTGTAGGCAAATCCTGATCATTAGCAGATTGAGCCTTAATCACAGTGTGTGTGCTAGAACACACACACACACACACAGTTTTTTCTATAAAATCAAAGCATTGGATTAAGCCGGTTTTTTTCAGTTTTGAGATCCATGCATCAAATAATGTATGTAATCTCAGTACATAACACAAAATAGACTATTTTATTTACAAGAAAAGCAAGGCACCCAGAATCCCACTTACTGCCCTAACCTAGTTCTGTCCCACAACCTACCTTGAAGTACTATACAGAACTTTTAGAGGTCCAAGAGCCTCCTCCAAAAATTACTGATTATTCTGTATCTTGACTGCGGTGGTGGACACACAAATCTAAACATGATAAAATTTCATTGAACTACACATACACACAGGAGTACACATACAACTGGTGAAATCTGAGTAAGATTGATGGATTATATCTAGGCAATTCCTGATTTTTTATGTGTTATACTTTAAAAAAAGAATTGTACAATGGGGAAAAGCTGGTTAAGGGTGTCGGTGCTTCTTTCAAACTAAAAAGTTAAAAAATGTTTTCAACTACCAAGTTAAGATGATCTCTAGGTTCTTTCAGCCTCATTCATTTTCTCACTGCCTTTTCTATCTCTTCATTTTAAAGAACTTAGCATTCATTTTAAGAAATTACCAAGGAATCCTTTCAATTCTTATTTAGCCCTCTCAATTTATTGTTTTTAAATGAAAGCTATATCCTCCTGATAAAGCAGTTAACCATTTATGCTCTGTCTAAAAATAACCCTCCCATTTTATCAGTTCCTAATTCCTTTCTTCTTCTAAACCTCCTAGGAGTAACCATTCAGAAATCAAATTGCTCAGCACTCCTACTCTGAGTGTAGTAAGACCCTCAATTTCCATAACCTATGAATCTGTTACCTTACATGGTAAAAGGAGCTTTGCAGCTATGACTAAGGTATGAACCTTGAGTTGGGTAGATTATTCTGTGTTGTCCATGGGGGGCACAGTCAAGTCACATGAGTCCTTAAAGTGGGGACTCTTTTCTAGCTGTGTGGTCAGAGAAAGAGATGTGATGACAGAAGACCTTAGGTGCTGCTGCTGGCTCTGAAGATGGACGAAGGAGGTCATGAACAAAGGAATGTGAATGCCTCTCTGCTAGGAGGGGCTCTCAGCCGACAACTAGCAAAAAACTGTGAATCTTGGTCCTAGAACTACAGGAAACTGAGTTCTGCTAACAGCCAGAGTAAACAGGGCAATAAACCTTCCCCTAAAGCCTCCAGGAAAGAACATAGTCTAGTGAGACCCATGTTGTAGTTCTGACTTAAATAAAACTATAGGATAATGAATTTGTGTTGTTTAAGCCTCAAAATTTGGAATCATTTGTTAATGACAACAATACAAAACTGAACTGAACCTCATAGCATCCACATCTGTAATGTTCAGGTAATAAATAAGTAGTGGAAAACACCGCAGATTCCATCTAGAATCAAACATTTCAGAGAACTGGCCAGTTGCCATGAAATAGGCTGTTCAAGTGGTTAGAGACAGGCTAGGGTTAATAAGAGTAGTAAGAACTCAGTTTCTAGTGCCCTTCTACCTTATGTTTTTTACTCTTCAATTTTTTTCACTACTATTGTCTTCTTTTTTTCTTCATATATTCCGATATCCCTATTTATCTTTCCTTCCATTCTGCTTTCCTCTTCTTTAGAACTCCTTTCTTCATTTTGCTTTATTAATCTACTCAAGCGTATGTTTTCCAGCCTCACACTCCCACCAGCATACCTACCCACTCTTTGTCATTAGGAGATGAATAGGTCATACCGTGGAAAAATGTCAAGATTTGGAAGCATGGCAAATATTTTAAAAATTGAAGAACAAAGCTGTGTCATTTAGTTACTATGTACACACATACACAAAGATTATATACTAAATTATTTATTTTAAAAAACTTAGCAAAGGCAGCAGGCACTCAGAATTATTTGGAAAATATAGGATTTTTTGCTATGGTACTGATTAGTCACTGTCTTAGTTATCCACTGTTGGTTTAACACAAATACCACATGTGGATGACTTTAACAAAGAGAAATTTATTCTCTCACAATCTAGAAGGCTAGAAGTCCAAATTTCAGGTACCAGCTCCAGAGGAACGCTGTCTCTTTTTGTTGGCTCTGGGGAAAGGTCCCGGCCATCAATGCTTCCCTAGTCTAGGAGCTTCTCAGCACAGGGATCCTGGGTCCAAGGGATCAGTGGTTCTCCTGCCTTTGTTTCTGGGTATTATGAAGTCCTAAGGTCTCTGCTTGCTTCTCTCTTTTATGTCTCAAAAGAGACCGAATTGAGATATAACCTAGTTTTGTCGATTAAGTCCTGCCTCTGATCCTGCCACATTAACGTTGTAGAGGCAGGATTCACAACATGTAGGAAGAGCACATCAGGTGACAAAATGGTGACAGCCAGTACAGTGCTGGGAATTGCGGCCTAGCCGAGCTGATAGACATTTGGCGGGGAATGCACTTCAATCCATAACAGTCACTATCTTCTGTTATACGACTGAAGAATTTTGTTGAGCCCTTTCACTGTCTCTGTAGACTACTCAAAATTGAAAGCCCTGCAGGCCTAAGAGAAAGTTTGCATCAGCCTCAATTAATATTAGATGAGGTTTGGCTCTTGGCACTATACAATAATACATGTAATAGAAGGATTTAAAAACTTCACATGTGACAAATCAGAGAAGTATAGAAATTCTTGTAGAAATTTTTGACACCAGAGAAATAATATTCATGTAATAATATCTGTATGGAGCCCAGATGACACAGTGGTTAAGAATTTGGCTCTTAGCCATATGGTTGGCAGTTCAAATCCACCAACTGCTCCTTGGAAATGCTACAGGGGACTTCTGCTATGTCCTGAAGGGTCACTGTGAATTGTAACTGACTTGAAGGCAGCAAATTTGCTTTTTTATGTTTTTGGTTTCAATACCTATATGCAACCTCCTAGTTTCCTACAAGTCTGGATGGCCAGAGGAATTGCTGTTGTTAGGTGCCATCAGGTCAGTTCTGACTCATAGCTACCCTGTGCACAATAGAACTAAACACTGCCTGGCCCTGCACCCTGCCCACAGCTATTTTTATGGAGAATTTACATTTCCAGAAGTATGTAAGAGTAGATACTTTCAGTGACCGTTCCAATGAAAGTAAGTAAAATGCTGCTTAATATATAAAAATCAACATTGTAGTTGCATTGCTCAGCTGTTATGATCAAAAACAAGGTGAAAGTCAGAACAATGGTTTGTGGTCTTAAAAACTTGTGAGCAGCCGTCTAAGATACATCTATTGGTCCCATCCCTTCTGGAGCAGAGGCTAATAATAATAATAAATAAACACAGAATATTAACCCAAAGGACTAAAGGACCGCATAAACCAGAGCGCCTCCACCACCGTGAGCCCAGAAGAACTAGATGTGTCCCGCTGCTACCATCCACTGCTCTGACAGGGATCACGACAGAATCCTGGACAAAGTGAGAGAAAAATGCAGACCAAAACTCAAATACTTGAAAAAAGACCAGACTTATGGATCTGACAGAGACTGGAGGAATTCTCAAGACTATGGACCCCAATATTCTGCTAACTTGGAACTGGAACTGCTCCCAAAGCCCACTTTTCAAAGATTAAACAGGCTTATAAAACAAGCAGTCACAAGTAAAGAACATGCTTTTTAGTCAAATATGTGAGATCAAGTGAGCAACTCCTGCCCAAAAGCAAGATGAGAAGTCAGGAAGGAACATGAATTGAAAGGATGGATGCAGAGGGAACACAGAGTGGAAAGGACAGGGAGTGTGCTATCACACTGTGGGGATTGCAACCAGTGTCACAAAATAATGTTTGTATAAATTTTTGAGTGAGAAATTAACTTCCACTGTAAACTTTCACCTAAGGCACAATAAAATTTTAAAAAAAACAAAACACTGGTGAAGTAAGAAAATAATAAAGACTAGAGCAGAGATAAATGAAACACTGAATTGTTTGTTTTTAAAAAGTGGAGAAAATAAGTGAAACCAAAATTTAGTTCTTGGAAAAGATGAACAAACTGACAAACCTTGAGTTAGACTGGCCAAGAAGTAACAGAGAAAACTCAAATTACTAAAGCCAGGAATGAGAAGAGAGGGAAACTATTACTACTAGTCTTACAGAATTAAAAAAGATTATAAGCAACTACTATAAACAACCATATGCCAGCAAATTAGATAACCTAGATGAAATGTACAAATTCCTAGAAAAATACAAACTACTAAACTAATTTAAAAAAGAAAATCTGAGACCTGTAACTATCAAAGAGATTGAATTAGTAATTTAAAAATTTCCCCTCAAGAAAAAGCCCAGGTCCAGATGCTTTCACTGGTGAATTCTATCAAATATTTAAAGAATAAATAATAATATCTCCTTAGAAATTCTTCAAGACCACAGAGGAAGAGTTATCACTTCCCAACTCATTTTATGGGGTCATTTTCTTGATATCAATGCCAAAGATTTACAGAAAAATAAAACAGTAGACCTATGTCCCATATGAAGATATGAAAAAAAATCCTTAATAAAACATTAGCAAACTGAATCTAGTAACATACAAAAAGAATTAGACACCACAACCAAGTGGGATTTATCACAGGAATACAAGATTTAATACCCAAGTCAATGAATATAATGCTTCATAGAATGAAGGGGCATCTTAGTAGAGAAAAAGCATTTGACACAATCATACACACATTCACGATACAAACTCTTAACAAACTAGGTGTAAAAGAGAGCTCCCTCATTTTGATAAGAAACATTTATGAAAAACCCACAGGTAACAAACTATGCTTACCATAATCATAAAAGACTGCATGTTTTCCTTCTAGGAGTAGAAACAAGGCAAGGATGAGCACTTCATCACTTTTATTCAGCAGGAGATTGTAGCCAGGGCATTAAGTCAAATTAATTAACTAATTCAAATGGGAATTAAAAAAATCACTCTTCCTCTGTTATAATGAAAAGTTTATGAGGAAATAGTTATTTCTTCTTGATATATTTGATAGAGTTCACCAGTAAAACCACATCTGTGTCTGTATATGGCATAATACTGTGTGTAAAAAATCCCAAAGAATCCACAAAAAACCTCCTAGAATAATGAGTTCAGCAGTGTCACAGAACACAAGATTAATGTGCCAAATCAATTGATCTTCTTCTATACACTAACAATGGTCAGTCTGAAGATGAAATTTTTAAAATCCACAATAGTCTCAAAACAATGAGATACAAATAAATTTAACAAAAGAAGCGTGAGATGTGTGCACTGAAAATTAAAAAGCATTGCTGAGAAAAGGAGTATCTACATAAATACATGTTCTATGTTCATGCTTTGGAAGACTCATTATTGTCAACATAGAAATCTTTCCCAACATTAAGATATAAGTTTGATACCATTCCTGTAAAAATTTTAGCAGACTTTTTGTAAAAATTGCCAAGTTTATCCTAAAATCTATATGAAAATGGAATGAATCTAGAATAGTCAAAGATTTTTAAAAGAAGAACAAAGTTGGAGAACTTAATCCAGTTTCAAAACTTAACTATATAAAGCCACAGTAAAGATGATAGTGTGGTGTTGATGCAGAGACAGATAAATCAATGAAACAGAACCAAAAGTCGTGAAATAAGTCCTTATTTTATGGTGAATTGATTTTGGACAATTCAAGGAAGAAAAGGATAATCTTTTCACCAAATTGTGCTTGCAAATATAGGTATCCACATGCAAAAAAAAAAAATGAACCTAAACCCTAACTTCATATCATACACAAATGTTTACTCAAAATGGATTGTAGAAATAAATGTAAAACTATAAAACTTGTAGAATAAAATATAAGTGCAAATCTTCATGACCCTGAGTTAAGCAAAGAGTTCTTAGATATAACACCAAGACATGACCATAAAAGAAAACTGGATAAATTTGCTTTACCAAGACAGAAAATTTGTGTTTTAAAAGATAAGCTGCAGACTAGGAGACAATATTTGAAAATGATATATTTGTTAAAATTTGTATTCAGAATATTTAAATATCTCTTACAACTCAGTAATAAGAAAACAAAACAACTCAGTTTTTAAAAAGACGAAAGATTTGAATAAACATTTTACTGAAGAAGGTATATGAATGGCTGGTAAACAAATTGTTAAGTGTCATTGAGTCAATGCCGACTTATGCACTTGAAAGGATGCTTAATATCATTAATCATTAGAGGAATACAAAGGAAGCCCCAAATGAGGTACTACTGCATCCACATCAGAATAAAAAACCCGCTGCTGTCAAGTCAATTCTGACTCAGTGTGACACTAGAGGTCAGAGTAGAACTACCCCATAGAGTTGGGTTTCCAAGGAGCACCTGGTGGATTTGAACTGCTGACCTTTTGGTTAGCAGACACAGCACTTAACCACTATGCCACTAGGGTTTCCAACACCAGAATAACTATACTTAAAAAGACAGTCCTAAGTGTTGACAAAACCATGGAGAGACTGAAACCCTCATACATTACTGACAGGAAAATGGTACATACATACAGTTTGGAAGATACTTCGACTATTTCTTTAAAAAGTTAGACTTACTATGAGACCCACCTTTTCCACTCCTAGGAAACTACTTGAGAGAAATGAAAACATATGTCCATACAAAGACTTGTATGTGAATGTTCATAGTGGCATAATTCATAATAAACCAAAAAGTGGAAGCAATTCACATGTTCATCCACAAATATAAACAGACTGTGGTATACCCATACAATGAGACAATATTTAGCAATAAAATGGAACAAACAACTAATACACACTTACAATGTAAATGAACTTCAAACACATTACACTAACTGAAATAACCCAGATGCAAAAGGTAAAATACTGTATTACTCTATATGAAGTGTCCAGAAATGACAAATTTATGGAGAGAGAAAGTAGGTTAGTAGTTGTCTAGGACTGGGTGTAAAAACAAGCAGTGACTCCAAATAGGCATGAGTGGTTTCGTGGAAAGGACAGCAATGTTCTAAAATTACACTGTGGTGATGTTTGAAATTTACTAAAAATTGACTTGCACACTGAAGCTGTCTGTTTGAGTAAATTATCCCTCAGTGAAGCCAAGAAAAAGAAAGACTGAGTTTATTCATGGAGTCAATGCCTACAAAATCATTAGTGAAAACTTGAGCCCCTACTAATTAAAAATAAAGGGGGAGCGAAAGAGAAAGCTTTTCATTACAACAGAGCTAACTAATAAAAGTAGAAGAAATGATAGAAAACTCACCAGTTAGCAACCACCATAGAACACTTCACTCACATAGACTCAGACAAAGGAAAGTATGAAATATCATCTGAGCGAATAGGAGAAAGAAGGAACTAGGGAAATATGGTGTGCTTACCTGGCAGCATTGAGAGTATACCTTGTATTAGTGATCTCGAATTTAATCAGTTTGAATAATTGTGAAGTTTTTCTAGCTTGATTCAGCTATGTAGATACAGTTGATTAAAATTATGCCATTTTGTTGTTTACTTTCTATTTATCCATATCTTACAATAAATAGATTAAATATCAAAGTTGTCAAGGATTTCATTTTACTTGGATCCATAATCAACACCCATGGAACCAGCAGTTAAGAAATCAAATGATGTAATGCACTGGGAAAATCTGCCACAAAAGACCTCTTTAAAGTGTCGAAAAGAAAAAGTGTCACTTGAGAACTAAGGTGCCCCTGAAGCAAACCATGGTATTTTCAGTCGCCTCATATGCACATGAAAAATAAACAATGAATAAGGGAGACCAAGAAGAACTGATGCATTTGAATTATGTTGTTGATGAAGAATACTGAATATACCGTGGACTGCTAGAAGAACAAACAATTCTGTTCTGGAAGAAATACATCCAGGATGCTCCTTAGAAGCAAGGATGTTGAGACTTCATCTCACATACTTTGGATATAGTATCAGGAGTCACTTCATTACTGAGCTAAGATGATGTCTACGGGCCAGACTCTCAGCGTTTCTCCAGTCTGGTCTTTTTGTGCGTGAGTTAGAATTTTGTTCTACATTTTTCCTCTAGCTCTGTCTGGGACCTTCTATTGTAACCCTGTTATAGTAGTCAGCGGTGGTAGCTGGGGGCACCATCTAGTGCTGGGCTTAGTCTGGTGAAGGCTTTAGTATTTGTGGTCCTTTACTCCTTTGGACTCACCTTTTCCTTGTGTTTTTGATTCTCTTCATTTTCCTTTCAGCAGCAGTTTTTAAAAGTCTTCCTTTTGTGGCATTTGTAGGCTGTGTGGAGTGTGAAGTTAGGGGAGGTTTGCATGCATCTATCTCCAGTTTCTGAAGATAAGAAGTCCAGAGTGTGACTATCAAAGTAAGCAACTAAGATGTCTTTGGAGATGGCCTGTGAGGTAATTGAGAGGCCGAGGTATTTATTGCCTTGACTGTTGGGGTGGATCCTGACGCCTGGGATGGTTGCAGGAACTGGGTTGCAGAGCAAGACTGGGACCATCTATGAGCAGTCTTCAGTGAATGAGGGAGAGTGATTAAAAGGCTGGTAAATACAGTTGCAACGAGAGGGGGAGGGTGATAGTCACAGAGTAGACAGAGTACATGGCGCAATCCCTAGA
Organism: Heterohyrax brucei; assembly: GCA_028571685.1. NCBI lineage: Eukaryota > Metazoa > Chordata > Mammalia > Hyracoidea > Procaviidae > Heterohyrax > Heterohyrax brucei. Next base: position 46,296,771 of record CM053160.1, on the reverse strand, counting down.
ATCTGGTAGAAGCTCACATCATTTATTAAATTTAAATTCTGAATATTAGTAGTTTGAAGTCTAACCAGTGGACCAGAAAGAGATACATTTAAAATGTACATGTTCTACTTGAAAGGGAGCTTTTTGCCATATCTCATTGGCTTATCACCAGTGATTCATTTATAGATCAACATCTGTATTTTTGAATGGATGAAATGTGGGGAAATTTGTAAGGTAGGAGAAAATCTAATGGTTTAGCTTGGGGATTTAAGCTCTATGCTGGGAAAAACCTTTAAATGAGGCTAGGGAAAATGTTGTCAGCACCAAAACCAATTTCATCTAATACTCGGTTTTAGGCCAGATCACACGTCACCCATTTAACACAAGCAACACCAACACTGAACAAAGAATTCTGCATCTGCTTCAATTCCTCTTTTGTCTATCTTTTCAGTGGTACTAATTCCCTAGTGTTCAGGTTCCAAAGACTGTCTTCTTTTTCCATCCCTGGCTTTCCTTGCTGTCCCTAGCCATATCTGAAATAGGAGAAATTGTTAATATAGAAATGATATAGATGTGTTTAGGGTCACCATGAGTCGGATCTGATTTGATGGCACTTGGCTTTTGGATTGGCATAGATGTGTTTAGAGGAGGGGGCAATTCATGCTCTTATAAAGAATCTCAGGTTGGAAAAAGGTATCATCTGACTGAGGGATAGCCAAACTTTTTCTGTAAAGGGCCAAATAGTAAATATCTTAGGATTTAAGGGCCTCTGTTTGCTATGTGTTGGTATTGACTCAATGGCACTGGGTTGGGTTTGGTTTTTGCTTGCTTCTAAATTCCACTGTTTAGCAAGAAAGCAGCCCTAGATAACACACAACAAATGAGCGGGGAGGTGTTCCAGCACAGCTTTATTTATGAAACTAGTTGGTGAGCTAGGTATGTCCCAAGAGCCTTAATTTGCTAACTCTTTATTTAACCCAACAGATGATAAAATGGAGGCCCTGCAACTTGAGGCAAAGTCAGAATTCAAAACTGTTTCTTGTAGTCTTATGAAGAGCTCTTTCTAAAAGAGCAGAGGTTCTCAAATTTTACTTTGCATTAAAAAAATAATAATAAGCTGGGAGTGGAAGTAGACTAGGAGAGGCATAGTATCAGCTCCAGAGATTCTGATTTAGTAGGTCTCAGGTAGGACCTAGGAATCTGAATTTTAAAGCACAAATGATTCTGAGGCACATGGCCTGAGAACCACACTTTGAAAAGCATTCTCTCGCATCATGGATTTTTGAATCCATAGGAGTAGAAACCCTGGTGGTATAGTGGTTAAGAGGCTGCTGATCAAAGTGGCTAATCAGCAGTTCAGATCTGCCAAGTGCTCCTTAGACACCCTGTGGACAGTTCTACTGTGTCCTCTGGGATTGCTCTAAGTCAGTATCGACTTGACGGCAGTGGTTTGATTTGAGTGAGGCAATAAGTAAGTTTTATGAATCACAAATGGACAAATAAGCAGGTAGTTATAGATTGTTTCCAGTGTTCCCTTAGAATTTTTTATTTCTCCTTTGCCCTAAAAATCCCTTTGTTCTATAGTAGCTTGCCTGAGATTTAGGGTGAGCCAATGGGGAGTATGTGGATACCTGCCAGCGAGTCTTGTGGGCTGGGTACAATTTTTGAATCAGCTTTCTTGACTGACTAGAAGGGAGGAGCACATTATTTGCTTTTGGCCCAGAGCCTTCTCTTGTAGGATTGTAAATGAATGGATGCCTTAAGGCTTCCAGGTTCACCTCAGTGGAAAAAAGTGGAAAGATCATCAAAGCAACAGCTTAGTTCACACTTCTTATTGAAGAGGGTCAGATTAGCTGGAAGGAAGCTTATGGAGGCTGTTTTGCTCAGAATTTTCACACTTGATCTATTCCTTTCTTCCTCAACCTGTTACCCCTGCCCAGCCTACCTTGATCCCTTGAATGGGGACATTGTTTACTCCAAATCATCCAAAACAAAGCCTCTGTTTCTTTTGAGCAATGCTTTCCTGTCACCCCCTAAGATGCTTAAGAAATATAACCCCTAAGAAAACAACAGAATATTATGTCCAGGGTTCCTATTCCTGAAACTTTATTTCTTAATATGATTCCTGCTTCAACCCCATACCACCCTATAGAACCTTTTTCTTGTAGTTAACTCTTCATCGTTTGGTAAGAATTCTAGAATAAAAACTGTAGAGCCAAGTTTACATATTTGAAGTTAAAAGCTAAGTTGGAGAATAAGTTGGATTTATGGAACACATCTCCAGAATGCATTCCTGAGCCATCGCCAGCTGAAATCCAAGGAAAGAGAAGACGCTTAGGGCAATTCTTCAGATTTAGGCAATGTAGGTAGGTGACTTCTATACAGAGAGTCGCCTTCTTGAGGTCATAAGAACAAACTATGCAAAAGTACAAAAAATAAGATATCCTTCATCCCTGTGCCACTGTTTCTGTAGCCCACAGGTACTAGAAAAAGAGAGAAGTCTTACCTTATCTTTCTAGAAGCCTTTGCTCTTGCTGTGTAACCCTGACACATAGGATTCCTACTACTCTACTCCCCTGGACAATTGCTGAGTTGACATTTTATTGTTTCAGAAATCTCTGTTTCCATCTTATCAGATACCCTCTTTGCCCAAATGAGGAAAGAAGGACCTTTTGAGGTAAATGACTTGCCAAGAGTGTCATTTTTGTTGTTGCTGTTTTGATATTTTTCTAGAATGGCTCATAGTAATAAATTTTAAGTCCATCTCCCATTTAGTGTAAGGAGTGAGTCTGAGAGAGACAAGATGGGACGGGGCTAAGAGATACTGGAAAAATGCCTTCATTGTGGTTTAGTACAGGTTAGCTTGGAGTGGGCTGTAGCTGTGTGAGAGAAGGAAGAAACCGATGTTGGCTCTTCTTCCTGCTGCTTGCTTTTATTGTGGTTCTTTCTATCCATTTCTCTCTCGTTTGGCCTCATTCTCTTTGCTTTTGCTTTTCTGTAGCTCTTTTTATACTGTGAGTTCTTAACTTTTGGCACATAGGCCCCTTGGGTACATAAATAAATGTCTATTTTATAGAAAAGCATTTACAGTTTCTCATATTCTAGAAGTACAGTATAATGAGAAGAAAGTGAAGGACAATTATTCTACCATTTGCCCCGGTTTTCCTCCATTCTGGCCCTCTCTTTGTCCCTTGAGATTTTGACTATTCTCCCATTACTGCTCCCTCACTCTCCTTCCTCCCAGCCAGTCTTTCCTTTTCTCTTTCCTCACGCAGTCTTTCTCCATTCATCTTTGATTTCCTGTCCCATGCTGTTGTTCTTTTTCCTTCTAGGAACTGAACATGTATCATATGGAATACTAATGATCGTTGCATTGAACAGTATTCAGTAAATAAAAGATTAAACAAAAACTAAATCAGACCAGTTGCCTTAAAGCTGATTTCAATTTATGGTGACCCTATGCATGCAGAGTAGAACACACAGGATTTTGAAGGTTGTGGTCTTTTGGAAGCAGATCTCCAGACCTTCTTTCTGAGGGACCTCCAGATGTGTCCAAACCACAGACCTCTCAGTTAGTTGTGGTGCACTTAAATTTCTATGTTACTCCTATTCTTAGCAAGCTTGTAGAACAGAGCAGCGCTGCTCCATCGAGTTTCCAAGGCTGTAAATCTTTATGGGTGCATACTGTCCATATCTTTCTCCCACAGAGCAGCTGTTACTGTTGTTGTTGGGTGCTTTTGAATCAGTTCCAACTCATAGCAACCCTATGCACAACACATCAAAACACTGCCTGGTCTTGCACATGTCCACAATCGTTTATATTAAGCTCATCATTGTGGCCACTGTGTCAATCCATTACGTCGAGGGTGTTCCTCTTTTCTGCTGACCCTTCACTCTATCACACATGATGTCCTCCTCCAAGGACTGATCCTTTCTGACAACATGTCCAAAATATGTAAGATGCATCCTTGACATCTTTGCTGCCAAGGAGCATTCTGGTTGTACTTCTTCCAGAACAGATCTGTTTGTTCTTTTGGCAGTCCATGATACAGTCAACATTGTTCTCCAACACCACAATTCAAAGGCATCAATTCTTCTTCTGTCTTCCCTGTTCACTGTCCAGCTTTCACACACGTGTGATATGATCAAAAATACCATGACTTGGGTCAGGTGCACTTTAGTCTTCAAAATGACGTCTCTACCTCTCAATACTTTAAAAAGATCCTTTGCAGCAGATCTTCCCAGTGCAACACACCTTTTGATTTTTTTTAATTTTTCATTTAATATAACTGAGTGAAAATGTACATTCCCGTATAAATTTACATGCCCACCTATATGCAGCTTCCACTGCTCTCCCTGTCCAGTGACAGCCCACTATTCCTCTCTGCTCCATACATGTCTCATTCTCCCAACAGCCTCCTTTCCCCTCCTCTCCACCCACTCTCCTTCCTCCAGCCAGAGGTCAGCAGGATGATATCCTATAGATGTATAGAACCATAAAGTGCATCCAATATATGGTCACTGCATCGCCAAGTCCAATCCATTCGTGTCCGAAGAGTGGACCTTCATTATGATTTATGGTCAAGGGCAGCATCAGGGCAAGGGGCCATGCTCCCAGGGGAACCCCGAAACCACTGGACCATCAATTGAGGTAGTGGGGATCTCCAGGTGCACCCCTTTTATTCTTGTGTTGCCAGTGAGACTCAACTTAGTGAGCTCCATCGCGGCTATCACTGGTGGTGGCCAAGCATCATCCGGTTCTTCTGGTCCCAAGTCGATGTAGGCACCCACTGATGTGAGTCTTTTTATCTTCTGGGTTGTCTTTCCCCCCTGTCATTTTGGTCCTCGGTGAGCATCCGTTCTTGCTGAGTTGGGACCATTTGCTGTGCCCTCAGATGGCAGCTTGGCAGCTTTTAAGACCCCAGATGCCACTCACCAACGTGGGGTGCGGAGAGCCCTCTTAGCAAAATGCTAGTTGTGCCAATTGGCCTCGCTTTCACCTGAGAGCATGGTCCCCCACCCCCCGCCCCAGCTACTCTATCCCTGCAATATTGGGTTAAGATGGAACGAGTACTCATGTTCAAGTCCACTTAATATTGTTCTTGTTTCTAATGTGTGCTATCACCGATTTCACCCAACCAGATTCCTAGCAACTATCTAATCTAAGCCCTTCCCCCCTCCCTCCCCTCCCTTGCAGCTGTCAAAGAGTCTTTTCTTCTATACACAAGTCTGTTTTTGAGATCTTATCGTAGAGGTCTCATACAATAATTGTCCTTTTGTCGCTGACTGTTTTCACTCAGCATAATGTCTTCCAGTTGAAACCAGATCATGAGATGTTTCCTGGAATCATCGTTATTCTTTATCATTGTGTAGTGCTCCATTGAGTATATGTACCATAGTTTACCTATCCATTCTTCTATTGTTGGGCATCTGGGTTGATTCCATCTTTTTGCTATTGTGGACTGTGCCGCGATAAACATTCTGGTGCATGTGTCCATTGGTGTGAAAGGCCTTGATTCTGTAGGATATATTCCAAGTAGTGGAATTACTGGGTCAAATGGTATATCAATATCCATTTTTTTAAGGAAGCGCCAGATTGCTTTCCAAAGAGGCTGAACCATTTTGCAACCTTTTGATTTTTTGACGTTGATTCCATGGGCATTGATTACAGACCCAAGTAAAATGAAATCCTGGACAACCTCAATCCTTTCTCCATTTATGATGATGTTGCTTACTGTTGCAGTTGTGAGGATTTTTGTTTTCTTGATATTCAGGTGCAATCCATAGTGAAGGCTGTGGTCTTTGATCTCCATCAGCAAGTGTTTCAAATCTTGTTCACTTCCAGCAAATGAAGAGGTGTCATCTGCATAACTCAGGTTGTTAATGAGTCATCCTCAATTCTGATGCCCCATTCTCCTTCATATAATCCAGCTTCTCGGATTATTTGCTCGGCATACAGACTGAAGAGGTATGGTGTAAGGATACAACACTGACACGCATCTTTCCTGACTTTAAACCATATGGTGTCCCTTGTTCTGTTTGCATGTCTGCCTCTTGATCCATGTACAGCTTCCTGAAGAGGACAATTAAGTGTTCTGGAATTCCCAGTCTCCAAAATGTTAGCCATAATTTGTTATGATCTACACAGTTGAATGCCTTTACATAGTCACAGAGCAGATAGTAGGTTCGAATTGCTGGCCTTTTGGTTAACAGCCAAATGCTTAACCATTCGTGCCATCACAGTTTCTTAAATAAAGATAGAAACACAAACAACAACAACAACAACAAAAACCTGTTGCCATCAGGTAGCTTCTGACTCAGCAGCTGTGTAGGACAGAGTAGAACTTCCCAATAGAATTTCCAAGGAGTACTTGGTGGATTTGAACTGCAGACCTTTTGGTCTGCATTAACCACTGAGCAACCAGGGTTTCCAAAAAAAGGATTAGGTTCTCTAATTAGTTTCTAAATTCTAAAAGCCACTGAGCGGAGTATTTTTATCTAAAAAAAATTTCATGAAGGGAAGTTTTAAGCTACTTTTTGCTTGCCTGTGACCCTCAATTGATTTTCCTCCTATGAATTCGCAGTTGTGAATAATGAATTTCCTAATTCTGGTTTAGTTAGACATGATAAAGCACTGTCGCTCCCTCTAGTGTCAAATTTTTAGATTGCATACTGTTGTCAGAGATGAGGAAAATCTTTTTAAAAAACAAAGGCAAGAAACCTGATGAGATTTGAGACTGGGAATAGGACTCATTTTCAGCAGGTTACTCTGAGGTCGGAACAAGTGGCTGCAGAGAGGCAAAGGAAACATGGAAGGATCTGACACTGTACCATCTGAGTAACATGTGACTCTTCATGATTTACTTCAACAGTTACAGACAATAAACCTTGGACATTCACCAGTACTGAATACAATCTCACTTCGCAGTGTTCTGAAATTTCCATATATCAATACTCCAGTGTACTGTGTTATTTTTCAGTGCTGAAGTACTAGTATTTTTTTTGGCTTAAAGTTGCCATTATGGTAGTTTTGAAAACCTGAAACAGATTTTGAGATGTGTTTTATTAAACATCACATTAAATTTTCAAATGGAATGAAGGTGTACTCTCTGGAAAATGTTCTTTTTTGCCTCTAACATGTTCAAGAAAAGAAAATAAATGATGGAGAATCTCTTGTAAGAATGAGTCTTAGCTTTCAAAAACTTTTGAACATGCAGAATACAAACAAGATATTGTTAGAATCTTCAGCTGTACCTGAAAAAAGCAAAGACGAATGACCCAGAGACAAGCTATAATTCAGTCTCTAAAATATTTGTGATCCCTGGAAAACAAACAAACACAAAGTTGTTCTAAAAAGTTTTTTTTTGTAAGTTATAAAACAAAAGGAAAATTATTTTATTTGAAGATGGATTCAGAGGAAAATATTTGCAGATAGCTTAAACTATAATTTTTGCACTATTCTTTTATTTAGTATAGCATCATAAAGGCCTCACCCACTGGAAAATTTTGCACAAAATGGTACTCACTACTGAACAGTAATGTCATTGGAGCATTTATTTTTTTAATATTCTACTTTTTTGAACAGCTGAAATTATTTCATATTCAACTTTTCATGATTATTTCCATTTTTGTTTAAAATAATAAAATACAATTTACTATTATATATTACTGCTACTGAACAAAACTCCAGAATCTTGCTATCTGACCCCAAAAGCCAATCTCTCAGACAGGTCTCAGGGTGAGTAATCAAAAAGAAGTTTATGACTGTGCACTAGCACATACAGGGATCAGGGAGGATTCTGTCCATCCAGAACCTGCTCAAAAATCATCAGCTGGGGTATATAAAGCAGTGGTGTTATATACTAATGTAAATACAGGTATTGGTGTCGGTGCCAGGGGAACAATCTGACTGATTAGCAGTGAAGAGGGGGATCTGTTCAGTGATCTCTGGAGTCTTTTGAAGATATGCATCAGGAGCAGGGATCCCTGGCGCCTGGTGTCTCCCATCTGTTTTGAGGTTTTTAAAAGCTGTGAAAACTGAAAAGATATTCTTTCCATGGTTCTTGTCAGTTATTGTGTGACTTCCCGCCAGGGCCAGGAATTCTTAAGACAGGAGGAAAGACAAGTCAGTTTTACAAAGAGAATTAAACCTTCGCTATCTATTTTAACTTCCCTTTTAAAATATGTAATGTATGCTAAGCACAGCTCTAAATGCTTGGCATTTAATAATTTAGTCTTCACAACAATTTTATTGTCATCTGCATTTCACAGAAGATTAAGTAAATTTTCTAAGGTTACACAACTAGTGTGTGGTAGAGCTGGGATTTACAGTATATGAGGACTGACAATTAAGTCCACAAACTTAATTGTTCTAAATGCTGCATACCTCATTGCTGAATATCACTACAGTCACTTTCAAAGTACTCCCCTTGGGAAGCTATGTACTGATACTTGCACCTAGTCCATCCTTCAAAGCAATTTTGGAATTCTTTCTGAAATGGCCATTGCACACAGTGGCCTGGTGGCAAGTTTTGCAAATTTTAGTTGTCTATGAGGGAGGTTTTAGCCAATAAACAAATAACTGTATTGGAACACCCTCCCTACTCACCTGATCTGGCCCAGAGTGACTTTTTTCTTTACCTGAAGATAACGGAAGTATTGAAAAAAGACATTCTGATGCCATTCAGGACATCAAGGGTAATACAACAGCTCTGGCGGCCATTCCAGAAAAAGAGTTCCAAAATTGCTTTGAAGGATGGACTAGGCACTGGCATTGGTGTGTAGCTTCCCAAAGGGAGTATTTTGAAGGTGACCATAGTGATATGCAGCATGAGGTATGTAGCACTTTTTCTAGTATGAGTTTGTGAACTTAATGAGTAGTCATCGTACAAGTTAGCTTGAAAATCTGTGCTCTTAAACACTACATTTTATAGGCTCAGCGCTGAAGTACTAGTAATTCAGTATTACATGAAGTAAACATCAGTATTTTTGCTTTGCACCAGGCTTTTAATTATCAATTTAAGAGAAATATATTCCAAGAACTTCAAAAATTCTCAGTGAATTTGAGATATAGTTTATAGATCACCAGTTGGGATCACTCTAAACTTAAGAGGCTTGTTTTCAAATTATATCAAAACCAAAACCCACTGTCATCAAGTCAACTAGATTTCCAAGGTTGTACAACTAGCTGGTACACCGCTAACACCATTGACTGCTCTGGCGGAGATCACAATAAAGGGTCCTGGATAAAACTGGAGAAAAATGTAGCATAAAATTCTAACTCAGAAAAAAAAGACCAGACTTGTTGGCCTGCCAGAGACTGGAGAAACTCTGAGAGTATGGCCACTGAACACCCTTCAGCTCAGTAATCTATTCACTAAAGTTCACCCTTTGGTCAAAGATTAGACAAGCCCCTGAGACAAAACAAGGTTAAAGGGGCACATCAGCCCAAGTACAAGGACTAGAAGACAGGAGGGGACAGGAAAGCTGGTAATAGGGAACCCACGGTTGAGAAGGAAGAGTGTTGACCTGTTATAGAGTTGTTAACCAATGTCATAAAATAATGTGTACTAACTGTTTAATGAGAAACTGGCTTGCTCTGTAAGTAAAATAGCCTTACCAATTTACATTTTTTAAGGAAGATGGAATAGGTGGAATGGAATGGGAGTGTAAAAGAATGGAGAGAAGTAAAAAGAGAAAAGGAAAATAATAAGGGTAACGACTAGGTAAAATTTGGAAAAGAAAGAAAATAAAGGCCCCTGAGGACCCACTGATGTGGCTGTGAAGGTTGAGGAAGGGTTTCCCAGGATGCACAGTATTGCCTGGCTAGAAGGATTATAGATATCACACAGCACCAGGTATTTAGGAGACAGGAAAAGAAGGTAAGTATAGAGAGATGAGAACTGAGAAACAAAGAAAGAGTGTAGGGAAGTTTTCTGTTCCTCCTCCACCACCCCTTCTCTGCCCACTGGTCTACCTCAACTGAGAAGTGTGATGTCTGTGTCTCTGGAATTTGCCCTATCCACATTGGAGATTGGGACAGACAGTACAGGAAAGCAGCTTGATGGAGCTCCCAACAGGCCACAGATCACCCAGGAACCAGCAAAACATGTATTCCTAACTTTCCTACCTTCCTCAACACCACCTCAGACTCCTTTGCTTCCCAGTGCCAGTCTCTGAGCCAGGAAGCAACTGCTTTGGCTTTGGCTGCTTGGATTTGCCGTACTCACACTGGCTGTCTCCCTGAGTGCCATTTGTCTCTAGCTGGTGTTGCTTTTATCTGTTTCTTTTGGTTTCTTCTGTGCTTCCCACCACTCCTTCCTGCACTTCTCTTGAAAACTTGGCTCTATGTTCTCTTTCTTCTAGAAAGGTTGGTGCTTCTAGAAGTGGTGCTCGGCAGGGGACCCACCTTGCTGGTGGGATCCTTAGGACTTTTTCCTTTGTTTCGCTTTCTCTGTTTTCTTTTTCTTTTCACAGCTTGGGAGCCTCTTGTAGCCAGGCTTACTACACAGCTTAGGACCCACTTCACCAGTCTGTGCAGCTGCATTGGTGGGTTCCTTGGAGTCATTTCATTTCTTCTTTTTTCTCTTCTTTGCTTTCTGTTTTTCTTTGTTTCCCAGTTCTCATCTCTCTATACTTACCTTCTCTTCCTGTCTCCTAAATACCTAGTGTTGTGTCATATCTATAACCCTTTTAGCCAGGCAATACTGTACATCCTGGGAAACTCTTCCTTAGTCTTCACAGCCACATCAGTGGGTCCTGAGGGGCCTTTATTCTCTTTATTTTCCAAATTGTACCTAGTTATTATCCTTAATATTCTCCTTTTTTTTCTTTCTTTCTTTCTTTTCTTTTCTCTCTGTTTCTTGGTTTCTCATTTCTCCACTTGAATGACAAGCTTCTTCAGCACTCTTTTTTTTGTTTGCTTGCTTGTTTGTTTGGGACTCCTGTTTCTCTCTCCTTTTCCCATACACATCTTAGCTCCATACATCACAACTTGTCCCATCCTTCCTGCCTACCTGCACTGTGCATTGAGCATCACACTGCCAAGCAGTACAAGCATGGTATACAAGCACCTGCCCTGCACAATTCTTAGCTTGTCTATCAGCACTAGTATGCACCACAAGAGAACCCACCCTAGCCTCTCCCTTTCAGCTTGACCTGCCCTACCTCACCATAGCTGAGCAATTCACCCTGCCTATTGGACAGAGAGGTGAAAAGTACCACCATCACAGATGAGTAAACAACAAAGAACCTGCAACCCACCTGCTCTGACATAGCCAAATAAAACAAAAAATCAGGATGGAATAAACAGATCTACAATCAATAAGCAAAGAAAATAACTACTGAATGCTCTGAAGACAGCATATAAAAATATCAAATATATACAAAAACAAAACTGGGTGATTCCAGTAAGCATCAAAAAATAATACACCAGATGGATATCTAGTAGAAGGAAAGACAATAGAATGACATGACAGAGAATTCAAATCTCTGATATTCAGAACCACCTAGGAGTTGAAGCAAAAAGTAGTATTTTTATTTTAAAAATAAAAGAAAAATAGACAAATTCATGGAAGATACACAAATTTGTGGAAAGTACAGGCCAAAAAAAAAAAAGGAATAATTCAATAAGGTAACATAAGAACACGATGTCAAAATACATTCACAACTAGAAATCACACAAAAACAACAATTAGAAATCCATAAGATAAGAAATGGACAGTGTTACAGAAGTGCTCAGGATCAAGTCTGAAATGATGGAAGACAGGATCAGTGAAAGTGATGACAAACACTTGGATACAACTCTGAGGAAAAATCAGGAAAAAAAGATGAAGAAACTCTGAAAGTTATGTGAGATACAAGTTTTAAAAAAATTGTTAGTGATCGGAGTTTCAGAACAGGGAAGAAAAAAGAAAACATAAAGAGGATCACTGAAGAATTGCTGACAGTAAACTTCCCTAATATGGTGAAAGATGAAAAGTTGACCATCCAAGAAGCTTGACAAGCCCCATATAGGGTAGGCCCCAAAAGAAAATCACTAACACATATTATAATCATACTAGCTAAAACCCGAGACAAAGAAAAGATTCTGGGAGCAGCTTGAGAAAAACAAAAAGTCACATACAGATGAGAAGAAACACTAAGACTAAGCTCTGATTATTCAGCAAAAGCCATGCAGGCAAGAAAGTAATGGGATTACATATGTAAAACCTTGGAAGGAAAAAAAAATGCCAAACAAGAATATATTATTCTAATATCCTGCAAAACTCTCATTCAAACATGATGGTGAAATTAGGACATTTCCAAATATACAGAAATTAAGAGAATGTGTGATAACAAAGCCAAAGTGACAAGAAGTGCTAAAGGAATTCTCTGGTCTGATAACAAACAAAATCAAACCACAGCCTGAATCTAGGATGCAAGATTATATCAGAGAGATATCAACCTAGGAAGTGAACTTTCAAGGACTGTCTAAAACCAAAAGAACAATAGCAGCTAATCTGTAAATGATAACAACATTAGAACAATAAAACAGGGAATAAACAATGTAAGTATAAAACTTTCTAATAGAATGGAAGACAAGGTGATGCCAAGTAATAATAGACTGGTTCCAATCTAGGAAGATAAGGGTAAATCTCAAGGTAACCACAAAAAAAGCTAACAAACCTACTTAGAAGAAACTCTACAAACAAAAGAAGTGAAAAACAAATTCACAAACAGAAGGCATCCAGCACAGGAAAGTACAAGGGACAAAGAAAATGTCAGCACCACAAAATAAAATAAAATAAAACCTAGAAAATGACAGCAATAAATTCACAGCTATCAAAATTTACACTGAATGCAAATACCCTAAATCCACTCACCAAGAGACAGACAATGCCAGGATGGATTAAAAAAAAAAAAAAAAAAGGATCTATCAATATGCTGTCTGCAAGAGGCACCACTTAGAAACAGAGATGTAAATTTTTTTTAAAAAAATCAAAGGATGAAAAAGATAAATGAAGCAAATAGCTACCAAAAAAAGGCAGGAATGGCAATACTAATCTCATATACAATAGACTTTAAAATAAAATCCACCATAAATGGCAAACAAAGATACTATATAATGATTAAAGGGATGATCCATCATGAAGGCTTAACCATAATAAGCATCTATGCAAACAATTAGGGGGCTCCAAAATACATAAAACAAACTTTAACAGCACTAAAAAGAGAAATTCACAGTTCCACAATAATAGTTGGGGACCTTCAATACACCACTCTTGGTAAAGGACAGAACATCCATATAGAAACTCAGCAAAGATGCAGAAGAGCTAAAGGGCATAATGAGCCAACTTGATATCATTGAAATATGCAGAACATTCAACAGCACAAAGCACACATTCTTTTCCAGTGCACATGGAATGCTCTCCAGAATGTAACACAACTTAGATCACAGAGCAACCCTCAACAAAATCTAAAACACTGAGATAATACAAAATATGTTCTTTGACCACAGTGCCATCAAAGTAGAAATTAACAAGAGTAAGGGTAAGGAAAAAAATTAATCAATTATATGGCAACCAAGTAACACCATGCTGAAAAAACACTGTGTAATAGAAGAAATCAAAGATAGAGTAAAAAAATTTCTAGACTCAAACAACAATGAAAACACACCATAGCAAAACCTTTGGGACTCTGCAAAGGCAGTTTTCAGAAGGCAATTTATAGTAATAGATGCACATATTAAAAATGAAGAAAGGGACAAAATTAAAACATTAGCTACACAATTTGAACAATTAGAAAGAAAACAGAATGGTTCTATACATCTATAGGATATCATCTTGCTGACCTCTGGCTGGAGGAAGGGGAGTGGATGGAGAGGAGGGGAAAGGAGGCTGTTGGGAGGATGAGACATGTATGGAGCAGAGAGGAATAGTGTGCAGTCACTGGACAGGGAGAGCAGTGGAAGCTGCATATAGGTGGGCATGTAAATTTATACATGAATGTACATTCTCACTCAGTCATGTCAAATAAAAATTAAAAAAAAAAAAAAGAAAACAGAAAAAGAAGCCCACAACCATTAGAAGAAAGGAAATAATAAAGATCAGGGCAGAAATAAATGAAATAGAGAACAGAAAAACAATAGCAAGAATCAACAAAACCAAAAGTTGGTTCTTTGAAAAAATCAACAAAGTCAACAAACTTGGTGAATTGACAAAAGAAAAACAGGAGAAGATGCAAGATGGCGAAGTAAACAGATGTCTCCTCATCTCCTTCTGAGAACTAAGGCCTGAATGATATGTTTTATGGAGCATTGACTACCTGAGAAGCCTTAGGACCTAACATATTTGACTGGGCAACAGTATCAGACTAAGCTTCTCTCAAAAACAATCCAGCAACTGTTTATCCTCTGCTTCTGCTGCTACATTGTAACAGAGATCTGCAGCTTCTGCAAACGGCCAGTAACAGTAACATACTTTCATTATAAGCAGGCAGGTGAAGTCTGCTGTTCCCAGCTACCTGTTCAGGGCTGTTTAACCTCTACTTCTGCTGCTACATTGTAACGGAGAACTGCAGCTTCTACAAATGGCCAGTAACAGTAACATACTTTCATTATAAGAGGGCAGGTGAAGTCAGCTGTTCCCCACTACCTGTTCAGGCCAGCCTGTTGGACAGCTTCCAGCTCCCAATTCAGCACCTGGACAGCTCCCTGCATTGAAGTCCAGTTTACTTTTACTTTTAAGGTTTACCTTTTTAAGGCTGCGAGGCTTATATTTTCTCTCTGGAAATTTCTCTATTGAAAAACCTCTCACATTTTAAGATTGGCTGACAGCCCCCAGTTTCTCTGTAAACAGAGCAGCCTCTTTGCTACTCAATAAGCGAAGTCTTCCACCTTTGAGAGTCCACTTGGGGCAAATCACTACAGTATCATAGTCAGCTGGTGGCCAACAATTCTCTTAGATCTATTAGTAGAGAAATCAAATAACATCTAGATGGCACACAGGCAACAGACCATAATTAGTAATTTAAAGAAACAGTCTTCAAATGCTCCAGAAAATTCCCTAAAGATTCAAAAAATTCAAAAAATTTCCCAGATGAATAAACCTTTCTGAACCTAACAGAGATTGAATACAAAAAAAATTATATAGAAAACTCTCCTAGAAATTAAACAACATACAACAGAACAAAATGAAAAATTTGGTAAACTATTTGATATTCTAGAACACCAACAATCTGAAATACATCAGATTAATAACAAAATTACAGAATTGGATAATTCTATCCAAAGCCAAAAGAGTAGGATTGAACAGATGGAAGTTAGAATCAGTGACCTAGAAGACAAAGTAACTAATGCCAACATTTTTGAGGTAAAATCAGAGAAAAGAAATAAGAAAAATGAAGAGACGTTAAGAAACATATGGACTTCATGAAGAGGAATAATTTACGTTTAATTGGAGTTCCTGAACAAGGGAGGATTAATGACAACATAGTGAGTATTGCTGTAGAGATGCTGACAGAAAACTTTCCTGAGATTATGAAGAAAGAAAATGTAGATATCCAAGATGTTTATTGAACACCGGAAAAGTTAGATCCAAAAAGAAGAACGCCAAGGCATATTGTAATTAAACTTAATAAACTAAAACACAAAGAGATGCTTCTGAAGACAGCAAGGCTCAAGTCAAAACTAACATTCCGAGGAAAACCCTGTAGACTTTCATCTGACTTTTCTGCTGAAACAATGCTGGCCAGAAAACAATGGCCAGATACGTTCAAAGTCCTGAACAAGAAAAACTTCCATCCCAGAATAATCTACCCCTCTAAACTGTCTATCAACTATAATGGTGAAATTAAGACTTTTGAAAATAAAGAGAAATTTAAAGACTTTGTAAAAACTAAACCCAAATTACATGAATTACTGAAAGAAGCTCTTCCCTAAATATATGTTTTAGGTGATAATTTAAAGCACTTCATCCAAATTTCTAATCAGCTAAGGAAGGCACAAAACTTCATCAAAACAAGCCAAAAACTACAATATTATAATAAGGGAATTCATGGTCATATCATGACAACTATAATATCACACTTAAAGAGGGATACACTACAGTAGTTACAATTGTTTTTTTGATGCAGCGACAGTTTCTGACTTCTAAAATAATTAAAATTGATTTCAATAATTATACATTAAGGGGGATTAGGTATGTAGCCATAGAACTAATTAACAATAAACCATTTGCAATGAAAAATCACAATACAGGAGTCTCAATAAATATAAAATCGAAACTCATACCATCCATAAAGAAGAATGTCCCAAGACAGATTAATAAGAACCACAGAGAAAACACCAACATGAAAATAAACATATTGCTATGACATCACTAAATGTATATGTGTCAATAATCACATTGAATGTAAATGATATGAACACTCCAGTAAAGAGACAGCGAGTGATATCATGGATCAAAAGACATGACCCATCTATATGTTGCTTACAAGAAACACATCTTAGACTTAAGGATAAGAACAAGTTGAGAATTAAAGGTTGGAATAATATATATCAAGCTAATAATACATGAAAAAGAGCAGGTGTGGCAATATTAATTTCAGATAAAATAGATTTTAATGTGAAGTCCACTATTATGGACAAGGATGGTCACTATTTATTGCTGAAAGGTTCAATACTCAAGCAAGACTTAACAATATTAAATATTTATGCACCCCATACCAAAGCACCTGAATACATTGAACAAATACTGACAACATTGAAAAATGAGATTGATCATTCCACAATAATAGTTGGGGACTTTAACACTCCCCTTTCAGTTAAGGATAGACCATCCAGGAAAAAGCTCAGTAAAGATACAGAAGATCTTGTTGCAACCATCAACCAACTTGACCTTATTGACATATACAGATCTTTTCATCCATCAACAGATAAATATACCTTCTTCTCCAGAGCACATGGAACATTCTCCAGAATAGACCATATGTTGGGTCATAAAACTATTCTCCATAAAATCCAAAACATTGATTTATTGCAAAGTACCTTCTTGGACCACAGAGCTATAAAAGTTGAAATCAATAACAGAAAAGTCATAGGTAAAAATTCCAACTTGTGGAAACTGAACAACACTTTACTCATAAAGCCTTGGGTTATAAAAGAAATCAAAGACACATTAAAGAAATTTATGGATTAAAATGAGAACAAGAACGCATCCTACCAGAATTTATGCCAAGTGCCAAGTGCCATTGAGTCCAGAATTTATGGGATACAGCAAAAGCTGTGAGCTCTGAGCAAAAAAGCTCTGAGCAAAAGCAGTGCTCAGAGGTCAGTTTATCTCTATAAATGCACACTTGCGGAAAGAAGAGAGAACACAAATTAAAGAATTAACCTCGCAGCTTGAACAAGTAGAAAGAGAGCAACAAAGAAATTCCTCAGGCACCAGAAGAAAACAGCCTGGTATTGGTACAAAAAGAAACATATAGACCAATGGAACAAAGTAGAGACCCCAGAGATGCCACCATCCTCTTATGAACAGCTAATATTTGACAAAGGTCCTAAGATTTTGAACTGGGGTAAGAACAGTCTCTTTAACAAATGGTGCTGGCATAATTGGATTTCCATCTGCAAAAAATTGAAACAAGACCCATATCTCACACCTTATACAAAAATCAACTCAAATTGGATAAAAGGCCTGAATAGAAAAGCTAAAATGATAAAGCTCATCCAAGATAAGATAGGGTCAACACTGGATGTTTTAATATGCAATATAGACAGACTTCAAAATCTGACAAACAAAACACATTCATCAGAAGAGAAAATAGATAAATGGGAATTAATAAGAATCAAACACTTCTGCTCATCCAAAGACTTCCTCAAAAGAATTAAATGACCACCTACAGAATGGGAAAAAATATTTGGCAACTCTATGTCAGACCAATGCCTGATCTCCATAATCTATAAGGTTCTACAAAATATCAATAAGAGACAAATCACCCAATTATGCGATGGGCAAAGGAGATGGACAGACACTTCTCTAAAGAGGAGATCCAGGCAGCCAAAAAACACATACAGACATGTTCATGATCATTACTTATTAAAGAAATTCAAATAAAAACAACAATGAGATACCACCTCACCTCAATGAGATTGGCCATGATCCAAAAAACGCAAAACAATGAATGTTGGAGAGGCTGTGGAGAGATTGGAACTCTCCTTCACTGTTGGTGGGATTGCAGAATGGTGCAACTTCTTTGGAAAGCAATTTGGCATTACCTTAAAATAATGAATATAGATATACCATTTGACCCAGTTATTCCTCTGCTCAGAATATATCCTACAAAATCAAGGCCATTCACACCGACTGCTACATGTACACGAATATTCATTGCAGCACAGTCCACGATAGCAAAAAGTTGGAATCAACCCAGATGCCTAACAACGGAAGAGTGGATAGGTAAACTTTGGTATATATACTCCATGGAGTACCATACACTGATAAAGAACAATGATGATAGCAGGATATATCTCTCAGTTTGGTCTCAACTGGAGGACATTATATTGAGTGAAACTAGTCAGCGACAGAAGGACAATTATTATATGAGACCCCTAAGATAAAAACTTAAAAGCATACTCATACATAATAGAAAACTCTTTGATGGCTACAAGGGTGGGGAAGGTGGGAGGATGGGAAGGCAATGGGCGAGGGGTTAGATTAGTTAATTGTTAGAAATTTGGTAGGGTGAAATTGGTGACAATTCACATTAGTAAGAAGATCAATATTAATGAGATTTCAACACAACTTGTGTATTCCTCCTCTCTTAACCCAATATTGTAAGCACAGAGTATGTATACTTTCATTTTTTTATTTAATAAAAAAATAAATAAAGATTGATTAATCAAAAAAAAAGCCAAATAAAAAATAAAATGTGGGATATTACTACAGACCTGATAAAAATAAAGGAATCATAACAGAGTGTTGTAAAAAACTATACTCCAAATAAATTTTAAAACCTAGAGGAAATGGACAAATTTCTAGAACCACACACTGTGTACTCAAACTAACACAAACTGTTGGAGATCTGAACAGGCCACAAGAGAAGAGATTGAAAAGGTAATAAATTCCCAACAATAACAACAACAAAAAGCCCTGGCCTAGATGGCTTCCCTGGAGAAATCTACCAAACATTCAGTATGACTCAAACTATTTCAGAATATAGAAAAGGAATGAATGCTTATCCAGGCAAAGACACCACAAAAAAAGAAAATTACAGACCAGTGTCTCTCATGAATAGATACAAAAATTCTCAACAAAATGTTATCCTATAGAATTCAGCATCATATCAAAAATAGTAATATACCATTACCAAGTAGGATTCATAGCTGATGTGCAAGGGTGGTTCAACTGTAGAAAATCAATGTTATTCACCACATAAATATAAGGAAAGAAAATAATCATATGATTATCTCAATTAATGCAGAAAAGACATTTGACAAAGTCTAACACTCATTCCTGATAAAAGCTCTCAATAAAATAGGTGTAGAAGGAAATTTCTCAACATAATAAAGGGTATCTATGCAAAACAAATGTCCAACATCATTCTTAATGGAGAAAGGCTGAAAATATTACCTTTGAGAACAGGAACAAGGCAAGCATGCTCTTTATCACCACTCCTACTTAATGTCCTAGATAGAGCAATAAGGCAAGAAAAAGAAATAAAGTGTGTCATGGATTGAATTGTGTTCCCCAAGAAATGGGAGTATCAATTTGGCTAGGCCATGATTCCCAGTATTGTATGATTGTCCACCATTTTATCATTTGATGAGGTTTTTCCTATGTGTTAATTCAATCACTGTGATTTGCTAAGATGTATTAGTGGCAGTTGTATTTATGAGATCCACAAAATTGGATAGTGTCTTGAGTCACTATAAAAAAACATGAAGACAGAGGTGAGCTGAGAGACTCACAGGTAACCAGCACTGGGAGTAAAACACATCCTTCAGACCTGAAGTTCCTGTGCTAAGATGCTCCCAGACCAAGAAAGACTGATGAAACACAAGGGTCATCCTCTAGAGCTGACAGAGAGTGTATTCTCCTGGATTCAGACTTGTAGCCTACAGCACTGTAAAGAAATAAGTTTCTCTTAGTTGAAGCAATCCTCTTGTGGTATTTTTATCATAGCAGCACTAGATGACTAATTCAAAGGGCATACAAATTGGTAATGAAGAAGTTAAACCATTCCTGTTTGCAGATGATGTGATATCATATACACAGAAAACCTAAAAGACTTCAAGAGAAAATTACTGGAACTAATAGAAAGATTCAACAGAATGGCAGGATATGAGATAAACATACAAAAATCAACTGGGTTCCTGGACCCCAATAAAGGGAACAATGAAAAGGAAATCAGGAGAAATGGGGCCAAGATGGTGGAGTAGACTGAGGCTTCCTGTGACCCTTCTGAAAACCAAGATGTGAAAGAACAAATGAACTCAGTACATGTGACATCCTAGGAGCCCTGTACATCAAAGGGAAAGGAGAATAGTGCCAGAAACTCATAGGATTCCACAGACCTGACCTGCCTGGAAGCAGCCACAGCTGCCATGTGGGGGGCCCAGAATGGAAGTTTGTGGGCATTCCCCTCGGTGGAGGTGATTGTCAGGAAAATCTATTCCTTCAGAGCCAGTGAAGAACAATGCCAGACATTGAAAGCAAAGCCTTTGTATGTAATCTGTCACCTGCAGACCTGAATCTTTCCTTCAGTGTAGGACTATCTCGCTTCTCCCAATACCCTTTCCTTACTTCTCTGCTCTGCACCCAGCTCTGGAGACTGACACTATTAACTGAGTCAGAAGTAGGACTTCTTAAGCTTGCCCTGAGCCATTCTCCAAGACTTGGCGGGGAAACAGTATAGCACCCTTGGAAGGGAGGGTTTGAAAGAAAAAAAATTTCTGTCAATTCGTGGAAGCTGGAAAATCA
The DNA here is from genome assembly GCA_028571685.1 of Heterohyrax brucei. Lineage (NCBI taxonomy): Eukaryota > Metazoa > Chordata > Mammalia > Hyracoidea > Procaviidae > Heterohyrax > Heterohyrax brucei. The sequence continues at coordinate 46,275,832 of CM053160.1, read as the reverse complement.
GAGCAGAAACTGTTCCTACACCTAGATTCAGATATAAGGGGATATACCAGCCTCATAGACACTTAGCTCCTTGCTTTTCTCAGAGACTTCAGCAAGACACCTACACCTATACCAGTCACTTCTGCCCATCTAGTACAGTAGGCAAGAGTCTGCACTGCAGAGTGGGAAACTGACCACTGGGACACCTGAGCTGAATCCGTATAAAAAAACTAAACTGTACATTTTGAATAAAGAAGCTATAACACAATAGGCAAACATTAATAACTACTATTTACAGATGACTCAGAAACAGCAATCTGCATTAAAGCACTTAAGAGGGTGGACTATGATCTCTCCTGAAACTAAGAATCAAATTTTCCAGAGGAAGAGAACTTCCTGGTATTATCAGAAGTAAAATACAAAAGATTGATATTTAGAATTTAAGAAATGTGCAAGGAAATGAGGCAAAATGCAGCACAGTACAACAAAAACTTGCACAAGCTGCAAGAAAGCATTGAGCAGCAAGAAATAAAAATTTAGAAAATTAATAATAACATTACAAAATTAGACAACACAATAGAAAGTCAGAGGAGCAGAACTAAGGCAATGCAAGGCTGAATTGGTGAGACTGAAAATAAAACACATGACCAACATACTTGAGGCAAAATCAGGTTAAATAATTTATTAAAAAATCAAGAAACTAAGAATTATGTGGGACTCTATGAAGAGGAATAATCTGTGAGTGACTAGGGTACCAGAACAGGGGTGTGGGATAAGTGAAAATACAGAATTGTCAAAGATTTGCTGACAGAAAACTTCCTTGATGTCATGAAAGATGAGAAGATACCTTTCTAAGATGCTCATAGAACTCCACATATGGTGGATCCCCAAAGACACCAAGACATATTATAATCAAACATGCCAAAACTAAAGGTGAGGATACAGTTTAAAAAGTGACTAGGATAAATGAAAAATAACCTACAAAGGAAAATCCCCAAGATTAAGCTCAGACTACTCAGCAGAAACCATGCAGGCAAGAAGACAATGCGATGACACATAGAAAGCCGTGAATGCAAATAATTGCCAGCCAAGAATTATATATCCAGCAAAATTGTGCCTTAAATATGATGGAGAAATTAGGACATTTCCAGATAAACAGAAATTTAGGGAATTTGCAAAAGCCAGACCAAAGTTACAAGAAATACTGAAGGGAACCCATTGGTTAGAAAACCAGTTAACACCAGATAACAACCCAAGACCAGACTATGAAACAGAGCAAGTGGATGTTAACCCAAATAGTGGAATCACAAAAATTAACCACAGGCAAAACACTGAAAGTAATGAAACAGAGATGTCATTAGGTAAACATTATAATGAAAAAGAGGGACCCAAAAGAAAATGTAGTCATAGATCTTTCATATGAAGAGTAAATCAAGGCAATATAAAAAATTTAAGACTGGTTTACATTTAGAAAACTATGGGTAAATATTGAGATAACCACAAAGGAAACTATCAATCCTACACATCAAAATATAAAAGTAGAAAAACATGAATTCTCAGCAAATACAAAATCACCAATATTGAAAAAGATGAAAAGAAAACACACAAACAAAAAAGACTCAGCACAGAAAATTAAATGGAACGAAGGAATTGTCTACAACGTACCAAAAAAGACATCAGAATGACAGCACTAACTTTGTACTTATCAATTATCACACTGAATGTAACTGGACCAATGTAAGAATGCACCAATAAAAAGACTGAGAGTGACAAACTGGGTTTAAAAGATGACCCATCTATGTGCTGCCTAAAGGAGACACACCATAGACTCAAAAACATGAACAAACTACAACTTAAACAATGAAAAAAGTCTATCAAACTAATGACATTCAAGAAAGAGCAGGAGTGGCAATATTAATCTCTGATAAAATAGAATATCCACCACTTGGATAAGGAAGGACATTATATAATGATTAAAGTGTCAGTACTCCAGGACGACATAGCATGTTAAATATCTATGCACCAAAAAACAGGGCTCCAAAATACATAAAGCAGACACTAACTGCATTGAAGAGAGACAGCTCCACAATAAAGAAATTCATAGAATCAAAATGACAATCAAAACACATCCTATCAGAGTCTATGGGACACGGCAAAGCAGTGTTCAGAGTTCAGTTTATCTCAATAAATTCACAAATCCAAAAAGAAGAAAGGGTCCAAATCAAAGAACTAACTCTACAACTCAAACAAATAGAAAGATATCAGCAAAAGACCCCCTCAGGAACCAGAAGAAACCAAATATTAAAAGTTAGAGCAGAACTAAATGAAATAGATACTGGAAAAATAATCAGAAGCAATAATAAGACCAAAAGCTGTTTTTTGAAAAGACCAATAAAACTGATAAACTATTGCCCAAACTGACAAAAGAAAAACAAGAGAGGAAGCAAATAACTCTAATAAGAAATGATCTGGATGATATAACAACAGAACAAACTGAAATTAAAAGAATCATAACAGAATACTATAAAAGAAATTTACTCTAGTAAATTAAAAAATCTAGTGGAAATGGACAAATTTCTAGAAATACACTGCTTACCCAAAGTAGCACAAACAGAAGTAGAACAATAAAACAATTCTATCACAAAAGAAAGATTGCAAAGATAATTTGAAATTTCCCAACTAAAGTAAGCCCTGGCCCTGATGGCTTCACTACAGAATTCTACAAGTCCCAGAGAACAGTTAACACCACTATTACTAAAGGTATTCCAGAGCATAGAAAAGGATGGAATACTCTCAAAGTCATTCTATGAAGCCAGTATAACCCTGATACCAAAAACAGGTAAAGACAGCACAAAAAAGGAAAATTACTGAAAAGTATCTCTGAACTTCAGTGCAAAAATTCTCAACAAAATTCTAGCCAATAGAATTCAACAACATATCAAAAAAATAATTCGCCATGACTAGGTGAAATTTATACCAGGGATGCAGGGATAATTCAACATTAGAAAAATAATATAATCAACCACATGAATAAAACAAGACAAGAACCACTTGATTTTATCACTTGATGCAGGAAAAGCATTTGACAGAGTCCAACACACTTTCATGTTAAAAACTCTTGGCAAAATAGGAATAGAAAGGAAATTCCTCAACATAATATGGGGCATCTATGAAAGCCAACAGCCAACATCATTCAAAGTTTTGAAAGTATTTAGAAAGTATTCCCTCAAGAATGGGACCCAAACAAGGATGCCCATTGTTAATACTCTTATCCAACACTGTCTTGGAGGTTTCAACCAGAGCAGTCAAGCAAGATAAAGAAATAAAGTACATCGAAATTGGTAAGGAAGAAGTACAAGTATTTCTATTTGCAGATGATATGATCTTACATGCAGAAAACCCTAAGGAAACCACAAAATAAGTAAGTAAGCCACTGGAACTAATAAAAAAGTTCAGCCAAATATCAGGATAGAAGATCCAAAAGCCAAGCCAAATCTACTGCTGTTGAGCTGATTCAGACTCACACTGACCCTACATATACAAATCAGTTGCATTTCTTTACACAAAGAAATCAGCAACAACAATAAAAAAGAGAATCACCAAATCATTACCATTCACAGTAGCCCCCAAGAAGGTAAAATACCTAGGAATAACTCTAACCAGATATGTAAAGGATCTATACAAAGGAAATTAAAAGACTGTACTGCAAGAAACCAAAAGAGACCTACATAAGTGAAGAAACCTATCTTGATCATGGATAGGAAGACTTAACATCATAAAAATGTTTATTCTGCCCAAAGCAATCTATAGGTAAAATACAATCTCAATACAAATTCCAATGGCACTTTTTAATGAGATGGAGAAAGAAATCACCCACATCATATGGAAAGGGAAGAAGCCTTGGATAAGTAAAGCATTACTGAAGAAGAAAAATAAAGTAAGAGGCCTCATTGTATCTGTCATTAGAACCTGTTACATTGCCACGATAGTCAAAACATCCTGGTACTGGTACAAAAACAGATACATAGTTCAATGAAACAGAATTGAGATTCCAGATGTAACATCATTCATCTGTGAGAGCTGATATTTGACAAAGGCCCAAAATCCATGAATTGGGGAAAAGATAGCCTTAAACAAATGGTGTTGGCATTAAGTGGATATCCATCTGCAAAAAAATGAAACAAGACCCATATCTGACACCATGTACTAAAACTAACTTAAAATGGATCAAAGTCCTAAAAATAAAACAATAAAGATCATGGAAGAAAAAGTAAAAGCAACCCTGGGAGGCCCAATACACAGTATAAACAGACTACAAAATATTACTAATAATGTACAAACACCAGAAGAGAAAATAGATAACTGGGAACTCCTAAAAATCAAACACTTATGCTCATCTAAAGACTACCACAAGAGTAAAAAGACTACCTACAGACTGGGAAAAAATTTTGGCTGCCATGAATTCAAGCAATATCTAATTTTTATAATCTGCAAGGTACTACAAAATCTCAACAAGAAAAAGACAAATAACCTGATTAAACAATGGGCAAAAGATATGAACACACACTTCACCAAAGAAGGCATCCAGGATACTAACAAATGCATGAGGAAATGCTAACAATCATTAGCCATTAGAAAAATCCAAATCAAAACTGCAGGGAGATACCATCTCACCCCAACAAGGCTGGCATTAATCCAAAAAAAATCACAAAATAATAAATGTTGGAGAGGTTGTGGATAGATTGGAAACTTCTGCACTGCTGGTGGGAATGTAACATAGTACAACCACTTTGGACACCAATAAGGCACTTTCTTAAAAAGCTTGAAATAGCAGTATCATACAATCCAGCAGTCCCACTTCTCAGAATATATCCCAGAGAAACAATGGCTGTCAGACAAAAAGTCTCATGTACATCAATGTTTATTGCAGGACTATCCATGATAGCAAAAAGGTGGAATCAACCTAGATGCCCATCAGCAGATGAATCAGTAAACAAACTATGTGTGTTCACACTGTGGAATAATATACAGTGAAAAAGAACAAAGGTGATTTTAGGAAACATAACATGGAGTCATCTGGAAGACATGCTGAGTGAAATTAGTCATTTGCAGAGGACACATATTTTATGAGACCACTGTTACAAGGACTTCAGGAATGGTTTAAGCACAGAAGAAAATAATCTTTTTTTTTATTGTGATTAGGCAAAAGTATACAATCCAAATCAATTTTGCATGTCTGCCTATCTGTAACGCTTTCTGCTCTTCTTGCCTCATGACAGCACACACTTCTCCTTTTCATTTTAGACTTGTATCTGCTTAACAAGTTTCTGCCTCCTCCTCTGTACCCTCTTCTCTCCCATCTAGAAAGAGACCAGTAGGACAGCCTCCTACAAATGCAAAGAAACATAAAGTACACACACCATGTGGTCACACTGTGTCCCTCAGTCTAGACCACTTCTGTCTGAAGAGTTGACCTCAGTATTGTTTTCTAGATATGTGCAGCAGGAGGTCTAGGGGCCATGTTCCCAGGGGATCCTCTGGGCCATTGGACCATCAGTTGTGGTCTTTTAGAAGAGTTCTTAAGCTGCACCTGTTTGTTTGTTTTTTTCTTGTGTTGCCACAAGGACTCAACATTGTATGCCCCATCATGGCTGTCTTTGGTGGTGGCTGGGCATCCAGAAGAAAATAATGGTTACAAGGGTGGAGAGGGAGAGACAGGGGTATTCATAGATTAGATAGCAGATAGGAAGGGGGTTAGGTGAAGTGAGTAATAAGAAGCACATTAATCAAGACGACAATGAGATACCATCGCACCCCAACAAGATTGGCCATGATCCAGAAAACACAAAACAACAAATGCTGGAGAGGCTGTGGAGAAATTGGAACCCTCCTACACTGTTGGTGGGGTCGCGAAATGGTCCAGCCTCTTTGGAAGGCAATCTGGTGCTTCCTTAAAAAAATGGATATTGATATACCATTTGACCCAGTAATTCCACTACTTGGAATATATCCTACAGAATCAAGGCCTTTCATACCAATGGACACATGCACCAGAATGTTTATCGCGGCACAGTCCACAATAGCAAAAAGGTGGAATCAACCCAGATGCCCAACAATAGAAGAATGGATAGGTAAACTGTGGTACATATACTCAATGGAGCACTACGCAATGATAAAGAATAACGGTGATTCCAGGAAACATCTCCTAACCTGGTTTCAACTGGAAAACATTAAGTTGTGTGAGAGTAGTCAGCGACAAAAGGACAAATACTGTATGAGACCTCTACGATAAGATCTCAAAAACAGACTTGTGTATAGAAGACAAGACTCTTTGACAGCTGCAAGGGAGGGGAGGGAGGGAGGGAGGGCGAGGGGGGGAGGGTCTAGTTTAGGTAGTTACTAGAAATCTAGTTGGGAGAAAGCGGTGACAGCACACATTAGGAACAAGAACAACGTTAAGTGGACTTCAGCATAACTTGAGTACTCCTTCCATCTTAACTCAATACTGCAAGGATAGAGTAGCTGGGGCGGGGGGCGGGGGACCATGCTCTTAGGTGAGTTCCAGGCCAACTGGCACAACTAGTGTTTTGCTAAGAGAGCTCTCTGCGCCCCACATTGGTGAGTGGCGTCTGGGGTCTTAAAAGCTGCCAAGCTGCCATCCAAGGACACAGCAAATGGTCCCAACTCAGCAGGAACGGATGCTCACCGAGGACCAAAATGGCATGCAGTAAAGACAACCGAGAAGACAGAGAGACCCACAAGAGTGGGTGCCTACATCGACCTGGGGCCGGAAGAACCGGATGGTGCCTGGCCACCACCAGTGATAGCCATGACGGAGCTCACAGAGAGGAGCCTCACTAGCAACACAAGAATAAAAAGAGGTGCATCATGAGATCTCCACTAAAAGACCTCAATTGATGGTCCAGCGGTTTTGGGGTTCCTCTGAGAGCATGGCCCCCGGCCCTGATGCTGCCCGTTCCCATAAATTATAACAAAGGTCCACTCTTTGGACAGGAATGGAATGGACTTGGCAATGCAGAGTAACCATATATTGGAAGCACTTTATGGTTCTATACATCTATAGGATATTATCTTGCTGACCTCTGGCTGGAGGAAGGGGAGTGGACGGAGAGGAGGGGAAAGGAGACTGTTGGGAGGATGAGACATGTATGGAGCAGAGAGGAATAGTGTGCAGTCACCGGACAGGGAGAGCAGTGGAAGCTGCATATAGGGGGGCATGTAAATTTACATGTGAATGTACATTTTCACTCAGTTATGTTAAATAAAAATATATATATATAAAAAAAAGAAGCACATTAGCAAAACTGGACTATACCAACAACTGAAAGGTTTTCTAAACAAAACCCAATATTTTGAAGAAGGATACTGTAGCAGGGACAAGGGCCTGGGGGCCATGATTTCAGGGGACATCTAGGCTAACTGCCATAACTTTTTTTTAAAGAAAATGTTCTACATACCACTTTGGTGAGTGGCATCTGGGGTCTTAAAAGCTAGGAAGTGGCCATCTAAGTAGCATCAACTGGTCCCAATCCACTTGAAGCAGAAGAGAATGAAAGACATCAGAGACATGGAGAAAATATGAGGTCATCCAACAGAAGGTGCCATATGATCTGGAGACTACCCCTGCAGGAGACCAGAAGAATTGCCCTAATGACTGCCCTGAGAGAGAACACAACGTAACGTCTCCGATGTAGTGGGAGAAAAGTAGGTACACAGTAGAACTGTTAAAAGACCACACTTGACATGGCCCCCAGACTCTGTTAACCCAGAGCTGAAACCAATACCAAAGCTAAATCTTTAGACAAGGATTGAACTAGACTGTAAGACATAGGGTGATGCTGGCAAAGAATATGCATCTTGGCTTTAGTATATACATGAGGCTGTCTGAGCAACTGTTGTCCAGAGGTGAGATCAGAGGCTACAGGGGGACAGGAGTTGGTTGAATGGATACAGAAAGTACAGGGTGGAAAGGACTGTGCTGTCATAGGGAGTTGGAGGAGAATGAGCAGTTAGAGTTGCGTTGTGGTGTGGGTGTGGAGTTTCATATGGCAAATTGATTTGGATTGTGACCTTTCACTTAAAGTACAATAAAACATTTTAAAAAGGAAATCAGGAAAGAATACCGTTTATAATAGGCCCTAAAAAATACTTACAAATAAATCTAATCAGGGATATAAAAAGAAAACTATACAAAGAAAACTACTAAACACTGCTTTAAAAAAGCAAAAGACATCTACATAAATGGAAAAACATACTAAGCTTATGGATAGGTAGATTCAACATTGTGAAAATGACAATTCTACCCAAAGCAGTTTACAAATCGAAAAAAAAAATATTATTTAAAGAGGTGGAAAAACTTACCATTCATTTTATATGGAATGGGTAGTAGCCCCAGATAAGTAAAGCACTACTGAAGAAGAATAATATAGGAAGACTCTCACTTCCTGACATCAGAACCTACTGTACAACTACAGTTGTTGAAATAGTCAGGTACTGGGACAACAGTACACTGACCAACGCAATGTAGTTGAAAATCAGGTGTAAATCCATCTACCTATGGTCACCCAATTTTCAACAAGGGACTAAAGTCCATCAGAAGGGACAAAGACGGTTTTTTAACAAAGGGTGCTGGCAAAGCTGAATGTTCATTTGCAAAGAAATAAAACAGGACCCATACCTCACACCATATACAAAAATTAATTCACAATGGATCAAAGACCTAAATACAAAGCTCAAAACTATAGAATTCTTAGAAGAAAGAATAAGATCAATGCTAGATGGACAAACCCGTTAAACAAAACGAGGCTAAAGGGGCTCGCCAGCCCAGGTGCAAGGACTAGAAGGTAAGAGGGGACAGGAAAGCAGTAACAGGAAACCGAACATTGAGAAAGAAGAGTATTGACCTGTTGTGGGGTTGTTAACCAATGTCATAAAACAACATGGGTACTGTTTAATGAGAAACTAGTTTGTTCTGTAAACAGTAAAAAAATAACTAACTGGATAACTGCTTGGGGTGAGGTGGAGCTATTACCCCTACTAGACCTCCTTCTGGAATGTCAGTAAGCATCTGGTTAATGCAGGGTTTTGGTTTTCTGAGTTGTGCAAGACTGAAGCTGAAACTGAATTCTTCAGAACACAGAAGAAGATGATGGTCCCCATCCCTTACAGCTTGTGATACTCCCTCTCTACACCACACAATACTTAGCCTCCATTTCAAATACTGAACAAATAAGGACTTTGAAGGTGAGGTGAGTCATTAGCTTCCTAAGGAACTACAGTCAAGTCCTGACTCCATCTGTATCTCTCACTTGTTTGAGTCTGGACACACATCCTTTCCTCTGTCTCTGCAGTATTCATTTTTTCATATCAATCTTCTGCAGAAAGGCTTCACTGCTCAATCCACTCAACATTCTCGCCAACTCATCTGTCGGTCATGAAGTATAAATGAAACTGCTTTTCCATCATTGGGCAATTTTTAAGTTATTATGCACATAAATTTAGTCTATTTAAAATTTTATATAGTTTTCACTTTGGGTGAATATTTTCAGTGCTTACTAACAGTATCGCTGTAAACCGTTTGTTTTCCTGAGGAGAATATAGCAAGTACAATTCTAACAGGCTTTTCAAAAGCTTTTTCTTTAATTTTTTATTTTTTCACACCAAGGACTCTTTGTTGAGTTCCCTGCAAAGGCAGTCATTGGTGGTAGCTGGCCCCCATCATGTTGATGTAGTCTCTGGTTTATGTGGCCCCTCTGTCTCTAGGGCTCACATTTTCCTTGTGTGTTTGATATTCTTCTTTCTCCTTAGCTCCAGGTGATTGAGACCAACTGATGCTTCTTGGATAGTGGTCTTCTTTGATGAAGTGTCTTTCCATATCCTTTGTCCATTGTTTAACTGAATTATTTTTTGTCTTTTTCTTGTTGCTATTTTGCAGAACATAGTAGACTGTGGAGATCAGACACTGATCAGATTTGTGGCTGCCAAATATTTGTCCTAGTCTGTAGGCGTGTTTTTGCTCTTTCGGTGAAATCTTTGAAGGAGCATAAGTGTCTGATTTTTAGTAGTTTCCATTCATCTATTTTCTCTTCTGCTGTTTGTGTATTATTTGTAATATTTTGTAGTTTGCTTATGCCATGTATTAGAGCTCCCACTATTGTCCCTATTTTTTCTTCCATAATCTTTATCATTTTTGCATTTGATAGCTAGATCTTTGATCCATTTTGAGTTAGTTTTTGTGCAAGGTGTGAGATGAGTCTTGTTTCATTTTTTTTGCAGATGGGTATCCAGTTTTACCAACACCATTTGTTAAAGAGACTTTTTTTTTCCAGTTCATGGACTTTGGGCCTTTGTCAAATATCAGCTGCTGATAAATGGATGGTATTATTTCTGGATTCTCTATTCTGTTCCATTGGTCTATGTATCTGTTTTTGTAACAGTACAAGGATGTTTTGACTACTGTGGCAGAGTAATAGGTTCTAAAGTCAGGTAGTATGAGGCTTCCTACTTTGTTCTTCTTCAGTAATGCTTTACTTATCCGGGGTTTCTTTCCTTTCCAAATGAAGAGTGTTTGTTGTAGGGGCCAGTGGCGGTACAGGATAGTGGCACCTGAGTGGTACATGTCTTTCTTAAACAGAAAGCTGAGCTGAGGATGGCTGAACCTATGGAACATGGCAGTGGCTGACAGCTGAGTGCAGCACTGGTGAGTGAGAGGAGGGCACCCTTCTCTGTGAGGAAGCTCAGCTGCAAATTGCGGTGCCTCCAGAGCCACAAAAGACTTTCTCCAGAGTGCCACAGCTAAAGGCTCATGAACTTTCGTTGCCAAACCTTTCCTATGCTCTGACTTCTCTTGATAGCCACGCTTCTCTGCTCTACATTAGATGTTAAATTCTGGTGCACTACCTGGGCTAGAAGTGGGACATTTTACATGTGTGTCCTGAGCTTTTATCCTGGACTTAGAGAGGGAAATAAAGGGAGGGATAGAAGAATAGTTTCACCAGCTCCCTTGAGGCAGAATTTACCACTGCTTTTCTCAGTGCAGTCACAGCTCAAAACATCTAGTGATAGAGCGTCAGAATTATTAAGACCCCAATAATCACTCTAGCTCAAATGACTAGACTACTTGGACAGTAAAAACCAAATTAAGATATATTTACATATGTGAGATCGCAATAACCTAACAAATAAGTTACAACAGCTTTCTGGTGGCTGGGAGACAACAACCAGTTTCTTATCATTTAAAGAAGCAGACCACCATGGTTTCAGAAAACTCCCAAAACAAAGAATCAAAAAATTTCCCCAATGGAGAAGACATCCTGAAATTACTAGAAGTAGAATACAAAAGAGTTACGTTTCAGAGCCTTTCAAGAAATCAAGAAGGAGATTAGACAAAGTGCAGCAGAACAAAATGAAAAATTCAACAAGGTACAAGAATTGCCAGAGTGACAATAATTTGAAATTCAGTAGACTGACAATAAAAATCACAGAGTTAGACAATTCAGTATGAAATTAAAGAAGCAGTATGAGGCAATACAATGCAGAATTAGTGAGGCTGAAGATAAAATAACTGGTACCAGCATTTATGAATCAAAATCAGATGAAAGAATTAAAAAAAAAAAATCACTAAGAGTTATGTGGGACTCTATCACAAGGAATAATTTACAAATGATTGGACTACCAGAACAGGGAGGGATAACAAAAAAAAAACACAGAGAATTGCTGAAGATTTGCTGACAGAAAACTTCCATGACATCATGAAAGACGAGAAAATATCTATCTAAGATGCTCATTGAGCTCCACAAATGGTAGACCCCAAAAGAAAGACACTAAGACATATTATAGTCAAACTTAACAAAAGATAAGGAGAGGCTTTTAAAGGCGGTTACACTCAAACCAAAACTAACTTACAAAAGAGTGTCATTAAAACTGAGCTCTAATTATTTAGCAGAAACCATGTTGGCAAGAAGGCAATGTGATGACATACACAAAGCCTTTAAAGCAAAGAACTTTTGTGTGTTCTTTCCTTCACTGAAAGTGGTGTGTTAAAGTCTCCTACTATTATCATGGTGCTATCTCTTTTTTCTTTACAATACTGTAAGACTTTGCTTGATGTACTAGGAGCCCTGTCAGTGGGTGCATAAGTATTTAATATGCTCATGTCCTCCTGATGTGTTGACCCTTTATCACCACATAGTGTCCTTCCTTGTCCAGTGTGGTGGATTTTACCTTAAAGTCTATTTTCTCAGAAATTAATATTGCCACTCCTTCTCTTTTTTGAGGGTCGTTTGCTTGATTTTTTTTTTCTTCCATCCTTTGAGTCTTAGTTTGTGTCTTTAAGTCTAAGGTGTGTCCCTCGTAAGTAGCATATAGATGGATTATGGGTTTTTATCCATTCTGCACTCTCTGTTTCTTTATGTGTACAGTCCATTTACGTTCAGTGTAATTAATTACTGATAGATATAAATTTAATGCTATCATTTTGATGTCTTTTTGTATGTGTTGTTGATAGTTTCTTGTTCTACTTAAGTTTCTGTGCTGAGTTGTTTTTCTTTATTTTCATGTTTTTCTCTGTAATTGGTTTTGTATTTGCTGAGACTTTTTTCTTGTTTTTTATTTTGATGTGTAGGATTGTTAATTTTCTCTGTTATTATCTTAATATTTGTAAACTTAAACCAGTATTTTATTTCTTGTCATCGTCTTGACTTCCACTCCGTATGAAAGATCTATGACTACCTACTTTTTAGTCCCTCTTTTTTGTTATAATGTTGTCATCTTTTACATATTGACGTGTTTATTTTCCTATTTTCAATTTTTTAGATTAATTTACTTTTGTAACTTCTCTATCAGGGTTGGTAACTGTTTGCTCTGTCCTGCCTTTTAGTTTTGGGTTATTATTTGATGTTAATTGGTTTTCTCACTGAAGGACTCCCTCTAGTATTTCTTGTAATTTTGGTTTGGTTCTTTTTTGCAAATTTTTAAAATTTATCTTTATCTGGAAATGTCCTAATTTCACCATCATATCTGACAGACAGTTTTGCTGGATGTATGTAATTCTTGGTTGGCAATTGTTTTCTTTCAAAGCTTTCTATTATGTCATCCCATTGCCTCCTTGCTTGCATGGTTTCTTCTGCATAGTTTTAGTCTTACTGAGTCTTCTTTGTAGATTGTTTTTCATTTATCCCTAGCTGCTTTAAAATTCTCTCATCTTTTGGTAGTTTGATTACAGTATATCTTGGTGTCTTTCTTTTGGGTTCTACCTTGTGTAGAGTTCAATAAGCATCTTGGATAGATTTCTTCTCACCTTTCATCATACCAGGGAAGTTTTCTGTCGATGAAACTTGAACAATTCTCTCTGTATTTTCTGTTATCACCCCCTGTTCTGTTACTCCAATCACTAGTGAATTATTCCCCTTGATAGAATCCCACATAACTGTTAATGTTTCTTCATTAAAAAAAAAAATCTTTTATCTGATTTTTTGTCAAATATATTTGTGTCAGTTGCTTTATCTTCACTCTCACTAATTCAGCATTCCATTGCCTCAAATCTGCACCTTTGACTTTCTACTGAGTTGTCTAATTCTAATTTTATCATTAATCTGCTGAATTTCTGATTGCTGTCTCTCAGGGATTTCTTGCAACCTGTTCACTTGGTCATTATGTTCTGCTGCATTTTGCCTGATCTCTTCTAAATATTAATCTTTTGTACTCTACCTCTAATAACTCCAGGAAGTTCTCTTCATTTGGAAAATTTCTAGATTCTTTATTTTGAGAGCTCTCTAAAGCCATTGTGGTCTGCCTCTTTAAGTGATTTGATATGGACTGTTGTCTCTGAGCCATCAGTAAGTTGAATTTACTTATGTTTGCTTACTGTGTTCTTTTCTTGGTTTGTTTTGAAATGCCCAAATAGGCTGGTTGTGTGAGCTAGTTTGGTTATTTATGCCTTTGCAGTTCTAATGTCCAGTCTTCGAGTAGTTAGAGCTTTTACTAAGCATGTAAACTCAGGAACTGTTTACTTTTCTTGTATGTGTTCAGCTCATGTGCTCAGGTAGTTGGTCATCAAGTGTGTTGTGCAGGCTCTCCCCTACAGTCCAGGATGGACAGAGGTGATCGATGGAGGCACAGGCCTATGGACGCATGCACTGAGAAAGGTAGGGGACTGACAGCTGTCCATGAGTGTCTATGATGTAAGGCTTGTTCCTGTTTCTTAATGTGAGTAGGTAGACACCTTTTGCTGCAGGAAGATGAGCTATGGATGCTGAAGGGCTTTCAAGGTCCATGGATCCCTTATCCCTACACCTAGGCAAAGGACCTGCTTTTTCCCTGAGTTCCTGCTTAGGGGAGCTGTAAGACTTTTTTTCCCACAATCTGTTAAATTGTTCCTTCTCCACATCTGGAAGAATGGTTCAGGGCACACATAAAGTGTCTGACTTCTGGCCAGGTATTGCATCAGTCTGTGGAGCCTAGTGTAGTACAGAGAAGGGATGGAAGAAGTGCTGGGAAAAGAGAAAAGCTTTAGTCCAACGAAAAGTTGCAAATATTCATGTGGCAGGTTAGATACAAGTCACTTAGCTTTTGACAATCAAATGCTGTTTGTCACTGATTCTGGAGGCATGAGCAGGCTCTACCACAGTTCAGTCACTCCTGTTGAGGAAGACACTGCAAATGCCACTTCTGCACTCAACACACTGGCTGCTACTGATCCTTTTGTGTGGTGTGGATTCCCACTGGGTCAGGTCTGGATAATCTCAAGTACTTCTGGACCTACTCTCACTTCCCTGGTATTCAGTCTGATTTCTTAACTTTCCCTTTGATGTTCAGGGTACCTCGAACATCATATATAATTGATTCACTTGTTGTTTTCAATCTTTGTTGTTATAGGTATCACAGGAAGCATCTCACTATTCCACGACCTTAGCCCTACCCTCAGAAAATATTCTGTTTTTAATTTTTAGTGACAACTATGTAATTTGAAACTCACGTGACAATGTACACATGACGCTAAATTATTTGCGGTGGTGTTCGATAAAACAAAATCCATTGTCAGGTGCCACTGAGTTGATTTTGACTAACTGTGTGATCTTATATGATGTAGTAGAACTACCCCATAGGATTTGGTGGGTTGTAATCTTCACCAAGTCCTTTTTCTTGAAAGTGGGCTAGTAGGTTTGAACTACCAACCTTTTGGTTAGTAACCAAGACCTTAACTATTGTACTACCAGTATACCTTAAACAAAATCTAACCTTTTTCAAATTAAATAATCCAGAATATAGCATAAAATCATTACATCTTTCTTCCGCATCATAGAGTGAGTAAATGAGTGGGAAGATTGAGGGAATCACAGAGAGAGGTGGGGATAGAAAAAGATGTAGAAAGATAAAGAAGGATATGGTAAGAGTAAGGCATGGAGAATAAGGCAAGGAAAATAGGGTAAAATAAATGATTAGAAGAAAAAGTAGTGAATAGAAGCAGGATGATCACTATACAACATATCTGTAGTGAATTACACAGATACACAAATATATCTTTTGCTTCTCATTGTATTTGAGATTTACAATATGTTTTGTATATAGCAATAATGCATTTATTTTTGCTGTGTGAATTACGTAACTATATCACAATTTCTACATGCATTTTGTTGCTGATAAACATTTGAGTTATTTCTAGCTTTTGGTTATTATGAATAAAACTACTGTAAACATCCCTGTACATGTCTTTTGGTGTTCATGAACACTTATTTCTTTAGTACATATAATTAGCAATGGAATTACTGAGTCACAGAGTATACAGGCGTTTAGTTTTAATAGGTAGTGAATCTATGGTTATGGTAGTCCAATGTGCCCAAGAGAGGAATAAGACTTCTGCTGTCTCAGTGAGCTTCCATTTTACTATAGCAAGATTGAGACAGTATATTTATTGTTTTGAAATTTGGAAATCATCATCAAGTGATAAAAGATACACAGAGAGTTAAAGTGACACAATAGTGAGTAAATAGGTGATCTCTTACACTGGATGATCTAAGGAGGTGATGTATAGGCTGAGTTTGAATGAAGCTACCATGCAAAGATGTGGAAGAACATTTCAGACAGAGACACAGCTAGTAGAAAGGCTCTAAGGCAGTGCTGACCTTGACATATTTGAGGAAGAGAAGCAGGGCAATTTTCCCAGATCATGGTGAACAAACAGAAAGAGCAGGTATGGAATAAGTTTGAAAAATAGCAGAGACCAGATCACACAGGACTTTGTGCCTCAGAAGAAAGTTTTATAACTTTTTTCCTATGTTCAATGGGAAATCATTGAAAAAAATTAAGCAGAGGGATAATTTGACCTGATATGCATTGTTTAAGGTGACTCTAGTGGTTTGGTGAAGAAGGGACAAGACTGGGACTCAGGGAGACCCCTTAGGTTGATACTGCAATGGGGAAACAGGAAATGATGGTAGCTTGGACAGAGTGGTAACTATAAAGAAGGAGAGGCTGGAATTGGGATGCATTTTGGAGGTACAAGAGATAAGGATGATGAAAATAAGATGTGAAAGAAAATTCTTAGACTTTTGCTTTAAGCAACTGATGGATCATAAGGCCTTTTTCTAAGAGGGGGATGCCTGGGAGACCAGCAGATTTTGACTGAGGGGTGTAGGTAGAACCAACAGTTCTCTTTTGAGCAAGCTCATTTGAGTGTTAGTCTGAGGTTCTTGGTACAGATAAAGGTGGGAAATAGAAATCTGGGGAGCCATAGAGAATTAAAGTGAATTCTTGAATGCTCTTTGGTAAACTGCTATTGCCTCTGTCTTTCCCTGCCTTTATCCTTCTTCTCTTTCCAAATCCATAGAGGCTCACTCTCCTAAACTCACGTAGCAACTTTGCTCAGCCTTACTGGCTCTTTCTCTCTGCATATATGAGGGCCTGAGATGGCCAAAGTCCTTCTTGATCCTTATCTTTTTTTTTTTTTTTTTTTTTTAAGGATACTGCTAGCTGTACATCCTATCCCCAGTCTGAGATACACATACATACCTACCAGCATTTCTGGGTCTTGTAACAAGTGTAGACATAAATACAGATTAAGAAAACTTCCCTGAAATTAAAAGTTCAAGTCTTTCCAAATACCAGATAATATCAATTTTCTATGACCTTTGCCCTATTTGACAAGTGGAAAACTAAATTATAGGTAGATCTAAGTTTTCATGCAGAGTTCATCAGTGGCAGAGGCAGAAACTGAGTCTTCCAGTTCAGTGTCTCATGCACAGGAGAACAGAACCACAGAGCCACTATAGGATGCCCTGTATCACTCTTTTGTCTCCAACTTAACCTGCTGCCAGGTCCACTGCCTGTTGCTATCATTTGGACCAGAGGCAAGAGGGATGGACTGGAGTCCAGAGCCTAGGCATGAGTACTGGTTCTGCCACTCAGATTAGAAAAAAGGAAAATAACTATTAATGTTCACCTTTCTGTGGCAGACACTATGCCAAGTGCTTTACATATTCTGTATCTGAAATTCCATGCCAATCCTGTGAAGTGATTCTTATTATTCATATTTTATAGAAGAAGAGCAATGATTGATGGAATGATTTCTTCAAGTCTGGGAATCAAACCCAGATCTATTTGAGCCTATTATCCCTGATTGCTTCTCCTTGCCAGGTGAACCTGGGTAAGTCTTTTAACTTCTCTGGGCTGGAGTGTCTTCATTTATTAAGTGGGGCCTTTAAATAACTGATTTCTGTGGTCTCATTTAGCTCTGATAGTCTGGATTTGAAATGTGTCTATTTAACTTTTTAGTCTACTAAGCAAGAGTTTTGAATCATCCTGTAACTGAAAGGCTGTGGCCAGAGTACATTTTCTACCCCTTTTTGGCAGAAGAATGAGTTTGTATTTGGAGTGTCTAGCACCAAGGGGTTTATTTGTTGGCCTGACAGTGTGAGCCCAGCGGTAAAAGTCCTCTCTGAAATATAAAGGAGACTGTTGTAGCTTCTTTTTCCACCTTGTTTACAGCTCTTGATATCCTCTTTCCTTTCTTTTTGTCTGGAAAATACTTTTCATTTTCTAAATCCTTGTGTTTTGAAAACCAAGTTTGCCAGGAGAATGCCAAAGGGGACACGGGGTGAAACAAAGAACTGAGTCTGTTCATTGATAGCTGTAGAGGCCTGCGACTGTCACCCCAGACCTCATCATCTTGGCTCCATTATGAGAGCAGAGGCTTGGCATTCCAGAATCACCCGTTGGACTTTGCTGACAGCAAAGGACAAGGGGCAAAGCCCTTGTACCCAAAGGTTCTGTCTTAGCTAATATTTGCCTGTCTGGAGCATTGTCATAACAGAGAGCAAAAACAGCACCAGTTTGGCTTGGCTGGACAAAACCTGTCTTCAGTGAGAAAATTATCTATATCTTTTTGGTGGGCGTCCATTTAGTACAACATGTTTAAACATCTAGCAGGTCATGGCTTTTCTTTTAGTATAATTGATCAGTTATTTCTCCAGGTAAATTTATTAACTTATTAAATTTTATAAACTATCCCACATAAAGTTTTTAAAAGTATTAGACAAGTTTGATTCCAGTTTTGTGGCTACAAAGAAGCAGCAAGTGAAGCAACCAAATACAAAAGAAAAATGTTGTGCTCTTCAAATGTTTTGCCCAGAATTGATCTCACCCAAATGTCTTAGAGTTTTCTCTCCTTGTCAATATGACTTGCAGTTTTGCACTGAGTGTGAAGCTGGATATGGATAGTAACCCAGGAATGCGGGAGGGCTCTTACAAAGTTTCCAGGAATAACTGGGAAACCACAGTATCTAATGGGTCTTCAAGGTCTGCCTTAGAATTTGTTGTGGTTTCTCTGCCCGGGGTTAGGAAATTGAGAGGAAGGTAAAATTGATTCCCAGGCTCTCCAAAGTTCCCTTTTGTTTCTTTTTATAGCTACGTCCTCTTTTAGCATCCCAAGCCCTCTTTATTTAGGCAGCAGCTGGGTAGCACAGTCTACTTGTTTTTGTTAGTTGCCATCAAGTTGATTCCAACTCATGGCCTAGAACCCCAAGAAGAGGAACATTCTTCCCAAACCATTTCCTATTAGAGTAGCTCAGTCTTCAGATGATTTCTTCAGCAGGACAGGCCTTTCACCCAAGCTCTGTATGAGGTGTGTTTTCATTGTGTGATTTGAGAAGTGCTAACAAGGTTACCACATTAAAAAAATCTCCCAACATTAATTCATACCTGTTGTTAAAACAGACCCACAAAGAAAATGCTGGCAGCTTCCTTCCTAATCTTGCCGGAGGATAGCCCATGACTAGGGTCCTAGAGGGACTTCAGTATCTACAAAACTAAATGTCTTTCAGTTTTCCTACAAGTGCTGACAAATTTCACTGTAAGACCTGAAGCTTTTGGGGTGGGGAAGAGAAGATCAAAGAGGTTTTCATGATTATTTTTTCCGAGGGCATATTAACAGCAATGGGCTGGGTTTAACCAAATCTAGGCTAGTCACGGCGTTTAATATCTGCTCAGCTGAATGTCCTTGTTTGGACTCAGTATGCAGCGTCACTTGTGTTCGTGTGAAAGCACATGAAACAAGACTGCAGGTTGGCATCCAACTATTTCACTTCATCTTATCGGACCAGATTTATTATTATCATAGTGATTTGGGTATCGTTGCTAAAGTTGTACTGAGCATTCAGATGGTTACTAGTAAGCTCTTACCTGTCCCTTGCCTCTCGACTTACTCTAATCTCTTTTCTACTCTTCTCTTATTCTTTTCCCACTCTTGTCGTATCAGCCAGTTAGTACAGATACAACCCACAGCAATCTATGCACACTGGTTCCTTCTGAGAGTGTTTGCCTGTGAACACTGATGAGTACCAAATGTGAACCCATTTTTGCCATCCTTGGACTAGGCTCTAGCCCTCATTGCAGCGTTACTGAAACCTCCAAACTGGCCTCTTCGGGCTCACCTTCCTTTAATCTTCCCTGTTATCTGCTACTGTAAAGTGGAACTCCACTCTCATTGGGGCGGTCTGTCTGGTAAAGCCTGTACGTAGTGTAGCAAACATCTCTGGATACAGGAGATTTGGGTTTGGGCTTCTGTTTTGCCCCTTTCTACTTATAAAGGGTTCTAAAAGATAAGCAGGGGTGGACCAGGTTGGCAATGGAAACAAGTCTTACCACTGAAGGAAAACACACACATGAGGGCTTGAAACCTCCAGTTAGCACTGCTAGGTAGGAATGGCAGTCTCAGCAGGGTGAAGTCACCAGAGGCAAGGCAGCAAGAAAAGCTAAAGAGAAAAATAGATGTCAGATCAGGAGAACCTTGTGGGTCATGGAAAAAAGTGTGAATTCAACCCAGGGAAGGGTTTTAAACAGGAAGAATGTTTGATGTATGTCTCAGTCATCCAGTGCTGCTGTAACAGAAATACCACAAGCAGATAGCTTTAACAAAGAGAATTTTTTTTCCTCACACAAAAGTGGGTTCAAAGTCCAAATTCAGGCCATCCACTGCAGGGGAAGGCTTTCTATGCTGGATCTGGAAGGACATCCTTGTTATTAACCCACCCCTGGATCAGTGGTGGTATGAGGTCCCCAGATCTTGGCTTGCTTGCCTTTCCTTTATATCCCAAGAAATCGCCTGAAGGCACAGTATACTCTTGCAGGTTAAGTCCTGCCTCATCAACAGAACTGCTACCCATCTCCCTCAATAATATCATAGAGGCAGAAACTGCAACATACAGGAATATCAGACAACACCAGGAATCATGACCTAGCCAAATTGCTACACACTTTTTGGGGGGGGCCATAATTCAAGCCACGACAATGTGATTTGCTTATTACAAAAATCACTGTAGCCAGTGTGAGGATGTATTGTCAAAAAACAGTGCTAATGACAAAGACAGCAGTTAGAACACTACTTGGTTAGTCTAAATCAGAGATAATAAGTTCTAGCTCAGCCTCATCTCTAACCAGCATGAAATAGGGCCCCTAAGATCCATGTTAAGTAACAGCAAACTCACCAGGTTCTCTTGGTTTTCTTACCTGCTGAAACACAATCTTTACATGCCCTAAACAGGGGACCAGATGTTCTTCCACAAGGCTCAGTGATACCAAGTTCCTAAATTGGAGAAAAAAACCCATGTGAGATTAAACAGTGATAAAAATTGCCTGTGTGTACCCTGAAAGCCCCACCCCAAATGCTTACCTTCCTGGAAAGGTCTTTAGGAGAATATCCTAAAGAAGACATCTTTTAAAAGCGTATTTCCCTCCAGTCTGAGAACAGCCTGGTTGCCTCTGAAGCTGCCTGAGAGTAGAGGAACATACCTCCTCTGTTAGGTTTGGTCTCCTTGCCAGTGCTTCATCCCCACTGCCCCTGGAAGTCATAGTTGGACAACTCAGCTCCTCACTGTGCCACCCCACTGCCTGTGGCTCCTACTGTATCACTGCCCAGTTGGAGGCTCTGCACCTAACCCAGGAGGGCTGAGGCCCTGCAGTGGATGGCCTGAATTTGGACTTTGAGCCTACTTTTCTGTGAGGGAAAAAAATGCTCTTTGTTAAAGCTATCTACTTGTGATATTTCTGTTATAGCAGCACTGGATAACTAAGACATACATCAAACATTCTTCCTGTTTAAAACCCTTCCCTGAGTTGAATTCACACTTTTTTACATGACCCACATGGCTTTTGCCCTGGGTGTTTCAGCAGCTCTGGCTCCCTGCTGGCACCCCAGCCTCCTCTTAGAGAATCTGTTAAGCTGATACCTGGCTCCATGGTGTGCTGGAGCCCGATCTCTGTATTCAGTGACCTCACGATTGTAGCTTGAAATTAGTCGTGTTGTATTTACACCACAGAAATCTGCAAACCCTGCAAATCAGAATTTTTTATTTCCAGAGAGCCTGTTGTTAAACATCTGGTTCTTTCAGACTTGGGGAAGAAACTACTGATCCCTTCATTTCTCTCAGACATCTTTTGGGCCCCTATCACCTCAGGTGTAAGGAGATAGTGCTCAGTGAAGTTTTAAACCTTTGTATCCCACCTGTGTGGTAAGGCTGGTAGGGAAGCTGGCTCATTTCAGGAAAACATTTTTCCCTTGTAATATACTCTCCCCAAGCTGCTAGATCTGTTACTAACCTCTTTAGCCAAAGCTGAGATCTTTAACAGGAAGATATTTGTATATGACCTCTAATAATGGAAATCCTATTTCCTATAATTCCCAATTAGTCTGTCTCTTCACTGTATTCCTGCAGTTCCAGTGCAAGAGATGTGGCCCCTGCAGCTCACTGCAAAGTGTTGGGACATGTCTTCTCCAAGCCTTCTCACAGAAGGCTTCATAGCCTGTAAGCTATCTGATCTTATTAACATCTCCCGGTTTAAACGGAAACTATGGTGGCACAGTGATTAAGTGGCTGCTAACCGGAAGGGTCGCCAGAGCCGACACGATGGCACTTGGCTGGCTTGGCAACCAGAAGGTGAGCAGTCTGAATCCACCAGGCATTCCTTAGAAACGTTGTGGGGACAGTTCTACTGTGTCCTAGAGGGTCACTGTGAGTCTGACTCAACAATGACAGGTTTGGTTTGGGTTTGGGGTTGAACTAGAAAGGCCTGAAAGGAGTTCAAGGACAGAAAGTTTAAGTTATAGTTGTGTTTAAGCCATTAGGATTTTGATACATTATTATTGTTTTTGTTCTTGTCATTCTGTGGATGCAGTTTTCATGAGATTACACTTTAAATCTCAAACTCTTGTTCCCAAGTAAAAACATACTTCTCCTGTTGTGACCCACTGGAGTGTACAGGCAAGACACTCATGATGCTCTAACGTGCAGTTTGTTTATGTTTTCTTTTTAGATCATTTTTCTTAGTTACTTAGAGAGAAAACTGAGATATTTGATGCAATCTCGAATTAGAATTAGCCCTGACAACTTAGAAATGTTTAGAAATTTCAAAATAAATATCAAAGAACCTTAAAATACATTAAATTCTAAGCCTGTGAGAGTTGGAAAGAGGACTGCCTTGTTTTTCCTCACTAGTGTTCCACCTTTGACAAGGTACGGACTTAATACTTAGTTTTCCTTCTCAGACAAGTTTCTGCCTTTCAATGGTCCCTGTTTTCTGAGGTTTTACTGTAGTTTATTGACACGTGAGTGATATGCAACAAACTGGAGCCATAATTGCTTTTGCGCTTAGCTGCAACTGCGGAAGTTCATTCAAGTACGTCCTCCTGCTGGAGGAGGGCGGGAGGCTTGTCCTGGGAGTCCTTTGGAATGTTGCCCACCAGGGGTCAGAGTAGCCTCAGTTTGGGCTTCGCCTTCCCACAATGCATCACACCTTGTACTCCTTCCCTCTGAACGTTGGGACTGCAGCCACTGCAGAAGACCAGAGGGCTGGCAGGGAGAAATCGAGGGACACAGGGGAGGGCAGGTGGTAGAGCAGCTGCGGCCGCGCCTGTGGCTGTTGCTGTTGTCCCTACTGTGCGCTCTCACTGACCAGCGTCCGTGGTTTAGGTCAACTCCTCCCCATCCTCAGCGACCTCGCCACTTGATGCTGTGGCAAAGTAAGGGAGCTCTTCAGGAGCGTCCCTTTTGAAGATGTGAGATCTTTTCTAGTATGCAAATAAGATAAGTCTGAAACTGCTGATATTTAAAGATTGGTTCTTCTCTCTGCAGTACCAATTTGCTCTGAAAGGTATATTTTAAAACTTGTCAGCTTCCCTTTGTCTCCTCCCAGTCCCTGCTAGGCTTTGGGCAGCCTGGTTTTTATGTTTGTGCCAATGTAATTCCAAGTTCTTGGTTCATTCCTTCTGTCTTGCATGTGATTGTAAACTCTGGAATGGTGTCAGGATGTGTGAGTAGTTGTATAGATGTGGGCTGGATTTCTTCAAATGTGTGAATGAGTGAGAAATCAGAAAAAACTAGAGGTCTGTGTGGTGTATTTCACAATGTAGGTGGGAGTCCTGACCTACTGCTGTTTCAGGTGCACAGAGAAGTTGCATCGGTCCAGTGCTGGCCTCCATCACTCTATCAAAAAAAAAAAAAAAAAAAAAACCTCATTGCAATCAAGTCAATTCTGATTCATAGTGACACTCTAGGACAGAGTGGAACTGTCTCATAGAGTTTCCCAGGAGTGGCTTGTGGATTTGAACTGCTGACTTCTTGGTTAGCAGTCAAACTAATAAACACTGGACTACCAGAACTCCTCTCTATCAGGCAGTAATCTAAGTATCTTCTTCAAGTCCTAATGGACCTAAACACACCCCACACCAAGGCATACTCTGCCAGACACTGCTTCCAACAGTCCTTGTTGCCTCATCCCCAGAACCCCTCAGAGCACAGGTGCCTTTAGTTTGATTTGAGCTATTCAAATATTAAAGTTTCTTGAAGTATGGGGCACCTAGAGTAGCTTAAACTTGTTGGTGTCCTCTTCTGCCTGTTTCTGGGTCACACTATATGGCTCCCCTCGTCAGTTTCACTTCCTTTTCTTCTAGTGGGACCCTTGGTTATATCACTGAGTCCCAGTCTGAAAGCTCCAGGCTGGAATTCTAAGGTGACTCTATCTTTGTCTACTAAAGGCTCAAAAAGCTTAAAAATAACACTTTAAGGACATGCAAAATGAAGATAATTTTGCACAGTGGATTGCAAGCATCCGTAAGCTCATAGCCCTGAGAGACTGATATGGGAAAACCACTGACACCACATAAATACATTTAAATACAAATGAATGGGTTCCCTAAAAGTAAGCAGATCAAATATTTCCAACATCAACTGCAAACATATGCATTTTAGGTGAATTTAAACAGTTGACCCACTGCTTTTATGGACTTCAGTTCTCGTACTACTTTGAAAAAGTTCTGAATAAAAAAAGCTAAGTTTACAGGAGTTGTCACAAACTGAGAAATCATCAGTTAATAATTTTTTTCAAGTGCCTGCTAAGTACAAGAGCAGACTCATTGCTTTAGCCCACTCCTAGTGAAAAATAACCGTGTGTATGATTTATTAATGTCTGTCTCATAAATACCATGTAAGCAGGGGCCCAGGATACTTCTTAGACACTGAAAAAAATCATCTTTCAAAAGAAGTGAGTAGCTGAATTTGAAGAAACACCATTTATTTGAAAAGGAAAAAGGGATAAAGAGACTACCTTCATGTATTTTCCTTTGGGTCCATCTTTGTATTTCCAACTTAAAATACAAAAACAAAACAAATTTTCACTAAATAATGATAGTATTTATTCTAATAATGTTCTTGTTGTGTGACATCCAGTTGGTTCTGACTCACAGAGACCTTGTATGACAGAGTCAAGCTGCCTCATGAAGTTTCCTAGATCATAATCTTTACAGGGGCAGACTGAGTCATAGAATATGAAGCTAAAGAAACAGTCACTCCCAAGTATAAAACGAAGAGGAGGAGTGTGGTGTCCCGGGGCAAGGAGAGTAGAACAAGTCGCAGATAGGCAGGCATGCAAAATTGATTTGGATTGTACACTTTCACTTAATCACAATAAAAAAGAAAAAAGAAACAATCACTCCGAAGGAGCCAGTTAGCCATATGTGAATGATCCCAACTTTTGTTTTTTTAATTCTGGAACACTTTTTTATTGTTGTTGTTGTTGTGATTGAGTGTAAGTGTACAGTCCAGTTTAAATTTGCATGCCCACCTGTCTGCAGCTCTTTCCGCTCTCCTTGCCTGGTGACAGCACACTCCTTTCTGTTCTATATCCGTCCTAATCTCTTAACAATCTCCTGTCCTCTCTTCTCCACCCTCTCCACTCCCCTCTAATAATAGGCCAGTTAGATGACATCCTATCAAGTGTACACACGATATGGTCACTCTGTGTCACTGAGTCCAATCCATTCCTGTCTGAAGAGTTGACCTCAGTAATGATTTATGGTTAGGAGCAGCATCAGATCTAGGGGCCATGTTCCCAGGGGAACTCTCAGGCTTTCAGACCATCGATTGCAGTCATTTAGTGGAGTTCTTAGGGTGCACTGCTTTTTTTTCTCATGTTACCACTGGGACTCAACATTGTGAGCCCCATTATGGCTGTCCTTGGTGATGGCTCGGCACCATCTGGTTCTTCTGGTCACCTGTTGATAGAGTCATGCATTTATGTGGGCCTTTCTGTCTTCTGGGTTCTTTTTCCCTCATATCATCCAACTTTCTAATAATAAAACATACCACTTTCGTTATTTATGTTCATGTATTCGTTCAATAAACATCCTAGCTGTGCATTAGGATTGGGAATACAAAGATAAATAATTTATTCCCTGACTTTGAGAAGCTGATCTAGTTGGAGAAATCAACACACAGATAATTATGATATAGTGTATGCTTGGTATGGTGATAGATATCTGGGCATGGTGCTGTGGGGTCCTATTTCAGTTTGGTGAGATTGGGAAAGGCCTTGTGAAAAAGTCAGGGCCTGAAATTAGTATTAAAGGATGACTACTTTCTAGTCAGAGCCCTGGTGGTAAAGTAGTTAAGCATTTGGCTGCTAGCCTAAAGGTAAGCAGTTTGAATTCACCAACCACTCCTTGGCAGTTCTACTTTGTCCTACAGGGTCTCTATGAGTCAGAATCTACTTGACAGTAGCGGTGTAGCTTTTAATCAAAAGTAGGGTATGAATGCTCCAGGTAGAGAGGACAAGTATTAATGAAATCATGAAGGGAAAACTGCAGATCAGTGCTGCCAAAAAAAAAAAAAAAAAAAAAAGAAAAGAGATACGAAAGAAGATTCAAGACAGAAATAAGCTTCTGATTGTAAAAGACCTTGTAAGTTCAAGGGGAGCTTTGGAAAACTTCAGCCAGAAACTGACAGGATCAAATCTACCCTTTAAATAGCTTACTGTGAAGCCCTAGTGAAAGATCTGTTTGAGAGGCAAGGAGGCAAAGAGAACTGTTAGGGGGCCGTAGCAGCGAAAAAGATGAGAGCTTAGCATCTGGAATGCTTTACTATTTCCAGCTTTCTCATACATTATTTCGTTTGCTTTTCGTACCCACACTTTGTGATGCATTAGGAGGCTAAGATTAATATTTTCATTTTGTGAGTGCATAACTAGATGCTTTGTGTATATTGTTCCCATCCTTATAAAAAATGCTACAAAATAAGTATCATTAGCCCATTTTACAAAAGCTGACCCTGTCAATCTCCTGCTACCGTTTTCAGTGGCTCACCTCTGCCCTTGCAAAGAGCAGGGTCAGGACAGCTCCAGTGCCTACCGCAGGACTCATTCTGAATAGCAGGTGGGTTCTGTCCTCCAGAGAATGAGGCAAGACAACCTTCGGGGGAAATCTGCACCTCTGGAAACATCTCTCAGGAGCTGATAATGGCACTAAGACCACCATGTCCAACTCACTCAGCTTTGTGTATGCTTTTAAAAGTCCCGTTGAATATCATATTATGATCAGATTGCCAAAACCGGAGAGCTTGTGACAAATTTGTGATATGGAAGACTAGGAAATATAAATCAAAAATTAAAACAGACATCTCATAAAACCCAGCCCAAGCAAAGAATGCTGGCCAAATTCCTAAACGACAGATCAGAGAACTGCAAAGCTGGGCGGTACTAGAAACATCATTTAGTTCAACTTCTTTTTTTTCACAGACGAGAACACCAAGGCCTGGAGTCCTCAGGTAACTTCCCAAGGGTCACCGAACAAGTTCAGACACAGGAAGAACAAATGCTAACTAAAACCTGTTTTTCTCTGACAGACAACTAGTGCCTGGTACTGACAAGGAATGCCTTTCGGCTAACAGATCAAGGTGTCCTCTGGCTTTCTTTTGAAGTAGAAATCGAAGCTAAGTCTTCCATTTTTATTAGCCTTGCTTCAGCAAATTTATAGGATTACTATAACTGAATAAATTTGAGTGCTTAGATTTTAGTGTCCAGTTAATGTGTTTGTCTAGGTATCAAGACTAGAAAATGATTAAGTTAGGGTTAATTCATTTATTATCAAATATCGGAGGGCCTACCATGTACCAGATATCCTCTTCAATTTCTAAATTTTCTGTCTAGTAAAAACTGTCACCAGCTTCATTCTAGATGCTCTGTCAGTTACTTGTGTGTGTAAAATTCTAAGATACATAAAACCTTCATTGATGTCTGGAAAGAGTTAATAGGGAAGAAGGTAGAGTTAGTTGGAGGAGAGGTGAGGTGAGGTGAAGTAAGAAGGTGCCAAATGCCAGAGAAAGTTGTGATTCCAATGAGGAAGCCACCCAGTGCTGAAGTATTCTCATTGCAAGATGTATCTAGTAGCTTGCAGATAGCAGAAGGATCACGTAACTTACACTGGGATAGAGCGAGTGTAGGTATGTCCAGTTCTTAACTACTACAGGAAGGATCAGGGTGATGCACACCACAAACAAACAAAAACACTACCATATAGTTGGTTCCAACTAACAGTGACACTATAGGAAAGAGTAGAACTGCCCCATAGCATTTCTGAGACTGTAAATTTTTATACAAGCAGACAGCCATGTCTTTCTCCCATGAAATACACTCAACAGAGATTCTCAAAAGACAGACAAAAAGAGGGAGTATGATGACAAGCTGAGGCACAAAGAGAGTCCCAAAGAAAAAAGACAGATATGGAAGAGCCTGGAATCTAGAAAAAAATACCATGTATTCGTGAATGTCATCACCATCTTGTGGTCTTGAAGGATGAAACCAGATCAGCTCTCCACGGTTATGTTCCTAAGTGTGAATATAGTTTCTTTTGCTTTTACTGTGATATTCGGAACTTGCCTCCTTCTAAAACATCTGAGGTGTATGATAGACATAAAACGTAATTTTAAAAAGAAAGCACTTGGTGGTTTAGGAAAGCAAACACTGGATTTGAAGTGACTTATCAAACTCTGTGACCTTGGACAAATTACTTAATATATCAGAGTGTTACATTTTCTCAGCTATGAAATGGAGATAATAACAACCTTACAGAGTTGTGAGAATTAGAAAGGCATTAATATATTCATTCAGCAATCACTGTGTCAACTAAGTTTGCTTCAGCAAATTTATAGGATTACTATAACTGAATAAATTTGGGTGCTTAGATTTTAGTGTCCAGTTACTGGGTTTGTCTAGGTATCAAGACGGGAAACTGGTTAAGTTAGAGTTAATTCATTTATTATCAAATATCTGAGGGCCTACCACGTACCACACATCTTCAACGTGTCCTCTGGCTTTCTTTTGAAGTAGAAAGCGAAGCTAAGTTTTCCATTTTTATTAGTCTTGCTTCAGCGAGGTGCTGTGTTTGAAACAGGAGAGAAAAAGATGAGTGAGACTTGATTCTTGCTGTTGAAAGGCTTGTAATCAATTAAATGGAAGGAAACAGATGTGGACAAACACGTGTAGTCAGGTTGTAAAGGGACTGTGGTGGGAGTATGTGTGGGGAGCAGTGAAGTACTAAGAAGTAGGCACACATCAGGGACAGCACAGTGCCTGTCATATAGTAGGCACATAGGCGGTGGTAGCTCTTTTTTTAATTATAAAACATAAAAGTGAACATAACAGTGAGCAGAAATAGATCCTACTTGACATCTACATTACAGTGTTGGCAAAGAACGTTAAATACACCGTGGCAAATCTGCTGTGAAAGACCTCTTTAAAGTACTAAAAAGCAAAAATATCACTTTAAGGACTAAGGTGGTCCTGACATTTATAGTCACTCCATATGCCTCTGAAAGCTGGACGATGATAAAAGAAGACTGGAGAAGCATTTATGCATTTGAATTATGACGTTGGTAAAGAATATTGAATATACCACGGGCTGCCAGAAGAACAAACAAATCTGTCTTGGGAAAAGTATAACCAGAATATGCCTTAGAAGTGAGGATGGTAAGACTTTCTCTCCCATACTTTGGACATGCTGTCATGGTAAATGGTCAGCGAAAGACAGGAAGAGTCCTGAAATGACTTGACACAGTGCCCATGATGACAGGCTCAAGCGTAGTAATGATTGTGAGGATCACACAGGATTGCTGCGAGTGGGAGCTAACTTGACAGCATCTAACAATAGACACCTGAGGTTAAACGATTTGGCTTAGAATTTGGCTTTAGGTTTCTTGAAAAACATGCTATAAAAGGAAACAGGTTAAGTTATATCATTTTCTTATTTTGGCAAGGTAAAGTATACATATTCAACTATAGAGAAGATTTTTTTTCCTAGAACTAAACCCAGAGAAAGATTTATCATGTGGATTCTGTAGAATACTGTTTTAAAGCAATGGACAATATCTAAAATAGCATTTTGTGGGGAACTCCAAAAAAGTCATATAGATGAATGGTTTTTATGCAACAGTGTTTTTCTCACTTTGGTGGAAATGATCTGGACTTATCACTGAATGTGTAAAATGTTTTTTTGTTTAGAATACTATAGTATTAGGATTGTGGGAGAGTCACTTTGAAGTTCCCTAAGGATGAGTCATCGAAGAGAACCCAGAGAAGTGTATAGAATTGGAAACCTAAATGAGAAAAGCTCTAACTGTTCACTGAGCTCTGTCATTTTTACTGTATTGATCTGTTAGAGGATCACTTGGCAGAACTGTAAGTTGGAATCAGTGGCAACGGGTTTGGTTTAGCAGAACTAAGTGGTTCAACGGGCATGAAGCTTTCAAGCAAAGATAGAGTAAATCCTGCACTAATTTTCACACAAAGTACTAGGCTCCAGGGATGATAACGCCTGCCACTTAGGGGTAAATCTACTGCCACTGAGTTGATTCCAACTCAGATAAACTAGACAGGAGGCAGTGTGATGTAATGGAAAAGACATGGGCTTTGAAATTAGATAAATCTGGTTTAAATTCTACTTCTGCTACATACTATGTAATCTCTCAAATTAGTTTTTCTCATCCTTAATAGGATATTAACACCTATCTCACATGCACTGTTGTATAGGTTATAGATGAGGGGTATGAATAACAATAATAACTGATAGTAGCTAACAATTGTTGAGCCTTACTTCATATCTGGCATTGTGATAAGCACTTTATACACATTTCATTTATTCTTCAAACTAATTCTACATGGTAATTACAGTTTGGTACCTCAACAAATGGTGCTCAACAAATGATATATATTAGGACTATTAATATCAGTTATAATAATAAACAAATTAGGCAAAAGTGAAACAGGGCATTTGTATCCTAAGAATTAGTGCCTAGAACAGGGCCAGCAAACTGTAGTATATGAACCAAATCTGACATATTGTGTTTTTGTACAGTACATGATCAAGGACTGCTTTTATAGTTTCAAAGAAGAAAAAAATCAAAAGAAGAATAATACTTCATGACATGAAAATTGTATGAAACTTAACATTCAGTGTACATAAATAAAGTTCTTTTGGAATATAGCGATGCCCTTTTTTAAATTATTATTACTGTGATTAAGTGGAAGTATACAATCCAAATTAAATTCACATGTCCACCTATCTGTAGCTCCTTCTGCTCTTCTTGCCTGGTGACAGCACACTCCTCTTTTTCATTCTATATTTGTCATATCCTCTTAACAATCTCTTGCTCCTCCTCTCCACCCTCTCCTCTCCCATCTAGAAAGAGACCAGTAGGACAGCATCTTGTAAATACATAGAACCATAAAGTACACACACCATATGATCATGTTGTGTCCCCGAGTCCAGTCCATTTTTGTCCAAAGTGTTGACCTCAGTAGTGTTTTCCAGACAGCGGCAGCAGCAGGTATAGTGGCCATGCTCCCAGGGGATCCCCCAGGCTTTCAGGCCATCAGTTGTGGTCTTCTAGTAGAGTTCTTGGACTGCACACCTCTTTTTCTTGTCTTGTCACAGAGACTCAACACTGCGTGCCCCATCACAGCTGTCTTTGGTGGTGGCCAGACACCATCTGGTTCTTTTGGTCACATATTGATACAGTCTCCCATTCACATGGGTCCTCTGTCTCCTGGGCTTTTTTTTCTCTTGTATCTTTGTTGTTCTTGGTGATCATTTGTTTTGGTTGAGTTGGGACTATTTGGTGTACCTGAGATGGCAGCTTGCTAGCTTTTAGGACCCCAGATGCTACTCACCAATATGGAGTGCAGAAGACTGTCTTAACAATAGGCTAGTTATGCCAACTGGGCTCCATGTCTCCTAAGAGCATAGCCCCTAGAGCCTGCCCCTGCTACTCTGTCCTTGCAATATTGGGTTAAGGTTAGAAGAGTTTTCACTTTATGTTGAAGTCCAGTTAAGTTGATCTACTTTCTGTTATGTGCTGTCACTGCTTTCACCTAACCAAATTTCTATCAAGTATCTAATCTATGACCAGCCCTCTCCCTCCCTCCTTACCCTTGTAGCCATCAAAGAGCCTTTTCTTCTGTTACATAAGTCTGTTTTTAAGTCCTTATAGCAGTGGTCTCATACAATATTTGTCCTTTTACCACTGACTGGTTTCACTCAGCATAGTTGAAACCAGGTTATGGGATGCTTCCTAAAATCATCATTATTCTTTTATCATGGCACAGTGTTACATAGAGTATATGTATATAGTTTGTTTATCCATTCATTTGTTGATGGGCATCTGAGTTAATTCTATCTTTTTGCTACTGTGGACTGTGCAACAGTAAACATTCATGTGTGTGTATCTGTTTGTGTGAGAGCCTTTTTTTCTGTAGGATATATGCTGAACAGTGGGCTTACTGGATCAAATGGTGTATCTATTTCCAGCTTTCTAAGGAAGCACCAAATTGCTGTCTAAAGAGGTTGTACCATTTTGCAATCCCACCAGCAGTGTAGGAGAGTCCCAGTCTCTCCACAGCCTCTGCAGCATTTGTTGTTTTGTGTTTTTTGGATCGTGGCCAACCCTGTTGGGGTGAGATGGTATCTCATTGTAGTTTTGATTTGGATTTCTCTGATAGCTAATGATCATGAGTATTTCCTTATGTGTCTTTTGGCTGCTTGGATGTCCTCTTTGGTGAAATGTCTGTCCATCTCCTTTACCTGTCACTTAATTGAGTTACTTACCTTTTCTTGTTGCTATTTTACAGTGCCTTGTAGAATACGGAGATCAGACATGAGTCCAACATGTAGTTGCCAAATATTTTTTCGCATTCTGTAGGTAGTCTTTTAATTCTTTTGATGAAATCTTTGAATGAGCAAAAGTGTTTAATTCTTAGTAGTTCCCGTTTATCTATTTTCTGTTGGTCATGGTTTATCAGATTTTGAAGTCTGTCTAAGCTGTATAATACAACTTCCATTGTTGACCCTATTTTTTCTTGCATGATCTTTATTGTTTTAGGTTTGATATTTAGTTCTTTGATCCATTTTGAGTTAGTGTTTGTGTAAGGTGTGAGATATGGTCTTGTTTCAATTTTTTGCAGATGGATATCCAGTTTTGCCAACGCCATTTATTAAAGTGACTGTTTTTACTCCAGTTTGCAATCTTAGGGCCTTTGTTGAGTATCAACTGTTCATAGGAGTATGGTGTCATCTCTGGGGTCTCAACTCTGTTCCATTAGTCTATATGTCTCTTTTTGTACCAGTACCAGGCTGTTTGGACTACTGTGGCAGCATAACAGGTTCTAAAGTTGGGTAGTGTGAGGCCTGCCACCGTGTTCTTCTTCCTCAGTAGCACTTTACACATCCAGGATTTCTTCCCTTTCCAAGCAAAGTTAGTGATTTGTTTCTCCATCTCATTGAGAAATGACACTGGAATTTGTATTTGAATTGCATTATGTACGTAGATCACTTCGGGTAAAACAGACATTTTCATGATGCTATGTTTCCCTATCCATGAGCAGGGTAGGTTTCTCTACTTACGTAAGTCTCTTTTGGTTTCTTGCAGTAAGGTCTTGTAGTTCTCTCTGTGTAGGTATCTTATTTCTCTAGTTAGATTTGTTCCCAGGTATTTTGTCTTCTTGGGGGCTATAGTAAATGGTATTGATTTGGTGATTTCTTCTTTGATGATTGCCCTTTTCTTTATGGATTGTCTGTAGCTGCTTTTGTACTATAAAGGCAGAGTTGAATAGTTGTGACAGAGATCACATATGGCCTGCAAAGCCTAAAATATTTATATCTGACCATTTATGGAAAACATTTACTAAGCCCTGCCTTAGAGCAAGACCTATAGGGGCCAGGGTGCTAGAGAGTAGGAACTCAACCCAGTTAAGATTACCCAGGGTGAATATTATGAAATGAAATCTGGAAGGATTTCACTGTTGGTGCCAGTGGAGAAGGTATAGTAGGTTGTTCCAGTGTCAACATGGACAGGGTTGAAGACAGGAAGAGAGCTTGGGCTAGACCATCTACAAGCTCTACTAGCTAAACTATTTTAGTGCTAGAATTTAGCTAAGCAAGCTGATAAATTTGTGAGCTGATTGTTTTTATGCTTTTGTGTTTTGTTTTCTTTTCCCTATATGTTTTAACAAAAATTCTCTTTCAAAAATTCTAATCTTATCATAGCTTACTGAGGGAAAACGTGATTACTGCACACCTGGGCCAGGATAAAGTCCAAACTTCTTAACTATTCTAAGCCATGCAGTGCCTGGCCTGGTCCCTTCTCACTTGTCGAGACTCATCTCCTGACTACTCCCTGCACATATGCTCCACTCATGCTGGCAATTTACAGTGCCCAGAAGTAACCCTGTTTCACGCCTCAAGCTTTTTTATACTCTGCTGCTTTCTGTGCTTGCAACCGTTTCTCACCTTCCCTGCCAGAAGAAAGCCTCATCCTTCAAGACTTGACTAAAATGTTACCTTTTCTGTGAGGCCTTTCCTAGCTGTTTCTGTCCATCTTGGAAGAGGTGATCACTTTTGCCTTCTTGCCTTCACTCTGTCTCCTGTCACAGCACATGTCTCTGTGCATTGGTAATTATTTTCAAATCTATGAATTATTTACAGTTAGGAATAATGTCATAATCTTAGCCCCTCACATTGCTTCTGGGACAGGGTAACCTAGAATGTGTGAAGGCTGAGGAGGATCAGAAGACTCACTCCAAAGGTCCAGGAGCAATGGCCTTCCTAGCTTAAGAAGCTGGAAAGGAACTGAAGGGCAAGTGAATGAAAACTCAGGGACGGAAGGCACAGTATGGCAAAGTTACTACCTGGGACTTTTGCTTTTGTTTGGTTTTTCTTTATAAATGCTATGGAGTAATTCAGTAGGAAATAGCTTTGGCTATAGAAGCAGGATATTCATGTTATACCTCTATGAAGACAGATACCACGAGACAACATTGTAATTAAAGGAGACATTTTAGAAGAGGCCAAGACAATACAGTCCAAAAACTTGGCTGATGAGAAAATTAAATAAAGGGGGATACACCTAGAAAACTAAATAACTAATGTGTCTAGAAGAGGAGGTCTTTCAAATACAGGTGTCTCACACGAGCTGTTACCACTCTCAACCAAATAGGTGAGCAATGAGACAAGAAGAGACCTTATTTAGTAGCCTCTTGGTATTTGGTCAATCCAAGGCTTGCACCTATTCTTAAAAGTTTTGTTGCCAGTAACTTAGATCTCCTAATCATCACAGAGATTGAAAGGCCTTTATTTTATAAGCACAGTTGGACGTTTTGTTTTTTAATCTGAATCTGTTATTTTACTCCAGCATACTGAATTTTATCAGCTGCTTTGGGCTCTGTCATACCATTTTAACCATCAGCTTGGCAGTTTACTACGCAGAAAAGCCAAGTGTTTCATCAGTTAACTTAGAAATTCCTCTCTTAGATCATTAATGAAGGATATCTGGGTACTAACATCTCATCCTTTATAAGCAATCTTTTGTAAATCAGCTCTGTCACTATCATCCAACATTTATTTTCATATTCCATCTTTTCTTGAACTTTCCAGAGTTTGGTAAAACTATGGAATTATTTCTATCATCAGTTCATAGCTTCCAATCAGTCCTTCTGTATTTTCCTAATCCACATCTCATTCTCTAGAGCAGATTTTCAAATGGTTTCTGCTGTTAAACCTCCCCGCTCCCACAGTCCCCTCACTCTCAACAAAGGACCTAGTCCTCTACTTTATGGAGAAGATAGAGGACATCACACAGTAACACTATCATGTTTCTGCTGCCACTCCAGGACACCTTAATTTTGCATGCATCCTTCCTTCTATCTCATTCCAGCTGAAGTGTTGTTTATCACCTGATTTAGGGCTAATCTTTAAATATTCAGATTGGCCTCTAGACCTTCTCCCTCTTCCTTTTTCATGGATCTCTCTTAATTGATTATTCCCTTTCCTGAATTCTTCTAATTAGCTTTTGTGTCTTCTCCCATCTTATCCATCTAAAGTAATATTCTCCCCATCTCCCTCCACTCCACAATCCAATTTCTTGATTTAGAATTTTGTTCATATTCACTGATTTTGTTTCCTCACTTTCAACTTACTCTTCACTTCAATTTAGTTTCTACTCCATCACCCTACTGAAACTTCTCGCAATGTCACTCATGACATCTTTGCTGCTAAATCCAGTGCGTATATCCCAGTTGTTATTTATCTTTCATCAGTATTTGATCTTACTGACTGCATCCTTTTCTTTGAAACATGTTCTTCTGTTTTCACTCTGCTTTCCTGGTTTCCTCTTTTCCTTTTGTTGTTCTTCTTGGTCTGTTTCTTGAGCTCACCTTCCTGTGTCATTTCTTCAGTGGTAGCTCTGTTCTAGGCTCTCTTCTGTCACTGTATTCACTCTCTGCAGGGTATTTTGGTTCCAAGCAGCAGAATCCTCACTAAACCTGGACAAACTAGCACCACCAACAAAAATAACAACAAAGGAAATGTATTGACTCATTACCTGAGAAGTCTGAGAGCAGACATTAGATAGCTGGTCCAGAGGCTTAGGATAAGGCCATCACGAGCAGCCTTATTGTCTCTTACCTTTGTTTTCCTCCGTGTTGGCTCCATTCTCAGGCAGGTTCTTTCCAAGTGATGCAAGCTGCCTACCAGTGACTCTGGGCTTATACTCAATCCTCTTAGCAAACATGGTGGAAAAAAAAAATCTACCTAATTTCTTAAAGCTTCACTCTAGGAATCATTCTTGATACCCAGCCCCCAGCCCCACATCTCTTTAATTACTAAGTTCTGTCTCAACTCCTAAATCTCTCTCCATCTCCTCTGCCCATATTCAAGTCCAGGTCACCATCATTTGTCTAGATTCCTACAACACCCTTTCCCTGGTTTTATGCCTCAGATTTGCTACCCTTCAATCCAGTCTTCATATTACAACTTTTTTTAGCTTTTGAAAATGTTGGTCTGATCCCATAACTTCCCTACACAAAGCTTTGATGATTCTCTAGTTGGTAAGAAGCTAAAGTTTCAGTCAGTCCTTATGTATTTTCTTAATCAGCTGTCTCTCTCATTCTTTATAGCAGATTTTCAAATGGTTTCTACTGTTAAACGAACTCTTGTTACATTCTATAAAGCCCTCATGATGCAGTGTCTGCTTGCTTCTCAGACTTCACCTCTTTTCACTTCATTCCTCGTTGCCCACAGCTAATGTCTGATCAGCCCATTCTCTCCCCCAGCTCTCTGTTTTCACAGTGTGATCCCCACCTGGAGCGTTTCCTCCTGACTCGTCTCACCTCGTGAGCTTCTACCTCTCCTTTCAAGTCTCAACTTAGATATGGCTTAATTCAGGGAAGCCTTCCGTACTGTGTTACGTATGTACTCTTTCTGTTAGAACGTTCTGTTTGCTCCATCTTGGCACTTACCACAAAAAACCAAAAACAAACAAAGACAGTTGCCATTGAGTTGACTTCTACTTCTGGCAACTCTGTGTGTGTCAGAGGAGAACTGTGCTTAATAAGGTTCTCAGTAGCTGTTTTTTTTTTTTTCTTCCTTTTTTGGGAAATAAATCACCAGGTCTTTCTTCTGAGGCATGTCTTGATGCGCTTGAACCTACAGTCTTTTGGTTAGCAGCCATGTGCCTTAACCATTTGCACTCCAGGGACTCTGCCCTTATCATACTTATTGTAATCGCTTCTTAAGTTATCCATGTTCCTCAGTGGATCACAGGGTCCATGAAGGCAGATAGGTCCTCTATTTTGTGAAAGACTGTATTCCCAGGATCACAGAGTAGATATTGAACAAATAGTTCTTAAATTTTTAAATAAAATGAAATACAGTTATACTAGGTGATTCCCAAAGTTCTCTTTTAGATTTTACAATCTTTAGTTCCATAAATTGTCACAAAATCTAAAAATATAATGCCTACTGTAGCTTCTCATTTTTATATGCTAATAGATCCTCCCTAAAGAATAGTAGTAGAATTTTAGGACTTAAAAGGATTTTATCAATCATCTAGCACTAAGCCACTTCATTTGAAAGTTAGAAATGGGAGCTCAGAGGGATTCAGGAACTTGCACCAATTGCAAACCTATTTACGATTGCTTAGTTCAACTAGAATTTTCATTCTAGGGCTTCTTTCTCTTCACAAAGCTTATTAACACTTTTAATATACCAGTGTGGTATAATATTTTATACTACTACAAAGGAAATTTATAGCCTATAGCCTCATGCATATTGTCTTTTAAAATAATATACTTAGTTTCCTATATATCCAAATAGATTTTAACAGTTTTTCAGGATGAAAATCAACATCTGCTCTGTGGATGCTTGAATACCCTCTAGAGTTCCCTCTTTGCAGGTAGAGTTTATATTGTATACCATTGGCCCTGTAAATATTGCCTATAAATAGCTAGAACTTACACATTCTATTAAGTTTTTCCACAAATTTACCTCCCATTTGGACCCATTATTGTTGAGCTGATTCCAACT
The DNA here is from genome assembly GCA_028571685.1 of Heterohyrax brucei. NCBI lineage: Eukaryota > Metazoa > Chordata > Mammalia > Hyracoidea > Procaviidae > Heterohyrax > Heterohyrax brucei. Next base: position 46,237,164 of record CM053160.1, on the reverse strand, counting down.
CCCAGGGACCCCATAGGACAGAATAGAACTTTCCTATAGAGTTTCCAAGGAGTACCTGGTGAATCTGAACTGCTGAGTTTTCGGTTAGCAGCCATAGCACTTAACTGCTATGCCACCAGGGTTTCCACAGATACACCTCAGAGGGGTAATTACTCACTAGATGCAATCTGGATTTCATAACCTGAGGAATGCTCATGTTGTATAAGATAAGTATAGAGCTCTGTTTAACTCTTTGTGTTAACTGCTGTTCTTCATTCCATCTCTGAAATTTACTGATGTCCATTATGAGGACATTATGGTGGCTCAGTGGTTATGAGATCAGCTGCCAACAAAAAAGGTCAGTGGTTCACATCCATCACCTGCTTCTTAGAAATCCTATGGAACAAATCTGCTCTGTCCTATTGGGTCACTATGAGTTGTAATCTACTTTGTGGCAATAGGTTTGGTTTATTACCACATATGAGCTTCAGAAGAGAATACTTTCTACAAAAAACTTCATTGAGGTTTTTTAAAAAAAACTGTGTAAGGACAACTATATAAAAATAAGCATGATAGAATTAGGTAAGGACAAGAAAACAAAGTCTTAATAAAAAAAAACTAAACTGATATTCTTTTAAGGAAACCAAAAGCGGAACCAATTAACCAATGCATTTTGAACTGTACTAATGATACTGAAGGAGGAAGTCGAAGCTGCATTGAAGGCATTTGCAAAAAGCAAAGCTCCAGAAATTGATAGAATATCAACTGAGATATTTCAACAAACAGATGCAGTGCTGAAAGTACTCACTTGTCTATGCCAAGAAATTTGGAGGACAGCCAACTGGCCAACTGACCAGAAAAGATTCATATTTATGCCATTCCAAAGAAAGGTGATCCAATGAATGTGGAAATTAGCAAAGAATATCATTAATATTGCACTTAAGTAAAATTGTACTCAAGATCATTCAAAGGTGACTGCAACAGCATACTGACAAGGAACTGCCAGAAATTCAAGCTGGATTCAGAAGAGGACATGGAACCAGGGATATCTTTGCTGATGTCAGATGGATGTTGACTGAAAGTAGAGAATACCAGAAAGATGCTTACCTGTGTTTCATTGGCTGTGAGGAGGCATTTGACGGTGTGGATCATAACAAATTTGGCTAACATTGCAGGGAATGGAAATTCCAGAACACTTAATTGTGCTCTTACAGAATCTGTAAATGGATCAAGAAGCAGTCATGCAAACAGAACCAGGGGACACTGCATGCTTTAAAGTCAGGAAAGGTGTCAGTCAGGGTTGTATCCTTTCACCATATCTTTTCAATCTGTATGTTGAACAAATAATCCAAGAAAATGGATTATATGAAGAAAAATGAGACATCAGGATTGGAAAGAGACTCATTAACAACCTGCGTGATGCAGACAACACCACTTTACTTGCTGGAGTGAAGATTTGAGACACTAGGAATGAAGGTCAAAGACCACAGCCTTCAGTATAGATTGCACAAGTCAACATCAAGGAAACAAAAATCCTCACAACTGGACTGGTAAGCAACATGGAGAAAGGATTCAAGTTGTCAAGGATTTCATTTTACTTGGGTCCACAATCAACGCCCATGGAAGCAGCAGTCGAGAAATCAAAAGGTGCATTGCATTGGGAAAATCTGCTGTAAGGGACCTCTTTAAAGTATTGAAAAATAAAGATGTCACCTTGAAAACTAAAGTACACCTGACCCAAGCCATGGTATTTTCAGTCACATCATATGCATGCCGAAGCTGGACAATGAACAAGGAAGACAGAAGGAGAATTTATACCTTTGAATTGTGGTGCTGGAGAAGAATGTTGAATGTACCATGGACTGCCAAAAGAACAAACAGATCTGCTCTGGAAGAAGTACAACTAGAGTGTTTCTTGGAAGTAAAGACGGCAAGACTGCATCTTACATACTTTAGACATGTTGTCAGGAAGGATCAGTCCTTGGAGAAGGACATCATCCTTGATAGAGTGGAGGGTCAACAAAAGAGAGGAAGACTTTGGATGAGATGGATTGACACGGTGTTCACAACAATGGGCTTAAGCATAAAAGCAATTGTGGACATGGCACAAGTGTTTCCTTCTGTTGCGCAAAGGGTGACTGTGAGTCAGAACTGACTCTGGCACCTAACAACAACCACATTATGAAACTGCACTCAGTGACCCTATTCCAAAATAAAATTCCTTTGTTGTTCAAAGATGGTACATAAATTTTCTTCAAGAAGTTTAAGTTAACATAAAGTATTCCTGTATCTTTCTAATATGATTCTTTGCTTCAGCTGACATTTTAATTAGCTGAACTACCTGTCCTTCTACGGCATGTATGTGAACTTGTCATATGCATCTGAATGTTTTCACATAGTTATAGGTGTATTTTTGAACTGAATTTTGATCTTCTCAAGGGTGAAGGTAGACTTGTATATTTCATTTCTTCTGAATCTTAATCCTAATGTCTGTCTTAGTCATCTAGTACTGCTATAGCAGAAGTTTGTTCCCTCACAGTCCAGTAGGCTTGAAGTCAGAGCTCATGGTGCCGGCTCCTGTAGAATGCTTTTTCCATTGGCTCTGGAGTAAGGTCCTTGTGAAACATCAGTCTTCCCATGGAGTGGGAGCTTCTCAGGGCAGGAACCTCAGGTCCAAAGGATGCACTCTACTCCCAGCACTGCTTTCTTGGTGGTTTGGGGTCCCCCTCTCTGCTCACTTCCTTTTCCATTTTATCTCTTGAGAGATAAAAGGTGGTACAGATACACCCCAGAGAAACTCCCTTTACATTGAATCAGGGATGTGCCTTGGATCAGGGTGCTACAATCCCACCCTAATCATCTTTAATGTAAAATTATAATCACAAAATGGAGGACAACCACACAGTACTGGGAATCATGACCCAGCCAATATGATACACACATTTTTGGGGGGACATAAGTCAATCCATGACAGTGCCTAATGCAATGATCTGCACATGCCTTTGGTGAAGTTTTATTTCCCTAGTTATTATGGAGGCCAACTAGTCTATCTCATTCTGGGTCAACATTATTGCTTTGTTTTCATCTTCCTTTCTTATGTGAAGGAAGGAGATATTCAATCAGCCAGTCTCTGTTGGAGGCTTGGTATGCATTTGTCATAGTATTTGATACGTAAACAAACACTAAACAACCACAACTCTAAAAATGAAGTGGAAGACAAGTATATTTAAAGCAAGTATTTATGCTTAAATAAATGTTTCTAAACCCAACCTTTTGACCTAGCAAGTCAACTTCGAATAATCTTTCCTATGGAAATAACTAAATACATGCAAAAAGATTAACCTGTAAGAATGTTCTCAGCATTGTTTTTAATGGGAAAAAGTTAGAAACAAATTTTTAAACTTAAAAACTTATATATAATGGACACTAAAGTGTAGTAAATTTTGCTGTTAAATGTCCTTTCTCACCATGGTTCTGTAACTCCCACAAAGTGGGTGAACTATGAAAATATGGTACTTGTGGCCACCAAGGGGACTGAAAAACCTGTATCTTAGTAACCTGGTGCTGTTATGACAGAAATGCTACAAGTGGATGACTTTAAAAGGAGAAACCTTATTCTGTCACAGTCCAGTAGGAGAGAAGTCCAAATTCAGGGCATCAGTTCCAGGGGAAGTCTTTCTCTATTGGCTCTAGAGGAAGATCATTGTTGTCAGTGTTTCCCTGTATTGGGAGCTTCTGAGGTGAAGAGATCTGAGGGGTTTCCAAAGGACATGCTGTGCTCCCAGCTATGCTTTTTGATGGTTTGAGTTCTGCTAATAGCTCTGCTAGCTTCTTTTATATCTCAAGAGATTATCTTAAGACACGCTACAGTCTTACACATTGAGTCCTACTCCAACGACACAACCCCCACCTGCCCTACCCCATTAACATCATAGAGGTCAGATTTACAACATGGAGAAACATCACCTAACACTGGGAACCATGGCCGTGTCAAACTGCTGCACACATTTTGGGGGGCCAGAATTTAATCCGTGACAACATGGTAATGCAATTAAGGCACATGAAATGCTTATGGAAGTGAAACTGTGAAAATAAGATACAGGAGACCTTGGAGGGGATTGATCAATTTTTCCATCCTGCTAGGCTTAAAGGGAGCTAGTGCCAGAGGTTGCAGTGGGACCTCACTACCATCAAGAAGAGCCAAGAGTGGAGCATGTTCTTTGGACACAGAGCTCCTGCTCTGAGAACTTCCTAGATCCAAGAGACAGAAAAAGAATTATGACACTGAAGACAGCATGAGACAGCAACAGCACAGGACTGGCAGGCTAATCTGGCTGACCCATAGAGTGAGAGAACTGAGGGCCTTAAGGCAGGAGGCTTCCTAGTGGAGTAAAATGCCTCTAGGTAGCTAATCTTTGTTGCTACAGAGCTCTGTAACACTTGCCTGAGCAGGCCAGAGGCCAGGCCTAAGTGGAGGCTCATACCAGGAGCAAGGGCCCAGGCCAAAGCCAAGAGTGAGGGCCTAGGCTGACAGCAAGGGCCTGGTGGCAGCAGCTGGAAAAAAAAAACTGTCCTTATTGAAAAACTATATCCTGAGTTGTTCTTGTTACTTTCCAGTTGATCCCGATCCTGAATTGTAACCTGTTGTTAGGTATCATCAAGTTGGTTCTTACTCACGGCAACCCTGTGTGCTACGGAACAAAACACTGCCTAGTCCTGTGCCATGCCTGCAATTATTATTATGCTTGAGCTCTTTGTTGCAGTCACTGAGTCAGTCCGTGTCCTTGAGGTTCTTCCTCTTTTTCGTTCACCCTCTGCTTTACCAAGCACGATGTCCTGCTCCAGGGATTAATCCTTTCTCCTGACAACAAGGCCAAAGTATGTAGGATATAGTCTTGTTGCCCTTCTAAGGAGCAATTTGGGTATACTTCTTCCAAGAAAGATTTGTTTGTTCTCTTGGTAGTCCATGGTATATTGAGTATTCTTTGCCAGCACCACAACTCAAAGTCTTCAGTTCTTCTTCAGTCTTCCTTACCATTGTCCAGCTTTTGCATGTACATGATACAAATGAAAATATGATGGCTTGAGTCAGGCACACCTGAGACTTCAAGGTGATATATTTTTTTCTGAAAACTTTAGAGTTCTTTTGCCATGGATTTGCCCAATGCAATGTGTCTTTTGATTTCTTGACTGCTGCTTACATGGGTTTTGATTGTGGAAACCAAGCAAAATGAAATCCTTGACAACCTCCGTCTTTTCTCTATCTATCATGATGTGGTTGTATAGTGGTTCAGTGCTACGTCTGCTAACCAAAAGGTCAGCAGTTCAAATCTGCCAGGTGCTCCTTGGAGACTTTATGGAGCAGTTTTACTCAGCCTTATAGGTTGCTATGAGTTGGAATTGACTCAGTGGCACTGGGTTTGGCTTGGGTTTTTTTTGGTACCATAGTGTTGCTTACTGATCCAGTTGTGGGGATTTTTTTCTTTATGTTGAAGTGTAATTCGTATTGAAAGCTTTGGGCTTCAGTCTTCATCAGTAAGTCCTTCAAATCCTTTTCACTTTCTGCAAGCAAGGCAGAATCATCCGTGAATAGCAGATTGTTAATGAGTCTTCCTCCAATCCTGATGCTGTTTTCTTCATATGATCCAGCTTCTCGTGTTATTTGTTTAGCATCAATAGTTGGAAAATATGGCCTTGGTGATAGAAACAATGCCAAAGATGGCATAATAGAATTTTGTAAGACAAATGACTTCTGCATTGCAAGTGCCTCTTTTTTTAACCAACATAAATGCCAACTATGCACTTGGACCTCACCAGAGAAAATATACAGAAACCAAATGGGCTACATTTGTGAAAAGAGAAGGTGGAAGTGCTCAGTATCATCAGTCAAAGCAAGGCCACAGGTAACTGTGGAACACACCATAAATTGCTCATACGCAAGTTCAAGTAGAAACTGAAGAAAATTAAGACAAGTTCATGAAAAACAAATTATGACCTTAAGTGTATTCCACCTGAATTAAGAGGCCATCTTCAGAATAGATCTGATGTGTTGAACACTAATGACCAAAGACCAAACCGGCAGTGGAATGACATCAAAGACATAATCCATGAAACAAGTAATATATCATTAAAAAGACAGGAAACAGAGACCAAAATGGATGTCAGAAGAGACTCTGAAACTTAAATGATGAAGTAAAAGAACTGAATGGCAAATTTCATAGGGGGGTCAAGAAGACAAAGTAAAGTATTATAGCAACATGTGCAAAGAACTGCAAATAGAAAATCAAAAGGGAAGGACATGCTTTGCATTTCTCAAGCTGAAAGAAGTGAAGAAAAAATTCGGAAGATGGAAGAAATACACAGAATCATAATACCAAAAAGAATTGGTCAACATTTAACGTTTTCAAGAGACAATATTTAATCAGGAACCAATGATATGGAATGAGGAAGTCCAACCTACACTGAAGGCATTGGTGAAAAACAAGGCTGCAGGAATTGAAGGAACGTCAACTGAGATGTTTCAAAAACTGGATGCAGTGCTGAAAGTGCTCTGTCATCTACGCCAAGAAATTTGGAAGACAGCTACCTGGCCAACTGACTGGAAGAATACATATTTATGCCTGTTCCCGAGAAAGATGATCCAACCAAATGGAGGAATTATTGGACAATGTCATATGAATAAAATTTTCCTTAAGATCATTCAAGAACAGCTGCTGTAGTGCATCTACTGGGAACTGCCAGAAATCCAGGTTGGATTCAGAAAATGACATGGAACCAGGGATATTGTTGCTGATGTCAGGTGGATCTTGGCTGAAAGCAGAGAATACTAGAAAGATGTTTAACTGTATTTCATTGACTATGCAAAGGCATTTGACTGTGTGGACCACAACAAATTACGAATAACATTGCAAAGATTGGGAATTCCAGAACACTTAACTGTGCTCAGGGGAAACCTGCATATAGATCAAAGGTCAGTTGTTTGGACAGAATAGAGGCTATTCTCTGATTTAAAGTCAGGAAATGTGCATGTCATGGTTGTATCCTTTTGCCATATCTGTTACTTCCATAATAAACCCCCATAATCCTGAGTATTGTCTGTGAGTTCTGTATGGCCATTGCTGTGAATTATTGAGCTCAGCAGAGAGTGCCAGGGGAGGGACAGGTGGTATCAGAATTAGTTAAAAAGAAAAAGGTTGAAGGTTGGAGGTATGTCTGACCTCTACCTTCTTGGAATCAGCTTTGGACAGCAGTTTGTGGTAGTTCTCATGAAGCTAGATGAAGAGGTCTGATGCTGCACCATTTATACATAAAATTCTTTCTTATTTAAAAATAATGTATTTATTGACATTTCTTGTTGTTAGTTACTGATAAGTCAACTCTGATTTGTGGTGACTCCATGTGTACAGAGGAGAACTGTCCCATAGGATTTTCAAGGCTGGGTCCTTTGAGAAGCATATCTGTGGCCCAAGGCATCTCTGGATAGAATCAACCATCAACCTTTCAGCTAGTAACTGAGCACTTAACTATGTGTGCCACGCAGGGAAAGATATTTATGATTTACTAGTTGGACAACATAAGCTATAACGTGTGCATAGTTTCATCTTTTTTTCTTTCCCTTTTTTTATTGTGTTGAAATATGTGTAACAAATTTTGTCATTTTAATCATTTTTAACTATTTCATTGACATTATTTACGTTCAGAAAATTGTTTAACCATTACTATTACTGCTATGTATTCCTAAAAACTTCTTCATTACCCCAAATAGAAACTCTGTTCCCATTAAGCAGTAAGTACTTCTTTCTCCGCTACTCACCTCCCCTAGTTCCTAGTAATCTCTAATCAGCATTCTATGAATTTTCTGTCTGGATATTACACATAAGTGGAATCATATGATATTTTTCCTTTTTATGTCAGGCTTATTTTACTCAGCTTAATGTTTTCAAGGTTCATCCATGTTGTACCATATAGCAGAACTTCATTTCTCTTTATGGTCAAATAATACTTTAGTGTAGATATGTCATGATTTGAACTATGTCCACCCAAAACACGTGTTAACTTGGCTAGGCCATGACTCCCTGATTCCCAGTATTGTGTGATTGTCCACCATCTGATGTGATTTTCCTATGTGTTGTAAATCATACCTCCATGATATTAATGAAGCAGGATTAGAAGCAATTATGTTAAGAAGGAAGGACTCAATCTATAAGATTAAATTGTGTTTTAAACTCAATGTCTTTTGAGATATAAAACAGAAAAGCAAGCAGAGAGATGTGATGGGCACCCTCATACCACTAAGAAAAAAGCACCAGGAGCACAGTGCATCCTTTGGACCTGGCATCCCTGCGCTGACACATTCCTGGGCCAGAGGAAGGCTGATAAGCAAGCACATCCTCCCAGAGCCGACAGGGGAAGAAAGCCTTCCCCTGAAGTTGTCACCCGGGATATGTACCTAGTCTAGCCTCCTAGACTGTGAGAAGATAAATTTCTCTTTGTTAAAGATGCCCGCTTGTGAGAATAGCACTAGATGACTAGACAGAACTTGGTCCTGGGAGTGGAGTGGTGCACTAGTAATCACTAATTAGCATTCAGTCTATGATTTTTCTATCTGGATATTACATGTAAGTGGAATCATATGATTATTTCTCATTTTTGTGTCTGACTTACTCAGCATGTTTTCAAGGTTCATGTTTTACCATACAACAGAACTTCATTTCTCTTTATGGGCACACCTACAGTGTGGAAGTAGTTTTGAAACTGTGAATGACTGGAGGCTGGAAGAGTTTAAAAATACCTAAAAGAAATCTAGATTGCCTTAAAGAAGTGGAATTTCAGACATCAAAGACAATTCTGCTAAGGACTCAGAAAGAAGTGAGGAGAGCTGTTACACTGGGGACAGCATAGATGATGAGAAATAGTAGCAAAGAAATAGCAGCATCAAAGAAACATTAGTAGCAGAACCGGGAGTCCTGCATGAGTGGGCACTAGAGCCGACCCATGAGGAGAGAGAGCTGAGTACTATTGGCAGAAGATTTCCCAGCACAGTGGGGTACCTCCAGGCACTTGCCAGTGGAGCTAAACTGCTTGGAACACTTGTCCCAACAGGGCAGACACGGATGATGAGGATTGAGAGGCTGAATGGTCAAGGAATCAGGAAGGAGACACTGAAGAGACACAGGCAGCAAAGCTGTCTCAATCAAAGGATATGGCCATGACCTCTGAGGTTGCGAAAGGTGGAGTCACCACTCAGATGGACTAGAAGAATGCGGATACCTAAAGCCAAGGGAGCAGAGTTGCCTCTCCCTGAGCCTTGAAGCTGAAGCCTAGCAGCAACGGGACTCCACTTAGAATCCAGAGAATGTGAATGATACTTAGGAGTCTGAAGGGCAGGACCATTGCTTAAACAGTTTCAGAGAACAGGGATTATTTTCAAGCCTTGAAAGCTAATGAAGAAGAATTTTGGTATTTTGGACTTGGAGTTGAAGTAAGGCTTTGCTGTGATATGATGGGATAAATGTGTTTTACATGTAGCAAGGACATGAATTTTGGGGGCCAAAATGTGAAATGTCATGGATTGAAATACATTCCCCCAAAACATGTGTCAACTTGGTTAGGCCATTATTCCCAGTATTGTGTGATTGCCCACCATTTTGTCATCTGCTATAATTTTACTACGTGTTATAAATCCTGCCTCTATGATGTGAATGAGGCAGAATTAGAGGCAGTTATGTTAATAAAGCAGGACTCAATATACAAGATTAGATTGTGTTTTAAGCCAATTATCTTTTAAGATATAAAAGAGAAAAGCAAACAGACATGAGAACATCATACCACCAAGAAAGAAGCACCAGGAGCATAATACATAATTTGGATCCAGGGTCCTGTGCTGAGAATTTCCTAGACCAGGAAAAGATTGATGACAAGGAGCCAACAGACAAAGCCTTCTCCTGAAGTTGGCACCCTGAATTTGGACTTCCAGCCTTCTAGACCATGAGAGTGACAACTGCTGGCAATGTGTACAGACAGATGTAGGTGGAAGGAGGCAGGGAGGTGAGGGCTGAGGAGACAGTGGGCCACCACAGGCCCTGTTCCTGTCCCTGCCTTTGCCACTTTATATAGCTGCCAAAACACTGAGGATCATAGTACAGACAAGTTGATACACAGTCTTAATCATCACACATTGCAACTTAATTTGTGTTTTTCTAATGACTACTGATGTTGAGCATCTTTTTTGTGTTTATTGTTCATCTGTATATCTTTAGAGAAAGTTCTATTCAATTCCTTTGCCATTTTTAAATTGGGTTGTTTTTCTGTTATTGAGTTGTAGGAGTGCTTTATATTAAAACTTGATTTGCAAATATTTTACAAATTGTCTTTTTACTGTCTTGATGATGTTCTTTGATGCAAAAGGTTTTAATTTTAATGAAACTCATATTTTTTTTCGTGGTTATGCTATTAGTGCTATATCTAAGAATCAATTGCCAAATCCAAGGTCGTAAAGATTTACTCCTATGTTTTTTTCCTAAAGTTTCTTTATTTTAGCTTTATATTTCAGTCACTGATAGATTTTTTTAGCTCTTTTGCATATGGTGTGAAATAGGGGTTCAACTTAATTTTTTTTTACAGGTGAAAATCTAGTCATCCCGGAACTTAATCCGACATAAAAGAAAATATACAAAAATAGCTAGGAGGAGATTTTTAAAAATAAACAAAAGACACATTACTATAAAGTGTACTCTGACTCACAGTGAACCCATAGGACTAACCCCATAGGGTTTCCAAGCAGTGGCTGATGGATTCAAACTGCTAACTTTTTGTTTGGAAGCTGAACTCTTATCTGTATCAGGGCTACAGGAGGATATACAACAAAAGTTACATAGAAGTTGTTTTAGCCACAAAGCCACAAGTACATGGTTAACCCAGACACCTAGGGTACTTTTTCAGGTTGCCTACTCACTCTCACTGTTAACTGCTGCTAACATGCACTAAATAGTCATGTTAATCCTAAACCATTAGTTATTAACTAATCCAACAAATATATGAAGACTGATGATTTGAATTTAAATCTTAATAGTATCATTTAACTGTATGAGTTTGGGGAAATAAGCTAATTTCTCTGGACACAAGAGGCACTTAAAAGTCCATGGCACTTGGCTGCAAAAGTTACATTTTGTTGTTATAAGGATTAACTGCAAAAAAATGTGTAATGTCTAGTACATAATAAACCCCCAATACATAGTGACTCTTAAGTGCCTCTCATATGTGCTAAGTACTGAGGTTCAAATTCATTCATTCAACAAACGTTAATGGAGTTCCTACAGTGTGCCAGTTAGTGTTTCAGGTGGTCAATTTATATCAATGAACAAAACAAACAAGAATCCATATTCTTGTAACACTTGCATTCTAGCAAATTCAAAGATTAAGTTAAATACAGTTCAATCCCTGGCTATTGGTAATAAGAATTACTATTAATTTAGTACTTAAATTATGTGCTGGCCACTGTGCTAAGTGATTTTCACATATAATTTTATTTTCTCATTAACCCTTGTAGGGGATTATTATCATTTGATGGTATGGTAATTGAGAGTTGGAGAGGTTATATAAATGTAGAAGGCAAATTAGTGGAGAAGCTGGTATTCAAACCAGGTCTATCTGACTCTTTAGAGCTCGTGTTTAACATCTATACCTTACTACCTTCATTTGGTGAATGCTGCTTTCAGTCTGTGGGAGGTTGTTATTCTTGCCTACCACTTTTTCTTGGCATTCTTGCCAACACATTTGTCTATTCAGAAGGAACTATGACAAGGAAATTTGAGTTTTTCTCATTTATAATGAAATAATTATCTCTGCAGGAAATGATGAGAGAAGGAATAAATGACAGCTCTGCTTAGAATGTTTCTTTGTATCACTGGGAATTTCAGGTAACTCTCAGTATAGAAGTGCACTAGTTATGTTCTTTGCCGCTAACTGAAAGGTGAGTGGTTTGAACCCACCATCTGCTCTATGGGAGAAAGATGTGTTAGTTTGCTTCTGAAAATATTTGTAGCCCTAGAAATCCTATGGGAGCAATTCTGCTCTGTCCTATAGAGTCACTGTGAGGTGGAATTGACTCAACAACAATGCGTTTGGTTTTTGGTCTTCTCAATATGTAGAAAAAGAGGTCACAATTAGACCTCAGGATGCAACCTTGAAAGATGTACATAATTGCGGTGTAGGAGAGATGGCCAGTGGTTCCTCGATGTTCATCATCCTACCAGACTCAGCTGAAGGAAGTACAGCTGATGCCTCTTGCATTGACTTCACTGTTGCATCATTTTCATTTTCTGGCTCTTAGGTTTTAGGAAAGATAGGCTTCTCCAATTCTAAATATAAATATTCTTCTGCTAGCAACCTGGGTGGCACAAGAACTTTGCGATTGACTATGAACCTGAAGGTTGGTGTTTCGAACCTACTTGGCAGCTCTGTGGAAGAAAGCCTTGGCAAACTGCTTCCGTAAAATTACAGTCAAGAAAACTCTTTGGAGTGGTTCTGCTGTGTAACACATGGGTCACCAGGAGTCTAGAGCCAGCTCGGCAGCTGCTAACAACAGCAACATTCCTCTTGTCTCCTACAAATTGCCCATCTGTCTAGAATGTTCATGTCCTCTGCAGATAATGCTGAATAAAGACTGCTAGAATTTAAAAATTGTAATTATTAAATATTTCAAGTATTCACAGAAGTATAATGAATATCATGAACCCAATATCTAGCTTTATCAAATCGTAATATTTTGTCTTTTTGCCTCAGAATCTTTTTTTAAACAGAAATATACAGATGTAGCCAAAGCCTTTGTATAACTCTCCCCAACCCTAATCTCTTCCCTCACTTCCAGAAGCAACCATTATCCTGAATTAGGGGTTTATCATTACAGTGTGTGTTTTCTTCCTGTTAACTACATGTTCATGTATGGATAGGTACCCTTATACATGATGTCGTAGGGCATGTTCCTGTACCTGTTGCCTTGTGCACGTGTCTCAGCAGTGTCTATACGATGTTTACCTGGAACTGGAAGTGCTTGATCATAGTGAATGCACATGCAGCATTGTTTTGCTCTCCACAATGAATATAGCAATTGATGGTGGTACGTTTGGTAGCGTATGTTTTTCCACAACCTCAGTGATGCTTAATGTTGTGAAGTTTTTTTTCCCCTTGTGCCAATCTGATGCATGTCAATGATGTCTCAAAATTGTTTGTATTTCTTTATCGCTAGTGAAGTTGAGCATTTTTCATGTATTTACTTACCATTTTCATTTCTTCACTGAATTACCTTTTCATATTCTTTGCTCTTTTGTCTGCTATTGTGTATGTGTGTGTGTGTGTGTGTGTGTGCATGCGTGCCCGTTTTTTTTTTTATATATTGGTTGTAGTAGTTCTAGATATATTCTAAACCGAAAACTGAAACTGTTGTCATCCAGTCTATTTCTACTCATAGTGATTGTCATGGATTGAATTGTGTCCCCCCCAAAATATCTATAGAAATTTGGCTCGGTTGTGATTACCAGTGTTGTGTGATTGCCCTCCATTTTGTGATTTTCCTGGGCTGTATGTTAAAGAAGATTAGGATTGGACTGTAAATATGGATATCTCCCTGCTCCACTGTAAAGGGAGTTTCCCTGGAGTGCGGCTTATACCACCTTTTATCCTATAAGAGATAAAAGGAAAAGGAAGCAAGCAGAGAGTTGGGAGCCTCACACCATCAGAAAGCAGCACCAGGAGTAGAGAATATCGTTTAGACTTGAGGTTTCTTCACCAAGATGTTCCCCAACCAAAGACTGATGCAACCCAAGGACTTTTCTCCAGAGCTAACAAAGAGGGAAAGCCTTTCCTCTGGAGCAGACATCCTGAATTTGGACTTGTAGCCTACTGGACTGTGTAAGAATAAACATTTCTCTTTTTAAAGCCATCTACTTGTGGTATCTCTGTTAGAGCAGTACCAGATAGCTAAAGCAATCCTGTAGGACAGAGAAGAACCACGTGGTGGATTCGAATTGCCAAGCTTTTGGTTAGTATATATCCTAGTTACTAATATTTAGCAGTTGTATGCAATGTAGGTATCTTCTCTAAGTCTCTTGCTTTTTGTTTTACATTTTTTATGGTATATTTTCATCCAAAGTTTTAATTCCAAAATAATCAGATTATCATGGATTGAACTGTGTCCCCCCAAAATATGTGTCAGTTTGGTTACACTATGATTGCTAGTTTTACGTGATTGTCTACCATTTTGTGATCTTTATGTGATCATGTTATGTGTTGTAAATCCTAACCTTGATGTTGATGAGGCATTTATGTTAATGAGGCAGGACTCAATCTGTAGGACTAGGCTGTATCTTGAGTAAGTCTCTTTTGAGATATAAAAGAGAGAAGCAACTGATGCCACCAAGAAAGAAGTGGCCAGAGTACACGTTCTTTAGACCTGTGGTCTCCATGCTGAGGAACTCCTCGGTCATGGGAAGATTGATGACAAGATCCTCCCCTCAGAGCTGGTAAGAAAGAGAAAACTTTCCCTGGAGCTGGTGCCCTGAATTTGGGCTTGTAGCCTCCAGACTGTGAAAGAATAAATTTCTGTTGGTTAAAGCCATTCACTAGTGATATTTCTGTTACAGCAGCACTAGATACTAAGACACAGTTATTTTGCAGTCTATATTGTTCATGCTTTTGCTCTTCTCCATTCTCAATTTTGGGGGACACAGTTCAATTCATGATAATCTGACTATTTTGGAATTAAAATTTTGGATGAAAATATACCATAAAAAATTTTGCTCTTCTCCATTCTCAAGTCATAAGTATATTTTTCTTTCTAAAATTTTTGTAACGTTTTGATTTTTACAGTAAATGTGTAATCCACCTGTATTCTGTGATTAGTATAAGGTAGAGACCCATTTTCATTTTTCTGTTAGAATAAGGTCCAGCACATCTATAGCATAGTCTGTTCTTTTCTGTACTGACCTATTATGGCTGTCCGATACAAAGTTTTCATATAGACAAGGGTGTTGTGGATTGAATTACATCCCCTCAAAAATGTGTATGGAAGTTCTAGGCCATGATTGTCTAGGCCGTGATTCCTGGTATTGTGTGATGTTCCTATATTCTATTAACCCTGCCTCTATGATGTTAATAAGGGAGGATGGATGACAGTTGTGTTGATAGGGCAGGACTCAATGTATAAGATTGTGTTGTGCCTTGAGGCAATCTCTTAAGATAAAAAAGAAAAAAAACAGCAGAGATATTTGGGGACCTCATAGCATCAAGAAAGCAGTGCTGGTGAGAAAAAGAGAGATCAAGAAGTCTACTAAAAGACCAGAAATGATGGTCTGACAACCTGGAGGGTCCACTAGGAACATGGCCCCTAGAGTTGCTGCTGGCCCAGACCTGAAACCGGTACTGAGGTCAACACTTCAGACAAAGAATGGACTGGAATCAGGGACACAGACTGAGCACGTGGTATATGTACTTTAAGGTTTTATATATTCATAAGAGGCTGTCCTACTGGTTTCTTTCTAGAAGGGAGAAGAGAGGATGGAGAGCAGGGGACAGGTGTTTGTTACGAGGATACTAGAAGTCAAGAGTGTAAAGGAGGAGCGTGCTGTCTGTGTGGAGAGCAGATAGAATTGCAGATAGGTTGCACGACAAATTAATTTGGACTGTACAACTCACTTAATCATAGTAAAAAAAAAAATGAATGTAATTTTGTTAATGGACGAAACTCCAGGTTCTCATTACCTGTCCCAAATAGCTAATCTCTGAGACAAGAGTTTTGGTTTCGTGATTAAAAAGAAGTTTGTTTTCTGTGTGCCGGCAAACCACGGGGAACAGACAGATATTTCTCTGTTTAAGAACTGTTAAAAAATCGACAGGTGAGGGTTGGGTACCTAAGGGAGCAGGGTTGCATGCAAATAGAAGTACAGGTATTTGTGCTGGCATCAGGGCAACAACCAGGTTGATTAGAGGTTAAGTTCAGGATCCTTCAGAAGCCTCCGGAGTCCCTGCAGAAGCAGGAATGCAGACTGCTTTCGACTGTCATTCAAAGGAAGGGGTTCTGCCTGGTGTCAGGGGTCTTTGTCCCTTTTGATGTTTCCAACAAAAGCTGTGAAAAACTGCAGAAGACATTATTTCTGGTTCCTGTCAGGTAAATGTGAGATTTCCTGACAGGGCCACGAAAAGAGAGGAAAAAAAAAAAAGTAAAAGATTAGTTCTGAAAAACAGATGAAAAATTAGTTGTGGCTTCTCACCACATATCTCTCTTTTTTGTAGAGGAAGAGGGCATTTCTTGGTTACAGTTTCAAAATCAACATATTTTTTTTAATTGACTATAAAAATATTATCTTTTAGTGAAAGATTCATACCATATGAAATAATTCATAATCACTACTGGCAGCTATATGTAAAAATGTATAATTAAAATTGATTAACATAATAAGAAGCATAATAGTGATGGAAACTCAGTGTCTAAAGAAGGAAAAACCTTAAATAGTTTGCTAAAAAAAAAGGAAAAAAAAAGAAGCAGGGAGCAGAATGTGTCCTTTGGACCCAGGGTCCCTGCACCTCAGAAGCTCTCGGTCCAGGGAAAAAGTGATGAAACTTGCCTCCAGAGCCAATAGAGAAAAACTTCTGCTGGAACTGTTGCCCTGAATTTAGACATTTAGCCCACTTTAGTGTGAGGAAATAAATGTATCTTTGCTAAAGCCATCTACTTGCGGTATTTCTGTTATAACAGCACTAGATGACTAAGACATGGGTTTATTTTAAAGCTGCTCTTGTTTAATGAATGTGGTTATAGATCCCTGGGTTGATATCACCACTATCTGAGAGCTATAATTTATTTTATTTATTTGATCTTTCATAGGGAGAGTGGGCTTATCTTGTTTTTCTTTTTACTAAATTATTTTTGGTACTCTTAGTTCTTTGTTCTTCCACATGAATTTTAGAATAAGCTTATCTAGAGTTTCCTGAAAAACACTAATGGCCACTTGATCTTGAGTACTTTCTGTTTGCACTAGACATTATAATATCATCCTTCTTAACAGACTTTCATAGCAGCTTTTAAAACCTATGTTCACAGGTCAGTTTTCAACTGATTACATTTTAAGCTAGTTGTTAACTTATGCTCTCCAGGAAGATACCTTAGGTAGGATGTCTCTAGAAAGGAAGAAATTTAAAAAGTTCCTTCTGAGGTGTAGAATCTCATAAATTTAACCTATGAAGGAAGAAAGAAACACAATACTCATTTCTAGAACCAGAATGGGTTTCCCTAGTCATGATCTTTAGGGATTCTGAGATGAGTTAAAAAAAAAAAAAAAAAGGGAAACTTCTCTGGTTTATAGATTCTTGGGAAATTATGTTGACCTCATCGTGCAAGTAGGTCACAGTGAAATTAATTTAACCATATGGTGAACTTCACTAGGAAAAAAAAAAAAAAACTCTAAGGAAGATTTTATTGTTGAAACAATGCTCAATATTTTAGTATTTTCCCTAATTCAAATTCTCTCATCACATTCATACTAACAGTGTCTATCTTATAATAAGTAATAGGAAAAAATGCTTCTGTCATTTGCCTTTGTGAAGTCTTCATTCTTACACCCATTGCAAAATGGTGGGAGTAATAGTAGTAGTAGTGTCAGAGCCTGTCTAACTTCAGGGAAGATAGTGAGAAGAGAATCCAGATTAGCCCAAGGGTGATCGTGCCTCAGGTAGAGGTCAGACATACCTGCACTCTCCACCTGTCCATCCACTAACATGCTCTACTTCTCTGCTAGGTCTGATGATCTGTTGCAGTGGCTACACAGAACTCACAGACTGAACTTACAGTTAAGTGGTTTATTAAGGAAGTAACAGGCTACAAAGCAGTGCAATGTTTAACCAGTAGTTAAACATAAAGGCCAGTAGTTTGAAACCACCAAACTCCATGGCAGATTTACAGGCTTGGAAACCCTATGGAGTTAACTGTGAGTTTTAATCAATTTGATGGCAGTGGGTTTCTTTTTGGGTAACAGGCTACTTTGGATCAGTATCAAAATAAGGAAGCACGTAGGCAAATTATCTCCCTTCTTCAGTGCAAATCAGCCCTTTCTGCTCCTCTTGGCTGTGTAGACAAGCAGGCCCTTCTCTCCGCCATGCACTTCCCCTCTTGGCTGTTCAGGCTTCTTCTCAGCCCCCTCAGGACAGGCCTCCTCTCAACCCCCTCAGAAAAGATTCCTCTCAGCTTCCTGAAGATAGGCTCCTCTTGGCCCCATCAGGACAGGTCTCTCCTGGCCCTGCCGTCTGTCTCCACCAATTTTGCAGCAGGGCCCCTTCTGGGCCTGTCACCACCAGCTCTGCTGCTTTGCCCCGTCCAGTCCTGTTGCCTCTGGCTTTGCCGCTAGGACCTGCCAGGCTCTCTCCAGTGTGATAAACTTTGACCTATGTTAGAGCTCTTGTAGGAGATTTTTGTCTCCTTTCTTTTTGCTTTTCATCTCTTTCTTCCTTCTGCTTCTGCTTCCAGCCTGAAAACCTCTGTAGGGTAGGCTGCATGTATACTCAAATTCTCATCAATTTCAAGACATAGTGCTCCTACCAGAGCCATAAACTGACCAATCCCCTCTCAGTAGGCCACAGTCACTTGCTTTGCTTAAGAAGGTGACTTAAACTGGGTTTTCTCGAGAAACAAACCAGTGACATGTACATCTGTATGGTGGGGAGTGATTTATATCAAAGAAATGGTCCATGTGGTTGTGTAGGCTGAAAAGTTGCCAGTCTATGGGTCGGTTTGGAGGCTTCTCCTGACTCATGCGGCTATAGTGGCAAGTGAACCCAAGATTGGCAGGTCAGACAGCAAACCGCTGGTTCACAGGCTACAGAGGCTGACAGATTCCCAAATTGGCAGGTTAGATGTTAAGCTACAGGCTCACAAGCTGCAGAGCCTGACAGATCCCAATATTGGCAGGTAAGCCGCTAGCTCTATCCACAAGAACCAGAGGTCAAATGAGCAGGAACCAGCTGCAGTATCCAGAACAATCAAAAGTTAGGGAGATTTGCCAGAAAGTTTACTATATTTTAGATGTAGGCCACACCTGGTGGAAATGCTCTTTCAACAGATTGACTACTCGTAGCAGATCTCATCATGAAGATGATCACTTTATGTTGTATCTCATTACGGAGATGATTACATAGCTTTCAAACTACATCTTAACTCTCAAACCACTGAGAATCATGGCCCATAATACACAACCTTGCCTATAACCATAGGCTGTAGTCACTTCATTTGCATAGTATATTGACCAATCCCAGTAAACTTCAGCTACAGGGTACTCAGCTGAGGTACTCAGGGGCACCCGACTCCTCCGGAAAGCTGCCTGCAGAACAGCACTTAGCTCCCTCACACCGTGGATCAGCTCCAGTGCTGTCTCGGGCTGGTCTCCTTTTTCTCTTGCTGCTGTTTCTCTGCTGCTGCTTCTGGTCATCTGCACCATCTTCAGTGTAACAATTGTCTTCAGTTCCTTCCGAGTTCTCACTGGAATTGTCTTCGACATTCACGATTCCACAGTGTCTTTTAGGCAATCTACACATTTACTGTTAGCTGCTCTAAAATTCTTCTTGCTTGTATCCAGTTTCAAAACAGTTTTGACACTTTAGGCATCTGTCAGAGCAGCACCCTATTCTCTTGGTACTGTAACAGGAAGGCCACAAGTAGATGACTTTAACAAAGATAATTTATTTTCTTACAGTTTAGGAGACTAGAGGTTCAAATTCAGGGTGCCAGCTCCAGGGGAAAACTTTCTGTCAGCTCTGGGGGAAGGTCCTTGTCATGAATCTTCCCTGGGTGAGGAGCTTCTCAGTGCACAGACCCTGGGTCCAAATTTATTTTCCTGGCTCTTATTTCTTGATCGTTTGAGGTACTTGTGTCTCTTTACTCACTTCTCTTTTTTATGTCTCAAAAGAGATTGGTTCAAGACACAACCTAATCTTATAACTTGAGTCTTGCCTCATTAACATAACTGCCTCTAATACTGCTTTGTTAACATCATAGAGGTAGGATTTGTAGCATAGGAAAATCATATCAGATGACAAAATGATGAACAGTTATATAATACTGAGAATCGTGATCTATCCAAGTTGACATACATTTTTTTGAGAATACACCTTAATTCATAGTGACCATTATTAAGTCAGAACTTCCAGGCTTAGAGGGTAAAACGACAGATCCTAGTTTATGTCCTGAAGCAAGAGTGGAAGAAAGGGGCAAATTTAGTTTTCTGACTCGCTGCATTTGTGTTTTTTGACCTTCAAAAGGTTAGCAAGAGACCTCTAATATTGGTAGCAAACATTGAATATTTCCTGAGCCATCTGGGAACTTTAGAATCTATCCTATGATTTAATATTCACAGTAACTCTATAAGGCCTGTATTATTATGCTTATTTTATAAGAAATTCAGATTCGCATAATTTGCCATGGCCTTCCAGAGAGTAAGTGATTGGACTGTGTTCAAACCAGAACTATCTGATTCCAGAACACATGCTCTTCTTGTCTGGTCATTTTCCTAGTCTTGAGTTTATTCGTTTTATACTTAAAGGCTAAAAAATTATTTTTAATATGTATTTGGCAAACAAAAACTGAACATCATATATCTCACTCTCTGCAGAATCATCCGACCTGTTCACAAGCATGAGACCTGAACCAGGACAATGGTGGATAGAAAGGAAGGAACTAATTGCAAAATTATTATTGAGGTAGAAAAAATAGGATTTAGTTGACAATTAAGTGGATATGAAGGAGCAGATGGTGTTAGGATGAGTCAGGAGGTAGGCTCATTGAAAACAATGCCGCCTTTTTCCCAGTCAATCAATTTATTTCAGAGAAGCACCAGTATTAAAATATTTTTCTCTTAGGTATGCAAGACCTCATCATTTATAATTTACCATCTGTGAACAATCAGGAAGTCTGAGACACATAATGGTTTGGAATTTTGCTGAGATGGAATAATGGGAGTTGCGCATACTGTCAAGCTTTACCTCTGCCATCACTAGTTGCCATGGATTCAGTTCCTACTCATGGCAACCTGTGTGTGTCAGATTAGAACTGTTCTCCATAGGTTTTTAAGCGGTGAATTTTCCTCCCTGAAAGTAGATTTCCAGGGCTTTCTTCCAAGTCACTTCTGGGTGGACTCAAATCACCAACCTTTCAGTCAGCAACCAAACATATTAACCATTTTCACCACCCAAAGACTATTGTGAGCATAGAATATAGGATACAGACTCTTGGTTAGGGAGCAAGCCTACATAAAGGCCCAGATCCTTCATTTCACTACAGCTTAATTGAATAAAAAATGACTTCAGTATGTCCAAAATGTCACCTACATTTTTCAGTTTTACAGTTCTCCTTTTCACTGTAGTGTAGTAAACATCAAAGTATGTATGTATGTATGTATGTACGGCCAGAACTCCTTTTTTTCTGAAAACCGCTTCTATTTTACTCTGATCATCTGATTTTGACAAGAACTTCCATCCACAGTCTTACAGCTGATTGGGCCAGGCTGGACACCTGCCCTAAGATAGCCAATCAAAGACTTTCCTCAGATATTTTGATTTATAACCTGGAAAACTTTGAGAAATTCCTTGCAGATGAGAACTGTTGATCGCCTGCCATGTGGAGAATGTCATGAAAGTGTCTCGCAGAGAGATGCATAATGAGAGGTGGAGAGAGTCCTGTGCACCTGGGTCCAGTTGTTTGCAGAGACGTAACTGTACTCCTGTCTTTTTCTAGGTTTGATTGTACAAATGTTCCTTGAATTCTATACTCCAGTACACTCTCTTTTCTGTCATTTGCAGTTAAAAGTCCTGACTAACAATTACAAAAGGACAAATACATATGAGACCACTACTGTAAAAACTCATAAAAATATTTACACACAAAAAGAAACAATCTTTGATGGTTACAAGGAAAGGAAGGAGAGGGAAAAACACTAACTAGATAATAGATAAGTGGTGACTTTGGTGAAGAGTAAGACAGCGCACAATACTGGCGAAGTCAGTACAAATTCACCAAAGCAAGGTCATGGAAGCTTCAGAGACACCACCAAACTCCCTGAGGGACTGAATTACTGGGCTATGGGCTGAATACCATGTCTTGGGGGATATTTAGCTATAAGTAAACATTTTGCCATAACTCCCTCAGTCTTCCCTGTTTCTTTCACCTGAACTACAGATTTTGGGACACAAGCATGAAGAAATCTTCAACCTTTTGCCTAACTTTTGGACTTTTCAGCCCCATTGCACAGTTCATTTAAAAGAATCAATCTCTCTGTATATATCTTTCTGTATCTTACCAGTTCTGTTTCTCCAGAGAACGCTACCTAAGACAGATCCCTTGTGAGTATCAAAATCTAATATATTTTTTCCAATCATTGAGGGACTTGATTTTGCATCTAATTTTATTGATTTTCATTATATAAAGATGTTTGTTACGTAGTGAGAAACATTGCTAGCTTCAGTTGTCCCAAACCTACTTAACTTATTTAAATATTAGCTTTTCCCACAATCACTAAAGGGAAAAAAATTTTGAAATTTCAAATTTTGTTTAAGTTTCTGAGATGAAAGGACCACGATCATCATTTGGATTCAGAGAGTGGAAGGAGGAGAGCAAGTTGAAGTTTTAGCTATTGTGTTTCATACACAGTGAAAGGTGGACAGTAGAGAGGAGATGACTGTTAGTCTGGAGAGCAGACCAACTGATGCAGTCATCTCTTTATGTTGCCTATCATTTCTTTCCAGGAGTCTTGGACAGTTCCACTCTTCCCAAGCAGTTGGGAATAAGAGAGCTTGACTAGGGTACATATTCCTAATCTACTTTTTTGTCTACTGCTGTAAAACTTTAATGTTACACATCTGAGCTTGTTCTCCCCTATATTTCAAGGTTTCTAGACTACACAGGAATGATAGTTTTATTTTGTTTTTAAATGTATACATCTTTCGCATTTTACTTCAATGTACTTTTATTGTAATATTAATTTATGCTTGTTAAAAGGTTTTGTGGGGGCGAGGACAGGGCAGAGTAGTCAGAAACCTCCTGTGGTCCCCTGTACAACAAAGACTTTAGAAAACAAGTCAATCAATTACGTACCACAATCTAAGAGCCCAGAACATCAAAGACAAAGCTGAGAAGTCAAACTGAGCAGGAGGGAGAGGAAAAGGTGCTTCAGAAGCAACAAAGAGTTTCCACCTGACTTCATGGAGATCAGTACTCTGCAGGCAGAACAGCTGGTGTGAGTAGGGTGAAGCAAACAATGGTATTCAGAATGTGTTTTCCACATTATGAGAGACTGTGTGGTGGAGAGTCTCCTCACACCTCCAAAATCAGTGAACAGTGGCACTCCATTGGGAAAAGACAAGTAACTTGTCTCTATCCTACCTTGAAGATCATTTATATGACTCCTGACTGCTCTTCACTGGGTCTAAGCTGGCTTCAGAGACTGATGTGTACCCTGAACCAGAAGTAGGACCCACCATGCACCCTAAGCCATTCTCCTGGCCTTGGAAAGGGAACAAATTAACAAACAGGAAAAATAATCTGCCAGACCCTCTAAGCCAGAAAGAAAGAACAGTAACATTTCTTTTGCCTAGGAACAGGCATAAAGAGTACACAGACCTTGTATGCCTGTCACCCCTGCATAGACCTGTATGAGCTCATATCAGCAGCATTGACCCTCATTAATACAGCACGATGGGGTATGTACCTGACATCTAAACTCCGTCAGCTGTTGGTGGCGAGGCAGGTTCATGACACTTGACAAAACCCTGCCTCTCATGCAGGGTTGTCACCTACCCACCTCAGGAGCCTGAGAACTTGTGGCTCTATCTATGCCACTTAGCCACCATGACAGAGGTCCATGAATAAGTGCTGCCTCCTGATCCTTACAGCCAGCAGCACCAGGTCACCATAGACCAGCTGCAAACTCCCCTTACATGCTCTAGGGAACAGGAATATGCTTTCCTCACAGACACTCAGGGGCAGCTGTCAACTCCCTCTCTTGTTCAGCATGTGACCCCCTATGGCAACCAGATACCTGCGGCTACACCAATCAAGCCCGCCCATCTAGAACTGTAAGTGAGAGCCCCCACCACACTTTCAGTGACTGGCTACCTGGACACCTGAGCTGAATCCATATGAGACAAGTAAATGGACTCCTGGGTTGACATAAGTAGTAACAGCTCTAACAATCTGGTGGCAGGATGTTAGAGCTTCAAAGGCCCCAGTAATCAAACTAGTTCACATGAGCCCCTTATTTGGGCATATAAAAACAAAACAAAACAGGAAGATAGGACCAGCAAGCAAATATAAAAGACATAAATACAATAAATTATTGATGACTGAGAGACAATAGTCAATATCAAGTCACTAAAGAGGCAGACCATGATGACTTCAGCAAGGTCCTAAAACAAATAATCAAGACATCTTCCAGAAGACACTATGTTGAGTGAAACCAGTCAACAACCCAATAACAAATATTATATGAGACCTGTACTATCAGAACTTAAGAACAGACTCATTTATGGAAGAAAAGACTCTTTGACAGCTACAAGGGAGGGGAGGGAAGGAGGGAGAGGAATTGTTATAGATTTGATAGTTGACAAAAAGTTGGTTGGGTGAAAGCAGAGACAGCACACATTAGAAAACAGATTAGTTTAACTGGACTTCAACATAACCTGAAAACTCTTCCAATCTTAACCCAGTATTGCAAGGACAATATGGATCTTTGCCTCACATTGGTGAGTGGTGTCTGAGGTTTTCAAAGCTAGCAAGCTGCCATCTGAGGAATACCAAATGGTCCCAACCCATATGGAACAGACGAGGATTGAGTAAAAATGAGCTGAAGAGACAGAAAAACCCGCATGAATGGGAGACTGCATCAGCATGAGACCGGAAGAAACAGATGGTGCCTGGCCACCACCAAAGACAGTGATGGGAGACACAATGTAGTCTCTGATGTAGCATGGGAAAAAGAGGTGTGCAGTTTGAGAACTCTACTGAAAGACCAGAACTGATGGTCTGACAACCTGGAGGGTCGCCTGGGAACAGGGCGCCTAGACTTGCTGCTTGCCCTAGTCTGAAACCAGTATTGAGGTAAACTCTTCAGACAAGAGTGGACTGGACTTGGGAACACAGTGTGTGCAAGAGGTGTGCTTACTTTATGGTTTTATGCATTTATAGGAGGCTGTCCTACTAGTGTCTTTCTAGATGGGAGAGGAGAGGGTGGAGAAGAGAGGACAGGTGTTTGTTAAGAAGATACTAGAAGCAAAGAGTGAAAAGAAAGAGTGTGCTGTCACAGGATGAGGAGAGCAGATGAACCTGCAGATAGGCTGGCATGCAAAATTGATTTGGATTGTACACTTTCACTTAATCATAATAAAAAAATTAGAGCAGAATTAAATGAACTAGAGAACAGAAAAACAATTCAAAGAGTTAACAAGACCAATAGCTGGCTCTCTGAACATCAACAAAATTGATAATCCATTGGGCAAACTGCCCAAGGAAAACAGGGGAAGAAGTGAATAACCTGAATAAGAAATGAGGGGCAATATTACACAAACCCATAGGAGATTAAAATTATACTCTAACAAATTTCAAAACCTACAGGAAATGGACAAATTTCTAGAGACACACTAACTACCTAAACTAACAAAGAGGTAGAATAACTTAAAAAACAAAAACAAAAAACCACTATAATGACAGAATAGATTGAAAAGGTAATTAAAAATTCCCCCCCCCCCCCAAAGGCCTGGCCTTCACAGTTTCACTGGAAAATTCTACCAAACTTTCAAAAAAGAGTTAACACCACTGTTACTAAAGGTATTTCAGAGTACACAAAGGGATGGAATACTGACAAACTCATTCTCTGAAGCCAGTGTAATCTTGATACCAAAATGAGGTAAAGACACTACACAGACAAGAATATTACAGATCAGTATCTCTCATGAACTTAGATGCAAAAATCCTCAACAAAAAATCTAGACAATAGAATTCAACAACACATTAAAAAAATAATTCACAAGGAACAAGTGGGATTCGAAGCAAGTATGCAGAGATGGTTCAGTGTATTCCATCACATAAATAGAAGATAAAAACCACATGATTTTATCAAATGATGCAGAAAAGGCATTTGACAAAGTCCAACACTCATCTTGGTAAAACTGCTCAGCAAAATAGGAATAGAAGGAAATTCCTCACTCCAGTAAAGGGCATTTATACAAAGCCAACAATGAACATCATTGTAACCAGAGTCTGAAAGCATTCCTCTTGAAAATAGAAAGCAGACAAGGATGCTGTTTGTCACCACATTTATTCAGCAGTGCAATCAGGCTAGAAAATAAAGATTATCCAAATTGGTAAGGAAGAAATAAAAGTATGTTTGTGTTCAGACGATACGATTTTATACACAGGAAACACTAAAGAATCCACCAAAAAACCTACTGAAACAAATAGAAGAGTTCAGCAAAGTAACAGGAAACAAAATAAATACACAAAAACCAGTTAGGTCTCTCTACATCAACAGAAACAACTTTAAAGAGGCAGTCACCAAAGTCTTTAACACAACCTCCAAGAAGATAAAATACTTAGGAATAAATCTAACCAAGGACATAAAAGACCTCTACAAAGAAAACTATAGGATACTACTGCAAGAAACTAAGAGATTTTCATAAGACCTTGCTGATGGATAGGAAAACTCAACATTCTGAAAATGTCTACTCTACCCCAAACCGTCTATATACACAATGCAATTCTGATCCCAATTCCAATCACCTTTTTTTTTTTTTTTAATGAGATGTAGAAACAAATCAAATTCACATGGAGAGTAAAGCGTTACGGGGTAAGCAAAGCATTACTGAAGAAGAACAGAGTGGGAGGCCTCACACTACCTGATTTCTGTACGCTTTACACCAGCATGGTAGTCCAAATAGCTTGGTGATGGTACAGCAGATACAAAGACCAATGGAAAAGAATTGAGAATTCAGACACAAATTCATCTACCTTCAAGCAACTGATATTTGACAAAGGAGCAATTCTTTGGGGGAAAGACTGTTTAACAAGTGGTGTTGGCATAACTGGATATCTATCTGCAAAATAATGAAATA
The DNA here is from genome assembly GCA_028571685.1 of Heterohyrax brucei. Lineage (NCBI taxonomy): Eukaryota > Metazoa > Chordata > Mammalia > Hyracoidea > Procaviidae > Heterohyrax > Heterohyrax brucei. The sequence goes on along the minus strand of CM053160.1, from coordinate 46,210,047 downwards.
AGACTCATATCTCACACCCTGCACAAAAATTAACTCAAAATGGATCAAAGACGTAAATATAAAATCTAAAATGATAAAGGCCATGAAACAAAAGATAGGGACACCAATATGATCCCTACTACATGACATAAACAGAATACAAAATATTACTAACAATACATAAACACCAGAAGTGAAAATAGACAGCTAGGAACTCCTAAAGATCAAACACTTAAACACGCACCAAAAGAGAGAAAAGACAACCTACAGACTGGGAAAAAAAAATTGACTATTCTGGCCCCTAGGGTCGCCATGAGTCGGATCTGACTCGACAGCACTTGGCTTGGCTTGGCATGAGAAATCAGATCACTATCTAATCTCCAAAATCGGTAAGATACAGCAAAGTCTCAACAATAAAAAGACAGATAACCCAGTTAAAAGATGGGCCGAGCATATGAATTGGCACTTCATCAAAGAATACATTCTAGTGGTTAACAGATACATGAGGTAATGCTTGCCATCATTAGCCATTACCAAAAAACCCACTGCTATCAGTCAATTCTGACTCATAGCAACCCTAAAGAAAGAGAACTGTCTCCACAAAGTTTCAAGGAGTGCCTGAAGCATTTGAACTGCCAACCTTTTGGTTAGTAACCATAGCACTTAATCACTACACCAACAGGGTTTCTCTTTAGCCATTAAAGCAAAACAAACCCAAACCCAGTGCCATCAAGTCAATTCTGGCTCATAGTGACCCTACAGGACAGAGTAGAGCTGTCCCATAGAGTTTCCAAGGAATGCCTGGAGGATTTGAACTGATGACCTTTTGGTTAGCAGCCATAGCACTTAACCACTACCCCACCAGGGTTTAAATTAGAGAAATGCAAGTCAAAACTACAATGAGATACAATCTCACTCCAGCAAGGCTAGCATTAATTTAAAAAGCCCAATATAATAAACAATGGCAGGCTGTGGAAAGATTGGAACACGGCTGGTGGACATGTAAAATGGTACAGCCATTTTGGAAATTGATTTTACACTTTCTTGAAAAGGTAGAAATAAAAATACTATATAGACCCATAATCTCGGATACTCCAGAGAAATAAGAGCTGTCAGATGAATAGATACATGTACCCCCATACTTATTGCAGCACTATTCACAATGGCACAAAGATAGAAACAACCTAGGTGCCCATCAAAGAATGGACAAACAAATTACGGTGTATTCACACAATGGAACACTACACAATGATGAAGAACAACGATGAATCTGTAAAACATAACATGAATGAATCTGGAAGACATTATGCTGAATGACACTAGTCAGTCACCAAAGCATAAATGTTGAATGAGACCACTATTATAAGAACTCAAGAAAAGGTTTAAATACAGAAGACATTCTTTGATTGTTATGAGGATAGGGAGGAAGGAAGAGGGCTTTTCACTAACTTGCCTACATAGTAGACAAGTATTGTTTTAGAAGAAGGGAAGGACACCACAGTACAGGAGAAGACAGCATAACTTGACTAAACCATGAGCTAAGAAGTTTCCTAAAGACAATCGAATACTTCAAGGGACAAAGTAGTAGGGATGGGGGTGTGGGGACTGTGGTTTCAAGGGGACATCTAGGTCAATTGGCATAACAAAATTTATTGAGAAAATGTTCTGCATCCTGCTTTGGTGAGTGGTGTCTGGGGCCTTAAAAGCTAGCAAGCAGCAATCTGAGAAGCATCAATTGGTCCCAACCCACCTGAAGCAAAGGAGAATGAAGAACACCAAAGACGTAAGGAAAACATGAGCCCAAGAAACAGAAACAATTAAAAAAAAAAAAAATCAAACCCATTGCTGTCAAGTCGATTCTGACTTATAGTGACTCTATAGGACAGAGTAGAACTGTCTTCGAGAGTTTTCAAGGTGTACCTGGTGTATTTGATCTGCCAACCTTTTGGTTAGCAGCCCTATATAGCACTTAACCACTACACCACTAGGGTTTCCATAAGAGAAAGAAAGGACCGCATAAATCAGAGACTATATCAATACTAGAAGAACTAGATGGTTGCCAGCTATGACCAATACACACTCTGACAGGGAACACAATAAAGAATCCTTGAAGGGGCAGGAGAAAAGTGGGGTACAGTCCTCTAGTACTTGAACTCTAGTAAAAAGACCAGATTTGAGAGTCTGGCTGACTGGAAAGTCCCCAGAAGACATAGCTTCAAACTCTCTGTTAGTCCAGAACAGAACTAAATCCATTCCCAAAGTCAACTCTTTCAACATAAAATGATACTGGTGAAGAGTGTACTTCTTGACTCAACTAGATACATAAATGTAAATGGGCAACTCCCATCTGTGATGTGAAGGCAGATGGGGACAGGAGCTGGCTGAATGGATACAGGAAATGCAGGGTGGAGTGGAAGAGTGTGCTGTAGGGGGCAACTGGGGTCACATAATAAAGTGTGTGTAAGTTTTGTTTGACAAACACTTCCAAACACAATTAAAATAAATATAAATAAGAAAGTTTTGGAAAGCACATCAAAATCTAATGATTAGGTAACACTTTGGTGAGTGGCATCAGGTATCTTAAAAGTTAGCAAGCAGCCATCTGAGTAGCATCAATTGGTCTCAATTCACCCAGAGCAGAGGAGAATGCAGCACATCCAAGACATGAGAAAAATATGAGCCCAGCAGACGGAAGGGGCCATATGATCCAGAGACTACATCAGCGTAAGACCAGGACTAGATGGTGCCCAGCCACCACCAACTACTGCCCTGACAGGGAACACAATACAAAGACCCTGATGTGGTGGAAGAAAAATGGGTGTACAGAAGCAGAACTCTACTAAAAGACCACACTTAATGATCCATCAGACTGGAGGGTCCCTTGAGGACACAGCCCCTGGACTCTGTGTTAGCCCAGAGCCAATAGTACCAAAGCCAACTCTTCAGACAAACATTGAACTGGGCTGTAAGACATACAGTGATGCTGGTAATGAATATGCTTCTTGGCTTACATAACTTCCTGAGGCTCTCCAAGCATCTCTTGTACAAAGGGAAGATGAGAGGATGGAGGGGGACAGGAGTTGGTTGAATGGATGCAGAAAATACAGGGTGGAAAGGAGGACTGCCCTGTCATGGGCAGTGGGTGGGGGTGGAGAGTTGTGGGGACGAGAACAGTTACAGTTGCACTGTGGTGTGTGTGCAGAGTTTCATATGTTAAATTGATTTGGTTTGTAAATTTACACTTAAAGCAAAATAAAATATATGTTTTTTTTAAGTCTGATAACTAGGAAAACAGTCATTCATCATTACATATCTTAAAGTAAGCAGAGTTAACATTTAGGCAGTTTGCTCTGTGGTATCTTTTGTGAATGTTTTCCAAGCTTGAGTTGGCAGCATGCCATGCAACTGTCCCACGATCTTCACCTCCATTGTTTCACTCCTCCCTTAATAGAAGTTTATTTAATTGACCCTGCTGCCCTCTTTTGCCCCTATGTTAATAATCAAAATTAAAGCCAGCTGCTTGAGGGTTCTGGAGACTGGTGAGGAATAGCTGGTCAGGAGCATCATGGCAGAAAGGTGGGCCGGGAGGAGCTGCTCTCTGGACTCTTGCTTAGCTGCGCCGTGGACTGGATAGAGGCAGACAGGATCCAATGAGGCTCAAAAGCCATAGACTTAACGGTGTTGGCAGACACTGCTCAGTGATCCCAGTGTGGGAGATGTGCACTCTTCACTGTCTTTCATTTCCCTATGTGTGGAGATGGCCAAAGCTTTAAATATATGCTTGACGCGGTGTGATAAGTGGTCCCACAGAAACCAGCATCCTCCTTATTATGCTAAGCCCTCTTGGGGAATATTTTTTCATTATTATTCTTTTAATTTGTTTTTAATACAAATACCTCTGCATGATTCAAAAGACATGTATTTTACACAGCATAAGTCTCTGCTCTGTTCCCCATCTGTCCTGTTTTCACCCTGTCTCCACCCCTTCTAGGTACCGAGTTTTTAGATTTTTAGGTATACCTCTGGAGTTTATTTGTAAATACCAAAGTCATTACAAATAAGTTCTATATTCTTGTTTTTCCCACTTCTTAGAACAAAAGGAATTATCTTTTTCTGCACATTGCTGCGTATATACATGTGTATACATGTATATGTGTGCCTATATGTATCATAAAATTTGTGTATCCAAACATTGAAGTCTTCCCCATTCATTTTTATATTTTGAAAATATTTCATTGTATGTATATATATATATAGTATAATTTATTTACCCATTCCTTATTAAAGGAGTTCCTTCCACTCTTTTGCTACAATTAATAGCTTTGTATATATGTTATTTCTTATTTGTAGAGGTAGGATAAATTCTCAGAAGTTAAATTATTGGGTCAAATGAGATATTCATTTATAATTCTGATATCTGTGACTTTATTCTTTCTACAAAGGTTTGTACCAATTTATACTCCCACCTGGAAAGTATGAGAGTGTTTGTTTCTCTTAGAGGATTATTACATACTTCTTCCAGGTTGCCATGAATTGCTCTTCAATTGTTTCAATTTGGATATTGCCCACCACCCCCCATTAGGTGATAAGTTTATTGGAAGCAAGTGCCAAACACATTTCTGCTTTTGTACTGTGCACATTTATAAATAATACATAATACGACATCTAGAGGCATAGTAACTGCTTTTGTTTTCAGTGTAATTTCAGAATAAGCTATTTAAATTTTAATGATAAGACAGTTCTCAGACTTGTATAGAGCTCATCTGAACTGATTTCTCCCCCTAAAGTTATCATGAGACCTTTTTTCCAGTACTTGTGGAAGAAAATCTGAGATAAGATATGCGACCTGGGCTTACAGCAGATTCGCATACTTAAGTGTCACTTTCCATCCTAGGAGCCAAGTGTTGTTTATCAGGTTCAATCCTGAGACTCCTCAGCAGCAGCAGCAGCCTAATTGGGTGTTGTTGCCGTCATTTATTTTCCTCAACATGTGCCAGTGCCTGCCCCAAAGCAAGCAAGAGAACAAAGAGCTGCTTTTTAAACTTCTTGTATCTACCACATAGGTAAACATTACATCACTGTAATTTAATTTGCCTATATCCTCATAGCAAAAGTGTATCAATTATTTCTTTGTTGTTCTTTGTTCCTACTATATCAGATTTACTCATGGAAACTCTGGTGACACAGTGTTTAAGTTATATGGGTGCTAATCAAAGTGTTGGCAGTCAAGATTTACTAGGTGCACTTTGGAAACTCTATGGGGCACTTCTACTCTGTCCTATAGGGTCACTATGAGTCACACTCAACTCAGTGGCAGCAGGTTTTGTTTGTTAATCCTGTATGTCAGTGGTCTTTAAGTTTTTTGGCTAGCATACCCCCTAAAGAGTTTTGTAAAAATTGCATACTCCCTCACATATTTAGTCAACATTTAAAATTTTATTTATAATTTTAAATAGTTGCAAAAGGTATATTTTACAGCACACTATAAATATGTACTTTAAAAACAAAACTGTCTTGGCTTGGCTATATATATGTAAACTCCTTTATTGCCTTGAGTAGATTCTGATTCATTGTGAGTCTGTGAGACAGATTAAAACTGTCTCATAGGGTTTCCTAGAAGCAGCTAGTGGATTTGAACCGTTGCTCTTTCGGTTAGTAGCCAAACTCTATGTGTACATATACATGTATATAGAGGCGTAGTGGTGGTTCAGTGGTAGAATTTTTGCCCTCCGTGCAGGAGACCTGGGTTTGATTTCTGGCCAGTGCACTTTACGTGTAGACATGGCCTATCCGCCAGTGTGCACTTTCGTGTTACTTTGATGCTGAATTTCCAGATGCAGATACAGACCTTCCCGACTAAGATGAATTAAGAACAAAGGCCTGGTGATCCATGTTTGAAAACTGGCCAGTGGAAAACCTATGGATTACAACAGCTTGACCTACTACTGATCATGGGGGTTGTGCAGGAACAGGAAGTATTAAATTCCATGGTGTTTGGGTCCCAGTGAGTCAGGGCTGACTCAGTTGCAGCTAACAACAAAACAGTTGCGTATATATGTTAAGACCTTACACAAAAACAATATTTACTTCTGTATGTCGTCTGTTATACTAAGAAAATATCCCTCTACTTTTTCCTGTTCCTGTTTTAACTGAAACATTTCTCTCTCTTGCTTAAGGTACTATTTATATCCAATAAAATTCACCAGTTTAAATCATGTAATTAGATGAATTTTGTTAATTGCTTATAACTGTATAACCACTATCACAAAGTATAGTCATGGTGAGGATTTTTTAAATAGATGCTTTATTATAAATACATATAAAAATATGTGTGTTTTTGCTGTTAGGTGCCATTGAGTCAGTTCCAACTCACAGCAACTCTGTGAATAACAGAACGAAACACTGCCCAGTCTTGTGCCATGTCCGCAATTGTTTTCATACTTGCCCACTGTTGCAGCCACTGTGTCAATCCGTCTCATCGAGGGTCTTCCTCTTTTTCACTGACCCTCCACTCTACCAAGCATGATGTCCTTCTCCAGAGACTGATCTTTCCTGACAACATGTCCAAGGTATGTAAGACTCACTCTTGCCATCTTGGCTTCAAAGGAGCACTCTGGTTGCACTTTTTCCAGAACAGATCTGTTGGTTCTTTAGGCAGTCCATCATACATTTAACATTCTTCTCTAACACCACAATTCAAAGGCATCAATTCTTCTTCAGTCTTCTTTGTTCATAGTCCAGCTTTCGCACACATACGATGCGATTGAAAATACCATGGTTTGGTTCAGTGTGTTTTAGTCTTCAAAGTGACATTCTTACTTTTAAATACTTTGAAGAGGTCCTTTGAGGCAGATTCTCCCAGTGCAATGCGTCTTTTGATGTCTTGGCTGCTGCTTCCAAGGGCATTGATTGTGGACTCAAGTAAAATGAAATCTTTGACAACCTTAATCCTTTCTCCATTTATGACAATGCTGTTTACTGGCCCAGCTGTTAGGATTTTTGTTTTCCTGATGTTGAGGTGCAATCCATACTAAAGGCTGTCGTCCTTGATCTTCATCGGTAAATGCCTCAAATCTTCATTTTCAGCAAGTAAAGTGTCTTAGGCTGGGTTTTCTAGGGAAGCAAAACCAGTAACACATGTAGGTACAAGGAAAGATTTATAATGTATATAGATAGATAGACAGATACAGATATAGGAAACAGCTCATGTAATCACAGAAGCTGAATGTCCCAAGTACTGGCACAAGCCTCACGTGGCCACGGAAGCTGAGGAACCCAAAGTCAACAGGTCAGAGACCAGAGTTCTAGATCACTGGTTGTGTAGGTCAGTGGATCCCAATCCAGACGAAGCAACAGAGGCTTGCGAACCCAGGATCGGTAGGTCAGGGAGCAGGAGCGGCAGAGGCTGGCGAACCCAGGACCGGCAGGTCAGAGAGCAGGAGTCTCAAGTGCCGACTGTAAGGACTAATGAGTCCAACAGCTGCTAGTTCAAGTCCCGGAACCAGATGCCAGAAGAAGAGAACAGGAGCTCCGGGCTCAGTCAGCAGATCAGCAGCTGTAGTGAAGGTTGGAAGATGAGAGCCAAGGGGTGGGGAGCTACCACAAACCCCGCCCTGCCACTTAATACAGCAGCCAAATATGGAATAGCCAAGTTGACATAATCTTGACCACCGCATAAGGTGATGTCATCTGCATAATGCAGGTTGTTAATGAGTCATCCTCCAATTCTAATGCCTCATGTTTCTTTGTATAAGCCAGCTTCTCAGATTATTTGCTCACATACAGATTAAAAAGCTATGGTGAAAGGATACAACCCTGATGCCAGACTTTCCTGACTTTAAACCATGCAGTGTCCCCTTGTTCTGTTCACATGACTGCCTCTTGATCCGTATACAGATTCCTTAAAAGCACAGTTAGGTGTTCTGGAATTCCCATTTTCTGCGGTGTTAGCCATAATTTATTATGATCCACACAGTCAAATGCCTTTGCATAATCAATGAAACACAGGTAAACAGCCTTCTGGTAGTCTTTGCTTTCAGCCAAGATCTATCTGACATCAGCAATGATACCCCGGTTTCCACATCCTGTTCTGAACCCAGCTTGAATTTCTGGCAGTTTCTTGTAAATGTATTGTTGTAGTTGCTTTTGAATGACCTTGAGCAGAATTTTACTTGCACGTGATGTCAACGATATTCTTTGATAATTTCCACATTCTGTTGGGTCACCTTTTTTTGGAATGGGCATAAATATGGATGTTTTCCAGTCAGTTGGCCAGGTAGCTGTCCTCCAAATGTCTTGGCATAGACAATTGGGTACTTCCAGCACTGCATCTGTTTGTTGAAATGTCTCAATTGATATTCCATCAATTCCAGGAACCAATGCCTTCAACGTAGCTTCAACTTCTTCCTTCAGTACTATTGGTTCCTGATCATATGCTACCTCTTCAAATGGCTGAACACAGTGTTTATATAATACATAAAGCTTTAACATGAATATAAATGTGTGTGTTCATATATATGTGTACATATGCATATATGTTCATATATAAAACCTTAGCAAGAATGTATATATGTGTAAACACACATATATGTATAGTATACACCTATATTTGTGTTAAAATTATATATCATATAAATATGTTATATACTTACTATATATACTATGTAACAGAAATGTATATGTATAAATTACAGAATCTTATCATGAATACATATATAGCTGTGTATGCATATACATGTATGTACACATGCATTTAAAATTCTGATATTTTTTACAGAGGAATCCAATAGTGTTTGAGACCACCATCATCCATTAAAACAATACATGAACAAAAAACAAACTTATTGTCACTGAGTCAATTCCAACTGATAGCGACTCTGTAGGGTAGAGTAGACCTGCCCTATAGAGTTTCCAAGGAGCACCAGGGTGGATTTGAACCACTGACCTTTTGATTAGCAGCCATAGCCGTTAACCACTACAACACCAGAGTTTTCATATACAGGCAAATGCCTCTTTAAAAGCCGGAAATTTTATATCAATCCTTTTTGAATTTGAATTTCCACTCCACTCCCACACAAACTTTACACAATATGTATTTTATGCTTGAAAGACTTAAAAAATATTTTATTGTGTTTTAGGTGAAAGTTTGCTCAGCAAATTAGGTTTCTGTTTAACAATTTTGTACAAACTGTTCTGTGTGATTAGTTATAATTTTCACAATGTGAATATTCTCACTATTTCCATTCTGTTTGCTCTGTTTCCATTGACCTAGCTTCTCTGCCCCTCTTTGCCCTCTCATCTTTGATTTTGGGTAAATGTTGACCATTTGGTCTCATGTAGTTGATTAAGGGAACACATAGGTGACATTATTTATTTTATGAGCCAATCAGTTATGTGGCTGAAAGATTATGTTCAAGAATGGCTTCATTTCCAAGTTTGAAGAGTATTTTAGGGTGATAGTTATAGGGGTTCCTCTAGTCTCTATCGGTCCAGCAAATCTGGCGTTTTTTAGGAACTCGAATTTTTTTCTATCTTTCTCCCAGCTTATCCAGCACCTTCTTTTGGGTTAAGCCTTTCCATCTCTCTTTTATCAAGTGCAGAGGAACTTTGTCTAAAAAAACGTAAATGAAAATGGAAAGAATTTTTTTATGGCGCTGTCAGTTCTTTGAACTCACTGTGAGCCAAAAATTCATAGAGACTAGAAGAACCCCTATAACTATCACACTAAAATACTTTTTGAACTTGGAAATGGAGCCACTCCTGAAAATAATCTTTCAGCCAAATAACAGATTGGCTTATACAACAAACAATATAACCTATGTGCTCCCTCAGCTTTTAATTCTACTAGTTCTTTCTTCAGTTGTATTTTTCTTTCTCTCTCTTGTTTTTTTTTTTTTTAAGCAAAAAATAGGAAAGCATCTGACTTGCAAAAGCATGCTTTACTCATTCATTATGGTCGTTTGTTTCCTCAGCACCAGTGCTGGAATTTCCAATCCTTTTTCTATCTGGTGCCCAGGAAAATGTGTCATAGTTAAAGTTAGGGATGAGTGAGAAGTGTACTCTTCTTTACATAAAAGGGAGAAGGACTATTCCCTTTCTCTTACAGGGGAAAGAAAGAACCTGTTCCTGTATCTCAGGTAAGACCTCAGGCCAATCAACTGTAGGAATGAGTACATATAGAAATTAACAATCTGGAAATAGATTCCCTACTGCTTAGAAAGTGTTGATGTCCTCATACCACTTAGAAAATGTTCACTTACCCCAGTTTTAAGACCTCTGTTCTTTGCAGATTAACTCTTCCACCTTACAAGACTGCTTTCTCCAACCTTCCTCAGTGGAACATGTTTCAGATAGAGGCTGTGGTTATCTCCTTTCCTCTCTAAAACAGGGCTGATAAAATTGCTATTGATAACTTGCCTTGGCATAGGACTGCAGACACTATCTCTGGAATTCTTCCTAAACCTAAAAATTTGGCTCAAATCTCAAGATTTTGACTGTTCAGTGGAGAGGAGGTATGAAATAGTAGACTTCTGGGAAAAGAGGAAGAAAATAAATGATAAAAATATTGCTGTCTTCTTATCATCTTAAAACACAAGTGGGCCCTGATCTTGTCTTAGCTCAGCCTTCTATCTTGGCTCTATCAAAAAGATAAGCATGCTTTCCTTGTGCATTTAAACTGATTCTCAAAACTGATACTCAGTAAAGAAGCACAGTTCCGTTTGTTTGCTTACATACTGGTCAAGCCATCAAAAGTTTCAGAAGGGTGAGTTTGGCATTTGAAACTAGGATAAATGCTCTGCTGAATGGGAAAACAGTCCCTTCACCATGAAGCTTAAGGACAGTTTGTTGAAATCTGATGGAAACATGGTTGCTAGACATCACATTGAATACGAGGTCCAACAGTTAAGTCAGAGAACTTAATTGTTCTAAGTGCTACATACCTCAGTGCTACATGTGGTCTCCTTTGAAGTGCTCCCCTTGGGAAGGAAACTATGCACCAGTGCCAAAGCCTAGTCCACCATTCAAAGCAATTTTGAAACTCTTTTTGGAATGGCCACTGTGCACGGTGGTATGGTGGCGAGTTCAAAACTTAATTATATAGTTGTCTGTGAGGGAGTTTTTAGACAGCAAACAAACAACTGTATTGGAAGACCCTCCCTACTCACCTGATCTAGCCCCTAATGACTTCATTCTTTACTCAAAGATAAAGGAAATATTGAAAGATGGACATTTTGATGACATTGAGGACATCAAGGGTAATATGATGACAAGTCTGATGGCGGTCCCACAAAAAGAGTTCCAAAATTGCTTTGAAGTGTTGGCTAGGTGCTGGTGTCAGTACATAGTTTCCCAAGGAGAGTACTTCGAAGGTGACCATAGTGATATTCAGCAATAAGTTCACAAACTTAATTGTCGGTCCTGATAGATGACATACACACCCATGTTCACTGGAGCACTGTTCACAATAGCAAAATGATGGAAATGACCTCGGTGCCCATCAAGAAATGAATGGATAAACAAATCCTGATATATTCACACAATGTAATACTATGCAATAATAAAGAACAACAATAAATCAGTGAAATATCTCATACTGTGAATGAATCTGGAAGGCATTATGCTGAGTGAAACTAGCGAGGTACAAAAGGACAAATATTATATGAGACCACTACTATAAGAATTCAAAAAAACGATTTAAACACAGAATAAAATATTATTTGTTGGTTTCAAGGGTGGAGAGGGAGGGAGAGGAGTATTCACTAACTAGATAATAGACAAGAATTATCTTAGGTGAGGGGAAGGCCAACATACAATACAGGTGAAGTCAGTACAACTGGACTAAATCAAAAGCTAATACGTTTCCTGAATACAACCTAACACTTAAAGGGACAGAGTAACAGAGGCAGGGGTATGGAGACTGGGTTTCAGGGGACATATAGCTCAACTGGCATAAAAGAGTTTATTAAGACTACATTCTGCACTCTATTTTGATGAGTGCCATATGGGATCTTAAAAGCTGGCAAGTGGCCACCTAAGGTGCATCACTTGGTCCCAACACACCTAAAACCCACTGCTTTTGAGTCAATTCTGACTTACAGTGACCCTATGGGACAGAGTAGAACTGCTTCATTGAGTTTCCAAAGAGGGCCCGGTAGATTTGAACTGCTGACCTTTTGGTTAGCAGCTGTAACACTTACCACTACACTCCAGGGTTTCCATACCTGGAGGAAAGGATAATGAAGAATGCTGAAGACACAAAGGAAATAGCCCAAGTGACAGGAAGTGCCACATATAACAGAGATACCAACAGCCTGAGACCAGAAGAACTAGATGGTGTCAGGATACCACCAATGACAACCCTGACAGAGAACAGAACAGAGAGTCTCTGACAGCAGAACACATATTCTAGTGAAAAGACCAGATTTAATGGTCTGACCAAGAGTAGGGTAAAGACCCCAAGAGACGCGGCCCCTGGACTCTCTGTTAGCCCAGAACTGAAACCATTCCTACGTCAACCCTTCAAAGACTGTAAGACATAAAATGCTACTCAAGAAAAGAGTGTGTCTTAGCTCAAGTAGTTCCTGTTCAGAGGTGGGATTAGAAGGCAAAAAGAAACGGGAGTTGGTTGAATGGACACAGGAAACCTGATGTGGCAAGGAGGAGTGTGCTGTCACATTACAGGGAGAGCAATTATAGGCTTGCATAATAATGTGTGTATAAATTTTTATATAAGAAACTAATTTGAACTGTAAACTTCCACTTAAAGCACAATAAGAAAAAATAGGTGCAAGAAAAAGAAAGAGTAAAGAAAGAAAAAAAAAGAATCCTAGAATTGTGTTACAAATTTATGAATGTGGACTCCTTGAGGGACAGACTCCTTGCAAAAGAGGCAGAAACCAAGTAAGTTATCTGCTGACAGAGTTTTAATATTGAAATATAAATATTTACTTTGTGTAAGGAACAGTGCAGTTAGAATGTTCCACTCCTTCTTCATCTGTGACAGAATGACCATTGGAGAAGATGCATTTGATGAGCAACTAATAATAAACTAGTCACCAAAAAGAAGTGAACCAGCATTTGGATGGGAGTCAGATACAGCGGTCCTGACACTGACTCTGCCACTAAGCAGCTGTGATGGGCGCATCTTTTGAGCTTTTTCTGGGCTTCAAGGTGAACATTAGTGACTATGGGGAAATAGTGGTCTGTCTTTGTCATCTAGTGCTGCTTAACAGAAATACCACAAGTGGATGGCTTTAACAAAGAGAATTTGATTTGCTCACAGCAAAGGAGGCTGTATGTCCAAATTCAGGGCATCAGCTCCAGGGGAAGTCTTTCTCTGTTGTGTCTGCAGGAAGGCACTTGTTGTCAATTTTCCCCTTGACTGGAAGCTTCTAAGACACAGGGGCCCTGGATCCAAAGGATGCACTCTGCTCCTCACACTCCTTCTTATCTGATGGCATGAGGTGCCCAGCTTCCTGCTTGCTTTTCTTTCATTTATATCCCAAGCAATTGCCTCAAGGCACAATACAACCTTACCCATGGAGTCCTATCTCACTAATACAACCACTGCCCATCCTCCTTCATTAACATCATAGAGGCAGGATTTACAACATACAGGAATATCATACTATACTGGGAATTATACACTAACCAAGTTGCTACACATGTTTTTGGGGAACACACTTTAATCCATGACATAACCCCACTGTAGTACAAAATTCTGAGTTACAGAACAAGTTACATTTTGTTTGTATATTGTTTGCTATAGCAAAATAGAAGACTGACAAAGTCAGAAAGATTTTTAGAATAATAAACATTGAAAGAGAATCAGGGATTTTAAGGCATTAGCCAGAAAAGTTTCATTTTCCAGAGAGCCCTCTGGATAACCAGGGTTTTACCATATGCCACTGAGTGCCAAAGTGTTAAAAGACGTGTGTGTATTGAAGAGATTAAGGGAAAACAATAAAGCCAAAATCCAAGTTTGTTGACTGATTTTTCAGACAGTACCAGGATGGAAAACAGAAACATGGTACCAGAATGTTGTTGTTATTGCTACCAACCCCAGCTCACTGCTGTCCAGTCAATTCTGAGTAAAGTGACCCTATAGGACAGAGCAGAACTGCTCCATGGAGTTTCCAAGGAGTGCCTGGAGGATTTTAGTTGCCAACCTTTTGGGGAGCAGACATAGCACTTAACCACTATGCCACCAGGGTTTCCTGTTGTTGCTAAATACTGTCAAATCAATTTCAACTCATAGTGACCCAGTGTGACAGAACAGAACTGCCCCATAGGGTTTCCTAGGCTGTGATCTTTTTTTTTATTATGACTGAATGAAAATACGTTCCCATATAAATTTGCATGCCCACCTATATGCAGCTTCCACTGCTCTCCCTGTCCGGTGACAGCACACTCTTCCTCTCTGCTCCATACGTGTCCCATCCTCCCAACAGTTTCCTTCCCCTCCTCTCTACCTACTCCACTTACTCCAGCAAGAGGTCAGCAGGATGGTATCGTATAGATGCATAGAACCATAAAGTGCACCCAAGATATGGTCACTCTGCATCACCAAGTCCAATCCACTCCTGTCCGGAGTGGAATTTCATTATGATTTATGGGCAGGGACAGCATCAGGGCCAAGGGCCGTGCTCCCAGGTGAACCCTGAAGTCCCTGGACCATCAATTGTGGTCTTCTAGTGGGGATCTCAGGGTGCACCCCTCTTTTTCTTGTGTTGCCAGTGAGACTCAACTTTGCAATCTCCATCACAGCTATCACTGGTGGTGGCCATGCACCATCCAGTTCTTCTGGTCCCAAGTTGATGTAGGCACGTGTTCATGTGGGTCTCTATGTCCTCTAGGCTCTCTTTCCCCCATGCCACTTTGGTCCTCGGTAATCATCCATTCTTGCTGAGTTGGGACCATTTGCTGTAGCCTCAGATGGCAGCTTGGCAGCTTGTAAGACCCCAGAAGCCACTGTAGGCTGTGATCTTTACAAAAGCAGATCGCTAGCTTTTTCTCCATGGAGCAGTTAGTGGGTCTGAACCACTGACCTTTGGGTTAGTAATCAAGCACTTATCTGTTATACCATCAGGGCTCCTACCAACAGAATAAATTCCATTGCTGTTAAGTCGTTTCCAACTCATAGAAACCCAGTAGGACAGACTAGAACTGCTCCATAGGGTTTTCAAGACTATAATCTGTATGGAAGCAGACTGCCCCATTTTTCTCTCTCAGAGTAGCTGTCTAGTTTGGACTACTGATCTTACAGGTAGCAGCAGAACACTAACCATTGTAATACCATTTGAAAGTCAGTTTAAATGAACAAGCAGAGTGCTTAACCATTGTTTAAAAAATCACCTATCACAGTTTTAGGTAACTTGCATCGTTCTTTTTCTGGAATTTTTTTTTTTTCCCACTTTGAGGGAGCACCTGAAGTAATTTTTTTTATTTTTTTATTTTTATTTAACATAACTGAGTGAAAATGTACATTCACGTATAAATTTACATGCCCACCTATATGCAGCTTCCACTGCTCTCCCTGTCTGGTGACTGCACACTATTCCTCTCTGCTCCATACATGTCGCATCCTCCGAACAACCTCCTTTCCCCTCCTCTCCGTCCACTCCCCTTCCTCCAGCCAGAGGTCAGCAAGATGATATCCTGTAGATGTATAGAACCACAAAGTGCTTCCAATATATGGTCACTCTGCATTGCCAAGTCCAATCCATTCCTGTCCAAAGAGTGAACCTTTGTTATAATTTATGGGAAAGGGCACTGTCAGGGACGAGGGCCATGCTCTCAGAGGAACCCCCAAATCACTGGACCATCAATTGAGGTCTTTTAGTGGACATCTCATGATGCACCCCTTTTTATTCTTGTGAGCTCCATCGTGGCTATCACTGGTGGTGACCGGGCACCATCCGGTTCTTCCGGTCCCAAGTCGATGTAGGCACCCACTCTTGTGGGTCTCTCTGTCTTCTCGGTTGTCTTTACCGCATGTCATTTTGGTCCTCGGTGAGCATCCGTTCCTGCTGAGTTGGGACCATTTGCTGTGTCCTCAGATGGCAGCTTGGCAGCTTTTAAGACCCCAGACGACACTCACCAATGTGGGGTACAGAGAGCTCTCTTAGCAAAACGCTAGTTGTGCCAATTGGCCTGGAATTCGCCTAAGAGCATGGTCCCCCGCCCACTACCCCAGCTACTCTATCCTTACAGTATTGAGTCAAGATGGAAGGAGTACTCAAGTTATGCTGAAGTCCACTTAATGTTGTTCTTGTTTCTAATGTGTGCTACCACCGCTTTCTCCCAACTAGATTTCTAGTAACTATCTAAACTAAACCCTCCCCCCCTTACTCTCTCTCCCTCCCCTCTGTTGCAGCTATCAAAGAGTCTTTTCTTCTATACACAAGTCTGTTTTTGAGGTCTTATTGTAGAGGTCTCCTACAGTATTTGTCCCTTTGTTGCTGACTACTTTCACTCAACATAATATCTTCCAGTTGAAACCAGGTTAGATGTTTCCTGGAATCCTCGTTATTCTTTCTCATTGTGTAGTGCTCCGTTGAGTATATGTACCACAGTTTACCGATCCATTCTTCTATTGTTGCGCATCTGGGTTGATTCCATCTTTTTACTATCGTGGACTGTGCTGCAATAAACATTCTGGTGCATGTGTCCGTCGGTGTGAAAGGCCTTGAATATGTAGGATATATTCCAAGTAGTGTAATTACTGGGTCAAATGGTATATCGATATCCATTTTTTTAAGGAAGTGCCAGATTGCCTTCCAAAGACGCTAGATCATTTTGCAACCCCACCAACAGTGTAGGAGGGTTCCACTTTCTCCACAGCCTCTCCAGCATTTGTTTTGTGTTTTCTGGATCATGGCCAATCTTGTTGGGGTGAGATGGTATCTCATTGTTGTCTTGATTTGAATTTCTTAATAACTAAAGATCGTGAACAAGTCTGCATGTGTTTTTTGGCTGCCTGGATCTCCTCTTTAGTTAAGTGTCTGTCCATCTCCTTTGCCCATTGCTTAATTGGATGGTTTATCTTCTTCTTATTGATATTTGTAGTATCTTATAGATTATGGAGATCAGGCATCAGTCTGACACAGAGTTGCCAAATATTTTTTCCCATTCTGTGGGTGTTCTTTTAATTCTATTAATAAAGTCTTTGGATGAGCAAAAGTGTTTGATTCTTAATAGTTCCCATTTATCTATTTTCTCTTCTGTTGATTGAGGTTTCTTTGACAGATTTTGGAGTCTGCCCTCATTGTGTATTAAAACTTCCATTGTTGTTCCTACCTTTTCTTGGATGAGCTTTATCGTTTTAGGTTTGATATTTAGATCTTTTATCCAGTTGGAGTTGGTTTTTGTATAAGGTGTAAGATATGGATCTTGATTCAGTTTATTGCAGATGGATAACCAATTTTGCCAGCACCGTTTGTTGAAGAGACTGTTTTTACCCCAGTTTAATGTCTTAGGGCCTTTGTCGAATATCAACTGTTCATAGGCAGATGGTGTCATCTCTGGGGTCTCAATTCTGTTCCATTGATCAATCTGTCTGTTCTTGTACCAGTATCAGGCTGTTTTGACCACTGTGGTAGTGTAGTATGTTCTAAGGTCAGGTAATGAGAGGCCTCCCAGTGTGTTCTTCTTCTTTAGTAGTACCTTGCTTATCCGGGGCTTCTTCCCTTTCCAAACAAAATTGGTGATTTGTTTCTCCATCTCATTAGAAAATGATGCTGGAACTTGTATTGGGATTGCATTATATAAATAAATTGCTTTGGGTAAAATAGACATTTTCATAATGTTAAGTCTTCCTATCCATGAGCAGGGTAGGTTTTTCCATTTATCTAAGTCTCTTAGTTTCTTGTAGTAAGGACTTGTAGTTCTCTTTGTAAAGGTCTGTTGTTAGATTAATTTCTAGGTAATTTATCTTCTTAGGGGCTATCGTGAATGGTATTGATTTGATAATTTCCTCCTTAACAGTCTTATTGTTGGTATAAAAGAATCCTACTGATTTACTTATGTTTATCTTGTATCCTGAGACTGTGCTGAACTCTTCTATCAGTTTGAGTAGCTTACTTATAGATTCCTTGGGGTTCTCTGCATATACAATCATATCATCTGCAAACAGGGAGATTTTAACTTCCTCTTTGCCGGTGCAGATGCCCTTTATTTCTTCGTCTTGTCTAATTGCTCTGGCTAGAACTTCTAGCACAATGTAGAATAGGAGAGGTGAGAGTGGGCATCTTTGTCTAATTCCTGATCTCAAGGGGAAGTCTTTCAGTCTCTCTCCATTCAGGATGATGTGGGCAACTGGCTTTGTATAAATGGCCCTTATTGTGTTGAGGAATTTGCCGTCTATGCCCATTTTGCTAAGAGTTTTTAGCATGAATGGGTGTTGGATTTTATCAAATGCCTTTTCTGCATCAATGGACGAAATCAGGTGATCCTTGTCTTTTGTGTTATTTATGTGGTTTATCACATTAATTGTTTTCCTGATGTTGAACTAGCCTTGCATCCCTGGTATGACTCTCACTTGGTCATGATGGATTATTTTCTTGATATGTTGTTGTATTCTGTTGGCAAGAATTTTGTTGAAGATTTTTGCATCTAGGTTCATGAGTGATATCGGCCTGTAGTTCTCTGTCTTTGTTGGATCTTTCCCTGGCTTAGGTATCAGGGTTATGCTGGCTTCATAGAATGAGTTTGGGAGTACTCCATCCCTTTCTATACTGTGAAATAGTCTCAGTATTACTGGGGATAACTCTTCTCTAAATGCTTGGTAGAATTCTGCCGTGAAGCCATCTGGGCCTGGACTTTTTTTGGTTTGCAGTGTTTTGATGACCTTTTGAATCTCTTCCTTTGTGATGGGTTTATTAAGTTGTTCTGCCTCATGTTGTGATAATTTGGGTAGGTGGTATGAGTCAAGGAACTGGTTCATTTCCCCTAGGTTTTCAAATATGTTAGAGTATAGTCTTTCATAGTCTTCTGTTATGATATTTTTGATTTCTGTTGCATCTGTGGTGACAACTCCCCTCTCATTTCTAATTTGGGTTATTTGTTTCCTTTCCTGCTTTTCTTTAGTAAGTTTAGCCAGTGGTTTATCAGTTTTGTTGATCTTTTCAAAAAACCAGCTTTTGGTCTTTTCAATTTTTCCAATTGTTTTTCTATTCTCTAATTCATTTAGCTCTGCTCTAATCTTTATGATCTCCTTTATTCTGGTGCCCGAGGGGTTCCTCTGTTGTTCTCTTTCTACTTGTTCAAGCTGTAAAGTTAGTTCCTTGATTTGGTTTCTTTCTTCCTTCCAGATGTGTGCATTTATGGAGATAAACAGACCTCTGAGCACTGCTTTGGCTGTATCCCATAGGTTCTGGTAGGAAGTGTTTTTGTTCTCATTGGAATCCATGAATTTCTTTAATTCATCCTTGATTTCCTCTATAACCCATGTTTTTTTGAGCAAGATGTTGTTCAGTTTCCAAGAGTTCCACTTTCTATCTCTGTTTTTTCTGCTATTGATTCCAACTTTTATGGCTTTATGATCTGAGAAGATGCTTTGCAATAATTCAATGGTATGGATTTTGTTGAGCATTGCATTATGGCCTATCACGTGGTCAATTCTGGAGAATGTTCCATGCGTACTGGAGAAGAAGGTGTAGTTGTCTGCTGATGGGTGGAAAGTTTTGTATATATCAATGAGGTTTAGTTGGTTAATTGTGTCAATGAGATTTTCTGTATCTTTACTGAGCTTTTTCCTAGATGATCTGTCTAGTAATGAGAGTGGAGTGTTAAAGTCTCTCACTATTATTGTGGAGTCATCTAACTCTCTTTTGAGTGTAGTCAGTGTTTCTTCGACATATTTACGTGCTCTGGCATTAGGTGAATAAATATTTAATATAGTTAAGTCTTGCTTGTGTACTGAACCTTTCAGCAATAAATAGTGACCATCTTTGTCCACAATGGTGGATTTGACATTAAAATTGATTTTGTCTGAGATTAGAATTGCCACCTCTGCTCTTCTTTGTTCATTGTTAGCTTGATATATATTCTTCCATCCTTTAATTTTCAGTTTGTTCCTATCTTTAGGAACATCTTTAGGACCCATCCCATATGGATGGGTCGTGTCTTTTGATCCAAGATGACACTGGGTGTCTCTTTACTGGAGCATTCAGTCCATTCACATTCAATGTAATTATTGATAGGTATGTGTTCACTGCTGCCATTGTGATAGGTTTATTTTTATGTTGATGTTTTCTCTGTTGTTCTTATTAGTCTGTTCTGGGACACTCTTTCCTGTGAGTTGATTTTTCACCTTTTTCAGAGCTGGTTTTATAGTTGTTGAGACTCGTGTGTTAGATTTCTTGAAATGGTATGATACATCTTTGTTGTGCTTTATAGCTGCCGCTATAAACCCCCTTAATAAACTATTTATAAACCCAATTTTAATTACTACCAGTCTGGTCATCTTCCTCTCCATCTGGACGGACTATAACAACTGTAGTACATCCCTCTTTTTATTATGATGACACCATAGTTTTCATGATGATCACTGGATTGCTTCTTTCCATATCAAAGCTGTGATTTACTTTGGAGCCTTCCCTAAATGAGTATTGAGTAGTGTGTCATTCTAAAATATAAAGTTAGTGGTTTCGTTCTTCTAAGCCAAAGCCAAGAACTTCTTTCAGTATTTCTTGTAGTTTGGGTTTGGTTTTTACAACGTCTCTGAGTTTCTGTTTATCTGAGAATGTCTTAATTTCATTTTCGTATTTGAAAGTTTTGCAGGATATATAATTCTTTGTTGGAAGTTCTTCTCCTTCAAGACTTTGAATGTGTCGTCCCGCTGTCTCTGTGCCAGCATGGTTTCTGCTGAGAAATCTGACGAGAGCCTACAGGGTTTCCCTCTGAATGTTAGCTTTGCCTTAAGTCTTGCTGCCTTGAAGAGTTGCTGCTTATGTTTCATTTTGTTAAGCTTGATTATAACATGTCTTGGAGTCTTTCTTTTGAGATCTATATTGGGTGGCGTACGATATGTATCTGAGATGTCTATATTCTCTTCCTTCATGATTTCTGGGAAGTTTTCTTTCAGCATCTCAGCAACAATACTTTCTGTGTTCTCAGATGTCTCACCCTGCTCAGGGACTCCAATCAATCGAAGGTTGTTCCTCTTAATAGAGGAACACATGCTTCTTAATGTTTCTTCATTTTTCTTGTTTCCTTTTTCTGATTTCTGCTCATAGACGCTGGCATCAGTAGCCCTGTCTTCCAAGTCAGAAATTCTTTTGTCCATTTGTTCCATTCTGTTTTATTGGCTTTGCATGGAAGTTTCTATGTCTTTGATTTTCTTCTTGATCTGTTGGATGTCAGAGTACTGGTGTTCCATCAGATTGAACAACTTGCTTAATTTTTCCTTTTGTTCTGCTGCATTTTGTATAAGGTCTAGAAGGGCTCTGTATATAATCAATTTGTATTCACTTCCTGATGCTTTCATGAAAGTTTCTTCATCTGGAAAACTCTTTGGTTGCTTTGTTTAGGAGCCTTCTAAAGCCATGAGTGATTGCTTGTATGCCACAATTGTCTGTTGCTTTTTGGGTCCCATGTGAGTATACAGAGGCTGGAAGAGGTACTGTGAGGATGGATTGCAAATGTTTCTCTAGGCTGTCTTCAAATGTAAAGCGAAAGGTATCTGACCATTTCACAAGTCAGTTAGGTTTTCAGGTGTAGAGGTCCCTCTTCTCATCTGACAAAGTAAGCGCCACTATATCCAACCCCAGATGATAACAAACTAGTTCAGAATACAGCAATGCTACTGCCCTGTTGGCCTCTACTGACAGGGCCTAGCCTTATCCAACACTGCCTCGAGTACTGGTTTTGTGATAGAAAAGTGCTCTCCTGTGGGCAGTCTCTGGCTCCCAAGCTAAGAATTAGGTCCAGCTGCGGCCACCGTATCCAAGATGGCGTCTTCCACAGAGGCAGCAGAAAGAGGGGCTAAAGGTGCCGAGAGGTAGTAATTCCTCTGATTCTGTTGCAGGGCCCCCAACGTAGGCAGTACTGTGCAAAATCACCACTTTTCTGTGGTAGAAGCGCTGTCCCGTTTGCAGGCACTGGCTCCCAGGCTAAGAATGAGGTTCCGCTAAAATCTTGGTACCAACATGGCGTCCCGCACCCTGACTGCAGAGCTCCGCACAAACCCCGCTGAGGCAGCTACAAAACGAAAGGCTCAAAGTGTCTAGATTAACAGAGTCCCAAGCTTGGCTCTATCTCCTCAGCAGCGCGTCTGAGTCCAGCAGGCAGGCAAGACCCAGCTCCGCCTGCCAGCCAAGACAGAGGAAAAAAAAAAGTCAAAATGGTGCGTTTACCTTTCGTCCATGAGAGCCAGGGCTAGCCAGGAGCGGGAGTCAGCGAAAGAGAGGAGGTTTTTCGCTGAGTGGTATGAAGTCCCAATTAACAGTTCTGTGCCATGTCCTGAGGCTGATTAGGTGATCAGAAGGCTCTGTTTGATTGGTTTCCAGAGGGATATAAGGAGACATGTGCTTAGTCCGCCAGCTTGACTCAGCCCCCACCCGAAGTAAGTCTAGAATATTGTATTTTGAGTGATTCTTTCAGAAATCAGAACTCAAAATATTCTTACCCTCAGGAGCTTGAAGATGACATTCTCTTGTCTTCTAGCAACAAACATTATTGGTGAAGTTTGATGTCAATTTAAATCTTTTTTCTGTTCATATATATTTTTACCTAATTGGAAACTTTCAGATTTTCTCTTTTTCCTCAGAGTCCTGCAATTTCTTACGGATGCAGCTGGTGTGTGTCTTTTTTCTTTTACTTTGCATATCAGTCAGTGAGTCTTTTTAGGTTTCTGTTCACCTCAGGAGCATTTTCTCTTACTCTATCTTCAATGATTTATTCCCTTTATTTCTTTTCCTCTTTGCAAGTGGTAACTTCAAATTGGAGTAGACTGACAGCAACTATCTTCTTTTTCTTGTTTTTGTTCCTGTTGCCATTGCTAGGTGTCACTGACTCTGATTTACGACTCTGACTCCTCGAGATCCCAGGCACAACAGAACTTAGCCCTGCCTTGTCTTGTGTCATCCTCATAATCACTGCTGTTCGAGACCATTATTGCACCACTATGTCAGTCCGTATGCTGATATTCTTCTCTTTTTCACTGGCTCATTACAAAACATGGTATCCTTCTTTAAGAACTGGTTCTCCGAATAACATGTCCAAGGTATGTGAGAGTAAGTCTCACCATCCTTGCTTTTAAGGATCATTCTGGCTGTACTTCTTTCAACACAGAACAACCAGATAGCAACCCAGACAAGGAAATCATGAAAATAAATCAAAACTAAAACACTGAAAATAGAGAAACAGAGAGGTCACTATGTAAAAGATGAAAATATCACAACAAAAAAGAGGGACTAAAAATATAGTCTTGGATCTTTCATATGTAGAGGAAGTCAAGGCAATACAAAGAAACAGAAGATTGGTTTAAATTTATAAAAATTGTTCATCCTTCAAGTAGTCTACAGGATATTCAGTATTCCTTACTGCTTTACTCATCTGGTGCTGCTCTAACAGAAATACCATGAGTTAATGGTATTAACAAAGAAAAGTTTATTCTCTGTGCAGTCCACAGGCTGGGCAGGTTGCCAGCTCCAGAGGAATGTGAACTGTCTCTCTGTCAGCTCTGGCCAAAGCCAGACAGGTGCCATCGAGTTGGATCTGAAGGATACACTGTGCTCCTGGTACTGCTTTCTTGACGGTAAGAGGTCCCTGAATGTCTGCTAGATTCTTTCTTTTATATCTCAAGAGATTGCCCCAATGCACAGTACAGTCTTACACATTGAGTCCTGCCCCACCAACACAACTGCCACCCATCGTTCCTCATTAACATCATAGAGACAGGATGTACAGCGTATAGGAACATCACACATTACCAGGAATCATGGCCCAGCCAGATTGCTACACATATTTGAGGGGGGCACAATTCAATCCATGACACCAACACCATAACTCAAAGGCATCAATTCTTTGGTCTTGTTATTCATTGTCCAACTTTCACATGCCTGTGAAGCAATCAAAATTATCATGCCTTGGGTCAGGTACACCTTAATCTTCAGGGTGACATAACTGCTTTTTCACACTTTATGTGTTTTCTTTTCATCCTTTTCATTGTTCTTGGTTTTGTATTTGATGAAACTTTTATGTTTTTATTGGTCTTTATTTTGATATGTAGGATTGTTAATTTATTTTATGATTACCCTAATATTTAACTCTATTTTCTAAATTTAAGCCAATCTTCTATTTCTTTGTATTGCCTTGGCTTCCTCCACATATGAAAGATCCATGACTACACTTTTAGTCCCTCTTCTTTGTTGTAATATTTTCATCTTTTACATAGTAACATTGCTGTTTCCGTATTTTCAGTGTTTTAGCTTTGATTATTTTCATGATTTCTGTATGTGGTTTGATACCTGGTTGCTCTTCTCTGCTTTCTATTCCTGTGTTGTTACCTGATGTGGCTGATTTTCTAAACTGAAGAACTCCCATTAGTGTTTTTTTTTCCCCCTATTTGTTAATTTATTCCCTCTCTAAGGCTGAGGGAATGGCTCAAGGTGAGTTAAGGAGGTCCTACTTCCAGCTAAGAGGATGAATTAGTTTCTGGAGCCAGCTTGGGAGCTGTGCAGAGGGGGAGAGGGAAAGGTGGGGAACAGGTAAATGGGAGAGAGGTTTATCCTGAAGGAAAGTTTTAGATCCATTGGTAGTAGATTAGATGTAAGGTACTTAATTTTTGATGATCAAATGCCATTTTTCACTGATTCTGGAGGCATGAGTGGACTATGTACCATTCCGTCTCTCTCAATGTGGAAAATGTGTTCCAAACGCCATTGCCTCCCTCATCGTAGCAGCCACCACTGAACCACCTGCTGGGTGCTGATTCCACCGGGTCAGGTCTGGCTGCTCCTTGGTGCTTCTGGACCTTCTCTCTCTTCCTTGTTGCCTAGTTCAGTTTTTCAACTTTGCCTTTGATGTTCAGGACTCCAAGAATGTCATATATAATTGATTCATTTTTTGAGGGGGAGAGTTTTTGTTGTAAGAAGGATCACAAGAAGTGTCTTACTGCTCCCTTAGCCACACCTTTTTTGTTTTTGTTGGAAAACAAAAAGTTTAAAGAGATCTTTTTACAACAAACTAATTCAATGCAGTACATTATTTGATTTTCAACTGCCACTTCCATGGGCATTGATTGTGGATCCAA
Source organism: Heterohyrax brucei (assembly GCA_028571685.1). NCBI lineage: Eukaryota > Metazoa > Chordata > Mammalia > Hyracoidea > Procaviidae > Heterohyrax > Heterohyrax brucei. The sequence continues at coordinate 46,184,813 of CM053160.1, read as the reverse complement.
GTAAAATGAGATCCTTGAAACTTCAGTCTTTGCTTATCATGATGTTGCTTATTGGTCCAGTTATGAGGATTTTTGTTTTTCTTTATATTCAAGTATAATCTACATTGAAGGTTGTAGTCTTTGATCTTCATCAGTAAGTGCTTCAAGTCCTCTTTGCTTTCATCAAGGAAGGTTGTGTCATTCCCATATTACAGGTTGTTAATGAGTCTTCCTCCTATTCTGATGCTATGTTCTTCTTTATATAGCCCAGCCTCTTGGATTATTTGCTCAGTACGTAAACTAAGTATGGTGAAAGGATACAACTCTGACGTACACCTTTCTTGATTTTAAATCACGTAAAATCCCTTTTCCTGTTGGTCTATGCACAAGTTCCACATGAGCACAATTAAGTGGTCTGGAATTCCCATTCACTATAGTGTTGTCCTTAAATTGTTGAGAACCACACAGTCAAATGGCTTTTAAAACACAGGCAAACATCTTTCTGGTATTTTCTGCTTTCAGTTAAGATCCACCTGACACAGCAATGCTATCCCAGGTTCTGCATCCTATTCTGAATCTGGTTTGAATTTTGACAATTCACTGTTGATGTACTGCTACAGTCACTTTTGAATGATCTTCAGCAAAATTTTATTGATGATATTGATGATATTGTTTGATAATTTCCACATTTCGTTCAACCGCCTGTCTTTGGAGCAAGCACAAATATAGGTCTCTTCCATTTGGTTTTTCTAGACAGCTGCCTTTCAAATTTCCTGGCATACATGAGTGAGCACTTCCATTGCTCCATCTGTTTGTTGAAACTTCTCAACTGATATTCTGTCAGTTCCTAGACCCTTGTGTTTTGCCAGCACTTTCAGTGCAGCTTGGATGTCTTCCCCTAGTACCATCAGTTCTTGATTGTATGTTACCACCTGAAATGGCTGAATGTTGGCCTTTTTTTTTTTTGGTACAGTGACTCCAGGTATTTTTTTCTGTCTTCTTTTGATGCTTCCTGTGTCAATCCGTATTTTGCCCGTAGAATCCTTCAATACTGCAACTCAAGACTGGAATTTTGGAGGTTTTTTCCCAGCTTTTAGGATGAGAAATGCTGAGCATGTTCTTCCTATTTGGTTTTCTAACTACAAGTCTTTGTACATGTAAATATAATACTTTACTTTGTTGTCTCGAGCCTCCCTTTGAAATCTGTTCAGCTTTTTTAACTTCATCATTTCTTCTATTCACTTTAGCTACTCTGTGTTGAAGCACAAGTTTCAGTATCTCTTCTAGTATCCATTTTAGTCTTTTCTCCCCCTCCCCCTTTTCTGTCTTTATTTTTGTGTTCTTCATGTACAGTATCCTCCCAAAAACTCACCTGGTCTCCAATTATTAGTGTTCATTGTGTCAAATTAGGCCTCTAAATTTGGATGGGATGTACTCAAGGTCATACTTTGCCTCTCATAGACTCATTGTAATTTTCTCCAGCTTCAGCTTGAACTTGCATAGAAACAATTGATAGTCTCTTCCACAGTCAGCCCCAGGCCTTGTTCTGATTGATGACTTTGAGTTTCTCCATCATCTCTTTTCACAGATGAAACTGATTTGATTCCTGTCATTCCGTGAGGTAAGATCCAAATGTCTAGTCACTGTTTATGTTGCTGAGAAAAGGTTTTTCAATGAATAAGACTTTGGTCCTGCAAAATTCTGTCATACAATCTTCATTGTCAATTGTATCACCAACACCATATTTTTCAACTACTGATCTTTCTTCTTTTCCGCATTTTCCAATCACTGGTAATTTTTTTTTCTTTTTATTGAATATAACTGAGTGAAAATGTACATTCCCGTATAAATTTACATGCCCACCTATATGCAGCTTCCACTAGTCTCCCTGTCCGGTGACAGCACATTATTCCTCTCTGCTCCATACATGTCTCATCCTCCCAACAACCTTCTTTCCCCTCCTCTCCACCCACTCTCCTTCCAGCAGCCAGAGGTCAGCAAGATGATATCCTATAGACGTATAGAACCATAAAGTGTATCCAATATATGGTCACTCTGCATTGCCAAGTCCAGTCCATTCCTATCCAAAGAGTGGAACTTCGTTATGATTTATGGGCAAGGGCAGCATCAGGGCCATGGGTCATGCTCTCAGGGGAACCCACAAACTGCTGGACCATCAATTGAGATCTTTTAGTGGAGATCTCAGGATGCACCCCTTTTTATTCTTGTGTTGCCAGTGAGACTCAACCTAGTGAGCTCCATCGTGGCTGTCACTGGTGGTGGCCAGGCACCATCTGGTTCTTCTGGTCCCAAGTCGATGTAGGCAGCCACTGATGTGGGTCTCTCTATCTTCTAGGTTGTCTTTACCCCATGTTGTTTTGGTCCTCGATGAGCATCCATTCCTGCTGAGTTGGGACCATTTACTGTGCCCTCGGATTGCAGCTTGGCAGCTTTTAAGACCCCAGACGCCACTCACCAATGTGGAGTGCAGAGAGCCCTCTTAGCAAAATGCTAGTTGTGCCACTTGGCCTCGATTTCGCCTAAGAGCATGGTCCCCTGCCCCCTGCCCCAGCTACTCTATCCTTGCAATATTGGGTTAAGATGGAAGGAGTACTCAAGTTATGCTGAAGTCCACTTAATGTTGTTCTTGTTTCTAATGTGTGCTGTCACTGATTTCTCCTAACCAGATTTCTAGCAACTACCTAGTCTAAACCTTCCCTACCTCACCCTCGCTCCCTCCCCTCCCTTGCAGCTGTCAAAGAGTCTTTTCTTCTATACATAAGTCTGTTTTTGAGATCTTATCGTAGAGGTCTCATGCAGTATTTGTCCTTTTGTCGCTGACTACTTTCACTCAACATAACGTCTTCCAGTTGAAACCAGGTTAGAAGATGTTTCCTGGAATCATCGTTATTCTTTATCATTGCGTAGTGCTCTATTGAGTATATGTACCATAGTTTACCTATCATTCTTCTGGTGTTGGACATCTGGGTTGATTCCATTTTTTGCTATCGTGGACTGTGCTGCAATAAACGTTCTGGTGCACGTGTCCGTCGGTGTGAAAGACCTTGATTCTGTAGGATATATTCAAAGTAGTGGAATTACTGGGTCAAATGGTATATCAATATCCCCACTGGTAATTATTAATGCATCTTGATTGCATGATTGATCAATTTCAGACTATAGAATTTGGTAAAAAAAAAAAAAGAATCTTCCATTTTTTCATTTTTGGCATTAGTGATTGGCACCTAAATTTCAGTAACAGTCATATTAACTAGTCTTCCTTACAGGCATATAGATACTGTTCTATCACTGACATTACATTGTACTTCAGGATAGATCTTCAAATGCTGGTTTTGACAGTAAATGTGATTAACATTCCTCTTCATTTTGTCATTCTTGGCATAGTAGACCATACAAATGTCCAATTCAAAATGGCCAATACCAGTCTGAATAGTAACCTGCCTACGATATCAATCTTTATGCAGTCCATTTCATTTTTGATAACTTCTGGTTTTCCTAGTTTCATACTTCATACATTCTACATTCTGATTATTAACAGATATTTGCAGCTGTTTCTTCTGATTTTGAGTCATGCCACATCTGCAAATGAAAGTCTCAAGAGTTTAATTCTCATTTATGTTATTAATGTTGACTCTGCTTTGAGGAGGTAGCTCTTCCCAAGTGGTCTTTTGAGTGACTTCCAACCTAAGGGACTCATCTTTTGGCACTGTATCAGACAAATGTTCCGCTACTATCCATAAGATTTTCACTGGCCAATTTTTAAAGAAGTAGCTAGCCAGGTCCTTAATCTGTTTTAGTCTGCAAGCTCAGCTAAAACCTGTCCACCACAGGTGACCCTGCTGGCATTTGAAATACCAGTGGCCTAGATTCCAGCATAACACCCCTGCACTACCACAGTCTGACAATCTGACAGAGGAGTGTTGGTTTACATTGTTATTCAACTAATGTTGGAATACTTGAATCTATTCTCTGTGGTTTCTCTCACATTTCTATATTTTTGTGCATGTACTGTTTTCTGAAAGACAGTTTGTCTTTACTTGTCTATATTCCATAATAAATTCAATCATTCTACAGTTTATTTATTTCAATTTTTGTAATTTTACCTTAATTACAAAACATTACTTTTTGTTGTTTTCTATCTTTAGCTGCAGGACAAAAGTTGAAGTTCTTTAAGTGAACAACACAGAGGTCCCCACTTGCCCAGCTACCCAGCAATTTCTGTCAGTTGCCATCCAACTTGAAGCTTCTAGGCAACTTCTTTTTAAGACCGGTTTCCCTGTGGTATATGGGCAGTAGTTTCTTTGCTCCACTCTCTGACAATCTCATTCCTAATACGTTCTCCCCCCTAGGAATCCTTAAGACTTCTGGTATGCTCATGGTGGCCTTTCTTACTTTTGTATTGCTGTTATTATTTCTTTGTTTTTAAAATCTCTTTTTCACCATTTTAACAGACCCTTGGATGAGAGAGGGAAGATTCTTGTTCTCTGTTCACCAGTTAAAACTGAAACGCCGTTTTCTTTCTTAAAATGGTATTCCAGTCCTCACTTGTTCCCTCCTACTCTCTGGTTTATCTCCTTAATTTCAACAAAGGTTCCCACAGTTAAGCAATCTGGATGATTTTGCTAGCAGGCTAGAACTGAAGACCTGGAGGCTGTCTGTAGTGTTAGATGTGTTGATCTGATCCCCAGAGAATCTTGACTGCAAGGATGAGAGATAAGTTTGCACCAGTGGAGCTCTTCTGGGGTTTATTTATGCCCTTTCTTCATTCTACATTCAAGGCAGTACTAATGCACTGCTGTTGAGTCAATTCTAACTCATAGTGACTCTATAGGAAAGAGTAAAACTGCCCCATAGAGTTTCTAAAGAGCACCTGGCAGATTTGAACTGACAGCCTTTCGGTTAGCAGATGTAGCACCTAACCACTAGGGTTTCCAAAGCAATACTAGGTGCTATGAAATAGTTCTGTCCTGTATGGTCATTCTAGGGCTCCTGGCTGGATAGCTACCACCCCAACCTGACTGGAAGCTTATGTCTACTATGGTATCTCCTTATTTTGCCTAGTACTGATTGGTAAGTTTCCTTAATGATTTGTCATTTCTAACCCTGTGGAAGGCAGAACTGAACTGTGGCTAAGAGCACAGTCTCTCAAAGCAGAAACAGCTTGAAGTCAAATCTTAGCTCTGTTACTTTATTAGCTGTATGACCTTGGTTAGGTCACTTAAACATATCTTATTCCTCCAATTCCAATTGTTAATCATTAATATAAATGTTATTGCTGACGATACAGAAGCTATGATTAGTACTAGCATTATTTTGACCTAGACTGATACCATTTAACCTACTGAAGCCAGTCCATGGCCAATATACAAGTTATCTGGGGCTGGAAGATTGGCAAGCATCTAACAGGCACCAGTAACCTATGGCATGGCCTTCTGTCCTTCAGTAGAAGAAGAACCCCTGAGGCTGTCTGTGGTACCATTTTACTCTGAATAGTACTCCAGGATTCTTACAATTGTCGATGTAGTAAATGTAAGGAAAATGTCCTTTTATTTCAATAGCAGTGTGCAGCCAAGCCATTGGGAAACTCTTTTTCATAGCAGAATTATTAAAGCAGCTGCCTGCATCAGTCCTCAAAGGGGGGATGGAATGTTCATAATATGCAGTTTGTCTACTTTTTCATGCCTAATGCTATCTTCAAGTTACCATCGCCTGCATGAGACTTTTACTCTTATTAGATTAATTGGTACATCCTTTACAGCCTCTTTTTTTTCAAAAGAATGTCTGAAAGCTTTCAGAAGTTTAACAGAGTGGTTGTATGGTGTGTGTGTATGTTGTACAAAACAACATCAAAATGGTGGAGAGGAGAAATCCTGTCAGTTTTCTAGTAGCTCACACAGAAGATCTAAGAAAAAGGACAGAAATGAAATGGAACCCTTGCAAATCACGGAGACTGCAAAGTTGTTTCTCCTGGGTAATGTTGGTAAGTCAGCATCACCACAGATGTTGCAATGGGTGTCCAAATGAGCATGTGACCCTTTCCAGCAAGTCTCAACCATGATTTCACTTCCAGGGCTGACAGCACTGCGGGGCTGAAATCATCACTGAGTCATTGGGTTTGAATCACCTCTACTAGAATCAGACTGATTTACATATGCCCTTTAAAATAACTTTGGTAGAAGTTGCCAGGAATAATGCTGATGTTTAGCAAAGCAAAAATTAAGGCAGAAAGCATGTGGTTTGGAAGGAAATTTTTGACCCATGCCTCTTCTATATTATTCTGGTGTTTGGATAGTCTCTTCACCTTTAGAGACCTCAAGGAAGTAGAAAACAGAATGCAAGCAGATCCTGAACTCTTTACTGCCGGCACCACAGCTCCTGCTTTAAATACACTTATAAATGTCTGTGGATCTTGACACAAATTCAACCTGTGTTAACACATCAGTCATCAAACTGAGGTAAAAGTGGTAGTTGCTGAAACCCTTCTTTCCACTGCCACCACCAGATAAAGACAAGGGGGCCCGAGGAGAGTAAGAATGACATGGGTGCTTCCTTTGCTGTGCAGTTCACCGTTGCCGGTTATTTTTCAAGTGTTAATACCTGTGTTCCTTCTGCTGTTCTAACATTTAGCCTTTACATACCCAGCTAATGTTTTCCTTCCTTAAGTAGAATGGAAGAGATAGGGGTTGCTGATATGTATAATTTAAATCATTATTTGCCTCACTTACAGTATCGTTTTATTGAAGCAGATTAGATTAGTCTTTCTTGGTGATAAATGTTGTCAAGTGTAGTACATGGACTCTTATTTTACTGCTTCTCAAAGTGTATCTCCTGGGTCAACAGCATGAGCCTCACTGGAAAATTAGTTAGAAATATAAATTATCAGGCACCACTCTGAAACCTACTAAAAGGTAGGGCCCGAAATTTGCATTTTAAAATCTCTGCCAAGTGATTCTTACGCACACTCAAGTTTGAGAACCAGTTAAGTAGAATATTTGCAACTAAGTAGCTTGGTAGTGGAAACCCTGGTGGCACAGTGGATTAGGTGCTACATCTGATAACCAAAACATTGGCAGTTCAAATCCACCAGGTGCTCTTCAGATAATCCATGGGGCAGTTCTACTCTGTCCTCTAGAGTAACTACGAGTTGACCCGACTCGACAGCAGTGGGTTAGCTGGTAACTTGGTGGTGACGCAGAAGTCTTGAAATGGAGCTAAAAGCTAGAAAGGTAACAAATCATAAATAAGAATTTCAAAAGAGTACCGGTAACATTCTTTTCATCACTTTGCTGTGAATATAAACCTTACTCAATTTATGTATTATTGGTCATCAATTTGTTTGAAGAAGGCAAGCTCACATCCACAATGGATTTAAATCATACACTGATACACTTTAGTAGTGTATTAAATACAGAAAGAATGTGCTTCTCTGGCAAATAAGACAGGCAAACAGACTGCTAAATGGTTGAAACACCAGTCACACTTCCAGTGACCAAAGTGGTATGAAGTGGATGAGGGAGAAGAGACTTAGGCAAGCAGATGTGGTGTTGTGTGTTTTAGCATTTTTCTTACTTCCATCTGCTGACGTTGCTTTGAGGTTTAGGTTAAAGAAACTCAAAAAATGTGAACAGTGATTAAACTCGGAAACCCTAGTGATATAGTGGTTAAGTGCTATGGCAGCTAACCAAAAGATCAGCAGTTCACATCCACCAGATGCTCCTTGGAAACTCTGCGGGGCAGTTCTACTTTGTCACGTAGGGTCACTAAGGGTTGGAATTGACTGGACAGCAGTGGGTTTGGTTTGCTTTGGGTATTGTTACTGTCAGCAATCAGACATACTGCTGTCTCAGCACCAGTTTAAAGAAAAGCCTTCAAAAGGATGCCTGCTTACCTGCATAGTCACTGCCTTGGAGAAAATCACATGGAGAAAGTTGTTGTGATTTTTTTTCTTTTTCATCTCACAGTTAAGGAGAGAGAGATTTACTCAAGAAGGACATCTATGCCTGTTACTGGCAATAAACAACTATGACAACAATTTGACATTGTAATGTGTTTTAAAAATACATGGGGCAATTTTTCTTTGTAGATTCCAGACTCTGATATATTACCAAAGACTTGTTTTCAAAATCATTGGTATATACCTGTACTACAGCAAACAAACAAATAGCCAAACTTTGAGTTATACGAGATCACTTAGAGAAAAAGACATACTTTGAGAAAAGAAGAGGTCCAGGACAGAACCTGGAGGTATGCAGACATTTAAGAGACAAGGGAAGAGAACATTAAAAGGTGAGGGAATAGACACGTGAAGTATAGGCAATGCTCCTCAAATTTACATGTGCTAAGAATCACCTGGAAAATAAACCTGGTTTTTTTTTTTTTTTTTAAAAAAAAAAAAGATTCCTAGACCCCACCCATGGAAATTCTGATTCAGTAGGTCTGTGATGGGCTGTGAGAACTGCATTTCAAATAAACTTCCAAGTGATGCTGATGCTGCCATGCTGCTGTGCCACAGGGCTGCTTAGGGTAGCACTGGACAAGGCTGTTCGCTTGGCTGTGAAGAGGAGAGAGTGGTACTTTGAGGTTTCTGGGTATGTAAGAAACATGCACGTGTTTACAGGCTGAGGCAATTACAGTTTACAGGCTGATAAGTTGAATATGTTGGTGAAAAAGGGAAAACTAATGAATCCAGGTCACAGACAAGATGAGAGGAAAAGGGTGCAAAGAAGATTGAGACACTAGGGACAGTCACAGTAAAAATATTAAGACTGTAGTGTCCACTTTAAAAACCAAAGCCCCTTCAAGTCAGATGATTTTCTTCTCTGCTTTTGTAGCTTCCTCTTCTCTTGTAAGTTTTTTTTTTAATCTCTAACTTCTTCAACCAGTTGTTTACTTTGGCCCTTTGACTTCCCTACTGTGCCTAGGAGCCTTCGTCTGCCCAAATCCTCCCCGTGCTGTCACTTCCATGTGTAGACACGTAGAGATGACTTGCTAAAGATCAACGAACAGTAATGAATAGATTTTAACAACATGAGGCATTTCAAGGATAAAGAACATTTTCAGAAAAATGTTTGATCGTTATTGCTACAATTGTGTTTTTACCACCTTCTTGCTAGAACTGCTGTCAAGCTGTTTGACAGCTCCCCAGAGGTAGCACTCGCTGGTACTGCAGTCCCGGTGAAGCACAGAGATTCCGCTTTCTCTTCTCTGCCCTCAGACAGACTTGAAAAGCTTCAAAAATCACTTTGTATGATTAAAAAGAAAACTTGATAATGGCTGTGAACAACTATATATGTCTGTGTGTCACACTTTCTAAGTTCAAAACAACAGAAATTTATTGAGAGCTTTTAATAGAAGAAATGCCACTGTGGATCCAAAGACTAGTAAAATACTGTTGGGATTCTAAGGGGAGCCTGCATGTTCCTGTCTTTTCTGAGTCCTGTGTCACAGGATATAGTCAGATAAGGATTAAAGTAGCTGTTAAAATGCTGTTAAAGTTGGTCTGGAGAATGTAGATTGGACTTGAGGCCAAAATGGGCTTCTTATTTCTTTCTGCCTGAAATGAATTTTCCTTCTAGACATAGACAAAGCAGGTAGAAACCGTTGTCCATCTTACCGTGTGGAGCCTGTGGAGCAGACATCTCCAGAAGAGACAGAGGGAGTTCGGGCAGTGTGTGTGCAGCGACCTCGTACCCAGCCTCAGCAATCATATACTTAACTTTTACTCCGGTGAGGAGGAGTAAGTATGGAGCAATGGGCAGAGAGAAGAATGGAAGCTGTGTCTTCAATGCACTGGAGAAGAGTTTTTCCTATACTTTTTTTTTTTGACTTGGTTGTTAACCTGAACAATATTTTTCTCTTTTCTAAAATTTCTCTTTAGATGTAAGTTTACAGAGCAGCTTAGTTTCTCATGAAACAATTAATATACGTACTGTTTTGTGACATTGGTTGCCAGCCTTATGATGTGTCAACACCCTCCCCTTCTCGACCTCAAGTTCCCCATTTCCATCCCTCTAGCTTTCCTGTCTGTTCCTGCTTTCTCATCTTTGCTTCAAGGCTGGTGTCCCCACTTAGTGTTGTGCACATGGTTGAACTACATGTGTTATTTGTTGTTTTATAGGCCCATCTAATCTTTGGCTGGAAGGGGAACTTCAGGAATGACTTCAATCCCAAGTTAAAATGCTGTCCAGGGGCTTCTCCAGCCTCTGTCAGACCAGTAAGTCTTGTGTATTTTTTGTGAGTTTCGAATTTTTTTTTTTTTTTGCTGTACTTTAGAAGAAGGTTTACAGAACAAACTGGCTTCTCATTAAACAATTAGTTCACATGTTGTTTTGTGACATTGGTTGTCAACTCCCAGACATGTCAATACTTTACCTTTCTCCACCTTGAATTTCCTATTACCAGCTTCCCTCTCCCCTCCTCATCCTTGTCAGTGGGATGGTGTGCCCATTTAGTGTTGTTTTGTCTTATGGGCCTGTCTAATCTTTGACCGAAGGGTAAACTCAAGGGACGACATCAGTACTGAGCTGAAATGGTATCTGGGGGCCATAGTCTTGGGGTTTCTCCAGTATCTGTCAGAACAGTAGGTCTGGTCCTTGTCTGTGAGTTAGAATTTTGTTCTACATTTTTCTCTAGTTCTGTCAAGGACACTGTAGTGTGAGACTTGTTAGAGCAGTCAGTGCTGGTAGTTAGACACCATCCAGTTATGCTGGACTCAGTCTGGTAAAAGCTGTAATACTTCTGGTTTGGTTAGTCCTTTGGACCTTGTTTCTTTGGATTTCGTCTTTCTCTCTTGCTCCAGATGGGGTAGGAACAGTAGAGTATTTTAGACATCCACACACAAGATTTTAAGACCCCAAACGCTACCCACCAAAGTAGGATGTAGAATATTTTCTTTATAAAGTATGTTATACGTTTTGAGCTAGATGTTTTCTGAGACCATGGGCCCCAGCCCTCTGCCCAGTGACTTGGTCCCTCAGAGAGTATGGATGTGTCTAAGAAGCTTCTATGACTGCCTGATTTCCCCAGCGCTGTGTACTGTTTTACACTTTACCAAAGTTACCACTTATCTGTTGTCTTGTTAGTGTTATCCCCTCGTTTTCATCAAAGATTGTGTCTTTCTGTATGTAAATCTTTTCATGAGTTTTTATAGTAGTGATTTCATACAGTATTTGCCTTTTGTGATTTGCTTATTTCACTCAGCATAATGCCTTCCAGATTTATTGAGGTTTTGAGATGTTTCAAAGATTCATCATTACCTTTGATCATTGTATAGTTTTCCACTGTGTATAAGTACAATTATTTGTTTATCCATTCATCAGTTGATGGCCACTTAGGTTGTTTCTATCTTCTTGCTACTGGGAGTAATGCTGCACTGAACATGGGTATGCATATTTGTGTGATGGATCTTATTTCTCTAAGGTATACCTAGGAGGGGGATTGTTGGATCACTTGGCATTTCTATGTCTAGCTTTTGGCAAAAGCACCACATTGTTTTCCAAAATGACTATACTATTTAGCATTCCCACCAGCAGTCTGTAAGAGTTTCAGTCTCTCTGTAGTCTCTGCCACATTTGTTATTTTCTGTTTTTTTGATTCGTGCCAGTAACATCAGGGTGAGATGGTAAATTGTGATCGTTTTAATTTGCATTTTTCTAATGGCTGGTGATTGTGAGCCTTTCCTCATGTTAGCCGCTTCAGTGTCTTCTTTGGTGAAGTGTCTGTTAAAATTCTTTGCCCATTTTTAAATTGAATTATTTGTCTTTTTGTTGTTAGAGGTGTTGGATTTTCTTGTAGATTTTACAGATTAAACTTTTGTCTGATTTGTAATAGCCAATTCTGCTACCCCCCTCCAGATTCTCTTTTTACTCTTTTGGTGACATTTTGGTGGCATCTTTTGATGAGCAAGAGTGTTTTATTTTTAGAAGATGACAGTTATCTAGCTTATCTGCTGGTATTTGTATATTGTTGGTTATGGTTTATTTACTGTTTATGCCAAATAGTAGGACCCTAGTGTTAATTTTATTTTTTCTTCCATGATCTTTATAGGGTTTCCTATAGTTTTGCTCAAAGCAAGTATGTGTAGATAAGAAGAACACAGTTCTTCCTGTTCTCTCTGGCTGTTTGATTTCTTGCTCTTTTTTTTTTTTTTTTTTTTTTTAGTATTTTATTATGCTTTAAATGAAAGTTTACAGTTCAGATAGATTTGCTATGTAAAACACACCAGTATGCAACTGTAACTGCCCCCTCCCCCCCAACTACAACAGTACATTCTTACTTTTTACTCTATACTTTCCACATGCATTCAACCAACTCCTGTCCCCATCCACTCTCTTCTTTCATCTCACCTCTGGACAAGAACTACTTAAACAACCTCATGTATATATTTAAGCCGAGAAGCACATTATTCACCAGCATCACTCTGTGTCTTATAGTCTAGTGCAATCATTGTCTGAAAGTTGGCTTCGGTACTGGTTTCAGCTCTGGGATAACAGAGAGTCGAGGGGCGACATCATCAGGGGAGCCTACAGTCTGACAGACCATCAAGCCTAGTCTTGTAATAGTATTCTAGTTCTGCGCACTCACTTTCCTCCTGCTGTATCAGGGACTTGATGTTGTGTTCCCTGTCAGGGCAATCATTGGTGATGGCCAGGCATCATCTAATTCTTTAGTCTCATGCTGATGTAGTCTCTGGATCATGTGGTACCTTTAATCAGCTAGACTCACATTTTCCTCACGTCTTTGATGTTCTTCATCCTCCTCTGCTCCAGGCGGATTGGGACCAATTGAGACTACCTAGATGGCAGCTTGCTAGCTTTTAAGACCCTGGACGCCGCTCACCAAAGTGGTATGCAGAACATTTTCCTTAAAAAAGTTTAGTTATGCCAATTATCCTACATGCCCCCTGAAACTGGGGCCCTGAGCCCCCGTGTCTGCTACTCTGTCCTTCAAAATGTTGAGTTGACGTGCCCTCTAGACTTGCTGCTATCCTAGAGCTGAAACCAGCACTGAAGCCAACACTTCAGATGAAGAATGGACTGGTCTTGGGGACACAGAGTGATGCAGGTAGTGTGTGTACTTTATGGTTTAATATTTATATGAGGACTATCCTATTGTTTTCTTTTTAGATAGGAGAGGAGAGAGTGGAGAGGAGGGGACAAGTAATGATTGAGTGGATACTGGAAGAGTGGAAAAGAAGAGTGTATTGTCACAGGGTGAGAAGAGCAAATACAGTTGCAGAGAGGTGAGTGCTTGGGTTTTATACGGTAAATTAACTTGGATTGTAAGCTTTCACTTAGTCATAATAAAAATTTTAAAAAAATGTTGGGTTTATTTAGAAAACTTTGTAGCTTTTGGTATAGTCCAGTAGTGCTAACCTGCTTTCTACGCATGCTGTCACTCCCTTCACCTAACCCAAATTCTGTCTACCACATAATCTAAGAAGATCTCTCTCACACCTTTTCCATCCTTGTAACCATTAACGATTATTTTCTTCTGTTTTTATATCTTTTTTAAGTCCTTATAATAGAAGTCTCATACAATATTTGTACTTTTGCAGCTGATTAATTTCACTTAGCATAATGTCTTCAAGATGAGTTCATGTTGTCAGAAGTTTCCTAAAATCATCATTTTTCTTCATCATTGCAGAGCATTGCATTGTGTGAATACACTGAAGTTTGTTTAGCCTTTCATCTCTTGATGGGCACCTAGGTTGATTCCATCTTTTTGTTATTGTGGACAGTGCTGCAGTAAACATTGGTGCACATATATCTGTTTGTGTGAGAGCCCTTATTTCTCTAGGATGTATCCCAAGCAGTAGGATTGATGGATCATATGGTTTTTCGATTTCTAGCTTCTTAAGAAAGCACCAAATTAATTTTCAAAAAGATTGTACCATTTTACATTCCCACCAACACGGTAAAAGTGTTCCAGTCTTTCCACAAACCCTCCAATATTTATTATTTTGTGTTTTTTGTCTTAATGTCAGCCTTGTAGGAATGAGATGGTATTTCATTATAGTTTTGATTTGGATTTCTCTGATGGCTAATGATCTTGAGCATTTCTTCATGTATCTGTTAACCACTGAGATGTCATCCTTGGTGAAGTGCCTATTCATATCCTTTGCCCATTTTTAAATTGGGTGGTCTTTTTCACCACGGATCCGGCTCGATGGCACTTGGCTTTGGCTGTCTTTTTCCTGTTGAGGCATTGCAATAATTTGTAGAATACACAGATTAAACATTGATTGGATTTGTGGTAGACAAAACTTTTTTCTCAGTCTGTAGGTCGCCTAGTTACTCTTTTGGTGAAGTCTTTGGGTGAGTATCAGTGTTTGATTTTTAGGAGTTTCCAGTTACCAATTTTCTTTTCTGCTGTTTGTGCATTGTTAGTAATGCTGTGTTGTTGTAGTCTGCTTATGCTGAGTATCAGGGCTTCCAGCATAGTTTCTATATTTTTCCTCCATAATCTTAACTGTTTTAGATTCGATATTTAGCTCTTTGATCCATTTTGAGTTCATATTTGTGCATGGTGTTAGATAATGGGCCTTGTTATTTACTTATTGCAGACGGATATCCAGTTACACCAACACCATTTGTTCCCAGTTTACAGACTGGCCCTTTGTCAAATATCAGCTGCTCATAGGTGGATGATGTTGTGTCTGGATTCTCACTTCTGTTCCATTGCTTTTGTACCAGTACCAGGCTGTTTTGGCTACTGTGGCAGTGTAATAGGTTGTAAAGTTAAGTAGTGTGAGGCCTCCACCTTGTTCAGTAATGCTTTACTTATCTTGGACTTCTTCCCTTTCCACATGAAGTTGATGATTTGTTTCTCCATCTCATGAAAACATGCAGTTGGAATTTGTATTTGGATTGCATGGTATCTATAGATCACTTTGGGTAAAATAGATATTTTCACAATTTAAGTCTTCTTATCCATGAGTAAGGAAGGTTTCTCCACTTATGTATGTCTCTCTTGGCTTCTTGCAATAGTGTCTTGTAATTTTCTCTGTATAGGTCTTTTACATCTCTGGTTAGATTTGTTCCTAGGATTCTGTATTTTCTTGGGAGCTATTGTAAGTAGTATTGACTTGATGATTTTCTCTTTGATGGTCTCTTTGCTGATATAAAGAAAGCCAACTGATTTACCTATGCTTATCTTTTATCCTGATACTTTGCTTAACTCTTCTGTTAGTTCTGGTAGTTTCTTGTGTGGCTTCTTTAGGGCTTTCTGTATGTAAGATCATACAATCTGCAAATAGAGATACTTTTACTTGTTCCTGACCGAGCTGGATAAACTTTATTTCTTTATCTTGCTTGCTTGCTCTGGTTAGGGAGTCCAGCACAATGCTGAATAAAAGTGGTTGCAGTAGGCTTCCTTGTTTGGTTCCCATTCTCAAGGAGAATGCTTTCACACTATCTCCATTTAGGATGATGTTGGCTCTTGGCTTTGCATAGATGCCTCTTATTATGTTGAGGAATTTCTCTCCTATTCTTATTTTGTTGGTGAGTTTTTAACATGAATGAGTGCTGGACTTTGTCAAGCGTCTTCTGCATCAACTGTTAAAATCAAATGGCTCTTGTCTTTAGTTTTATTTATGTGGTTGATTATATTAATTGCTTTTCTAATGTTTAACCATTCCTGTATCCCTAGTATGAATCCCACTTGGTCAGGTGAATTTTTTTTTTCTTTTTTTTCTTTTAAGATGCTGTTGAATGCTATTGGCTAGAATTTTGTGAAGGCTTTTGCATCTCAGTTCATGAATGATATTAGTCTGTAATTTTCCTTTTCTTTGTTGTCTTTACCTAGTTTTGTTATCAGGGTTATGCTGGCTTCACAGAATGAATTTGGGAGAATTCTATCCTTCTCTATGCTCTGCAGTACCTTTAGTAGTAGTGATGTTAACTTTTTTCTAAAAATTTGGCAGAATACTCCAGTGAAGCTGTCAGGGCCATGGCTTTTTTTAGCTGGAAATTTCAAAATTATCTTTTCAATCTCTTCTTTGTGATGAGTTTATTTAGTTGTTCTACCTCTGTTAGTGCTAGTTTTGGTAGGTGTTGTGTTTCTAGAAATTTGTCATTTCCTTAAGGCTTCGTAATTTATTAGAGTACAGTTTTTACTATTCTGTTATGTTCTTTTGTAATTTCATTTGGGTATGTTGTGATATTGTCTATCTCATTTCTTATTCAAGTTACTTGCTTTCTCTTCTGTTTGTCCTTTATCTCTTTGGACAATGGTTTATCAATTTCACTGATCTTTTTAAAAAAAACTGGCTTTTGGTCTTGTTAACTCTTTCAATCATTTTTCTAGTCTCTAATTTGTTTAGTTCTGCTTTAATTTGTATTATTTGTTTTCTCTGGTGCCTGCAGGGTTCTTTTGCTGCTCTTTTCCACTTGTTCAAGTTGTAGAGTTAATTTTTTTATTTGGGCTTTTTCCTCTTTTTGGATGTAGGCATTTACTGAGATGAACTGACCTCTGAGCCCTGCTTTTGTTGTGTCCCATAGATTCTGGTAGGATATGTTTTCATTCTCACTTGATTCTACAGATTTCTTTATTCCATCCTTGATTTCTATAACACAGTTGTTTTTGGGCAATATGTTGTTCAGTTTCCATGTGTTTCATTTTTTTCCTTCTTATTTCTGTTACTGATTTTTAGTTTTATGGCTTTGTGCTTTGTAGTATTTTGAATTTTGTCTAAGAGTGCTTTGTGTCTTAACATGTGGTCAGTTCTGGAGAATGTTCCATGTGTGTTGGAAAAGAAAGTGTATTTGGCTGCTGTTGGGTGGAATGTTCTGTATTTATGTATGAGATCAGATTGGTTGATTGTGGCATTTAGATCTTCCATTCCTTTACTGAGCTTTTTTCTAGATATTCTGTCCTTCACTGAGAATGGTGTGTTAATGTCTGCTATTATTATTGTGGTGCTCTATTTCTCTTTTCATTACAGTTAGTGTTTGTTTTATGTATTTTGGAACACTGTCCTTGGCTATGTTGGTATTTAATACAGTTATGTCTCCTGGAGTATCTATTCTTTAAGCATTGTATAATGTCCTTCCTTATCTAATGCAGTGGATTTTACTTTAAAGTCTGTTTTATCAGAGGTTGCTATTACCACTCTTGCTCTTTTTGAACATTGTTAGCTATATGTCTTTTTTCCATCATTTAAATTTTAGTTTGTTCATGTCTTTGAGTCTAAGACGTGTCTCCTGTAGACAGCATATAGATGGGTTGTGTTTTTTATCCAGTCTGCCACTCTTCACTTCTTTACTGGTTCATTTAATCCATTTACACTCAGCATGATTATTGATAGGTCTGAGCTTAGTGTTGTCCTTTTGATGTCTTTTTTATGTGTTGTAGACGATTTCTTTGTTTATTTGATTTTCTGTGTTGAGTCTTCTTTGTATGTTTTCTTTCTATCTTTTTCAGTATTGGTGGGTTTGTATTTGCTGATACTTCATGTTTTTATTATTTATTATTTTGATGTATAGAACTGATAGTTTCCTTTGTGGTTATCTTCATATTTACCCCTACTTTTCTAAATTTCAACCAGTCTTTAATTTCTTTATATTGCTTTCATGTCCTCTCCATATGAAAGATCTATGAGTGTGTGTGTGTGTGTGTGTGTGTGTATTTAGTCCCTCTGTTTTGTTATAATCGCATCTCTGTTTCCCTATTTTCATTTTTTTGCCTATTATTTGTTTTTGTGATTCCTCTGTTTGGGTTGATATCCAGTTGCTCTGTTCTGTGGTCTGGTCTAAGGTTGTCACTCAGTGTTATTGATTTTCTAACCAAAGGACTCCATTTAGTATTTCTTGTAATGTTGGTTTGGTTTATGAAAATTCTCTAGATTTCTGTTAATCTGCAAATGTCCTGATTTTGCCATTGTTATTTGAGAAGCAATTTTGCTGGTGATATAATTCTTGATGGGAAATTATTTTCCTTCAAGGCTTTGTATATGTGATCCCATTGCCCTCTTGCCTGCATGGTTTCTACCAAGTAGCCTAAGTTTAGTCTGTTGATTCTCCTTTGTAGATTATTTTTCATTTATCCCTAGCCACCTTTAAAAGTGTCTACTTATTTTCAGTTTTGGCAAGTTTCATTATGACATGTGTTGGTGTCTTTCTTTTGGAACCTAACTTGCATGTTCAATGAGCCTCTCGAATAGGTATCTTCTCATGTTTTACAATATCAGAAAACTTTTCTGTCAACAAATCTTTAACAATTATTTCCGTATTTCTGTTACCTCCACTTCTTCTGGTGATCCAATTACTTGCAGATTATTCCTGTTCATAGAGTCCCAGATAATTTTTAGTGTTTCTTGATTTTTAAAAATTCTTTTATCTGATTTTTCCTCAAATATGTTGATGTCACTTGCTTTGTCTTGAGTACTACTAATTCAACCTTCCACTGCCTTCCTTCTGCTCTTATGACTTTGCATTGAGTTGTCATATTTATAGTTTTATTATTAATTTTCTGAATTTCTAATTCTTGCCACTCTAACCTTTCTTGCAGTCTGTTAAGTTTGTCATTTTGCTCTGCTGCATTTTGTTTCATCTCCTTCCTTATAAATATTAGTCTTTTGTATTCTGCCTCTAATAATTCTTGGAAGTTCTCTTCCTTTGGAAAACTTTAGTCTTTTAGGGGGAGTTTTCCAAAGAAATCATGGTCTGCCTCTTGAAGTGTTTTGAGATGGTCTGCTATTTCTGAGCCATCAGTTACTTATATCTGTTTATTTATGTTTGCCTACTGTGTTATAGTTTCTTATTTTGAAATGTACAAATAGGCTGATGATGTGTGATAGATTGGTTATCCCTCTCCTCCCTGAGTTTGTTAAATTTTTCCTCCTGTGAATCTCAGATAATGGCTCAGGGCAGGCCTGAAGAGTCATTTCCAGCTCAGTTAATGGTGTTAGATTCTAGCACCAGGCACAGTACAGAGAAGGGAGGAAGGAGTGCTGGGAGAAGGGAGACAGGCCCACCTTGAAGAAAATATTTAGATCCACATATGGTAAATTACATGAAAAGAGTCAGCTTTTGACAGTTTGGTGCTGGTTTCCACTAGTTCCAGAAGTGTAAGAGCATTCTCCAGAAAATTATTCCCAAGGAGGAGGACACTCATCAAGCTCCAGCCCTACCTACCACACAGTGGCTGCAGCTGTTTCCCGGCAGGTCAGGTCTGTGGAATCCTATGTATTTCTGGCACTGCTCTCCCTTCAACATTGCTCAGCACAATTTCTCAACTTTTTCTTTGTTGTTCAGGGCTGCTAGGATGTCATATACACTGGAGTTACTTGTTCTTTGGTATATTTGTTGTTAGAGGGGTCATAGGAAGCATACATCTATTCCACCATCTTGGCCCCACCGCTTGTTTGATCTCTTAACCTCTGATATGTGTGTTGGGAAGAGAGAAACATCTGGGATTGTATTTCAGGAATCACTTGCAATTCTGCTTCAGCTTTCATAAGACTTCTCCCCGATACCAGATAGAGTCCTTTGTTTGTCTGGGATTGGTTTGTGAATTTTCCAACATTGTCAGCAGAAGACTATAAAGGGACAGAACAGAACAGCGATTACTGCTCTACTGTGATCCAACTGAATGCAGAAATTACTGAACAATACCATTAATATCTCACTCAAATTAATTTTGCTCAAAATCATTCAAAAGCAACTGCAACAGTAGGTTGCTGAGTAACTTCCAGAAATTCAAGCTCGATTCTGAAGAGGAACATGGAACCAGGGATATTATTGCTGATATCAGACGAATCTTGGCTGAAAGAGAGAATATCAGCAAGATGTTTACCTGTGTTTCACTGACTGTGCAAAGGCATTTGGCTGTGTGGATGGTAACAAATTATGGCTGACATTGCATAAAATGGGAATTCCAGAACACTTAATTGTGCTCTTAAGGAACCTGTACATGGATCAAAAGGCAGTCCTGTGAACAGAACCAGGAGATACTGCATGGTTTAAAGTCAGGAAAGGTGGGCATCAGGGTTGTATCTTTTCAGCATACTTTTTCAATTGGTACACTGAGTAAATAACCCTAGAAGCTGGATTACATGAAGAAGAAAGAGGCATCAGGACTGGAGGATGACTCATTAACAACCTGCATTAAGCAGGTAACACTACCTTACTTGCTGCAAGTGAAGAAGATTTGAAAACACTGATGAAGATCACAGACCATGGCCTTGCACCTCAACATCAAGAAAACAAAACTCCTTACAACTGGACCAATAAACAACTTTGTCATAAACAAAGAAAGGATTGAGATTGTCAAGGATTTCATTTTACCTGGGTCCACAATCAATGCCCATGGAAGCAGCAGTCAAGAAATTGAAAGATTCATTGCATTGGGAAACTCTGCTGCAAAGGATCTCTTTAAAGTATTGAGAAGTAAAGATGCCACCTTGAAGACTAAGGTGCTCCTGACCCAAGCCATGATATGTTCAGTCACATCATATACATGTGAAAGTAGGACAGTGAATAAGGAAGACAGAAGAATTGATGCCTTTGAATTGTGGTGCTAGAGAAGAATATTGAACATGGACTGCCAGCAAAACAAACAGATCTGTCCTGGAAGAAGTACAACCAGAGTGCTCCTTGAAAGCAAAGATGGCAAGACTGTGTCTTACATACTTTGCACATGTTGTCAGCAGAGATCAGTCCCAGGAGAAGGACATCAATGCTTGGTAGAGTGAAGGGTCAGTGAAAAAGAGGAAGACACTCAGTGAGATGGATTGACACAGTGGCCGCAACAATGGGCTTAAGCATAAAGAGTTGTTGACTCAGCACAAAATCGGGCAGTGTTTTGTTCTCTTGAGCATAGGGTCTCTATGAGTGAGAACCAACTCAATGGCACCTAACAACAACAACAACAATAATTCAAACTAAAAGTTCATTTCTACTCTAGTTTCCATCTCAAAAATGCCTACAGCATGCTTTTCTATAAACCCAAATCATGGCATAAAAGTCTTTCAATGATATCAGGCCAACAACATAAAACTGCTCCAATTAGAGTCAATCGGTAGTATTAAATAAGATAAAAAAAAAATTAGAGTCAACATAAACAAAACAAATAAATTGCCATAAAACTGATTATGACTCAGAACATTCCAATGTGCATCAGAATAGAACTGTGCTTTAAAAAAGAAAGAATAGAAATGTGCACTATAAGGTTTCCCATGGCTCTTTTTGGGGAAGTAATTGTCAGGCCTTTCTTCTGAGGCTTCTTTGAGTGAACATGAACTTCTAACCTTTTGGCTAACAGCAAAACTTATTAACAGTGCCACCCCCCCCAAAAAAGATTCATTTCCGTAGAGTCAATTCCAAGTCATAAAGACCCTGTAAGACAGAGTAGAACTGCCTTACATTGTTTTCAAGGAGCGCCTAGTGGATCTGAACTGCCAATCCTTTGGTTAGCTGACATAACTCTTAGCCACTACACTGCTAAGGTTTCTGGAATATCCTTCTCATCATCAAATTCCAAAAGGAAATTTAAGTTCCTTCCTCAGGAAGACCTCAGTCTGAAAGCATAATATAAATGCTTAAACAAATAATTACAGTCTAACGTGAGCATTTTGTTGTAAAGATAAAAACATACCTAAAAGCTTAGAGGAGACAGAATTAGTTCTATGTGAGAGAATGGGAAAGCATTTCATACAACAGCTTTAAACTTTTTTATTTTGGAACTTGAGTAAACATGTCTGTGGTCACATGTTTGTTTTCTCATTCTTACTTAGTCTATAATATGAGGACTGCCAATTAAGTTTGTGAACTCAACCTAGAAAAGTGCTACATACCTCATTGCTGAATATCACTGTGGTCACCTTTAAAGCACTCCCCTTGGGAAGCTTTGCACCAATGTCAGCACCTAATCCACTCTCAAAACAATTTTGGAACTTCTTCTCTGGAATGGCCATCAGAGCTGTCATTGTATTACTTTTGATGTTCTGAATGTCATCAAAATGTCTTCCTTTCAATATTTCCTTTATCTTCAGGTAAAGAAAAAAGTCACTGGGGTCCAGATCAAGTGAGTAGGGAGGGTGTACCAATACAGTTATTTGTTTACTGGCTAAAAACTCCCTTACAGACAACTATACATTTAAGTCTGTAAACTTGCCATTGTCACTGTGTTCAGTGTCCACTCCGGAATGAATTCCAAAATTGCTTTGACGGGTGGACTAAGCTCTGGTGTAGGTGCATAGCTTCACAAGGGGAGTAATTTGAAAGTGACCATAGTGATATTCAGCAATGAGGTATGTCGCATTTAGAACAATTAAGTTCTCAGACTTAATTGTCAGACCTCGTATATGGCTGTAGCATCATGCTTGTCTGCTTTCTTTTGTCTTTCATTGAATAAAATCTCCTTGGCTTTACTAAACTTTGTGATTTTTCCCCCCTACAA
Source organism: Heterohyrax brucei (assembly GCA_028571685.1). Classification (NCBI taxonomy): domain Eukaryota; kingdom Metazoa; phylum Chordata; class Mammalia; order Hyracoidea; family Procaviidae; genus Heterohyrax; species Heterohyrax brucei. The sequence goes on along the minus strand of CM053160.1, from coordinate 46,162,415 downwards.
CAGTTAAATGGCACAGTCATCAAGGATTTCTGAAACTACCAATCCAGTCAATCTCAAGAGGACCTGGGTTGTGGAGGAAAAGCCTGCAAAAGAGGGGTCCTATCTTCTGTACCCCCCTCTCCCAACTCCATGTATCTTGGACACCGACAGGGTGAATGCACTCAGGAAGTGAACCTTTGCTAATTCTCTTTTCTCTTTCTCTTGCTTTCTTAAGTTTTGTTTGGCACATTTGTTTTGTTGAGGCTCAGATTTCAAGACGTGACTCAGAATTTCTTTAAAGATTAAGTTTTATTAAAAATATGCCCAATAAGAAAAAGACTGGTGCACCAGGGACACACTCCAAACTTTGCAGAGTAAGGAGGCGACCTCAAGCTTTCTTTGCACCCAGTATTTAAGCTGTAAAATTGCGAGGTAAGGAGAGGGAGCTGACCTTTGCATTGATTGGCTGAGGTTGGCAGAGTTTCTGCAAGTTGTAAAATTTAGCTGTGGGTGAATGTGTTAACCACATGGAGTTTCTGTTAGTGGACATTTTACTAGGCTGCCTCCAGGGGTTTTTGTGAGGCTGCCTCCAGGCTCTATCTGTTTCAGTGTAATTACCCTGTGGTATTTTTCCTCTTGTTATTTCCTGCTAAGTTGGTTCCTGGAGTCTGAATTTTCACTGCAGTCTTCCTCTAAATGGAGTTACTTATGTCTCATTTCGACATTTTGAAAAACTGGTTGTCTGATTAAGGAGAATCTTAGATTTTGCTTGATTGGTTGAGAGTGATGTGCAGTAAATTCTTTTGTAAACTGCAGTTTTGGTCCAGATTTGGGAGTTGGAAACATTAAAGAGACAATTCGATTTTCAAAGAGCTCTGGATAGAGTCGCTATGAATTGGAATTTACTTGACAGTAGTGGTTTTGGTTGAATTATCATAAGTCACAAAATTAGGGCTTTTTTGTGACTCACAGAAAACCTGGAAAATAATGCTCTGTTTTGCCAAATTTTCAAGGGGAGGTAGCAGCTCTTGACAGGTATTATGAAATGTAAGGAAGAAGTGGTCGTTCCATACCATTTTAATGATACAGTTTCTCAATGAAGAATCACTATGTTAAATTTAAAGTCGTCAGTAGCTTTAAAGTGTTTTTCGGTTGGAGGAACTGTTGTATTTAAGAACTAAAAGACTATGTCTCTAGCCAGAAGAATGAATTAAATTCAAAGACAAAGAAATCAAATACTCAAAACTTAAAGCTTCCTGTCTTTAATAAATGAACCTGGATTTCCTCCCTAATACTGAGACACTGGTTTGGGGCTCACATTTTTAAAATGCTGCAAACTGGAAATTGGCAAGTAATTGAGAATTTCGGTGACCATTTTGGGAAAACGAGCTTTCATTTGTGATGTCCTTTCTTTCTTCTATAGGGTAACTACTTGATGTTTAGGTTTTGTCAAAAGGTCCAATATTATTCCACCTGAGGCTCTGGCAAGTTAATAAGTTTTGTCCAGACCTGTCTTTTCTGTTGAATTGAGTTGATCTTACTAAAAGAATCTAGACTTCTCATATCCCTGTTTTGTGTTGTATTGTTCTGTCAGTTTCTGTGATCATTTTGTCTCCTTTTGTTCCAAGGACTTGCTTCTAGTCTAGAATGCTGTATGTACGTTTCTGTCTTATGCTAGTTTAGTAGCTACAGCTGACAATTTCTGTTTTTATTTTTTTAATAAGGCTTTCTTAGAATCTCAGGTCTTTTATTTTCATCCAGAAAAAAATTGTCTTGTGATGTAGACTTTTAATAGTTACTTGAAGAAATTTTGATACAAATTGGTCTACTTGAAAAGTATATTAAGATCTTTATATTCTGTATGTTGATATTGAAAGAAAAACCAGAGTAACTTTTTAGATATTATATGAAATGTGTTTTATTTAAAGAAAATGGATAGTTTTGTCTTAAGGTAAAAATAACAGTTCCAGAACTATAAAAGGAAGAAAAATAATTATTGCTGGCTTTTGAAAAGACGTAGGTCATCTGACCATATGTAAATGATTAGGAATGAGCTAATCTTTTGTCATTCACTTTGAGCTAAAAAATAATAGAGTTACCAAATACTGGGTGGATACCAATTGTAAAAGAATTGCAAACAAGTTGTCTCTGTTTTAGGGGATCTCTAAGAAGCCAAAAAGAAAAAAACAATTACAATAAGACACATCTGAAATGGCTCTAAAAATGTTTCCAACCCTATGAATTGCAGACTTCATAGTTGATAAAACCCCTAAAGATTAAATGAAAGTTTGGAATGTTTATTTCAAATACAGTTATGTTTTGTGGTATTCAGGCTTAAAATAGTTTCCAGCAATTTTTAAATAACTTACTGATGTTAAATTGCATTAATATTTGTGATAATTCAGGTTTATATACTTTTGCTTCTTATTCCACAAGAAAACAGAATATATACATATAATTTTGTTATGAGTGTGTTCCTATTTGCCATTTAAAGGGATATAAGACGAATGCAACAGAGATAACATTTAAGAGGCTTATTAAAAAATTTATTTGGTATAGTCAAAAATTTTGTTTGAAGCTTGGTGGTTTAGTTTATGAGATTTTCAGAAACTGCAATGTTATATAGCATATAAGACAAAGAATTGTTTTGTTTGCTGTCAGAATAAAAAAAGAAATTTCTTTGACTTCTGAATTGAAGAGTTAATTTATTCTTTGTATAACCTACCTCAAAGGCAGTGGTTTGACCTCTTGTTATAGTACGATTTGTAGGCCAAAAACCAAACCACAGGCTTTCACAGGGAAAGAAAAAAAAGCTAAGATTTTCTACTTTAAGATCTTTGGTTAAATAAAGTGTTATTTCTTGATAACTGTTGTAAGGTCCTGAGTGCGAACGCCACCCCACATTCACTCACAAGAGACGGTCCTTGATGCAAACAGCAAGAGGTTTTTATTCCAGCGCGCTGGGGCTCAGTCCATACTCTTGTCAGAGTAGAGGGAATGAGCCCCGAACAAGAGAATTACAGAGTATATAAAGGCGGGGTCTTACATTCCTGGGGGAGGTGGGGTTGGGGAAAGGTTCTGTGTTGGGGAGGTTGATTTCGGCAATTCGTGGTTTACATAAGCTCAGGGCTCGGGGCTAGGGCGGTTATTTTGGGTACATTTTCTTCCTGTTATTCCTGAAACTAGCCTTTTGTGGTTAGGATTCCCGAAACTAGCCTTTTGTGGTTAGGAGTCCCGAAACTAGCCTTTTGTGGTTAGGTAAGTTCCTGGAACGCTGAGGGGGTTGGTCCTATATTGTCCTGTTCTTTGGTATGGAGGATCTCACACGGTTATGGATTGAATTGTGCTCCCTCTCTCAAAATGGGTGTAGCACTTTGGATGGGCCATGTTTCCCAGTATGGTGTGATTGCCCTCCTCTATGGTTAATAGATTAGATTATGTCAAAGAGGATTAGGGTGATGGTAATACCCTTACTAAGAGAGTTTCCTTGGAGTGTGGCTTGCGGTACCTTTTGTCCTACAAGAGATAAAAGGAGAAGGAAGTAAGCACAGAGCTGGGGACCTTATACAATTGAGAAAGCAGCACTAAGAGCAGAACACATCTTTCCAACCTGAAGTTCTGCACCAAGATGCTCTCAGACCAAAGAAAGACTGATGCAACACAAGAACTTTCCTTCAGAGCTAATAGAGAGAGAAAGTGCATTCCTCTGGAGCTCTCACCGTGAATTCAGACTTCCAGCCTACTGAACTGTGTAAGAATAAATTTTTCTTTGTTAAAGCCATCCACTTGTAATATTTGTTAGAGCAGTACCAGATGACTAAGACAATACCTGTAATTCAGGTATTTACAGCCTTGATATATCCTGACTATATGATACTATACCTCAGAATTATTGTTTATTATATTTGAAGTTCTTTAAAAATGCAGTTAATGGTTATATTTAAAATGTTATTGTCTAAAGTTTTTTAACTGATTTGATTTTATTTGGCATTTATGTTGTGCTTGCAATTATTTCTGTCAGGTCTTTCAACTTTAAGAATATATATATATATTTTTTATTATGACTGAGCGAAAATGTACATTCCCATATAAATTTACATGCCCACCTATATGCAGCTTCCACTGCTCTCCCTGCCTGGTGACAGCACACTATTCCTCTCTGCTCCATGTATGTCTCATCTTCCCAACAGTCTCCTTTCCCCTCCTCTCCACCGACTCTCCTTCCTCCAGCCAGAGGTCCACAGGATGATATCCTATAGATGCACAGAACCATAAAGTGCATCCAATATGGTCACTCTGTATCGCCAAGTCCAATCCATTCATGTCCAAAGACTGGACCTTCGTTATGATTTATAGGCAAGGGCAGCATCAGGGCCAGAGGCCATGCTCCCAGGGGAACCCCAAAGCTGCTGGACCCTCAATTGCGGTCTTTTAGTGGATATCTCAAGGTGCACCTCTTTTTATTCTCATGTTGCCAGTGAGATTCAACTTAGTGAGCTCCATAGCGGCTATCACTGGTGGTGGCTGGTCACCATCCAGTTCTTCCGGTGTAATTGTCAGTCGATGGGTAGAAATTTCTGTATATATCAGTGAGGTATAATTGGTTAATTGTGGCAATAAGGTCTTCTGTGTCTTTGCTGAGCTTTTTTCTAGATGATGAGTCCAGTATTGAGAGTGGAGTGTTGAAGTCTCCCACTACTACTGTGGAGTAATCTAACTTTTTTTTAATGTAGTCAGTGTTTCTTCAACGTATTTAGGTGCTCTGATATTAGCTGCATAAATATTTAATATAGTTAAGTCTTGCTTGTGTACTGAACCTTTCAGCAATAAATAGTGTCCACCTTTGTCCACAATGGTGGATTTTACATTAAAATTAATTTTGTCTGAGATACAATTGCCACCTCTACTCTTCTTTGTTCATTGTTAGCTTGATATATATTCTTCCATCCTTTAATTTTCAGTTTGTTCCCACCTTTAGGTCTCAAGTGAGTTTCTTGTAGACAGCATATGGATGGGTCATGTCTTTTGATCCAAGATGTCACTCAATGTCTCTTTACTGGAGCATTCATTCCATTCACATTGAGTGTAATTATTGATAGGTATGTGTTCACAGCTGCCATTGTGATATGTTTATTTTTGTGTTGATGTATTCTGTGCTGTTCTTATTAGTCAGTTCTGGGACATTCTTTTTTGTGAGTTGATTTTTTACCTTTTCCATAGCTGTTTTTGTAGTTGTTGAGACTCCTGTGTTACATTTCTTGAAATGGTATGTTACATCTTTGTTGTGCTTTACAGCTGCCCCATGATCCCCCTTAATAAACTATATATAAACCCAATTTTAATTACTACCAGTCTTGTCATCTTCCTCTCCATCTGGAAGGACTATAACGACTGTAGTACATCCCTCTTTTTAATATGATGGCATCATAATTTTCATGATAGTCACTGGACTGCTTCTTTCAGTATTAAAGCTGTGATTGACTTTGCAGCCTTCCCTAACTAGTAGAGTTCTGAATAATGTGTCATTCTAAAATATAAAGTTAGTGGTTTTGTTCTTCTAAGCCAGAGCCAAGAACTCCTTTTAGTATTTCTTGTAGTTTTGGTTTGGCTTTTACAAAGTCTCTGAGTTTCTGTTTATCTGGGAATGTCTTAATTTCATTTTCGTATTTGAAAGATAGTTTTGCAGGGATTCTCTCCCAAATCATTCATACAAGATGTCTTAGGCTGTGTTTTCTAGGAAAGCAAAGCCAGTAACATGTGTAGGTACAAGGAAGGATTTATAATATATAGATAGACAGATAGAGATATAGGAAACAGCTCCAGCAATCACAGAAGCTGAATGTCCCAAGTCCTGGCACAAGCCTCACGTGTCTATGGAAGCTGATGAACCCAAAGTCAGCAGGTCAGAGACCAGAGTTCTAGATCACTGGTTGTGTAGGTCAGTGGATCCCAAGCTGGCGGCAAGATGGAGTGGTAGAGGCTGGTGAACCCAGGATTGGCAGGTCAGGGAGCAGGACTCTCAAGCTCCGACCATAAGGATTGATGAATCCAATAGCTGCTAGTTCAAGTCCAGGAACCACACGCTGGAAGGCTGGAAGAAAAGAGCAGAAGCTCCTGGCTACGTGAGCAGAGCAGCAGTAGTAGTGGAAGGTCAAGAGATGAGAGCTGAGGGGCGGGAAGCCACCACAGACCCCACCCTGCCACATAATACAGCAACCAAATATGGAGTAGCCAAACTGACATAATCCTGACCACCAAACAAGACATCCATGCATGTGGCTTAGGGGGTTTATATCCTTAGCAGTGAAAATAACCTAAAGTCCAATAATAAGCCAAAAAACCAAACCCATTGCCCTTGAGTCAATTCTGACTCATAGTGACCATATAGCACAGAGTAGAACTGCCCAATAGCATTTCCAAGGTCATAATCTTCACAGAAGCAGAGTGCCACATTTTTCACCCAAACACTGGCTGGTGAGTTTCAACCACCAACCTTTCAGTTAGCAGCCAGGCTTTTAACCCCTGTTCCATCAGGGCTCCTTCAAGTCCAAAACTAGATGTCTCTGTTTTCAACATTCTTTCAGCTCTCCCGTGACTAGGAACCTTCTTGCCAAGCTCCAACCTCTCATACTGTTCTTTGAGCCTCGTTTGTCCTTGTCTCCCTGTCTTTTTCTCTCTTCTTTGTGTTTTCAGTCCCAAATTCTTGATAACTGTTTTTTTTTTTTTTACATCTGTTTAGCTCTGTGTTTCATGGTTTTATTGTAAGACACTGTCTGTTCCATATTTCAAGTAACCTGTAAAAGTAGTTTCCTAAGTGAGGCATTTTCATCCCTGATAGAAACTCTGGCATCAGCTGCTAAAATAGTGTATTTCTTACCCCAGTGCTTATAGAGAGGTTTAAAGGTGGGAAGGAGGGGATTTGAAAGGTGTTGAGACTGTTCTTTTGTTCTCAGTGAAATATGAAACATGGCCCTCTGTGGAAGTAAATAGGGTAACCATGAGTCAAAATCGACTAAATGGCAGTGTCTTTGGTTTCCTTTTTTCTTTTTCTGGTTGAGGTAAAGATTTAGACAACTGGGTTAGGAATCCTGTCAATTTTCTCTAAAATTTCTTAAAATATAATTTTACACAGAATGATTAACTAAGCCTACGAATTTAAAGAAAAGAAAGAAAGAAAGAAGAAACCACACCCATTGCCGTTGAGTCAATGCCAATGCATTACTTAGTTTACAATTATTCTGGTTGGTGTAGAAAACCTGGTGGTATTGTGCTACCCAAAATTTCAGCAGTTCAAATCTTCCAGGTATCCTTGGAAACTCTGTGGGACAGTTCTACTGTATAGGGTTGTTATGAGTTGGAATCTATGGCAATGGATTTTTGTTTATGCTGATCAGTATAAGAAAAGCACAAAAAGCAAAAAACAAACCCATCCCACTGGTGTCGATCAATTCCAACTCATGGCAACCCTATAGGACAAAGTAGAACTGTTCTGTAGTTTCCAAGGAGGGCCTGGTGGATTTGAACTTCTGACCTTCTGGTTAGCAGAGGTAGCTCTTAACAACTACGCTACCAGAATTTCTGGAAAAAGGAATAAAGAGCTAAAATGTCTAAGTAAAACTAAAGTTAGAGTAATGGAGATCACAGTCCTTGCTAATCCCTCATCTCAGTTTCCCAATAACTTGTAGTTTCGCAATAACTTGTAAAGTGGTTTTCACATTTCCCTACCAGGATAAAACAGCTGTTCATCCTAAGCCGCAAAAGGCTAAAACAGTTGTGTTGATTATTTATTGTTCTCTGAAAAACTTCAAATTTAGTGGTTTAAAATATAAATATGTATTCTTTTACAGTTTCTGTAGATCAGGAGTTAAGGAGGGGATTAGCTGGGTGGTTATGGCTTAGATGCTGTCCTGAGGCTACAGACGTCTGAAGGCTTTACTGGGTCTGGAGGATCCATATTCACTCTCACTTACATGGCCATTGACAGGAAGCCTGGGTTCTTAGCCACATAGCCCTCTCCACAGTGTTGCTGGTGACATGGCAGCTAACTTCTAGAGTGAGTGACTTAATAAAGAAAGCAACCAAAGTAGAAGCTGAAATTCCTTTTACAACAAGCTTAGAAGTGCTATATTATCACTTTTGTTGTGTTCTATTTGTCACATGGACTGACCCTAGTACCATGTGGGAGAGTACTACAAAAGGGCAGTGGTCATCGGGGGCTATTTTGGAGGCTGACTACCAAAAACATTTGTGTGAGTGTGTGTGCACATGCATGTGAGGACTCATACTTTAAAATGTTATGAAGGTTGTCCATGACACACAGAAACACATACATACACACACACACACAGATTGATAGTTACCAAACTTTAGGATTGAATGGACTTAGAATGGACCTAGTGTTAATAGAGAAAGCTCTAGATTCTCATTACCTGCCCAAAAAGGTGCCGGGAGCCAGCCCCAACATCTTTTTGGGGATCCCCATAGAGGGAGGGAAAGGCATCGGCGAGGAAATGAATTGAGAGAGACAGGAAAGAGTTTTGGAGAAAAATGGTAGCCCCTAAAGGTCTGTCTTTCTTTATTTTTATAGTTGAGGTGACGTAATTTTCACCCTGCCCCCTGGCCACACAGCTATTGGCTAACATAATTTTCACCCTGCCCCCTGACCACACAGCTATTGACTAACTTGAAGCCTATACCTTGTGGTCTCTTTTTTTCATGGTAATTATTAGGGCCTTCTGGATAATGATCCAAGACAAGTGGTCTTTTTACATATTAATCATTAGGGCCTTCTAGGTAATGGCCCAACCTTGAGCTCAACTAGCTCTGTGCTTCAAGGTCAGAGGTACAGGAGGAAGAGGGATATACAGTTAGGGCAAAATATTATCAAGGACAGTATGGCCAGAAATATGTCACGGGTGAAATGCCTCTACCCTTGTCACATAGACCTGTAACTTTGTTCACAAAGGCCTTTGTGGGTGATGGGTGTCGGCAAAAAGGCAATCTGTGAGACAGGTATTTGGGTGAGTGATCAAAAGCTTTATCATTATTAACATTAACCATGTTTGTTGGTAAATAAGCACAAGGGACAGACAACACATTTGTTCTCCAGGGCTGTCCAAATTTGTCAGGCCTATCTGGGGATGACATAGGAGAAGATACTTGTCATGGAACAGCACAGGGGCCTTGGAGAATGATTGGAGTGGTTGGGAGGGGCCCCTGTCTGAGAAAATAGGCCTCAGGAGCTAGAGCAGGCCTCAGGGGTCATATACATGCACATCAAAAGCTGGCATCTGGACACTCCAAGTGATGGTAATTTAAAGGCTGAATTAACAGGTCTGCATTTCCTCTTCCAAGGTCACTTAGGTTATTAGCTACATTCTGTTCCTGCCTTGGTGACCAATAAATCTGCATTACCTCTTCCTAATCCATATTACTTCCTAGATGTAGTGAAACCTTGTGACTCCTGACTATCGTTCTGTGACAAACATCCTCCTCTTTGAATTCTGGCTATAAAAACCACTAAAAATATAACCCAAGTGGGACAGTTTTTTGGAGGAACTGTTTCTTCACTGTCCCCCAGATTTGCCAGCAATCTGAAAATAAAGCATTGAACCCCATGCCGTCTCTGAATTTTGGCTGTCAGCAGAGTGGAACGAACTTGCTTTATGTTTGGTGACATTTCATGGCAACAGTAGCAGGACAAGAGAACTCCTCTGGTGGTAAGTTCATTCCAAAGGAAGAGCCACCTTTCCTCTCCTTTAAAAGCCTCCCTCTTTCGCTTGACCCGGGGCAGAGGGCATCTGGAGGGGTTCCCCTTGTCCGCCTGGACAGACAGGTCCTAGAGCTCACCTCCTAATGCTCTATAGCAGCACTGCCAAGAATTTTTTCTTGAAAACCTTGGGAGGTGATCCTCCTGCACCCAGCATCACTCCACTAACCAGAGAGGGTTCAAGTGCTTTATTGTAGTTGCATGCAGAGAACTCAAGTTCTCATCATGGTTGGAACTTCTGTCTGCCTCGGTACTACCCGTCTGGTAAGAAAGGAACGCCTGTCCCAGTTAAGAAAGCTTTCTCTGTATCTATATACTATGCAGTGTGAGAAATAAGGCCTCTGTTCCTAAAGAAAGCCTGACAGGGCATATTCTCAGTCTGGGTACCCGCTTGTAATAATATGGCCTGGTCAAGGTATTAGACCCCAGAGAAAGTTAACAACTAAATGGACTCATAAAGTTATCTTTCCATCCTGCAATTAGAGCACTCACTGTGCTCATTTTTAATTAAAGAAACAGCTTGCGTGTGTGTCTGGTGAAGCTGGATGTCTGTCTGATAAAGTGTGAGGCCTCCTGTGTGTGTTTGATAATATAAATGTATTTGTGGTGTGCTTTGTATTAGCCTTTGTGGGGTTTTGGGAATAACTTCGTTATCACTGAGATCTGTAATTTTTGGTGAAAAAGTATCTTTTGTCTTTGCCAATGTACCTAATTTTAAAAATCTTACTTGAACTAAATTAAGCTTCATAAAAAAGAGAAAAAAACAGGTAACGATTACTGCTCTACTTTGATTGCCATATTTTAACTATTAAAGAATAACTCTGAGACTTATCTGAGAGGTTTGGAGAGATGTCTTTACCAGGGATGGAACTTTGTGATTTCCAAGGCAGTTAAACAATAATTTGTGTGACTTCTAAAAGCCAGCTGATACAACTAGGAGTTAAAGACCTAGAGTGCTTAAATAAGCTTTATTTCAGCACTGGGCTTTAAGCAAAGTGGAACTTAACAAATACCTGATATAATGTAAATGTACATGCTGTTTACTTTTCAGACAAGGACAATAAGTCTTATTAAGTGACTTCTTTGCTGTTTAAGGGATTATATTATAGAGGTTTGTTGACAAGGCAGTTTTAGAGGTCTGTTAATAAGTGGGTGATGTGGTCAAAAGTTTTGTCTGACAAAAATTTAATCATTTATGAGATTCTTTGAGAACATTAATATTAGAAAGAATTGGCTTGTTTACTGCTAAATAACAATTTTCTCTGATTTCTGAGTAAATAGTTAATTTGTTCCTTGTATAATCTCTCTTAAAGGCAAAGATTTGATCTCTCCTTAGCTTTCCTGAGTCGGCAAATCATGCCACAGGACTTAACAGAGAGAAAGCTAAGGTTTTCTTAAAACAACTTTAATATTGTTTCTTGTCAACCCATAACAAACTCCTGACAACTCTGAAACTTTATGGAGAGTGTCTTAGTCACCGGATACTGCTCTAACAGAAAATACCATCAGTGGAAGGTGTCATGAGGAGAAGCTTTTATTGTCACAGTCTGGTAAGCCACAAATCCATTCCTAAGCTACAAGTGCATTCAATATGAAAAATCATCACAGTCCAGTAGGCTGAGTCCACACCCAGTGAGAGCATCTTGGCACAGGAACCTCAGGTACAGAGGACATGCTCTGCTCTCGGTGCTTCTCTCTCAGTGGTATGAGGTTCCCAATTTCCTCAGCTCACTTCTCTCCCTTATATTCCACAAGCTTGAGTCCTGCCTCACTAACACAGCTCCAAACCATTCTCCATCATCAATGTCACAGAGGCAGGATTCACAACACATAGGAGGAAGGGCACCGTATTGGAACTCCAAACCAAGTCAAATCAACACACACATTTTTGAGAGGACACAACTCAGTCCATGACAGAGAGTCATGAGGGCCCTTTTCCGAGGGAAAAAGCTAAAAAGAGCCTTATTTAATATATGACATGAGTTGAAATCTGGTGCCCAGTTCTCACTGGGTTAAAATTTTTGTTAGTTATTTCCTCTTGTGTTTTTGCCTAATATTGTTTAACAAATATATAATATTAAGTGATATATATATATATATTTTTAATTACTGTCTGGAAAAACCCTGGTTAAGTGCTGTGTCTGCGATCCAGAAGTCAGCAGTTTGAGTCCACCAGAGGCTCCTTAGGAGCTCTGTAAAACAGTCCTGTTCTGTCTTATAGGGTGGCTAGGATTCAAGATTGACTCCATAATACTCGGTTTGGCTTGGTTTTAACTGCTAACTTGACTATAAATTTATCTAAGCTCATCAAAGCCGATGCTTTGATGGGGGAAATTCAGATTATTTACTTATAAATCTATTATACCATGTGAGTATTTAGAGACTTAATAATCTTGGTATGACCAGATTATGTGATACTATGCGTCAGGATTATTATATATGGTATCTGAAGTTCTTTAATAATATGGGTAATAATTGCATTTAAAAATTATTGACTAAAGTTTTCTGACAGATTAAATTTTATTTGGCCCTTACATTTTGCTTATTTGTATTAATCTGAATCTTATTAAGCTTTGTCATTTGCAGTTTTTTCTGATTTTTCTGAAAACATTCGACAATAATAGCTCAACAAAGATTTTAGATTTATGAGAAGAGATATGGCTCAAGATATCCAAGGCTCTCCAGAATAAGTAAAACAGAGAACAATTACACAAGCCTTTCAAATGAATACACTATGGGTCTCATGTAAAAAAATATATAATGCTGATGTTTTAAGGTTCTACTTTCTAAGGTACAAAGAAACATTTTCTTTTCTCCTAAAATATTTGACTAATGGGTTTGAATCTGAGGTTTTACAGAATACAGTCACTATGGAGATGTGAAAAACAGTTACTGCTTACGAGGTGTTTAAATTTATTTCCTTGTTCAAAGACCTTAGGGTCATAGTTTTCATTGCTTATCTTAGATAATTGGCTTGATATTGTTAATGTGTTCTACTTTCTAGTTCATACCATATAATACATGAGATCCTAAAAACCTGATGGTGTTCAATTACCATTTATTGAACACTTTGATCAAAGATTTTATGGTGAGATATATAATCCCTGTAGGGTCTGGATTTCTGACTTCTGTAAGAATTAAGGTGGTCCATATTGGCTACTACTTCTAGAAAAGACTGGTGCTCGTAGCCACCTAAAGTCAGATAATGGTCCAGATAAACTGGTCTATTCTTTTACTCTGAACACTGTTTTTTTAAGAAAAAAAAAAAAGCCATTAGGGCCATACATTTTTATATCCTGGTCCACAACAGACATAAGACAAAGATTACAAAGCTTGAGACAAAATCTCAGACCCCACTTTCCCAGCTAGTAGAGGAGACCATGTAGGTATTTAACTAGAGATTTTGGTGGCAGGAAAAAAAAAAAAAAAGGAAGGATATAAAGAAAGCCCAGTTGTGGCTATCACCCTTCGGATCCACCTTGAGGTGACTCAGTTAGCCCCAGAGGAGATCAAGACTTGGATCACCTCACTGGCCAGTGAATATGGACCCCGGTTATTATAGATACTGTCAAAAAATGAGGCCCCTCTAAGGCAGAGTGTCCTGAATGTTCTACAACAGGTTATTCACAGATCTCCCCAACAAAGGCCCACATGGACTGGCCCTCCTGGACTCTCTCAGAAGAGGAGTCTAAGAAACTGACCACTAATAGGAGCTTCAAGGCCAGTCCACCTCCTGGCCACAAATCAGAGAGCTAAAGGTTATGCTCAAAGTGGAAGGTAAGAAAATTAAACTTGTCTTAGACATAATAGCCACCTTCTCTACCTTGAACTACCCAGTGGGTCCACTCTCCAAGAGGGGTTGTGTAATTATTGACTTAGACTAAAAATCTGAAGTAAAAAGTTGTTTTGTGTCTGATGGGGTCACCATTGTTCAGCCATTGCCATGTAAGAGAAGAAAGGAAAGAAAAAAAGAGAGAGAAAGATATAAAACTAGGTAACTCTAGCCTGGGTTTCCAGAACAACTTGTCTCTCTCAGACTGCAACAGTTCCAAATAAAATAATGTTTCATGGGTCCTGACTGATACTCAGTAATTGTCATCCTGGCCGTTATAAATGATTAACACTGTCAAGGAGAGATTTCTACTTGGATAGGCAGGCCTACATCCTTACTCAGCATGAAGCAGATACAGAAGAAGAGACCTCCACCCACTTTGCCGTGAAGATTTTGAGTATGAAATCTATCAGGAGAGTTACAGTAAAAACATACAAGAGACCAGGACAGTAACTTTTATGGAAAATCTGCCTGGTGCTCCTTGGAAACTCTGGGGGTTGCTTCTACTCTGTCCTCCAGGGTTGTTATGAGTTGGAATTGGCTCAACGGCAGTGGGTTTGTTTTTTTTTTTTTTTTAATGTTTCTGGTTAGACTTATTCCTAAGTGTTTTATCTTCTTGGGGCTATTGCAAATGATATTGATTGGGTGATTTCATCTTTGATGTTTTCTTTGTTGGTGTAAAGGAGCATAATTGATTTTTGTATGTCTCTCCTCTATCCCTTGTGGTGTTGCAGTTAAGTGCTACATCTGCTAACCAAAAGGCCAGCAGTTTGAATCCACCAGGTAATCACTGGAAACTATGGAGCAATTCCACTCTGTTCTGTAAAGTCACTGAGAGTCAGAATTGACTCAACAGCAGTGGGTTTTTATTATCATTATTATTATTCTATATCTTGATTCATTGCTGAACTCTTCTATTAGTTCCAATAATTTCTTTGTGAATTCCTTAGGGTTTTCTGTGTGTAAGTTCTGCAAATAGAGATACTTGTACTTCTTCCTTACTGATTTGGATACCCTTTATTTCTTTATCTTGCTTGATTGCGCTGGCTAGAAGCTCCAGCACAATGCTGAATAAAGGTGGTGATAATGGGCATCCTTGTCTGGTTCCCATTTTTGAGGAGAATGCTTTCATACACTCTCCACTTAAGATGATGTTACCTGTGGGCTTTGTATAAATGCCCTTTATTATGCTGACTAATTTGTCTTCTATTCCTATTTTGGTGAGAGCTTTTAACATGAATGGATGTTAGACTTTGTTGAATGCCTTTTCTCAATCAACTGATAAAGTCGAGTGGTTCTTGTCTTTTGTTTTATCATGTGATTGATTACATTGATTGTTTTTCTAATCTTGAACCATTCTTGCATCCCTGACATGAATCCCACTTGGTCACGGTGAATTATTTTTTTAATGTCATTGAATTCTATTGGCTAGGATTTTGTTGAGGACTTTTTATGTCTAAGTTCATGAGAGATATTGATCTGCAATTCTCCTCTGTTGTACTGTCTTCATCTAATTTTGGCATCAGGTTGGCTTCATATCATGAAATTTGGGAGTATTCCATCTGTTTCTATGTTCTGAAATACTTTTAATAACAGCAGTGTTAACTATTCTCTAAAAGT
Source organism: Heterohyrax brucei (assembly GCA_028571685.1). NCBI lineage: Eukaryota > Metazoa > Chordata > Mammalia > Hyracoidea > Procaviidae > Heterohyrax > Heterohyrax brucei. Next base: position 46,147,215 of record CM053160.1, on the reverse strand, counting down.
TTGGTAGAATTCTCCAGTGAAGCAGTCGAGGCCAGGGCTTTTTTTGCTGGAGGTTTTTAAATTACCTTTTTATTCTTTTGTGTTATTATGGGTTTATATAGTCCTACTTCTGTTTGTGTTAGTTTATGTAGCTGGTGTGTTTCTAGGAATTTGTCCATTTCTTCTAGACTTTCAAATTGATAAGCATGCAATTTTCATAGTATTCTGATTCTTTTAATTTCAGTGGGGTCTGTTGTGATATCACCCATCTCATTTCTTATTCAAGTTAGTAGCTTCCTCTTCTGTTTTTCTTTTGTCAGTTTGTCCAGTGGTTTATCAAGTCTGCTAATCTTTTCAAAAAAACATCTTTTAGTCTTATTAACTCTTTCAATTGTTTTGACATTGTCTAATTTGTTTTGTTCTGTTCTAACTTTTATTATTTGCTTTCCTCTGGTGCCTAAGTGGTTCTTTTATGGCTCTCTATTTGTTTAAGTTGTAGGGTTAATTCTTTTATTTGGGCCCTTTCTTCTTTTTGGATGTGTGCATTTACTGAGACAAATTGACCTCTGAGCACTGTGTTTGCTGTGTCCCAAAGGTTCTGGTAGGATGTTTTATTACCTTTTGTTTCATTCTCTTTTGATTGTGTGAATTTCTTTATTCTTTCTTGTATTTTTTCTGTAACTCAGTAGTTTTTAAGGAAGGTGTTGTTCAGTTTCCATGTGTTTATTTTCCTTCCTTTTTTTGTTATTGATTTCTACTTTTATCACCTTCTGGTCTGAAATGATACTTTTTTAATATTTCAATACTTTGAATTTTGCTGCATATTGCTTTGTGGCCTGATATGTAGTTAATCCTGGAGAACGTTCCATGTGCACTGGAAAAGAGAGTATACAGCTGCTGTTGGGTGAAATGTTCTGCATATATCAATGAGGTTGCGTTGGTTGATTGTGACATTTGCATCTTGTGTGTCTTTATTGAACCTTTTTCTGGATGTTCTGTCCTTCACTGAAGTGGTATGCTGAAATCTCCTATTATTATTGCGGACCTGTAGATTTTTGTTTTCAGTGCAGTTAGAGTTTATATTACATATTTTGGAGCCCTGTCATTAGGAGTGTAGATATTTAATATGTTTGTGTCCTCCTGGAGTATGTACCCTGTAAGCATTATATAGTGCCCTTCATTATCCAGTGTGGTGGATCTTGCTTTAAAGTCTATTTTATGAGAGATTAGTATTGCCACTTGTCTTAGGCTGTGTTTTCTAGGGAAAACAGTTTTCTAGGGAAAACAGTTTTATAGGCAAAACCAGTAACACGTTTATGTACAAGGAAAGATTTATATATATATTTAAAGTACAAGGAAAGATATATATAGAGATATAGGAAACAGCTCATGCAATCACAGAAGCTCAGTGTCCCAAGTCTTGGCACAAGCCTCATGTGGCCATGGGAGTTGGTGAACCCAATGTTAGCAGGTTAGAGGCCAGAGTTCTAGATCACTGGTTGTGTAGGTTGGTGGATCCCAAGCTGGCAGTGAGATGGAGTGGCAGAGGCTGGGGAACCCAGGATTAGCAGGTCAGGGAACCAAACTCTCAAGTGCTGGCTGTAAAGGTTGGTGAATCAAACAGCTGCTAGTTCAAGTCCAGGAACCAGACACCGTAAGAAGAGAGCAGGAGCTGCTGGCTATGTGAGCAGACCGGCAGTACTGGTGAAGTGGAGGGAAGAGAGCTGAGGGGTGAGAAGCCACCACAAGCCCTGCCCTGCCACTGGATACAGCAGCCAAATATGGAGTAGCAAAGTTGACATAATCCTGACCACCACACCTCTACTGCTCTTTTTTGACTGTTGTTAGCTTGACACATATTTTTCCATCCTTTTAACTTTAGTATGTTCATGCCTTTGAGTCTAAAGTGTGTCTCCTGTAGGCAGCATATAGATGGGCCATGGTTTGTATTTAATCTGCTACTCTCCATCTCTTAATGCTGTGCCTTTAATCCATTTACAGTCAGTGTGGTTATAGATAAATATGAGTTTAGAGCTGTCATTTTGGTGTATTTTCTTGTGTATTGTAGACAGTTTTTTATTTCATTTAGATGAGCCTTTTTCCTTTATGTGTTTTCTTTTCATCTTTTTCAATGTTGGTTTTTGTGTTTGGTGAGACTTCATCATTTTCTTGTTTTTTATTTTGATCTGTAGGATTGATAGTTTCCTTTGAGCCAAGTGTCGTCGAGTCGGATGGTTACCTTAATATTTGCCCCTTTTTTCCTAACTTTAAACAGTCTGTGATTTCTTTATATCACCTTGACATCCTCCCCATATGAAGGATCTAGGACTACATTTTCTTCTGAATTTTGTTAAGGGGCTGGATTTTGCCTTATCTCTTTCTTCATCTTTTGAAGAGTTCTAAATATTTGTCTTTTTGTATTCTACTTCTGATAATTCCAATAAGTTGTCTTCCTCTGGGAAATTTGATTCTTTGGTTTGAGAGCTTTCTGAAGAGATCATAGTTTGCTTCTTTAAGTGGTTTGAAATTGACTGTTGTCTCTGAGCCATAAGTAAATTGTATTTATTTCTTTTATGTTTGCCTACTCTATTCTAGGTTCTTGTTTTACTTTGTTTTGAAATGTCCAGATAAGCTGGTTGCATGTTATAGTTTGGTTATTGTTGTCTTAAAGCTCTACTGTCTCATCACCAAGTGGTTAAAGTTGTATTTAGATATGAGAGCCGAAAAGTCCATTTATTTTTCTTATATGGATTCAGTTCAGGTATCCAGCAGTCAGTCACCAAGTGTGTGGTGTAGGCTGTTGCAGAGGTGATTGGTATAGGCACAGGGGTCAGGCTGCAGCCATTGAGAAAGACAGTGGCTAACAGCTGCCCTTGAGTTTCCATGAGGATGGTATTTCCCCTTATGTCTGAATCTAGGTGAAGGAACAGTTTTTGCCTTGATTTTCCTACTCAAGGGAGTTAGATTTTTTTCTGCTCTCCCCTAGTTTGTTACATTGTTCTCCCTTGGAGTCTTGGAAAGTAGCTTATGGCAGGCTTAAGGCGTTCTACTTTCAGCTCAGTGAGTGGCATCAGACTCCAAAGCTGGACACAGTGCAGAGAAGGGATGGGGAAGCACCAGGAGAAGGCAAGAAGTTTATTCCAAAGGAAGGATTCAGATCTCTGGATGCATTACATGTGAAGACTTCGTTTTTGATGAACTGCTGCTGTTTTTCACTGGTTCTGGAGGTTTTAGCGGATTCCCTGGTCAGTGTCTCCTCCTGAGAAGGATGCCGACTAATCTCCAGTGCTCTACTTACCATATTGGCCACTGTCATTTCCCCGTGGGTCAGAACTGTCAAATCCTGTATATTTCTGGCACTTCTCTCTCTTCCCAGTTGCTCAGTCCCATTTCTCAAGTTTCTGTTTGGTGTTCAGGGCTCCTAGAATGTCATATGTATTGCATTCATTTTCTCTTTCGGGTCCTTGTGGTTAGAGGGGTCAAGGAAGTATCTGTCTACTTAGTCATCTTTGTCCCACCTCTGTTTCTCATTTTTACCTATGACATAGTATTAGAAAGACTGAGGTTTGGGTTGGTAGAATGGTCAATGACTGCTTTGTTCTGGGATTGATCAAATCCCATTAGAATCTCCTCTCACCACTTATATGGAGAATCAATTTAGAGCAGTATTTAGGAAAATAGAGAATAACTTTTTTAAAATATTCATGACTTGGCTTAACACCGACATAGTTTTCTTTTGAAAATCCATTAGGTAGAAACTGCCTTTTTTATATACATAAAGCCCAAATGTTAATAAGTTATGTGTTTTTTAGTTTGGCAGGATTACTTTTGGAAATTGCTCTTTCAGTTTTGATTTTAGAGCCAAATTGGTAAACTAAGAACTTAATTGATGTTCTTTAATGGCTTGGTTTAAGAACCTCTATGATATTTTGACAGCTCTCAGTTGGAATGCCTTATTTACAGAAGTATTTTTAAAAGAAGGTAGTGAGCAAATAATATTTTGAATCTATGGATAATGTTTTTGGTGTAAGGATAATTCTGGAGTCATAGAGCTTCATACAAATGTGACAGTGGAACTCAGCCATCAGTGCTCTGAATAATTTTATTTCTTTTCTCTGATTATAACCCTTATTATGTTAAGTTCTTCCAGCACACCATGTTGTAGCATACTGAGCACATCTTTCCTGCTCACTAAAATAATTTAGAGTAGATGTTAGGTGCCTTTGGAAACACTGATGGTGTAATGGTTAAGTGCTATGTCTACTAACCCAAAGGTCAGCAGTTCAAATCCACCAGGCGCTCCTTGGAAACTCTATGGGGCAATTCTACTCTGACCTGAAGGGTCATCATGAGTCAGACCTGAGCTGACAGCAGGGCTTTTTGGTTTTGGTTAGGTTTCTGTGCATTTGTCTTTGAGGACATTCAGGAGAAGGTTAGGAAATTCTCTTTTGTGATTAAGTGAAAGTTTATAATCCAATTCAGTTTTCCATGTCTACCTGTCTGCAACTCTGCTTTCCTCACCCTATGACAGTGCACTCTTCTTTTTCACTCTTTATGTCCAGTATCCACTCAACCGACACTGTCCCTTTCCTTGCCCCTCTAGAAAGAAACCAGTATAAAAGCCTCATATATATATATATATATATATATATATGAAATCATAATGTACACACACCACCTGCATCACTCTGTGGTCCTGAGTCCAGTGCATTCTTTGTCTGAAGGTTTCAGGTCTGGGCTAGCAGCAAGTTTAGGGGTCATGCTCTCAAGAACTCCCCAGGTTGTCAGACCATCAACTCTGGTCTTTTAGTAGAGTTCTAGATCTGCATGCCTCTTTTTCTCTTGCTACGTCAGGGATTCTACATTGTATCCCCAGTCAGGGCTGTCTTTGGTGGTAGCCGGGCACCATCTCATTCTTCTGGTCTCATGTTCATGTAGTCTTCCAGTTGTATGGGTCCTTCTGTCTCCTGGCCTCACTTTTTCCTCGTGTCTTTGATGTTCTTGGTTGTCACCTGTTCTAGGTGGGTTGGGACCAACTGATGATCCTTAGATGGCAGCTTGCTGGCTTTTAAGACCCAAGATGCCAATCATCAATATGGGGTGCAAAAGATTCTCTTAAAAAAAGACCAGTTTTTTCAGATGACCTCAGTGTCCCCTGAAAACATTGTCCCCAGACCCCTGCCTCTGCTACTCTGTCCTTTGAAATGTCAGGTTGGATTTAGAGAACCTTTTAGCTTATGGTGTAGTACAGTTATGCTGACCTGCCTTCTACTGCATGTTGCCATATCCTTCAAGTAACTGAATTCGTATTGACTATCTAATCTACGAATAACCCTCTCACTCCCTCCTCACCCTTGTAGCCATCAAAGAGTGTTTTCTTCTGTGTATAGGTCCTTTCTTAAGTCCTTATAATAGTGGTCTCATAAAATATTTGTCCTTTAGCAGCTGACTGACTTCATTCAGCATAATATCTCCCAGTGGATCCCAGGTTATGACATGTTTCATAAAATCGTCATTGTTCTTTATCATTGCATAGTGTTCCAAACTATATCCCATAGTTTATTTATCCATTCATCTGTTGATGGCCATCTAGGTTGATTCCATCTTTTTGCTATTGCATCAATTCTTGTGACAGCCCTTATTTTTGTACCTGTATCTGTTCATGTGACAGCCCTTATTTCTGTAGGATATATTCCAAGCAATAGGATTGCTGGATCTTATGGTATTTCTATTTCTAGCTTTTTAAGAAAGTGCCAAATTGCTTTCCAAAGAGGTTGTACCATTTTCCATTTCCACCAGCAGTGTAGAAGAGTTCCAATCTTTCCATAGCCTCTTCAACATTTGTCGTTTTGTGTTTTTTTGATTACTGCTAATCTTGCTGGTGTGAGATGGTATCTCATTATAGTTTTGATTTGGATTTCTTGAATGGCTAATGATTGTGAGAATTTCCTCATGTGCCTTTTGGCTGCCTGGATGTCTTCTTTTGTAAAGTGTCTGTCCATATCCTTTACCCATTGTTTAATTGTTTGTCTTTCTCTTGTCAATATTTTGCAGTACCTTGTAGAATATGGAGATCTAGCATTGATCCAATACGTGATTGCCAAGGGTTTAGAAGATTTTGATGGTATTTTTAAATCTTATTGTTTGTCAAATATGACTCCCCTAGCAAAGCTGCACTGACATGGTGTGCATGTTATTGTCAGCCCCTAGGTTCTTGTCAAGCACACTAGCAGACTGAAGTCAGCCAGACACAGAGTCAAGGGAAGAAAAAGGCATTTCTCTACTACTTGCAAACAGACAGACAGGCAGGGTCTCAAAATCAAGGACTACCAGCTCTTGAAGAAGGACAAAATGAAAAGAATTATAGACAAAGGGAAGGAGAAGTCATGCATATTCACAGTAAAGTGGCTGTTCTATGATAATTCTTAGTATGTAGAGGCAGGGAAGATACATGCACAATAATCATGCTTCTTGGTCTGCAGCTCCAGCCAAGCACGACAGGGTTGTTGTTACCTTTGAGTCACTTGCAAAGCAACTTAAAAACAACTACAATGGGATGTTAGTATGTTTGTGTAGCCCTGCCACTTCAGGCAAAGAATCAAAAACTCTTGGGTTGGGGTGAGGGGCTCTTCTTGGAAGAATGGACCTTACAGATAGATATGCTGTGTTATGTTGTAGGGACAATACTTAATTTGACTCTTAACTGGTCATTTCAGTTAGGTATCTTAGGTAGATAAAGGTTTGAATCAGGCGAAGCTTCCTGATGTGCAACAAGTATAAAATTTATTTTTCACAGAGACATGGTAAGGTAGTGCCACTGTGTAATCAGTCAACAATTACTTTAAAAAAATTGCTTTTGTCGTGGTGGAATATCTATAACAAAACATTTGCCCTTTCAACCATTTCAAGTCTACAATTCTGTGATAGGAATTAAATTCACCACATTGTGCCATCATCATGACTATCCATTTCCATTTTTTGCATCGCCCTTAAAGAAAATTCAGTTTAAGGAATACTTCTGTACTTCCCCTAAACATCCTCCCGTGGCAATCACTAGTAAACTTTAGTCTCTGTGCATTTCCTTATTGTAGATATTTCATATAATTAGGATCTTGCAGTATTTGTGGTTTTGCGTCTGACTTGTTTAACTCAGCCAAATGTTTTCAAAGTTCATCCATGTCTTAGCATGTACTGGAACTCTGCTTCTCTTCATGACTGAATATAATCAATCATATGTGAATACCACATTTATTTTTCAATTCATCTCTTGATGGACACTGAGCTGTTCCTACTTTTTGATTATTAAGAATACTAACGAACGAGAATTGCTGTGCAAGTATTTGTTTCTGTTCTCATTTTCAAGTCTTTTGGGTATATACTTAGGAGTGGAATTGTTGGGTTGTTCTATAGGGTTGTTGCAAGTTGAGACCCACTCAGAGTCAAAGAGTTTTTCTTTCTTTCTTTTTTTAATGGTAATTTTGTGTTTAATTATTTGGAAATCACCAAGCTGTTTTCCATAGTAGGGTCACTATGAGTTGGAATTGACTCGGTGACAACGAGGTTTTTTTTTAAAGCCATTTTGCAGTACCACCAGCAATGGATGAGGATTCTGATTCCTTCACATCCTTGTCAATACTTGTTATTTTCCATATTTTCTGATAATTGTATTTCAACTCATAGTAACCCTAAAGGACAGAGTAGAACTGCTTCATAAGGTTTTTCCAAGGAGTGACTGAAGGATTCAAACTGTAGACCTTTTCATTAGTAGCCAAGCTATTAACCAGTACTCCTTAGCCATTCTAGAGAGGGTGAAATGCTGTCTCATTGTGGTTTTGATTTGCATCTCTCTAATGGCTAATGGTAGGAGACCTGGTGGTGCAGTGGTTAAGAGCTCACCTGTTAGCCAAAAGGTCAGTAGTTCTAACTCGCCAGTTACACCGTGGGAGAAAAATGTGGCAGTCTATTTCAGTAACTGATTTACAACCCTGGAAACTCTGTGGGGAAGTTCTACTCTGTCCTATTGGGTCACTGTGAGTTGGAATCAATTTGGTGGCAGTAGATTTTGGTTAAATGACCGATGATATCGATTCATGTATTTGTTGGCCCTGTGTATATTTCCTTTAGTGAGATGTCTAGTCAAGTTTTTTGCCTACTTTTTAAGTGGGTTTTTTTGTTTGTTTGTTTTTTTTGTTGTTGAGTTATAGGAATTCTTTATACATTCTGGATATTAAACTCTTATCACATGTATGATTGCCAAATATTTCCCTTATTCTGTAGGTTGTCTTCACTTTGTTAGTTTTGTTCTTTGATACACAAAAGTGTTTAATTTCAACGAAGTGCAATATATCTATTTTATTTTTTGATGCTCATCCGTTTGGTGTCATATCTAAGTCAGTGTTGAAAACTATTTCCCGAAACATTACTCCTGTGTTTTGTCTTAAATGTTTTAAGGTTTTCATTCCTACACTTAGGTCTTTGAGTTAATTTTTTGCAAGTACTTTGTGACTAAATTCTTCTTCCAGGCTAGGACAGAATGGACAGAAGGATTTGGTAGTCACCTTCTGAAAAAAAAAGTCAGAGGAAACTTCACAAATAGCAATGGAACATTGTCTGATACAGTGCTGAAAGATGAGCCCTTCAGGTTGGAAGGCACTCAAAAGACTACTTGGGAAGATGTGCCTCCTCAAAGTAGTCAACCTTAATTATATGAACAGAATCAAGCTTTAGGTTCCTTCCTTCGCTGATGTGGCATAACTCAAAATGAGAAGAAACAGCTGCAAACATCCATTAATAAAAGGAACATGGAAAGTATGAAATATGAATCTAGGAAAATTGGAAACTGGAAAAAAGGAAGTGCAACACGTAATATCCTAGACATTAGTGAGCTGAAATGGATTGGTTTTGGCCATTTTGAATTGGACAATCAATGTGGTTTACTTTGCTGGGAATGAAAAACTGAAGTGGAATAGTACTGCAAAAAAAAAAAAAGGCATCATCAAAGAGAACATTTCAAGGTCTATCCTGAAGTACAGTACTGTCGGTGATAGGCTAAAATGCCTGCAAGGAAGACCAGCCAATATGACTATTATTCAAATTTATTCAACCACAGTGCCAAAGACGAAGAAATTAAGATTTTTTAATTCACTTCTGCAGTCTAAAACTGATGAGGTGTGCAGTCAAGGGATACTGAAAATTACTGATGATTGGAATGTGAAAGTTGGAAACAAAGAAGGTGGATTATATTTGAAAAACACAGCCTCGGTAATAGAAGTGATGCTGGAGCTCACATGATAAAATTTCATAAGACCAATGATTCCTTCACTGCAAATACCTTTTTTTCAACAACATAAATGGAGAGCACACATGTGGACGTTGTTGGATAGAATACACAAGAATCAAATCGACTACGTCTGTAGAAACAGATGATGAAAACGTTCAATATCCTCCATCAGAACAAGGCCAGGGACTGGCTGCAGAACAAACCATGAATGCTCATATACAAATTCAAGCTGACATTGAAGAAAATTAGAACAAGTCTACAGGAGTCAAAGTATAACTTTGAGTATAGCCAACCTGTAGAGATGCTTTCAAGAACAGATTTGATACATTGAACTGAAGAGCACTTGTGCAACGACATCAAGGATATCATACATGAAGAAAGCAAGAAGAGATCATTTAAAAGACAGGAAGAAGCACAAGACCAAAATGCATGTCAGAAGAGACTCTGAAACTTGCCCTTGAATATAGAACAGCTAAAGCAAAGGAAAGAAATGATACAGTAAAACAGCCTAACAGACATTTGACATTTGCTAAAGTGAGAAAGCCAGAAGGGAAGAACACACTGAACATTTGTCAAGATGAAAGAAATGAAGGAAAAATTTCATCCCTGAGTTGCAATATTGGACTCCATAGGCAAAATATTGAATGATACGAGAAGCATCAGAATAAGGTAGAAGGAATACACAGAGTCACTGTACATTGTACAATGTACAGAACTGGACATTCAGCCATTTCATGAGGTAGCATATTATCAAAAACCAGTGGTGCTGAAGGAAGAAGTCCAAGCTAAAGGCACTGGCAAAAAACAAGGCTCCAAACCATCTGAGACTGCTTTAACAGAAATACCACAAGTGGATGGCTTTAACAAAGAAAAGTTTATTCTCCCACAGTCAGTAGGCTAGAACTCTGAATTCAGGATGTGATCTCCAGGGGAATGCACACCCTGTTGGCTCTGAAAGGTCATGTGTCGCATCAGTCTGTCTTTGGTCTGAAAGCAACTCAGCACAGGAACTTCAGGTCTGAAGGACACACACTTTCTTGGCACTGCTTTCTTGATAGTATGAGGTCCCCAACTCTCTGTTTAAGTTTCCCTGTTCTTTTAGGATAAAAGATGGTGCAAGCCACACTCCAGGGAAACTCCTTTTGCATTGGGGCAGGGAGGTGACCTTAGGAAGGGTTTTACAATCCCACCCTAGTCCTCTTTAACATAATCCAGTCAATTAACCACTGACAGATTAGGAGTTACAGCATAGGAAAATAGAGGGCAACCACACAACAGGGGTAATCATAGCCCAGCCAAACTGCTACACACATTTTTGGGGGGACACAATTCAATCCATGCCAAGATGTTTGAACAGATGCAGCACTGGTAATGCTCACATGTCTATGCCAAGAAATTTGCAAGACAGCTACCTGGCCAACCATCACGAAGAGTTGCATGTTTATACTAAAGACAACAGAATGTGGAAATTAGCAAACGAGATCATTAATACCACACACAAGCAGGATTTACAGAAGATCACTAAAACCTGCTTGCAGCAGTACCTCTTCAGGGAACTGTCAGAAACTCAAGCCCAGTTCAGAAGAGGATGTGGAACCAGGGACATCATTGTTAGTGTCAGATAGATCCTGGCTAAAAACAGAGAATGCTAGAAACATGCTTACCTGTGTCTTATTAATTATGGAAAGGAATTTGATTGTGTGGATCACAAAAGGTTATGGACAACATTGCAAAAAATGGAAATTCCAGAACACTTAATTGTGCTCATGAGGAACAGAACCAGGGACTGCTGTGTGGTTTAAAGTCTGGAAGGGTGTGCATCAGGGTTGTATCCTTTCCCCCATACTTACTCATTCTGTATATTGAGCAAATAACTTGAAAGACTGTAGTATATGAAAGGAAACGGGCATCAGGTTTGAAAGAAGACTCATTACTAGCCTGAGATATGCAGATGACACAATCCTGTTTGCTGAAAGTGAAGAGGACTTGAAGCATTTACTGATGAAGGTAAAAAAAACTACAGTATGTTTAACATGTCAACATAAGGAAATAAAAAATCCTCACAACTGGACTAATATGGAACAACACGATAAATGGAGAAAAGATTGAAGTTGCTAAAGGTTTCATTGCATTTGGATCCACAATCAGTGCTCAGGTCAACAGTAGTCGAAAAATCAAATAACGCATCGCACTGGGCAAATATGCTGCAAAAGAACTCTATAAATTGTTAAAAAGCAAAGATGTCACTTTAAGAACTCATGTGTGCCTAACCCAAGCCACAGTATTTTCAATGCGTGTGAAAGCTGGTGTGGAATAAGGAAGATGAAAGAAGAAATGAGACCTTTGAATTTTGGTGCTGGTGAAGAACATTGAATATACCACGGTTTGCCAGAAGAATGAGCCAATCTGTCTTGGAACGATCGCCAAAAGAAAAGATGGTAAGACTTTGTCTCACGTACTTGGGCATGTTACTAAGAGAGACCAGTCCCTGGAGAAGGACATCATGCTTGGTAAAGTAGATGGTTAGCATAAAAGAAGGAGACCTTCAATGAAGTGGATTGAGACAGTGGCTCCAACAATGGTCTCAAATATAGTAAAACTGTGAAGATAGTGCAGGATCAGGCAGTGTTTTGTTCTGTTGTACACAGGCTCACTGTGAGCTGGAAGCAACCAGATGGCACCTAACAATAACAACCACCTTTGGACAATAATACGTGCTTTGTTTTGTAGTTGATGTTTACTTAGTGTTCTGTCTATGAATTACTGTAAAATCACCCAAGCAGCCCAATCTTTGTCAGATAAAAAACTGCTACTTTTCAAAGGTAACATCAAAGCCAGGGCTTTCAGAGTGAACCAATTAGCAGGGAAATGAGTGCTGTCTGTGGGGCTTCAGAAGACGACCTCTGTCTTTTTGGCAATGATAGACCAAAGAGAAGTGTATCCTTGGAACCCCAATTTAAAAATATTCATGTATTATTCTAATTATAAACCACAAAAGTTTTGCTCCATCATTTATATACATGGAAGATCTTGAATACTGGCTGTCAGCACTTTCTTTCACAATCAAAGCATTACAGATAAAACAAGTTCTTATCTGACTTCAACTCACTGATAATCCATCAGTCCTACGTTTTGAAGGTTGTTGGAGGTCTCCAATGACTTGACTGTGATTGATCTAGAAGCCTTGCTGAGTGTATTGTGGGTCTGGCAGCCATAATCATGGAAAGTGGTCGCTGGTACCTCCCTCCTACAACTTCAGATAACTTCTGTCATCAGTTTCTCCTTCTATAGGACTGAAATCCCTTTCTCCTAGGCAATAAACACTTTGGAAAACTAAGTAATCAGTGGATCCAGTTAAGAGAGCATTTTGATGAAATCTATAAAATAGTTTCATGATATAAGAACATAGTCTAGCTCAGAATTTTTTTCCTATTTTTATTGAGCTTTTGGTGAAAGTTTACAGCTCAAGTTAACTTCTCATACAAAAATTTATACATATATTGTTGTATAGCACTAGTTGCATTCTCTATAATGTGACAGTACAGCCTTCCTTCCCAAATAGGTTTCTTGTGTCCATTCAACCAGCTTCTGTCCTTTTGTACCTTCTCATCCCGACTGCAGAAATGAGCTGCCCATTTAGTTTCAATTATCTCTTCAAACTGAGAAGCACACCCTTTATAAGGATTATTTATGTTTTATAGTCCAGTCTAATCTGTGAAGATTTAGCTTCAGGAATGGTTTTAGTTCCGGGTTAACCTAGAGTCTGGAGGCCATATCTTCAAGAGTTCCTCTATTATTGGTCAGATCATTATGTCTGATCTTTTTACTTGACTTTGAGTTCTGTCTGCACCAAACATATCTCCTGCTCCACCAGGGACTCTCTGTTGTGTTCCCTGTCAGGATGGTCGTTGGTTGTAGCTGGGCTTCATCCAGTTCTTCTGAGGTTAGGCTGATATAGTCTCCAGTTTATGTGGCCCTGTCTTTCTTTTTAGTTCGTATTTTCCTTATGTCTTTGATGCTCTTCGTTCTCCTTTGCTTCAGGTGCGTTGACACCAGTCGATGCTTCTTACATGGCTACTTGTTAGCTTTTAAGACCCCAGATGCCATGCACAAAAGTGGCATGCAGAACATTTTCTTAATAAACATTTTTATGCCAATTGACCTAGATGCCTCCTGAAACTATGGTCCCCAGACCCCTGCCCCTGCTACTATGTCCCTCTAAGTTTTTGGCTGTATTCAGGAAGTGTCACAGGTTTTGGTTTAGTTTAATTATGCTGACTTCTACTGTGGGTTGTCCCATCTTCACCTAATTCTTATCTACTACGTACTTATTGAATACTCCTATCCCTCTCTTCCTACCCTCCTATCAATCAAACACAGCTTTCTTCTGTGTTTAAATCTTTTCTTGAGTTCTTAAACTGTGATAGTCTCATATATTTACTTGTCCAGTTGCAACTAATTTCACTCAGCATAATGCCTTCCAGATTCATCCATGTTGTGAGATTTTTTTGTAAATTAATCATTGTTTTATAAAATTGTGTGGTATTCTATTGTGTGTATGTATAATACTTTGTGCATTTGTTCATCTGTTGGAAACCCTGGTGGCATAGTGGTGTAAGTGCTAGGTCTGCTAAACAAAAGGTTGGCAGTTCAAATCCACCAGGCACTCCTTGGAAATTCTATAGGGCAGTTCTACTCTGACCTATATGGTCACTATGAGTTGGACCTGAATCAATGGCAATGGGTTTATTCATCTGTTGATGGGCACCTAGGTTGTTTCCATCTTTTTATTGTAAATAGCGCTGCAATGAACAAGGATGTGCATATATCTATCTGTGTAATAGCTCTTATTTCTCTAGGATATATTCCAAGGAGTGGAGTTGCTGGACTGTGTGCTACTTCTATTTCTAGCTTTTTTAAAGTGCAAAATTAATTTTCAAAGTAGTTGTGCCATTTTACATTCCCACCAGCAGTGTAAAAGTGTTTCAGTTTCTCCACATCCCCTCCAACATTTACTATTTTGTGTATTTTAGGTAAGTGCTAGCCTTGTTGGTGTGAGATGGAATCCTATTATACTTATGACTTGTATTTCTCTAATGACTACTGATTGTAAGCATTTCCTTATGTATCTGTTCACTGCCTGAATGTTTTTGATGAATTGCCCATTCACATCCTATGCTCATTTTTAAAAATTCACTTATTTGACTTTTGGTGTTGAGGTTTTGCATTATCTTACAGATTTTAGAGATTAGAACATGATTGGCTATATGGTAGCCAACATTTTCTTTGCAGTCTGTACATTGTCTTTTTACACTTTTGGTAAAGTCTTCTGATGAGCACAAGTGATTGAGTTTTAGGAATCCCAGTTATATAGATTCTCTTCTGGTGTTTAAACATGTTAATTATGGTCTATATACTGTTAATGTCATTTATTAGAGCTCCTTATATTTTCTGTCATAACTTTTATCATTCTGGATTTTTATTTAGGTCTTTCATTCTTTGTGACTCAGTTTTTATGTATGGTGTTACATATAGGTATATGTTTCATTTACTTACAGATGCAAATATGTGAGTACCATGTGCTAAAGTAAAAACCAAAACCAAACCTATTGCCATCAAGTCGAGTCCAACTCAAGAGACTATCATTTCCCCATTTAATGGACTTTGGGCCTTTGTAAATTATCAGCTTCTTATGGATGAATTTATATCTCAATTCTCAATTCTGTTCGATTGATCCATGTATCTGTTCTTGTTTTGACTACTGTGGTGTATAGTAGGATCTGAAGTCAGGTAATGTAGGGCCTCCCATTTTGTTCTTCTTCAGTAATGCTTCACTCATCTGGGGCCTCTTGCCCTCTCACATGAAGTTGGTGATTTGTTTCTCCATATTATTAAATTATGTCATTGGAATTTGGATTAAGATTGCCTTGCATCTGTATATGGCTTTAGGTAGAATAGATGTTCACAACATTTGAGTCTTTCTACATATTAGCAAGGTGTGTTTCTCCACTATATAGGTGTCTTTTGGTTTCTTGCAATAGTGTCTTGTTTTTGTTTTGTAAAGTTTTCTTTATGACTCTGGTTACATTTATTTCTAAGTATTTTATACTGTTTTTACCAATATGTAAATTTTATACTCTTTTTACCAGTATGTAAATGGTATTCATTTGGTAACCTCTTCTTCAAAATTGTCTTTGTTGATGTAGAGGAATCCAACTGATTTTTGTATCTTTACCTTGTATCCTGATATTTTGCTGAAATCTTCTGTTAAGTTTCAGTAGTTTTCTTGTAGATTCTTTGAGGTTTTCTGTGTATAACTCATTTCATCTACAAATATATACTTTTACTTCTTCCTTTACCAACCTGGATGCCCTTTACTTCTTTTTCTAGCCTAATTGCTCTGGCTTCAATTTCCAGCACAATAATGAATAAAAGTGGTGTTAAGGACATCCTTGTCTGGTTCCCATTCTCAAGGGGAATGCTTTCAGACTCTCCATTTGGGATGCTGTTGGCTTTTTATCTACGTTTTTTATCTATGTTTTATTATGTTGAGGAATTTCCTTCTATATGTTTTATTATGTTGAGGAATTTCTATATGTTTGATTATGTTGAGGAATTTCTCTTCCTATTTTACTGAGAGTTTTTGTCATGATTTTGTCAAATGCCTTTTCTGCATCAACTCATAAGATCACATAGTTCTTTTTTTTTCATTTATGTGATGGATTACGTTGACTGTTTTTCTAATGTTGAACCATCCCTGCATACTTGGTATGAATTCCACTTGGTCATGGTGAATTGTTGTGTTTTATTGGCTAGAATTTTGTCGAGAATTTTCACATCTAAGCTTGTGAGGATGTTTTTTTTCTTTCTTTTGTTTTGGAGTCTTCACCTGGTTTTGGTATCAGGGTTATACTGACTTCATAGAATGCATTCTGGAGTATTCTGTCCTCCTGTATATTCTGAAATACCAGAAATACTGTTAGTGATAGTGGTGTTAACTCTTCTCTGGAAGTTTGGTAGAATTCTCCAGTGAAGCTGTCAGGTCCAGGGCTTTTTTTTTTTTTTTTTTTGGTCATTGGGAGTTTTTTAATTTCTTCCTCAATCTCCTATTTTGTTATAGGTTTATTTAGTTTTTCTAACTCTGTGTTAGTTTAGGTGAGTAATGAGGTAATGTATTTCTGGAAATTTGTCGATTTCCTCTAGGTTTTCAAATTTGTTGGAGTACAGTTTTTCATAGTATTCTGTTACAATTCTCTTATTTTCAGGTGGGTCCACTGTGATCTTGCCCAACTTGTTTCTTATTTGGTTTCTTTGCTTCGTCTCCACTGTCTGTCAGTTTGCGGATCATTTCAGAGAATCAGATTTCATTCTTGTTTTGGCTAACTCTTTCAGTTGTTTTTCTATTTCTCTATTTCATTTATTTCCACTCTAATTTTAACATTTCTTTTCTTCTGGTGCCTGTGGGCTTCTTTTGTTGCTCTCTATTTGATCAAGTTGTAGCATTAATGCTTTGATTTTGGCCTTTCTTCTTCTTCTTGGATGTGTACATTCATTGTTATAAATTGACCTCTTACTGTTACTTTTGCTGTGTCCTAAAGGTTCTAGTGTGATGTATTTTCGTTGTAATTTGATTCTGTGAATTTTTTTATTCTGTTCTTAATTTTTTTGATAATCCTAGTGATTTTTGAGCAAGATGTTGGTCAGTTTCTATATATTTGACTTTTGTTCTTGTTTTTTCTGTTACTGATTTGTACTTTTATGGGTTTATGGACAGAAAAGATGCTTTGTAAGATTTTGATGTTTTGGATTCTGTCAAGGCTTGCTTTAAAGGCTAACATGTGGTCTATTTGGGAGAATGTGCCATGTGCACTTGAAAAGAAAGTATACTTAGCTGCTGTTGAGGGGAATATTCTGAATATATCTATAAGGTCAAGTTGGTTGATCATGGCACTTAGTGATTGAGTGAAAATATACAATCCCATATAAATTTGCATACCCGCCAATGAGTGGCTCCTACTGCTCTCCCTACCTGGTGATAGCACATTCCTCCTCTCCCGTTCTGTACATGTCATATCCTCCTAACAATCTCCTGTCCTCTCCTTTCCACCCTCTCCCCCGCATCCACTAAGGGGTCGGCAGAATGACATCCTATAGATGCACAGAACCATAAAGTGCACTCATGATATGGTTGCTCTGTGTCACCGAGTCCAGTTCATGACTGTCTGAAGAGTTGACCTCCATTATGATTTATGGACAGGGGCAGCATCAGGGCCAGGGGTGATGATCCTGGGAGAACCCTGAGCCCCATAGACCATCAATTGTGGTCTTTTCTTGGAGATCCCAGGGTGCACCCCTTTGTATTTTTGTGTTGCCACTGAGACTTAACTTTGTGAGTTTCATCACGGTTATCACTGGTGGTGGCCGGGCACCATCTGGTTCTTCTGGTCACATGCGGACTTAGTCACCCACTCACGTGGGTCTCTCTGTGTTATGGGTTTTCTTTGCCCCATGTAGTTTTGGTTGTTGTAGATCATTTGTTCCTGCTGAGTTGGGACTTGACAGCTTTTAACACCCCAGATGCCACTCACCAATCTGGGCTGCAGAAGACTGTCTTTAGCAAAAAGCTAGTTATGTCAACTGGCCTCGATGTCCCCTGACAGCATGGTCCCCAGACCCTTATTCCAGCTACTGTGTCCTTGCGATATTGGGCTAAGGTGGGAGGAGTAATCATGTTATGTTGAAGTCCAGTTAAAATTGATCTTCTTTCTAATCTGTGCTGTCACAGACTTCACCTAACCAACTTTCTATCAACTATCTAATCAATATCGCACCCTTTCCTTCCCTCCTCACCCTTACAGCTGTCGAAGAGTCTTTTCTTCTATTTTTAAGTTCTTATAGTAGGAGTCTCATACAATATTTGTCCTTTTGTCACTGACTACTTTCACTCAACATAATGTCCTCCAATTGAAACCAGGTTATGAGATGCTTCTTAGAATCATCATTATTCTTTTAGATCTTCCATGTCTTTACTGAGCTTCTTTTTGCATGTTCTGTCCTTCCCTGAAGCAGTGTGTTGAAATTTCCTACTATTATTGTGGAGGTATTTCTGTTTTCAGTGCTGTTAGAGTTTTGTGTTTTTGAAAATATTTTACTTTGGAACCCTGTCACTGGGTGTGTAAATATCTAGTATGGTTACATCCTTCTGGTGTATTGATCCTTCAGCCATTATATGGTGTCCTTCCTTACCCTTTGTGATGGTTTTTTTTTTAAAGTATATTTTGTCTAAGATCAGTATTGCCACTCCTGTGCATTTTTGACTGTTGTTTGTTTGACACATTTTTTCCCACCCTTTGAGGTTAGTTTGTGTATTTGAGCATCAGGGCTGTCTCTTGTAGTTAACACATAGTGTTTTTTTTAACACATTCTGTCACTCTTTATTTGTGCATTTAGTCCATTTGCATGCAGTGTCATTATTAATATATAGGACTTTAGTGCTATCTTAGTCATCCAGTGCTACTATAACAAAGATATCAAAAGTGAATGGCTTTAACAGAGAGAAACTTATTTTTTATTGTCTAGTAGAAGTCCAAATTGAGGGTGCCAGCCTCGGCAAAAATTTTCTCTCTCTATCACCTTTGGAGGATGCCTTCTCTTGTCAGTCTTCCTCTACTCAGGAACTCTGTGTCAAAGGATGTGCTTTGGTCTCAGTGCTTTTTTCTCAGAGCTACGAGGTCCCCAACTCTGCTTACTTTCCTTTCCTTTTATGTCTTGGAGTGTCTGGTAGATTTGAACTGCTGATCTTTTGCTTAGCAGCCATAGCACTTAACCACTATGCCACCAAGGTTTCTAGATAAAAGGTAGTGTAGGCCAAACCCTGGAGAAACTTCCTTTACATTGGATCAGGGATGTGAACTTAGTAAGGTTATTACAATCCTACCTAATCCTCTTTGAAATAATGCAATTTTGCCTCATAAACCACAGGCAGAGATTAAGATTTACAGTATTTATGAAAATTACAATCACAAAACAGAGGCCAACCAGATAATACTGGAAATCACGGTCCAGACAAATTACTACACACATTTTTGAGGGAACATAATCCAATCATGACAAGTGCTGTCTTTGATGTATTTTGTATGTGTTGTTGATATTTTCTTTGTCCCACTTGATTTTCTGTGCTGAGTCATTTTTCTTTATGTACTTTCTTTTTGTCTATGTCATTGCTACTGATTTTGTATTTACTGCATCTTTATGTTTTTCATTTTGATATGTAGGATTGTTAGCTTCCTTTGTGGTTACTTTCAAATATACCTCTATTTTTCTGAGCTTAAGCCAGTCTTTTATTTCTTGATATCATTTCTACATTCTCTCCATATAAAAGTTGTGTGACTACAATATTTAGTTCCTCTTTTTTGTTTTAATGTTGTAATCTCTAACACATTGATGTCTCTTTCCCTACTTTCAGTGTCTCAGCTTTTACTTATTTTTCTGACTTCCCTTTCTGGGTAGATATTTGGTTGTTTTGACCTAAGTTCTAGTCTTGTGTTGATATTTGATATTATTAATTCTCTAACCAGAGGGCTCCTTTCAGTGTTTCTTGTAATTTTAGTGTTTTTTTTCCTTCCCCTAAACAAATTTCCTTAACTGAAAACATCCTAATTTCACTATCGTATTTTAGAGACAGTTTTGCTGGACATATAATTGGTGGCTGGCTTTTCTTTTTTTTTTCAAGACTTTACATATGTCATCCTGTTGTTTTCTTGCTTGCACGGTTTCTGCTGAGTAGTCAGAGCTTAGTCTTATTGACTTTTCTTTGTATATGAGTTTTCATTTGTCTGTTGCTGAGTATGGAACAGAGTAGGGAGGTTGCAGGTGAATGGGAAAGGTATTTCCCAGAGGGGGAAGGGGTTTTTTTTGATGGTAGGTTACATACTTGTACTTACCTTTTGCAGACCCAACTGTACTTTCTCATGGTTCTAGAGGCTTGTGCA
Organism: Heterohyrax brucei; assembly: GCA_028571685.1. Lineage (NCBI taxonomy): Eukaryota > Metazoa > Chordata > Mammalia > Hyracoidea > Procaviidae > Heterohyrax > Heterohyrax brucei. Next base: position 46,126,965 of record CM053160.1, on the reverse strand, counting down.
GACTTTCTACAGCTAGATTTCTCATGGAGTAGAAAATGTGTCTCAAACACTATTGCTTGCATCAGGTTGTGCACACCAGCCAATCCAGCCTACACAATGCTGGTTGAAGTGTCTCTCACTTTCCTTGCTGCTCAGTTCTACTGTTCAACTTTGCTGTTGATGTTCAGGACTCCTAGATTCTCCTGTATAATCAGTTCACTTTTTTTTTTCTTGTTCTTTGATATAAGAAGAAGTATCTGACTACTCCACCATCTTGGCCTGAATTCTTGTTCAATATCATTTGCACACTGTACCAAAGCTAACCAAACTCATTGCCAAAGAGTCAATTCTGATTCAAGGCTATTCTGTGGGACAGAGAAGTGCCCCATAGGCTTTCCAAGGAGTGGCTGTCAGATTTGAATTACCGACTGTTTTAGTCAGCTAGTGCCGCTCCAACAGAAATACCACAGAGTGGATGGCTTTAACAAAGAAAGATTTATTCTTACACAGTCTGGTAGGTTGCAAGTCCATATTCAGGGTGCCTGCTCCAGGGAAAGACTTTCCCCTTTTCGGCTCTGGAGGAAAGTCCGGTATTGCATCAGTCTTTGTCCAGGGAGCGTCCTCACGCAAGAACCTCTGGTCTGAAGGACGCGCTCTGTTCCTGGTGCTGCTTGCTTGATGGTAGTGAGGTTCTCAAATTGTCCTTTGTTTCTTTTTCCTTTTATTCCTTGCAAGCTAAAAGCATTAAGAGTGGGGCAAGCCATACTCCAGGGAAACTACCCCCACAGCTGGAATTCACAGCCCCACCCTAATCCTTTAACATACAGGTTAGCAAAACCACACAATGGAGGACAGTCCCAAGATACTGGGAACCATATCCCAGCCACGTGGCTGCACACATTTTTGGGGGGACACAATTCCAACCATGACACCGACCTTTTGGTTAACTGCTGAGCTCTTAACCACTGTAGGCATTTTATATTTTTCTAACATTAACAATTCAAACCATGGTTACCTTGTGAAAGAATAAAGTGCCTCTTATCATTTTCTCTACACAGCTAATATTTTATATCATTTCTACAGTTGAACTTACTTAACAGAATCAAATGCTTTAATAGAATCACTACATATAGTTCATATTGCCATTTTTATCATCTCTCTTGCAGTGCAATGAAGCATAGTTGTTAAGATTTCAGGTTCTCAAATGCTGCTTGAATCAAAATCCTTGTGCCACTACTTACCAAGTATGTGATTTGGGCCAGTTGTTTAGTCTGTCTTAGCTTTAGTTTCCTCATTTATAAAATGAGGACAATAATGTTATTTATTGTATAGATCTGTTACAAGGAATAAATGAAATAACAAGAAAATATTTAGAGGAGTATCTGGCACATAGTAGATACACAACTCTTTGTAGAGAAGACCACCATAACTTTAGTCAGGCCATGTTTGGATGTAAAAGACATCAACCTATTCAAGTTAGCTTAAATAAGAGAGCTTTTTAGAATAAGGCTACAAATGCAATTTCTTGGACACCCACTGACAACTAGGTATATGGGTGCAAGATATGGAAAACCAAAAACATCTGAAACTTCTCCCTGTTTCTCAAGGGTCTGTTTGCTTTTCTCTGTGTGTTGACTCTGTAATTATCTATTTTCTACAGGAGTTTTCTTGGTTTAGCACTGTACATATGTCCAGAACTTCCTTCCATTCCCCAATCTGTATAATTCATTACCTCAAGTACTCACCATCACTTGACTCAGTTTCACAGTTGTATATTCCAAGTTTCCAACCAGCTGGAGCCAGAGGGACTGTCATGTGCTAAGTATGCTGGCTCCTTCCAATGGCGGTTGATGGCCTAGGCTGTTTGAGAACGTTGGGTAGTAGGGTGGTGAGGGTGGTGGTGGCAATAAGGGAAAACCCTAGTGGCATACTGGTTAAGTGTTATAGCTGCCAAAACGCTGGTAGTGCAAATCCACCAGGTGCTCCACAGACACTCTATAGTGGCTGTTCTACTCTTTTCTAAGAGAGTTGCTATGAGTCAGAATTGACTCAATGGCAACAGGTTTTTTCTAGTGGGTTTAGTATAATCATGGTGGAGATACTCAAGGATGACAATGGCTCTTTGATTTGATCACCAATTACTTTTTTAGAAAACTTTTTAGTAAATTAAAAATCTAGCAAACAGCACATATATTCCTTAAAGGTAGGTTTTATATAAATGAAATCATCTGTATACTTTTGGGGTCTAACTTCTTTTGCCTCACATTGTGAGATTATTCTGTATTGTCGTATACAGTTTCAGAGCATTCAATCTCATTGCTGTAAAGTATTCCATTTGTTAATATATACCACTTGTGTTTATCTAGTCAGTAACTGATAGGCATTTCTGTAATTTTCAGCTTTCAGTTTGTTCTTAGTTGTGCTGCTGTAAACTTTTGGTGAACATGTACACACTACTGACAGTTACTTTTACCACCAGAGGATTCTATAAGATGTGGTAAATTATCTTCCACCACATGTAACTGGATTGATGGTGTCTTCTGAGTGAATATTGTTGTGCTTTTTATCTGGTGACTTTCATGATGTGAGTGCAGGCCACGTCTTAAATATTTTCCATATATAAGAAAACCTTGCACATATTTTGATAGGTCCTATTTGTTGATTGACTAAATGGATAAACAAATGAATGGTGTGTGTTTCCCCCTTTTCTAGGAATAGGCTCTATATAAGAGAGGTGCCCCAATAGCCATATTTAGACCACATGTTGACTTGATATGGAGCCAAAAAATGATTGTTCAAGGGGTAGACACTTGACCCAAGCCAGGCTGGTCATGTTTCTCTTCTGAGAATTAAAATATAGAACTGAAAGATGGAGATTAGTGCTGTTTATTCAGGGTCCTTCTGGTTGTACTCTGGAGAAGAGGCCCGCAGGCACCTGCTTTCAGGGACCAAAGGTACACTGGTTCCCACTCTTCCTAAGGCTTAGTGGGTCATACACGACAGGTAAATAACAATGTGAAAATTACGTTCCAAATGGAAAGTAGAGACAGTAAGTGTTGTAAAGCATCAGAATAGGGAGACAGCAGTAAAGACTGGCTTCACTATGTATCTTGTGGCTTGGATTTCTTTCTGTGAGGAGAGCTACTGTAAATACAATTATGTTTTCTGAACCAAAAATTGAGCTTAAGGCAACAATCCAAGAGAGGAGTAATAAGGATTTGAACCAGGCAAGCAGGTATGCAATTGCAGAGAAGAAGAGATAGTAGACCTCCTATTAAGACTTTATGTCTTGGGAATTAATTCAACTTGGGGGTGAAGAGAGAGGAAAGAAGAGAAAGATGATGCTAATAGGGTTGCTGTGAGTTGGAATCAACTTGACAGCAATAGTTTTTTTGTTAGCAAAAATAAATAAAGACATTAGAGGATATCTGAGTGAAGACGGATCAAGATGAGTTCATTGTGGGATACACTGTTTACAATCCTGGTCAGACAATCAGATTAGATTGTCAAGACTGCTGGTTTTAGAGTTAGGAACACTTGAGAGTTCTATCTGTATATTGTACCTCACCCTGCAATCTTTGGGCACCTTTATTTATTTAGCTTCTTTAAGTCTTGACCTCCTCATCTATAAACTGATACTGCCTTGTAAGGATTAAAATAAGACAATATGTATAAATGATATCTTAGGTATCTAGTGCTGCTATAATAAAAGTACCACAAGTATGTGGCTTTAACAAACAGAAATTTATTTTATCACAGGTTAGGAGGCCAGAAGTCCAAATTCAGAGTGCCAGAACTAGCATTAAGACTTTCTCTGTATCTGCTCTGGAGGAAGGTCCTTGTCTCTTTGGAGCTTCTGCTCTTAGGTGATCTTTATGTGGCTTGGCATCTCTTTTCCTCCATCACTGCTTCTGGAATGCTTGTTTAATCTCTTTCATATCTCAGAAGAGATTGACTCAAGACACACCTTACACTCATCCTGTCTCACTAACATAATAAAAACAACCCATTCCTAAATAGGATTACAACCACAGGTATAGAGGTTAGGAATTACAACATGTATTTTTGCAGGCTACATTTCAATCCATAACAAAAAGCTTAGTTTATTATTTGGCAATTGAGTATCCATAAAAGATGTATTAATAGGATGATGATGATGATGTCTAGAGTGGAAATGGAAAACCGGGACTGGAGAGCTGCAGCAAGCGACCTGCTTGCAGGTGGAGATGATGCAAGGCAACTGTTTGAAATCTGCAAGGGAGAGAGTTCAAAGAGGAAAAAGAAAGCGGCCAATGGTATGTCTTTGGTGAGGAACACCTTTTAGGAGTCAAGAGAAGGAACGGAAGTCCAGGGAGGAGACTGAGATAGAACTGTGGAAGACAAGGAAGGAGAAGGACAGAAGGAAGCAGGAGGGATGTCCAGGGCAGCCTGAGGCTCCTGTAAAGACTACTGTAAGCCAAATTTTGGCTGAATATCCTTTTTCCTCCTTAAAGTTTGGCTATCATTAAAATCAAATACATTAACCTTGGGGGCTGCAATGTGTTGTCTTATTCAGGTGTATAAGAAGACATTTAGGCTGACTCCTTCAGTTAGCAGGTATCTATCTGCAGGTCAGTGTGAAGGCGAACCAACACCTGGTAATTCTTACCATGGCTTCTGTTGGTTTACTGAACTGCTTATGATTTTTAAAATTTGTGTGTCTTTCTCTAATTTTCCTTAACAAAGTGAGTAAAAGTTAAAAATAGGTTGTTTTGTACATCTGTGAAGGTGACAGGACTTTGAAAGTTAGTGTTTGTTTACAGTAATAAAGAGAAAGGAGAGGAAGAAAGGAAAATAGGAGACAGGAGAGGAAGAAGTCAGGGAAGAGGCAAGGAACAACAAGGGCTGATTTGGATATGGTGGGGTGAAAAGTATGCTCCATCTGGAAAACAGGCGGCTAGGTTTTTTTAGTTTTGTTTTGCAAAATGAATCCTCATCTTAAACTGTACCCTGTGGGAAATTAATGCATTTTTAGTGTTTTCTCAGCCTCCTGGACAGAGCACTGTGCCTGGACTCTACCAAGACTGGTGTGTGCATGGGAGGGCCCAGCTGTGGAGCCTGTCTTTGGGAGGTGAAGTCTTGCTGAAACAGAGCACCCCAACACAGGGATGTGAGCAGCCCTGGCCGTGGCCCTCCCCAGCTACAGGCCATGGTGTTTGGGTTTCTTGGTTGGGAAACCTTGGAGTGAAGTCCTGCTCTTCGGGAATTAAAAAAGTTTTTTATACGTTGAAGTGAATTTGATTTTGTATTACCACTGTTGTTACCGATGTTTAACTAACGGTTTTACCTTGTTTCTGAGTTAACACTAGTGAATAGGTGTCATTTAGGATTGCTAGTGTACCTCCACCTCCTCACTTGTTTGAGTTATTCAGAAATGTTTGCTCCTTTTACAAATGTGGACTTTTTTATTTTTTAGTTGTAGAATGCAATCTTCCATTTGGAAGGCTTGCTCTTAATTAAAAACTGTAAATTTCCTTTTAGTTTTGAACATTCCACACAAGCGGATTAACCTGTTAATAAACCTGTTGTTAAAGCCTCTCAGTTTTTTCATAAGCATCAATGCCGTCAGCTCTTCGTTGTTCTAAAACCTCCGACCATTTGCTGAGATTTGTCACTTTATTTAGAAAGACCTCTTCTTTGAGCATGGTTTTATTTTTAGAATCGAAGGGGCTGACCTGAATTTCACTGGGACTACTTCAAACTACCAGTGACGCCGGTGAAGCTGCCGAGGCTCTGGAGTTTTAACCAGTTCCAGATCTCCCGGGGCATTTTTCCTTGCACCACGCAGATAAGTTTTTTTGAGAAGGGTAAGAGGGTAATTATAGAGGGTGGGTTTGCCCACTAGTCCTTTCGCCCCGCCAGACCCACTTTCCTGGCCGCAATAGTGCCTCACTCTCCCACCCTGAGCCGTGCTTTTCCCACAACTCCGCGGCGCTGCTGCTCGCCCCCGCTCTACAGACCTCGGCAGCTCTCCCGACGCTTTCCGGAAAGTCTCGAAAGCCTCCACCGCTTTACTCCTGCCTCCGCCTCTGCGCGTGAACGCTTGAGTTCGACCATTTCCGGCCCGGCGCACTTCGGCAAGTTCCGCCGTAGCTCGTCGGAAATGGGGGCCCGCCGGCAGGGGGAGTGAAGGGCTTGGTGCGGCCTGGAAGGCTGGCGGCAGGCGGCGAGAGTGGGTTTTGGGAACCCGAGTTTCGTGCGGGCAGCAATGGCGCGTTCCTGCACTGGAAGCCGGTAGGACTCTCTGCGGCGGCAGGAGCACGGAGGAGCCGGGGGTTAGGGGGTGGTTGCCTGGGTCCCGGCAGCGGCCCAGAAGGGGCTCGCAGTATGGATCCGGGGGCTGACTCCGAGGGCTGGTCACCGGTCTGGTGGTAGTAAGGCGGGTCGAACGGGGAGCCGTGGGAACCGGGTGGAAGCTGCCGCCCAGGGCAGCAGGAAGCGTGCCGGCTCGACGTAGGCCTTCCCAAACGTTTTGTGGGCCTGGGCAACGGACCACGAGGGCGTTAGGCTTAGCGTTGAGGGGTAACGGGACGCTCTGTAGCTATAAACACGGCCTTCCCACCCCCCCCACGCCCCCTGTAGCCTCAGTTTGGGTTGTTTCAAACCCATCTCCACCCTCGTTCCTCCTTCCGCTGTCTGGCCTCTTCACCTTGAAACCCTCCACCCTTCCTTTATCCCCGGTGTTGGTCCAGCTGCTTGTGTGGAGCATCTTCTGTGCCTGAAGGAGCAGCACTGGACTGGTCCCCCGCCCCCCATTTTCCCAGTGCCCAGACTCCCACATCTGCTTTGCACTGCATTCAGACTGTCGCTTACTGCTGCTCTTCCACAAGTTATTTTATTGGGCAAATGAGGTCCAGCCTTGAAGCGCACCCTCTGTTGTGATGAACTTAGTGAGTAACCCCTTTATGTCAAGGGGTGCAGGTGCTGCTGCTCCCTGGATCTGGGGTTCTGGAGTCCAGCTTCTCTGGCGATAGGCCTAGCTCTGGGAGGTGTGAAGTGCACATCTGCTTTATTGACCTCTTGTCTGAGTTACCGGCCCGTACTGCAGGATGTAATACAAATCTGTAGCCGTTTGGAGATCAGGCTGTAGTGCTGCAGGTTAGGATTTTATTTCTTCCTGACATTAAGCCATAGTTCACTTCCTTTTCAGGTATCTATGGCTCTCAAAAGACTGGAATTTGGTAAACAGCCTCTCCCCTTCGACACTTTTCTCTTCCTTTCCTTTAAAAAAAAAATTCTAGTGGCTTTATGAAGCCCTGTCGGTTTGACTTTTGGAAGAGGCAACACGAAACAGCACATTGTGTTTTTTCCTTTCATTTGTGATTGTCTTAAAAGGCAACTTGAGCAATTGTTTTGCCCACTTTTTCCTATTCTTCCAGTTTAATTTGCTTTGCTTTTGAAGGCTGAGCTCCAAGTTTTGGCTTTTTTTTTTTTAAATAGTTCGCAAAATTATCTGCAGTTTTCACGTATTCTGTTTTTGTTAAGCCTGAGTAGTGGACTTCTGGGAGAGAGTTGAGTGCTCAGAGGATGGTTTCAAACCATGGGAAGAATATCGAGGGACTAGATACGGAGGTACCCTTTCCTGGGGCACACTCGGCTGTGTCACTGAAGGGTAGTTAGCACAGGGGTGAGGCAGTAGCAGTAGTGTGTGGAATCCCTACCTGAGATGAAATTGGTAAGTAGTCTTCAGGAAAAGAGTTGAAAGTATTACTTGAAGTAGTGGCAGGTAATAGGAGAAAAATGAAGATCTCATTAAGTCAGTCAGTCAAGGTCTGAGAGCCTTTGCAAACAGTTCCCTCAGAGTGAGACAAGAGATAGAAACAGGAACTTTTCATAGAATTCTAAAACTGCCAACCAATTTTTGCTAAATATTGTGTAGCTGAGAAAACTTCTGTTAACGTATTTCCATTTTTCTTAATTTTTGGTGACCGTTTCTCTTTAAAACTTATAATGAATACCAAAGAACAAAACAAAAACCAAAACCAGATCCGCTGCTGCAATCAAGTTGATTCTGACTCAGAGACCCTATGGAACAAGAGTAGAACTGTTCCATAGAGTCTCCAAGGAGCACCTGGTGGATTTGAACTGCCGACCTTTTGGTTAGCAGCATTAGCACTTAACCACTACACCACCAGGGTTTCCAGTTTATAACGATAGGACAGCTACACAAAGAGGGAAAAGTGATTTTTCATGTGTTTGTAGGTTCAGTGAAAATAAGGAAACTCAGGGACGTGGAGTTTGAGAACTCAGGAGGGACAGACAGGCTTACCTATAAACAAAGATCTTTGCCTCATCCAGTTTCACCTCCTTTCATACTTGCAGTTTTTCAGATCTCTTTGATGACTTTACGAGGTGGATAAGAAGCAAGATATAAAAAAATGTACTAGTAATCTTGAAAATAGAAGAGAACAAGGAGTCTTCCTTTAGTAACATTATTTACTGTTAGTACACTTTGTCATGGTGTACATTGTAGGATATTGCTTGCATGCACCGAAGAACCGAGAGGAAAAAAACAAAAACCCAAAGCTGCTGCTGTAGAGTTAACTCTGACTCACACTGATCCTATAACCCATTGAAATCTCAGGGTTGGAGCTAGGGAGAGAAACTGGTTAACTGTTCAACCAGTCTGAAGTTTGTGGTTTGTAACCTGAGAGTGGTGCATGGCAAACTTTCTGTAAAGGGCCATATAATAAATATTTTAGGCTTTACAGCTACTTGGCTTTGCCACTTAGCCATGAAAGCAGCTATAGATAGTATCAATAGATAGAATCAAATGAGAGTGGCTGTGTTCTAGTGGAGCTTTATAAAATGGGCTGTATCTTGCCAATGTTTGCCATAGGTTATCACCATACACTGTATGTTCACCTTATTTTTATATATTCTTCCATTTGGGCCTGCTACTTTTTAGAGTGGTCAGTGGTATTAATGATTAACGTTCTGGATGTTTGTTTTGTTGACTCATTTCTCTTACATCTTTATCATTTTAACCGTCTTCTCCAATTTCGTTTGAAATGTTCCTTCAACAAATATTTGAGGAGTCTGAGCGAGGAATGATGGAAACTCTGGTGGCATAGTGGTCTGCTAACCAAAAAAGTCAGCTGTTCAGATCTGCCAGTTGCTCCTTGGAAGCTCCGTGGGGCACTTGTATTGTGACCTATACAGTTACTATGAGTTGGAATTGACATGACAGCCATTGATTTGGAGGGAGGAATGCAAAGATGAATCAGATTGGGAACATGTCCTTGGTGAGATAAGATATATATGTAAGTGTATTATGATAGTAGTTTATAATAATGCCTTAAGTTACTGTAGTTTTTTTTTTATTCCATTATATAGTACTTTTGTGGAAACCCTAGTGGCTTAATGATTAAGTGCTACAGCTGCTATCCTAAAGATTAACAGTTCAAATCCTCCATGGAGGATTTGAACTGTTTGGAGCAGTTCTGCACTGTCCTATAGGGTTGCTTTGTGTTGGAATGAAATCGACAGCAGTGGGTTTGTTTTTTTTGTTTTTTTAAATAGTATTTTCGTATTTTTATGTAGATTTTGATCTTTATAGTGACTGAGAAATAGTGGTCTCAGTGTTGCAGTGCTTTTTCTTTTTTGGTGAGGAAGGGATCAGGGGAAGGAAAACTGGCTTTGGCAGGTTATTTGACCAAAGCAACAAGTAGTAAGTGGCAGGACTTTTGAACTACTGACTTATCCTAATTGAATACTTATAGACTAGTGGAGTACCCTGGGTAGCCTATTTGAAGTTGTAGACTAACCTTGTGGAAGCTTTTCTTTAAATTGAGTTGCAGATTGCTACCTTCTTGCTGTTACCCTCTAGGGCGATCAGGTTTCCAAGGCTATAATCTTTTTGGAAGCTGGCTGCCATATTTTCTTCCGGGGACACTTGGTGAGTTCAAAACCACTGACCTTTTGATTAGCAGTCAAGTAGTTAACGACTGCATAACCAGGGTTCATCAGGCCCCATGCCTCCCTAAGAGAGCAACCCTATACAACAGAGTACTGTCCCATGTGGTTTTGAAGGACTGGCTGGTAGATTTGAACTGCTAACTTTGGTTTGCAGTCAAATGCTTAACTGCTGGGCCACCAAGGCCCTTAAGTTTCCCTAGGACACACATAAATCAGCAGTATGACTCAGACATTCCACCTATTCCTTTGTGGATAAATTCAACTTGACGCTTCAGTTTTCCCTTCCCTTTGTCGTTACCAACTTTCTTATTCATTAGGTCCCCTGACTTCACAATTCATTATTCTTCTTTACTTATAAGCATCTTCTCCTTTTCTAACTCATAAATTAAAAAGTTTAGACTAGTTGATCTCAGAAATTCTTCTAGATTCTAGGACTCTACTGACTTACACTGCACTTGCACACAGAAAATACATACATATTTATTGCGGGTTTTGGGGGGCTGTGGGTTGAGTGGGGGCTGTGGGAACAGGACACATCAAGGCAGCAAGCCCCAAGACTACTACTTGTTTCACTTCCAAGATTTCAAGCTTAATGGTTTTCTTTAAGGCATGCTTTAATATTCCATAGAATCCATAAGTAGTGATATTCAGCAGTGAAGTATGTAGCACTTTTTCTAGGGTAGGTTTGTGAACTTAACTGGCAGCCTTCATATATTTCAGATGTTATCTCAGTCTTTTAATTGAGTCATTTTCATTTCATTTTATTTTTTAAAACAAATGCATAGTTTTTGATTTATATAGTCAAATCTATTGGCTTTTCATTCATAGATCCTGCTTTTGCTTAGGTACTTAGAAAGTGCCTATACTGAAGTTAAAATTGTATGCATTTTTTTCTTTTTCTTTTTTTTTATGGTTTAATTTATTGTAGCTAATTTTTTTTTTAAATTATGACTGAGTGAAAATGTACATTCCCGTACAAATTTACATGCCCACCTATATGCAGCTTCCACTGCTCTCCCTGCCCAGCGACAGCACACTATTCCTCTCTGCTCCACACATGTCTCATCCTCCCAACAGTCTCCTTTCCCCTCCTCTCCAACCACTCTCCTTCCTCCAGCCAGAGGTCAGCAGGATGATATCTTATAGATGCATAGAAGTAGCTATCTTGAGTCCATCTAGGATTTATTTTGGGTTTTAGTTTGTCATTTAGGAATCTGACTTTTTTTGTTTTGCAAATAACTGATTGTCATCTTGTTTATTAAAATGTAAAATGGTATACTTTATTTTTAAAATGTCTGTAGCAAAGATAATTAAAAATATTTTTCTTAATTACCAAAGTAATACAAATGAATCTTATGAGTAAACAAATGAGGAGCAGTATACAGGATGCTGGGTCAGACCTGAATTTGTATTGCTTTGAACACACAGGGATTTACAACTTCTTCATTTGTAGAGTAGAAATTATCCTCATGGGATTGATGTGAGAATCAATGAGATACTGTATGTGTTTTGTGTCGTCATCTGGTAGTGCTGTAACAGAAATACCACAGTGGATGGCTTTGTAACAGAGATTTATTCTCTCACGGTCCAGTAGGCTACAAGTCTGAATTCAGGGTGCTAACTCCAGCAAAGAGTTTTTCTGTCAGTCCTTGTGATGCATCAGTCTTCTCTTGGTCTGGGAACATTTCAGCTCAGGAACCTCAGGTCTGAAGTACTGCTCTGTTTCTAGCTTTGCTTTTTTGGTGGCAGTGAGGTCCCTAATTCTGTTTGCTTCCCTTTTATCACTTGCAGGGTAAAAGGATAAAACGTGGTACAAACCACACCCTGGGGAAACTTCCTTTACATGGATCAGGGAGTCAGATAGTTCCCCTTTAATCGTCTAACATAATCCAGTCTTGCCCTATTAACTGCAGGCAAACATTAAAAACCAAACCAAGCTCATTGCCCTCCAGTCAATGCTGACTCATGGTGGCCGTATAAGATGGAGTAGAACTGCCTCATAGGATTTTCAGGGTGAGCCTGGTGGATTCAAACTGCCAGCCTTTTGGTTAGCAGTCATGGCTCTTAACCACCATACCACTAGGTTTTCCATCCAGACAGAGATGAAGATTTATGAAGTACATATGAAAATCACAGTCGCAGAAATAGAGGCCAACTGCACAATACTGGGAATTATAGCCCATCCAAATTGCTACACAAGTTTTGGGGGGGACACAGTTCAATTCATGACCTTATATAAAGTTTGTAATCTATAGTACAGTGCCTGGCACATTGTAAATACAAATAAATAGTGGTTATAAAAAGTGAAAAGTCTCTTTTCGCTCTGTGTAGAATGCCTTTTCCCTAAAGATGACCACATTTAAATTAAAGTCATTTCTTCTTTCTCTCCAGTATATGTCATGTGGTCTGTTAACTTTGTTCATGAATAAGGTATATTGCTGTTTATCTTAACCTAGTTGTCTGTAGTTATATTGATTCAGATATCATCAGTGAGGATTGTCTTCATTTATAGATGAAATGTTGTTTTTTTCTGGACACTTTAAAGCTTTTTTTGCTTTGTCTTCAGTTTTCAGAAGTTTTATTATTATATGCCTTGGCATTAATTTCCTTGAGTTTATCCTGTTTGGGGTTGGCTCAGCTTCTTAAATCTATTGACTTATGTCTCTTGCTAAATTTGAGAAGTTTTTAGACATTACTGCTTTGAATATACCCTGTTTTCTTCTGCTTCTAGGACTCTGATAATACTAACATTAGGCCTTTTTTATAGTCTTACATGTCCCTGAGGAGCTGTTATTTTGTATAGGGCTGTATGTTTTTTCTAATTTCACTGACTTTTTCTCCTGTTCTTTCATTATACTGTTGAGTCCAGCTACTGAGCTTTTAATTTTGGTTATTGTATTTTTCAGTTCTAAAATTTCCATTTGGTTCTTCCTTGTATCTTCTGTCTCTTTGCTGAGATTTTATATTTCCTTGATAAGGCTTTCTATTTTTTAGTTTGTTTCAAGCGTGTTTGTAACTGCTTGTGAATTCTATTGATTTTTTTCCCCCCATTCAGTTTAGTGTTTCTTGGTCTTGTCAGTGATTTTTGATTCGAACTTGGAAAGTTTTGTGTTTTGATATTTTGTAGTATCTTATAGATTATGGAGATCAGGTGTCAATCTGACATAGAGTTGCCAAATATTTTTTCCCACTCTGTGGGTGTTCTTTTAATTCTATTAATAAAGTCTTTGGATGAGCAAAAGTGTTTGATTCTTAATAGTTCCCATTTATCTACTTTCTCTTCTGTTGATTGAGGTTTCTTTGACAGATTTTAGAGTCTGCCCTCATTGTGTATTAAAACTTCCATTGTTGTTCCTACCTTTTCTTGGATGAGCTTTATCGTTTTAGGTTTGATATTTAGGTCTTTTATCGAGTTGGAGTTGGTTTTTGTATAAGGTGTAAGATATGGATCTTGATTCAGTTTATTGCAGATGGATAACCAATTTTGCCAGCACCATTTGTTGAAGATACTGTTTTTACCTCAGTTTAATGTCTTAGGGCCTTTGTCGAATATCAACTGTTCATAGGCAGATGGTATCATCTCTGGGGTCTCAATTCTGTTCCACTGATCGATCTGTCTGTTCTTGTACCAGTACCAGGCTGTTTTGACCACTGTGGCAGTGTAGTATGTTTTAAGGTCGGGTAATGAGAGGCCTCCCAATGTGTTCTTCTTCTTTAGTAGTACCTTACTTATCCAGGGCTTCTTCCCTTTCCAAACAAAATTGGTGATTTGTTTCTCCATCTCATTAAAAAATGATGCTGGAACTTGTATTGGGATTGCATTATCTAAATAAATTGCTTTGAGTAAAATAGACATTTTCACAATGTTAAGTCTTCCTATCCATGAGCAGGGTAGGTTTTTCCATTTATCTAAGTCTCTTTTAGTTTCTTGTAGTAAGGGCTTGTAGTTCTCTTTGTAAAGGTCTGTTGTTTCTCTGGTTAGATTAATTCCTAGGTACTTTATCTTCTCAGGGGCTATCGTAAATGGTATTGATTTGATAATTTCCTCCTTAACAGTCTTGTTGTTGGTATAAAGGAATCCTACTGATTTACGTATGTTTATCTTGTATCCTGAGACTTTGCTGAACTCTTCTATCAGTTTGAGTAGCTTACTTATAGATTCCTTGGGGTTCTCTGCATAGACAATCATATCATCTGCGAACAGGGAGATTTTAACTTCCTCTTTGCTGATGCAGATGCCCTTTATTTCTTCGTCTTGTCTAATTGCTCTGGCTAGAACTTCTAGCACAATGTTGAATAGGAAAGGTGAGAGTAGGCATCCTTGTCTAGTTCCTGATCTCAAGGGAAAGTCTTTCAGTCTCTGTCCATTCAGGATGATGTGGGCAACTGGCTTTGTATAAATGGCCCTTATTGTGTTGAGGAATTTGCCGTCTATGCCCATTTTGCTAAGAGTTTTTAGCATGAATGGGTGTTGGACTTTATCAAATGCCTTTTCTGCATCAATGGACAAAATCAGGTGATCCTTGTCTTTTGTGTTATTTATGTGGTTTATCACATTAATTGTTTTCCTGATGTTGAACCAGCCTTGCATCCCTGGTATGAATCGCACTTGGTCATGATGGATTATTTTCTTGATATGTTGTTGTATTCTGTTGGCAAGAATTTTGTTGAAGAGTTTTGCATCTAGGTTCATGAGTGATATCGGCCTGTAGTTCTCTGTCTTTGTTGGATCTTTCCCTGGCTTAGGTATCAGGGTTATGCTGGCTTCATAGAATGAGTTTGGGAATACTCCATCCCTTTCTATACTGTGAAAAGTTTTGTGTTTTGAGATTCTGAATCTTACTTTAGGCTTTTTGTTTTAGCTGACCTTTTTTGACAGTACTCTAGCTTGAGTACTCTCTTGTTTATGCTAGGTGAAAGTGGAAGTCTAGTTTCCTCACTCAAGCTCTCTTGACCCCCTAGTTAGACTCCTTGTTACTCCTGGGCTGGGATGGGAGTTCCAGCTCCCACGTGATCTTCGCTGACAGTATGGTTGGGGTGGCCTTAAATTTGAAACACACCAGTAGAGTATGCCTCTTTAAAGGGATTAACATCAAGTAAAAGAGTAGATAGATTACAAAACAATTCTGTCTGAGAACATAGGAAGATATGTCTTTAAGCCAAGATGTTGATTTGATGGGGGAAAGGGAATATCCACTGAGAATTCATAATCATGGTTTTCTTTCACACACGTTTTGTTTGAGTTTATAATAACTGTGAGTTGGGGAACTTCCAGATTGTGGAATTAACATAAAAAAGTGATCTACTGCTATTAATAACAACAGAAGTATCTGACACAAACTATTCCAGAGAGACACATACTCATTCCAGGCCATACAGCTTTTCCTAGAAATAGAGCATCCAAAGATGAACTTAGTATATAACTAAAAAGCATATGAAGTAACAAATATACTATGAGCTGGAATTAGTAGATATAACAAACCAAAGAGATGAAGAGAATAGAATACAAAAGAAAAAGTAATCCATAGAACTTCTGAAAATGTGGAGTAATCATTGAAATTAAAATGCAATGACTAGGACAAATAACAGACACAGCTGAAAAATGAATTAGTGGACTAGATTAGGGGTTGACAAAGTATGGCCTGTGTACCAGATCTGGCCGGTAGCCTGTTTTTGGATAGCCTGCAAAGTAAGAACAGTGTTTACCTGTTTATAGGTTGTTTAAACAACTCACAGAAGGAGAGTGATAATGGTTGTACAACTTGAAGAATATGATCAGTGTCACTGAATTATGCATATAGAAATTATTGGTGTGCATTTTGCTGTGATAGTCTCAACAGAAAAAAATACATTAAATTATGTAAAGATTGCAAAAAAAATAAAAATAGCACAGAAAAATATGCAGTGGAGACTGTATGTTGCTGACAAAGCCTAAGATGATTACTATCTGGCCCTTTACTGAAAACTTTTCCCAGCTTCTGAACTGCTGAACTAACAATCTAAGAAAATTTCCAGAGGTAGCATAACAATAGAAAATAATAAAAGAGGTTAAAAGATGTGGAGAATGAGGAAGTCTTACATACATCTACCACCTCACCAGTTGTCATCAGTCAACTCTGACTTACAGTGACCATATGAGACAGAGTAGAACTGTGTCACAGAGTTTCCAAGGAGCACCTGGTGGATTGGTGAATTGCTTACCTGTTGGTTAGCAGCTCTGACTCCTAACCATTATGCTATCAGGGTTTCCTTATATATATCTAGTCATCTAATAAGAGCTCAAGGAGAGAATGAGAGACAGACAATATCCAAAGAGATCATGGTTGAGAATTTCCTAGGCTAATGAAAGACATAAATCCTCAGATTCAGAAAGTTCAGTTGAGCCCTGAGCCTAAAAATAATAAAATCCACATCTAGACAGTTTATGTTAAAACTACAAAACTCTGAAGACAAATTGATTGTGAAAGAACCAGAAGAAAAAGTCAGATTACCCAGGAGGTGTAACAGACTAACATCTTAACTTTTCAGCGGCTGTGATAGAATACAAAAGCTTTTACAGTATTGATGGAAGAGTTGTTAACCTGGAATGGGATACCCAGCTAAGCTGTCGTGCAAGAATTAGGCTGAAAGAAATGTTTTCACAGAAACGTAGTTTACCACCAACAGATTCACTGAAGAAACTACTTTGGGTAGACAAAAGCAAACAGAAAGTAGGAAGAAGTGGGGAAAAAAAAATACTGAGTCAAGAAGTTGGTAAATGTGGGTAAATCTAAACAAGTATGGATTCTATTAATAATAAAGGCTAATACTAAGAGTATAAAATCAAGATAGAACAAAATATTTAGACCATAATAACATATAAATTGAGAGATGGGTGATCACAGGCAGTGTTCTACTAATGAAAGGAGGCAAGAAATATTAGATTCTGTTAAACTTTGGACTTGTCTAAATCAAGCATGTATTGCTACATTTTGAGCATAACCACTTAAAAGAAAATTGAATACGTGTATAGCTAAAACTACTGTCAGTGTCTCTTCTTGGGCTTTTCATGACTCCCAAGGCCATTCTTTTAAAGTGCTTCTGTGTGGGTTTGAACCACAGACCTTTTGGTTAGCAGTTAAGTATTTAAACTGTGTCACCCATAGACTCCTTCCAATTAATAGAGGGGTTATGAAAGGGGATTAAATTAGATTAGATTTTTATTAAATAAGATCTTGTTTGCAACTTTTTGTAAAACATCTAAAACAAGACTGTGGGAAGTTTGAAAGAAAAAGCATGGAAAAAAATCAAGCTAGGCAGATTTCTGGTAGGCCTCCCTTCTGACGACTCCATCATAGGTTTGTGGTTCTGGTTTAGGATGAACATTTCTCTCTCTCTTTTTTTAGTTTTTGCTATTACGTTTTATTAGTAGCATCTTTGTAAATCTGATTTTTATTTGTTTTTGGGAATTGGAAACATTACATATAAACTTACTGCAGTGAAGAGTAGTTGTAGGACATTACCATTTTGACAGTTGTAGAAATAACTTGATTTGTGGGAGAATGTTCTGGATCATCTGGATTATCCCTGGGAATGAGACTGGTATTTCTAGGCAGAAAATTAGTGAGAGTTGTGTGTCCAGTTCTTTTTTTTCTTCATATATTTTGCAGTAACATCTTACTGTTTTTGAGTCTGCCTAATGACTTGAACAAGGCTTTCCAGTATTTGTTTCTATGTTTTCAAGCAGCTGAAGTCCCTGGTTTCTTTTAGGAAAAATTCCAGGTAATGCCTTCACTTTAAAAATTGATGGTAACTTTTCTCCTTCCTCTTCCTCATTATTTGTTTCTTCTTTAGTGTTTCTTCTTTGAAACTCAGTTAAATCCTGATCCGTCAAAGTCCCTTTTTCATGATCTGGGAACTGTTCCACATCAGAGATCAAGTTCTTAATTCAGCATTCTTGCCACATAGACAAGTTTTCCATTGATCTCTTCCATGATATCCTGATCAGATGTCTGGACCATGTTCACATAACTGAGCAATTTTCCATATCCCCTGTATGCACTGTCCCATAACTTTCTTCCAGGAAGAGGCAGTGCTCCAAATACACTTATGGTTGTAAGTGTGGTTCATTGTAAATCAAGTACGTCATAAATTGAGGACTGCCTATATTAGTTGAGAGCTGAGTGACTGATGTCAATATTAACCAGAGTAGATTTCAAGGAAAAATCATAGGGATGAGGGTCACTACGGTCACTACATAATTATTTTCACTCTGTCTGACAGAAAATGGTATGTCCTGTCTTGGGAAAGTTATTTTTACTTCAGTCTTTATGGTTATGTTAAACACAATATTTAGCATACAGTAAAAAATTGCAAAGAAGCAGGAAAATATTGCATATGATTAAGAGAAATCATAGCACTGTGTCCAGAGATGATTCAGGTGTTGAAGTTATAGCAGAGAAGGAATTTCTTATGAATATGCTAACAATAATAGAGGAAAGTTGGCAAAAAAGGGAATAGATGGAGAATTTCAGTAGAGAAATGCAATCTCTATAAAAGAACCTATTGGACATTCTAGAATTTAAAAATATAATATGTGATAGTAAGAATTTATTGGATGGAATTCACAGCCAACTGGATACAGCAGAAGAATGGATTTGTGAACTCAAAGACAGGTCAGCTGAAATTATTTATGCCACACACTCTTAGATAAGATCCCAAAACACTGATTTAGTTTAGTATATAGGCTGAATTGCTCTGGGAAGTGAGATAAGGCATTGTGATTTGTTAGGGTCCAGGAGTAAGATGAAATAGTAAGTAAAAAACCAAAAATCAAACCCACTGCTGTTCAGTCATTGTTGTGTTGTTAAAGGCTGTTGAGTTGGTTCCAGTGCACAGCAGCCGTATCCACAACAGAACAAAATTGCTGCCCGGTCTTGACGCCATGTCCACAATCGTTTTTAGGCTTAAGCCCATTGTTGTGGCCACTGTTGTCAATCCATCTTGTCAAGGGTCTTCCTCTTTTTTTTACTGACACTCCAGTCTCCCAAGCATGATGTCCTTCTGCAGGGACCAGTCCTTCCTGACAACATGTCCAAATTATGTAAGACACTGTTGCCATCTTTGCTTCCAAGGAGCACTGTGGCTGGCTGTACTTCTTCCAGAACAGATGTTTATTCTTTTGGTGGTCCATGGTCCATCTAGCATAAAGCCATCAGTTCTTCTTCTATCTCCTTTGTTCATTGCCCAGCTTTCATAGGCATATGATGAGATTAAGAGTACCATGGCTTGAGTCAGGCATACTTGAGTCTTCAACATGGCATCTTTACTTTTTAATACTTGGAAGAGATCTTTTGCAGCAGATTTTCCCAGTGCAGTGTGTCTTTTGATTTCTTGACTGCTGCTTCCATGGGTACTGATTGTGGACCCAAGTAAAATGAAATCATTGACAGCCTGAATCCTTTCTGTGTTTATGATGTTGTTGCTTACTGGTCCAGTTTTGAAGATTTTTGTTTTCTTGATGTTGAGGTGCAATCCATACTGAAGGTTGTGGTCCTTGATCTTCATTAGTAAGTGTCTCAAATCTTCTTTACTTCCAGCAAGTGAGGTGGTGTCATCTGTGTAACACAGGTTGTTAATGAGTCATCCTCCAATCCTGATGCCTTGTTCGTGGTATAATTTAGCTTCTCGGATTATTTGCTTGGCATACAGATTGAAGAGGTATGGTGAAAGGATGCAACCTTGACACGCGCATTTGCTGACTGTAAACCATGCAGTATCCCCTTGTTCTGTTTTCACGACTGCCTCTTGAACCATATGTAGGTTTATTAGGAGCACAATTAAGTGTTCAGGAATTCCCATTTTACGCAGTCTTAGCCATAATTTGTTATGATCCATATAGTCAAGGAATGCCTGTGCGTAATCAGTGAAACAGGTAAACATCTTTCTGGTATTCTTTGCTTTCAGCCAAGAGTCTATCTGACATCAGCAATGATATCCCTGGTTCCACATCCTCTTCTGAGTCCAGCTTGAGTTTCTGGCAGTTCCTTGTCAATATACTGTTGCAGTTGCTTTTGAATGATCTTGAGCAAAATTTTACTTGCATGTGATATTAATGATATTATTTGGTGATTTCCACATTTGGTTGCATCCCTTTTCTTTGGAATGGTCATGAATATGGATCTCTTCCAGTCAGTTGGCCAGGTAGCTGTCCTCTAAATTTCTTGGCATAGGATGACTGAGCACTTCCAGTGCTGCATCTGTTTGTTGAAATACCTCAAGTGATACTCTGTCATTTCCTGGAGACTTGTTATTTGCCGATACGTCCAGTGCAGCTTTGACTTCTTCCTTCTGTACTGTTGGTTCCTGATCATATGCTGCCTCTTCAAATGGCTGAACATTGACCAGTTCTTTCTGGTATAATGACTCTGTGTATTCCTTCCATCTTCTTTTGATGCTCCCCAAGTCATTTAATATTTTCCTTGTGGAATCCTCTGCTATTGCGACTCAAGGCTTGAATTTTTTCTGTAATTCTTTCAGCTTGAGAAATGCAGAAGGTGTTCTTCCTTTCTGGTTTTCCATTTCCAGCTCTTTGCACATGTCATTATAATACTTTGTCTTCTCAAGCTGCTCTTTGAAAATTTCTCTTTAGGTCTTTTACTTTGCCGTTCCTTCCTTTTGCTTTAGCTGCTTGTCATTTGAGAGCAAGTTTCAGAGTCTCTTCTGACGTCCAATTTGGTCTTGTCGTTCTTTCCTGTCTTTTTAATGACCTCTTCCTCTTTTCATGTATGATGCCTTTGATGGCATTCTGCAGTTCGTCTGGTCTTTGGTCATTAGTGGTCAACACATCAAATCTGTTTGTGAGATGGTCTTTATAAAAAACTCAGGAAGGATATACTCAGGGTCATACTTTGGCGTTTGTGGACTTGTTGTAATTTTCTTCAGTTTCAGTGTGAATTTACATACCAACAGTTGATGCTGCAGTCAACATCTGGTCTTGTTCTGACTGCTGGTATGGAGCTTTTCCATCATCTTTTTCCACAGATAAAGTCGGTTTTTGTTGGTTAAAAAAGGTATTTGCAAGGAGGAAGTTGTTATTTTTGCAAAATTCTATCATGGGATCTCTGGGATTATTCTGTCACTAAAGCTTTATTTTCCAAGTACCAGTACTTCTTCATTGTTTCCAACTTTTGTATTCCAGTGCCAGTAATGATCAGTGCATTCTGATTGCGTGTTCAATTAATTTCATACTGCAGAAGCTAGTAAAACTCTTCAGTCTGTTCATCTTTGGCCTTAGTGGTTGGTGCGTAAATTTGAGTAATAGTCGTATTAACTGGCCTTCCTTGTAGGTATATGGATATTTTCCTATTGCTGACAATATTGTACTTCAGGACAGATCTTGAAATGTTCTTTTTGATGATGAATGCTACACTGTTCCTCTGTAAGTTTTCATTACCAGCGTAGTAGACTGTGTGGTTTTCAGACTCAAAATGATGAATACTGGTCAATTTCAGTTCATTGATGCCTAGGATAGTGATGTTTATACATTCTGTTTCATCTTTGACGATTTCCAATTTTCCTAGATTCATACTTCATACATTGCATGTTCTGATTATTAATGGATGTTTGCAGCTGTTTTTTCTTATTTTGAGTTATGCCACATCAGCAAATGAAGATCCTGAGGCTTTACTCCATACACATCATTAAGGTTGACTCTACCTTTGAGTCATTTTCTGAGTGTCTTCCATCTTGGGGGGTTCTGGCACTATTACCTGACAGTGTTCCACTGCTATTCATAAGGCTTTCACTGACCAATTCTTTTTAGAAGTAGACTGCCAGGTCCTTCTTCCTAGTCTGTCTTTCTTTGGATGCTCAGCTGGAAACTGTCTACAGTGGGTGAACCTGCTGGTACCTAAATACCAGTGGCAGAGCTTCCAGCATCACAGCAACACTGACTCACAGTGACCCTATAGGACAAAGTAAAACTGTTCTGTGGAGTTTCCAGGGAGCACTTGGTGGATTTGAACTGCTTACCAGTTGTTTAGCATTCATAGCACTTAAGTACTATGCCACCAGGTTTCCAAAAGGAAGGGATAAGTTACTATTATTGATATGTTATTACCATATTTATTATTGCTACAAAAAATAATTGATAAACTTTGGCAAGAGATTAGATGTGAATGTAAGGAGTTGGAGGAATTAAGTATTATTCCAAAGCTTGTAGCTAATAAATAGCCTTCTATAAGTTGAAGAAACTTAGCACAAGTCAGTGAGATCCAAAGTGCTATCTTCGTTATATCACACCTGAGTTTAGAGACAATCTCAAAATAGATTTGACTCATTGAGCACTACAGATTGAAGAGTAGATGAGTTGTGGAATGATATCAGGGACTTCGTATTTGAAGAAAGCAAAAGGTTGATCAGAAGAAAGAAGAGAAAGGAAAGACCAAAATGGATGTCAGAAGCTCTGAAAATTGCTCTTGAGCGTAGAGTAGCTAAAGGAAAAGGAAGAAATTATTAAGGAAAAGGAGCCAAGGAAAAGGAAGTAAAAGAGTTAAGCAGATTTCAAAAGGTGGCTCAAAAAGACAAAGTAAAATATTAAAATCAAATATGCAAAGACCTGGTGATTGAAAACCAAAGGGAAACACCATGGTTGACATTTTTCAAGTTGAAAGAACTGAATTAAAAACTGAAACCTTGAGTTGCAATATGGAGAGGTTCTATGGAAAAAAATTTTTATTTATGTGTATATAATTTATATATAAAATATATATTTTTATATTTTCAGTATAGTTAATGCATTAAGTGAAAGTTTGCAGTCCACTCGATTTTCATACAAAAGCTTGTACACTCATTCTTTTGATGCTGCTTTCCCTTCACTGTGATAGCACACGTCTCCTTTCTGTCATATATTTTCCATATCCATTCAGCCAGCTCCTGTCCCCATCTGCCCTCTCATCAGCCTTGCACAGGAGCTGGCTGGTTAGTCTCATGTATCTATTTAGGTGAGGAAGTGCACTCTTCGTCAGTATCGTTTTATGTCTTATAGTCCAGTCCAATCTTTGAAGAGTTGGCTTCAGGAATGGCTTCAATTCTGGGCTAACAGAGAGTCCCAGAGCCATGTCGTGTGGGGTCCTCTAGTTTGTTGGACCATCAAGTCTGGTGTTTTAAATAGGGTTCGAGTTATGCATCTTATTTTTTTCCCCTGTGTTGTCAAAGATTCTGTTGTGTTTCTTGCTGGAACAGTTATTTTTGGTGGCTTGGCACCGTATAGTTTTTCTGGTCTCATGATGATGTAGTCTCTGGGTTATATGGCCCTTTGTGTTTCTTGGGCTCATGTTTTCCTTATGTCTTTGATGTCCTTCATTCTTCTCTGCTGCAGATGGGTTGGGACCAATTGTTGCTGCTTAGATGGCTGTTTGATAGCTTTTAAAACCCAGATGCCAGCCACCAGTGTGGGATACAGAACATTTTCTTAAAAAACTTAGTTATGTTAGTTGACCTAGATGTCTTCGGAAACCATGGTCCCCCAGATCCTTGCCCTTGCTACTCTGTCCTTGGAAGTGTTAGGTTTTATTTAGGAAACTTCTTAGCTTTTGGTTTTCTGAAATTGTGCTTACTTTTCCGTCTACTGTGTGTTGTCCCTCTCTTTGAGGAAAATGTTAAACTACACAAGAAGCATCAAAAGAGGGTAGAAGGAATACACAGAATCAGTGTACTAAAAGGAATTGATTGACGTTCATCCTTTTTGGGAGGTAGCATGTGATTAAGAACCAGTGATACTGAAGGAAGAAGTCTAAGCTGCCCTGAAGTCACTGGCAAAAAACAAGGTGTCAGAAATTGATGGAATGCCGTTGAGATGTTTCAGTGAAAGGATGCAGTGCTGGAAGTGCTCACTTGTCTGTGACAAGAAATTTGTAAGACAATTACCTTTCCAGCTGACTGGATGAGATCCATATTTGTATCCATGTGGGAAGATGTGGGAATTATTGAAAAGCATTATTAATATCACATACAGTAAAATTTTGCTGAAGATAAAAGTAAAAAATGATTGTAACACTACATCAACAGGGTACTGTCAAACCTCATGCTGATTTCAGAAGAAGATGTAACATGAGGGGTGTCACTGCTGATATCCGATGAATCCTGGCTGAAAGCAGAGAATACAAGAAAGATGTTTACCTGTGTTTTTTGACTATGCAGAGGCATGCATATGGTCATGAATAACACTGTAAAGAATTGGAATTCCAAAAAACTAAATTATGGTCCTGAAGAACCTGTACACAGAGCAAGAGACAGTCATTTGAACATAAAAAGGGACTACTGTGTGGTTTAAAGTGAGGAAAGGTGTATGTCAGGGTTGTATCTTTATACCACACTGTTGAGTCTGTGGAAACCTAGGTGGCATGGTGGGTTGAGTGCTATGTCTGCGAACCAAAAGGTCTGCAGTTCAAATACGCCATGTGCTCCTTGGAAACTCCCTGGGTCAGTTCTCCTCTAACCTGTAGGGTTACTATCAGTCAGATGTGACTCAACAGCAGTGGATTTTTTTTTTTTCAGTCTATATGCTAAGCAGGTAATCTGAGAAGGTGGACTGTATGAAGAAGAATGTGACATGTAATTTGGAGGAAGACTCATTAACAACTTGTGATATGCAAATGACACACCCTTGCTTGCTGAAAGTGAAGAGGGCTTAACTTCCTTATTAATGAAGATCAAAGACCACAGTGTTTGGTATGCATTAGTCCTCAACATAAAGCAAACAAAAATTTTAACAACCAAATCAACAAAGAACATTGTGATAAATGGAGAAAAGCATTGAGGTTGTTAAGGATTTCATTTTACTTGGATCCACAATGAATGCCTACAGAATCAGCAATGAGGAGATCAAGTGATGTATTGCACAGGGCAAATCTCTTGGAAAAGATCTGTTTAAAGTTTTAAAAACTGTTAGTTTAAGAGACTAAGGAATGTCTGGTCCCAAGCCATAGTGTTTTCAGTTGCCTCATATGCATGTGAAAGCTGGACAATGAATAAAGAATTCATGCCTTTGAATATACCATGGGCTGCCAAAAGGACAAACAATCTGTCTTGAAAGAAGTACAGCCAGAATGCTGTACACCCATCACTCAGTGCCAACAACAGTCAACTAATCCTGTTTCATCTATATCTCTGAACACATTTATTTTGAAGCAAATTCCATTCATACTGTGTCATCTATAAATATCTCCATGTATATGAAGTCTGACAATTAAGTTTGCATACTCATCCTAGAAAAAGTGCTACATACCTCACTGCTGATTATCACTACGGCTAGCTTTAAAGTATTCCCCTTGGAAAGTCACACACCAATGCCAGTACCTTATAAAGCAATTTTGGAACTCTCTCTGGAATGGTCTGGAATGGTCATCAGAGTCGTCATTGTATTGCCCATGATGTCCTGAATATCATCAAAATATCTTCCTTTCAGTATTTCCTTTATCTTTGGATGAAGAAAAAAGTCATTAGGGCCCAGATCAGGTGAGTAGGGAGGGTGTTCCAATATAGTTATTTACTAGCTAAAAACTCCTTCGCAGACAACTATACAATTAAGTTTGCAAACTTGCCACCTTGCCACTGTGTGCAGTGGCCATTCCAGAAAGAGTTCCAAAATTGTTTTCAAGGGTGGACTAGGCACTGGTGTTGGTGCATAGCTTCCAAAGGGGAGTACTTTGAAGGTGACTGTAGTAATACTCAGCAATGAGGTGTGTAGCACTTAGAACAATTAAGTTCATGGGCTTGTCAGACCTCATATGTATCTAAAATGTAAGGATGTTCCCACATTTTATATGCTCCTCTGGTAACCATGTATCTGGTTTACTTGGAAGAGTCCTAATTTATGCTTTTTGTCTCAGTATGTTTGTGTATTTATTTGTGTCTTTCCACTTAAAAGATTTTCTCTGATTGGATGATAAATATGTATTTAACTTGTGTACATAAAGGATGCCATTTCATAGTGTATGGTACATAAAATTCTTTAATAGTACTTTCAGGATTGAGTACTTTTCTAATAGTGTGCTTCTTTTCTATTTTATGTCAGGAGAGGAAACACTGGAATTCAGTATTTCAGCGTATGATGTACTGAGGTATTATGCTACATAAGTCAGAGAAAGAAAGGATCCTGAACATATGGTAAGGAAGGAAGGAGTCAGCTGTGGTTATTCCTTCCTTTTTTCCTTCTGGTCTGTTCTTTCTGTTGTAATTTGATAATAATTAAGTACAGAGAATATTCTTTTTAAAAGCAAAAGCAAATTTGAGCAGATGAGTCGCAAGGATAATGCTAATGTTTTAACTGTCGAGCTATCTTTTTAAAGATATTTGGTCAGCTGTTAATTACCTGAGTATAGATTATTCCAGTTTAGGCTTTTTCAGAATAAATATTACATTAAATCTTTTGATGTCCTTATCACTTAAGGCACTTAGCTGGCTTGGCATCACTTAATCATACCTTTTAAAAATTAATGCTTTCATCCATCAACTGTTTATTTTTCTTTAAAGGGAAACAGAATCTAGCAGACCTTTAGTAGTTGAATACATCTTTAGCAAAGCTAGAAGCTAGAGAGAGTGATTAAGTATGTGTGAAGTACTGTGTATTTTATATTACCTTGTAGTATATTTACCCTTTCTTTATATCTCTTGTATAGTTGAGGATTATTATATTTTCTAAATTCTTCCAGTTATACTTACTTGTGTTAGGTATGTTAAAGGTATGGTAAATACTTTTTGGAAGAAGCGAATGATAGAAATTGGAAGTATTCTTTGGCAGAGAGTATTATGAATTCATCTCTAGATCTATTAAATGTGAGTTGAAAGAAAGCGTGTGGTAGTAAAGTTAGGTAGGTGAATGGGACTGGACATGTTGTTTCAGGATTTATTAGCCTAAAGTACTTTCACATCATCTGTCCTTTATTTTCTTAGCAGTAGAGTACAGTGTCTTTATCTGGATGCACTTATCTTCCTTTTGGAAGATTAGGGAACTGAGGCATGTGTATGATAATAAATCTATACCCCAAATATAAGAAATAATACCTTTCATTTCTTAATATAGGATTGTTTATGAAAGACTAAGCTGTTGACGTATTTTAAGCAGCAGCACATCATACCTGCTAACGAAAGGGAAATGAAGGAAGAAACAAGAAATTGATATATCAAAAAAAGAAACAAACAAATCCTTTGCCGTTAGGTTGATTCTTATTCCTACTGAACCTACAGGACAGGATATAAGTGCCCCAGAGGGTTTACAAGGAACAGCTGGTATGTTTAAACTGCTGACCTGCAGCAGAGCTCTTAAACACTGTACCACTGGGTTGCCAATATAATGTACAGCATGTATGTTGACCTGATCAGTACAAAAGCAAGCTGGCAAATTTATTTTTTGATTGTTGCATCTGCTACTCGGTACAGGTCACAGGTGTTCTCTTCAGGTCTTTTCAGCTCTTAGTTTAACATACTGAGTTTATCAGAGTCCTAGGTTTTTGTTTTGTTTTGCTTTGTTTTTTGATAGTCCAAAAAAGAGATTTTCATGTTAGGAATGAATGTAGCTGCCAAGTTTGAGTAGGAGGATGATGATGCTTTGAGTCTAGATTAATGGATTGTTGTAAACGTATCTGCTGTCTAGTGAATTTAGTTGGTCATCATCTTATAGAGCTTTAATGCTTCTCCAGATCCAGTTAAATAGGAGGATGTATGTGTGTGTGAGAGAGAGAGAAAAATGAAGCTGCTCTTGTATGCTTACTTGTACCCATTTCTTATTAATCACAAGTCAAACATACAGACCAAACTAAATCTACATTGAGCTTACAGTGTTCTGAGAAACATACACAAATGTTCATCTTTCAGAATTTAAACCTTTTCTGGAAATGCACTGGGGAGGGGGCGGTTTAACATAATCTCTTCGAGACTGACATGGTTCCTTTTCTTTTGCAGGCCTGATTGATGGTAATGACATCGATAAGAGGCTGTCATTTACTTCTGTTCTAACCAGCTACTTTGTAACTGTGAATATTAACTATGCATATTTGTTGGCCAGCAAAATCAAGGAACAAGAGCTATGGCAGTTGAAAAAGTGTGTCTCATTCCAGGGTATCTTCCCTATGTTTCATCATCAGCGACCTCTTCATTTTTGCCTCAACAACAGTATGGTAGCTTTTACTTCTTGATAAAAATAAAGGACATGTTCTTTGTTCAACAAAAAGAACTTAAGATCTGCTGGAATAGAGTTAGAGACTATTTCAATTATAGCTGAGGAAAATGAAATTTCCATTTCATGTGGTGCCTTGTACAGTGAGCATACTCATTCTTACGGAAACGTAAAAGTGAAGAGAGGTCAAATTTTGTCTGCTAGAAACTCATGGTTATGGCGAGTGACCCAACGTGATCAGAGGGGGCAGGAGCCACAAAGGAACTCATGACCGGCTATACCATGTTACGAAATGGGGGAGTGGGGAATGGAGGTCAAACCTGTATGTTACGGTGGTCCAACCGTATCCGACTCACGTGGCTCAGTTTTACACTCTTCGTCATTCTCGTTTTCTTCCCCCTCATTGCTCACTATTATCTCACCACCCTGGATGAGGCTGACGAGGCAGGCAAGCGAATTTTTGGCCCACGGGCTGGTAATGAGCTTTGTGAGGTAAAGCATGTACTGGATCTTTGCCGCATTCGTGAGTCTGTGAGTGAAGAGCTCTTACAGCTGGAAGCCAAGCGGCAAGAGCTTAACAGTGAAATTGCCAAGCTGAATCTGAAGATTGAAGCCTGTAAAAAGAGTATTGAGAATGCAAAGCAGGACCTGCTTCAGCTCAAGAATGTCATTAGCCAGACTGAGCATTCTTACAAAGAACTGATGGCCCAAAATCAGCCTAAACTGTCTCTGCCCATCCGCTTGCTCCCAGAGAAGGATGATGCGGGTCTTCCTCCCCCGAAGGCCACCCGGAGTTGCCGGCTGCACAGTTGCTTCGATTACTCTCGCTGTCCCCTCACCTCCGGTTTCCCCGTCTATGTGTATGACAGTGACCACTTTGGCTTTGGCCACCATCTGGACCCCTTGGTCAAGCAGGCTTTTCAGGCGACAGCGCGGGCCAGTGTCTATGTCACAGACAGGGCTGACATCGCCTGCCTCTATGTGGTATTAGTAGGAGAGATGCAGGAGCCGGTAGCACTGCAGCCTGCTGAACTTGAGAAGCAGTTGTATTCTCTACCCTATTGGCGGACAGATGGACACAACCATGTTATCATCAATCTGTCACGGAAGTCAGATACACAGAATTTACTGTATAATGTTAGTACAGGCCGTGCCATGGTGGCTCAGTCCACTTACTATGCTTTGCAGTACAGACCTGGCTTTGACTTGGTAGTAGCACCATTAGTCCATGCCATGTCAGAGCCCAACTTTATGGAAATTCCACCACAGGTGCCAGTTAAACGGAAATATCTCTTTACCTTCCAGGGTGAGAAGATTGAATCTTTGCGATCCAGCCTTCAGGAGGCCCACTCCTTTGAGGAAGAAATGGAAGGTGACCCCCCAGCTGACTATGATGATCGCATCATTGCCACCCTAAAGGCAGTACAGGACAGCAAGCTAGATCAGGTCCTAGTAGAATTTACCTGCAAAAACCAGCCTAAACCCAGCCTGCCTACTGAGTGGGCCCTGTGTGGGGAGCGGGAGGACCGCTTAGAATTACTGAAGCTTTCCACTTTTGCCCTCATCATCACTCCTGGGAATCCTCACTTGGTTATTTCATCTGGGTGTGCAATGCGGCTCTTTGAAGCCCTAGAAGTTGGAGCTGTCCCAGTTGTGCTAGGGGAGCAAATACAGCTTCCTTACCAGGACATGTTACAGTGGAACGAGGCAGCCCTGGTGGTGCCCAAGCCCCGTGTTACTGAGGTTCACTTCCTATTACGAAGTCTCTCGGACAGTGACTTACTGGCTATGAGGCGTCAAGGCCGATTTCTCTGGGAGACTTACTTCTCAACTGCTGACAGTATTTTCAGTACTGTGCTGGCTGTGATTAGGACTCGCATTCAGATCCCAGCTGCTCCCATCCGGGAAGAGGCAGCAGCTGAGATCCCCCATCGTTCAGGCAAGGCGGCTGGAACTGACCCCAACATGGCTGACAATGGGGATCTGGATTTGGGGCCAGTAGAAACAGAGCCCCCTTACGCCTCACCCAAATACCTCCGCAATTTTACTTTGACTGTCACTGACTTTTACCGCAGCTGGAACTCTGCTCCAGGACCTTTCCATCTTTTTCCACACACACCCTTTGACCCTGTGTTGCCCTCAGAGGCTAAATTTTTGGGCTCTGGCACTGGATTTCGGCCTATTGGTGGTGGAGCTGGGGGTTCTGGCAAGGAGTTTCAGGCTGCACTTGGAGGCAATGTTCCGCGAGAGCAGTTCACAGTAGTAATGTTGACTTACGAGCGGGAAGAAGTGCTTATGAACTCTTTAGAGAGACTGAATGGCCTCCCTTACCTGAACAAGGTTGTGGTGGTGTGGAATTCTCCCAAACTACCATCAGAGGACCTTCTGTGGCCCGACATTGGCGTCCCTATTATGGTAATAGAAAAATGAGTAGTTTGTTTTGCTGCATGAAGTAATATTTCACTCATAACCCTCTTTCATCTTTCTGACTTCACTTTAGCTGTCCTAACTAATAGAGAATAGGGAAATATACACACAGGCATTTCCTGGATTATGAACAAGTTCTGTTCCTAAGTTGAATTTGTATGTAAGTCAGACCAGTTTGCTGTGGTTTGTATCTAACACCAATTAGGCGGTTTGTCTCAGTATATAGTGTACCTTTCTATGCAGAAAAAAAACATAAATACTTTCAGAAACACTTAAACATTCTACAGCTACATCGTTACAAACTAGTGCATATTTGTTATTACAACCATTGGAATTACCTTGAATTTTTAGTAGGCTTTACGGAGATTGGTGTGTAACTATAGGTTGTCTGTTAAGTTGGGCATTTGTAACTCAAAGACTTCCTGTATACAGACACATACATGTGCATATGTAAAAGTATGTGCGTTTATATATAGATATATATTTAAACCTGTGCCTGTCCCTGTAAAATTTCTGCTTGTTTCTCTTCCCAGTTGTGACTTCCTAGATTTGGGGAGATCTTCCAAAAGTGAAATTTATATTTGCTCTGGAAGGTTTTCATAAAGTCCCTTCAGTTATTCCATAGACACTTCCCGTGTCATAACGTGATGTTGAGGATGATGAAACATTTATGAAGTACTTATGAGTCAGGTGTGATAATAAACATTATAAGTTATGATTCCTTCATTTTGTGTATACATGGAAGCTGAGACTTAGGTTAATTTGCCAAAGGTTATGGTTAGTAATGGAGATGCTGGACTTGAGTATGTCTGATTCCAGAAGCTGCAGTTTTAACAACCTCCTAAAGAATTTGGAAGAAGACTAGTGTCATTTACCAGGATAGGCATTTATTTTGGAAAAACAGAGTGAGAGTTTGATATTTGGGGATTGGAAATCCTGAAACTTTTCTTCTGGAGTCTTCGGAGATTCTCATTCTGTGCCCAGTTGTTGTGAAGATGCTGCATCTTACAGTAAAAATAATAACCAAATATCTATGACAGGGCTTGAGTTATCAGTACTTTCATTACCCACCTGCTGAACTAAATTGGACAGTTTAAAAGGAGACCACTTACCTGTGTTTCTTAAATGAGAAGCCTTAGAGCAAGTCTGAAGCCACATGCCCTCTGTTTACCCTACAGCATAGATAAATGGCAAGAAAAGATTCAAAGGGTGCAAGGTCTGATGAGCTGTGTATTGTTAGAAGCTTGCTTGAGAAAACCAGGATAGTTTTTAGAGAAGATTTATCTGGAAGGGAATGTTTGGGCTCATCTATTTTTATAAAAACATTTCATCAGGAAGTTAGTTGATGTGAAATGTTTTCTATAAAAGCAGCATAGTCTGTTGGAAGAAGTATGAGTTTTGGAGTGATAATAGCCCTGGATTAAATAACCGTTCTGTGATCTTTGGTAAATTTCTTGGATCTCAGGTTAAAGGGGAATCTTAGATAAGAATCGAGGAAGGTACTAAAAGTCATCTAATCCTGCTTATTTGAAAGGTGATGTAAGTTAATGTCTATCTAAAAATAAAAATACACATTTATTGACAAACATGAGTTTCCACTACCTCCCTTTCCCCTGTTAAAAAAAAGCTTGCATTACCTTTAATGATGTTTGCAAAGGCTTCCTGTATCCTTCACAACATTTCTCTTTGTTTTGCAGGTGTTCTTAACTTTCTTACTGTATGAAGTGCACCTAGCAATCTCTGTTTAAATACTTTTCTTTCTTACTAGTGCTAGTAATCTCTTGTTTTTATCATTTCATTGGATTTACAGTCTGAAACTATTTTAAGAGTGTGTTAGGTTCTAAAAAATTTTGAGCCCAGAATTTATCTTGTGTGTTGTCAGTTTTACAGATGGGGAGGTTTCTTTTATAGACTTCTCAAATAAGTTTCAGTTTTTCATTCCTCAATTACAAGTTTATAGATAATACCAAATATTGAAAAGTATTTCTTCTGTGAAAGGTACATATTGTTCACATAGGGGAGTAACAAAGCAGCCTTTCCATTTTTCCTAGTGTTCTTTGAAGTTTATAGGGATGTGGACAGGCTGGTGCTGTTCAGGATAACAGTGACTGAAATTCATCAGAAAACTTCCCAGAACTGTTGTAACTTTCTTGGGAACAAGTAGTCTTCTTTGATTACTGGGTAGCCCATTAAACTAATACAAATGACTAGTTAGAAAATGCCAGAAGCTTTTCAAATAGGAAACCATTCTGAGCAGTCTTCTCATACTAGGAATACAAGTTCTTGTGTTTTTTTCCTCCTAGTTCTTCAAAAAAAAGAACAAATAATTTAAGGTGGAGAATCTCACTTTGTTTTCTAAATATTTTGTGCTTTCAGTTTAAGAAAGGTATCGTTCTGGACAGTAGTTGAAATTGCCAACCTTTGGGGCAGATTTAGCACTACCGAAGAATCGGGTAGAGAGAGCCTGTAGTAAAATGGCACTTAGAGTAACTTTCACACTCATGTGCAGATGTAGCCCATCATTGAGATAGTTTCACAGGCCTTGATAAAATTTAATAAGCAGAGTGGTTCCTAGGTCTTTTAATTCCAGTCCTGAAAGGAAAATGAGTTGAAGTCAGCATATTGGCCAAATGAAACAACCCAGAAACCTAGATCCACTTCAGAAAGTGCTGTACAATTTGTACTTCTTTTATGCTCAGGTTCCCAACTAAATGCTAGATACTTGTGAACAGAATATATTGAGCCACAGATGTTCAAATAAAGAGAAATTGTCTTGGGGGTACCTAATAGGATTTACATATTAAAAAATTCTCATTGTTTTCTAATATCTACGTAACAAAGGGAAAACTACAGTAGATCTGGCTTAGAAAAAGGGTGGTTTATACTGTCACAATCCTTGGACACTCCTGACTCATGTACTCTATGAAAAACCAAATCTACTGCTGTCAAGTTCATTCTGACTCATAGCAACCATATAATCAGTAGAACTGCCCCATAGAGTTGCAGGGAGCAGCTGGTAGATTTGAATTGCTCACCCTTTGGTTAGCAGCCATAGTACTTAGCAGTACACCGCCAGTGTTTCCCTGTGAAAGAGGTATCCAATTTAAATGGGATATATATTTGGGCAAGATGACGGAGAGAGGAGGGCTATTGTCACCTCTTGAATCTGTCATCTGAATGGCGTAGGACTGAACAGTGATGGTGGGTAACTGCTCTCTGTCTCTTCCATGTTTTATAAACAGACTTCCAGACTCCAAGAGTGTAACAAACAATATCTAATGGAAGTCTAATAGAGAATTAATTGCGCCAAGGCATTTTGAAAAACTTCTTGCTGAGCTGGGGTCTACCACTTTCACAACACTTTATTTTTGTTTTTATTTTTTTAGTACGTTATTGTACTTTAAGTGAAAGTTTGCAAAGTCAGTATGTCATACAAAAACGTACATACCCATTGCTGTGTGACTCCAGCTGCTTTTCCCACACTGTGACAGCACACTTTGCTCTTCCAGTCTGTATTTCTTGTGTCCACTCAGGCAGCTCCTGTCCCCTTCTGCCCTCTCACCTTGCCCTTGGACAGTTAGTCTCTCTCTACCAGTGTAGTTTTATGTGTTATGGTTCTGTCCAAACATTGAAGAGTTGGCTTTGAAAATGGTTTCAGTTCTGTGCTAACAGTTTTATTATTGAAAGTTTATGGAGCAAGTTCTCATTTGCTAGTTTGTACGTGTGGTGTTTCGTGGCCTTGGATTCTATCTTGGCCACCTAGTGCTGCTAAAACAGAAATACCATAAGTGGTTGGTCTATCAAAGAAAAATTTATTCTCTCACAGTCCGGTAGGCTAGAAGTCTGAATTCAGGGCTCTAGCTGCAGTAGAAGGTGTGCTTCTCTTCTGTCTGTGGAGGAAGATTCTTGTGATGCGTCATTCTTCCCTTGGTCTGGAAGCATGTTAGTACATGAATCTAAGGTCCAAGGAACACACTTTGTTCCTGGCAGTGGTTTCTTGGTAGTATGAGGTTCTCATGTCTCTGATTACCTCTGTTTGATATCTGAAAAGAGACTGGTTTAAGAGACTCTCCAATCTTGGTATCTCATTGGTATAACTGCTTGCTAATTCATCTCACTGGATTGTAGTGGTAGCATTTACAAAGGAAAATCTCATCAAATGTTAGACAGTTACACAATCATGGGAATTAGTATTTTATTGTACTTTAAGTGAAAGTTACAAAGTTCACAAGTTGATAAATTTTTGGGGAAACCAGTTCAATCCATAACAGCTTCATTTTCCACACTGTGTCTGCACTGTCCCCATTTCTGCCGCAGGTTTTCCATTTCCTTTCATCCTGATTTTCTCCCACTTTCTGCCTTCTCATCTTTGCTTTTGGGCAAATACTACCCTTTTCATCTCATTTGATTGTTCTCAGGAGCATATTGTTTATTCTGTTGGCTTGTCATTTGTTTGACTGGAAGGTGATCTCTGGGAATAGCTTCAGTTGCAGGTAACAAGGATCATAGGACCATAATTTTAGGATTTCCTCCAGTTTCTGTCAGACTGGTATGTCCGGTGTCTTTTGTGAATTTGATATTTTGTTATACCTTTTACTCCTACTCTGCCTGTGACCCTCTCTTGTGATCCTAATAAGGGTGGCTAGTAGTGGCAGCAAGGTACCATCTGGTTCTTCTGGTTTCAGAGTCAATATATGCTGTCATTCATGCGGTCAGTTAGTCATTTGGACTAATTGCTTCCTTGAGTTTCCAATTCCTTTGCTCCAAACTGGAAGGGATCAGTAACTGTCTTAGTTGACTGCTTGCAAGCTTTTGAGACATCAGGTGTTGCTCACTAAAGTAAGATGTAGAACACTGTCTTTATGATGTGTGTTGTGCCAGTTGACATAGACGTCCGCCAATCTGTTGTCTGTTGTCTTTGCACCTAGAGTTTTCATTCTGTGAGGTGTGTGGTTATTGTCTAAGAAGTTACTCTGCTCGCCACTTGTGTGATTTAGTGTGTATATTAATTTATGAGAAGCACCTACAGTCATGTATTTAGAAATATTCGTCACCAAACCAGTATTTGCCAATGGTGTGCTCACTTATACCCTCTTATACTTCCTGGCATATCTATCCATTCATAAATTATTGTCAGTACTGTTGTTGGAAGATTGTCTATGCTATAGTAGGTACCATAGTTGCCATTTTATTCGTGTGTTCTTCTCAGTGTCTTTTCTTGCCTTGGTCACATTGTGCTGACTTCTTCCATATTGTGTATTGTTGGAATTAACTCAATGGCAGTGGGTTTGATTTGGGTCACCAATATTAACACATGTCCGCTCTCTGGTAATTTCTCCTTGCGTCTCCCAATTTGCTGGTACCCATCAAAGAATTTGTTTTCCTCTTTGTGTTAACCTTTTGTTGTTACTTTATAATTCAGTCTCATACAGTATTTGTCTTTTGTGATTCATTTCTTCAGTTAACATAATGCCCTCCAAATCCATCTGCGTTGTCAGATGTTTTGCAGATTCATCATTATTCTTCATCATTTAATAGTATTGTGATTATGCACCAGTGTTAATCCATTCGTCTGTTGGTGGGTACATAGGTTGTTTTTACTTTTCTAAGTTTTAAATAATGCTGCAGTTAGCATGCATGTGCATGTGTGTATTCATGCCATGGCTCTTCTTTAGCGTATGTGTTGGGAATGCTGGATTGTATGGTATTTCTAGCTTTTTGAGGAAGCACCCTGTAGTTCTGTATAGTGGATATATCATTTTACATTCCTACCAGTAGTGTAGAAGAGTTTCAGTCTCCCCACAGCCTTACTAACATTTGTTAGTTTTTGATTGATGCCAATAATGCTGAGGTGAGATGGTGTCTTTTTGTAGTTTTGATTTGCACCTCTAAGTGCCAATTGCATTTCTTCATGTTTGTTAGTAGCCTGAATGTCTTCTGTGGTGAAGTGTCTGTTCATATCCTTTGCCCATTTTTTTATTTAGATTGTTTGTCTTTTTTTTTGTTGTTGTTGAAGTGCTGTTGTCTTCTATAAATTTTAGAATTCTACAAATTTTCAGTCCTTTGTTGAAACATGTAAAAAAATTTTTGTGAAATACTCTGAAAATATTTTTCACAATATTTTATGAAATTTTGTAAATATTTTTCATAATCTGTAGGTTCTCTTTTTATTCTTTTGGTGAAGTCTTATTGGGCATAAGTGTTTAATTTTAGGAGGTCCTGTTTAGCTCATTTTCTATTGGATGTGCATTTTCAGTTATGTATGGTATTTATGTTATATATAAGGGCCTCTAACATTTTCTCAATTTTTCCTCCATGATCTTTATAGTTTTAGGTTTCATATTTAGTTCTTTGATCCATTTTTGTGTCTTGTGTAAGGCATGGTCCTGATTTCATTTTTCTACAGATAGGTATCCAGGTTGCCAGCACCATTCATCGAGGAGACGGTCTCTTTCACGTTTAGCAAACTTCAATCTTTTGTCAAAAATCAGCTGTGCATAGGTGGATGGATTTGTGTGGGGGTTCTCAGTTTTGCTCCTTTTGTCTGTGTATCTGTTGTACCAGTACCAGGCTGGTTTGACTACCATGCCCGTATGATAGGTTCTGAAGATAGTGTGAGCTCTCCTGCTTTGTTCTTCTTCTTCATTAATGCTTTATTTGTGATCTCTTTCCCTTCCGTGTAAAGCTAGTGATTAGTTTTTTCATCTCATTGAAGAACAGTGTTGAAATTTGCGTTGTATTGACATTTTTCACAAAGTTAAGTCTTCTGTCCAAGAACAATGGTATGTTTTTCCATTTATGTAGGTCAGTGTTGGTTTCTTGCAGTAACATTTTGTGGCTTTCTTTTTTAACTCCTGGTTAGACTTACTCATATTTTATCTGTTTGAGGGCTATTGTAATGGTATCCTTTTCCTGATTTTCTTTGCCAAGTTCTTTATTGATGTAGAGGAATCCAAATGATTTTTGTGCATTGATGTTATATCCTTCTACATTGCTGAGTCCTTTTCTTAGTTCCAGTAGGTTTCTTATGGAATCTTTAGGATTCTCCAGGCATAGGATCAAATCATCTGTGAATACAAATAGTTTTACTTATTCTCTGCCAATTTGGGTGTTCTTTATTTCTTTTTCTTGTCTTACTGCTAGGTCTTTCAGTACAGTGTTGAATAAGAGTAATAATAAAAGACATCCTTGTCTGTTTCCAGTTTTGAAGGGGAATCCTTTCAGATTCTCTTCCTAAGAAAATAATCAAACTGTAGTCTCACTGATTCTATTGTTTTTCTGTTCTGTATTTCATTTATTTCTCCTGTAATTTTTGTTATGTCATTTCTTCTGGTGACTGTTAGCTTCTTTTGTGTCTCTTTATGTTTTCATTTTTTATCTTTTTTGGTGTGTGCATTTATGGTGTAAATTGCATTCTAAATGCTGCTTTTGCTTTTTCAGAGGTTTTGGTATGTTGTGTTTTCATTCTCATGGGATTCTAGGATATTTTAAATTCCATTTGGTGTCTTCTATTTCTTAATAGTATTTAAGCAGAGTGTTATTTAGCATTTTTGTATTACATTTTTTTCCTTGCTCTTAGTGATACAGATTTCTGCTTTTACAGTGTTTTGATTTGAGAAGATGATTTGTATTATTTCAGTGTTTTTTTAATTTGTTGAGGTTTGCTTTATTGCCTGAAATGTAGTACATTGTAGAGAATGATCTATGAGGATTGGAGAAGAATGTATACTTGCTGCTTTTAGGTGAATTATTCTGTATGTGTCTCTGAGGGCAAGTTGGTTGATTGTGTTTTTTAGATCTTTTGTGTCTCCATTGAGTCTCTTTCTGGTTATTCTGTCCTTCATCTAGAGTGGTGTGTTAAAGTCTCCTGGTATTATTGTAGAAGTGTCTTGTTTTTGTTTTATGTATTTTGGAACTATGTCATTGGGTGGGTGCATACTTTTTATGGATATGTCCTCATGGTGAGTTGACCCGTTAATCATTGTGTTATGTCCTTCCTTGTTTTTTATGGTGGATTTAGCCATGACATCTATTTTTACAGAGGTTAATAATTGCCACACCTGCTCTTTTTTGGTTGTTTACTCTAGTATATTTTTTCCATACCTTAACTTTCAGTTTATTTGTTTCTTTCTCTAAAGTGTGTCTCTTGTAGGCAGCATAGCAGGGGGTCATGGCTTTTATGATTTTCTTTTATATTTTGATGAGGGTTTTTTAGGGGGGTTAATTTTATTTGTGGTTGTCCTGAAATTTACCTTTCTCTCTCTAAGATTAAAGCAGTAATTTAGTTTTTGATATGGCCTTGACTGCATCTCCACATAGTTCTAAATCTGTACCCTTATTCCCCCTTTATGTTTTGAAGTGCTCATCAGTTATATATTGATGTCTCTGGTGTTCCCTGTTTTCTGGCTTTTACCCTTATTTTATTTTTGAGATTTCTTTATCTGGATTGATAGAAGAAGTGATGTTATCGTGTATTACAGTCTCAGGCCATTGTCTGTTACTGTTAGTTTTTTCTGTTCAGATACCTCCCTGCTACATTTCTTGTAATATTGATCTGTTGTTTTTTGTTTTTAATTCCCTTAATTTCTGTTTATCCAGAAATGCCCTAATTTCACCACCATAGTTGAAAGATAATTTTTCTGAATATGTAATTCTTGCTGGCATTTTTTTTATTTCAAGGTTTTATATATGTCATCCCATTTTCTTCTCACCTGCATAGTATCTGCTCAGTAGATACTATGCTCCTTTGTAGATGATTTTTCATTTTTCCTTAACTACTTTCAGGATTGTTTGACTTTTGTTTAAGAAAACTTGATATGGCTTGGTATTCTTTTGGGATCTGTACTGTATGGCATAATTATACTTACTAGATAACTTCTCAGAAGAGGAGAACTCTTCCATGATATTAGGTGAAGCTATCTGTCAGTGAATCTTCAACAGTTCTTTCTCTTCTTTTTGTTGACTCTTTTTCTGGGTTTCTAGTAACATGTAAGTTAGTTCTTTTGACGGTTTCCTGTATAAATCTGAGCCCTTCTTCTTTTTTCTGTGTGCATACGGGGGTGGGAATGCTAGCACAGATTAGTGTCAAGGATTTGTCTTCTGTTTCACTGGACCTGTCTTGTATTGTTTGATTCTACTCTTGTGACTTTCTATTTAGTTGTTTATTTCTGAAATTCTATTGCTATGCTTCTAGATTTTGCACGGTTTCTAGTTACTTTTTAAAATGGTCTCCAGTTATCTATTTTGTTATTTCATTACTGTATTGTTTTTCTGAACTCTACCATTTTGTCTGTGTTTTCCATAGTTTTGTTGATGTTTCTCTTGATTACTTTTAGGACTTTATACTTAAGTCTTTTGAATTCCTTATCAGGAAGCTTTGTTACTTTTCCTTCCTCTGGGAGTTTCTCTTGTTCTTTTTGGCTGTTTGCTGGGCCCATCTTAGACTGTTTCTTTAGGTGGTTTGGTATTGTCTGTTATCTCTGGGACATTAAGGAATTAGTGAATTTAGTTTCTAATTATATAGTGGTTGCCTGGGTCTTGTTTGCTTATTTTGTTTTGCTGATTCCTTGTGGGCATGGTGTGCTGGTCGGTGGACTGGTCATGCTGGGGCAGTCCTACTTGTCTCCTGGCAAGTAGGGAGGCATGTAAGTGTTAGAGCTTGAGTCTCTGTTTCATGGTCTTGTTGGGTGGCAGAGGGTGGGTTGGTCAGGCTTTGACTTCTATCTGTCTTTGATTTTATGGAACAGGAGTGAGAAATGGTACTTCTTGCAGGTAGAGCTCCTAATGTGGTAACTGTGCTGGGCAAGTGTAGGCATTTACTTCCTCTCTCACTGGTTGGGAGGCGGGGATATATTGGGGGTGGTGGAACAACAGTTGGATGTGCAGTCTCTACCACCACCACCTCCTGGGTTGGGGAGGGAGGAAGGAACAGCAGGTACATGCATGCTTAGGCGTGCTGCATCCGCCTGAAAGTGAGCAGGGAGAGGGAGGGGCTGCTGCAAGCAGATGCACATGGCTCTGCCTTCTTTCACTGATCAGGGGGATGGAGATAGGAAACTGTGGGAACTATGAATGCAGTTTTAGCTCCTCTGTTGTTCACTGGGCACATTAAGGGAAGGAGTTGTGCCTGGATGATGTGCACACAGTGGTACCAGCTTGTGTCTGCAGGGGTGAGGGATGAGGCAGCAGATCGTTATGCACAGAGTCCTGTCTCTTCTGCCTGTCACTGGGTAGAGAGAAGAAGGAGGGAGCAGTGGTTGTGCTCTCACTGTTTTACCACTGCTCTCTTTCAGGCCCTTGGGGAGTTAGGTTGTAGATGGATGTGCACAGAGGGACATGTCTAGTCTTGCTTGTTAGGTGGGCAAGGGAGTTTGTGAATATGGCTGCATGGACCTCTGGTCATGAGAGGCTGTTGAGATATGCGAACCTCTGCAGCATCTGATCAGAAGGATGGGATGAGAGGGATTGATTGCATCCCTCAGGCTAGGATATGCTTGTGTTGGGCCACTTCTCTATGGCAGTCAGCAAGCAGGACCTGTCCCCAGTTAAGTGTGAGGAAGGGTGGCTGCCCAG
Source organism: Heterohyrax brucei (assembly GCA_028571685.1). Taxonomy (NCBI): domain Eukaryota; kingdom Metazoa; phylum Chordata; class Mammalia; order Hyracoidea; family Procaviidae; genus Heterohyrax; species Heterohyrax brucei. The sequence goes on along the minus strand of CM053160.1, from coordinate 46,085,873 downwards.
AAACCAGTTGGATAGGAGACCCTCTGCTGATACTCTGCTTTCATTCACTTTTTTTTAAATCAGTATATGTAGATCTTTTTTTGATATTCATCATTCTTAGATTATTATCTGCTTCTTGGGTCTTTGGTGCAGGGAGATACTATGGTGTGTGTGACTAAGCTGCCATCTTGGTTCTGCCTCCTAGATTATTTTTTGATAATGCATACACTTGCATATGGCATGGTCCTAGGATTGCTGTTCTGTCCCATAGGATGAGGAGAAAGTTGTGATGAGAGAAAATCAAGACTTTCATGTATGATAGCAAACAGAAATAGTAAGGAATCATCAGGGTATGTTGTATATGAAACAAAAATGAGTCATAGTGACTCTTGCTCCTGACTTGATTGCTGTAATTGATGAATTTTTTGATACAGAAAACTAGATTAAGTACCAAGAGATTTTTCTGAGTTCTCTCTGGTTATCATCTTTTACATTTATTGAAACAGTGAGTGTTTGTAACAGCTTTGGTACATAAAATTTTCAAATCTTGATTCTATATTTTGAAATAGGATGGACACTTTAAATGAACACCTGTTTCCTATTCATTGATTCATAAAGCATTTGTTGAACATTTACTGTATCCTAGTGATACGGTCTGCATATTTTGTACAGTCATGCCAGTAATAAAGTCAGTAATTTGAAGGTGTGGCTCTGTGTTCACTAGTTACTAAGGTTTAACTACTGAGGCTGTAATAGCAGTGTACTATAGTAACATGCAGAAGTTGTCTCAGTGGTAGGAATCAGGAACTTTGCTATGCTTAAAGATCAAAATGACATCAAACAAAAATGAGAATATTTTCTGAACATGACATACTAAGTCTGGCTGACTCATTTATGTTTGATCTGCCATGTCTCAAACTGCTAGAGGTCAGTGTTGATCTGTACATCTGCATTTAGGAATATTTGAGTCTTTGTTCTTCTTATTTCCATGCCAGAATTTTTGTTTATTTTTTATTATTTAATATGATTGAGTGAAAATGTACATTCCCATGTAAATTCACACGCCCACCTATATGCAGCTTCCACTGCTCTCCCTGCCTGGTGACAGCACACTATTCCTCTCTGCTCCATACATGTCTCATCCTCCCAACAGTCTCCTTTCCCCTCCTCTCCACCCACTCTCCTTCCTCCAGCCAGAGGTCAGCAGGAAGATACGCTATAGATGCATAGAACCACAGTGTGCATCCAATATATGGTTATTCTGTATCTCCAAGTCCAATCCATCCGTGTCCAAAGAGTGGACCTTCATTATGATTTATGGGCAAGGGCAGCATCAGGGCCAGGGGCCATGCTCTCAGGGGAACCCCAAACTGCTGGACGATCATTTGCGGTCTTTCAGTGGAGATCTCAGGGTGGACTCCTTTTTATTCTTGTGTTGCCAGTGAGACTCGACGTAGTGAGCTTCATCGTGGCTCTCACTGGTGGTGGCTGGGCACCATCCAGTTCTCCTGGTCTCAAGTCGATGTAGGCACCCACTGATGTGGATCTCTCTGTCTTCTAGGTTGTCTTTACCCCATGTCATTTTGGTCCTTGGTGAACATCCATTCCTGCTGAGTTGGGACCATGTGCTGTGCCCTCGGATGGCAGCTTGGCAGCTTGGCAGCTTTTTAGACGCCAGACGCCACTCAACAACGTGGGGTGCAGAGAGCCCTCTTAGCAAAATGCTAGTTGTGCCAATTGGCCTTTATTTTGCCTAAGAGCATAGTCCCCTGCCCCCTGCCCCAGCTACTCTATCCTTGCAATACTGGGTTAAGATGGAAGGAGTACTCAAGTTATGCTGAAGTCCACTTAGTGTTGTTCATGTTTCTAATGTGTGCTATCACCAATTTCACCCAACCAGATTTCTAGCAACTATGTACTCTAAACCCTCCCCCCTCCCTCCCTCCCCTCCCTTGCAGCTGTCAAAGAGTCTTGTCTTCTATACACAAGTCTGTTTTTGAGATCTTATTGTAGAGGTCTGATACAGTATTTGTCCCTTTGTTGCTGACTACTTTCACTCAACATAATGTCTTACAGTTGAAACCAGGTCATGAGATGTTTCCTGGAATCATCATTATTCTTTATCATTGCGTAGTGCTCCATTGAGTCTATATACCATAGTTTACCTATCCATTCTTCTGTTGTTGGGCATCTGGGTTGATTCCATCTTTTTGCTATCGTGAACTGTGCTGCGATAAACATTCCTGTGCCTGTGTCTGTTGGTGTGAAAGGTGTTGATTCTGTAGGATATATTCCAAGTAGTGGAATTACTGGGTCAAATGGTATATCAATACCCATTTTTTTAAGGAAGCACCAGATTGCTTTCCAAAGAGGCTGGACCATTTTACAACCCCACCAACAGTGTAGGAGGGTTCCCTTTCTCGACAGCCTCTCCAGCATTTGCTGTTTTGTGTTTTTTGGATCATGGCCAACCTTACTGGGGTGAGATGATATCTCATTGTAGTCTTGATTTGAATTTCTGTAATAACTAAAGATTGTGAACATGTCCTCATGTGTTTTTTGGCTGCCTGGATCTCCTGTTTAGTGAAATGCCTGTCCATCTCCTTTACCCATTGCTTAATTGGATGATTTATGTTTTTATTGATATTTTGTAGTATCTTAAAGATTATGGAAATCAGGCATCGGTCTGACCTAGAGTTGCCAAATATTTTTTCCCATTCTGTAGGTGTTCTTTTAATTCTATTAATAAAGTCTTTGGATGAGCAAAAGTGTTTGATTCTTAATAGTTCCCATTTATCTATTTGTTGACAGTGGTTTGTTTGACAGATTTTGGAGTCTGTCCACATTGTGTATTAAAACTTACATTGTTGTTCCTACCTTTTCTTGGATGAGCTTTATTGTTTTAGGTTTGATATTTAGGTCTTTTATCCAGTTGGAGTTGGTTTTTGTATAAGGTATAAGATATGGATCTTGATTCAGTTTCTTGCAGATGGATATCCAATTTTGCCAACGCCTTTTGTTGAAGGTACTGTTTAATGTCTTAGGACCTTTGTTGAATATTAGCTGTTCATAGGCAGATGGTGTCATCTCTGGGGTCTCAATTCTGTTGCATTGATTGATCTGTCTGTTCTTGTACCAGTACCAGGCTGTTTTGACCACTGTAGCAGTGTAGTATGTTCTAAGGTCGGGTAATGAGAGGCCTCCCAGTGTTTTCTTCTTCTTTAGTAGTACCTTACTTATTTGGTACTTCCCTTTCCAAACAAAATGGGTAATTTGTTTCTCCATCTCTTTAAAAAATGGCTCTGGAACTTGTATTGGAATTGCATTATATAAGTAGATTGTTTTGGGTAAAATAGACATTTTCACAATGTTAAGTCTTCCTATCTATGAGCACAGTAGGTTTTTCCATTTATCTAAGTCTCTCTTAGTTTCTTGTTGTAAGGGCTTGTAGTTCTCTTTGTAAAAATCTGTTATTTCTCTGGCTAGGTTAATTCCTAGGTACTTGATCTTCTTAGGGGCTATAGTAGATGGTATTGATTTGATGATTTCCTCCTTAACAGTCTCATTGTTGGTATAAAGGAATCCTACTGATTTACTTATGTTTATCTTGTATCCTGAGACTTTGCTGAACTCTTCTATCAGTTTGAGTAGTTTACTTATAGATTCTTTGGGATTCTCTGCATATACAATCATGTCATCTGCAAACAGGGAGATTTTGACTTTTTTGCCGATGCAGATGCGCTTTATTTCTTGGTCTTGTCTAATTACTCTGGCTAGAACTTCTAGTACAGTGTTGAATAGGAGAAGGGAGAGGGCATCCTTGTCTAGTTCGTGTTCTCAAGGGAAACTCTTTCAGTCTCTCTCCATTCAGGATGATGTAGGCAATTGGCTTTGTATAAATGGCCCTTATTGTGTTGAGGAATTTTCCGTCTTTGCCTATTTTGCTAAGAGTTGTTAGCATCAACGGGTGTTGAACTTTATCAAATGCCTGGTCTGCATCAATGGACAAAATCAGGTGATTCTTGTCTGTGTGTTATTTGTGTGGTTAATCACATTAATTGTTTTTCTAATGTTGAACCAGCCTTGAATCCCTGGTATGAATCCAGCTTGGTCATGATGGATTCCTTTTTTGATATGTTGTTGTATTCTATGGGCAAGAATTTTGTTGAAGATTTTTGCATCTAGATTCATGAGTGATATCGGTCTGTAGTTCTCCTTTTCGGTTGGGTCTTCCCTGGCTTTGGTATCAGGGTTATGCTGGCTTCATAGAATGAGTTTGGGAGTACTCCATCCCTTTCTGTACTATGAAATAGTCTCAGTAGTATTTGAGATAAGTCTTCTTTAAAAGCTTGGTAGAATTCTGCAGTGAAGCCATCTGGGCCCAGGCTTTTTTTGGTTGGCAGTGTTTTGATGACATTTTCAATCTCTTCCTTTGTGATGGGTTTATTAAGTTGTTCTGCTTCATGTTGTGATAATTTGGGTAGGTGGTATGAGTCAAGGAATTTGTCCATTTCCTCTAGGTTTTCAAATTTGTTAGAATACAGTGTTTCATAGTATTCTGTTATGATATTTTTGATTTCTGTTGGATCTGTTGTGACCACTCCCCTCTTATTTCTAATTTGGGTTATTTGTTTACTTTCCTGCTTTTCTTTAGTAAGTTTAGCCCGTGGTTTGTCAGTTTTGTTGATCTTTTCAAAAAACAACTTTTGGTCTTCTCAATTTTTTCGTTGTTTTTCTGTTCTCTACATCATTTAGCTCTGCTCTGATCTTTATGATCTGGTCTCTTGTGTTGCCTGAGGGGTTCCTATGTTATGTCTCTCTTCTTGTTCAAGCTGTAGAGTTAGTTCCTTGATTTGGTTTCTTTCTTTCTTCCAGATGTGTGCATTTATGAAGATAAAGAGACCTCTGAGCACTGCTTTGGCTGTATGCCATAGGTTCTGTTAGGAAGTGTTTTCATTTTCATTGGAATCCATGAATTTCTTTCATCCTTGATTTCTTTTATAACCCATGGTTTTTTGAGCATGTTGTTTAAAAAAGAATGTTATTGTGGAGTGATCTAATTCTTTTTTGAGCATGTTGTTCAGCCAAGAGTTCCACTTTCTATCTATGTTCTTTCTGCTGTTGATTTTGACTTTTATGGCTTTGTGATCTGAGAAGATGCTTCGCAGTTATTCAGTGATATGGATTTTGTTAAGAATTGCATTATGCCCTAACATGTGGTCAATTCTGGAGAGTGTTCCATGTGCACTGGAGAAGAAGGTGTAGTTGTCTGCTGATGGGTGGAAAGTTCTGTATATACTGATGAGGTTTAGTTGGTTAATTGTGGCAATGAAGTCTTCTGTATTTTTACTGAGCTTTTTTCTAGATGTTTTGTCCAGTATTCAGAGTGGAGTGTTGAAATCTTCCATTGTTATTGTGGAGTGATCTGATTCTTTTTTGAGTGTAGTCAGTGTTTGTTCGCTGTACTTAGGTGCTTTGATATTAGGTGCGTAAATATTTAATATAGTTAAGTCTTGCCTGTGTACTATACCTTTCAGCAAAATCCACAATGGTGGATTTTACATTAAAATTGATTTTGTCTGGGATTAGAATTACCATACCTGCTCTTCTTTGTTCGTTAGCTTGGTATATATTCTTCCGTTTAATTTTCAGTTTGTTCCTATCTTTAGGTCTCAAGTGAGTTTCTTGTAGACAATATATGGATAGGTCATTTCTTTTTATCCAGGATGTCCCTCGATGTCTCTTTACTAGAGCATTCAATCCATTCACATTCAACATAACTATTGATAGGTATGTGTTCACTGCTGCCACTGTGATATGTTTATTTTTGTGTTGATGTTTTCTCTGTTGTTCTTATGAGTCTGTTCTGGGACACTCTTTTTTGTGAGTTGATTTTTCACCTTTTTCAGAGCTGTTTTGGTAGTTGTTGAGACTCCTGTGTTACATTTCTTGAAATGGTATGATACATCTTTGTTGTGCTTTATGGCTGCCCCTATAATCCCCCTTAATAAAGTATATATAAACCCAATTTTAATTACTACCAATCTTATCATCTTCCTCTCCATCTGGAAGGACTATAACGACTGTGGTACATCCCTCTTTTTTATATGATGGCACGATAGTTTTCATGATGATCACTGGATTGCTTCTTTCCATATCGAAACTGTGATTGACTTTCGAGCCTTCCCTAACTGAGTCGAATTTTGAGTAATGTGTCATTCTAAAATATAAAGTTAGTGGTTTTGTTCTTCTAAGCCAAAGCCAAGAACTTGTTTCAGTGTTTCTTGTAGTTTTGGTTCGTTTTTTACAAAGTCTCTGAGTTTCTGTTTGTCTGGAAATGTCTTAGTTTCATTTTTGTATTCGAAAGATAGTTTTGCAGGATATATAATTATTGGTTGGAAGTTCTTCTCCTTCAAGGCTTTGAATGTGTCATGCCACTGTCTCCGTACCAGCATGGTTTCTGCTGAGAAATCTGATGACAGCCAACAGAGTTTCCCTCTGAATGTTAGTTTTGCTTTGAGTCTTGCTGCCTTTAAGAGTTGCTGCCTGTGTTTCATTTTGTTAAGCTTGAGTATAATATGTCTTGGAGTCTTTCTTTTGATATCTATATTGTGTGGCATACAATATGCATCTGAGATGTCCATATTCTCTTCCTTCATGATTTCTGGGAAGTTTTCTGTCAGCAGCTCAGCAATGATACTCTGTGTTCTCAGGTGTCTCATCCTGTTCAGGGACTCCAGTTAATTGAAGGTTGTTCCTGTTGATAGAGTCCCACATGCTTCTTAATTGTTCTTCATTTTGCTTGTTCCTTTTTTCTGATTTCTGCTCATAGATGCTGGCGTCAGTAACTCTGTCTTCCAAATCAGAAATTATTTTTTCCATTTGTTCCGTTCTGTTTACTTGGCTTTGAATGGAAGTTTCTGTTTCTTTGATTTTATTCTTGATCTGTTGGATTTTGGTGTACTGGTGTTCCATCAGATCGAACAGCTTGTTTAATTTTCCTTTTCTTCTGCTGCATTTTGTGTAAGGTCTAGAAGAGCTCTGTATATAATCATTTTGAATTCACTTTCTGATGCTTTCATATAAGTTTCTTCATCTGGAAAACTCCTTGGTTGTTTTGTTTGCGAGCCTTCTGAAACCATGGGTGTTTCTTGTATCCCACAGGTGTCTGTTAACTTTTTGGGTCCCATTTGAATACGTAGAGGCTGGAAGAGATACTGTGAGGATGGACTGGCGATGTTTCTCTAGGCTGTCTTAAAATGTACAGCAAAAGGTACCTGACCACTTCCCAAGTCAGTCAGGTTTCCAGATGTAGGGGTCCCTCTTCCCAACTGGCAAAGTAAGCACCTCTATATTCAACCCCAGATGATATGAACTAGTTGAAAATACAGCAATGCTACTGCCCTGTTGGCCTCTGCTGACAGGGCTCAGCTTTAGGTGACACTGTGTAAAGTACTGCTTTTCTGGTAGAAAAGTGCTCTCCTGTGGGCAGGCTCTGGCTCCCAAGCTAAGAATTAGGTCCAACTGCGGCCTTCATATCCATGAATGTGCCCTCCACCCAGGCAGCAGATAGAGGGGCTAAAGGTTCCAAGAGGTAGTGATTTCTCTGCTTCTGTTGCTGTGCCCCCACCGTAGGCTTAACCGTGTAAACTACTGCCTTTCTGTCAGAGAAGCGCAGTCCTGTTTTCAGGTGCTGGCTCCCAGACTAAGATTTAGGTCCCACTAAAATCTCTGTATCCAACATGGCATCCCGCACCCTGGCAGTGTGGTTCTGTACAAACCACGCTGTGGCAGTGATAAAAAGACAGACAAAGTGGCTAGTTTAACAGGGTCCTAAGCCTTGCTCTCAAAATATGGGAATTTTGCCTGCGTATCCCCCCAGCAGTGTGTCTGAGTCTAGCCGCTAGGCAAGACCCAGCTCCTCCCTCCGGCCAAGACAGAGAAAAGAAAAGTCAAAATGGTGCATTTACCTTCAGTCTGTGATAGCCAGGGCTAGCCAGGAGTGGGAGTCAGTGAAAGAGAAGAGGTTTTTCGCTCAGTGGTATGAAATCCAGATTAACAGCCCTTTGCCATGTCCTGGGGCTCATTAGGTGATACGGAGGCTCCATCTGATTATCAATTGAGGTCTTGGTTCCAGAGGGATATACGAGACGTGGGATTAGTCCGCCATCTTGACTGTGCCTCCTCCATGCCATAATTTTTAATGGTTGGTTTGCTTAGCTTTTATCTAGCCATTAAGTATTGTATTTTTAAAGCAAAAGTATTAGAAGAGACTTTTGCTTTTGTTTATTTTCCTTGATTTTAGGTTTCATTTGTAAAATTGGTTAAGAGCTGAAATTTCTTTGTGGCTGTGTAGAAAAGATGCTTTGTCTGTAGATGGCTAATTACAGTTATTCTTCCAAGTACTGTTGGTTTTATTGCCTACTGGTCATGTACTCTAAATCAGAATATCTCAACAGTGTCACCAGTGGTAGTTTGTACCATCCCTTGTTGTGAGGGGCCGTGTTGTGTGTTGTCAGACACTGAGTACCAACCCATGTTTCTGTGCACTAGATGGCAGTAGCATTATTCACCTTCTCCAGACTGTGGCACCCAGAAGTATCTCTAGCATTGTAAGTGTTCCTTAGGGAAGAAAATTAGTACCACTTAAGAACTACTACTCTAAATTTTTAAAACTGCCTTACTCACTGCAGTTGTATGTAAGCTAACCACAATTAGCTGCAATACTTGATGTGATGTTTCTGTGAATCCTTAAAAGCTTTTCTTTGTATCTGAAAATCTTGTCATCCAGGCTAAAGGAATTGCTTCAGGATGAGCAGAGTTGGTAGATTTACTGTAAACGATTGTGATTTTTCCTTGTAGCTCTTTCATATTCAAGTAGGGACTGTAATTAATCTCTTCAAAAAACTGGATGTGTAATCTAGACTGAACATGCTTTATACTAAACCTTTAGCTCTATAACTGCATCTCAGTCTTGTAAAGAACAAGCAGATCTTTTTGATTTTGCTCACTTTGTAAATTGAACATGTATCTATCAAGTTAGATCATTTTAGTTTTTATTGTGTTGCTGTTGCTTGTTGTTAGGTTAAGTATTAGGTTATTGTAAGATTGTTGGATTTGGCTAGAAGTAGCCTCAGATTTGCAGACAGCATGGTACTATGTTGATTTCACAGGGAGGTTACTTATATTCACACAGCTGGGAAGTGGAGGAATTGGAATTTGAACTCTAGGTATTCTGATTGGCTCCAAAGACCATGTGCCAGTGTTTCTCAAAATTTGATATGTATAGGAATCACCTTGTGCAGATTCTGATTCAGGTTTAGGGGCCTCCAGTTCTGCATTCCTAACAAACTGCCAGTTTGTGCCAGTGTTGCTGGTCCTTGGACCATACTTTGAGTACAAAGGCTTTGTGCAGTATTCCTGGATTATTAATTTTGCTGTAGATAATCCTCGTGGTGATTAACCCACAGAATTTATAACCTACAAATGAATATTCAAAGATTGAATTTTTCAGTGATTTTTCTTCATATTAAGTAATTTGTATTCACATGCTAGAGTTGAGGTGCTTTCTTCAGTTAAACTGGTGGAATTGCAGCTCTTTATTAAGTGATGGCATCTCAAGCACAGCCCCCACTCATCTGTCAGTAGAAGCTTGTGTGAACAGGATTCAGCAGTGTCCAGATTAAGATAGACTAAGAAGAAAGGCCTGGCTGTCTACTTCTGAAATGATGCCACTGTATGTGGGATTGACTTGACAGTAACTAACAATAATGCTAAAGTGAATTCTAGGAACTTTAGGAGTAACATGGGTGATCCTGGGTGGTTTGTTATGGGAGATTGAGTGAACATCCACAGTTTCATCATTTGTAAGGTGTGCATTATTTTACATTTTAATTATCTCTGAAATTGGGATGTGCCTTACAATTGAAGGCATTTTACCGTTCCTGAACTTGGCATTTGGCTTCTGCTACTTCTGGCCACCTTCCCACTCCATGGGACATGGAGCCCAGGAGCTGATAAGGTGAGCAGTTGGCAGTCACCCCCTTCCCCATCTATTTTCTGGCCCTAGCCGTCAGTTCCTTTGTTATCACTGTTGAATCTGAGCCTGGAGGACCCTGGGCTACCAGCTCAAGTGTTTTTATATGGATTTCTTTTGTCCATTATATGACTTCTGTCATCTGTTGTGTCATATTTATTAAAGATTATTCCTTGATTGGGTTGAGTAGGGATTTCTCTGGGGCTAAAGTGAAATCTGAGACAGGTCTTTAATAAAGTAAACATTCTAAGGGATAAAATATTTTCCTTGCTTTCTTTATTGGCAGCATATTTCTTTCATGATGGTATACAAATGAACAATGCAGTTTCCAATCAGTGGTGCTGATGGCTTGATAAGATTTATAAAGTTAACGTAAGTTTAACAGAGAAAAGGCGAGATTTGGAGTCAGAGGTATGAGTTAAGCGTTCTGGCTCTGCCACTTACCATTTGGGTGACGTGATTCTTTTGGACTTCGGGTTTTCCTTGAGAGTTGAACCTGAATTCATTGGATTCTAAGCGCTTTATTTTGAAGTATGAACAGCCGGAGTTATTACTTCTTACAAGATGGAATGTAGCAAGAGGCATCCAAGCTGGGTCTTGAAGAGAAAGAATAGTTTTGGTAGAAGAAGGGAGAAAAGCATATTTTAAGCAAAACTGATAATATTAGTGAGGTCATGGAGTACTTCTGAAACCATGCATAAACTTTAAGACACCTGATGAAGTTACATTCTTTCTATGCAGAGATTCTCCTTAGTACAAGTAAAACATTCTATTGAAAGTAAGATGATCCTTCTTGGCTTTCTAGAAAGTTGCTTCCCAAAGGGGGTCTCTTTGTTTTTGGCTTTTGAAGTCAGAATGATGGTTTTTCATTTTTTGGATTAACCAGATGTAGATACCCTAAACCTAAAGTAACCTATAAAAAACAATCACTAAGTTCATTATTTATTTGATTATGGGGAAATGGGCAAGATGATTAACAAAGCTATAATAGTTTGAAAGAAAAAACCTTTTTGAGTTATAATGTTGCCTGATATCTTTGCACATGTGGATCACTTTAGGTAGAGATTCTTTGAGTTGAGATTTGCTATGGGCACAGAAATTTTTAGTTTTACCGAATACATATACCTTAAAAAAAAAAAAAGGCTTTTATATGTCTGATTAGCAGTTGTAAGTAGGAAGGCAGAATGAAGCTGTCAAACTCAGCTGAAGGGCTATATTTTTTTATTTTGGTATCAACCAAAAATAATTGGAGGTCTGAAGGATTTCTTTATTTGGTTTTAAAGTTTATGACTAGACACTGTTAGCTGGGAGATTCTAGAACTGGAAATCCTAGTCTCAGTTCTGCTTGACTACCATGTGTACTTTGGGGAAAGTTTCAAAGATTTCCCAGAATTATGCTTATTGCAGTATGTAAGATGATCTTCAGTTTTTAACTTGTTAGATAAAGCTTCAAATGTGGTACCCTTATACATTTGTTGAATGATGAAGCTAGTTTTTATTATTGGTGGGCATGTGCTAGATTTTACACATGATAAATAATAAGGCAGAATTGTTCAGTGAATTTAGCTCTAGCCTCTACTGACTTAAAGGCAATTTGGTTCTGTGTTCTATATGCAATATATGATTTTTAGTCTTTGTCCTCTGCCTTCTTCATTACAGGTGGTCCGTACTGAGAAAAACAGTTTGAACAATCGATTCTTGCCCTGGAATGAGATTGAAACAGAGGCCATCCTGTCTATTGATGATGATGCTCACCTTCGTCATGATGAAATCATGTTTGGTTTTCGGTGAGGGGCAAATTTTCAATCAAGAAGCATTTTAATTTACGAGTGACAGAAAACTTAAGTCAGACCTGGATTAGGCAGAATGAATTTCTTCCCTGGTAACCCACTGCTGTGGAGATGATTCTGGCTCATAACAACCCTATGATAAAGAGTGCAGCTGTCCTATAGAGTTTCCAAGACAGTAATCTGTACGGAAGCTCTTGGCTGATAGTACCTAAGAAAAACTCAGAGGTAGTGAGGCTCACTCAGGACATAGCCGGATCCAGGCACCTTTTTTTTCAGTCGGTGTTGAAGGACTTGCTTGTCTCCATCTCTTGGTTCTGTGCTGACTTGATTCTCATATAGTTGAACCGTGTGGTCATATAGGCGCTCCTCATGTGGCCAGGAAGCTGGGGGAAGATCTTCCTCAAACCTCAAACCACGGGGACTGAGAGTAGAAGAAAGGGGTAGTTCCCTACAGGAAATAGGACATTTTTGAATTAGAGGAAAGGAAAGTAACCACAGGCAGACAGAAGTAACACGTTTCTAAATGTTGGAGCAATAGCACATCGCTAAAATCCTGAGGTGTAAACAACTTGGGGAAAGATGAGGACGTGGACATCTAAGAGGAAAAGGAGGACGTGGTGGCAGGGATGATGATGACGGTGCTTAATACTTGTTGAAGCCGTATATGTGCCGGGGTTAGCTTTTTCTTTAGTTTATCTCATTTAGTTCTGTTAAAATTAGATGATATGAGTAGCAAGTATCTCCGTTTTATATAGGAGTGTATTGAGATCCAAGAGAACAAAGCCATTAGTAAGTGGCAGAGCTGGGATTCAAAGACAGGTTTGTCTAACTCCAGAACCTCCACATCAACTAATTCTAAGCTATACTTGTGTTTTTTGAATCTTAATAGTACTTGTGCTTAAATGTCCCACTTGAGGACACATTTTAGGTGAGAGACTAGAGTAGATTAGGGCTGCTGAGTGTGCCATGGACTTCTGGTCCATGGACAGACATTTTGTTACGTGTCCAGAGTGGGTTAAGTATACAAATTGAGAGTAAGCATTTAGAGACTTTAAAAGCAAATTGAACTTTAATGTGACTTTGAAGTATGTGATCATTTCTTTGCAGATCATTTTTTATAACAGCTTTACTGAGATGTAATTCACGTACTATAATATTCACTCATTCATTGTTTTTAAATATATTCACAGAGTTGTGCAAACCATCACCACAGTCAGTTTTGGAACATTTCATCATCCTGTACCCCTTGAAATCACTCTCCATTTTTCTCCAAATCCCCAGGCCTAGACAACCACAAATTTATCTCTATGGATTTTCTTATTCCGTATATGTTATCTAAATGGAATCGCATAATATGTGGCCTTTGTGACTGCCACCTTTCACTTAATGAACTTTCGTTTTATACATGTAACACATGCGTTCCACGTTTTGCTAACCATACTTGTCTCGTTGCCCTCCACACACCAATTGTTTTGTAAATGTGTTGTTATGGATTGAGTTGTGACCCTCAAAAATGTGTGCCAGCTTGGCTAGACCATGATTCCTAGTATTATGTGGTTATCCTTCATTTTGTGATCTAATTATCCTGTATGTTGTATATTCTAATCTCTAGGACATTAATGAGGTTAGGATTAGAGGCAGTTACGTTACTGAGGGAGAACAGTCTATAGGATTAGATCTTGAGTCAGTCTGCTTTGAGATATAAAAGAGAGAGGCAACAGAGGCAAGAGGAACCTTCTGCCACCAAGAAAGAAGAACTGGGAGCATAGCATGTCCTTTGGCTCTGTGGTCTGTATGCTGAGACGCACCTAGACCAGGTGAAGATTGATGACAAGGATCTTTCACCAAAGCCACCAGAAAGAGATGGTTTTCCCTTGAGCTGGTGCTTGAATATTTGAGTCTAGACCTCTTAAACTGTGAGAGAATTAGTTTGTGTTTCTTAAAGCCACACACTTGTGGTGTTCTGTTATAGGAGCACTAGATAACTAAGATACATACTATGCTAATTTGTACTTTGTTTTTTTATTGCTGAATAATATTCCATTACATAAATATATCATATTTTGTCCATTCATTAGTTGATGGACATTTGGATTGTTTTTACTGTTATACATAATCTTTTACATAATTTTTATGAACAGATATTTTCATGTCTTGACTGTATACCTAGGAGTGAAAGCATGTTTATCCAGAAGCTTGCATACAGTGTTAATGTTTTCCTGTTTTGAGGAACTGCCAGATTTGTTTTTCATTTTCCATTCCTGCCAACAGTGTGTGAGAGTTTTAATGTCTCCAGACCCTTACCAGTACTTCTTATTATCTAACTATTTGATAAAAATATTCTAGTTCATTGAAGTGGTATCTCTGGTGGTTTTGATTTACATCTGTCTGATGACTAACAGGAAACCCTGGTGGTGTAATGGTTAAGTGATACATCTGCTAACCAAAAGGTCAGCAGTTCAAATCCTCCAGGTGCTGCTTGGAAGCCCTATGGGGCAGTTCAGGTCTGCCCTGTAGGGTTGCTATGAGTTGGAATCAACTCGATGGCAGTGGGTTTGGTGTGTTTTTGGATGACTAGTGATATTGAGCATCTTTTTATTTGTGTCTTGGCCATTTGTCTTTGAAGCGATGTCTACTCAGAATTTTTGCCTGTTTTTTTAAACGAGGTTTTCTGTCTTTGATTGTTGAGTTGTAAGTGTTCTTTAATCTAGATATAGATCCCTATTTCAGTCATCTGGTACAGCTGTAACAGAAATACCACAAGTAGATGACTTTAGTAAACATAAGTTTATTTTTGCAGTCTGGTAGGGTAGAGCTCCAAATTCAGGTTATCAGCTCCATGAGAAGATGTTTTCTGTCACCTCTGGAGGAAGGTTCTTGTCATCAGTCTTTTGCTGGACTAGGAACATTTATGCACAGGAACTCCAGGTCCAGAGAATGCACTTTGCTCTTTGTGCTGTTTCTTGGTGGTATGAGGTTCCTATCCTAGTTATCAGAATCCCAGTTCTTCCCAGTTAATGCCCTTACTTTAACTCAGGTATGTCTCAAGATTGGTATTTGAGTTGGCATTGTAATTTAGCTACTCCTACAGTATGACTGTGTTTGGTTTTCATCAATATCAGCCTTGTAAGAAATAAGGCTTTCTTTTAAGGGACAAGTGGAAACACTGAGGTCATCTATATAGCACTTAAGCTTTGACTCTGCAGCCCTGGCTCCTTTTTCTCTTTGACCGGTTTTTCTAGTGAAAAATAGGACCAACCAACTATCCTCTGTATACTACCCTTTATAATAAAATTGTAGAAAGGTATTGTTGTAGTCATCTGGTGCTGCTATAACAGAATATACCACAAATTTATTTCCTCACAATAAAGTAGGCTAAGAGTACAAATTCAGGGTGTCATCTCCAAGGGAAAGTGTCCTGTCTCTGTCAGCATTAAAAGATAGTCCTTGTCCTGCATATTCCCTTGCCTGAGGAGCTTCTCAGGTGCAGGGACCCCAAGTTTGGATGTGCTCAGTTCCCAGCACTGCTTTCTGTTGGTATCAGGTCCCCAGCTCTCAGCTTACATTCCTTTCTTTTTACCTCCCAAGAGATTGCCTGAACACATGATACAATCTTGTAGATTGAGTCCTGCCTCACTGCTGTGTGTTCTCCCTCATTAACATTATAGAGGTAGGATTTACAACACTTAGGAAAGTTGTACAGTGCCAGGAATCATGGCCCAGCCAAACTGATACACATAATTTTGGAGTAACACAATTCAGTCTGTGACAGACATCATCCATGCAATTACCCAGAGCTGTGTCTTTCAATAGTACCTGATCTGTTGGTGGTTATATTTTCGTATTTGAATTGCTACCTCACACCATGGATTAGCAGTACTTTCCTTACTAGGGGAAGCAGAGTCATCAACATTTTAAGACTAATCAAACCTGAGAACCAATTTAGAAAATTCATCCTTATAGTTTTGTTTCTTGAGAACTGTTCTCAGTACCATACAAGGTCTGACAGTTAAGTTTGTGAACTCATCCTAGAAAAAGTGCCACATCTTGCTGATTATCTCTAGTCACCTTCGAAGTATTCCCCTTGGGGAACTGTGTACCGCTGCCAGTGCCTAGTCCACCCTTCAGAGCCATTTTGGTACTCTTTTTCTGGAATGGCCATCAGAGCTGTCAGATGATGTCTGACAAGTTCACAAACTTATCCTAGAAAAGGTGCTTTTAAGGGTAGACTAGATGCTGGCATTAGTGCATAGCTTCCCAAGGGGAGTATTTCAGAGGTGATCATAGTGATACTCAGCAGTGAGGTATGTACCACTTTTTCTAGGATGAGTCCACAAACTTAATTGTCCAACCTCATATGTCTTAGGTTGGGTTCTCTAGAAAAGCAGAACCAGTAAAGTGTATTTATATACATAAAGAGAGTTTACATCAAGGAAATGTTTCATGTATTTTTTAGAGGCTGTATGTTTCAGTTTTGAGAAGCTGGACTATACGAAGAGGAAGGAGGTATCAAGATTGGAGGAAGACAGCCTATGTTATGTGGATGACACAACCTTTGGAAGTGAAGAGCATTTGAAACATTTACTGATGAAGATCAAAGACCACAACCTTCAAAATGGATTGTACGGTAACATCAAGAAAACAAAAATCCTCACAACTGGACCAGTAAGCAACATTATAAATGGAGGAGAGATTGGGGTTGTCAAGGAAATTGCATTTAAGTGGTTCCACAATTAACACCCACAGAAACAGCAGTCAAGAAATCTAAAGATGCGTTGCATTAGAAAAAATGTGCTGCAAAAGGACTTCTTTGAAGTGTTGTAAAGAAAGGATGTTAACTTGAAGCTTAAGGTGCACCCTACTCAACCATGGTATTTTCAGTGGCATCATATGCATGTGAAAGCTGGAAAGTGAATAAGGAAGACAGAAGAATTGGGACCTTAGAATTGTGGTGTTGGAGGAGGATATTGAATGTACCATGGACTGGCAAAAGAACAAACAGATCTGTTCTGGAAGAAGTACACCCAGAGTGTTCCTTGGAAGATGACAAGACTTTCTGGACATGTTATCAGGAAGCGTCAGTCTGTGAAGAATGATATTTGCTTGGTAAAGTGGGGGGTCAGAGAAAGAGGAAGATCCTCGACAAGATGGATTGACACAGTGATTCTTACAGTGGGCTCAAGCATAAAAATGATTTGTGGACATAGTGCAGGACTTGGCAGTGTTTTGTTTTATTGTGAATAGGGTCACTATGAGTTGGAACCAAGTCAATGGCACCTAACAACAACAGCAACATTTCCCAATTCTGTGAAGCAAGTAAAAGGATTTTACTGATTCTGGTAACTGCAGGGCATGGTGAACCCAACACGGGCAGGACAGGGCAGTGTTGTTACAGTGATGGTAGAAAAGAAAGAAGACACACAAGGCTCTTGGAACCATGTGTCTACTCAAAAATCAGTTCATAAGACTCCACTAAAAGACCACAATTGGTGGTCTGAAGGCTTGGGGGGTTCTCCTGGGACCATGGCCCCTAGACCTGATGCTGCCTATGATTACAAATCATTACTGAGGTCAAGTCCTTGGACAGGAATAGATTGGACTTGGCTACACAGAGTGACCATGTTGTGTGTGAACTTTATGGTTCTGTGCATCTATAAGATGTCATCCTACTGGCCTCTTATTAAAGGGGATTGGAGAGGGTGGAGAGGAGGGGATTGTTAAGGAGATTGTTTAGAGGATATGACATGTATAGAACAGGAAGGAGAAGTGTACTGACACTGAGCAAGAAGAGCAGAGGGAGCTACACATGGGCATGCAAATTTAAACTGGACTGTATACTTTTCACGCAATCACAGTTAAAAAAATTAATTCATAAGTGTTTATAGAGGCATATTTTAGAAATTGTAAAAAAAAAAAGGATAAACCTCTGTCAGTGTGCTGGTGAATGGAGAAAGAAACTGGTATGTTCACACATTGGATTGCTGTTTTACAATAAGTACTGATACATTCTCCATTGTGGATGAGTGTTGGTGATATGTTCAGTGAAAGAAGCTGGGTACAAAAGAACAGGCAATCTACAAAAGTGGAGAAAGTGTATTAGTGGTTGTAAGGGGCTGGGAGAAGTAACTACTGACGGGTGTGAAGCTTCCTTTGGGTTGGTGAAGCATTTTGAATTTAGAGAGCTGATGGTCGCACAGCTCTGTGAACAGTCTAAAAGCCATTCAGTTGGGTCCCCTCAGGATATGCATTGGAAATCGTAACCCCTATTCTTGTGGTTATAGTCCCTCTTAGGAATGGTTAATCAGGCAATGCTAATTTAGAATCTGTATTAAATAAATGTCTTGACATAAAAGGAACAGATTAATCAAAGAAGCGAGTAAGCATAGATGGGGAGGGGCAAAAGTAGGTGCCATGCCACTTGACAAACACCCAAAATCCAAAGAACAGAAGGTGAAAAGACACAAGGACCTTTTCCCAGAGCGAGAAAGCCTTTCCCTAGATCCGGCACCCTGAATTTGGACTTCTAGCCTCCTAAACTGTAAAATAAATTTGTTCAAGCAATATACCTGTGGTATTTGTAATATAGCAGCAATAGGTAACTAAGATGGTGTGATCTTCAGAAAAGTTGTAGAGTGTGGATGGGTTTCTCTTACTACCTCTAAACATCTGTTATCTGGGACTGAGAACTTTGGAGTTGCTCAGCTGGATCTGTTAGTGTTTTTCTCTGCACCCTCTTGGTTTTGCCTTACCATTTTCTTTTCTAAGGGCAGCTAATTTTGTTTCTTTACTGTGACTTCAAGTATAGGTTCCTTAAGATTTTCTTTTGAAAAGGAGGAAAAGACTTCTTTAAACATGCTGTATTTTGAAGTTGTGTGTTTAATGGAATAGTCAGTCATCTCTATTAATCTGGACTGTTGAACAATCATGTTGTAGCTCTTATTGTTAACTTTCGAAAAATACGAAAAGTAGTAACTACATAGTCAAGCCAAGTGCTGTCGAGTTGGATCCAACTCATGGCGACCCTAGGGGCCAGGGTAGAGCTGACCTCCGGAGTATTCAAGGAGCGCCTGGTAGATTTGAACTGCTGACCTTGTGGTTAGAAATAACTAAATAGTATAAAAATAAATAGTATAAAATAGGTTTCAATGAAAAGTAAATTTCTCTTCATAGTTTCTTGAGTGCCTTTCTGGAAATATTCTGTGTGTGTGCAAATAAACACATGTGAAGCTCTATATCTCCACTGCTCCTCCCCCTCCCTGTTTTTAAATATAAGATAAATTTAATTGTATCTCTTTAAAAGAACACATCTTTTCGTACACATCTAGAGGATGTCCTCCTGCTGACCTCTTACTGGAGGCAGGGGAGTGGGTAGAGAGGAGGGGATAGGAGATTGTTGGTGGGATAAGACTGTGATGTCACCAGGGTGGGAGAGCAGTGGGAGCTGCATATAGGTGGGCATGCGAATTTATATGAGAATGTACTTTTTCACCCAATCATAACAAAAACAAAAAATCTTTTGTGGAGAGGGATTGTTAAAAAAAATTGTTGTAATGAATAATCTTTATTTCTCCCATAAACCCTAGTATTATTTAGTGTTAAAATTTAAACACGTGCAGTATAGAGTATATATATGTTAAAGTATGATAATTGACTATTATATTTCTTAATCTTTAGAAAATAAATTATATGTGTTAACTACTGTTAATTTATATATGGAATTTATATGGAAACCTTGGTGGCATAGTGATTAAGTGCTATATCTGCTAACCAAAGGGCTGGGAGTTTGAATCCACCAGGTGTTTCTTGGAAACTCTATGGAGAAGTTCTTCTCTGTTTTATAAGACCACTGAGAGTGGAATTGAATGGACGGCGGTATGTTTGGTTAGTTCACACACATGCACACACACGCACACACACACGTTTATATATAGGTGCTCTGTTTGGCTGAGTGGATTTGCACATTGCTTTGTATGTGCCTGCACTAGGAGGCATACAGTTGCTTGATATGAATTGCAAATTGCTTTTTCATGGCAATGAATGAACTCGTATAGTTTAAGCATTTGTAAATTGTAGAATATGTAAGAAATATGAGATTTGCAAAAGAGACTCTTGTTTTAGATAGGTAGGAAAAAATCTCATCTACAGTTTTGTACATTCATTGATTAATAATTGATTTTACGCCTTTTAAAATTTGATCGAATTTTTGATTCTTAATGAATAACAAAGCAAAACAAGGAAATAAAACAGACTAAAAAACCAGCTGTGGAGTCCTTAGGTGGTGCAAATAGATAGTGAGCTTGGCTGCTAGCTGAAAGCTTGGAGGTTTCAATCCTCTTAGAGGTGCCTCAGTTAGAAAGTCCTGGTTATTGACTTCTGAAAAATTAGCCATTGAAATACTCTGGAGCATAATTCTGCTATGACACACATGGCATTGACTGTGAGTTGGAGTTGACTTGGCTGCAAACTGGTTATTTTAGAAAAGACAGAAGATAAGAATGGCACCTTGCATAGTAGCATCTGTATGTATTACCTAAATATGTGATAATATCTTCATATATTTATTTTAAACCATTTGTCTAGACTATGAAGAATACAGATTCAATTTTAAATAAAACAGTAGTAATGATACAACCTTTTTTTCATATGTAGTCAATACATTTAAAAATACTTGTTTGAATCACAGACTTGTACAAAATATATTTGAAAAGTGTAGTATATGGGCTGTCAGTAGTTTTTTTTTCACTTAGCTGATGATGCTAATATGAAAATGATATGATAAATGATGTGATAAAGGTCCTGTATTGAGATGGTGGAATGGGTATGTTTACTTCAGAGGTGGTAGTATTTAAACTTGAAATGTTAATGAAAGAATATGAACTGCTCCTGATTCAGATTCTTTAGTAGAAAAAAATCTTGATTTTATTATTACTAAATTTCTTTTAGTTGAAAGCTGTATTTATCTAGAGAAATTTCATTGTCTTTAAATTTGAAACTGTATCCGTAGTAAGACCATTAATATATTTAAAGTCTAATTCATTAAAGGTGAGCTGTGCCAAAACGTAATATGGATTAAAGATAATCAGTGCCTTGTAAGTTTAAGTAAATTATGTGCAGTAATTTTATGTATAAATTGATAGAATTATTTAAGATCAGTATTTTTAGATGCCTAACTTGTAAATCTCCACTGAGAGCCTACTGTCTAAACTTTTTTTTTAATTATTGTGATTAAGCGAAAGTATACAATCCAAATTAATTTTGAATGCCTGCCTATCTGCAGCTGCTTCTGCTTCCCTTGCCCGGTGACAACATATTCCTCCTTTTCATTCTGTATTTGTAGTAGCCTCTTAACAGGCTCCTGTCCTTTCCTCTCCACCACTTTCTCTCCCATCTAGAAAGAGACAGTAGGACAGCATCCTACAAATGCATGGAACCATAAAGTACACACACCATGTGGTCACGCTGTGTTCCCAAGTCCAGTCCGTTTTCGTCTGAAGAGTTGACCTCAGTAGTGTTTTCTCTTCGGAAACTTACTGTCTAAACTCTTGATACTATTATTATGCTTCTTTCAAATTGAGTTTATCACGTAACAGTGCTTCCACTTTGGGTTTTTTCATACTGTTTGATAGATGGTTGACCATCTCATGGTTGACCGACTTTGACAAATTATGTATGTTACCTTTTGAAATCATGTAGCAAATGAGGCTGTACCCTGGTGGCATAATGGTTAATTAAGCACTCAACCAATGACTGAAAACTTGTGGTTTGAACTCATCTGGAGGCTATGTGGGAGAAAGTCTTGGTAATCTGCTTCTGTAATGATGACAGCCTAGAAAATGGGAACAGTTCTACTCTGTCACACAGGGTTGCACTGAATCAAAAATTGATAGCATACAAAAACAACAATACATTATGTTAACTTAAATAGCAAAGTCAGAAGATCGAGAAGTTCAGTTTCTTGTTCTTCTGTTGATATTTCAGGACTAGGAGCTATAGGCATTTGAAAAGTCAATGTAAGAGTACTGATGTAACATTTGGATATCGCTGCTTATAAGCAATTCTTACAGTCTATAAATGTAAAACTATATTCTGAAAACATTTTGTAGGTTTTTAGATTAGGGATTCGGAATGCATTTTAGAAGGTAAAAATTAGGATAGAAGTAGGAAGTTGGTTAAAAAAAAAAAAAACAACTTGCTGCCACTGAGTCAGTTCTAACTCCTAGCAACCCCATAGGGCAGAGCAGAACTATGCAACAGAGTTTCCAGGGAGTGCCTAGTGGATTTGAACTGCCAGCCTTTTGGTTAGCAACTGTAGTAGCACTTAACCAGTATACCACCAGGGTTTCCCAGAATTAGTTAAAAGCAAGTGAAACCCACTGCTGTCGAGTCGATTGAGTCTCATTGTGACATTATAGGACAGAGCAGAACTGCTCCACAGAATTTCCAAGGAGCACCTGTCAGATTTGAACTGCCAGCCTTTTGGTTAGCAGATGTAGTATTTAACCACAGCAGCACCAGGGTGTCTGGGAATTGATTAGGAGGTGGCAAAAAGCTTATCCAGAGGCTATGATAATGTGATAGAAGTTATGATTTCTTTTCTTTTGGTCTAAATTATTTGCTTTCAAACTTTTTAGGAGAGTAGCACTTTTGAAATGAAATTTTGTTTCAGAATTGAAGTTCTCAGGCAGTTAAATCTTCATTTGGAGGTGGAATACTGTAGGGTGAGGGGTGATACTTCATTTTTATATGACCACCCGAAGCACTTCTGCAGAGCTGTAGCATTTTTTGGAGTGTAAGTGCTTTCAGGCTCTCTTATTTTATAGCCTGTGAGACCAGAGACTGATTTTATGTGTTCTTCTTTACCTGTAAATTTGGAGATGGCATAAACGACTCTTTTAGAAACTTTGAAATCTCTAATTTATTTCTTGGATTTAATGAAATTTTTCAATTGTTTGGTCCTCTAGCCCACTTCTCGTGGTGCAGGTTTCTACCTTAGTATACTACTGAAAATCGGGGATTAGAACTGGTGATGTGTTACTTTAGGTAATAGTCTCTTGTGGTTTAGACCAGTGGCTATATTCTCGTTTAGTAAAGAAAAAGGTGTGCTGTGATATGAATTATATACATATCCTACTGTACTAATATATCATGCTCATTAAATACAGTTTTTAAGAAATAAGATAAAAAATGTATTTTTTTTCCTGTTGTACATATTGCACTCTAGATATCCCAGACTTACAACCTATTTCCCACATTATTTCAGTGTGTTCTTTCTGTAAAGGCTAGAGAGATGCTGCTGCCTTAAGTATTAGAGGAGTAAAGAACAGGCAGTTTTTAAGGAAGCTGAGTGTGACAGTATTTATGTTATCCTGTTTGTGGGTAAAAATCCAAGGGCCAGAGACTGCAAGCTAGAAAGGCAATGATTTTTTAAGGTTTCTGGTAACCTCAGTGCTTTGTATTCAAATGTGTTTATGTATTTATGGTTTTTTTTTTTTTTTTGAGGGTGTGGAGAGAAGCTAGGGACCGCATTGTGGGTTTCCCAGGACGTTACCATGCTTGGGATATTCCTCATCAGTCTTGGCTGTACAATTCCAACTACTCCTGTGAGCTGTCCATGGTGCTGACAGGTGCTGCCTTCTTCCACAAGGTAAGCGAAAGCTTATAAGAATGCCATCAACTTGGTATGACTCCAGCCTCTCAGAGATAGTCTAATGCCACCCAAGAGTTAATACTTACAATGTTTTGTGTATGTCCCTTCTGTGCTACAAGTAAGCTCTTTCTGCTTTAAAAGATAGTTGGCAGAATGCTTAGTATAACTCAGGAACAAAAAGTGACGTTAAGAGGGCTGTCTGTACAGTTCTGTGTAGGCAATTAGGAAAATTGCATGTTTCTGGACATTGGCTGTCTCTCTGTTAAAACAAAGGTTATTGAGCTAAAAGTGTAGAATACCATACGGTTTTAATATATGCCATTCCAGACTAAACCTGCCACTCTTAAGCCACCACTCTCAAGCATCCTCATGAGCCACACTGTCCATTGTGGCTCTGTAAGTTCTGTGTGAATTCTGAGTGCTTATGATTTCACCATGCCTTACTCCTGATTTTCATTGAATGTCCAAAATGCAAACCTTTCTTGTCATTACAAGTGCATACTCTAGCATATTGCTTCGAGGAGGACTTGTAAAACATTTGAAGAAACTTTGATTTTTATTTTGAATGAGGTGGGAAGTCATCAGAAGGTTTGGATAAAGGAGTGACATACTCAATTGGACTTGTGTTTTTAGCATGGTTACTATGCTATGCTGTGAACAGACTGTAGGGAAGAATGTAGCAGCAGGGAGACCATGTTAGGAGATTATGCTAATAATTTCAATGATAGTGGCAAGTGGAGATGGTAAGCAAATTTTAAAATCTGTAAGTGAGCCGAGGAAGTAGGTATTTCATGGTACCATGGAAAATAACCGTAGCTTTCCCCCAGATGTCCTTTATTTCTATTGTCAGACACAGAATATTGCTCAACTGAGCCAGTATCTGACCTAATTTGACAGATCTTTTTATTGATTGCAAAACGATGAGGTACCAAGGAGGTTAAATGAAGTTTCTCTGAAAGGTGTTGATAATGGCAATTTGAATGGGATAATTCTTCATTGTAAAAGATCTACATTGCAGCATGTTTATTTAATATCTCCAGCTCTGTATAATTCCCCAAATGCTAGTTACTTTCCTAATTATTATCACATCCAAAACACTCTCTGTATCTCCAAATCTAAATCTATATATGTTTTTGCTGAAAGCTAAAGAACCATGATAGACTGTGACTGTTTTCTTCCCTGGACAGTATTATGCCTACCTGTATTCTTACGTGATGCCCCAGGCCATCCGAGATATGGTGGATGAATATATCAACTGTGAAGACATTGCAATGAACTTCCTTGTCTCCCACATCACTCGGAAACCCCCTATCAAGGTGAGGGTCCAATTTGTGATAAAACTGACTGCATGCATACTTAATTCAGTTATTTTATAGTAGCACAGTACTTTACTGTACCTCACAGTTCTCATCTGAAAAATGGGATAATGATACCACCTACCTGATAGACTGTTACTAGTGTTCAGTGATTTGTTAATACAAGTGTCTTCTCCCCCAAATTGTCAATGGATAAATGTTAGAGGCTTTGTTACATCTTTATTTTCACTAATTTCTTCCTGGAACCTGGCATTTCCTTCAATTATGAATCAGGGTACACTTCATAAGTGTACATACATGAGTACTGTATGAGGTGTTTTGCTCATAAACAGAATTATCCTCAGAATTCTAGAAATTTGGGTTCAGTTTTTATCTTTGGGTTTTTGAATAAGTTTGGATCAGAATATACCAGCTTCACAGTGCACAGAATGACCAGTTCCATCACCCTTTCTCTCATCATCATAGGTTCAGGTGACACTCTCCTAAGGGTTAGAATAGCATCAGCTCTTACAGAGGCTGACATTAGGCCTGGTAAGGGCCTTGTAATGCTAAAGACCTTATTTGCCAACTCAAAATAATATTTATGAATGTACTCTGTCAGTGTTTAGGTCATTAAGTCACACCTTTTGTCCTTAGAAAGATCAGCAGACTACTTGAGGTCATATTTTTCATTTTTGTTAAAAAGGCATATTATTTAATTTTCTAAATCATTAAGCTTATCTGCATAGATGCTGTCAATACTGTGAGTATCCAATATTTGGATGCATGTTTTGTTCTTTACATTTTTGTAGTTCCAGACTACCTACCAGTATATACTGATAACTGTAATCAAATTATAACTATATGTCTCTAGTGCTTGGCAGAGTGGCTGGTAATCAGGTGACACTGGTTATGTGTAACAAACTGCAGCATAATTGGAGGAAAAAAAATTGGGAGTCTTGTACATCCACTTATATCTAAGCAGACCTTTTCCCAGGGTTAAAACTTAACTAATCCTGATTTCCCCATAGTTTTTCTATTGCTGAGACGTCTGCTAAAACCTCACAAAAGAAGAATAATTAGCAAAATAATTTAAACGTTATCTGGCAGTCTGCTTCTGAAAATCAGCCAGTAAAGATGTTGTGGATCACAAGATCCAGTCAGCAACTGAACATGGAAATGGGGTCAGACCAGGCAGCATTCTGTTTGGTTGTATGTAAGGTTGCTGTGAGTCAGGAGCCAACTTGGCAACAGAAAGCTGGCAACAAAAACAAAATGACTAAAGATATAAGCTAAGGAATTAAAAACCTTAAACAAACCAACATATTCACTGTGAAAAAGATAGGCAGATTTGAAAGACCTAAATAGAAATACTAAAATGAAAACACTAGTGATTAAAATTAAAATCTTAGTGAATTAGAATTAAAAAAGACAGCTGGGGAAAAAAAAAACATGATAAATGTGAAGAAATTCCTGAGAAGGCATCACAATGAGGTAAAGACAGAGGAGAGGGAACTTTATATTTGAAAAACATACAGTGAGAAATTTCCAGACTTGATATCTTTCAGAGTTCTGTGGTCATTTGTGGGAAGATACTTACTAACACAGTGTATTCCTTTAATGATTACAGAATTCCTTGGGTTCCTTGTATCTTCATTTTCTTGACTCGTTTTTCTCCAGACTTGTAGATGTGTGGCACATAATGCCCATATACATAAAAGTTAAATGTGCAGCTTCATTATTATACAACAGCCCTTTACCATGAGTGGCCAGGACCTTGCCCCTTTGCAGTCACAGTCTCCTCCCCTCTTACCCTGTGTTAATCACTTTCATGGTTTGTGTGGTAATCATTTCATTGTTTTTCTTTATACTTTTATCACCTAGGTATGCTTCTCAGACACTATAGCTTAGTTGTTTTAAATTTTTTCCTTTTCACTTTGTACTTAACCTTTAATTTTAGAATAGATTTTTATTTACAGAAAGTTGCAAAGATAGTACAGAATTACTATACATACATCTCTGGTTTCCTGACTATTAACATATTGGTATGATATGTTTGTCGTAATCAATATGTCAGTATCGGTATATTATTACCATTATTTCTGATTCTGTTATTGGTCTTTGTGGAGTCTCAAATCATATGGTTCATTCCATTTTTTTTTTTTTAACTTTTAATGTGAGATCATAGTATTTGGGACCTTATTTATGGATATTCTTTGACGCTTGGATTTAAGAGTTTGCTTCTTCCATGTGCCTAGGATCACTATCTAACTCAAGACCTTTTAAAGCTAAATTAGCATCTTGGGGCTTTTTAGGACTCCCAAGTACCGTAAATTCTACCCCAGGCATGTGTGAGGGCCTCCTTCTGGTTGTCAGTTCGCTGCTTAGAACCAAGTCTTAGATGGAAATGTTTCTGTAGCAGCTCTCTTTGTGGGCCTTCCTGTAACCCATGGGGCTTTTCACTAGGTTCTGGTGTTTTAGAAAGCCTGCAGTCTGACTTTCCATGTGTCTTTACACGTTGCCACCTTTGCCCATTAGAAAGATAAATATTAGGAGCAGAATTACTGAGACAAATCCACAAAAAAATTTTAAGGCTTTTAGTATCTGTTAAGTATGGGCCATGTTGAAAGAACGTCCTTAACAATGTTTTATATACATACATGGTAGGAAGAGAGTCCTGGGCTGATGATCTGGCTCTGCCTTGACTCACTTTGTGAGCTCTTGTGGCTACTGGGGTTCTGTGTCCTCACTGTGGAAATGGAAACATTTAATGTGATTAAGCTGTAAGGTTGCTGCCATGCTTGCCTGTATGATTCTTACTCTGTAATCTTTTTTCTATGTGCCCAGGTGACCTCACGATGGACTTTCCGGTGCCCTGGATGCCCTCAGGCCCTATCACATGATGACTCCCACTTTCATGAGCGGCACAAATGTATCAACTTCTTTGTGAAGGTGTATGGCTACATGCCGCTACTGTACACTCAATTCAGAGTGGACTCTGTACTCTTCAAGACTCGCCTGCCGCATGACAAGACCAAGTGCTTCAAGTTCATCTAGGGGCATTGCAAGTTTTGGGGAGAAGATGGGTAGTGAGGAAAATGGCTCCAAAGGTTCCTGAGCATTGAAGGACCTTGGGGACATTTGCTGTGTGGGTGGCTCAGACCACTGCCGGGAAAAGTGGCAGGAAGAGTAGGAAAGAAATAGCTGCCTTTATCTTGAAGGGAGCCACAATGGGCCTAGCAGAATCTGAATGGCTCCCATCAGAACCCTGGTCAAATGACACTGGGGTTCCCTCTACAGGGCACTGACTGATAGCTTACACTGAGGACCATGGGGACTCTGGATAGTCACTCACATAGTTCATAAGCCTGGAACAGCTGGTTTGTGGTTTTTAAATTCAGTAACTGTTATTATTATTTAAAAAGAAAAAGTTTCAGATTTGTCATCAAGGCTTATTTATGTATTGGCGGTGGGGCGTGGAGTCTGAAATTTATGGCTGTGTCACTAATGAGGGACCCAGCAGGCTCCTCAAGTTCTGTATTTCAGCAGAGATGGAGCCTAGTCTTGGGTGATGTGGCTTATCCGTAAAGGTTGTCTCCCATCCTCCCAAGGGGTCTCTGTAGAAACAAGAAAGGGGTGGACTTGGCCTTTTTCAGGTGCCTTGGATGAGATAAGATCCGTTATGTTCTCCTCTTTCGGTTGCTCATCAGCAGTTTGTTACTCGTTTTCTCTCATCTGGATCCTTGGGGTGGACCATAACTTTGGGAGCATCTGACCTTCATTTTGCTGGATTCATTGGCTTTTGAGGATTCATCTTTTAAGTACTGCTTTGCCTAGTACTTAGCCCTATCCCCATTGTCTCCCTTGTGTGAAAGAGAACGAGGAGGAATGAGGAATGAGGAAGGAATAAGACCTGAAGACAGCACTCTCAAATGACTTTTTGTTGTTGTTGTTCTGCCCTGCTATTTAAAAACAGGTCGTGACTTGCCTTCAGGCTTTCTTCAAGTGTTGGCTGTTAGATAAGAAGACAGAAATGGTTTGCAGGTGGACCTACTCTCTCTGGTGTAGAACAAGCTACTGGCAGGGAAGTCTTACAGCACCTTCCTTAGGATAAATACCTTGGTAAAATGCATCTTCCTCTTCACCTTTGTTTTGACCTACATCCTGTGTTTATCTGTAGTTTAACAGCTTGGCTGTTAACAAAAGATCAGCAGTTGGAATTTACCAGCCACTCCTTGGGAATGCTATGGAGTAGTGGTTCTCCCTGTCCTGCAGGGTTGCTCTGAGTTGGAATTGACTAAATGGCAATGACTTTCGAATGCCAGGTTGACTGCAGGACCTCTTGAGGTGTGGTATGTGCTTGAAAAGTGTGAGATGATATGAGTTGCTGGGTAAGCTCAAATCCAGTCTTCTAATTTAGTAGACATTGACACCTTACATTGCTATGTTTGACTTTTGGTTTAAATTTCTGTTACGTAGGCTGAGAAAGAAGTAAGCTAATTTTTTGCTGGTCATGATAAGGAGTTACGGAGAGAATTTTTGATGTTTTTCAAGGGTTTAGCATACAATTTCTGCCATTCTTCCAAAGTGCAGTTTCTTCTGATAACATTGAGCATAGAAGGTTCCAGCAGCTAAACAAAGAGCTTAGGTCTGTCCTGGTCAAACACATGCCTTAACAGCCAGTTCTGTCTTCTGTAGACCTTGACTGTGCTTCTTTGTCTTGGGGATACAATCTCCTGTAACCTGCCAGTACCAAGTGGGTTCTCTGGAAGTACCATTTTGAAGCCAGGTTTTTTGATTTTGTTACTACTCAACTGTAGCTTTAGCTTAGCTCACAGGAATTCTCCCTGTTGGCAGACAGGAACAGAGCTGCTCCCAGGACATGTGTCTCTCCAGAGGTGTCCACTGGCATCTTCTGCCTGAGGCAACTACCCAAGAAATTTGGTTATACATCTCAGCAAAAAGATCCAGACTTCCTCCATCCTAACTTTTTAATTACCCTTTCCTTGACTTCTTTCTTTGTTCTTTTTTGCATTCTTCTTCCCTCAGGGGAGTCAGAGTGGTGTTTTGAGCTATATATGTGGCTGTTATTTTAATGTGAGGAACTTATAAATTGACTTGCAGCAGGACCTGGTGACCAGGATTGGTCTGTATGTTAGGACCTCTTAAGTGGAGCCCATCTTTTGGTTCCCTGAATGTTATTAATAGATCCATGAATAACTTAATGGTCTGAGGCTGCTGCTGATGTAATAGTGTGCCACAAGGAGGGTTGTGATATAAGGAGAGTGCTTTTTGGCCTGAAAGGAACACTGAGTTGAAGAACTCCAAAAATAAGCTCTAGGGACATTGGCCCATGTTCTTAAAGGGCACTCTTCAGTAGTAGGCTGAGCAGTCAGACATTGCATGCTGCTTAGTAGGTATCCCTGGGAAATAACTGCCACTTTTTGCCAAGTGGATTAGAGTGAGTCCCAGTACCATGTTGAGAATGCCTTTGGTGCTGATTACCATGGGAAATCCACATGTCACTTGCACTTAACTGACACATCTGCAACATGAAAACAATTTGGCTAACCCACATGGGTTTTGTTGGCTGCACATAAGGGAGTAGACACCTTGTTACCCAGTCTTTACTTCAGGGCCCAGATACATCCTGTTCCCTATTTAGGCAGTTTGCTTTTAACCATGAAAGATCATCCACCTAAATGATAGCTTCCCCAGGGTTCTCATCATGCCATTCTGAGCATTTAGGACCCTGGCAGTGGTTTTACATCTGGTCTGGGCTGTACTTTAAGCTATGGCATGTTTACTGAGATGATGGGGTGCTGCCGGGAGGCAGGAACATTCTATCCAGACACTGCCTGGGTGTGTGCTCAGGGAGGTCCTGGTTTGAATGGTGAAGTTTGGGGTATCCTTGCCATATCTGTCCAGCCGATCCCTTTTCCAATCATGAGCACAATGGTCTTACATTGTTTTTTTTTTTTTTGTAAAAAAACAAATAAAATAAATGGAGACTTTAACTCAAGCAGCCTGGAGGCCTTTTGTGATTTTCCTCAGCAGGGACAGAAGAGACCTGAGAAAAGGTGACCACCTGGTCCCGTGCAGTCACCAGTACATGGCCAGATTGGGACTGTTCCCAGCATAAGACTGTGTTGGCTGTGTGATTTGGTCCTGGGAACAGCCTGTATCCCGGAACCTAAGTGGTGCTATGAACTTTGAACATGCATGAACTGGACACAGGAAGCCTTACCTGTGTCCAGGTTTGGGATTAGTAACTTTGACTAGATCAGCGAGCGTCTTAGGTGTCATTTAAGTGATTTAAGTAGGATATATAATGGCATGTGATGTGGAAAGCATATTTTAGTTTTCAGGCATAACCTGAATGTGTGTGGTACAGTGGTAGGGAACTAGCGAGTGTATGCAGAAGAGGACGGGCTTAGAATGCCCGATGTAGGCTGTAGATTGTTTGTGTACAGCCCTTCACTGAAAGCACCTGCATCTAGCCAAAGCCAAGTGCCGTTGAGTCGGATCTGAGCCTGCATCTAGTTGATGCTTTTAACCATCAGGCCCTATCTTTTTGGTGTTCTAGGTCTTAGAACTTCTGCTTAGTTAGGGCATCACAGCCATCCTCAGAGTGAGCACTGAGGGTTTGGAGGAGACAGCAATGAGTCTTCTGGTCTCTGCAGCTGGGAGTTTGGTTTTTGCTGACAGTTCTAAGAAAGGAAGGAATCTCCATGGTCCCTGTTGCTCCTCACTTAGGCAGGGCGATAGAGCAGCAGACTGCTGCTGTGGTCAGTGTTTCTCCTCAGTTAGGGTGGGTGACTGGTAAGACTGGTGCCCTGGAAGGTTTGCAGTAGGTGATGTGGAGAGAATATCCTTAGGGTGGGAATTCCTGTTTGGTCTGGAGTTTTGGTTGCCAGTTGCCAATTTATGCAGTCACCTATCTGCTTGTAACAACTTGATGGAACCAGAGAGACTTGAGCAAGTTGCATGAGGCTGCAGTTACTAATGTATCTTAATATAACTGGAGATAGTGTGTCTGCTGAGATTCTGCTGCTGTCTATTTCTGGCTTGGATTTAACAAGGTAAGCCCAAAGTGGGAAATTTTAACTGACTCAAGTTGAAGGTTCTACAGGGTTTACCAAAATATAGATAAGAAGGTTAATAATGGTTAAGAGTATAGGTGCTGCTGTTGAACTATGTGGATTCAAATCCTGAGTTCCCCATTAAACTGTGGTTAGAAGCAAGTTACCTACAGTATTTTAAGCTTTCATGTCATCTCTAAGATAACAAAAATCATGCCTCCTTAAAGATCTGTTGAAAGTGAATGTAATGAATGTCTTTTACCACACCATGCACTATTATTTGCTTAATTGCTCTGCTTCCCACACCAGGTTGTTAAGATTCTTGAGAACAGAGCACATAATAGATGCTCGATGGTTTTTTTTTTTAATGAATGAACAATTTAACAAAAAATACTAATGAGGACTGTAGAGAAACTACAGCTGCCACAAGCTGATGTAGTCAGTATTATAGTTATTTCAGAATAATTGTGTCAGTGTGGTATTACCAGGTAGTTGAAAGAAGCCTGGTACAAAATGGCTGAGAAGACATATCCACAAATCTTTGTATTATTTAAATCTTCATTAGCAGAGGGGAAATTTCCAAAGAGCATTAAAGACAGATTTCAGGAGAGATCATTAAAGTAGAAGTGGAAAGCCCTGCCTGGGGCCAGGTTTGGTTCACTATTTATCAGTTTCTTGACCTGTCTTACTTAGGTAAATTGTTTTACCTGTCCCCACTTTATGTGTGAAAGAGCTCAGTACTATCATAGTGTAAGTCGGTCATATTAGAATTCAGGCTGTTAAATTCTATTTAAAACTACTGCTCCCAACACTTTATTATGAAAAATTTTCAAACATACAGTAAAGTGAAAAGAATTTCTATAGTATAAGCCTACATACCTAGATTCCTCCGTTAATACTTTGTTGGACTTGCTTTACAGTTGTCTGTCTATCCATCCCTTTAACTGTCCTTTTAAAAATTGTAGTTCTCGTGCATTTCAAGGTAAATTACTGATATCAGTGCACTCCTTCTAAATACACGCACACACATATCAACTAAAAGTGTGTTTTCATATTTTTAATATATGACTCAAATCACTGTCACAACCCAGAAATTTCCTTCATGTTCCTTCCTACTCAGTCCCACCTCCATCCCCTAGAGATAACCAATGTCCTGGGTTTTTTTTTCATCTTCAATTAGTTGTTCATGATCTAGAATTTCATATAGAAGGTACCACACAATGCTCCTACCAACTCAGCATAATGTTTTCAGAAGTCATCTAGTGTTGCATGCATTAGTGATTTGTTCCTTTTTATTGCTGAGTAGTATTTCCTTTATGAATATAACATTCTGTCTATTGATAGACACCTGGACTGTTTCCAGTTTTTAGCTATTATGAATAAAAACTGCTATGAATATTTACATAGAAGTCTTTTTGTGGATATGTTTTTATTTCTCTTGAGTAAATAAATACCTAGGAGTAGAATTGTTGGTTGATAGGATTGTATAAATGGTACACTCACTTTGGACATATACACACACAGAGACACACATCCGTATAAGAAATTATCAGATCTTTTTTTCCAGAGAGGAGAAAAAAAGATTGTACCATCTGTACCACCAGTGACAGTGTTCAAGAGTTCCACTTCTACATCCAGCATATTGGTGGTGTCAGTCTTTTTAATTTTAGCCATTCTAGTGGGAGTGTAATGAAATCTCATTGTGCTTTTTATTTGCAGTTCCCTGATGACTAAACTTTTATCGTATGTTCCTGCCATTTAGTTACATTGACTTTGTGAAATGTGTGTACAAAATCTTTTCTCATTTAAAAATTAGGTTGTCTGTTTTAAATTATTGAGTTATAACAATTCTTTACCTTGGTTATTAGTCCTTAGTCAGAATGTTTTGTGAATATTTTTCCCCAATTAGTGGCTTTTCTGTCCGGTTTATTTATGGACTCTTCTGATGAGCAGAAGTTTTTAATTTTGATGAGGTTTTAGTTTGTAACTTTTTAGTTACTGCTTCTGTAACCTAAGAAACCTGTATCTGTCTCAAGTCATAAAGATACTCTCATAGATTTTCCACCAAAACCTTTATAGTATTAGCATATATTTTGGCCTGTGACCCATCTAGAGTTAATATATGTGTATGGTATATGGCAGTTAAAAGTTTTCTCTCTTTGTGTCTTTTTCTGTATGGATGGATAGTCATCATGAGGACCATTTGTTAAAAAGACTTCCCTGTATAAGTGTGGGTCTGTTTCTGAGCTCTTTTCTGTTATGCTGATCTATCAGTCCTTGGGATGGTATGATTCTGCCCTAATGTAGCTGTATGGTTAGTCTTGAAATAAAGTAGTACAAGTCTCATAACTCTGTTAATCTTAAGATTGTTTTGGACATTATAGCTGCTCTGTATTTCTATATGAATTCTAGAATTAGTTTGTCAGTTTAAAAAAAGTGCTGAAATTTTGATTGAAAGTAGTTTGAACTTGAAAATCAGTGGGTAGAACTGAAATTTCAACAGTACAGGCATAACTTGGAAATACTGTGAGTTTGGTTCCAGACTACTGTAGTAAAGTGAGTATTGCAATAAAGTGAGTCACATAAATTTTTTGGTTTCACAGCACATTTGTAAAAGTTATGTGTATAGTATATTGTGGTCTGTTAAATATCCAATAGCATTATGTCTAAAAAAGGTACACACCATAATTAAAAAGTATTTTATTGCTGAAAATGCTAACCATCCACCTGAGCCTTCAATGAGTTTTAATCTTTTTGCTGGTGGAGGGTCCTGCCTTGATGTTGATGCCTGCTGGCTGATCAAAGTGGTGGTTGCTGAAGGTTTGGGTGGCTGTGGCAGTTTCTGTAACATAAAAATGAAGTTTGCTGTATAGATTGGCTATTCCTTTCACAAAAGATTTCTCAGTACTTGTCATGCTGTTTCATAGCATTTTACCCACAGTAGAACTGCTTTTGAAAGTGGAGTCAGTCCTCTAAAATTCTGCTGCTGCTCTGTCAACTAAGTTGATGATATATTCCTAATCCTTTGTTGCCATTTCAACAACGGCCATAGCGTCTTCACTAGCAATACATTCCATCTCAAGAAACCACTTTCTCTGCTCATCTGCAAAAAACAACTCCTAATTCGTTTGTGTTATTGTCGCAGCAGTTCAGTCATATCTTCAGGCTCCACTTCTAGTTCTCTTGCTCTTCCCACCACATCTGAAGTTACTTCCTCCACTGAGGTCATGGGACCCTCCAAGTTATCGATGAAATTCGAAATCACCTTCTTCCAAACTCCTTTTTTTAACCTCTTCTCATGAATCACAAATTGTTCTTAATGGCATGTAGAATGGTGAATCCTTTCCAGAAAGTTTTCAATGTATTTTGCCCAGATCCAGCAAAGGAATCCCTATCTGTGGCTGCTATAGCCTTAGAAAATGTATTTCTTAAATAAGATGACTTGAGAGTTGAAATTACTCCTTACTTCCATGGGCTACAGAATGGTTGTTAACAGGCATGAAAACAACATTAATGTCCTAGTACACCCCATGAGAGCTCCCGGGTGACCAGATGGACTGTCACTGAGTAGTAAGTTTGAAAGGAGTTGTTTTGCTGAGTGGTGGGACTCAACAGTAGGCTTAATACATCCTGTGGTTGTAAACAGATGTGCTGTCATCCATATTTTGTTGTTCCAGTTACAGAGCACAGACAGATTTAGCATATACTTTTTTAATTTTAACTTTTTTGTTTGCACTTTATAGATCATTTTATTGTGATTGAGTGAAAGTTTACAATACCATTCGAATTTGCATGTCTGCCTGTCTGAAGCTTCCTCTGCTCTCCTTGCTCGTGACAGCACATTCCTCCTTTCCATTCTATACATGTCATACCCTCTTAACAGTCTCCTGTCCTTTCTTCTCCACCCACTCCACTCTACCCACTCCACTGCCCTCTATTAGGCCAGTAGGATGACGTCCTGTAGATGCATGGAAACATAAAGTGTGCACTTTATATATATATATTATTTTTAAAAATTTATTGTGATTGAAAGTGTACAATCCAATATAAATTTGCGTGCCCGCCTATGTGCAGCTCCCACTGCTCTCTCTGCCCAGTGACAGCACACTCCTCCCATTTATATCATATTCTCCTAACAATCTCCTGTCCCCTCCTCATCACTCTTCCCCCAACCTCCAGTAAGACGCCAGCAGGACGACATCCTATAGATGCATAGAACCATAAAGTGCACACACAATATCATCATTCTGTGTCATCAAGTCCAGTCGTACTTTGTATATTTTTAAAAAATGAATATGGATTATTTTGGAAGTAATAAAAAATTATCTTTAATTACAAAAACTGAAGTGGTTCACAAAAAGATTGAAAAACTTTTTAATACAGAAAGGGGTGAAGGGGTACACACTAAATTGTAAATCTTGGTTAACTTGTGGAATGGAGGTAAAAGGACAACTAAGGTGGGAGATTGTCAGCAGCCTCTGTGTTGCATGATGTTGAAATGAGTATATATTACTTTTGTCATTCTGTTAGAGTAAATTCTAGAAAGAGAGTCAAAAAACTTTTTGGCTATGTGTGTTTAAAAAATGATGTTTCATAAAGGGAAGCGTTTTATTTTTTAACTCAATATTTAACTGTATAGATTTTAACTGAACTTCCTTTTTAAATTGTTCAAGTGAAAGTTTGCAGTTCAGGGTAGTTTCTCATA
Organism: Heterohyrax brucei; assembly: GCA_028571685.1. Classification (NCBI taxonomy): domain Eukaryota; kingdom Metazoa; phylum Chordata; class Mammalia; order Hyracoidea; family Procaviidae; genus Heterohyrax; species Heterohyrax brucei. Next base: position 46,049,339 of record CM053160.1, on the reverse strand, counting down.
CAAAAAATTTGCACATATTGTTTTATGACCCCTATTGTTCTCCCTGTAGGGTGACAGCTCATTATTCCTTTCCACCCTGTATTTCCTATGTCTGTTCCCTTTCTGCCTTCTCATCTGGCCTCTGAAAGGAGTTACTCATTTATGGTATCATGTATCCACTTGCGCTAAGACGCACACTCTTCACAAGTATCATGTTATGTCTTAGAATTTATCTAATCTTTGAAGAGTTGGTTTTGGGAATGATTTTAGTTTTAGGCCAACAATCTGAAAACCATGTCTTAGTCGGACCAGTCTTAGTCACACCATTGAGTCTGGTCTTTTTACTAGAATTTGAGTTCTGCTACCTCCTTTTCTCCTGCTTCACTGGGGACTTTATTATCTTGCTTGTCAGGGTGGTCACTGGAGGTAGTCGGGAACCATGTAGTTCTTCTAGACTCAGGCTGAAGTCTCTAGTTTATTTCCCCTTTTCTGTCTCTTAGGCTAATAGTTTCATTGTGTCTTTGGTGTTCTTCTTTGGGTTAAGACCAAGTGATGCTTCTTAGATGGCCACTTGCTGGCTTTTAAGACCCCAAATGTAACTCACCAAAGTGGTATACAGAGCATTTTCTTAATAAACTTTGTTATGCCAGTTGACCTGATATCCCCTGAAACCCCGGTCCCTAGACCCTCGCCCCTGCTATTGTGTCCGTCAAAGTGTTAGGTTGTGTTCAGGAAACTTTTTTAGCTTTTGGTTTAGTCCAGTTGCACTGAATTCCTTTGTACTGTGTATTGTTGTCCTTCAGGTAAAGTATTACAGTGTTATCTACTATCTAGTTAGTGAATACCCTTCATCTTTCCTCATTACTATCAAAGAAGTTTTCTTCTGCATTTAAACCTTTTCTTGAGTTCTTACAATACTGGCCTCATACAATGTTTGTGCTTCTGTGATGAAGCCTATTAGCTTCATCCATGTTATGGGATGTTTTGCAGGTTCATTGCTGTTCTTAATTGTTACGTACTATTCCATTATGTGACTAGACCACAATTTGTTGATGGGCACTGTCATGGATTGAATTGTGTACCCCCCAAAACAGGTGTAGCCACATGGCTGATCCATGCTTCCCAGGACTGTCCTCCATTTTGTGTTTTTCCTATGCTGTGTGTTAAAGGATTAGGGTGAGGCTGTAAATCCCTTTATAAGATTACCTTCCCTGGAGTATGGCTTGTCCCACCCTTAATCCTTTCATCCTACAGGAGACAAAAGGAAAGGGAAGCAGGCTCAGAACTGGGAACCTCACACCACCAAGCAAGCAACACTGGGAGAAGAGTGCATTCTTCAGACCTGAGGTTCCTGTGCCAAGATGCTCCCTGGACAAAGACTGATGCAATACCAGACTGTCCTCCAGAGCCGAGAAGGGGGAAAACCTTTCCTTGGAGAGGACATCCTGAATTTGGACTTGTAGTCTACTGGACTGTGTAAGAATAAACTATCCTTTGTTAAAGCCATCCACTCTGTGGTATTTCTGTTAGAGCAGCCCTAGCTGACTAAAACAGGCACCTAGGCGGTTTCCATCTTTTTGGTGTTGTGAACAGTGCTGCAGTGAACATGGGTATGCACATCTGTTGGCATGAGGGCTCTTATTTCTCTAGGATATATTCCAAGTGGGATTTCTGGGTCATATAGAACTTGTATTTCTAGCTTTTTAAGGAACTGAAAAATCAGTTTCCAAAGTGGTTGTACCATTTTACATTCCCACCAGCAGTGTATAAGCAGTTCCAGTCTTCTCCACAATCTCTCCAACATTTATCATTTTGTATTTTTGATTAATGTTACTCTTGCTGGGATGAGATGGTATAGGTGCTGTCAATGGATGGTGTCTCATAGTTTTCATTTGTGTTTCTCTAATGGCTAATGATTGGGGGGAACATTTCCCTCTGTATTTGTTAGCTACCTGAATGTCTCCTTTGGTAAAGGGCCTGTTCATATCCTTTGCTCATTTTCTAATTGGGCTGTTTGTCTGTTGTCAAGGTTGTGCAGTATTTTGTAGATTTTAGAGATTAGAAGCTGATTGGGTTTACTATTTCCCCAGTCTGTAGCTTGACTTTTTACTCTTTTAAAAAAGTCTTAGGATGTATTTAACTGATTTTTAGGAGCTCCCAGTATCTGGTTCGTCTTATAATTTATACATTGTTAGTAACATTTTGTATTGTGTTTATGCCAGGCTGGTCCCTGTTTTTTTCCTCCATGATTGTCATCATTTTACATTTTTAGGTCTTTGATCTATTTTGATCTTTTCTGCATGGTGTGAGGTATGGGTCTTGTTTCATTTTTTGCAGATGGCTATCCCGTTATGCCAGCACTTTTTTTAAAAGAGATTGTCTTCCCCTAATTAATGGAGATTGGACCTTTGTCAAATATCAGCTGCTTACAAGTAGATTATGTCTGGATTCTCAATTTTGTCCCATTGGTCTGTGTATCTGTTGTACCATTACCTGGCTGTTTTAGCTGCTGTGATGGTACAGTAGTTTCTAAAATCAAGTAGTGTGAGGCCTCCCACTTTGTTCTTCAGTGCTGCTTTAGCTATCCAGGGCCTCTCCCCTCACCATATGAAGTTGGTGATTTGTTTCTCCATCTCATTAATAAATGCCATTGAAATTTGGAATGAAATTGCATTGGATAGAATAGACATTTTCAAATGTTGAGTTTTCCTATCTATGAGCAAGATAATGTTTTCCACCTATGTAGGTCTCTTGGTTTCTTGCAGTAGTGCTTTGTAATGTAATTTTCTTTGTGTAGGTCTTTTACATCTCTGATTAGATTTATTCTTAAGTATTTTGTCGTTAGAGGTTATTGTAAATGATACTGATTGGGTGATTTCCTCTTTGATATTCTCTTTGTTGATGCAGAAGAATCAGACTTATTTTTGTTTGTTTATCTTATATCCTGATACTTTCCTGAAATATTAGTTCAGTAGTTTTCTTATTGATTCTTTGAGGATTTCTGTGTATAAGATCGTATCATCTGCAAATACTTTTATTTCTTCCTTAACAATTTGAATATCCTTTCTTTCTTTTTGTATCCTAATTTTTCTGGCACAATGTTGAATAAAAGTGGTGACAAAGAGCTTTGTTGTGTGGTTCCTGTTCTCAAAGGGAATGCTTACAGACTCTCCGTTTAGGATGATGTTTGCTGTTGGCTTTGTGTAAGTGCACTTTATTATGTTGAGAATTTCCCTTCTATTCCTATTTTGCTGAGAGTTTTTTATCACGGAAGAGTTCTAGACTTGGTCCTATGCTTTTCTGGCATCATTTGATAAGATCATCTGGTGCATGTGTTTTGTGTATGTGATGGCTTACATTTATTGTTTTTCTACTATTGAACCATCCCTGTGTGCGTGTTATGAATCCCATTTGTTTATGATAATTACTTTTGTTGATGTCCTGTTGACTGCTGTTGGCTAGAATTTTGTTGAGGATATTTGCATCTAAGTTCATGAGGGATATTAATCTATGACTTTTTTGGCGGGGGGGTGATGTCTTTACCCTGGTGGTATAATGGTTAAGTGCTACAGCTACTAAACAAAAGGGCAGCAGTTTGAATCTGCCAGGTGTTCCTTGGAAACTTTATGGGGTAGTTGTACTCTGACCTATAAGTTCTTTTTGAGTCAGAATTGGCTCAGTGGCAATAAGTTTGTTTTTTCACAGGTTTTACTTGGTTTTGATAGCAGGTTTATGCTGGCTTCGTAGAACAAATTTGGGAGTATTGCATCCTTTTCTGTGTTCTGCAATACCTTTAGTAATAGTAGTGTTAACTCTTTTCTGAAAATTTTTTTATTTAATTTTTATCATGATTGAATGAAAATGTAGACTTCCATATAAATTTGCATGCCCACCTATGTGCAGCTCCCACTGCTCTCTCGCTGCCCAGTGACAGTACACTCTTCTTCTCTGCTCCATACATGTCTTATCCTCCCATGAATGTCCTATCCCTTCCTCTCCATCCACTCCCCTTCCTCCAGTCAGAGGTCAGCAGGACGATTTCCAATAGATGCACAGAACCATAAAGTGCAGGCATGATATGGTCACTCTGTGTCACCAAGTCCAGTCCATTCCTGTCCAAAGAGTTGACCTCCATTATCATTTATGGACAGGGCAACATCAGGGTCAGGGGCCACGCTCCCAGGGGAACCCCGAGGCATCTGGACCATCAATTGCAGTCTTTCAGTGGAAATCTCAGGGTGCACCCATTTTTATTCTTGTGTTGCCAGTGAGACTCAACTTTATGAGCCCCATCAGTGTTATCACTGGTGGTGGCCAGGCACTGTTCAGTTCTTTTGGTCATGAATCAATGCAGTCACCCACTTCTGTGGGTCTCTCTGTCTTGTGGGTTCTCTTTCCCCCGTGTTGTTTGGGTCCTTGGTGATCATCCTTTCCTACTGAGTTGGGACCATTTGCTGTACCCTCAGATGGCAGCTCGGCAGCTTTTAAGACCCCAGATGCCACTCACCAAAGTGGGATAAAGAGGACTCTCTTAGCAAAATTCTAGTTGTGCCATTTGGCCTCAGTTTCACTGAGAGCATGGTCCCAGGCCCCTCACCCCAGCTACTCTGTCCTTGCAATACTGGGTTAAGATGGGAGAAGTAATCATGTTATGCTGAAGTCCAATTAATATTGATCTTCTTTCTAATGTGTGCAGTCACAGATTTGACCCAACCAAATTTCTATCAAATATCTAAACCCCACCCCTTCCTCACCCTTGGAGTCGTCAAAGAGTCTTTTCTTCTGTGCATGAGTCTGCTTTAAGTTCTTATCCTAGGGATCTCATAGAATATTTGTCCTTTTGTTGCTGACTACTTTCACTCAACATAATGTCCTCCAGTTGAAACCAGGTTATGAGATGTTTCCAACAATCATCGTTCTTTATCATTGCATAGTGTTCCGTTGAGTATATATACCACAGTTTACCTATCCATTCCTCTGTTGTTGGGCATCTTGATTGATTCCATCTCTTTCCTATTGTGGACTGTGCTGCGATAAACATTTCGTGTGCATGCCTCAGCTGGTGTGAATGGCCTAGATTCTGTAGGATACATTCTGAACAGTGGAATTACTGGGTCAAATGGTGTATCGACATCCAGCCTTTCAAGACAGCACCAGATTGCTTTCAAAGAGGTAGCACCATTTTGCAATCCCACCAACAGTGTAGGAGAGTTCCAGCTTCTCCTCAGCCTCTCCAACATTTGTTGTTTTGCATTTTTTGGATCATGGCCAGCCTTTGGGTGAGATGGTATCTCATCGTAGTTTTGATTTGAATTTCTTTAATGATCGTGAGCATGTCTGCATGTGTGTCTTGGCTGCCTGGATCACCTCTTTAGAGAAGTGTCTGTCCATCTCCTTTGCCCATTGCTTAATTGGATTATTTATTTTTTCCTTATTGATATTTTGTAGTATCTTATAGATTATGGAGATCAGGCATCGGTCTGACATATAGTTGCCAAATATTTTTTTCCATTCTATAGGTGGCCTTTTAATTCTATTAATACAATCTTTGGATGAGCAAAAGTGTTTGATTCTTGGTAGTTCCTATTTATCTGTTTTCTGTTGTTCGTGGTTTGCTGACAAATTTTGAAGTCTGTCTACATTGTGTATTAAAACTTCCATTGTTGTTCCTACTTTTTCTTGGATGCGCTTTATCATTTTAGATTTGATATTTAGGTCTTTTATCCAGTTTGTGTTGGTTTTTATATAAGGTGTAAGATATGGTTCTTGTTTCAGTTTATCACAGATGGATATCTAATTTTGCCAGCATCATTTGTTGAAGAGATTGCTTTTACCCCAGTTTAATGTGTTAGGGCCTTTGGTGAATATCAGCTGTTCATAGGAATATGGTGTCACCTCTGGGGCCTCAATTCTATTCCTTGATCTATCTGCCTCTTTTTGTACCAGTACCAGACTGTTTTGACTACAGTGGCAGTGTAATAAATTCTAAACTTGGGTAGTGAGAAGCCTCCCAGTGTGTTCTTCTTCTTCAGTAGTGCTTTACTTATTTGGGGCTTCTTCCCTTTCCAAAGTTGGTAATTTGTCCCTCCATCTCATTAAAAAATGTCACTGGAATTTGTGTTGGGCTTGCATTATTCAAGTAGATTGCTTTGGGCAAAATAAACATTTTCACAAGGTTAAGTCTTCCTATGCATGAGCAGGGCAGGTTTCTCCATTTATGTAAGTCTCTCTTAGTTTCTTATAGTCAGGACTTGTAGTTCTTTTTGTAAAGGTGTGTTAGTTCTCTGGTTAGATTTATTTCTAGATACTTTATCTTCTTAGGGGCTATAGTAAATGGTATGGATTTTGTGATTTCTTTATAATCTCATTGGTATAAAGGAATCCTACTGATTTACTTATGTTTATCATTTATCTTGTATCCTGAGACTTTGCTGAACTCTTCCTTCAGTCTGAATAATTTACTTATGGATTCTTTAGGCTTCTCTGCATATACAATCATATCATTTGCAAATAGGGAGATTTTTACTTCTTCTTTGCTGATGCAGATGCCCTTTATTTCTTGGTCTTGTCTAATTGCTCTGGCTAGAACTTCTAGTACAAAGTTGAATAGGAGAGATGAGAGTGGGCATCCTTGCCTAGTTCCTGTTCTGAAGGAAGACCATTCAGGATGATGTAGGCAGTTGGCTTTGTATAAATGGCCCTTATTGCTCTGAGGAATCTGCCATCTATTCCTATTTTGCTGAGAGTTTTTAGTGTGAATGGATGTTGTATTTTATCAGACGCCTTTTCTACATCAGTAGACAGAATCAGGTGATTTTGTCTTCTATGGTATTTATGTGGTTGATCACATTAATCGTTTTTCTGATGTGGAACCAGCCTTGCTTCCCTGGTATGAATCCAACTTGGTCATCATGGATCATTTTTTGGATATGTTGTATTCTGTTTGCATTTAGATTCATAACAGATATCAGTCTGTAGTTCTCCTTTTTGGTTGGGTCTTTCCCTGGCTTTGGTACCAGAGTTATGCTGGCTTCATAGAATGCATTTGGGAGTACTCCATCCCTTTCTACACTGTGAAATAGTCTCAGTAGTATTGGAGATAAGTCTTCTCTAAAAGCTTGGTAGAATTCTGTGGTGAAGCCATCTGGGCTTGGGCTTTTTTTGGTTGGTAGTTTTCTGATTTTTTCAATTTCTTCCTTTGTAATGGGTTTATTAAGTTGTCCTGCTTCACCTTGTGATAATTTTGGTAGGTGATATGAATCAAGGAATTTGTCCATTTTCTCTAGGTTTTCAAATTTGTTAGAGTACAGTCTTTCATATTATTCTGTTATGATATTCTTGATTTCTGTTGGATCTGTTGTGACAACTCCCCTCTCATTTGGGTTATTTGTTTGCTTTCTGGTTTTCTTTAGTGAGTTTAGCCAATGGTTTGTCAATGTTGTTGATCTTTTCAAAGTACCAGCTTTTGGTCTTTTTGTTTTTTCAATTGTTTTCTATTCTCTAATTCATTTAGTACTGCTCTAATCTTTATGATCTGTTTTCTTCTAGGGTCTGAGGGGTTCCTCTCTTGCTGTCTCTCTCCTTGTTCAAGCTGTAGGAGTGGTTCTTTGATTTGGTTTCTTTCTTCCTTCCAGATGTGTGCATTTATGGAGATAAACACCTCTGAGCACTCCTTTGGCTGTATCCCATAGGTTCTGGTAGGAAGTGTTTTCATTCTCATTGGAATCCATAAATTACTTTATTTCATCCTTGATTTCTTCTATAACCTGTGGGTTTTGGAGTAAGATGTTGTTCAGTTTCCACAAGTTGTTGATCTGTGTTTTTTCTGCTATTGATGTAGACTTTTATGGCTTTATGATCTTAGAAGATGCTTTGCATTAATTCAATGGTATGGATTTTGTTGAGAATTGCTTTATGCCCTGACACATGGTCTATTCTGGAGAATGTTCCATGTGTACTGGAGAAGAAGATGTAGTTTCTATGTCTTTGACTTTGTTCTTGATCTGTTGGATTTCAGAGTACTGGTGCTCCATCAGATCGAACAGCTTGCTTAATTTTTCATTTTGCTTTGCTGTGTTTTGTATAAGGTCTAGGAGAGCTCTCTATATAATCCTTTTGTATTCACCTGATAGTTTCAGAAAAGCTTCTTCATCTGGGAAGTTTTGTGGAGCTTTCTTTTGGGGGGTCTTCTGAAGCCATGGGTGATTTCTTGGTTATGTTTTTCTCCAGAGTTTATTGGTTTCTGAGCATCATGTGAATCAACAGAGGCTGAGAGGGATGCTGTGAGGATGAACTGCAGTTGTTTTGCTAGTCCGTCTTCAGTCCATGCAACCAGCGCGTGCCAAGAGTAGGGTCAGCGAAAGAGAGGAGGATTTGCATTCAGTGGTATGAAGTCTAAATTAACAACCCTATGCTGCATCCTAGGGCTCACTAGGTGTCTGGGAGACTGTTTAATTATCAATTCAGGTCTTGGTTTCCAGAGGGACTTAGGGAGATGTATGTTTAGTCCGCCATCTTTACTCCACCCTCTTTTCTGAAAATTTTGAAGAATTTTCCAATTAAGCCATCTGGGTCAGGGCCTTGTTTTGTTCAAATGTTTAAATTACCTTTTCAATCTCTTTGTCTCTTACAGCTTTATTTAGTTTTACTACCATTGTTTGTATTAGTTTAGGTAGGTGGTGTATTTCAGGAAGTTTGTCCATTTCCTCTAGGTTTCAAATTTGTTAACATATAATTTTTCATGGGTATGCTGTTATGATTCTTTTAATTTCAGATGGGTCAGTTGTAATACTGACCATTTCATTTGTTATTCAGGTTTTTTTTTTTTTTTTTTTGCTTCCTCTCCTGTTTCTCTTTTGTCATTTTGGTCAGTGGTTTATTGATTTTGTTTATGTTTTCAAAGAACCATCTTTTGGTCATGTTAACTCAGTTGTTTTCCTATCCTCTATGTCATTTATTTCTGTTCCGATTTTTATCATTTGCTCTTAGGATCCGACTCGACGGCACTTGGCTTGGCTCTCTTCTGGTGCCTGAAGGCTTCTTTTGCTGCTGTTACTGAGTTGTACAGTTAATGGTTTGATTTCAGCCCTTTCTTCTTTTTTTGATGTGTGCATTTATTGAGATAAATTGACCTGTGAAGACTGCTTTTGCTGTGTCCCATAGGTTCTGGTAGGATATGTTTTCGTTCTCATTTGATTCTGTCAAATTCTTTATTCTGTCCTTAATTTCTTCTGTAACCAATAGTTTTTGAGCAAAGTGTTCAGTTTCCACATGTTTGATTTTTTTTTTACTTATATTTTACTGTTACTGATTTCTACTTTTATGGTTTTGTGGTCAGCAAAGATGCGTTTTGATATTTTGATACTTTGGATTCTTTTAAGGCTTGTTTTATGGCCTAATATGTAGTCTCTTCTGGAGAATGTTTGATGATGGAAAAGAAAGTATACTTGGTTGTTCTTTGTGAAGTGTTTTGTTAATGTCTGTGAGGTTAAGTTGCTTGATTGTTGCATTTAGGTCTTCCATGTCTTCACTGAGCGTCTTTCTGGATGTCCTCTCTTTCACCAAAAGTGATGTGTTGAAGTCTTCTACTATTGTTGTGGAGCCATCCATCTCTCTGCTGAATGCTGTTAGAGTTTATGTATTTTGGAAACTTGCCATTGGACAAGCAAATATTTAATACGGTTTTGTCCTTATGTATTCACTTTTTAATCATTACAGTGTTTCTTTTTCCTTTAAAGTATATTTTGTCAGAAATGAATGTTGACTCCCATGGTTTTTTTAGATTGTTGTTTGCTTGATACATCTTTTTTCCCCCATCCTTTGAGTTTCAGATTGTGTCTTTAAGTCAAGGTGTGTCTTGTATGTGGCATACAGATGGATCATAGGGCCACAATGAGTCAGAAATGACTGAACAGCAGCAGGCTTGGTTTTTGGGTTCTGCTGCTCTTTGTCTTTGTATATTAGTGCATTTAGTCTATTTATATTCAGTGTAATTTTTGGTAGGTATGAGGTTAGTGCTATTATTTTGATTTTTTTTTGGTGAGGTTGATAGTCTTTGTTCTAGTTAATTTTCTGTGCTGAGTCATTTTTCTTTATATGCTTTGTTTTCACCTTTTTCATTGTTGATTTTGAATTTTCTGAGTATGTTTTTCTTTTTTTATTTTGATATATAAGATTGTTACTTTCCTTTGTGATTCTCTTAATATTTATCCCTATTTTTCTAAGTTTAAACCAAATCTTTTATTTTTTTTGTAACACCTTTGCTGTCTCTCCATGTGAAAGCCCCATGGCTACAGTTTTTAATCCCTCTTTTTTGTTTTGGTCTTGTGATTTATGTAATGACCTCTGTTTCCCTGTTTTCAGTGTTGTAGCATTGATTTAATTTTGTGACTTCCTATCTGGGTTGATCTAGTTTCTGTATCCTGTGTTTTAGTTTTGGGTGGTTATGTTATTGATTTTTCTAACTGAAGGACTTCCTTTACTCTTTCTCATGATTTTGGTTTTACTTTTTCAAATACTTTATATTTATCTGGAAATGCCATATTTTCACCATGAGAGACAGTTTTGGTAGATGTATAATTTTTGGCAGGTAATTTTTTTCCTTCAAGTCTTTGTATATATCATATATATCTTCTTGCTTACATGGTATCTGCTGAGTTGTTGGAGCTTAGTCTTACTGACTCTCTTTTTATATGAGTTCTTGTTTATCCACAGCCAGTCTTAAAAGGCTGTACTTTTGGCAAGCTTTATTATGATATGCATTGGTGACTTTCTTTTGGGATCTACCTTGTGTGGAGTCCACTGAATATTTTCGATAGGTATCATCTCATCTTTCATGGTATCAGGGAAGTATTCTGCCAACAAATCTTTCTCTCTGTATTTTCTCTTATCTCCCGCTGTTCTGGTATTCCATCACTCCCAGGGTAGTCCTCTGGATGGATTCCCATGTAATTCTTTGGGTTTCTTCTTTTTTAAAAGTTATTTTATCTGATTTTTTTTTTCAAGTAAGTTGCTATCAGGTACTCTATCTTCAGTCTTAATTATTCTGATTTCAGTTGTATCAGTTTTGTTCCTTTGACTTTCTATTGAGTTGTCTAATTCTGAAACTTCATTGTTAATGGATTATTGTTTGCTTTCTCTTTGTGGATTCTTGCAGGCTGTCATTATACTTTTCTATAATCTTCTTAAGTTCCTCTGTTACTTTGTTCTGCATTTTGCCTTATCTCCTCGATCTCTTCCACAGTTCTGTATATTAATTTTTTGTATTCTACATCTTGTAATTCCAGGAAGTTGTCCTTATCTGGAAGACTTCTTGATTCTTTGTTTTGGGGTCTTGCTGAAGCTATTCTGGTCTGTCTGCCTCTTTATGTCATTTTACATTGACTATTTTCTCTGAGCCATCAATACATTTCTTATTTATGTTTGCAGACTATGTCCTCCTATTCTTGTTTTGTTTTCATGTCAAAATCAGTGGCTGATGTGATTCACTTTATTAGTGCCTTTCTTTTTAATATTGTGAAGTGAAAGTTTACAATTCATTGTCATATAAAAACTTACACTTTGCCTTGTAACTCAAGCTGCTCTCCCCACACTGTGACAGCACACTCCTCCTTTCTGCCTTGTATTTCCCATGTCCATTCAACTACCTTCTAGCTCCATCTGCCCTCTCATCTTGCCTCTGTACAGCAACCAGTTAGTCTCATGTATTTACCTAAGCCAAGAAGCACACTTCACCAGAAACATGTTATGTCTTGTAGTCCATTCTAATCTTTATCTGAAGACTTGGCTTCAAGAGTGGTCTAATTTCTGGGCTGACAGTTTGGGGGCTGTGTCTTTGGGGGGACCTTCCAGTCTGTTGAACCATCAAGTCTGTTCTATTTAATAGAGTTATAGTTCTGCACCCTATCTTTCTCCCACTATGTTAGGAACTCTTTGTTGTGGTCAGGGCAGTCATTCGTGGCAGCCGGGTACAATCTAGTTCTTCTAGTCTCATGCTGATGCAGTCTCTGAAATACATGGGCTTTCTGTCTCTTGGGCTTATATTTTCCTTTTATCATTGATGTCTTTCATTCTCCTGTGCTCCAGGTGGGTTGGGACCAGTTGACAGTACTTAGATCTGCTTGCTAGCTTTTGAGACCCCAGATGGATTATTGGTGCCTTTGATGCTCTAACATCCTGGCTGTAGCTGGTTAGATCTGTATTACTAGGTATGGGAGCCCAGCAGTCCATTTACTTTTCTGGTATGGATTCAGCTCAGGTATCTACGTAGCTGGTCACCAAGTATGTGGTACAGGCCCCCAACTAGTCCTAGATGGGAAGAGGTGATTGGCATAGGCACAGGTATTTGGTTGCAGTAGGGGGTCACACACTGAGCAAGGCAGGGGACTGACAGCAGCCCCTGAGTGTCTGTGAGGAAAGTATATTCCTGTTCCCTAGAGTACATAGATGAGTGGTGTCATGGATCGAATTGTGTTCCCCCCCCCAAAATATGTGTAGCCATGTGGCTGGGCCATGATTCCCAGTATCTTGTGACTGTATGTTAAAGCATTAGAGTGGGCTGTAAATCCCTTCACAGGATTACCTTCCTGCTCCATAGTAAAGGGAGTTTCCCTAGAGTATGGCTTGTCCCACCCTTAATCCTTTCATGCTACGGGAGATTAAAGGACAGAGAATCTGTCAGAGAATTGGGAACCTCGTACCATCAAAAAAGCAGCACCAGAAGAACACATCCTTCCTGTGCCAAGATGCTCCCTGGACAGAGACTGATGGAATACTGGACTCTCCTCCAGAGCCGACAAGGGGGAGAGCCTTCCCCTGGAGCAGACACCCTGAACATGGACTTGCAACCTATCAGACTATGTAAGAATAAACCTTCCTTTATTAAAGCCATCCACTTTGTGGTATTTCTGCTAGAGCAGCCTTAGCTGACTAAAACAAGTGGGTTTTGCAGTTGGACTATGGGTATCCAGTGCTGTTGGCTGTAAAGACTGGGAGGAAACACTTATTCTTGGGTTCCTGTTGCTGATGGCTAGGTGGTATGGGTGGGGCCAGCAGTTAGTTATCCAGCTCCTGATTTGGATAGGTGAGGACCCTGCTTAATAGAGCAGTGTTAGATGTCACAAACCTGCCTCTCCACCATATAACTGATACAGTTGATGTTAGACTTAAGGTATGTACCCTGTTGTGCTGTGCTAATGAGGGCCTATGATTTTGAAATGGGCTCATATAAATGTACACAGAAGTGAAAGGCATTCATAGAATTGAAGAGAGTTGGAGCCTTGCTCTGGATTAGGCTTTGGCCTAGGGAATGCTGTGGCTGGCTTGATTTTCTATTCAGACTGCTCAAATTTTTTTCCTATCAGCAGTAAGGCTGTTTCTCTTTATCATCTGTATGTTCACTGGAGCAGCACTTTTAATTTCCTGCAGGAACTTTTCCTTTGCATTTACAACTTCGCTATTTGGTGCAAGGGGCCTAGCTTTTTACCTATAATGAAAAAAATGAAATACTGAATTATTAAAATGTGACAGACACAAAGTAAGCACGTCACTGGAAAAAGGCCTCCAACAGACTCGAAGCAGTGTTGCCATAAGCGTCTAAAAAACTGTAACAAATGCAGTATCTACCAAATGCAATAAAGTGCAGCAAACTGAGGTATGCCTATACTGAGTCTTCTAATTAATGAAGATGGTGAACATGATATGTATTTCCTTTTATTCAGATCTTTTTAAATTTCTGTCAGCCATGTTCAGATTTTTAGTGTAGACATACTAAAAATCCTTAGGTAAGTTTATGCCTATTGTGTCTTTTTTACACTATTATGAATGGATTTTTTTTTTTTTTAAACTACATTGTGCAGTTTTTGCTGGTATACACAAAAACACTTGACTTTGGTATATTAATCTGGTTCTACAATCTTGCTAACTTCACTTATATAGTTGTTCTGTAGATTTTGTAGCATTTTTCTATATAAACAATTGTCATGTGCAAATAGACTTTTTTAAAATTCCTGTTACTTGTTTTTTAGTTCCTTTTTTCCTTCTCCTTACTGCAGGGACTAGAACTTCTAGTATAATGTTGAACAGCAGCGTAGATAAGTATGTTTGTTTTCAATCTCGATCTTTAATATTTCACTAACCCATTGAACTGTTTTTTTTTGTAAGTGTCCTTTATCATTGCTGAGTTCCCTTCTATGCCTTGTTTGAAAGTTTTTAGCTATTTAGATATTAAATTTTGTCAGATGATTTACCTGCATCTATTGTAATGATCAAATGGGTTTCTAGTTTATTGTTATTATACTTACTGAATTATGCCAATTTGTTATCAATGATTTATCTTTGCATGTTGGGGACAAATCATTTGATCATGGCATGTTACCCTATATTGCTAGGTTCAGTCTGCTAATATTTTAAGTATTTTTGCATCTGTGCTCATGAAGGATATTTACTTTTAGTTTTCTTTTATTGTAACATCTCTGTTGGGTTTTAGTATCAGCTATAGGCTGGCCTCATAAAACAAGTTTAGAGGTATTCTCTCCTCCTTTGTTTTTTGATATTGTAGTTGGGTGCCATTGTGTTGATTTTCATACGTGGTAACGGCATATGACAGAGAACTGCCACACAGGGTTTTCTAGGTTGTAGTCTTTACAGGAGCAGATTGCCAGGTCTTTCTTCAGCATAGCTTCCTGGTGTGTTTGTTAGCAACTGAGCACTTAACTGTTGGGCCGCTAGGGCTCCTAGTGACGTATCAGACCAGGTAGTTCTTTGTTGTGGGGGCTCCCCTGTGTTTTGTTTGTTACTCTGGTGAGTTAAAACCATCAGAGGCTGTATGATGCACAGAATATAAAAAACCAAAAAAAGAAAAACCACTGCTGTTGAGTCAACCCCAATTCATAGTGACAGAGTAGAACTGCCCCGTAGGGTTTCCAAGGAGCACCTGATGGATTATGAATTGCTGACCTTCCTGTTAGCATCTGTAACACTTAACCACTACACCACCAGGGTTTCCACACAGAATGGTAGATGTTTAATAAATGGTTATTGATTAGAACATGCTTACTGATGTCTGGAAAGACTGTTAAGTCATTAAGTTCATTATTTTTGAACTATGTGAACATTGCAGTTATTTACTAAAGAGTTAAGTTGAATAATCTAAAAAAGTTGGTTTCTGTTATCTGTTTTAGTGTTTATCTTACATAAATTAAAGTGACTTTTTACTTGTGACTGTTTTCATATTTGTATGTCAGGAAGACTTATAAATGGGTTAGAAATTATTACTGTGGTTTATCCTGGAGGGGGTAAAGTGTAGTTCCTGCTAACACATGAATTATTATTCAGGCGTTACATCTCCATTTTTTCCAGTGGTCTCAGATACCCAGATGTCCTCAGCATTATGTTCAATGATAAAATATGGGTAAAACATCTTCCAAGGATCTGTGGCACTATGACTAAAAAATGTTTAATGTATGTACCTTAATGATCTTATGTGGTAGATAAAACTTATAATGGGCTATTGAGGAGCAGTGGAGACTGTGGACCTTACTGTTTATAGACTCAACTCATGATTGATGCTGGTTCTAGCCTCCAACAAGACTAGGCCATTTTTGGCTCAGTTTTACACTGCTTATCTCCCATAATTGGAGTTGCTGTCCTATTTTAGGTTCAAAGACGAATAAGGTTATTTACTTCTAACTCTAACACAGTCAATTTGAAAACAGACATTACTTACCTTCTTACAGTGTAGGCAGAAATGAAAACAGCATTCAGTTCTCCACAGGGCTGGACTCAGGGCCACAGAAAAGAAGTCCTCTGCTTTCCTACCCTCTACCAAGCATGATGTCCTTTTCTAGGGACTGACCCCTCTGGGTCATGTCCTAAGTATATAAGATGCAGTCCTGTCACCTTTAAGGAGCACTCTCGTACTTCTTTCAGATGTTTGTTCTTTTGGCAGTCCCTGGTGCATTCAATATGATTCTCCAACATCATTATTCTAAGGTGTCAATTCTTCTTTTTTCCTTATTCATTGTCCAGCTTTTGCATGCATATGATGCCACTGAAAATACCATGGCTTGGGTAAGGCACACCTTAGTCTTCAAGGTGACATCTTTACTTTTCAGTACTTTAATGAGGTCATTTGCAGCAGATTTTCCCAATGCAATGTGTCTTTTGATTTCTTGACCGCTGCATCCATGGGCATTGACTGTGGAACCAAGTAATATGAAATCCTTGACAATCACAATACTTTCTCCATTTATCACAATGCTGCTTCCTGGTTCAGTTGTGAGCATTTTTGTTTTCTTGATGTTCAGGTACAATCCACACTGAAGGCTGTGCTCTTTGATCTTCATCAGTAAGTATTTCAAATCTTCCTCACTTTCAGCAAGCAAGGTTGTATTATCTGCATAATGCAGGTTGCTGATTCTTCCTCCAATCCTGATGCCTTGTTCTTCTTCATATTGTTCAGCTTCTTGGATTGTTTCCTTGGCATACAAATGGAATAGGTATGGTGAAAGATACAACCCTGAAGCACACCTTTCATGGCTTTAAACCATGCAGTATCCCCTTGTTCTGTTTGCATGACTGTCTCTTGATCCATATACAGATTCCTCATGAGCACAGTTAAGTGTTCCGGAATCCCCATTCTCTGCAGTGTTAGCCACACAGTTGAATGACTTTGTATAGTCAATGAAACACAGGTAAACATCTTTCTGGTATTCCCTGCTTTCAGCCATGATCCATGTGACATGTTGTCTTGCTCCAGGGAATGGTCCCTACTCGTATCATGTTCAGTTTAAGACAAAGTCTCGCCATCTTCTCTTCTAAGACCATTCTGTCTGTACTTATGTACTTACAGATTTGTTTGTTCTTCTGGCAGTCCATGGTATATTCAGTATTTTTCACTAGCACCATAATTCAAGGCATCAGTTCTTCCTCAGTCTTATTCGCTGTCCAGTTTCTGCAGGTATATTAAATATGCTGTGATGGAGAATACCGTCATTTATGTCAGACATACTTCAGTCCTCTAACATCTTTGCTTTTTAACACTTTAAAAAGCTCTGCAGAAGATTTGCTCAATGTGTTAAGTCATTTGATTTTCTGACTGCTGCTTCCATGGGTGTTATGAATCCAAGTAAAATGAAAACCTTGACAACTTCAATCTTTTCTCCATTTATTATGTTGCTTATTGGCCCAGCTGTGGGGACTTTTATTTTCTTTATGTTGAGGTGTAATCCATACTGAAGGCTGTGCTCTCTGATTTTCATCAGTAAGTGCTTCAAGTCTTCATTTTTAGCAAGGAAGGTTGTCATCTGCATAATACAGATTAAGAGTTTTTCTTCAATCCTGATGATGTGTTCTTCATACAGTGTAGCTTCTTGGATTATCTGCTCAGTATACAGATTGAATAAGTATGGTGAAAGGATAGAGCCCTAACACACACCTTTCCTGACTTTAAATCAGTCTGCCTTTGTTCCATTTGAATGACTGCCTTCTGCTTTAAGAGCATGAGCACAATTAACTGCTCTGGAATGCCCATGCTTCACAGTGATATCCATAATCTGTTATCATCAACACAGTCAAATGCCTTTGCATAATCAATAAAACAGAGGCAAACATCTTTCTGGTACTGTCTGCTTTCAGGCAAAAGCCATGCAACATTAGCAGTGACATCCTTTGTTCCATGTCCTCTTGGACTTGAATTTCTGGCAGTTCCCTGCTGATGTACTGCTCTAACAATTTTTGAATGATCTTAAGCAAAATTTTACCAGTGTTTGCTATTAATGATGTTGTTTCATAATTGGAGTAGGTATAAGGATCTCTTCCAGCTGGTTCATCAGGTAGCCAAATTTCTTGGCACAGATGAATGAGCTCTTCCAGTGTAGTATCCACTTGGTCAAACATCTCAATTGATACTTTGTCAATTCCTAGAGCCTTGTTTTTCACCAAACTTGGAGTTCTTTCTTTGATACCACCAGTTCTTGAGCATCTGCTACTTCCTAAACCAGGTGAATGCCTGCAAGTCAATTTTGGTATGGTAACTGCTTCCTGCATCATTCAGTATTTTGCCCATAGAATCCTTCAGTACTGTAACTCAGGGACTGAATTCTTTTAGCTTGAGAAATGCCGAGCATGTTCTCCCCGTTTGGTTTTCTAACTCCAGGTCTTTGTACATTTCATTATATTAGTTTGTCTTCTTGAAATCTTCATCTTTTTTACGTCATTTCTTCCATTCGCTTGAGCTGTTCATTAGCAAGTTTCACAGTCTCTCTGTCCATTTTACTGTTTTCTTTCTTTACTGTCTTTTTAATGACCTCCTGCTTTCTTTACTCGTGGCGAGTGAAGAAAGCAAGAGGTCATTACTCGACGGCACTTGGCTGGCTTGGATGCTTTCTTCACAGATGATGTCCTCCCACAACTCATCTGGTCTTTGGCCATTAGTGTTTACTGCATCAAATCTTTTCTTAACATGGTCTCTAAATTCAGGTGGGTTATACTTAAGGTTGTACTTCAGTTCCATAGTAGTTTTACACAGTTCTTGGAACACTAATTTCCTTTGTGATTCTCAGTTAGCAGAACTGAAGGGTTGACTACAGACTGAATTTCAACCAGCCTAAAAAGATGGTGAGAATACTAGGTGAGCTAAGCCTACTACCATAGTTCATCAATTCTGAGACTTGTCCCTTAGTTTGTTTCCATCACATTTTAATACTTGCAACATTGTTACAGCGGATGCTAGTTTAGATGTAATCTGGTAAATAACTGCTTCAAATAATTCAGAAGCTGTATTACGTCAAATGCAGTTATCTTTTGTGAGGAGTTATTTTTCTCTAAAACTGTATGATTACTAGGCATATCTAAGTTAAATGCTGTCCTGGCAGAGAATCTTGATAATCTGTGGGAAAGTCAGTGATGGGCAAAGATCAGCTAGTGGAGCCTAAGTTAGTTGTTGGTGCAAAAGGTAGAGGTAGGTGTTATGAATTTTTGTCAGTGTTTTTCAGAGACATACAAAAATAAAAAAAAAGAAAACCAAACCCACTGCCGTCAAGTCGAGTCCGACTCCTAGCAACCCTAGAGGACAGCACAACTGCCCCAAAGAATTTCCAAGGAGTGCCTGGTGGATTGCAACTGCTGACCTTTGTGGTTAGCAGATGTAGCAGTTAACTCACTATGCCACCAGGGTTTCCTTCAGAGACACAGCTCACATAAATTAAGCATACAATTTCAGAAAAAAATGTTTCTGTATTTTTAGAAGCAATGCTATGCTATAGGACTTAATGCTGTCGTGTTTTTGATGTATATGCTGTTCTGTATGTTTTCACATAATAAAGGTAAGAACTGTAGGTCCAACAGAGTACAGTATAAAAAATAAGTTTTATTACCAAAATGGTCTCACAATATAAAATACAGAGATGGGTTCATTTTCCTAATTTTGGGGGATCCTCTTTCTTTTTAGATGTAGCACTGTAGGCAAGTAAGTACAACAAAATCGATGACTAGTTGCCCAGCTGAAGCATGAGAAACTATGAAAGGTGAACACACACCATGTAAGACATCAGTCGGTCATCTTAAACCTTCCCTTCCACTATCAGACTCTTGGAAAGCCGTTTATCTGTCACTTACACTACTCCTCAGCTTGCTGCCTGACCACCAGACTATTTCAGAGACCCAGAAATGGGAAAAAATGAGTCTCAAGTTAATGGGAAAGTTCTTGTCTGAAACAGTGCAGGAATCCTGGCCAAGAACTGGTGGTCATAACTTCAGATTATTTTACTCATGAGCCACTTCTTCATTACTAAAGCAGAGACATCACTAAAAACATCCAACAGCTGTCTCCTTCAGTTGACTTGTCTTGGGCAGCCACTGTAACAGACTGTAGGATTTCATGGCTCATGCTCCATTCAGAACTTCTGTAAAAATTTGAGGACGAGGTCTCGCAGTCGCACCCTGAGCATTTCGTCATTGTCACAAATGATATGAGTTGAATCTTCCTCAATCTGGATCAGTGTCTCTGCTTCCTGTAGCAGGACGATATGGCCCTTGGCTGTGTCTTCCACCTTAATATCACTGAAGCCATGCTGCTCCAAATCAAAAGAAAAAGGGAGATTGATGAGTATTCTGAAAAGCATAGGGCTAATTTGGAAGGTAGGATGATATTTCAGTAAATGAGGGCTCTAAAATCACTTCTCAGACTTAACATTCCAGGAAATGGCATTTTTGATGCTCCTCAATACAACTCATCAGACTTCTAATAGGGCCTACTTCTACAACAATAAAAGTCAACCACAGGTCAATACACCTTGAAAGGTATCCCTAAAAACTTGCAAAATTTCATACAACATGACAGAATTTTCCCTACCTGCTCAAGCCTTTTTTTTTTTTTTATTTAACATAACTGAGTGAAAATGTACATTCACATGAAAATTTACATGCCCCCCTATATGCAGCTTCCACTGCTCTCCCTGTCCGGTGACTGCACACTACTCCTCTCTGCTCCATACATGTCTCATCCTCCCAACAGTCTCCTTTCCCCTCCTCTCCGTTCACTCCCCTTCCTCCAGCCAGAGGTCAGCAAGATGATATCCTATAGATGTATAGAACCATAAAGTGCTTCCAATATATGGTTACTCTGCATTGCCAAGTCCATTCCATTCCTATCCAAAGAGTGGACCTTTGTTATAATTTGTGGGAAAGGGCAGCATCAGGGCAGGGGGCCATGCTCTCAGAGGAACCCCAAAACTGCTGGACCATCAATTGAGGTCTTTTAGTGGAGATCTCATGATGCACCTCTTTTTATTCTTGTGTTGCCAGTGAGGCTCCTCTCTGTGAGCTCCGTCACGGCTATCACTGTGCTCAAGCCTTTTTGAGTTATTTTAGGAGCACATCCCAGCACCTGTGTTCTAGGTTGTTCCTGTCGTCTGCTTTAGTACCATGTCCATGTTCCCTGGTAACAAAGCCCCATCCTAAATCTCAGCTGTTCTGAGCTCCCAGGAAAATTCCCATCCTGACAGCAAGACGTCACTGACTGTGGAATTCAACAAATCACTCTCCCTCTTAAGAGAGACGGAGATAAAGCAGCATAGCAAATATTTTTCTAGTTGTTACTTCTAACGCTGATTATGGCATTTTCTTACAAATCAGACACATAGTTGAGACAGAGGAAAAGAGGTGGAAAGAAGACTGATTTGTCTGAAAAGGATATAAAAGTGGTAAAGGACAATGCCCTGGGGCGGATGCTGCACAATGAGTTACAGAAAGCATACTTGTAGTCTGGGAAAGTTACTAACATTCCTTTTGCAGAAACAGCAAAGGGGAACATTCAAAGTCAAGTCCTAGGAGTTAATTCCTTCAGGAGCTCAGTCTTTCTGGGAATCAAGATGTTTTAAGTTTGTAAAAATGTAAGCTGAGCTTGAGACTGGTCAGTAGGGACCAACAGCACTTCATCTCACGAGGGAGGCAGATGAGTTCACCTACAGCACACAGCATACCCAGGAGAACAGGACAACTTGGCTGTTGTTTGGGGCAAAATAAGTGAGTAAAAAAAGAAATATTAATGGAGAAAGCAAATTCTAATTTAAGGTTTGAAAGAACTCAGTAATTTAAATACTTCATTTGGACAAAATGCAGTCACTTATAGTTTAAGAGAAGAAAATCTTTCTTGTAGTCACTCATTGGAGTTCACTGCAGTTCTTGCAGGAAATGAGTATTATTTTTAGTCAATTCCTTCATATCAAGGATTCTATAATACTAATAGTAAAACGGCACTGTCCACAGTCCTGTAACTGAAGCCAAAATTTAACATAATACCCACCACCGTCGAGTCAATTCCAACTCACCAACCCTGTCGACAGAGTAGAACTGCTCCACAGTTTCCAGGAAGTGCCTGGCAGATGTGAACTGCAGATCTTTTGGTAAGCAGCCATTAACACTTAACCATTATGCCACCAGGGTTTTCCTTAACTTAAAATAGCTATTGTATTTCAAAATTGTAGTCAGGAATAACTTCCACTGGAGAAGCAGGTTACTGAGGAGTAGGACACAGGATGGACAGCTGGACAGTATTCTCCAAGACATCTGCCCACTTGGTTCTCTGTTCCTATCCCTAGCAGCACTGATGCCCTCTGCCCACATGGCCTGCTTCAATCCTGGCTCAGCCTCGAGACCCACATCTCCTGTGAACAGGAATGCTGCTGTCTCTGACAGGAAAGGATCTTGTATACAAGTGAGGCTTGAGGAGAAGGCCTTCCTCACCCTGGCTGGGCCCCTCCTGCCCAACCTGTCACATCTACAGTTTTTCAACAGAAGCTTTTCCTCAGTCTAGTTCCCATAAGATACGGGGCTTGAAAGGAAATTTTCCTAGCTAACTACTACTTGATGGTAAGGAAAGGGCTGGTAAAGAAACAACTGGATATGTAAGGAGAGGGAGGGCATTCTCTTCTCTCAACTGTTATTTCTTCCCTGGCTCTGTCCTGGCATGACCATGGTCCAAGCAGATGCTGTGGGGGCAGCATCTCAGACAGTGGAGGCTAAGTAAGTTGGCAATACACAGCTCTTGAAGCAAGAGCGTCATGATGAGCACCAGAAAGGACAGCTTATATTCATTTAGATAGTATAAAGTTAATTTGCTTACCTTCTCCAAAGTCTGCACAAATTGTTCCACAGGAATGGAGCCACTCAACAAAGGCTTCAGAACTTTGCAGTCTGGGATGTCATCACTCACTCGCTTTCTCTTCTTACCACTTGTGGGCTGGGGGGGCTTTGGAGGGGGCTGGAGCAGAAAAAACACATGGATCTCATTAAGAACTACATCTAGACAACCAGAAGGTGGGGCTGGTCACACTGAGAACCTGAGTTGGCTGGCCCCTGGGTGGGTTCCCTCTCTCCTGTGGGAATCCGATACAGAGGCCTTACGTCTTATGTAGTGTGCACACTCAGCAGGCACTGGAAGTCGGGTTTACTGTTAGCTAGTGGTTCCATTTGGAGCTCTTTACAGTACAAATAGGCAAATAGGCTAATGCTGATCTATAGCACATAGTACATCTTATTTAGCTAAGATTTCTACTTTTATCAAGAAGCTTTACTTTTCAATCATTTCAGTTCTGTATTTGCTAAATACAGTCCTAATAATCACCTGTGCCGGCAACTGCAGGGATAGTAAAAGCACAGTGGCTGAGGCCACTGCTCAAGGATGAGACTGACGTGGACTGAAATCCTAATTCTGCCACCTTCCGGCTGTGGAACCTTTGTCAAGAAACTGAAGGTCAAAAATAATCTGTAAGATGGTGATAACAGTGGAATCTGAAGATAATGCAAAATCAAGGACCTAGCTGAGTGTCACAGGCTATTTTACATTTAATAAGTGGCAGCTGTCGGCACATTATACAGAGGCACAAGGGTAACAGAAAGGTAACAGTCCAACTCTTGAAGGATTCTTTCTAAAGGGGAATAAGGCAAGTGCCTAAATATCTACATTACCATGTGAGCAAACACAGCCTGGAAGGCACAGAGTACTGTGAAGGCCAGCAGTATGCGAGCTCGTTCATTGTGTTTGCAGGTCCCCGAAGGCGTTCTTTGCTTCACACAGGTAGGCTCGGTACTCATGGGCATCCTAAGGGAAGGGACTGTCCTACTTTTTAAGTAACACCTTCCTCTTTCACCCCTACCCCTCTGCCAGCTCATACAAATGCCCAATCATCATGAAGGAGCAGCACTGCCGCTTTCAGAGCTGTTAGCAGCACTCAGGACCCCGTGTGGCCTCGCCGCATGAACAGGTTCTCTTCCCTTTTATCTCACTGAGGCACGTGGTCGGAGACATTAGTAGCAAAGAATCTATATGCACCGCCTGCCTCACTGCTTCAGACAAAAGCCACTAAATAGCTTCCTCTCTGTTTTGGGCTGATTTGGGAAGGACATGTTCTGGGAGCTGCCTGGGATGTTATGAAGTGGGGTTCTAGTCTTCAAGTCCCAAGAGGTTCGTCACAGTTTCAAGCCCAGCCCGCTCCCCCAATGGATACCTGAAGAATGTGCTTGTTATCTTTAGTATGCAGCACAGCTGACACGGTTGCCAAAGAAATGCCAGGCTTAATCTCCATGGGCACCAGGGAATCTGCAAGCTGACAGAGACATTTCAGGAGGGTCACACCAAATTTGAAGGAAAAGAGGCGCTGCAGCTGTGTTACCCAAAGTCAGGAGCTGGGACCACACTGGGCTTTAGCTGCCCCTCCTGTGTTGAACTCAAAGTGAATGGTGGCATGCAAGGGTCAGCATACTACACTCGGCAGACTTGCTCCCCACGTGCTCTGTCCACGGGAAGGGTACCAGTGGCTGAGTACTTGGTGCAGAATAGCATCTGATGAAATTATGAGGAATGATTACCATTACTGATTTTCTTTTGAATTCTTATTAACATTACTGCATATCTGCTGACCAAATAACTTTAAGGAAAAAAACAGAAAATAAACCTAGTGCTATCAAGTCAATTCCAAATGCTGACCTTTGGGTCAGCAGATGCCGCACTTCACTACTATGGAACCAGAGTTTCTAACTTTAAGGAAAGTGAAAGAAATTTTTTTATTAAAAATGTATCGGTCACATACACTATGTGTCTCACAATAAAGAGGCAAGAGAAGACAGGTGGGATAGTAGAGGGGTGATGAATAAATGAGAACAGGAAGAGTGACTGACGCCAATTTCCAAGTGGTGTGGTACTTCTGGGGTGCTTTTCATGGAGAGCTCCAGGCTGTACAGCAGAGGTCATTGAAGGCAACCAAATTTCAGTGTATACTGGGACTTTAGTTTGTTGGCCCACTCTGCTTCTCCCTTTTAAATTGGTCAACCCCCTCAGCACCGCGTCAGAGCACCATTTATTGGAACTCCTGCAACAGGCACAAAACAGCCCACCTGCCTCTTGTCTCCATTCCATCACATACTGCTTTCATGTGGCTTCCAGACAATTCTTTGACAGTATCTCAAAAACCCATAAGGCCTTTCCATTACTTGATATACATATCAAGTATAGACTTTTCATTCTGGCCTTTATGTCTTTCTGTAGTCTGGCTGCCTTCTTCATCCTTATCACCACTCCAGGTGATTAGTGTCAAGTGGGAAGGGCTAAATGAGTTCCCTAATTCTTGGAAATCAGACTTCTCCCGCAGGTGGAACACACAGCTTTTACCTGTGAGGCGATGCTCTTTCCCTTATACCTGACATGCAAACTTCTCTATGCAACTTCGGCCTCTCCTACCCCAGTGACTAGCAGTAGTATGTCTGCAGGCCTAACAGTCTGATTCAGCCATGTATTGTCCTTACATAGACACCCTCTGCCTATCCAAGCCTTCCTTATTTAAACCCCAAATTAAAGAAGTGAGCAAAACTCCATTCACATAGACAAGATTAATAACAAATTGGCAGAGGAAGCAGCTTAGGATATTTAAAGGAATTGATCAGCAAATGGCATATGAGGACTACTTTATGTAGCAAGAAAATACACACAGTATGAAATGTTCTTTACTGAGCAGACAGGAATACTCGAGTCTCCTAGCGATGCCAGTTCCTGTTCCTGACTGTCTCCATCAATATTCTTTTCCTTCCCACGTTATTATTTCTACCCATACATAATACAGGCAAAACTTTAAAGGCAAAGAATTGGCTTGGGAGGCTTAGGGAAGGCATTATGGGAGATCCTTTAAGTAGGCAAGCCCATGAACCATGTCCCTACTCCTGGGAAGTGCAGCTCTTTGCAAGGGCTGAAAACGTCAGGTGGCAGCTCAGCCAGCATGGAAACCTGCCCAGAGCCACCAGCAACCACCTGCCAACCCAGGAAGAGAAGTTTCCATCAGCTGCCATATCACTCCCTTTTTATTTATTTATGGGGACACACACACACATACACAAAGAAAAAAGAAAAGGATAAGAGAGTGTATAAGTAAGCTGCAGAGGATGAAGATATACTTCCATTTAATGGTGAAACAAGTATCCTTTAGTAGCAGCAAAACACGAAACAGAAATGGGATTTTTTTGTAAAACTGAGGTAACAATAAAATGTAAAATTAGACATTTCAAAATGAACAATTCAGTAGCACTTAAACATATTCATAATGTGCAACTACCATTTCTAGTTCTGAAACGTTTTCATCAGACCAAAGAAAACTGTACCTATTAATCAGTCATCCACAATTCCTCCCTCCCCCGGCCTTTAGCAACCCCAGTCTGCTTCCTGTCTATGTGGATGCATTACCTATTTTGGACTTGGTAACTAGAAACATACAACAGCTGACCTTTTGTGTCTGGCTTCTTCCATTAGAGCACAATGTTTAAGGTTCACTCAGAGTATGTATGAAGAACTTCATTCTTTAAAATTGTTTTTGAATCATAGTAAAAATATTACATCTTTTACATGTACAATTCGGTGACATTATGTTCATCATGTTGCTTCATTCCTTTTTATGGCTGAATAGTATGCTGTTGTATGTATATACCCTGGTGGTATAGTGGGTTACATGCTACCACTGCTAACCACAAGGTTGGCAGTTCAAATCCACCAGGCGCTCCCTGAATACTCTGGGGTCAGTTCTACCCTGGCCCCTAGTGTCGCCATGAGTCGGATCCGACTCGACGGCACTTGGCTTTGGTATGTATATATTCCATTTTGTTTTGATGGATACAGGTTTTGTCTCACTTTTTGACTAACACTGTTGCCATGAACACTAGTGTCAAAGTATCTGCATTCCCACTTTCAACTCTCTTGGGCAGGAGTGAAATTGCCAGGTCTGGATAATTCTGGAAACCCTGGTGGCATACTGGTTAAGTGTCACAGCTGCTAACCAAAAAAAAAAAAGGCGAGCAGTTTGACTCTACCAGGCTCTCTTTGGAAACTCTACAGGGCAGTTCTACTCTATCCTACATGGTCACTATGAGTTGGAATCCACCTGACGGCACTGGGTTTTTGGTTTGGTTGATAAATTCTGGAGCTCTCGTGGTACTGCGTTAAGACCTACAACTGCTAACCAAAAGGTCGGCAGCTAGAATCCAACTGCTTCTTGGAATCTTATGGGGCAGTACTAGTGTCTCCTACAGGGTTCCTATGAGTTGGAATCAACTTGATGGCACTGGTCTTTTTTTTTTTCCTGGTTTGATGATTCTATGTTTCACTTTTTGTGGAACCCCCAAACATGTCCTACAGCAGCTGAACCATCTTACATCCCCACACGCATTGTAGAAGGGTTCCAATTTCTCTACAACATTTTGTAAGTTCCATTCTTTTGATCACTGCCAGGTGATAAGATTTTAACTCTTTGATTTCACACATGCATTATCTAGGAAAAAGCAAATGCTACTTTTAGTTCTGTTTTACACTGTATTTTAAAAATGATAGAAATCTCTAGCCTTGTATAAAGCGGAGTAAGCAGGAAACTGTTGGCAAGAACAATCCCAAGATCTGAGGGCCAGCTGTTGCAATTGTGAGAGGTTAGGGAGAAGCAAGGGCAGGTGATGACACCAACTGGAAATCAAACTCACTGCTGCGGGGTTCACTCCAACTCACCGCAACGCCGCAGGGCAGAGCCGAACTGCCCAGTAGGGTTTCCAAGACGTGGCTGGTGGATTCAAACTGCTGACCTTTTGGCTAGAAGCAGAACTCTTAACCACTGTACTACCAGGGCTCTTGTGATGACACAGGCAGCTATTATCACTAATAGATGAAAATCAGTGTAAAAAACTTTTCTACTGATCTACCATATACAATTTCCTGTAACCCATTATATTTGTGAGGGAAAGCCAATTCAAATCCAGAAAAATATAATAATATATTTGAAAAGCAGAACTAGAAAAGCTTATGGGGAAGCCATGACCTGAGTGTTTATGGATCCTTGGGCAGCAGCTTCCAAATCAAAGTGTTGGGTGCTGAAGACACAGATGTGGGTTCAGGCTTGGTGAATTTTTAGTACTTCTATTCTTTTCTGAGCAACATTCTCAGTGGAGTCCCTGCCTCCTTCACCCTTTACTGTGCCTGCCTGTATACCATGTAGTGTATGGGGATCGACAATGAAGTCCATGAACTCATCCTAGAAAATGTGCTACGTACCTTACTGCAGTATATCACTATGGTCACCTTTGAAGTACTCCCCTTGAGAGGCTATGCACTGACACCAGTACCTAGTTTACCCTTCAAGGCAATTATAGAATTCTTTTTCTGGAATGCCATCAGAGCTGTTGTCGTATGACTCCTGATGTCCTGAATGCCATCACAATGTTTTCCTTTATCTTTGCTTAAAAAAAAAAGTTATTGGGGGCCAGGTCTGGTGAGTAGGGAGAGTGTCCCATCACAGTTATTTTTTTACTGGCTAAAAACTCCCACACAATTAAGTTCCAAAACTGCTTTACAGGGTAGACTAGGCACTGGCATTGGTGCATAGCTTCCCATGGGGAGTACTTGGAAGGTAACCGTATGATATTCTGCAATGAGGTATGTAGCACTTAGTACAACTGACTAAGTGGACTTAATAGTTGCACCTCATATAATCTTACAAGGGACAGAGTATTATTGTCCCATTTAATTTTCTTGACCTATGGAGCAATCACAGCCTTTCTAATTCCTAAGTGTTATTCTCTCCACAGGTCAACGATCTGAGTGTAAAAACTAAACCTATAAAACTCTCAGAACCAAACATAGGAGTAATGCTTTAGAAACCAGTTTTCAACCATAGGTTCTTGGAAATGACAACAGAAGACAAAATCAGTATGATTTATCAAAATTAAAAACTTTCCTGCATCAAAGATTATCAACAAACTGCAGAGACAACCTACAGAATGGAGAAAATGTTCACGAACCATGTACTGAATACCCAGAATATACAAAGAAGTACTACAGCTTAACAACAAAAAGACAATCCAATCAAAAAATGGGCAAAGATCTTGAAGAGATATTTCAACAAAAAGATACACAAAAGGGCAACCAAAAACCTGTTGCCACCGAAATGATTCTGACTCACAGCAACCCTACAGGGCAGAGTAAAACTGCCCCATAGCATCTCCAAGGGCACACACATGAAAAGATGCTAAGCATAATTAGTCATTAGAGAAGTGCAAGTCAAAACCACAATGAGATGCCACTTCACCTCCACTAGGAAGGTTACTAACAGAAAAATGAAAAACATCAAGTGTTGGCAAGGATATGGAGAAACTGAAACCCTGACACATTGCTGATAAACTTGTCAAAGGTGCAACTGCTGTGGAAAACACTGGTGGTTCCTTAAAAGATTAAACATAAAGCACCACATGACCCAAACATTTCTCTCCTTGGTATACACTCAAAAGAATTGATAGTGGGAATGAAAATAGGTAACTGTACACCGATGTTTACTGTGGCACTATTCAAAACAATCAAAAGATGAAGACCAACTAAATGTTTACCAACAGATGAATGGATTAAATAAAATGTGCTGTGTACATTCAAGGAGATAGTACTCAGAAATGAAGTACTGATACTTGCTACAAGGATGAACCTTGAAAACATTATGTGGAGTGAAATAAGTAAGTAAGAAAACCACATATATAATTCCACCTATAGCAAAGTCTACAACAGGGAAAGGCATAGTGACCAAAGTTCACTAGTGGCTGGCTACCAGGGGTGGGAGCTGGGGGGTAGTGGGCAGGGTATTGCTTAAGGGGTACTACTCTATTAAGGGTGATAAAAAAATTTGGAAATGGACAGTGCCAATGACTGCATAACATGGTGAACGTAGTATCACTGGATTGTACATATAAAAAGGTTGAAGTGGCAAATGAAGTGTCAGTGTGCATGTGTGTGTGCGTGTGTATTTACCAAACACACACACAATTATGAGTTCCCTTTTCAACTTCATGCCCAATATCCTTCTTTTAAGAATCCTTCCCTTTGGCACCCCATCTGACAAAAAGGGTTTCTCCTGGGACCAAAAATAATATAAAAACAAAACTCCATGAAGCTAGCTCAGTAACATTTGAGTTTTACGAGCCTTGGAGAAAAGGCTTTTACTGGAGGTCGGCACTGTGACCAGGGCACCTAAGACCTGCAGTTGTTAACATGGATAAAGACAACCAGCTGCTTCCATTCCCTGTTGAGGAAGCAGTATGAGCAAGCGGATTCTGTACCAAGAAGCGCTTCAGTGTCCTTCTGAGTTCCTGGAACGTTATATAATTCTCTGCCATACAGCAGATGTCAGTACTGCCAAGCAGAGTCATGGTCTCCCTCTGTAGGGAGAGTATTAGACACAAGGGCCCTTGACAACCTCTCTCAGTTGCCTGGGAATTCCTACAAATGCCCCGGTACACAGTATGAAACCTAGCAACGAGCCGGAAACCCCACATGTGCTGAGGAGACAGTTTCCTAAGCTCTGGCTGACCTGAAGCATTTCTTACAAAGGGTAGATTAATGAACTTTTTGAAAAATGAATTCATATGGAATTACTGAGGACGTGGGAGAAAAGACAGAGTGATCTGCTCCTATAAAGACTTACAGCCTATGAAATGCTGTACTGGACAAAAATAATCACATACTGGGCCAGCTTCTTTCACTTTTTTTTAAATTATTTTTTTAAAGTATTTTACAGTGCTTTAAGCGAAAGTTTACAAGTAGGTTTTGTTCGCCTTGCACACTCCTTGTCTCCACCCTGTATTTCCTGTGCTCATTGAACCAGCTCCTGTCTCCCTCTATCTTCTCATCTTGCCTCCAGACAGCAGCTGCCCACTTAGTCTCCAATATTTACTTAAGCGAAGAAATACTCTCATTGCCAGTATCATTTTATGTCTTGTATCTTTGTTTGAAAAGCTGGTTTCGGGAATGGTTTCAGTTCTGAACTACGAGTGAGTCCCGGAGCCATGTCTTCAGTCTGTCAGACTGTGTCTGGTCTTTCTACAAGAGCTCAAGTTCTGCACCCCATTCTTCTCCCACTATGTCAGGGAATCTCTGTTATGCTCCCCGTCAGGGCAGTAACTTAGTCTCATGCTCATGAGGTCTTTGGATTATGTGCCTTTTCATTGTCTCAGGCTTAGGTTTTCCTTATGTCTTTCATGTTCTTTATTTTCCTTTGCTCCAGGTGGCCTGGGACCAATTGATACTTCTCAGATGGCCACTTACTAGTAAGCTTTTAAAGACCTCAGATGCCACTCACCAAAGTGGGATACAGAACATTATCTCAATAAACTTTGTTTTACCAAATGCCCTAGATGACTCCTGAAAACATGGCCCTCAGAACCCTGCCCCTGCTACTCTGTCCCTCTGAGTGTCCGGTTATACTTAGAAAACTCTGAGCCTTTGGTTCAGTTTAGTTGTGCTGACTTCCCCTCTACTGTGTAATGCCCCTCTCTTCACCTAAAATAATTCTTGTCTACTATCTAGTGAAGACCCCTCTCCTTCCCTCACCACTCTTATAATGATCAAAGACTGTTTCCTTCTGTGTTTAAGCCTTTTCTTGACTGTAATAGTGGCCTCATATGTCTTTTTACAACTGACTAATTTCACTCAGCAAAATGTCCTTCAGAGTCCTTTATGTCATGAGGTGTTTCCTAAATTCATCATTGTTCTTTATCATTCCACTATGTGAATATACCACATAGTCTATTTATTCATTCTCCTGTTGATGGTCACCTACGTTGATTCCATCTTTTGTTACCATGGACCGTGTTGCAATCAACATGGGTGTGCATCTATCTATTCATGTGACAGCTCCTAGACATTGATTGGACTTGTATCTAAATTGTGTTGCCCTCAGTCAATAGTTCGTCTTTTCACTTTTGGTGAAGTTTTTAGATGAGTGTTAAGTGTTTCATTTTTAGGAGCTCCCAGTAATCTATTTTCTCTTCTGGTATCTGTGACTGACAAAAATGTTTTGCATTCTTTTTATGCCATATACTAGGGCTTCCAGCATTGTCCCTATTTTTTCTTCCATGATCTTGATTTATATTTAGGTATTTCATCTGTTTGGAGTTAGTTTTTGTGCATGGTGTGAGATATGGTTCTTGTTTCATTTTTTTGTGGATAGTACCCAGTTATGCCAATACCATTTGATAAAGAGACTGTCTTTTCCCCAATTTACAAATCTTGGGCCTTCGTCAGGTATCAGCTGCTCATAGGTAGATGATTTTATGTCTGAATTCTCAATTCTGTTACACAGGTTTATGTGTCTGTTGTACCACTCACTATCAGGTTATTTTGACTACCATGACTGTGTAATAATAGGTTCTAAAGTCAGGTAGAGTATGAGGCCTCTCACTTTGTTCTTCATCTTGAGCAAACCTTTACCTCCAGGGCTTCTTTCCTTTCTATATGTAGTTGGTTGTTTTTCCATCTCATTAAAAAAATGCCACTGGAATTAGGATTGCACTGTATCTACAACTGTTTTGGGGAGAACAGGCATTTTCACAATGCTGAGTCTTCCTATCCATGAGCAAGGTAAGTTTCTCCACTTAAAGTGGTCTCTTTTGGTTGCTTGCAGTAGTGTCTTGTAGTTTTCTTTATGAAGGTCTTTTACATCTCTGGTTAGATTTATTTGTTAAACACTGTATCTTCCTGGGGGCTATTCTAAATGATATGGTGATTTCCTCAAAGTTTTCTTTGTTGGTATACAGGAATCCAACTGATTTTTCTGTTTATCTTGTATCCTGATAATTTGCTGAACTGTTCTATTAGTTTCAGTAGTTTTTTGAGGAATCTTTAGGGTTTTCTGTGTATGAGATCGTATCATCTGAAAACAGATACTTTTACTTCTTCCTTACCAATTCGGATGCCCTTTCTTTCTTTTTCTTGCTTGGCTTTTCTGGCTAGGACTACCACAATGTGACAGCGGGCATCTCTGTCTTGTTCTTACTTCCAAGGGGAATGCTTTCAGATTCTCTCCACTCAGGATGGTGTTGGCTGTTGGCTTTGTATACAGGTCTGACAATTAAGTCTGCAAACTTAATTATTCTAAGTACTAC
Source organism: Heterohyrax brucei (assembly GCA_028571685.1). Taxonomy (NCBI): domain Eukaryota; kingdom Metazoa; phylum Chordata; class Mammalia; order Hyracoidea; family Procaviidae; genus Heterohyrax; species Heterohyrax brucei. The sequence goes on along the minus strand of CM053160.1, from coordinate 46,016,417 downwards.
ATACCTCATTGTTGAATATCGCTATGGTCAGCTTTGAAGCACTCCCATTGGGAAGCTATGCACTAATGCCAGTGCCTAGTCCACTCTTTAAGGCAATTTTGGACTCTTTCTGGAATGGTCATTGCATACAGTGTCAAGGAGGCAAGTTCACAAACTTAAATATAGTTGTCTGTGGAGTTTGTAGCCAGTAAATGAGCAACTGTATTGGAACATCCTCTCTATGTTCACCCAATGACTTTTTTGTACCTGAAGATAAAAGAAATATTGAAAGGAAGACATTCTGATGACATTCGGGACATCAAGCATAATACAACGACAGCTCTAATGGTCATTCCAGAAAAAGAGTTCCAAAAGTGCTTTGAAGGGTGGACTAGCAGCTAGCGCCGGTGCATGGTACTTCCCAAGGGGAATACTTCGAAGGTAAGCATAGTGATATTCAGCAATGAGGTACACAGAAATTTTTCTAGGATGACTTCATGAACTTAAGTGGTAGACCTCATAAATGCCCTTATTATACTGAGGAATTTCCCTCCTATTTCTAATTGACTAAGAGTTTTAACATGAATGGGTGTTACTGTTAAATGCCATCAAGTCAGTTCCAACTTATAGTGACCCCCTGCACAACAGAATGAAACACTGCCCAGTCTTCTGCCATGTCCACATCGTTTTTATGCTTAAGCCCATTGATGTAGCCTCTGTATAAATGCATCTCATCCACGGTCTTTTTTGCTGACCTTCCACTCTACCAATCATGATGTCCTTCTCCAGGGACTGATCCCTCCTGAGAACATGTTCCAAGTATGTAAGACAGTCTTGCCATCTTTGCTTCCAAGGAACACTCTGGTTATACTTCCAGAACAAATCTGCTTGTTCTTCTGGCAGTCAATGGAATATTCAATATTCTTCTCCAACACCACAATTCAAAGGCATCAATTCTTCCATCGTCCTTATTCACTGTCCAGTTTTTGCACATATACCATGCCACTGAAAATACCATGGCTTGTGTCAGGCATACCTTAGCCTTCAAGGTAGCATCTTTACTTTGTAATGCTTTACAGAGGTTCCTTGTAGCAGATTTTCCCAATGCAATGCATCTTTTAATTTCTTAACTGCTGGTTCCATGGACGTTGATTGTGCAGCCAAGTAAAATGAAATCTTTTGTCAATATATCATGATGCTACTTAGTGGTCCAGCTGTGAGGATTTTTGTTTGCTTGATGTTGAGGTGTAATCCATACTGAAGGCTATGGTCTTTGATCTTCATCAGTAAGCACTTAAATCCTCTTCACTTCCAGCAAGCATGGTTGGGTCATTTGCAAAACGTGGTTATTAATGAGTCTTCCTTTAATTGTGATGCCTCATCCTTCTTCATGTAGTCCAGCTTCTTGGATTATTTCCTCAGCACAGATTGAACAGGTATGGAGAAAGGATACAATCCTAATGCACACCTTTCCTGACTGTAAACCATGCAGTGTCCCCTGGTTCTGTTTGCACAACTTCCTCTTAATCCATATACAGATTCCTCATGAGCACAATTAGTACTCTGGAATTCCCATTCTCCACAATGTTAGCCATAATTTGTTATGATCTACACAGTCGACTGTCTTTGCATACTCAATTTTACACAGGTAAACATCTTTTTGGTATTCTCTGCTTTCAGTCATGATCCATCTGACATCAGCAATGACATCCCTGGTTCCACATCCTCTTCTGAATCTGGCCTGAATTTCTGGTAGCTCCCTGTCAATATACTGTTGCAGTCACTTTATTTATATATTTGTTTATATTATGACTGAGTGAAAATGTACATTCCCATATAAACTTACATGCCCACCTATATGCAGCTTCCACTGCTCTCCCTGCCTGGTGACAGCGCACTACTCCTCTCTGCTCCATATATGTCTCATCCTCCCAAGTCTCCTTTCGCCTTCTCCCCACCCACTCCCCTTACTCCTGCCAGAGGTCAGCAGGATGATATCCTATAGATGCACAGAACCATAAAGTGCATCCAATATATGGTCACTCTGCATCGCCAAGTCCAATCCATTCGTGTCCGAAGAGTGGACCTTCGTTATGATTTATGGCAAGGGCAGCATCAGGGCCAGGGGCCATGCTCCAAGGGGAACCCTGAAGCCACTGGACCGTCAACTGTGGTCTTTTAGTGGAGATCTCAGGGTGCACCCTCTTTTATTCTTGTGTTGCCAGTGAGACTCAACATAGTGAGCTCCATCACGGCTATCACTGGTGGTGGCTGGGCACCATCCGGTTTTCCGGTCCCAAGTCGATGTAGGCACCCACTCATGTGGGTCTCTTTATCTTCTGGGTTGTCTTTACCCCATGCAGTCACTTTTGAATGATCTTTAACAAAATTTTACTTTGATGTGATATTGATGATAGTGTTCAGTAATTTCTGGATTCAGTTGGATCACCTTTCTTGGGAATGGACATAAATATGGATCTCTCCCAGTCTGGTTAGCCAGGTAGCTATCCTCCAAATTTCTTGGCACAGAAGAGTGAGCACTTCCAGTCCTGTATCTGTTCGTTGAAGTATCTCAACTGATACTCCATCAATCCTCGAAGCCTTGTTTTTTCCCAATGCCTTCAATGCTTGAGTATCATCAGTTCCTTTTCTGCATCAATTGATAAAATCAAATGGCTCTTGTCTTTTGTTTTATTAATGTTATGGATTACACTGATTCCTGATTCCTTTCTATTGGTAAGCCAATCCCTATATACCTCGCATGATTTCCACTTGGTCACAGTGAATTATTTTTTTGATATGTTGAGTGATATTGGCTAGAATTCTGTTGAGGATACTTGTATCTAAGTTCATGAGAGATGTTGGTCTGTAACTTTCCCTTTTTGTGGTGTCTTTACCTGGTTTTGGTATTAGGGTTATGCTGAATTAATTGAATGATTTTGGGAGTATTCTATTTTCTTCTATGCTCTGGAATACCTTTAGTAATAGTGGTGTTAACTTCTCTGAAAATTTTGTAGAATTCTCTAGTAAAGCCATTAGGGCTAGGGCTTTTTTGTTGGGAGGTTTTAATTTACCTTTTTGATGTGTTTGTTACAAATTTATTTACTTTTGTTCTACATCTGTATTCGTTTACGTAGGTAGTGTGTTTCTCAACATTTGTCCATTTCCTATGTTTTCAAATTTGTTAGGAGTAAAATCTTTCACAGTATTCTGTTATGATTTTTTAAATTTCAGCTGAATCTGTTGTGATATGGCCCATCTCATTTCTCATTTGGGTAATTTGCTTCCTCTTCTACTTTTCTTTTCTTAGTTTGGATAACAGTTAATCAACTTTGTTGATCTTTTCAAAGAACCAGCTTTTGGTCTTCACTCTTTTAATTGTTTTTGTATTCTATAATTCATGTAGTTCTGCTCTAACTTTCATTACTTGCTTTTTTCTGGTGTGCAAGGGATTTTTTTTGCTGCTCTCTACTTGTTTGAGTTGTATGTTTAGTGCTTCGCTTTGGGTCCTTTCTTCTTTCGCAGTGTGCACATTTATTGAAATATACTAATCTGTAAGCACTGCCTTTCTGTGTCCCAAAGGTTCTGGAAGGATATGTTTTCATTCTCATCTGATTCTGTGAATTTCTTTATTTGGTACTTGATTTCTTCCATAAGCCAGTAGTTTTTGAGTGAGCTCTTGTTCAGTTTTCACATGTTTGATGTTTTTTCCTTTCTGTTTCTGTTACTGATCTCTACTTTTATGCCTTTATGGTCTCAAAAGAAGCTTTGTAGTTATTTTATGTTTTGGGTTTTGTTAAGGCCTGCTTTATGGCCTAAATACGTGATCTATTCTGAAGAATGATCCATATGCACTGGAACAGAAATTAGACTTGGTTGTATACTTGGCTGCTGTTAGGGAGCCAAATCAAGCCAAGTGCCAAGCTGTTAGGGAGAGTGTCCTGTATATGCCTGTGAGATCAAGTTGGCTGACTGCGGCATATAGATCTTCTGTGTGTTTACTGAACTTCTTTCTCAATGCTATCCTTTGCTGAATGCGTTGTGTTAAAGCCTATTACCATTGTGGAATTTCTCTTTTTAACACTGTTAGAGTTCATTGTATGTATTCAGGAGGACTATCATTCAGTGTGTAAATACTTAATACGGTTATGTCCTCCTGGTGTATTGACCCTTTGATCATTATATAGTGTCATTATCCAGTGTGGTGAATTTTACTTTAAAGTCTTATTTTATCAGAAATTTAATATTGCCAGTCCTCTTTTTCGAATGTTGCTTGTGTGATATATCTCCATCTTTACATATATATATATAGATATATATATATGGGTATATATATTTTGCATTCTTTCAGTTTTGTCTGTTTCTTTAAGATGGCAGGAGTAATTGGTGTAGAAACAGGTATCTAGGTATATGCACTGAGAAAGGGGGACACTGACAGCTGTCTGTGAGTGTCCGTGAGGAAAGCATGTCTTTGTTCTTCAAGGTGTGTAGGTGGATAGATTTTGCAGCTGGATTATGGGTTTTGGATGCTGAATGCAGAGGTGAGACACATTCAAGGTCTGTGGATCTTTTATGTTTCAACCTAGGCAAAGGAACTGTTTCTGTCCTGAATTGCTGACTTAGGGTAGCTGGCAGATTATTTTTACCCTCACTTGTTAAACTGCTCCGTTTGCATGCCAGGAAGAAAGGCTTAGGGCACACATAAGGGGTCTTACTTCATGCCCCCAGGTTGTGCCAGTTTTGGGAGCCAGACGGGCACAGTGCAGAGAAAGGTGGAGGAAACGATGGGAAAGGGAGAGAGGTGCATCCTGATGGAAAGATTTAGATCCACATAAGCAAGTTAGATGCAAGCTACTTAGTGTTTGACAATCAAATGCCGTGTTTCACTGATTCTGAAGGCTTGAGTGGCCTCCACCTGTTGAGGAAAGTGTTTTCCAAATGCCAGTGGCCCTATCACCATGCTTGCTGCAGCCCACCCGCCTGCACAGAGCCAACTCCCATCAGGTCAGGGCTTGCCAGTTCTAGGTACTTCTGGACCTACTCTCCCTTCCCTGTAGCTCAGTCTGATGTCTCAACTTCTTTTTTAAATTTCATTATTATGATTGAATGAAAATGTACATTCCCCATATAAATTTGCATGCCCACCTATATGCAGCTCCCACTGCTCTCCCTGCCCAGTGACAGCACACTCTTCCTCTCTGCTCCATACAGGTCTTATCCTCCCATCAATGTCCTATCCCCTCCTCTCCATCCACTCCCCTTCCTCCACTCAGAGGTCAGCAGGACGATTTCCAATAGATGCACAGAACCATAAAGTGCAGGTATGATATGCTCACTCTGTGTCACCAAGTCCAATCCATTCCTGTCCTACAGTTGATCTTCATTATGATCTACAGACAGGGGCAGCATCAGGGCCACAGGCCATGCTCCCAGGGGAACCTCAAGGCCCCTGGACCATCAGTTGCAGTCTTTAAGTGGAAATCTCAGGGAGCAAAGCTTTTTATTCTTGTGTTGCCAGTGAGACTCAACTTTGTGAGCTCCATCATGGCTATCACTGGTGGTGGCCAGGGACCATCTGGTTCCTCCAGTCACATTTTGGTGTAGTCACCCACTCACGTGGGTCTCTCTGTCTTCTGGGTTCTCTTTCTCCTATGTCATTTTGGTCCTTGGTGATCATCTGTTCCTGCTCAGTTGGGACCATTTGCTGTACCCTTAGATGGCAGCTTGGCAGCTTTTAAGACCCCAGATGCCACTCACCAATGTGGGGTGTGGATGGCTCTCTTAGCAATATGCTAGTTGTGCCAATTGGCCTTAGAGGATGGTTCCTGGCGCCCTGCCCTAGCTACACTGTCCTTGCAGTACTGGGTTAAGATGGGAGGAGTAATCATGTTATGTTGAAGTCCAGTTAATATTGATCTTCTTTCTCATGTACACTGTCACAGATGTCACCCAACCAAATTTCTATCAACTATCTAATCTAAATCCTACCCCCTTTGCCCTCCCTCCCTTCCCACCCTTGCAGCCATCAAAGAGTCTTTTCTTCTATGCATAAGTCTATTTTTAAGTTCTTATTATAGGGGTCTCATACAATATTTGTCCTTTTACCACTGACTACTTTCACTCAATGTCCTCCAATTAAAACTAGGTTATGAGATGTTTCCTACAATCATTGTTGTTCTTTATCATTGCATAGTGTTCCACTGAGTATATGTATCATAGATTACCTATCCATTCCTGTCATTGGGCATCTGGGTTGATTCCATCTTTTTGCTATTGTGGACTGTGCTGCAATACACTTTCATGAGCATCCATCATTTGGTGTGAATGGCCTTGATTCTGTGGGATATACTCTGGGCAGTAGGATTACTGGGTCAAATGGTATATCTAGATCCAGCTTTTTAAGGAAGTGTCAGATTGCTTTCCAAAGGGGTTGCATCATTTTGCATACCACCAACAGTGTAGGAGAGTTCTGCTTTCTCTACAGCCTCTCCAACAGTTGTTGTTTTGTGTTTTTCAGATCATGGCTAACCTTGTTGGGGTGAGATGATATCACATCGTAGTTTTGATTTGAATTTGTGTAATAGCTAATGATTGTGAGCATGTCCACATGTGTTTTTTGGCTGCCTGAACCTCCTCTTTAGAGAAGTGTCTGTCCATCTCCTTTGCCCATCACTGGATACCCATTAACTGGATTATTTATTTTTTTCTTATTGATATTTTGTAGTACCTTGCAGATTATGGAGATCAGGCATTGGTCTGACATGTGGTTGCCAAATATTTTTTCCCATTCTATAGGTGGCCTTTTAATTCTATTAATAAAGTCTTTGGATGAGCAAAAGTGTTTGATTCCCATTTATCTATTTTTTCTTCTGTTGTTTGTGGTTTGTTTGACATATTTTGAAGTCTGTCTACACTGTGTATTAAAATTTCCATTGTTGCTCCTACTTTTTCTTGTATGGGCTTTATCACTTTAGATTTGATATTTAGGTCTTTTATCCAGTTTGAGTTGGTTCTGTATAAGGTGTATGATATGGGTCTTATTTCAATTCATTGCATAGTGTTCCACTGATGGATTAGATGGATATCTAATTTTGCCAGCACCATTTGTTGAAGATTGTTTTTACCCCAGTTTAATGTCTTAGGGCCTTTGTCGAATATCAACTGTTCATAGGAAGATGGTGTCATCTGTACGGTCAATGGTATCATCTCTAAGGTCAGTGGTGTCATCTCTAAGGTCTTGATTCTGTTCCATTGATTTATCTCTTTCTGTACCAGTACCAGGCTGTTTTGATTACTGTGGTAGTATAATAGGTTTTAAAGTCGGGTAGTGAGTAGTGAGAGGCTTTCCAGTGCGGTGTTCTTCAGCAGTGCTTTACTTATCCAGGATTTCTTCTCTTTCCAAACAAAGTTAGTAATTTGTTTCTCCATCTCATTAAAAAATGTCACTGGAATTTGCATTGGGATTGCATTACATAAGTAGATTGCTTTGGGTAAAACAGACATTTTCACAACATTAAATCTTCCAATCCTTGAGCAGGGTAGGTTTCTCCATTTATGTAAGTCTCTATAGTTTCTTGTAGTCAGGACTTGTAGTTCTCTTTGTAAAGGTGTGCTCTTTCTCTGGTTCCATTTATTCCTAGGTACTTGACCTTCTTAGGGACTATAGTTAACAGTACTGATTTGGTGATTTCTTCCTCAATAATCTCGTTGTTGGTATAAAGGAATCCTACTGACTTACTTATGTTTATCTTGTTTCCTAAGACTTTGCTAAACTCTTCTATCAGTTTGAGTAGTTTACTTATGGGTTCTTTAGGCTTCTCTGTGTATACAATCATATCATCTGCAAACAGGGAGATTTTTAGTTCTTCTTTACTGATGCAGATGCCCTTTATTTCTTGGTCTTGTCTAATTGCTCTGGCTAGAACTTCTAGTACAATGTTGAATAGGAGAGGTGGGAGTGGGCATCCTTGTCTAGTTCCTGTTCTCAAGGAAAACTGTTTCAGTCTCTCTCCATTCAGGACGACATAGGGAGTTGGCTTTGCATAAATGGCCATTATTGCATTGAGGAATCTGCTGTCTATTCCTATTTTGCTGAGAGTTTTTAGCATGAATGGGTGTTGGACTTTATCAAATGGTTTTTCTGCATCAATAGGCAAAATCAGGTGATTCTTGTCTTCTGTGTTATTTATTGGTTGATCACATTGTTTTACTGATGTTGAACCAGCCTTGCAACCCTGGTATGAATCCAACTTGGTCATGATGGATTATTTTTTGGATATGTTGTTGTATTCTATTGGCAAGAATTTTGTTGAAGATTTCTGCATCTAGATTCATGAGTGATATCAGTCTGTGGTTCTCCTTTTTGGTTAGGTCTTTCCCTGGCTTTGGTACCAGGGTTATGGTGGCTTCTTACAATGAGTTTGGGAGTATTACATCCCTTTCTGTACTGTGAAATAGTCTCACTAGTGTTGGAGATAACTCTTCTCTAAAAGCTTGGTAGAATTCTGTGGCAAAGCCATCTGGGCCCAAGGTTTCTTTCGTAGGTAGTTTTCTGATGACTTTTTCAATCTTCTCTGGCCCCTAGGGTTGCCATGAGTTGGATCCAAGTCGATGGCACTTAGTTGGCTTGGCCCCTTTGTGATGGGTTTATTAAGTTGTTCTGCTTTACCTTGTGATAATTTGGGTAGATGACATGAAACAAGGAATTTGTCCATTTCCTCTAGGTTTTCAAATTTGTTAGAGCACAGCCTTCCATAGTATTCTCTTATGATAGTTTTGATTTCTTTTGGATCTGTTATGACAATTCCCCAATGATTTCTTATTTGGATTATTTGTTTCCTTTCCTGTTTTTCTTTAGTAAGTTTAACCGATGGTTTGTCAATTTGGTTGTTCTTTTGAAAAAGCCAGCTTTTGGTCTTTTCAAGTTTTCTTCTGTTCTCTAATTTGTTTAGTTCTGCTCTAATCTTTATGATCTGTTTTCTTCTGGTGCCTGAGGGGTTCCTCTGTTGTTCTCTCTCTACTTGTTCAAGCTGTAGGGTTAGTTCTTTGGTTTGGTTGTTCTTATTAATCTGTTCTGGGACATTCTTCTTTGTGAGTTGGTTTTTCACCTTTTTAAGGGTTGGTTTTGTGGTTGTTGAGACTCCTGTAGTACGTTTCTTGATTTGATAGGTTGCATCTTTATTGTGCTTTACAGCTGCCCCTAGGATCCCCCTTAATAAACTATGGAGAAACCCAATTTTAATTACTACCAATCTTATCAACTTCCTCTCTGTCTGGAAGGACTATAACAACTGTAGCAAATCCCTCTTTTAAATATGATGACATCATAGTTTTGATGATATGATCACTGGATTATTTGTTTCAGGATTACAGCTTTGATTGAGTTTGGAGCCTTCTCTAACTGAGGAGGATTCTGGGTGAAGTGTCCTGTGTTTGCTTCTAGAATATAAAGTTAGTGGTTTTGTTCTTCTAAGCCAAGAGATTCTTTCAGTATTTCTTGTAGCTTTGGTTTGTTTTTTATAAAGTCTCTGAGTTTCTGTTTATCTGCAAATGTCTTAATTTCATTTTGATATTTGAAAGAGTTTTTCAAGACATATAATTCTTGGTTGGAAGTTCTACTCCTTCAAAGCTTTGAAAGTGTCACACCACTGTCTCCATGCCAGCATTGTTTCTGCTGATAAATCCGACAAATGCCTACAGAGTTTCCCTCTGAATGTTAGCTTTGCTTTGAGTCTTGTTGCTTTTAAGAGTTTCTGCTTATGTTTCATTTTGTTAAGCTTGATTATAACATGTCTTGGAGTCTTTCTTTTGAGATGTATATTGAGTGGTGTTTGATATTTATCTTGGATATCTATATTTTCTTTTTTCATAATTACTAGGAAGTTCTATGTCGGCAGCTCAGCAACAGTACTCTCTCTGTTCTTCGGTGTCTCACCCTGTTCAGGAACTCCAATTAATCGTAGGGTGTTCCTCTTAATACAGTCCCACATGTTTCTTAATGCTTCTTCATTTTTCTTGTTTCTTTTTTCTGATTTCTGCTCATAAATGGTAGAATCATTAGCTCTGTCTTTCCAATCACAAAGTCTCTTTTCCATTTGTTCCATTCTGTTTTCTTCGCTTTGAATTGAAGTTTGTATGTCTTTGATTTTGTTCTTGGTCTGTTGGATTTCAGAGTACTAGTGTTGCATCAGATCGAACAGCTTGCTTAATTTTGCATTTTGCTCTGCTGCATTTTGTATAATGTTAGGAGGGCTCTCTACATAATCTTTTTGTATTCACCTTCTGATAGTTTCAGAAAAGCTTCTTCGTCTGACAAGTTCAGAGGTGCTTTCTTTTGGGGCCTTCTGAAGCCATAGGTGATTTCTTGGTTATCTTTTTCTCCAGAGTTTGTTGCTTTTTGGGCATCATGTGAGTCAACAGAGCCTGGAAGAGATGCTGTGAGGATGGACTGCAGTTGTTTCTCTAGGCTGTCTTAAAATGAGAAGTAAAAAGTATCTGAGTGAAACTAGTCAGTGACAGAAGGACAATTATTATATGAGACCCCTACAATAAAAACCTAAAAGCATCCTCATACATAATAGAAAAGACTTTCTGACAGCTACAAGGGAAGGTGGGAGGGCGGGAAGGCAAGGGGCGAGGGTTTAGATAATTGTTAGAAATTTGTTTGGGTGAAATTGGTGACAATACACATTAGTAAGAAGATCAATATTAACGAGACTTCGACACAACTTGTGTACTCCTCCTCTCTTAACCCAGTATTGTAAGCACAGAATATGTACACTTTCTTTTTTTTTTTATTATTTAATTAAAAAAAATAAGTAAAGAAGTAAATAAAGAAAAAAACAAGTGTCTGACAGCTTCCAAAGTCAGTCAGGTTTTCAAGTTTATAGGTGCCTCTTCCCAGGTGACAAAGTAAGCACCTCTATATCAAACCCCAGATACTATAAATGAGCTCAAAATACAGAAAGGCTACACTGCTCTGCTGGCCTCTGCTGTCAGGCCCCAGCTATAGGTTACACTGCGTACAATACTACTTTTCTACTGGAAAAGTGCTCTCTTCTGGGCATGCGCTGCCTCCCAGTCCAGGAATTAGGTCCAGCTGAGGCTTTTGTATGGGTATCTCCACCTCCCAGTGGAACAAGATGGTGTCCCATACAAGCTCGCCACTGGCTGGGACTAGGCTACTCTATGGCGCATGCAGAAAGAGATGCACAGAGTCCACAGCCTCGGGTTGTCGGGCTCCAGCCATAGGTGACACTGTGTAAAATACTGCTTTTCTGCCAGAAAAGTGCTCTCCACCGGGCAAGTACTGCCTCCCAGCCTTGGTACTAAGTCCAGCTGGGGCCTCCGTATGAGTGTTTTCACCTTCCAATGGATCAAGATGGTGTCTTGCACAAGCTCGCCACCGCCTCAGCATCGGCCACTATATGGCGGAGGCAGAAAGAGAGGCCAAAGGTGCCGAGATGCACAGAGTCCAAAGTCGGGCTCTCAAAATATGGCAATTTTGCTTGCTGATCCCACCAGCAGTGTGTCTGAGACCAGTGGCCAGTCAAGTCCCAACTCTGCCTGCCAGCCACGACAGAGAAAAACAATTAAAATGGTGAGTTACCTTTGGTCTGTGCAAGCCTGTGCTCACCGAGAGTGGGGTCAGCAAAAGAGAGGTGGTTTTGTGTTCACTGGTATGAAGTCCAAGTCAACAGCAGTACACCATGTCCTAGGGCTCACTAGGTGTCCAGAATGCTCTGTTTAAATATCAATTCAGGTCTTGGTTTCCAGTGGCATTTAGGGAGATGTGTGCTTAGTCTACCAGCTTGTCTCCACTCCCCTCAACTTTTTCTTTCATGTTCTGGGCTTCTAGAACATCATATACAATTGATTGATTTGTTCTTTTGGGTCTTTGTTGTTAGGAAGGTCACAGGAAGTGTCCGACTACTCTGCAATCTTGGCTTCACTCTTTTACTTTTAAGATGAGCAAAATGTACAGAAAATGAAAAGCAAGATCATAAAAACACATCCAACATCTGTAACAACCCAAGGGATAGTTAGCCTACTTCTGTGTTAAAAACAAACAAAAAAACTTGCCCCATTCTTGCAGTGGGAAATCTGTTCCTGTCTTGCTCCAGTTAAAAAAAAAAAAACAAACATATTGATGACAAATTAGAGAAACAAAATAAAAACTACCAGCTATATAGGCAATATTAACCTGGTGGGCTGGGAAACTAGAAGTCTAAAACTAAGCATTATTACTTCAAAGTTCTAGCAGCAGGTTTGAGGATGACATCTGGTCAAAAACAGCTTCTGCTGAGAGGAAGGAATACTGAACTAGTGACCCAGAAGCCTAAAAGGGCAGACATGTGGGCACAGGGCACACCTCAGAATCAAAGCTGCTGGTTTACTCATACTGGACTGAGTAACAAATCCCTGGGTCACACATATGGTTAAGCACTTGACCACTCACTAAAAAGTTTAAACCTATCCAGAGGAATCTTGGAATAAAGAACTGGTGATCTGCTTCTGAAAGGTCATATATATGAATATACCATGGAGTATACTTCTACTTTGCACACATGTGGTAGTCATTATTGGAATCAACTCAGTGGCATGGGTTTTAGTGTATAGCACAGCCACCTAGAGAGCCTACTCAAACACCTATTGCTGGACCTTTTCTCTAGAGTTTCTGATTCAGGAGATCTGAGTTAGGCCGTGAGAATCTGCATTTCTTACAGGTTTCCAGGTGATGCTGCTGCTCTGGGGTCACACCAGGAAGGCTGCAAGTGGTAAACCCTAACATGAATCATACTCTGGGCTCTACTTGTGCTTAGGTTAAAGAACTAAATATGTAACCTTTGTTAGGAATGACGTTTTGGGAATAAATGTGCTGGAATCACTTGAAGTGTCTTTAGAGAGGGAACAGATGCTTCCCTTCCAATTGAGACCATGTAAAATCTAGTCAGTATCTATGTCATATGACTATTGTGAGATAACTAATAAAACGCATTTACTACAGGTTCTGGCTCATAATAAGGGCTCAATAAATGTTACCTATTTTCATTATAATCAAATAGGAAAACCAGGGGCTGGACTAGTGAAACAGGGAGAAAAGGTAACATGGAACTCAGAGCTGAAAGGATCTGTATCCTCTTGGGTTTTGATAGGATACACACTAAAAGGGAAGTGTGTATCAGAGTCAAATTCCAAGCAAACTGCATGTTACGAAAGTGTCAAGTAAACACCAGGAGGAAATTCATGAGAGGTAGCCTTGACCATCTCACTCATGAGTTAGCTATAATTAAGGGAAATGGAAGTCAGCTTTTTAACCAAGTGCTTGTCTATAAGGATAAGCTGCTGAATTCAAAAGCTCCAACTAAAAACTCTTTCTTTTTAAAAAATTATTAGACCACAAATATTCAAATGACCTTCAAAACAGTCTACCTGAGGAGTTAGACATGTATTTCCAAGATTTTATTGTTTAAAATGTTTTTGAGTCCCTCTTCTAAAAAATTATCTTTATAACCAATTTATGAGGCTTGTAAGAAAATTTGTTTCACTGCCCTGAAGGTATAATTTAGTTTTGGCCAAAAACTGTATCACATGGCTTGATTACTCTAGCCTGATCAACAGACGTAACTGTAAATATTTTTACAAAATTGCTTTCAGGAGTCAAATCTCAACTCGAATGATGAAGGTTTGTTACCAGTGACTCTAGTCTCAAAGAGAGTTGCAAGTGGACTGTTTTAATTCAACAAGGAGGCCCTGGGAAAGCCTGGTGGAGCTCCTCCTTCTCCACTGTCTCCATGTCTGCATCTCTCAGCCTGGGTCCACAAACAGGACCTGTGTTCCCACTTAGTTTTGCTACACAGTGGTGCCACAAGCACCCACACTGTGATGCAGCCTTCCAAGGGTCAGGAGTGAAACAGAAATGGGTATAAAATGTGAACAATCATATTTACATGTGCTTTAATGAAAAACAGGATTCCTTACACTTAAAAAAGCTTGTCAGTTTTGTGGTGCTGAATCAATTTTATTTAATTACTGAAAATGAGCAAGTGGGAACCTATTGCTCTTAATTAAAAAGAAACTAAAGAAGCTCAACAGGTTAACTCTGGAAAAGGACTAACCATAGTGCAAACTAGGTGTCTACTGTGTGGGGAATTCAGTACTGGGTCCCTGGCCTAAGCCCAGCACCAGCCTTTGGCAGGGCTCAAAGAATTGAGCAACATTCAGTAGCTCAAAGTTCAAATCCAAGATCTTGATATTATTTCTTAATTTTAAACTCCAAAAAATAACTTTGGGAATATTGACTTTGGTAAATTTTTCTACCACTTTTTTCTTTATTTTTTTTTTTAATAGTGATTAAGTATACAATCCAAATGAATTTTGCATGCCTAACTGTAGCTCCATCTGCTCACCTCACTCCTTGACAGCACACTGCTCCTTTTCACACCATACTTCTAGTATTCTCTTAATGAGCACCTGTCCCCTCCTCTCCCTTCTAGTAAGAGGCCAGTAGGACAGCATCCTATAAATGCATAGAACCATAAAGCACATGCAATGCATGTGTCCTTGTGTCCAGTCCATTCCTGTCTGAAGAGCTGACCTCAATAATGTTGTCTGGTCAGGGGCAGCAGCAGATCTAGGGTCCACGCTCCACATTTCCAGGGGAACCCCCAGGGTGCCAGAACATCAACTGTGGTCTTTTAGTGGCGTTCTTGTGGTGCACCCCTCCTTTTCTCATGTTGCCACTGGGACTCAACATAGTGTGCCCCATCACGGCTGTCTCTGGTGGTGGCCATGCACCATCTGGTCACATGTCAATACAGTCACTCATTCACATGGGTCCTTCTGTCTCCTGAGCTCTTTTCCCTCATTTCTTTGTTGTTCTTGTTGATTACCTGTTCCAGCCCGGTTGGCACCATTTGGTGTACCTCAGATGGCAGCCTGCTAGCTTTTAAAACCCCAGACACCATTGACCAATATGGGGTGCAGAAGACTCTTAGCAAAAGACTAGTTATACCAACTGGCCTCGATATCTCCTGAAAATATGGTCCCCAGACTCCTGTCCCTGCTACTCTATACTTTGAAATACTAGGTTCAGTTTAGAAAACCTTACAGTTTATGATGTAGTCCAGTTACACTGATCTGCTCTCTACTATGTGCTGTCACTGCTTTCACCTAACCAAATTCCTATCTACTCTGTATGATCAAAAACAAACAAACATAAAAACACATGTTGCAGTCATCTCAAAAGGCAAAAGAAAGTTAGAAGTAGCTTCCCACAGAATTTTATACGCTACAATTGCAGGAGATAACCACCTGACTCTCTTGCCCTCCTTTTCACAGTGTATCTCAAGTATTCCAAATCTAACAATATGCCTGCTTTTTGCCCTACTAAAACAGAGGCTGAAATTTTATATATGTGTAGAATATTTACTCTGATATCAAAAACTAACATGCTAAATGAATGTAACTAGTGAGCTTACATTTTTTATATTTCAGTTATTCTTATCTTTCATCTATCTTTGAAGTTTATATACAGGAATAAGATCTAAGAAGGACAGGAAAAGCCACAACACCCAAAGAAGTTAAGGACAGAGCTGTCGTTAGCATTTCCATTCTCCAAGGGACTTGGCCTACTGAGTTGCACTGCTTACACACTAACAGGCAGCAGTCTTGACTTTAACAGCTATTACTTCATTAACTGAAAAAAAAAACAGAAGGCTTGGAAAGTTTTATCTTTTTTCCTGGTTAACCGCTTAAGGGTCTATGTTTTTTAATTCATTCAGAGTTGACACAAACTCAAAAGAAAGCCATCTCTGGGACAATCATCTTCAAAAGAATCCAGTGGAAACACTGTGTACAGCCATGAGAAAGAAAATGGCTCACCTCAGGCATAATTTCTATCTTCTCATACCGACGTTTGAAGGGCAGAGCAAGGACCTCTGCCCGGCGATAGGACATAGCAGGGGGCTGGCAGTCGATCATGAGATCCATCCTGTGGGACTGGGTTGGAGGTGGCTGCGTATACTGCTCAGGACATACCACGTGAAGGGGCTGGAGAAACCAGGCAGGCAGGGCGAAGGGAGAAGAAAAGAAAAATGATGAGGCTGTGAAGCAAAGTAATCTATTCTGAATAAGGTCAGCATTTGCTAAGCTCATTCATTACCCTAGTTATATCTTTTCAGGTGCTCATTACAACTTTCAGGCAATTCTTAATTTTCATCTTCTCAAATTCAACTAGCTGGTAAGAGAAGAGATGAGCACAAGAAACCCAAACCCAGTGTTATGAGCCAATTCCAACTCACAGCACCTGTCTAGGACAGAGTAGTAGGGTTTCTAAGGCTGTCATTTTTACGGCAGCAGATCACCACATCTTTGTCCTGCAGAGTGGCTGCTGGGTTCAAACCAGCCGACCTTTGGTTAGAAGCTGAGTACTGAACCACTGTGCCACCTAGGCTAATATGAGATGAGTGCTTGGGGGATAAGAAGAATGGAAATTGCAGAGAAAATCCCTGAAGTTACAGCCATGTTGATGAGTGAGGAAGTTATCGTCTAATTTTGCTTTCTTTTTTATTTTGTACAAAAATTATTTCCACATCTGTGTTTCTTTTCCTAACTGGTTTCTACACTCCCCAAGGACACAGTCTTGTAATACATATTACATCTACCCTTACAAGCTACTGGCTGATTACCAAGAAACGAGATTTTTCATGCTAGTTTTATGTTCTTGGTTTTGAGTTTCTCCTTTTCTAGTCTGCAGGTCAGTCAGCGTTAGGTAGTGGGCACTGACTGGTCAAGTCACACAGTTAATCATTTACCTAGAATATGAGATAGAACCCTTCCCCCCCCAAAGTGTTTCTTTTGTTAACTTGTCAGAAAACAAAACAAACAACCAAAAAACCCAGTAAGCCAAAATATACTTTAGACAAAGACCTCCCAACTGAAAACTAATCTGGGCACCCACACAGTCTCATGCCATACATGAATGGCTTTACTTAGGAATTTTCAGACTAAGCCTCAAGTTCCTTGAAGAGTAAGACTTTCTAACAGGCTAAAGTGGCTGGTTTTAAAAGCACTTGTTGTTTACGGCTAATCTTTTCCTTCTTCCTTGAACTTTTTCTTCCGGATCTAGTCAGCATCTTTATGACCGTGTCTTCAAAGCCATCTAACTATCACCACAGCCTGGAGATCAGTTCTTGTCCAGTGTCAGAGATCAGCACTTTAGATGGACTTGAAAGAGTTACACAAAGCTTGTTTAGAAACTGGAATTTGTAGTTACACTTAGTAATGAAAACCAACAGGCTCTTAATGGTTTCTCCCAGCATTTGATGAGGAGACATTAGAGTAACAGATTACTCCACTCCTCTTAGTATGTCTAGCTAGGCAAAGCCCAGATTCTCTTCTTGTAGAGTAAAAATGTTAGTGATCACCATAATCAATAAACTCTGTACGCCAGAAACTCTTCAGCTTTTTTTCTTATATTTCTTAGAAATTTGTGTTAGACCCTTCCATACTGAGGTTAAAAAGTCCATAAACAGGAATAAAGAGGACCTGAACTGGGTCAAGAACTGAAGGGAGGCGATTATATCCAGCTAAGTTAGCAGCTGGAGAGACAACAGGGAGTGCCAGGGAACCTCAACACCTATTCAAGGTCCTAAAGATTCCTCTCTATAAAAGTCGTCTACCTTTTTTCTAAGTTGTCTTCCTTTACAATTCCAATACATGCTTTTTTCCTTCCCATTTACCAAAACACTTACCTTGCTAGTAGTAACTGACCTAGAGAAGCGATTATTTTATTCCCTGCTTTCTCTACATTCTCATCTGTGCATACATTTTTCCTTTTATCCACCACTTTCCCTGAACTACTTTTCCATTCTCTGACAGAAAATACAAAATTAAGAAACAAAATGAAAACAGCAAAAAATCTCTAACAAATGCAAAAACAACACTGTTAGTGGTAGTAACCTACATGTGCAACAAACTTTCTTTCAGTTTAGTGAATATGTTTATAAGATGTATTTTTTTTTTTTTGGAGGGGGTACAGTTTGCTTGTAACTGGACACAGATGGGCCTCTTCAAAAATATACGACTGTTCATATTTTCTCTTCCTCCCAGTTTTTTTGTCTTTAGAGTGGAAACTTCTTTCAGTATGTAATGATCATCAATTTTAAGTTTTCAGGGTAACTAACATACGCCTCAGCATTCTGCAGATTTAAAAAAAGTCAGAGAAATAGGACTCAAATGCAGCTAGGCAGCCCTACCACCTTCTGTCAGATTTGCAGCTATACAGTGAGAACATTACCAAGTGAAGAAACAAGTGTGGTTTTCTTCATTACCTGCACATCTTTAAGCAGTTTTGACACTTGGATGAAATTGAGTCGTGTATCAATGGGGCAGTATATACACTTCATGGCCAAGGGCTGGTAGGGAGCCAGTGCTTCCAGATAGGAGAAGTCAGGTTCTAAGGAAAGTGCAGAGAAGAAATTTTAAAACACAGGCAACAGAGGGGCTGCTCAGCAAGACAGTGGCTGGTGCACTCAGGGTCAAGGGCGGGGTCACCAGAGTGGTCAGGGCAGGCAAGTGGTGAGCATAGGTGAAGAGACTGGTTATATACAGGGAGACTGAGTGAATAAGTAATGGAGCCAGATTTCTTCCTGTCAGAGAAAATAAACAAACCAAAAAAAGCCAAACCCACGGCCACTGAGTCAATTCCGACTCACAGCCAACAGACCTACTCCATAGAATGTTCAAAGAGTTCCTGGCAGATTCAAACTGTCACCTTTTGGTTAGCAGTCATAGCACTTAGCCACTCATACGCCACCAGGGTTTCCAGAGAAAGGAGTAACAAATTGGAAAGGATGAGTCTAGAATGAACCCTGTAAGATGTAGCTGGATGGAAAGGCTGGTGTGAACTCGGTTTCCTGTACAGACAGATAAGAGACGAGGTAAACGAGGAAATAAGTACGTTGAGGAGAAGGGAAAGATCTTCTTTACAACCAAATTCCAATTAGAAAATGTAAAACTAATGATGAAATTTAAAAACTACCCCTTGACAACCATCATGGTGATAATTTATTCAGGCCAGAATCTAAAAATGTTAGATAAAAATTGGATGAAGAGTAGGACATACACCCAGTTTCAGTATCCTTTCAAGAGAGAGACTTAAACACAAAGAGGGAAATAGTGACTTTACAGTGGAACAACCTGGCACAGACCATTTTAATCAAGCACTCAAAGTTAACTGAGGTATGAGACAAATCAATCTTCTGGGCCACCTCCTGGATAGAATGCACCCAGGAGAAAAAACAAACAACAGCAGCGGCAACCGAAACAGCACGCTTCTGCTGAGATCATCCATACAGCAAGCTTGGCACACCACAGACAGGCACTACCCTGGCCATTCAGAGCGTGCGCCCTCTTAAGAGCCACACCAACCTGCTTGTCAGACACTGCCATCTTAAGCCAAAAAAATCGACCCACTCTTGATACAACTGTACAGTTTCCAATACTGCCAGTGTCCCAGCCAGGATACCACTTCTTATGGACAACATGCTTGTATCACACTCTCCTGTCACACACTAACGTATCCTGTGAATTTGGGATAACTGACAGAACTTTTTAATATCTAATTACCACTCCTCCAGTGGATCATGATTCCCTAGAACATCCAGAAACCTCTGAAATGGGGCAAACACAGGCTCCTCAGGAGGGCTGACTAACTCCCTTTCTACCTGTGCTGTGAGAGCTACAATGCCCACCACACCAGCAGACATCGTAAATGATATAAATTCTCCTCTGGAAGCCCAACAAGACAGTTTAAATATAAATTCATTACTCCAAATTGTCACGGGCAATCACATAACCCTCGGTATCTCTTAGTTAGCAAGGTATCTCTTAGTTAGCAAAAAAAAAAAAAATTCATACTATAGCAAATACTTCCAACTGTGCCTGTGTAAATACTGTGACCTTGACATGTCAATAACCTACCAACAAGAGCAGGAGAGACTTAACCTTAGAGTCCTACTATAGACAATGCTCTCTGGACAACATCCCGATTGAACAGTGTTAGCCTAGCTCCATTCTCCTTGCCTTCTAGAGAAGAATCATGAAGACATTCAATCATAAAATTACTGTCTCCTGACTGCACCCACTCAGAGCAATGTCCCACCACCTTGAATCTCTGCCCAGATCACTCAACGGAAGCCCAATGTCTAAAAGAAGTTCTTTTTAAACCCCTCTGAGACACTCCACAGTTCCCCATGGTGTGTGTTTTCCGTTGCTGCAATGAATCACTAACCCTAACTGTGCTTGCCTACAGGGGTGTTCCTGGTAGTCTTTGGCTGGAGGGCAGACACTCCTCACAAACCAAAAACTAAGGCTGAGCACAAAGGTCCCGAGTGTCCTTAGCCAGGATGCTTCTGGCATAACTAGACTCTCTCTTAAAAGTTAATAGGAAAGTATAAAGAAGGAGAAGGCAAGTAATACTTTCTCAGCAGCCTTTATGTGCCAGACATTGTTCTAAGTGCTTCGGCATCACAGTTCACGAAACGTGCAGTACAACCCAAGGAGACAGCAATCAACAATTCCACTTTACAACAAGGCAAGTGAGGCTCAGGGTAAGTGACATGACTTAGGTTACACAGTAAGGCGTGCCAAATTTCAAATCAAGTTTTTTTCCCTCCATAGTCCAGGTAACTTCCAAAACCCAAGGCTGCCTAAAGACCTGAAATTGATAAAAATAACTGTAGTGATTATCTAAGTAAAACCTCTACTTAACCTGATTAAAGGATTTGCTCTTCCTGATGGGTTCATTTCCAGAAGAAATACTGCAAGCCAGAGCCAAAGTATAATCAAAGGAGAAAGCTACATTACAGCTTGTAATTTCTAAAGGTAAAAACAATACTGGTTACTGGAATTATTGCAGTTCTTGGAACAGCTTACAAAATCCTATCAAAAAGCAGAATTCTGTCTCATGGAGAAATCCAAAAGAAAAGATATAAAAACTCTGTTCAGTACATAATTGTCTGACTGCATATTTATTATTATGATGATTGTACAATTTTACTGAGCCCTTTGGAGTTTCTTTATTCTTCGGTATTTATGACAGAATAATAGCCACATTTATGCCTACTGTAAAATCCTTCCATGGGTCTGTAAGCTTGTAGGTGTCTTCACTGACAGTCCCAGTGGAAGGACAGGGTTTTGTCTG
Source organism: Heterohyrax brucei (assembly GCA_028571685.1). NCBI lineage: Eukaryota > Metazoa > Chordata > Mammalia > Hyracoidea > Procaviidae > Heterohyrax > Heterohyrax brucei. The sequence continues at coordinate 45,995,233 of CM053160.1, read as the reverse complement.
TGTGTTTTCTTTATTTACCTGTGAATATGACAGTGTTGAGACTAGACTTTCCCCAGAGCTCCAAGAAGTGGACCACATCCCCAAAGCGGAGGGACGGGTGCCCCGTGAACACCACACATGGCTGCCTGAAATCATTGCTGAAGTCTCCGTGGATGCTGGGATAGTGCTTCAGCTTATTGGTCTGAATGAGCTAGAACACATATAAAAATGTATGGAGAGACATTAGCCTGTGTAGGCTGAAGGAAGACCCAAAGTACAAGAACATGAGCAGAAGAGAATTAAAAATACCAACAAATGTTATTACAATTATATAAAGACCAACATTTCTTACCTGCATGACTCTCCAAACAGATGGAGCATCCTTCTGGACAATTAACATGCTCAGGTTCCTGTTGTCACGGCCTGATGTAGTCTGGCTCTTCTTTACAGCTACCTGACACGCAGAGTCCTACCTCAGAGTCTTCTCTAAGAGTTGGTGTTTGAAACTGTCAGCTGTGAAACACTAAGTTCTGATCTGGTAACAATAAACTGAAGCCTCCCGAGAGAAAAACTGTTTACCAGTCCTGGAACGCCCCAGGAAGTTACAGCTTTATAAACTTTCTGTTATCGTAGCATCTAAATGAAAGCAAAGACCAAACTGGCTTTCCAAAATTTGGTAGATTTGACATCCTCACGACACCAGAGTCATAGTAAGAAGCAGGCCACATATAACCTCAAACCTGTCTCTAAAGTCTATGCTTTGAACCATAGAAAGCTGCCCTGCAGCACTACTCCTGATACTGTTCTCACTGATAGTTTGAGGCCCACGCCACTGTTAACACCATATACTGTTAGAACCTCACATGACATCTTAGGACACTACTTAGAAACTCTGCTAGGTTACTGCCTGCTGCCTTGCCCTTACTCCCACCTTTCCACTCTACCATCAGATAATAAACATCTAGGAATCACAGAATGTCAGTATCAAACAGGCCAAAGGGCATAATGCCCTGAAGAGCTACTTAATAGTTTTGTGCAACAGAATGAAATGCTGCACCATTCTAATGATGACTGTTAAGTCTGAGCCCATTCCTGGCAGCCACTGTGTCAATTCATCTCATTAAGGGTCTTCTTTGTTGCTGACCTTCTTCAGCAAGCCTGTCTTTCTCCAGGGGCTGGTTCTTTCTGACAACACACCCACAGTACATGAGATAAAATCTCACCATTCTGGCTTCTAAGGAGCATTCCAGCTGTCTATTTTGTAAGACAGATTTGTTCTTTCTTTTGGCAGTCCATGACATATTCCATATTCTTCACCAACACCGTAATTCAAAGGTATCAATTCTTATTCAGTATTCTTCATTCATTGTCCAGCTTTTGCGTGCATATGAGGTAACCAAAACACCTTGGCTTGAATCAGGTGCACCTTAGTCCTTAAAGTGACATCTTTGCTTTTTAACACTTCAATGGGGCCTTCTGAAGCAGATTTGCCCAAAACGATGTATTGTTTGATTTCCTGCCTACTAATTTACAGGTGCATCCAAATAAAATGAAGTTCTTGACAACTTCAATCATTTCTGCATTCATCATGATGTTGCTTACATGTCTTGCTGTGAGGATTTGTATTTTCTTTATGTCGAGGTGCAATCCATATTGAAGGCTATCGTCTCATCTTCAACAGTAAGTGCTTCAAGTCCTGTTCCTTTTCTGTGAGCAAGGCTGTGTTATCTGTACATCACAGAATTTTCCTCCAATCTTGATGTCAAGTTCTTCATACAGTCCAGGTTCTCAGAATCTTTGCTCAGCACAGACACTGTGTAAGTATGGTGAATAGGTACAACCTCAATGTGCACCTCTCCTGACTTTAAACCATGCGTTATCCCTTTGTTTTGTTGGAATCTCAGTCTGCTACAGGTTCCTTGCGAGCACAACAAAGTGTTCAGGAATTCCCATTCTTCAAAATGTTAATCCTTTAGCAAATCATAAAGCATTAGAGAGAAGCATTACCTAATTTAAAGTGAAGTCACCCCACCGGTGAGGATGTGGCCCAAACAGAAGTCACCAGATGTAAGCTGAGCTGTCTTCACTTGAAAGATTTCATTTTTAATTTAGGGAGACTTGCTTCTATTGGCAAAATGATGATGCTACCTTGGGAATCTTACTGAGGTTTCACATGAAGTACAGGTGGGGCAAACATTGATTCTGACCTTCCTTCCAAGTCATATAAAAATAAAATGGGTATTTGTTTTATAATGTATGTAGCCAAAATCATTACTTGTACCAGTTAATGGATGAGTGGCTGTATAAGAGACTAAGTCTACTCTAACCATAGATGGCAGAGAGATGAATGGAATTCTCAACAAAGCAGGCCTTTCAACACTTACCACTTTTCGGCCACTGTCTACAGTTTCTGTAGTTCTCCTGATCAATGGATAAAAACTAAGTAAATCTTTCATTTATGCCCATTGGATCTACCTTTCTAGCTCACTTAACTACCTCTAACCACACAGAATTACTAGTGTACTTGTCATTTCTTAGTATCATTCATAGTGAAATGTCATTTCTTATAAAAAATGAAGCTGTTGGGTAAGGCTGCTATAATGGAATTTTTATCAGTACTAAAAGTAGAACCATATTTTCTTATGGGCACTGACAACAATACCATGGTTCAATTCGATCACTCCCTGATGATAACACATAAATTTCAGGTACCTTGATAACGCAACTATGGTCTTTTCACATTTCTAACTGTAAATGGAACAAAGTCATTTTTGATGTATGTGTGGTAAGAATGTGGTAACACTCCTGGAAAATAAGCTCTTGTGGTGGTGCTAGGTTGCCACTGAGTCAGTTTTGACTTATGGTGACTCCTTGTGTACAGAGTAGACCTGCTTCACAGGGCTTTCAAAGTTGTGAGCTACTGGAAGCAGGTTGCCAGGCCTTACTTATGAAAAAAGCTTTTACTAAAGACTAACTGTTATCAGGAAAGAAGAAAATAGACTTTCAATGGCAAAACAAAACAAAACCCAAACCTGCTGCTGTTGAGTTAATTCTGACTCATAGGGACCCTATAGCACAGAGTGGAACTGTCTCACAGTTTCCAAGGAACACCTGAAAGCCTGGTGGATTTGAACTGCCAACATTTAGGTTAGCAGTCACAGTTATCAGGGTTTTCAATGGCAAAATTCACCATAAAATATGTTTTGTTACACTTTCTTTTGTTGTTGTTTTGTTTTAGTGGAAGTTTACAATCCAAGTCAATTTCTCACACAAAACCTTGCCCACACACTGCTATGTAACTCTAGCTGCTCTCCTCACCTTGTGACAGCACATTCATCCTTTCCACCCTGTACGTCCTGTGTCCATTCAACCAGTTCCTGTCTCCCTCCGCTCTCTTGCCTCTGGACAGGAGTTGCTCAATCAGCCTAATGTATATACTTAAGCCAAGAAGCACACTTTTTAGCAGTATCATTTTTTGTCTTACAGTCCAGTCCAGTGCTTGTCAGAAGAGCTAGCTTTGGGACTGGTTTCAGCTCTGGGCCAACACTGTCTGGGGGCCATGTCTTTTGGGGACCTCCAGTCTTTTGCACCATCCAGTCTGGTTTTCAACAGAGTTCTAGTTCTGCACATGGTCTCATGCTGATGTAGGTTCTGTAAATGGAACAAAGGTCGTTTCTGATGTATGTGTGGTAAGAATTAGATGGCCCTTTCTGTCTTGGGCTTGTATTTACGTCTTTGATATCTTCCATTCTCCTCCTCTCCAAGTGGGCTGGGAGCAATTAATGCTACTTAGATGGTTGCTTGCTAGCTTTTTAGACTCCAGACACCAGTCAACAAACTGGGATGCAGAACATTTTCTTAAAAAATTTTGTTACGACCTTATACAAAAACCAACTCCAACTGGATAAAAGACCTAAATATCAAACCTAAAACCATAAAGCTCATCCAAGAAAAGGTAGGAACAACAATGGAAGTTTTAATACACAATGAGGACAGACTCCAAAATCTGTCAAAGAAACCTCAATCAACAGAAGAGAAAATAGATAAATGGGAACTATTAAGAATCAAACACTTTTGCTCATCCAAAGACTTTATTAATAGAATTAAAAGAACACCCACAGAATGGGAAAAAATATTTGGCAACTCTATGTCAGACCGACGCCGGATCTCCATAATCTATAAGATACTACAAAATATCAATAAGAAGAAGATAAATCATCCAATTAAGCGATGGGCAAAGGAGATGGACAGACACTTCACTAAAGAGGAGATCCAGGCAGCCAAAAAAGACATGTGGACATGTTCACGATCTTTAGTTATTAAAGAAAGTCAATGAAGACGACAATGAGATACCATCTCACCCCAACAAGATTGGCCATGATCCAGAAAACACAAAACAACAAATGCTGGAGAGGCTGTGGAGAAAGTGGAACCCTCCTACACTGTTGGTGGGGTTGCAAAATGGTCCAGCCTCTTTGGAAGGCAATCTGGTGCTTCCTTAAAAAAATGGATATTGATATACCATTCGACCCAGTAATTCCACTACCTGGAATATATCCTACATATTCAAGGCCTTTCACATCAACGGACACATGCACCAGAATGTTTATTGCGGCACAGTCCACGATAGCAAAAAGATGGAATCAACCCAGATGCCCAACAATAGAAGAATGGATAGGTAAACTGTGGTACATATACTCAATGGAGCACTACGCAATGATAAAGAATAACGATGATTCCAGGAAACATCTCTTAACCTGGTTTCAACTGGAAGACATTATGTTGAGTGAAAGTAGTCAGTGACAAAAGGACAAATACTGTAGGAGACCTCTACGATAAGATCTCAAAAACAGACTTGTGTATAGAAGAAAAGACTCTTTGACAGCTGCAAGGGAGGGGAGGGAGGGAGGGCGAGGGGGGGAGGGTTTAGTTTAGATAGTTACCAGAAATCTAGTTGGGAGAAAGTGGTGACAGCACACATTAGGAACAAGAACAACATTAAGTGGACTTCAGCATAACTCGAGTACTCCTTCCATCTTAACTCAATACTGCAAGGATAGAGTAGCTGGGGCAGTGGGCGGGGGACCATGCTCTTAGGCGAATTCCAGGCCAATTGGCACAACTAGTGTTTTGCTAAGAGAGCTCTCTGCACCCCATATTGGTGAGTGGCGTCTGGGGTCTTAAAAGCTGCCAAGCTGCCATTCGAGGACACAGCGAATGGTCCCAACTCAACAGGAACGGATGCTCACTGAGGACCAAAATGACATGCGGTAAAGACAACCGAGAAGACGGAGAGACCCACAAGAGTGGGTGCCTACATCGACGTGGGACCGGAAGAACCGGATGGTGCCTGGCCACCACCAGTGATAGCCACGATGGAGCTCACAGAGAGGAGTCTCACTGGCAACACAAGAATAAAGAGGTGCATCATGAGATCTCCACTAAAAGACCTCTATTGATGGTCCAGTGGTTTTGGGGTTCCTCTGAGAGCATGGCCCCCTGCCCTGATGCTGCCCTTTCCCATAAATTATAACAAAGGTCCACTCTTTGGACAGGAATGGATTGGACTTGGCAAGGCAGAGTGACCATATTTTGGAAGCACTTTATGGTTCTATACATCTACAGGATATCATCTTGCTGACCTCTGGCCGGAGGAAGGGGAGTGGAAGAACAGGAGGGGAAAGGAGACTGTTGGGAAGATGAGACATGTATGGAGCAGAGAGGAATAGTGTGCTGTCACCGGACAGGGAGAGCAGTGGAAGCTGCATATAGGGGGGCATGTAAATTTATATGTGAATGTACATTTTCACTCAGTTATGTTAAATAAAAATTAAAAAAAAAAATTTTGTTATGCATACTGAGCCAGGTGTCTCCTGAAAGCATGATCCCCAGTACCCTGTTCCTGCTACTCTGTCCTCCAACGTGTTATATTATAATTAAGAAACCTTTTAGCTTTTCGTTTAGTCCAGCTGTGCAGACCTCCCTTCTACAGCATGCTGTCATTTCCTTCACCTAACCCAATTCCTATTTAGTATCTAACCAATGAATACTTTTCTCCCTCCTTCCCCAACCTTGTTACTATCTTATGTGATTAAACATTAAGTCATTATAATAGTGGTCTCATACAATGTTTGTCCTTCTGCAACTTACTAATTTCACTCAGCATGATGTCTTCCAGATGACAACATTTTATGAGATGTTTCCTAAGATCACTGTTATCATTGCACACTATTCCATTATACGAACATATCATAGTTTGTTTAACCATTAATCTGTTGATGAGTACCTAGGTTGATTCCTTCTTTTTATTATTGTGGGCAGTGCTGCAATAAACACTGGTGTGCAGTATCTATTCACGTGACAGCCATTATTTCTCTAGGATATATTCCAAGAAGTAGGATTGCTGGCTTACGTGGTATTTCCTGTTTTAGCTTTTTAAGAAAGTGCCAAATCAATTTCCAAGGTAATCACATATTTTACATTCACACCAGCAATACAGAAGTGTTCCAGTCTCTCCACAACCTCACCAACACTTATTGTTTCATGTTTCTGGATTAATGCCAGCCTTGCTGGGGGTAAGATTGTATCTCATTGTAGCTTTATCTGAATTTCTCTAATGGCTAATGATTGTGAGCATATCCTTGAGTATGTTTTAGCCACATGGATGTCTTTCTTGGTGAAGTGCCTGTTCATACCCTTTGTGCATTTTTTAGTTGGGTTATCTGTCTTTCTTGTTGAGGTTTTGCAGTACCTTGTAGATTATGGAGACCACATGCCGACTGCATTTGTTGTAGGGTATCTTTTTACTCTTTTGGTGAAGTGTCTGGATGAACAAAGTGTCTAAGTTTTAGGAGTTCTTGGTTATCTGTTTTCTAGTGTTTGTGCATTATTAGTAATGTTTTGTAGTCTGTTTATGTTATGTATCAGGGTTCCCTACACTTAGTTTTCTTGACATTATTATACTTCTAGCCTAATTTCATGATGGTAATCACAGACTTTGGGAAAATCCCAGCTGCTGTAATATTCTTCAGAGTATAAATGCCAGAAAACACTTCACTTGGCATCTTGCTTCATCAAAGACCTGCCCTTTGAGGACGTCAACGTCAATTGGTATAACTAGCCTACTGCTAAGACAGTCTTCTGCACTCCACATTGGTGAGTGGAATCTTGGGTCTTAAAAGCTAGCAAGCTGACATTTGAGGTACACCAAATGTTCCCAACCCATCTGGAATAGATGATGACCGAGAACATCAAAGACACAAGGAAAGATGAGCCTAGGAAGCAGAAGGACCCATATGAATGGCAGACTGCATCAATGTGAGACCAGAAGAACCAGGTGGTGCCTGGCCCCATCAAAGGCAGCTGGGATGGGGGACACAATATAGAGTCCCTGAGGCAACATGAAAGAAGTGTGCAATTCTAGTCTTTTAGACTAGAATTGATGGTCTGGCAGCCTGGAGGGTCCCCTGGGAATGCGGGCCCTAGACTTGCTGCTGGCCCAGAAATGAAACTAGTACTGAGGTCAACTCTTCAGACAAGAACACACTGGACTCAGGAGCACAGTATGAGCATATGGTGTGTCTACTTTATCAGTTTATACATGTACAGCAGGCTGTCCCACTGGCTTCCTTCTAGATGGGAGAGAACAGGGTGGAGACGAGAGACAGGTGCTTGTTAAGAGGATACTAGAAGTACAGAGTGAAAAGTAGGATTGTGCTGTCACAGGGTGAGGAGAGCAGATGGAGCTGCAGATATGTAGGCATGTGGAATTGATCTGCATTGTATACTTTCACTTAATGATAATTTAAAAAAAAGACTAGCTCTTTGGAGTATGAAAAGAGTAAGACTAAAACCCATAGCCACTGAGTCCATTTGAAACTACAGAGACCCTATAGGACAGAGCAGAATTGCCCCACAGGGTTTCCAAGGAGAAGCTGGTGGTTTGGAACAGCTGATCTTTTGGTTAGCTACTATATCACTTAACCACCTGGTCATCAGATCTCCAAGAAAAGAGTATTCAAATTTAAAATAATTAGCAAGAAATTTGTTATACTTTAGGTTATACATTAAATAATTCTAAAATAAACCAATTAAAATGCTATACCTGTGTACTGGGACAGACAAGCTCTAAAAGAAAATAGTCCATTTGCCCTAGTTGAGGAAGAGATTTCACTGTCAAAGAAATGAAAGGAGACTGGTCACAAATTTACTTGGATGTATTATAAAATAATGTATCTGGTTATCATAGACTAACCATCATGATCAGGAAACTGATACTGATGGAATACTGCTATCCAATCTACAGGTCTATAATCAGTTTTTACCAACTGTATCAATGATCCTTAAACAAACAAAACAAAAAACAAAACACGTACTCCTCACTTACTGACATGGTTAGATTCCAAAGGTCAGGGTGTTATATGAAAATTGGCATTATGTGACAGTGGAGGATGACTGCACTGGGTCACAAAAAGGAAGAGGACCACCTCGTTACGGAACCGCTAAATACATCATGAGTGTACCCAGAAACAGATTACCAGCTCCTCAGAAGTCTCCTTGATCCAGTGGCTTCTAATGACATGCATTAGTTTTGTGTGGTTTTGAGTGGAATCACGTCATATCTAGTCTTTTACATATGTTTCTCTCAAGCAACATTATATACGTAAAATTTAGCTACACTGTTCCACGTAACTGGCATTCATTTTCATTGATGTGTGGTATTATATTGCTTGAATTTACCACAATTTATTTGCATTCTATTGTTGATGGGTATCTGGGTATATTTCAGAACATTCCAAGAGTGTTACATACATTTCTGTACATGTTTTTTACTCACATATGCATGATTTTCTGTTGTGCATATACATTAAAAGCAAAACTGCTGAGGAGCCAAACTGTTGAGCTTTAGCAGAGACTGTCAAACAGTTTTCTAAGATGGTTGTACCAATTTAACCCTTTTTTTTTTTAAGTAATAAAAATCTGGAGTAACTACTGTCCAAAACAGAAGAATGGTCTAGTACTTTATGGTATATTCCTATGATATGCTATTAAACATTAAGCAGCAATTAATAATATTAAGCTTACAGAAAAATGCACACAACACACATAAAAACTATATGTACAGCTTACCAGTATGAGGCAGAAATTTTTAAAACTGAAACATCATCTTCATAGTAAAAGTTTACATATACAATTGACATAAATGAAAATAACAGACCGACAATAAATGAATTTGTTAACCAAAAAATTAGTCACAGAAATCACAATAACACTCCTGATCTAGTCAAGAGAACTGTGGTAGGAAATGAACTTATAAACATACTAGTAATATAACGTACTGATAGAAATAAAGGCTAAGGAAATGTTAAGAACATAATAAAAGGCTGACTTTGACAAGACTTCACTGTCAGCTTATAAGGAAACCAGAGGGATAAATCAGCTTGTTAGAAATACTTTTATCTAATGGACTGCTCTCCCCGCCGTCTACATCAAGTTATCTACATTTCTTTTCTGCCTTGACTCAGTAACACTGTTTTCTTACCTCTGCATGAGGAAAAGGAGGTTCTGGGAGATACACTTTAGTCTGTTTGTTGTGACAAAGCCTTTCAAAAAGAATAAACAGCAGCATGTTACTTTGGCCACACTGTGGTATTTGTTGCCACCTAGTGGTAGCAGTGAAAATAACAAAACACTAAATTATCCCAGGAGCCCCCCGGTAGCATAGGTGCTGAAGAGCTACAGCTGCTAACCAAAACGCTGGCAACTTGAACACAACCAGGTGCTACCTGTAAACACCATGGAGCAGTTCTGCTCTGCCTTATAGGTTGCTATGTGCTAGAATCAGCTTGATGGCAGCAGGTTTGGTTTGGTTGTTTTAAAGTACTTAAAGTCTTCCTATCAGTGAATCTTAGAGTGAATCAAAGCCTCTACTACAGAGTATTCAGGACATAAGTATCTTAGTGAGCCATTTTTTTTTTAACCTTTAAAATTCCTTAATAAACAAACAAAAAACCCCAAACCAGCTGTAATTGTGTTGACCCTCCTTCATAGTGACTCCATGTGTGTCTGACTGGAACTGTGTTCCAAAGGGTCTTTAAGGGATGTGATCTTCCAGAAGTAGATAGCCAGGCCTTTCTACTGACATACCTTTGTTGGATTCAAGCCACTAATCTTTCAGGTAACAGCAAATAAACTTGCTATTTGGGAAGAATTTCAATGTACAGTAAGTTTTTAAGATAGGAGAGACACCTGCATACCCTCAAAACTAATAAATGGTATTACATTACTATTAACGAAATTTCAGTCTTTACTCATATTTTATCAGTTTTTCCACAAATGTTCTTTTTCTCTTGTAAGATTCAATCAAGGATACCACACTGAATTTAGGTCTTTGATCTTTTTGCCCAGTTTTTTATTTTTATATATTGATACTTTTAGTCTTTGTTTGCTATTCATTCTATTGATACCATGCTTAGAAAATTTTCTCCTTTCCCTACAGATATGAGACAGATAACCATTTTCTTTCAGTGTCAGCATGGTTTCTTTTTTCTTCTTTTATGTGGTTGTAGTCCTCCTTTCTCCCCACCCCATTTAATTGTTTAATCTAACTGTGTATAGCGTGAAAAGAACCATTGATTTCATTTTCCCAAACAGTCAAGGAATTACTATTTACTGAATAATGTTTACTGAATAATCTTCCCTTTTCAACTGGTTTGTGTTAACAGCATATACTGAACTTCTACATGTACCAGGTTTGTTTCTTTACTATCTTGACCTACCCATAGGTTGGCAAACATGGTGCTAATACAGTTTAATTACTATTGCCTCATTTATAGCCATAGTATGTGGTAAATTTCTCTCTTAATTACCTCTTTTAGTCAAAGTTTTCAGAAATATTCTTGCTTATTTATTCTTGTGTGAGAAATACAGAATCACTATCAGTTTCCAGAATAAATTCTATTAATTCCATAAAACTTGTAAACTACACATTTACATCTTTATAGTAGTTAGTCTTCCCACACTAAGACATGAGAAGTGTCTGTTTTTTTAAGCCATTCAAATTACCTTGCCTTAGAATCTTAGTGGTCATATAATTTTTTTTTCCTGTGTTCCTATCTGTATTTCTATTTAGGTCAATCAATAAACATATGTTACATTCCACCATGTATTAAGCACTGAGGATACAAAGAAGTCCCTCACTTCAAGGAATCTCTAGCATAAAGAGGCAGATGTGTAAACCTCTCACCAATCCAAAATAGTCTGATAGAGACACAGATACACATATACATACATTCACATGTACATATATATGGTGTAAAAATACAGAGGAAAAAAAGAAAACACACTGCCTTAGAGTCGATGCTGACTCACGGTGACCCCATAAGACACATTATAACTGCCCCTGTAGATTTTCCAAGGAGCACCTGGTGGATATTAACCACTGATCTTTTGGTTAGCAGAGGTGGCACTTAACCAATATGCTACCAGGGCTTCTGAATACAGAGAAGAATACAGAGAAGGGGTGGCCAATTCCATTTGGGGTTTAAGAATGGCTTCCTGCAAGAAGATGCTCTAAGAATAAACAGGAGTTAGTTACAGAAAAACACCATTTGGAGGTAAACTGGAAGAACTGTTCAGAAGTGGTTGGTAGTGTGTACTGAGGACATAACAAAGGCAAAGACATGGTGGGAGGGGAGAGGGAGGCTTGAAACAGTTTGCTTAGAGAACTGTTTATAGCTCCTTACTGTGAAGGTATGAAGTTCCATGTGCGGAATGGCAGGAGAAGAGGTTACAGGGATCCTGCCAATAAAAGGAACTCACTGGAGAGCTGTAAGCAGAAATTTGACACTCTCATATCTGCATTTTAGGTAGATATGTCAGCAATCATTTGGAGGCTGAGCATTGAGACTGAGGCACAAAGTAGAGCTTTGCAGAGGTCAATGTAGAGATAAGACTCCAATCTATTCTAACTGTTTGAAGAAATGCAGAGAAAAAATGAATTTGAGAAACAACTGGGAGATAAAATTGGCAGCATTTGCTGGCTATTTGATATAGAAAAAGAAGGAATCAAGAATAATGTCTCATGATGAAAATATGAGCCCAACAAACTGAAAGGGCCACATAAACCAGAGACTCCATCACCCTGAAATGAGAAGAACTAAACGATGCCCAGCTACTACCAGTGAATGTCCTGACAGGGAACACAACACATAGCCTTTGATGAAGCAGTAGAATAGTGGGGTACAAAACTCAAATTCTAGTAAAAAGTCCAGACTCGATGGTCTGACTGAGGTTGGAAGGACCCCAAAAGGCAAGGCCCCTGGACTTTGTGTCAGCCCAGAAGTAAAACCAACTGTGAAGCCATCTCTTCAAAGATTAGATCAGTCTATAACACAAAAGGATACTGGTGAAGCGTGTGTTTCTCAGCTCAAGTAAATATATAAGACTAAATGGGGAACTCCTCTCTAGAGGTGAGATGACAAGGCAGAAGGGGACAGGAGGTGACTGGAAATGTAGTGTGGAGAGGAAGAGCGTGCTGTTACATTGTACAGAGGGCAACTAGGGACATGTAACAACGTGTGTTTAAAAGGTTTGACAATTAAGTCCACAAACTTAATTGTTCTAAGTGCTATACGAGGTCTGACAACTAAGTCTGAGAACTCATCCTAGAAAAAGTGCTACACACTTTATTGCTGAATACCACTAAGATCACCTAGGAAGTATTTCCCTTGGGAAGCTATGCACTGATGCTAGCGTCTAGCCCACCTATCAAAGCAATTTTGGAAGTCTTTTTCTGGAATGGCCATCAGAGCTGTTGTCACATTGCCCTAGATATCCTGAAGGTCACCACAATGTCTTCCTTTCAGTATTTATCTTAGGGTCAAGAAAAAAGTTATTAGGGGCCAGACCAGGTAAGTAGGGGGTGTGTTCCAAGGCAATTGCTTCTTTACTGGCTACAAACTTCCTCACAGACAATGCGGTGTGAGTCAGTGCACTGTTGCGATGCAAGAACCATGAATTGTTAATGAAAACTTCACATCGTTTTCCTGTAACTTTTTCATGCAGCCTTTTCAGCACTTTCAAACAGTAAAACTTGGGTAACTGTCCAGTGGGTACAAATTCATAATGAACAATCTCTCTGATATCAAAAAAGGTTAGCAACATCGTTTTGACTCTTGATTTGGACTGACGGAACTTTTTGGTTATGGAGAATTGGCTGACTTCCATTGTGCACGTCTGCGCTTTGTTTCAGGATTGTACAAGTACAGCCATATTGCACTACCAGTGATAACATGGCCCAAAACATTGCTGTACTTCTCTAAAAGGTCTTGGCAAACTTCAACCTTCCTTTGTTTTTGTTCATCTGTGAGCTCCTTCAGGATCATTTTTGCACACACTTTTCTCATGCGAAGATTTTCAGTAAAGCCTGTCCTGTTTCTCTGTGAATGTTTACTTGGTCTTCTATGCTTCTCACAGTCAGCCAATGATTCTGACACACAATTTGATGAATTTTTGCAAGGCTTTAGTCACTTCCACTTGTTGCTGGCCCCACTCACCTCTCCTCATCAGAGACACTTTCTCTACCCTCAGAAAAATGTTTAATCCATTTGTATACTGCTGTTTTCTTCATAGCATTATCCTCATAAACTTGAACTAACATGTCCCTGATTTTGCTTCCATTCTTACCAAGTTAAGCATGAAATTTAAAGTTTCTTTATTTTCTAACTCAAGCTCTGACATTCTTGCAACGGCACACAATAAATGTGCAACAACAATAAGGAACTCTACTCTGCAAGACACTGCCACATGATGACATGAACACAGCTATTCCTTGTGTAGTGCTGCCTATGTAAGTGCATGGTGTCAAGTTTGCGAACTTAACTGTCTGACCTTATATACCTCATTGTTGAGTATCACTGTGGTCACCTTCAAAGAATTCCCCTTGGGAAACGGTACACCAATGCCAGTGCCTATTTCCCCCTTCAGAGCAATCTTGGGACTCTTTTAGGAATGGTCATTGAGCATGGTGGCAAGTTCATGAACTTCATTGTATAGCTGTCTGTGAGGGAGTTTTTAGCCAGTAAACAAATAACTGTATTGGAACACCCTCAGTACTCACCTGATCTGGCCCCCAGCGGCTTTCTTCTTTACCCAAAGATAAAGGGAATACTGAAAAGAATATCTTTTAACAACATTCAGGACATTAAGGGTAATATGATGACAGCTCTGACAGCCATTCTGAGGAAAAAGACTATCAAAATTGCTTTGAAGGGTAGACTAGGCACTGGCATCAGTGCATAGCTTCCCACAGGGAATACTTCAAAGGTGACCACAGTGATACTCAGCAGTGCAGTATGTAGCGGTTTTTCTAGGATGAGTCTGCAAACTTAACTGCCAGTTCTCTTAGGTTTCAGTATCAGAAACCAACTTGAATTATAAATCTTCACTTAAAGTACAATTAAAAAAAAAATAGGATACCTCAGTGGCTGGCATGGTAGATGGTGGTGACCTCAAACAAAACAGAGACTACAAAAGGAAGAGTGGGCTCACACAGTAAGAATGTTTCAGCTTACTTTGGTTTTATCCTTGAGGAATTTGTTGTTCCTGCAGGGTGTACAAGTGAAGAACTACTGATCCATATACTTGAGAAGCCAGGACTAGAGTTACAGAATGGGGCATCATTAGCATTGAGGTAGTTGAAGCCCCAAGAATGGATGAAAGCAGAGTTATAAGGATTGAAGGCAAAGGATGGGATCCATAAGTAGTACCAGCATTTAAGGGGTAGGCAGAGAGAAAACACAGAAGAAAACTGAAGGAGGAGGAACAGTTAAAGCAGAAAGAACCAGAGAACATTGGTGTATCTTTCCTCAGTATAACTTACACAAACACATTTTAAAGAAGGTAAAGTGTTTTCCTTATAAGGTCCACCCCAAGATGAACAACTGTCCTGGTTTTAGCACCAGCAGTCCTATGTCTCTGGGAACTCTCAGTCTTAGCGTAAACTAGGACAACTGGTTATGCTACTTTCAAATGTCAGATCACCAGTTCTCAACCTTGGTTGGACACTGGAATCACCAGGGAAGCTTCAAAGGACACTGATGCCTAGGTCCCACCTGCTGAGTGATTTAATTGGTCTAAGGTGGCAGTGTAATGGAATTTTGAAAAGGTCATCTAGTAATTCTAATATGTAGCAATGGTAAAGAACCACTATCCTAGAAAGAAAAACGAAGTTCAATACTAACTGGTTGTTACTTATTTCTGCTTCCTACATTCTGTGGTCAGTTTACTTTCATTTCCCTCCATATCTTCTAATTCCTCCAGCCTACAAAAGAGGCTTCTAAGCTGTTGGCCTTGTCCATGTAGGAGTCTTTACAACAGTCCAGTACATGAGCTGAGCTACTAGCGGATCCGATTTCTCTTGCTTTGGTTGAAGACTGCATCATGTGCCTTTAATTTAAAACCAATGAAAATCCTATAAACACAGACAAGCTTGCTTCCCCAATTAACTCGCTTGTTTTCTTCAGCAGTCTGACTTCAGACATACTCATAATCTCTAAATAAAGAATTCATTTCCTGAAATAGAGCACTACTAGCTCCTGACATGAATTAATACTGCTGCGGAAATAGGACAGTTGTGGCCTCTAAGCCAGGACCACCACAGCCCATACTCTAAGGGTTTTGTTTCCTCCACTCTCTGTTGTGCCTGCAATCAGTATTTCCACAACCACGTTGTACACATTCAGTCTCACGGCCAGCCCGCTCCCCTGTTAGCTAGGCTCCGAGTCCCAGGGATCCTGCTCTGGCCTCCAGATGGCCCTGGTTGTGGTATCTGCAAGAGTCCTGGCTCCTAGATATCCCAGTGTCTGCCTGCATTTGCTTATTTGGGTTTGTTTTACTTTTAAAGAACAGACGGGCATTACCATCTTATGATATGTCAAGATAGAACTGATGCACAAATTTCTTGTTTTACTAATTAGAAATTCAGTAGAATATTGTATCCATTTTGGCTGTACCAAAAGAGATTAAACACACTGGGTGTGTCAGAGTCCTACAAAGTTGTCCATTCTAGGACACCAGTAAGCATAGTGTAAAAATTAAAAATTAAGTTAATCTACTTATTCCTGACTTTTTGGCCAAGAAAATTATATTTAAATATATGTATGAATAGCATTAAAAAGGTCCACTGCCTTCATATGATTCAATAATTTAACTATCCTAGAGTTTAGTAAAATAGTTTTCTGTTATAATCACTCAATTTTATTAAACATCATGCTATTACAACGTAAAAAAAAAGCCTTTCCTACAAGATTTAGATAGCTTTCACATTTTTTAAATCTATTCAAGAATGTAATTTCACTTTGTGAGAGGCAGAGGACAACAGGTAAGAAGATAACACTTCCGTTACTGATATTAAAAGTGTAGAAAATAGTCTTTTTTTTTCTTATTCTTTTTAAAATAGCAATATAACAGTTTTTAGCTTTGACTAAGGCAAATCTTCAGACCACAGAAATGGCAAAACAACAAAATCAAAGTTTCACAGTAATCTGAGGGAAAAAAACAGAATTATATTTATTCTTACTGTTTAAGTATACGAACTCTGAATCAAACAGAACTTACAGAGAAGAACACTGACATACCATTCAGCAAAAATTTGGGAAAACTCGAGTGAACTGTTCGCTACAGGGGAGATGAAGTAGAGAGGGACACTGGAGAGGCCAGCTGAGTCAATGTACTGGTACAGGCATTCCAGGAGGTCATATATCACTCCAGAAGGGTAGCAGGGAACCAACACGTTACCTCCATTCCGGACTGTGAGTGCTATAAAAATTAAAGCCAGAGAGGGAAAAACAGTGTCAAAGGAACAGCTTTATAATGATAGAGCGTGACCTATAAAATAGTACATCCATTTCTTTTATTTTCATATATCTGCTTTTAAAATTTACTTCACATGTATGGTAATCTACTTCTTTTCAAGCATAGTGGCTGGTAATTGGGTTTTATTCAAAGTCTAACTCCCTGGTAATAGGGTGTTCAATTACGAGTTTTGGTTTTAAAAGTCACCAGTGGCAGCTGTGCTTCAGCACAGACCCTCCAAGCTCCCCATCTCTCTCTCCTTTATTCCCCGCTCTGAAATGTGCTGGTCAGGCCCTGATCACTGCTGAACAATCAACAGGGAAAGAGGCTGGCTTTGGGAGTATTTTCCTATATTAATATTTTATCTCTAAGAAAATCCTCCAAATTTTACCTTTTAAAATAATTATCAACTAAAGAATTGCAACTTACAAGTTACAATCATAAAAAGCTGTAACTGGCTGAAAAATACACTTACGTTCTGTCTTATTCAAGTTTCTCTTCTGTTTGGTTTCCAAAATGAATTGATACAGACTTCCTTGGGGTACAAAGCTCGAAGTCTTGGATGTTGCACTGACCTAGATATGTGTGATGTGAGTGCTGGCTGACCTGCTACCACTGTCAAAAAAACAAAAGCAGTGGCCAGGGGTCAAAAAGCCTCGATTTTAGACCTCGCTTTGTCACAAGCTATAGGACGACAGAGAAATCACTATATCTTTGCTGGGCTGCAGTTTTCTTATAAGTTTAATTAGAGGCAAGAACTAGATGAGTCACTACCCAGCTTTAGTTTCCTTAAAAAACTGTCATGGAACTTGCTGAAAATATGCCTTTTCTAATCCCTTCCCTGAGAGTGTGACCTACTATTTCTGAGACAGGTGCCCACAGGTGAATTTTTAGCTATCCTGACTTGATCCTGAGGCAGGGGATATGTTCAAAGAGCCCATTTTGAGAAACAGTGAATTAGATGTGAGGTTCTTTTCAAATCTGAAGTTCTTTGAGTCTATGATTCTATATTATAAACCAACCAACAGCTTTGAGACTAGTGTTAACAATTTTTCTAAGGTAAGCATAAATGGTATTTGCTCAGTCTCAGTAAAGGACAAAAATGGACTATTATCAGCAAGGCTAAGTGAAACTTCAAAGGACAGTGTCTCTCACACAAACATAAGAAGACCATTTCTTTTCCAGAGAACAGATGCCACTTAAAGTTGTTGGCGTGAATGGGTTGAGCTCATGGCTTTGTCCACTACTTTTCTAAAAGAAAGGCAGGATTTCCAGGTTTTACTGGCAATTCTAAGCCAAAGAAAATAAATTTCTTCACAAGTGTCTCAATTTAGTCTTCCCCAAAGAAGAAAAAAATAATTGCAACCAAATATTAGTGAGGTGAAGATACACCTGTTTACTGTTAAGAATTTAAGGTATGAAGGTCTTTTTTTGCTATTATTTGTGAAGCAAAGATAGTATTTTTTCCTTCTTTGACAACTATCAACCTCAGAGCACACCCACACCCCACAGAAAAACAAACAAGCAGATTAAAAAAAGCCTCTATAAATCAAGTGACATAATGTGTTATTTGTTGTATAAACTGGTAAAAACTCTAATTTGCCATTGTAACAACCATTCTAACTGCACTTTCAGATTTAAGTCACTTAAGACCTGCTGTTGTTGACAACAGCACCCTTTTAAGGGTGGTCATACTAAGATGGGAAAAAAGGGGCTTTTAGAAACAGCACCAAAGGGGGTGAATTCTCGTGAAGGGAAGAGGACAAAAGTAGTATACAGAAAAAGTACTTGCAAAAAATTTAAGACATATCATCCAATTTAAGATCTGACATGGATATATACCTAGGTTGCTGCAGAACTCTCCTACCATGCCATCTGGGTTTGCAGTTGGAATCTGGGTAAGGCCAGTCAGAATGAGAACATCACTGTTTTTGAGAGAAGTCTGATCCATGGGCTGAAAAACAAAGAAAAGAAGGCAGAGAACTAAGCTTAGTGTAATTAAAAAAAGACAATCATTTACAATCAGTTTTAAAGATAAAAAGAGAATAGAGACTGTTCCTTCTTCCTGTGTCCAAACCATCAAGTCCTCTTACTTCGTCTAGTAAACACTGTACTCCAGAATAATCATTGCCTAAGAGAGCTGAGATCTGAAGGAGGACCAAAGGAACTTCAAGGGGCAATAAAAATTCACAGACTTATACATTTAAGATCTCTCTGTTCACTGTATGTGAATTTTACTTTAATAAAAAGAGCATATTATATTTCTAGAACACTTCACTCCTCTTTTCACATGATAGCAGTGGTTCTTAACTTGTACAACTACACCACAATCATCTACACGGTCTGGTGAAACACCGACTGCTGGGCCTCATCCCCAGAGTTTCTGATTCAGTACATCTGGAACGGGGTTTGAGAACTGGCATTTCTAACAAGTTCCCAGCAGATGCTCATGTTGCTGGCCTAGGAATCACACCTTGAGAACTGCTGCATCATTTAATTTAATTATCAAAACAACTCTGTGACGTATGTGAAATAAGTGCATCCCATGAGCGTATGGACATGGAGACTCAGGGAGGTTAGGTGATTCCCCCTTACCGGCAGTGTAGCCAGAGCACTGCACTGTTCTTGTGTTGTTAAGTGCCATCGACATGGTTCTGAATCTGGAGACCCTATGAATAACAGAATGAAACATTGCCCAGCCCTGAGCCATGTGCATAACCGTCTTTACCCATAAGCCCATTGTTGCACTCTCCGTGTCAATCCACCTTGTTGACAGTCTTCCTCTTTTTCATTGACCCTCTACATTACCAAGCATAATGTACTTCTCCAGAGATTCATCCCACCTAACAATATGTGTAAGTATGTAAGACACAGTCTTGCCACCCTTGATTCCAAGGAGCACAGTGGTTGCACTTCTTCCAGGACAGATTTGTTTGTTCTTTCAGTAGTCCATGGTATATTCAATATTCTTCTCCAACACTATACTCCAAAGGCATCCATTCTACTTCTGTTCTCCTTATTCACTGTTCAGCTTTCCCATGCATATGATGAGACTGAAAATACTATGGCTTGGGTGCGCCTTAGTCTTCAGGATAACATATTTACTCTTCAACACTTTAGAGAGGTCTTTTGCAGCACATTTCCCAGTGCAATGCATCCTCTGAGTTCCTGAATGCTACTTCCATGGGCAATGAATGTGGGACCAAGTAAAATGAAATCCTTGACAACCTCAATCCTTTCTCCATTTATCCTGATACTACTTACTGGTCCAGTTGTGAGGATTTTGGTTTTCCTGATGTTGAGGTGCAATTCATACTGAAGGCTGGGGTTTTTGATTTTCATCAGTAAGTATTTCAAATACCCTTCACTTTCAATAAGCAAGGTTGTGTTATCTGCATAACACAGGTTGTTAATGAATCTTCCTTCTACCCTGATGCTTCATTCTTCTTCATATAGTCAGTTGCCTGGATTATTTGCTTGGCATACAGACTGAAAAGGTATGGTGAAAGGATACAACCCTGAAGCACACCATTCCTGAACTTAAACCAGGAAGTGTCCTCTTGTTTTGTTCACAAGACTGCCTCTTGTACAAATTCCTCATGAGAACCATTAAGCATTCTGGAATTCTCACTGTCTGCAATGTTATCAATAATTTGTTATGATCCACACAGTCAAATACCTTTGCAGAGTCTATAAAACATAGGTAAACATCTTTCTGGCAGTCTGTGCTTTCAGCAAAGATCCATTTGACATCAACAATGATATCCCTGGTACCACATACTCTTCTGAAGCTGGCCTGAATTTCTGACAGTTTCCTGTCAGTACACTGCTGCAGTTGCTTTTGAATGATCATTAGCAAAATTTTACTTGTGTGTGCTATTAATGGTATTATTTGATAATTTCTGCATTTGGTTGGATCACATTTCTTGAGAATGGGTATAAATATAGATGTCTCCAAGTCGGATGACCACATAGCTGTCTTCTAAATTTCCTGGCATAAATGAGTGAGCACTTGCAGTACTACATCCATTTGTTGAAACATCTCATTTGATATTCCATCAATTCCAGGATCTTGGTTTTCACCATTGCCTTCAAAGCAGCTCTGACTTTGTTCTTCAGTACTGTCTGTTCTTGATCATGGAGTACTGCCAACTATGTTCACGAACCCATCCTAGAAAAAGTGCTACAAACCTCATTGCTGAGTATCACTACAGTCATCTTTGAAGTACTCTGCTTGGGGAAGCTGAGCTATGCACCGACACCAGTGCCTAGTCCATCCTTCAGAGCTATTTTGGAAGTCTTTCTCTGGAATGGCCATCAGAGCTGTTGTTCTATCACTCTTGATGTCCTGAATGCCATCAAAATGTCTTCCTTTCATATTTCCTTTATCTTTGAGTAAAGAAAAAAGTCAATGGGGGCCATATCAGGTGAGTTGGGAGGATATTCCAATACAGTTATTTGTTTACTAGCTAAAGATTCCCTCACAGCCAACTATACAATTCAGTGTGTAAAGTTGCCACTGCGCACAAGGACCATTCCAGAAACAGTTTCAAAATTTCTTCGAAGAGTGGACTAGATGTTGGCAGCAGTGCAGAGCTTAGCTTCCCAAGGTCCCTATGATCACTCTGAATGTGACCTTAGCGATATTCAGCAGTAAGATATGTAGCACTTACAACAATTAAGTTCATGGATTTAATTGTCAGACCTTGTATGCTACCTCTTGAAACGGTTGAACATCGACTAATTCTTCTTGGTATAACTGTGTATTCCTTCCATCTTGTTTTGATGCTTCCTGAGTTGTTTAGTATTTTCCTTGTAGAATCCTTCACTCTTGCAACTTGAGACATGAATTTTTTCTTCAGGTCATACAGCTTGAGAAACACAGAGTGTGTTCCTCCCTTTTTGTTTCCCATCTCCATGTCATTATAACACTTATATCTGCCTTCTTGAGCCATCCTTTAAAATCTTTGGTTCTTTTACTTCATCTTCTCTTCCTTTTGTTTTAGCTACTCAACAGTCAAGAGCAAGTTTCAGAGTCTCTTCTGACATCCATTTTACTCTCTTCTTTCCTGTCTTTTTAATGACCTATTGCTTTCGTTGTGTATGATGTCTTTGATGTCCCTCCACAACTCCTCTGGTCTTCAATTCTAAGTGTTCAATACATCAAATCTATTCTTGAGATAGTCTATAACCTCAGGTGAGATATATTCAAGGTTGTACTTTGGCTCTTGTGGTCTTAATTTTCTTCAGTTTCAATTTGAACTTGCATATGAGCAACGGATGGCCTGTTCTGCAGCCAGCACATGGTCTTGTTCTGACTGCTGGTACTGAGTTGTGTCTGACATTGTGTCTTTCCACAGATGTAGTCAATTTGATTACTATGTGTTCCACGTGGCAAGGTTATGTATACAGTCGGTTTATGTTTGTGCAAAAAGGTATTTGCAATGAAGAAATCATTGGTCTTCCAAAATTCTACCACGTGATCTTCAGCATTGGTTCTGCGACTAAGGCTGTATTTTCCAACTACTGCCCCTTCTTCATTTCCAACTTCTGCATTCCAGTCACCAGTAATTATCAATGCACCCTGACTTTTGAACTGCAGACTGTGGTAAAAATCTTCAATTTATCTTTGGTCTTAGTGGTTGAATAACCATTATTATTAAGTTTGAATAACAGTTGTATTAGTTGGCCCTCCTTGTAGATGTATGGATATTACCCTATCATTGACAGCACTGTACTTCAGAATAACTCTTAAAATGTTCTTTTTTTAAAATTTTTTATTTAATATAACTGAGTGAAAATGTACATTCACGTATAAATTTACATACCCACCTATATGCAGCTTCCACTGCTCTCCTTGCCCGGTGACAGCACACTATTCCTCTCTGCTCCATACATGTCTCATTCTCCCAGCAGTCTCTTTTTTCCCTCCTCTCCACCTACTCTCCTTCCTCCAGCCAGAGGTCAGCAGGATGACATCCTATAGATGTATAGAACCATAAAGTGCATCCAATATATGGTCAATGCATCGCCAAGTCCAATCCATTCCTGTCCAAAGCGTGGACTTTCATTATGATTTATGGTCAAGGGCAGCATCAGGGCGAGGGGCCATGCTCCCAGGGGAACCCCAAAACCGCTGGACCATCAACTGAGGTCTTTTAGTGGAGATCTCATGATGCACCTCTTTTTATTCTTGTGTTGCCAGTGAGACTTAACTTAGTTCCATCGCGGCTATCACTGGTGGTGGCCGGGCACCATCCGGTTCTTCCGGTCCCAAGTCAATGTAAGCACCCACTATTGTGGGTCTGTCTTCTCGGTTGTCTTTCCCCCATGTGATTTTGGTCCTCGGTGAGCATCCGTTTCTGCTGAGTTGGGACCATTTGCTGTGCCCTTGGATGGCAGCTTGGCAGCTTTTAAGACCCCAGACGCCACTTACCAACATGGGGTGCAGAGAGCCCTCTTAGCAAAACGCTAGCTGTGCCAATTGGCCTCGCTTTCGCCTAAGAGCATGGTCCCCCGCCCCCTGCCCCAGCTACTCTATCCTTGCAATATTGGGTTAAGATGGGAGGAGTACTCATGTTATGTTTAAGCCCACTTAATATTGTTCTTGTTTCTAATGTGTGCTATCACCGATTTCACCCAACCAGATACCTAGCAACTATCTAATCTAAACCCTCCCGCCCTCCCTCCCCTCCTTTGCAGCTGTCAAAGAGTCTTTTCTTCTATACACAAGTCTGTTTTTGAGATCTTATCGTAGAGGTCTCATACAATACTTGTCCTTTTGTCGCTGACTGCTTTCACTCAACATAATGTCCTCCAGTTGAAACCAGGTCATGAGATGTTTCCTGAAGTCATCGTTGTTCTTTATCATTGCATAGTGCTCCGCTGAGTACATATACCATAGTTTACCTATCCATTCTTCTGTTGTTGGGCATCTGGGTTGATTCCATCTTTTTGCTATCGTGGACTGTGCTGCGATAAACACTCTGGTGCATGTGTCCATTGGTGTAAAAGGCCTTGATTCTGTAGGACAGATTCCAAGTAGTGGAATTACTGGGTCAAATGGTATATCAATATCCATTTTTTTAAGGAAGCGCCAGATTGCTTTCCAAAGAGGCTGGACCATTTTGCAACCCCACTAACAGTGTAGGAGGGTTCCACTTTCTCCACAGCCTCTCCAGCATTTGTTGTTTTGTGTTTTCTGGATTAAAATGTTCTTTTTGATGACGAATAAAACACCATTCCTCTTCAAGATGTCATTCCTGGCATAGCAGACCGTATGACTGTATGATTCAAAATGCCCAATACAAGTCAATTTCAGTTCACTAATGCCTAAGCTATCAATGTTTACGCATTCTATTTCATTTTTGACAATTTCCAGTTTTCCTAGGTTGATACTTCATACATTCCAAGTTCTGTTTATTAATGGATGTGTACAGCTGTTTCTTCTCATTCTGAGTCATGCCACATCAGCAAATGAAGGTCCCAAAAGCTTGACTCCATTTAGGTTTTGAAGGTCAACTCTTTCGAGGCAGCAGTCTTGCCCCAGTCATCTTTTGAGCACATTCCAACTGGGAGGGCTCATTTTTCAGCACTACATCAGACAGTGTTCTGCTGCTATTCATATGCTTTTTATTGGCTAATTCTTTTTAGAAGTAGACTGCCAGGTCCTTTTTCCTAGTGGGTCTTAGTCTGGAAGCTCAGCTGAAACATGTCTACCATGGGTGACCCTGTTGGCATCTGAATATTGATGGCATAACTTCCAGCATGACATCAACACCCAAGCTCCTACAGTATGACAAACTGATATTCAAAACCCCAAACCCCAACTTGCTGCCAGTGAGTCAATTCAGACTCATAGCGACCCTATAGGACAGAGTAGAACTGTGCCGTAGCATTTCCAGTGAGCACTTGGTGAACTCAAATGGCCAATCTTTGTGTTACCAGCCATAGCTCTTCACCACTATACTATCAGGGTCTCCAAAGTGACATTAGGAATTAGAAAATGGTTAGTTTTTTAATATCTTTTTAATTGATTGAGTGACATTATACAACCCCATATAAATTTGCTGCATAACTACCAATGAGCGGCTCCCACTGCTCTCCCTGCTCGGTGACAGCACACTCCTCTGTTCTGTATATGTTATATCCTCCTAACAATCTCCCTTTCCCCTGCATCCAGTAAGAGGTCAGCCAGATGACATCCTATAGATGCACAGAACCATAAAGTGCACACATGATATGGTTGCTCCGTGTCACCAAGTCCAATACATTTCTGCCTGAAGAATTGACCTCCACTTTGATTCATGGACAGGGGCAGCATAAGGGCCAGGGCATGCTTCCAGGGGAACCCCAAGGCCCCTGGACCATCACTTGTGGTCTTTTAGTGGAGATCTCAGGGTGCACCCCTTTTTATTCTCATATTGTTTGTCACACTCAACTTTGTGAGCTCCATTGCAGCTATCACTGGTGGTGGCCAGGAACCACCTGGTTCTTCCAGTCACAAGATGATGCATTCACTCACTCATGTGGGTCCCTCTGTCTTCTGGGTTCTCTTTACCCCATGTTGTTTTGATCCTTGGAGATCATCTGTTCCTGCTGATTTGGGACCACTTGATGACATCAGACAGCTGCCTGGCAGCTTCTAAGACCCCAGATGCCACTCACCAATTTGGGGTGCAGGAGACTCTCTCAGCAAAATGCTAGTTGTGCCAGTTGGCCTCGATTTCCTCTGAGAGCATGGTCCCTGGCCCCCTGCCCCAGCTACTTCATCCTTGCAATATTGGGTTAAGATGAAAGGAGTAATCATGCTATGTTGAAGTGGTGTTAAAAAGGAAATAGTTATTAAACAAATTATGGTATAGTCATACAATGAAATATTACACAATGATAAGAAATAATGATGTTCTACACAAACACCTGTCAATGTGAGATCTAGAGGAAAGTATGCTGAGTGAAATCAGCCACACACAGAAGCACATAGTGGGTGATGGAGTATAAGTAAAAGCTAGAACTCTACCAAAAGACCACACTTGATGACCTTCCAAATGCAGGGCCCCCTGGGGGGCATGGCCCCTGGACTCTCTAATCCCAAACTGCATCGAGCACTGAGGCTGGTTCCCCAGACAAAGACTGAATGGAATCATACACAACAAAGAGTTAGAATGGAGACAAACAAACCTTTAAACTTGTACACAAGGTTGTCTGAGAGGCTCTTCATTGGAGCCGAGATAGGGCCAGACCTTGGAAATGGGAATTTCTGGACAAAATGAGAACTGTACTGTCATGGGATGGGACGGAAGGGTGCAGCTAGAACAGAACAGCAGTGAAAGTTCTATTGGCAACATGATATAGAATGTAAAACTGTTCTTAATTCACAATAAAATATATTTAAAAAAAGGAATTAGAAAATGTAAACTTAGCTTGAATTCCATTATATCCATGTGACCTTAGCCAAGTCTCAAAGCTGAGTTTCCTTAAAATAGGGGTATTTTTTCACCTCTTTCCCTCAGATTCTGTTCTTATGAATTAGAAACCTCATCCTTTGAATGTTATGTTTTTTATTTTTACCTAGCACAATTTGAATTTAATATTGTTTTCACAGCATTAAAAAAAAAACAACTAACCATCTTTTGTGAAATAAATCAAGATGCAAACTGGAAATGAAATGAAGGCCCATGGACTGAAATGATGTAGAGCTCATATATGAGGTGTGACAATTAAGTCCGTGAACTTAATTGTTCTAAGTACTACATACCTCATTGCTGAATGTTACTATAGTCACCCTAAAAGTACTCCCCTTGGAAGGCTACAAACTGATGCCAGTGCCTAGTCCACTCTTCAAAGCAAATTTGGAACTCCTTCTGTAATGGCCATTGCACATGGTGGCATGGTGGCAAGTTTGAGAACTTGATTGTATAGTTATCTGTGAGGGAGTTTTTAGCCAGTAAAGAAATACCTGTATTGGAAAATCCTCCTTACTCACCTGATGTGGCTCCCAGTGATTTTTTTCTTTACCCCAAACTAAAAGAAATACTGAAAGATATTTTGATGACATTCATGACATCAACGGTTATATATGACAACAGCTCCAATGGCCACGCCAGAAAAAGATCCAAAATTGCTTTGAAGGGTAAACTAGATGCTAACATTGGTGCACAGCTTCCCAAGAGGAGTACTTTGAAGGTAACCATAGTGATATTGAACAACGAGATATGTAGTACTTTTTCTAGGATGAGTTCGTGAACTTAATTGGCAAACCTCATATGTTTTCATTTGCTAACACATCTTTTACCTACTTCCATTTAAAATATTCAGTGGAAGATTAGAAGAAATAGCAGAAACACAATTTACTAAGCAAGAAGACTGCCCTATTTTCTATGTTCTCATCAGATTCCCTAATCATGATACAACATCATAAATAGTAGCACAGTGAAGTACCACCCTCTGGACTGTTACTGCTGAGCACCTGTACATTCTGATGTATTTTTCCTATAGCGTTTTATATAAACATGGATGAAGGGGATTCATTATTTTTAACATAACGTATCATGTGTTATAAGCTGCTTTGTTCCCTTAAAAACATGTCTGTTTTAATAATGACATGTTTTAATAAAATAGGAAGATATAATGATGTTTAAATAGTTTCTAATTTATATTTGCACAGTCATACACCAACATGGTGAGAACTTTTTCTCAGCTTGGGCACAACTGGTCTATTTGTACTTCTCTAACAAATACAATACATGTACTGTTTCCAGAGAAAGCAAGAAGGGACGTGAAGTACAGTGTTCACAAAGCACCAACTACGTAAAGAGCCTGGGGATTTTCAGTGTGTGTATGCATGAACCCGAAGGGTAATGGTGACAAAAGTGATCAGTCTTCACTGGGTAGCATATATGGTTTAGAATGGCCACAGGTTTACGTACACCTTCTCAGAAGAGGCTAGTAATAACGATCCACAAGGCTGATCCAGGGGACTGAGGGGCAGGGAGTCATCAGAGAATCTAGAGACCCTCTGAAACGGTCTACACAATTTGTGCATACATACAATTCTGCATAGATTGGATCAGGGTGTCATACAGGATCACGACCCCAAAGAGGTTAAGAACCACTCATTTAGATGAAAACTGAATGAGGAGCAAATGCTAGCCCTGAAAACAACCCTGTTTGAACCTCCATCATCAGCACAGCTGTCCTTTCAGAATTAAACATCCAAAAGCAAACAAAAAAGGCAGTACTATAGCACGGTGGCAATGAGTTGGCACAGTTACAAAACACACTGTGATGATGTCACCTAACTTTTTGTAACTTCCACGCTGTAACTCTGAGACAGTCCAAGTGCTGCTATAAAGCAGCAGGCTTAAAGGCCTTCAGTGACACTCTCCAAACCAAGGTGACACCTCATAAGTCTCCATTTTGCCACCAAAGGGCCAGTGTCAATGGCTGCTCACTGAGTGCTTTAAATGGGAACATTTTGTTCAAACACGGTAAAAATCAGATAAAAATACCTTACAAAGTTGGCAGTAATAATCAAGTTTGTTGATATCATTTTGAAAACCTCTTAAGCTCAAGAATACTGTGGCCACTGTATTATTCCTCTGACAGGTACCTTTTATTGAGTATTCTACAAAGGGCATAAGAAACAGAAGACGTAGTTCCTAAGCCCCAGGAGTTTACAACATGGTGAAAAGGAAAACATAGATGTAAAATTAAAAAAAAAAGGGAACTTTTTCAAGTCAGTTTTTTCATTGTGTTTTAGGTCAAAGTTTACAATTACAGTCAGCTGCTCAAAACAAAAACGTGCATACACTTCACCACGTGACCCTAGCTGCTCTCCCCACACTCTAACGACAGCACACTACCCCCTCCATCCCGTACTTGCTATGTCCATTGAACCTGCTCCTCTCTCATCTCCTCTCTGCTCCAAAGAGGAGCTGCCCAGTTGGTCTGTTGTATCTACTCAAGTCAAGAAGCACACTCTTTTACCAGTATCATTTTACATCTTATATACCAGTTCAATCTTTGTCTGAAGACTTGGCTTCTAGAATGATTTCGGCCCTGGGCTAACAGAAAGTCCAAGGGGCATGCCTTTCAGGGACTCTCTACTGTGTGAGACCATTAAACCCAGTCTTTTTCACTTAAGTTTGAGTTCTACACCCTATATTTCTCTTGTGCCATCAGGGACACTTTGTTGGATTCCCTCTATGGGTAGTCTTTGGTGGTAGCCAAGCATCATCTAGTTATTCTGGTCTCATGGTAAGCTAGTCTCTGGTAGATGTGGCCCTTTATGTCTCCTGGACTCACATTTTCCTTCTGTCTTTGATGCTCTTCTTTCTTCTTTGATCTGGGTAGGTTGAGACCAATTAATGCTTCTTGGATGTCCACTTGCTAGCTTTTAAGACTCCAGATGCCACTCACCAAAGTCAGATGGAGAACATCTGGTTAAAAAATTTTGTTACATGAAGTGACCTAGATGTCCCTTAAAACCATGGTCCCTAATCCCTGACTGTGGTTCTCTGGCCTGGAAGTATTTGGTTATATTTAGAACGCTTCTAAGTTTTAGGTGTAGTTCAGCTGTGCTGACTTGTCTTTGCTATGGGTTGTCCCTCCCTTCACCTAAATAATTATTCTTGTCTACTGTCTAATTAGTGAATATCCCTCTACCACCCTTCCTGTTCTTGCAACCATCAAATACTATTTTCATCTATGTTTGAACCCATGCCTGAGTCTTTATAATGGTGGTCTCATATAATATTTGTCCTTTTGCAACTAATTTTGCTTAACATCTTCCAAATTTTTCCGTTTTATGAGCTGTTTCTAAAATTCATCACTGTTGTCATTTGGTGTAAATATACCATAGTGTGTCTATCCATTCTTTCACTGATAGGCACGTAGGTTGATTCCATCTTTTTGGTATTGTTAACAGTGCTGCAATGAACAATGTTGTATGTGTATCTATTAGTGTGGCAGTTCTTACTTCTCTAGGGTATATTCCAAGAAGCGGGGTTGCTGGATTATATGCTATTTCTATTTTTAACTTTTTAGGAAAGCAACTAATTGATTTCCAAATTGGTTATACCATTTTACAATTCCACCAGCAGTGTGTAAGTATTTTAGTCTCTCCACATTCTCTCCAATACTTATTACTTCGTGTTTTTTTTTTTTTTTTTTTGATTAATGCAGGTCTTGCTGGGGTGAGGTTGTATGTCATTATAGTTTTAATTGGCATTTCTCTAATGGCTAAGGATCAACAGCATTTTCTTACGTATGCTAGGGGGCGTGATTTCTTTTGTTGAGGTGTCTGTTCATATAATTTGCCCAGTTTTTAATTGGATTACTTGTTTTTCTGTTGTTGAGGTTTTGCAGTATCTTGTATAGATTTTAGAGATTGAAAGCTGATCAGATTTGTTGTAGAAGAATCGTTTTTCTCAGTCTGTAGGTTGTCTTTTTACTCTTCTGGTGAAGTTTTCCGGTAAGCATAAATGTTTGATTTTTAGGACTTTGCAGTTACCTATACTCTCTTCTGGTGTACACTGTTATTAACATTTTGTAATCGGTTTATGTCCTGTATTAGGACTGCCAGCATTGTTCATATTTTTCATTCCATTATCTTTTATTGTTTCAGATTTTATATTTAAGTCTTAGATCCATTTTGAGTTCATTTTTGTGCATGGTATGAGACACAGGTTTTGTTTCATTTTTTTCCTGATGGATATCCAGTTATGCCAACTCCATTTGTTCAAGAGACTATCTTTCCCCCAATTTACAGACTTTGGGCTTTTATCAAATATCAGCTGCTCATAAAAGGATGATTTTATACCCAGATTCTCAGTTCTGTTCCATTGGTCTATGTATCTGTTGTTGTACCAGTATAAGGGTGTCTTGATTACCACAGCAGTGTAATAGGTTCTAAAGTCAGGTAGTGTCAGGCCTCCCATTTGTTCTTCTTCTTCAAAAATACTTTACTTATCTGAGACCTCTTCCCTTTCTAAAAGAAGTTGGTGAGTTACTTCTCTATCACACATCAAAAATGCCACTGGAATTTGGATCGGCAATAAATTGTATGTATACATCAGTTTCAGTAGAATGGACAGTTTAATAATGAGTCTTCCCATCCACGAGAAAGGTAGATTTCTCCACTTACGTAGGTCTCTTTTGGTTTACTGCAGTAGTGTCTTGTAGTTTTATTTTTGCATAGGTCTTTTACATCTGTGGTTAGATTTATTCATAACTGTTTTATCTTCTTGGGGTCTACTGTAAATGGTACCTATTTGACATTCAAAACAACTTTTAAAAAGCCACAGACAATACAGTGGACATTTTAAGAATTCACACTGAAATTATAAGTGCCAAGAGGAACATAGGTTAGAGAGCTATGCCTGGTCAGGTGAGGTCAATATTAAGGATTTTGGGCACAAGATGTTTTGGTTCTAATTTTTTTTTTGCCCTTTGTCTAAGGAACTTAAAGACTGAGTTTGATGGGAGCCAAGAATACCAGAGAGATGTTTATCCGTGTTTTACTGATAATGCAAAGGCATTCAACCATGTGGATCATGACAAATTATGAATAATGTGTCAAAGAATGGGAATTCTAGAACACTTAATTGTGCTCATGCATAATCTGTACATGGATCAAATGGATCAAGAGGCAGTTATTCCAACAGAACAAAGTGAGGCTACACGGTTTAAAGTAAGTAAACACGTATACCAGCACTGTAGACTTTCACCATACTTATTTAATCTGTTCATCCAAAGCCTTCATCAAAAGAGTAAAGAGATTACTTACAAAGTGGGAAACAATCAGGAAGCTAGACTGCATGAAGAACATGACATCAGAACTGAATGAAGACTCAGTAACAACCTGTATTATGCAGATGACACAATCTCACTTGCTTAAAGTGAAAAGAACTTGAAACACTTACTGATGCATACAGCTTGCCATGCAGATTGATTGTATCTCAACATAAAAAAACTACAATGTCCACAACTGGACCAATGAGCAACATCAGGATAAACTGAGAAAAGACTGAAGCTGCGAAGTATTTCATTTTTACTTAGATCCACAATCAATGCTCAAGGGATTTCTTTCCTCTAGACCATTTGAAAAGATCTGCAAACAAAAAGATCTGTGCTGGAAGAAGTACAACCAGAATGCTCCCTGGAAGCAAAGATGGTAAGACTGTGTCTCACATACTTGGACATGTTGTCAGGAAGGATCACTCCCTGGAGAAGAACAGCATGCATGGTAGAGTGGAGGGTCAGAGAAAAAGAGTAAGACCTCCGATGAGATGGACTGACACAGTGGCCGCAACAGTGGGCTTAAGCTTAAAAATGACTGTGGACATGGCACAAGACTGTGCAGTGTTTCATTCTGTTGTTCATAACGTTGCTAGGAGTCAGAACTGACTCAACAGCACCTAACAACAAGAACGTTAATGCAGTGGTTTGCTGTTAGCTTTTGTCACATTTAGCCATTCTGTATTTCTGATAAATACAAATACATTTTACAGGATCACAATTTATTCTTTAAAAAAATACCCTTTGGGGATCAGCCAGTCTTTAGATTTATAGTCAGTATTCATAAGTGAAACAGTAGCCTATAAATTTTTTTCCTTATATTATCTTCAAGGTATTAGTGTTGTACAATGATTTGGGCAACTTTCCTCCTTTTCTAGTGTCAAAAATAAACAAGACAGAGATTACCTGTTTCTGGAGAATGGTTTGTCTCGCATAAAACTGAAGGTTAGGAATTCAGGTAGATTTGGGATTAGCTACTTTGGAAATGTTGTCAAGACCAATTGCATGTTCATCCAAAGCCTTCATCAAAAGAGTAAAGAGATTACTCACAAAGTGGGAATGAATATTTGCCCAGCATGCTTCTGACTGCCATCTAATCTCTCTAATCTACAAGATACTACAAAATCTCCACAAGAAAAACACAAACAACCCAATTAAAAAATGGGCAAACGACATGAACAGGCACTTTACCAAACTGTCAATGGATACATGAGGAAATATTCATGACTGCTAGCCATCACAGAAATTCAAATCAAAACCACAATGAGATATCATCTCATCCCAACAAAGATGGCAATAATCTAAAAAACACAGATTAACAAATGCTGGAGAGGATACGGGGAGACTGGAACTCTTCTACACTGTTGGTGGGACTGTAAAATAATTCAACCACTATGGAAATCGATTTGGTGCTTTCTTAAAAAGCTATCAATAGCAATACCACATGATAAAGCAATCTCACTCCCTGGAATATATCCCAAAGAAATAACTAATACCACTCAAACTGATACTTGCACACCAAGGTTTATTGGGGCTCCCTCCACAATGGCAAAATGTTGGAAACAACCTAGATGCCCATCAACAGACGAATGGTTACATGAACCGTGGTATATTCATACAATTGAATATTATGCAATGATAAACAATGATGGCTTAGAGAAATACCTGTCAATGTGTGACCACTTAGAGGTAATTATGCTGAGTGAAACCAGCCAGACACAAAAGGACAAATTTTGCATGAGATCATTATTATAAGGATGCAACTAATCATTTAAGCACAGTAGAAATCAATATTTGATGGTTACAAGCTGGGGGCAGGGAGGGAGAGGGATTTTTTACAAATTAGTAGTAGTTACAATTAGGGATGGGTATAGGATGTGCCACCAGAAACCCTGGTGGTGTAGTGGGTTAAATGCTATGTCTGCAAACCAAAAGGTCAGCAGTTCAAGTCTGCCAGGTGCTGCTTGGAAACTCTATGGGGCAGTTCTACTCTGACCTCTAGGGTTGCTATGAGTCAGACCACACTTAATGGCAGTGGGTTACAGGATGTGACAGCATGCAGTAGAACTGGGGTACACACAACTACTAAACTTCAAAACCAAACAGTCCCCTTAATGTGGACCACATCTTTGTAAGAACAGAGAAATGTTGCCTGGGATCTGGGGGCCACAATCTCAGGAGACATCCAGACTAACTGGCATACCCAAGGTTTTTCTCTCTCACTCTCTCAAGATATGGCTCCATATACCACCTGGGTGAGTGGTGACTGGGGTCTTAAAAGCTAGCAAGCTGTCATCTAAATAGCACCAAATGGTCCCAATCTGCCTCGACCTGGGGCAAATGGAGGACATCAAGGACTGGAGAAAAATAAGAGCTCACTGGATAGAAGGGGCCACTTGAGCCATAGCCTGCTTCAGTATGGGACCAGGAGAACTAGATGGTGCCTGGCCACCAAGAATGAAAGCCTGGATGGGGTATGTGGAATGGAGTGCTGCACTCTGCAGGTGATGGAGTAGATCACAGAGCTAAAACTCTACCAAAAGACCACACAGGATGGTCTTTCTGAATGGAGGGAGCATGGCGCCCAGGCTCTCTAACCCCAAACTGCATCCAGCACTGCATCCAGCTCCCCAAAGACTGACTTGGACTACACAAAACACAGAGGGATATTGGAGCTGAACAAAACATTTAAACATGTACATGGGGTTGTCTGAGGGTCATTTTGCTGGAGTTGAGTTAATTGGGTGAGGAGGGCCAGACCTTTATCAAAAGGTCACAGTAAGTCCTG
Source organism: Heterohyrax brucei (assembly GCA_028571685.1). Lineage (NCBI taxonomy): Eukaryota > Metazoa > Chordata > Mammalia > Hyracoidea > Procaviidae > Heterohyrax > Heterohyrax brucei. Next base: position 45,960,813 of record CM053160.1, on the reverse strand, counting down.
AACACAAAGGAAGGTGTGCTGTCATGGGCGGGGAATGGGGGTGGTGGCAGCTAGAACAGAATAGAGGTGAAAGTTCCGGCTGTTACATGGCAACATGATACAGACTGTAAAACTGTTCTTAATTCACAATAAAAAGGAAAAAAAAAAGGAAGACCAATTGCTAGAAAAGGACATTGTTATTTGCTAAACTAAGGTCACTGAAATGATGGAAACCCTCAATGGGACAGGTAGACACCATAGCCAAAACAATGGACTCCTATGTATCAATAATCATGGAGAGAGCACAGCAAGGGGCAACCTGGTGAGTCAAATTTGACTCAACAACCGTTTAATTAAATGTCTCACCTTCTCTCAAACTTATTGTATCACCATATCTACCCCTTCTTCTGAAACAAATGATTGCCCCGTCAGCTTCTTTTGTTAACTCTATTAGTGTGATCATCACCATTCTCAATGTCACCCAGGCAAAGAATCCTCAATTTGTATTTTTCCTTCCATGAAGGCAGTGGGCATTCAATAAATGGTTGTTGAACTTAACATGTCCTAGAGTTCTGTTACACTTGTCTCTTCAGTTTTAATGCCTCAAGCTTAATCCAGAGCGCCACTCCCCAACACGTATCACTATAGCAGCTACTGTATTCCTTCTTGCCCAGTGAGGGTTCCATTTAAGTGGGTCAAGGGTCAGCAAACCTTTTTCTGTCAAGAGCTACTCTGTCAGTGTAGCATGAGAGCAGACATAAACAACTGATAACAAATGGGTGCAGCTGTATTCCAACAAAATGTTATTTACAAAAACAGATGGTTGGCCAAATTTGGCCCATATGGTATAGTTTTCTTATCCTTGTTAATTACCTATGCCAGCCAAGTGCTGTCGAGTCGGATCTAGAGTCCAATTATTCAGGTGAAGAATATTTTTTTGTTGTTGTTGTTTTCCTTTTTTACATAAAATTCAGGTTGACAGCTAGAAATTACTTAGGTATGTTACTCTTACTTTGAAGGTCTCATTTTCCCTTTAAATTTATGAACGTTGTAAGAATAATTAACTGGAAATTACAGCAATAGTACTGTTATGATTTTGATCTAAGCAGGACAAATTAGAAGAGTTGGCAGTCAAGTAATCTTTCTGTCCTTTATGGAAGAATATATGAACAATGATAGAATCTGCCAACAAAAACTGTTTGAATGAAGCAGATTAAGATGCCACTGATGGGCTTTTGATTTCAATGAGTGGGAAAGGCCCAGAATTTTGCTAGCTACAGGGAAAAAAGAACAACTTGTCCCTTCTAGACCTTGAGATGATGTCTGACTATAAAACAAGGTTTGAATAAACAATGAAAAGAAGTCGCTCAGAAGCATTCTAGTGTTCTAGACTTACAGCAATCATTCTTTTCCCATATTAAAATGGGAAACAGGCCCATGTTACCTATTGTATCTATTATCTCCTTACCTCACTGCAGCTGTCCTCTCCATGTTTCCGCATAAACATGGAAAGATCCAGAATTTATGAAACAAACAATACGTTCTTTACAAATCCCAAAAGAGAAGAATTACATTCACAACAGTGTTTATGTGCTTACCTTCTAGCTAAATATGACTAATAGCTTCTTTCTACATATTAAAATAAAATCCAAATTCCTAAGCATGGCCTACAAAATCCTATGTACTTACTAATCTCTTGGACATTACTATAGTATGCTACAATCACAATGGCCTTTTCTGCTTTTCAAATATGACAATCTTGTTCTTTCTTCAGGGGCCATTCATCTGCTATTCTCGGAATTACTTTGCCCTCATATCTTCACATAAACTCATTACTTCAGATCTCAGTGCAAACAAAACCTCTTCAGAAGCCTTCACTGACCATTCATAAACTAGTCAGTCTCCTTTGCTGTTTTTTCAGTAACTGTATCACAATCTGAAATTATCTTGCTGATTAATTTATTTTCCACATACCACTCTCTTCCCATACATGAGCAGGGACCTTGCCTGTTGGTCACTACTGAATCTCTCACACTTAGACACAGAGTAGGTTCTTACAGTACCTGTTGCTGTTGAGTCAATTATGACTCACAGCAATGCTACAGAATACAGCAGAACTCTCCCATTGGGTTTCCAGTGAGTTGCTGGTAGATTCAAACTGGTGAACTTTTGGTTAGTAGCTGAGCTCTTAATTGCTAAGCTACCTGGACTCTAGTAGGTCCTTAAACAAAGAAAAAAACTACTGCTGTCGAGTTGATTCTGACTCATACTGGGTTAGCAGCCATAGCACTTAACTGTTATGCCACCAGGGTTTCCAGCCGGCCCCATAGTAAATATCAAATAATAAATATGTGCTGAGTAAATAAGTGGTTCTCTTTGCTCTACATTAGGCTGTGCCCTTTGGAAGGATTGAAAAGTCTTAGAATCTTAGAGATGACCATAAAGACAATAGGATTCTTCAGAAGAACCTGTAATCCTAAATGTTGGAACATAAATTGTCTAATTTTCATACAGAGTATCCACAGAAACAAAAATCAGGAGGATTTAAACACAGCTGATGGTGCTCTGTATGTGTACAGAATTTGCGTTAAGTAACGAAAAGCTGGTTTGTTAAAAGAGAATTCCTAATTACCTGGGGGTGTGTGGTAAGCAAGGAGGATCCAGACACATAGGACACTTTCTCATAATGGGATTGGATAACCCAATTGGAACTCCCAAGGGCATAGCCAGAGCTCAGAGGAGTCACCTGCACAGCACCAAACAGCTCCTAAAAAAAAAAAAAACCCAGTTTCAAATTGTCAGCTATATTTAATGTAATCAAGTTATTTCATTCATTATTAATGCACTGAAGAAAAGACTGTATTAAGATCTAGGAAAATACTGTTCACACCAATGAGAAGTACACTGAAATGTGCAGAATAGAATTTAAAATGAATGTAAACAGCACTAACATTTTCTTCCTACAGGCTGGGGGCAGGGTATAGAACCACAGTAAGAAGGTATGAGGAGCTTTGATAAAAACAAAAAAATGTTTCTGTTTAGAATGAGGAATTATTAAAAGTAAATCAAGTAGAAAGATAATGAAGACTTTGTGGCAGTCACAGAATGCGATCCTACAGTTTTTACTCATCAACACTCTGAGTTTGAGCCCATTCACGTCACTAGGTGCTCAGGACTAACTCATTAAAAACAGAGATCATATGTTAACAAATAGACCACAGAGACTAACACTTGGGTTGTCTATCCTTTTTCATTTCAGGCTAGATGTTAGGTTCTTGATATTTCTGGGATGAGTAGAAGTTCTGGGTAGAAGTTAACAGAGATGGGAACCCTTATCACATGGTACTGGCCATAATGCTTTGTGATGTTCTCATGGTCTCCATTTCCTACTTCACTGGAAGAAAATCTGTGAAGTAGTATCTGCTGTTCTAACGTGAAGGGGATGAGATGCTTTTCTCCTGACTGATCATATACCAGTTAGCAATAAGGAATGTGAGGGTTAGAAAATGGCAACAATAAACAATTTTTTTGAATCCAGTCCTGTCGTTTTGCCTCTTACCTGTACAAGATCCTTAGGTAGTGAATGGCTTAAAAAAGGGAAACTACAGGATCCTTCTGAAGAACAGCAATATGAATTTAAAGCATTCCCAAATCATTTAAGATAATGTTAACACTCACAATTTTCTGGGAATATCCCACCAGCTGGATTTTACTAAGGGCTGAGTTCACCTCCTGCATTGAATAGCATCTTCTCCAGGTTGATACTTCCACTGCATCCTTGAGGGGAGAAGGTAGCAGCCTGAGAAAGCATCATAACGTCAGTCACTAGGTGAACAGTTTTTACTTTATGGAGTGTTTCTGTCTAGGAATTAGTCTAATTTATTGCCACACATTTGTTCACTGTTTATAATCTTTTTACTTCCTTAAGGTCAGGAACTGACAGAATACCAATTGAGATATTTCAACAAAAGGATTCAGCACTGGAAGCACTTGTCTACACTGAGAAATATGAAGACAGTTACCTGGCCAGCCAACAGGGAACAGACTCATATTTGTACCCAGTTTTTATAATAATGGTCTCATACAATATTTTTTCTTTTCTGATTGACTTATCTCACTCATCATACTGCCCTCCTCATTCATCCACATTGTGAGATGTTCCACAGATTCATTTTTGTTTTTATTGTTGTGTAGTATTCTATTGTGTATATCTACTGATGGGCTCTTAAGTTGCTTCACTCTTTTGCTATTGTGAATAATGCTGCAATGAACATTGTTGTGTTTACATCTATTCCTGTGATAGCTCTTATTTCTCCAGAATATACTACCAGGACTGGATTTCTGGATCACATGGTATTTCTATATCTAGCTTTTTAAGGAGACACCATACTGCTTTTCAAAATGGTTGTACCATTTTGCATTCCCACGAGAAGTGTGTAAGACTAGCAATCACCCTGGACTATCTCCAGTATTTTGTATTTTCTGTTCTATTGATTCATGCCAATAATGTTGGGATGATACGATACTTCATTATAGTTTTGACTTGCATTCCTCTAATGGCTAAACCCTGGTGGCACAGTGGTTAGCAACTACAGCTGCTAACTGAAACATCAGCAGTTCCAATCTGCCAGGCACTCCTTGAAACTCTATGGTGCTGGTCTAATTGTCTAAATGGTCACTATGAGCTGGAGTTGACTTGATGACAATGGGTTTAGTTTTAGTTTGGAAAGGCTAGTGATTGTGGGCATTTTCTCATGTGTTTATTAAAGCATGAATGTCTTCTTTGGTAAAGTGTTTGTGCACAGCTTTCAAACTGGATTATTTGTCTTTTTACTGTAGAATTTTGGATTTTCCTATAGATTACAGAAATTAGACCTCTGTTGGATATGCTATAGTCAACAGTATTTTCTTCTCTATAGGTTCTCTTTTCACTCTTGGTGATGTCTTCTGCTGAGATTATGTTCTAATTTTTAGAAAAGCCCATGTGTCTAGCTTACCTTCTGGTGTGTGTGTATCATTAATCACGGTTATTACGCTGAGGAATTTGTCTTCTATTTCTGTCTTATTGACAGTGCTTATCAGGAACTGGTGTCAGACTTAACTGTATATCTTTTCTGTGTTAACTGAGATGATTATTTAATTTTTCTCTTCCTGGTAGCAAAGTGGTTAAACGGCTTGGGCTGAATAACCCAAATGTCAGAAGTATGAATCGACCAGTTCTACTCTGCTGTATAGAGTCACTATGAGTCAGAATCAAATCAAATTGATGGTATACAACAACAGGTGGCAAATTATGCTGCTTGATTTTCTAATGTTGAATCATCTTTGTATACCTGGTATGAACCCCATTTGGTAGTGGTGCATTTTTTTAAAATGTGGTGCTGAATTCTCATGGCTAGAATTTTGTTGAGAATTTCTGCATGTGTATTTATGAGAGATACTGGTCTGTAATTTTCTTTTTCAATGATGTCTTTGCCTGCTCTGGGAATCATGATTATGCTGGTTTCACAGTATCAATTTGGAAGTATTCCCTCCTCTCCTTTGTTCTGAAATAATGTCAGTAGTACTTGTATAAGCTTTTCTCTGAACGTTTGGTAGAACTCTTCAATGAAGCCATCTGGACCAAAGCACATTCTTCTTGGGAGTTGACTACCTTGTAAATCTTCCATTGTTATAAGTCTGTGCAGATTTTCTATCTCAGTTTGTGTATGTTTATGTTGGTAGCGTGTTTCTAGAAATCTGTCCACTTCTCCTAGGCTTTCAAATTTGTTGGAGTAAGTTTTTCATAGTAGTATATTTTGATACATTTTCTTCTAGCTAGGTCTGCTGCAGTGTCCCCATTTCATTTCTTATTCCAGTTGTCAATTTTGCTAACTTTTTGTTGATTTTGTTGACATTTTCAAAGAAGTCAGCTTTGGGTTTTGCTGATTCTTTCTCCCGTTTTTGTACTCCTTATTCCATGTATTTTTGCTTTGTTCTTTATTATTTCCATTTGATTTGTGGCTGCAAGATTCTTTTGTTGTTCTCTTTCCATTTGTTCAAGCTGTAGGGCTAACATTTTGATTTTGTTCCTTTCTTCTTTTTTGATGTGCGTGTACTGCTATAAATTAACCTCTGGGACCTGCCTTTGTTATGCCCCAAAGGTTTTGGAATGATATGTTTACATTCTCATTTGATTTTAGAATTTTTTATTCCATCTTTGATTTTGTCTATTACTCATTGGTTTTTAAGAAAGTATTATTCAGTGTCCTTGTATTTTTTTCTTTTATCACACGTGATCAGAGAAGATGTTTTGTATTATCTCAGTGTTTCACACTCTGTTGAGGGTTGCTTTGTGGCTTATTACAGAGAAATGAAAAAGAATGTACACTTACCTTCAGTTGGTACATGTCTATTAGGTCAAGATGGGAGACTGTGGCCTAAGATATTATGCATGTTTGCTGAGTTTCATTCTAGACCTTCTATACTTTACCAGGAGTGGTTTATTGAAGTCTGTTAGTATTACTGTGGAAATGTCAATTTCTCCTTCCACTCCTGTTAGTCTGTGTTATGTATTTTGGAGCCCTATCACTAGGTGCACAGATATTTATTATGGTTATGCCATCATGGTGGGATTGTCCCTTTAATTATTACATAATGTTGTTCCTTCTCTCCTATGGTGTATTTTTCCTTCCAGTTTACTATATCTGAGATTAGAACTGCCACTCCTGCTGTATTTTTTTTTTAATCAAATAAAAAAATGAAAGTGTACATACTCTGTGCTTACAATATTGGGTTAAGATTGGAGGAATAAGCAAGTTGTGTCGAAGCACCATTAATATTGATCTTCTTACTAATGTGTATTGTCACCAATTTCACCCAACCAAATTTCTAACAACTATCTAATCTAAACCCTTGCCTCTTGCTCTCCCGTCCTCCCACCCTCCCCACCCTTGTAGCATCAAAGAGTCTTTTCTGTTACGTATGAGTATGCTTTTAAGTTTTTATCATAGGGGTCTCATACAATACTTGTCCTTTTGTCGCTGACTAGATTCACTCAACATGATGTCCTCCAGTTGAGACCAAATTGAGAGATGTTTCCTGCTATCATCGTTGTTCTTTATCAATGTATAGTACTCCATTGAGTACATATACCAAAGTTTACTCATCCATTCTTCTGTTGTTGGGCATGTGGGTTGATTCAAACTTTTTGCTATCGTGGACTGTGGTGCAATGAACATTCGTGTGCATGTAGTAGTTGGTGTAAATGGCCTTGATTTTGTAGGATATGTTCCAAGCAGAGGAATTACTGGGTCAAATGGTATATCTATGTCCATTATTTTAAGGTAACACCAAACTGCTTTCCAAAGAGGTTGCACCATTCTGCAATCCCACCAGCAGTGTAGGAGAGTTCCTATCTCTTCACAGCCTCTCCAACATTTATTGTTTTGCATTTTTTGGATCATGGCCAATCTTGTTGGGGTGAGATGGTATCTCACTGTCGTTTTGATTTGAATTTGTTTAATAATTAATGATCATGAGCATGTCCGCATGTGTTTTTTGGCTGCCTGGATCTCCTCTTTAGAGAAGTGTCTATCCATCTCCTTTGCCCATTGCTTAATTGGATGATTTGTCTTTTTCTTATTGATATTTTGTAGAACCTTGTAGATTATAAAGATCAGGCATTGGTCTGACATAGAGCTGCCAAATATTTTTTCCCGTTCTGCAGGTGATCTTTTAATTCTTTTGATGAAGTTTTTTGGATGAGCAAAAGTGTCTGATTCTTATTAATTCCCATTTATCTATTTTCTCTTCTGACGAATGTGCTTTGTTTGTCAGATTCTGAAGTCTGTTTATTAAAACTTCCACTGTTGTTCCTACCTTTTCTTGGATGAGCTTTATCATTTTAAGTTTGATATTTAGGTCTTTTATCCAGTTGGAGTTGGTTTTTGTATAAGGTGTCAGATATGGATCTTGTTTCAGTTTACTGCAGATGCATATCCAATTTTGCCAGTACCATTTGTTGAAGATACTGTTTTTACCCCAATTTAATGTGTTAGGGCCTTCGTTGAATATCAACTGTTCATAGGCAGGTGGTGTCATCTCTGGGGTCTCAATTGTGTTCCATTGATTGATGTCTGTTCTTGTACCAGTACCAGGCTGTTTTGACCACTGTGTCAGTGTAGTATGTTCTAAGGTCGGGTAATGAGAGGCCTCCCAGTGTGTTCTTCTTCACATTCGTGCTGTATTTTGGCTGCTGTCTGCTTATTTTTGTCCATCTTATTTATGTCTTTGTATCTAAGCTATGTGTGTTGCAGATATGATATTGACGGGTCATGATTTTTCAATCCATTCCGTTACTCTCTATCTATGGGTGCATTTAATCCATTTACATTCGACAGATTATAGCACATTTTTTTGTGGTGCTGATGTTTTCTTTGTTTCTCTTTTCTGTGATGATTTCTGTTTTTAATGAAATTTTCCATTATTGTAGATTTTGTGTTTATTGTTTATGTTTTTCTCCTTTAGTTCCATGAGCAGGTGCATCACCTTTCTATGTGGTTGGTTACCTTGAAATTTACCCTTCCCTTCTTAAGTGTGAAACAGTCTTTTATTACTTGATATCATCCTGACTTCCACTCCATTTGAAAATTCCACACTTACACTATGTACTCAACTTATTGTTTTAAGATTGCCCTCTTTTAAAGATTGATGTCTCTAGTTTCTGGTTTTGAGTATTTTAGTTTTGTTTTATCCTACAGAATTCACTATCTCGGTCAGTGACATGCCTCTTTTCTTCCCCCATCCCTATAACTCACTGTCATAGGGACACATTTATCTCTTAGGCACTGTGATACGATGGAAAAGCACAGGTTTAGATTAAGAAATTTAGCTACGAGCATGGATCTTTCCCTATCTGACTTCACAGTAAAGTGGCACAGAAACAATAAACTTATGTTCCAGACAAACTGAAGACAGCCTTTTTTATACAGAAACACTCACTTCAGATTATTTTTGATAAGCAGTCCAAAAAGACAATGCTGGAGTAGGAGAATCATCTTGTTAAATGTGTTTTTTTAAAATTAATATCCCAGTGAAACAGTAACACACTGCTCTTTAATTATATTACAAAATATTATATGCACAATCTTTTCCATTTTTTTCAGCACTGAATATAGTGACCAATACAAAACGCTAAAAAGAAAGGAATGCCTATTACTTTGTAACCTTAGAAAAGACAAGAATCATAAAGACAATTACTTATGAGTCCTGTTGGACATGCACCAGCAAGTCAGGGGAGAGGTCACTTCTACAGTAGTGTGAGAGGTGGTGAAAAAGTTAGGGAAGACTCAACAAGGAGCAAGAAGGGGAAAGTTGAACAAGTTTCCAGCTACTCGGGTCTTCAGTTTAACCTTCTTCATTTAAAGTTTCATGGTAGGCAGCTTCTGACATGGCCACCTCCTGGTATTCATGCCCTGTATAATTCCTTCCCCTTGAGTGTGCGCTAGACCTAGTGGTTTGCTTCTAACGAAGAGAATTCAACAACAGAAAGATCACAGTGTTTGTATAACATAACCATAGGAGTAATATCTATGACTTTTGTTGAATTCACTAGAAGCAAACCACTAGGTCTATATACAGGAGGTTTTTTTTTTTTTTGGGGAGCCGACATTTAAACATGCACAGAGACAGACACATACACAAGAAAAGTCAAATTTAAAACACCTTCATTTTGCACCTACTGTTTTTAAAAAAGGGTTCTGTTGAACAACTATGGGCTTACCTCCCCATATGCGCACAGTCTGCTGCAGCTGTGTGTCAGCTGCTCTTTAGAGGAGTGTAGGCTCATAGTTTTCACCAGTCTACTTCACTCCCTTTTGTTACCTCTCCATAACTGCAAACATCTGAATTTAAGAACCCTACTTGAGGGGGGCGGAGTCAAGACAGCAGACTAAGTAACGTCTCCCTGAATCCCTCTGGAAACCAAGACCTGAACTGATAATTGAACGGGCCTTCTGGTCACCTAGTAAGCCCCAGGACACGGCACAGGGCTGTTATATTGGATTTGATACCACTGAATGATAAACCTTCTCTCTTTTGCTGACTCCGGCTCCTGGCTAGTCCTGGCTCTCATGGACTGAAGCTAGCCTAGAAAACATCTGCAGTCCATCCTCACAGTATCCCTCCCAGGCTTTATCAACTCACGTGAAAACCAAAAGGCAGCAGTCTCTTGAGAAAAATGGTAAACAGGAAATCACTCATGCTTCAGAAGGCCCCCAAATAAACAACTAAGGAGCTTTCCAGATGAAGAAACTTTTCTGAAATATCAGAAGGTGAATACAAAAGGATTATAAACAGAGCTCTTCTAGACCTTGTACAAAATACAGCAGAGCAAAACAAAAACTTAAGGAAGCTGTTCAATCTGATGGAATACCGGTACACTAAAATCCAACAGATCACCACCAATGTCAAAGACACAGAAACTTCCATTCAAAGCGAAGAAAACAGAATGGAACAAATGGAAAAGAGACTTTCTGACTTGGAAGACAGAGCTCCTGACTCCAGCATCTATGAAGAGAAATCAAGAAAAAGAAACAAGAAAAATAAAGAAGCATTAAGAAGCATGTGGGACACTATGAAGAAGTATAACCTACAATTAATTGGAGTCCATGAACAGGACGAGACATCTGAGAACACAGAAAGTATTGTTGCTGAGCTGCTGACAGAAAACTTCCCACAAATCATGAAGGAAGAGAATATAGATATCCAAGATGTATACTGAACGCCACTCAATATAGATGTCAAAAGAAAGATTCCAAGACATATTTTAATCAAGCTTAACAAAACAAAACATAAATAGAAACTCTTAAAGGCAGCAAGAGTCAAAGCAAAGCTAACATTCAGAGGGAAACCCTGTAGGCTTTTGTCAGATTTCTCAGCAGACACCATGCTGGCATGGACACAGTGCCCTGACACATTCAAAGCCTTGAAGGATAAGAACTTCCAACCAAGAATTACGCATCCTGCAAAACTACCTTTCAAATATGAAAATGAAATTAAGACATTTGCAGATAAACAGAAACTCACAGACTTTGTAAAAACCAAATCAAAGCTACAAGAAATTTTGATAGATTCTCCTGGCTTTGGCTAAGAAGAACATAACAACTACCTTTATATTTTAGGACACATCATCCAGAATCCTACTCAGTTAGGGAAGGCTCCAAACTCAATCAAAGCTTTAATACTGAAAGAAACAATCCAGTGATTATCACAAAAACTATAATGTCACCATATTAACAAGAGGGGTATACTACAGTTGTTATAGTCCTTCCAGATGGAGAGGAACTTGACAAGACAGGTAGTAATTAAAATTGGGTTTATACATAGTTTATTAAGGGGGATCATAGGGGCAGCCATAAAGTACAACAAAGATGCAACATACAATATCAAGAAATGTCAAAACACAGGAGTCTCAACAACAACAAAACCAACTCTGAAAAAGGTAAAAAATCAACACACACAAAAGAATGTCCCAGGACAGATTAATAAGAACACAGAAAACATCAACACAAAAATAAATATATCACAATGGCAGTACTATACACATACCTATCAATAATTACATTGAATGTGAATGGACTGAGTGCTCCAGTAAAGAGACATCGAGTGACATCTTGGATCAAAAGACAAGACTCATCCATATGTTGCCTACAAGAAACTCACGTTAGACTTAAAGATATGGACAAACTGAAAATCAAAGGATGGCAGAATATGTATTAAGCTAACAATGAACAAAGAAGAGCAGAGGCAGCAATTCTAATCTCAGATAAGATCGATTTTAATGTAAAATCTACCATCGTGGACTAGGACAGACACTATTGCTGAAAGGTTCAGTACACAAGACTTAACTATATTAAATATTTATGCACCTAGTATTAGAGCACCTAAAATACGTCAAAGAAACACTGACTACACTCAAAAAGGAAGTAGATCACTCCACAATAACAGTGGGAGACTTCAACACTCCACTCTCAACACTGGGCAGATCATCTAGAAAAAAGCTTAATAGAAAAACAGAAGATCTTACTGCCACAATTAACCAACTAAACCTCATCAACATTTATACAGAATTTTCTACCCATCAGCAGATAACTACATCTACTTCTCTAGTACACATGGAACATTCTCCAGAATAGATCATGTGTTAGGACACAAAGCAATTCTCAACAAAATCCATGTCACTGAATTAATGCAAAGCATTTTCTCAGATCATAAAGCTATAAAAGTCTAAATCAACAGCAGAAAAAAACATATAAAGTGGAACTCTTGGAAACTGAACAACATCTCGCTCAAAAAAACATGGATTGTAGACAAAATCAAGGTTGAAATAAAGAAATTCATGGATTTCAATGAGAACAAAAACACTTCCTACCAGAACGTATGGAATACAGCCAAAGCAGTGCTGAGAGGTCAGTTTATCTCAATAAATGCACACATCTAGATGAAAGAAAGAAACCAAATCATAGAACTAACCCTACAGCTTGAACAAGCAGAGAGAGAACAACAGAGGAAACCCTCAGACACCAGAAGAAAACAGATCATAAAGATTAGAGCAGAACTAAACGAATTAGAGAACAGAAGAACAATAGAAAAAATTGAAAAGACTAAAAGCTAGTTTTTTTGAAAGATCAACCAAATTGACAAATCATTGGCTAAACTTACTCAAGAAAATCATGAAAGGAAACAAAGAACCCAAATTAGAAATGAGAGGGGAGTTGTCACAACAGATCCAACAGAAATCAAAAATATCATAACAGAATACTATGAAAGACTCTACTCCGGACAAATTCCTTGATTCATATTGCCTACCAAAATTATCACAAAGTGAAGCAGAACAACTTAATAAACCCATCACAAAGGAAGAGATTGAAAAAGTCATCAAAAAACTGCTAACCAAAAAAACCCCAGGTCCAGACGGCTTCACCGCAGAATTCTACCAAGCTTTTAGAGAAGAGTTATCTCCAATACTACTGAGACTATTTCACAGTATAGAAAGGGATAGAATACTCCCAAATTCATTCTATGAAGCCAGCATAACCCTAGTACACCAAAGCTAAGGAAAGACCCAACGAAAAAGGAGAACAACCGACCGATATCACTCATCAATCTAGATGCAAAAATCTTCAACAAAATTCTTGCCAATAGAATACAACAACATACCCCCAAAACAATCCATCATGACCACATTGGATTCATATCAGGGATGCAAGGATGGTTCAATATTAGAAAAACAATTAATGTGATTAACCACATAAAGACCACAAAAGACAAGAATCAACTGATTTTGTCCACTGATACAGAAAATGCATTTGATAAAGTCCAACATCCTTTCATGCTAAAAACTCTCAGCAAAACAGGCACAGACAGAAAATTCCTCAACGCAATAATGGCCATTTATACAAACCAAACTGTCTATGTCATCCTGAATGGAGACTGAAAGAGTTTCCCTGAGAACAGGAAATAGATAAGGATGCCCACTCTCACCTCTCTTATTCAACATTGTACTAGAGGTTCTAGCCAGAGCAATTAGACAAGACCAAGAAATAAAGGGCACCTGCATCAGCAAAGAAGTCAAAATCTCCTTTTTTGCAGATGATATGATTGTATATGCACAGAATCCCAAAGAATCCATAAGTAAATTACTCCAACTGATAGAAGAGTTCAGCCAACTCTGAGGATACAAGATAAACATAAGTAAATCAGTAGGACTCCTTTATATCAACTACGAAATTGTTAATGAAGAAATCATCAAATCAATAACATTTACTATAGCCCCTAAGAAGATAAAATACCTAGGAATTAATCTAACTACAGAAATAACAGACCTTTACAAAGAGAACTACAAGGCCTTACTACAAGAAACTAAGAGAGACTTACATAAATGGAGAAGCCTATCCTGCTCATGCATAAGAAGACTTAACATTGCAAAAATGTCTATTTTACCCAAAGCAGTTTACTTACAGAATGCAATCCCAATACAAGTTTCAGTGTCATTTTTTAATGAGATGGAGAAAAAAAAATCACCACTTTGTTCGGAAAGGGAAGAAGGCCTGGATAAGTAAAGCATTACTAAAGAAGAAGAACACACTGGGAGGCCTCTCATTACCCAACTTCAGAACCTATTACACTGCCACAGTAGTCCAAACAACCTAGTACTGGCACAAATAGAGACAGATAGATTAATGGAACAGAATCGAGACCCCAGAGATGATATCATCTTCCTACGAACAGCTAATATTCGACTAAGGCCCTAAGACATTAAACTGGGGTAAAAACAATCTCTTCAACAAATGGTGAAGGCAAAATTGGATATCCACCTGCACTAAATTAAAACAAGACCCATATCTTACATCTTATACAAAAACCAACTCCAACTGGATAAAAGACCTAAATATCAAATCTAAAATGATAAAGCTCATCCAATAAAAAGCAGGAACAACAATAGAAGTTTTAATACACAGCACAGACAGATTTCAAAATCTGTCAAACAGACCACAATCAACAGAAGAGAAAACAGATAAAAGGGAACTACTAAGAATCAAATACTTTTGCTCATCCAAAGACTTTATTAATAGAATTAAAAGGCCACCTACAGAATGGCAAAAAAATTGGCAACTATATGTCCGACTGATGCCTGATCTCCATAATCTATAAGGTACTACAAAATATCAATAAGAAAAAAATAAATAATCCAATTAAGCAATGGGCAAAAGAGATGGACAAACACTTCTTTAAAGAGGAGATCCAGGCAGCCGAAAACCACACGTAGACACGCTCACGATCATTAGCTATTAAAGAAATTCAAATCAAAACTACAATGAGATACCATCTCACCCCAGCTTGGATGGCCATGATCCAAAAAACGTAAAACAACAAATGCTGGAGAGGCTGTAGAGAAAGTGGAACTCTCCTACACTGTTGATGGGACTGTAAAATGGTCCAACCTCTTTGGAAAGCAATCTGGAGCTCCTTTAACAAAATGGATATAGATATACCATTTGATCCAGTAATTGCACTGGTTGGAACATATCCTACAGAATCAAGGCCATTCTCACCAACTGATACACGCACACGAATGTTTATCACAGCACAGTCCACAATAGCAAAGAGATGGAATCAACCTAGATGTCCAACAACAGAGGAATGGAGAGGTAAACTATGGAATATATACTCAATGAAACACTATGCAATGATAAAGAACAATGATGATTACAGGAAACATCTCCTAACCTGGTTTCAACTGGAAGACATTATGTTGAGTGAAAGCAGTCAGTGACAAAAGGACAAATACTGTATGAGACCCCTACAATAAGAACTCAAAAACAGACTTAAGCATAGAAGAAAAGACTCTTTGATGGCTGCAAGGGAGGGGAGGGAGGGAGGGAGGGCGAGGGCGAGAGGGTTTAGATAGTTGATAGAAATTTGGTTGTGTGAAATTGGTGAAAGCAGATTAGAAAGAAGAACAATATTAAGTGGACTTGAACATAACTTGAGTACTCCTTCCATCTTAACCCAATACTGCAAGGACAGAGTAGCTGGGGTGGGGGGCTGGGGACCATGCTCTTAGGTGAAATCCAGGCCAACTGGCACAACTAGTATTTTCCTAAGAGGGTTCTCTGCACCCCACATTGGTGAGTGGTGCCTGGGGTCTTAAAAGCTGCCAAGCTGCCATCTGAGGGTACAGCAAATGGCCCCGACTCAGCAGGAACAGATGATCACTGAGGATCAAAATGACATGGGGGAAAGATAACCCAGAGGACACGGAGACCCACATGAGTTGGTGTCTATACTGACTCATCACTGGAAGAACCAGATGGTAACTGGCCACCACTAGTGATAGCCACAATCGAGCTCACAAAGTTGAGTCTCTGGTAACATAAGATAAAAAAAGGGGTGCACCCTGAGGTCTCCATTAAAAGACCACAATTGATGGTCCAGGGGCTTTGGGGTTCCCCCGGAAGCATGACCCCTGGCCCTGATGCTGCCCCTGCAGATAAAGCGTAATAAAAGTCCACTCTTTGGATAGGAATGGATTGGACTTGGCAATGCAGAGTGACTATATCTTGAGTGCACTTTACGGTTCTACACATCTATAGGATATCATCCTGCTGACCTCTTGCTGGAGGAACGGGTGTGTGTGGAGAGGAGGGGAAAGGAGAATGTTGGGAGGATGGGACATATATAGAGCAGAGAGGAAGAGTGTGCTGCTGCCGGGCAGGGAGAGCAGTGGAAGCTGCATACAGGTCAGCATGCAAATTTATATGGGAATGTACATTTTCATTCAATCATCATCATAATAATAAAAAACAAAGGAACCTTACTTTAGAGGAAACAGAGGAGGAGGAGGAGGATGGAATTTTTTAAAAAAAAAGAAATGATAAATGAAGGCAAGACAGCTCATACTACCTGGGAAAAATTTCAGTGAATTAGATGGCAAAGAACAGTGCTTCTCAGTGTAATATGCCATGGTTGTTTAGGATTCTGCAAACTAACTGGCTTGTGGCAGGGAGAAATTTAAAGGCAAATTAATTTTTTCAGCCTAAATATTGTCTAAATTAAGTACTTTTTATATTGTGGAAAAAGTTTAAATTCTAGGTGAATATTCCAAAGGAACTCTTTCATCTGATGTCAGCTATAGACTAAAGAACTCTTCAAATTCATCTATGATGTCTAATACTTATGCTGAGTGTATCCAGGAGCAAAAAGAAGACACAGCTTTCTTGGTTTGTCTCGCTAACATCTTAGCATATGCTTTCTAACGATTAGACTTTTCCCTTTCTTTACGAATAACTATGCCTTATCTCATGTCATAGTACTTGACCAAGGTCAGAATGTATACGGTCTTCTCTTATTCTTTAAATAATTTTCCTTGCTCTTTTATCAAGGTAATTTCCATTATTTTCTGGCTTTTGCCATCAGGTGGTAAGAGAGCAAATTTAAGGCTTTATGCAACTAGTACTTTTAAAAGAAGGTTTCCCAAATATTCTACAAAATAATTTTCAGGCCCTTTCCCTAACCCTCTCCTTTTTCAAGTTTTTTTCACTCTTTCTCCTGATACATAATAACACCTTTCTTTTGAGATAGTTATTTTACAAAGAATGGGAGGCAAAGGAAGACTGCCAAGGACTCTGCCCAATGTCACAGAATAAAAAACAAAATTAAGGATTTCAAACTCCCAGAGACTAGTTCAGAGTTTAGAAATCAGGCAACAACGACCTTTGAACACTGTTTGTTTCTTCTGTGTGTGACTGAGTGAAACTGTACAATCCCATTTGAAATTTGCATGCCCGCCTATCTACAGCTCCTTCTGTTCTCCCTGCCCAGTGACAGCACACGTCTTCTTTCCATTCTATACATATCATATCCTCTTAACAATCTCCTGTCCCCTCCTCTAACCCTCTCCTCTCCAATCCCCTCTAGTAAGAAGCCAACAGGATGAGATCCTATAGATGCAGAGAGCCATAAAGTGCACACACAATATGGTCACTCTGTGAACACCATTTCTGATGTGCCAAAATATCTGGTAGAGTACTATAAAGGTTACAGACATAAAAGAAGGAAGTAACGGAAGCCAAAGCATAGGTATTCTAAGGGGAAAGAAAACAAAGTCCTAAGATTTCTAAGGACAAAGATATGTACAGCTGGGATCCTATATGGTCCACTGAACTAAGAGAAGAAAGAAAGAAAAGGGGAAAGACAGTACAGCAATGGTTAAAAGGGAGCAGACAATGAGAAACAAAATAAGGAGGGAAGGGGAGCATGTATTACAGATGACAGAGCAGGTCAGTTCAAGAATGCCATTAGCGGAGAGGAGCCAATACAGTGCTATAGGCAGAAGCATCATACTGTCCCTCTACAATAAACCTGAAAAACTTAGTAAAAAAAGAGACACACTTTATTCTTGGAAACCTATGCAACAAATGAAGGGGGGGAACCCTAAAAAACTCAGCAGGACCAAATGGAATAAGAAAGTGATAGAGAACAGAGAGTGAGAGAGAGAACAGAGAGAGTGAGGAGTGCTACAGAGTGGAGCCATCGTATCTAGTAAGATGACACGATTAATCATCTTGGACTGCAGTCACCAAGGAATGTATCCGGGAGTACAGGAAAGCAGCTTCATGGAGCTCCCAGCAGGAGACAGAAAACCTGGTAACCAGGGATACACCCTTTGTACTCTACACTCTTTTTCCCTGCCTGTGACACTTCCCAACGGGCCATGGTTGCTTAGCTGGAGATAGAGCTCACTGCTGCCAAGGTCTAAGGGGCCCTCACCAGCCAACATTTTCAGTGACATCTTGTTTGTTCTGGTTTTGTTTTTTTTTATGTTGCTTCTCTCACTCTTTCCTTTTGTTTCCTTTTCTAGCCCAGCAAGCCTCATGTGCTGTCTCCTCTCCTCTTGTTGAGGGGCTGTGATTTTTTTTGGTTTGTTTGCTTTGTACCTTTTTTCCTACTTATATTCTCTCTCTCTCTCTCTTTTCTTCCCTTTCTATTCTCCAGCCCTGTGTATCACCTTTGCCCCTTCTTTGCGGCCATGCCATACTGTTCAGATGGAGAAACTACATACAGCCTTGCAGGGCTGAGCCACTGTCACCAACTGGCTCCCTCAGCACCATTTAATGAACTTATTTTTTGATTTGGTTGTTGTTTCTTCTTTCTCTCTCCCTTTTCTCCTTTGCTTTCTCTCACCTACCTAGCCTACTGCACCAGCCCTCCCTTCTTTGTGGGCTGTCCTGTAATGTCCAACTAGAGAAACTCTGGCATACAGCCTTTCAGCATCTGCACTGCCCCCCGAGGCTGGTCTCCTCAGTACCATATTTTTAATTTTTCTTTATCTTTCCTCTTCTCCCTTCCACATAGGCTTTGTGCTCCCTCTGTCCTTTCTTGATAGATTGGGTCATGTCACTCAAAGATAAGAGTTACCAGCTTGTCGCCATCCCAATTCAGCCCTGACTCCAGCTGATAGCTCCACCAATACCATACATATCTGTCTCCCTAAAGATCTATCTATGTACATATTTTTTCTCTGTTGTTTTCATTTAAAAAAATTCTTATTATTTTTGGGTTGGTTGGTTTCTTCTCTCTCTTTCCCCATTCTTTTCTCCTGGCTACTAAGCTCCATACACTGACCACACCTCTTTTTGACAGGCTAAGCCATACTGGCTGGCCAAAGAGTGATCAGCATGTACTCTCACAGGATCTGTCCCAATCCCAAATGCCTAATTTTATCACACCCACATTTTCACTTTTTTGCTTTTGTTTTCCTCTTTTTCTCTTACTCACTTAGTTTCATACATCACATCTTCTTCCTTCCCCTTGGCTGTCTGCACCATGCTCCAAACGCTGTGCACCCAAGTGACACCGATGCATCCCCAGATCCTACTCTGCACTGTCAACACAAGTCCTACCCGATTAGCTCTAGTTTGTCTCCAAATCTACTATCTCCACCTGACCTGTCCTGCTGGAAATACCCTGCTGTACCATAGCTAAGTGACCAGTTCTGTCCACCTTGACATGGTGGAGAGAAGCATCATGCCCACAGGTGAGAAACTGACAAAATACGCCCAGCCTGTCATCCCACACACAATCTCCTGCCCCAAAAAGCAAAAGAGAAGGGTAAAACAAATCTACAATCAACAAATGAAGAAAATAACTCCTGAATGTCCCAGAGACAGCAGACAGTATCAAAACATACAAAAACAGGACAGGATGGTTCAAGAAAACAACCAAAATAAAATACTAGATGACATTCCAGTAGAAGAAAAACACTATAACTACCCGAAAGGGAATTCAAAATGCCAATATTCAGGGTTCTTTAGAGATGAAGGAAAATACAGACAAAAATAAGGAAACAAAACAAAACAAAATCATGGAAAATGCATGTAAAATCATGGAAAATACACACAAAGCAATGAAAAGAATTCAGGAAAACAATATAGGAAAAAAATGCTAAAATAAACAAACAACTAGACACCACACAAAAATACCAGTTAGAAATTCAAAAGATAAAAACCAAGATTTCGAAATGGACATGGAATAAAAGGTTTTAGGAGCAAATACAAAACAATACAGAGGAAAGATCAGTGAAACTGAAGACAAATCCTTGGAGGCCACTTTGAGGAGAAATTAAGAGAAAAGAACGAAGAAAAATGAAGAAACTCTGAGAACAATGTAGGATATAAGAAGAAGCAAAAACAGATATGTGATCAGAGTTCCAGGACAGGCAGAGATACTGGAAAACACAGGATCACTGAATATTTGCTGAGAGAAAACAACTGTAATCAAGAAAGATCAAAAACTCATCATCCAAGAAACTCATGAAACCCCCCATACAAAAAAACTCCACCAAACCTTATACTCACAATTGCTAAAACCAAAGACAAAGAAAGAATCCTGAAATTAGTTAGGGAAAAAAAAAAGTTACACACAAACAAAAAAAAAGACTAAGCTCTGACAACTTGGCAGAAACAATGCAGGCAGGGTGGCACGGGATCACTATACAAAACACTGAAAGAAGAAAACTATCAACAAAGAATATATCCCTAAAAACTCTCACTAAAACACACTGGTGTAATCAGTAGGACATTTCCAGACAAACAGAAATTAAGGGAACATGTAAAAACCAAATCAAATTTACAAAAATTATTAAAGGGACACCTTTGGTTACAGAGCTAACAACATCAGGTAGCAACTTAAATCTCAGACACCAGACAGCATTAGCCAGGTAACAGCCAAGGTAATGAACTCTTCAGGGTAAAACAAAATTAAAAGATTTCTAATAGGGAATCAGAGGTCAATTTATAAACGACAACAATGTCAGAACAATAAAAGAGGGAATGAAAGGTATAAATATGGAACTTTCAAATGGAGAGTAAGTTAAGGTGATATCAAGTAATAAAAGACTGTTTTAAACTTACGATGACAGGGTAAATTTCAAACTAACCATAAAGAATATTAGCAAACCTACTCATTAAAGTAAAGAAGAAAAACATAAAATCTCAGTAAACATATAACTTACAAAAATGAAACAAACAAAAATCCGCAAACAGAAGGAATTCAACACAGAAAAGGGAAACAAACAAAACATCAGCACTACAAAAAAGGGCACTACAAAATGACAGCAATCAACTCAAGTTTATCACTAAACAAAATGAACATAAATGGCTTTAATATACTCACCAAGAGAGTGACAGAATGGATAAAAAAGTAAGACTTACCAATATGCTGTCTACAAGAGACACATACTTGAAAAAGAGACATGAATATATTAAAAATCAAATAAAAGGAAAAACAAAAAAACCCAAGCAAACAGATACGAAAAACGAGCACAAGTAACAATACTAATTTAAGGTAATACAGACTCTAGAACTAAAATCATCATAAAAGACAAGGAATGACAGTAAATAATGATTAAAGGGAGAATCCATCATGAGAACATAACCGTAACAAGTATTTACACACTCAATGACAGGGCTAGAAGATACATACAACAAACTCTTTAACAGCACTGAAAAGAGAAACTGACAATTCCACAATAATAGTAGGAGACCTCAAAACACCAATGTTGAAAAAGGAAAAGAACATCAAGACACAAACTCAGCAAATACGTATAATATTTAAATGCCACAATCAACCAACTTGACCTCGTAGACATAGAATACTCCACCAACAGCAACAAAGCACACATTCTTTTCCAAATCAAATGGAACATTCTCTAGAATGGACCACATCTTAGGCCAAAAAATACTTGTTAACAAAATCCCAAACTCTGAAACAATACAAAGCATCTTCTCTTAGCACAACATAAAGTACAAATTAATAAAGGAAGAGCAAGGAAAAAAAAATCAAATACATGGAATTGAAACTGACTACCGTGTTGCCTAAAAACCAGTGGGTAATAGAAAAAAACTGAAAAGTTACTAGAATCAAATGAGTATGAAAACACATCATATCATAAATTTTAGGACACTGCAGAGATAATGCTCAGACGTCCATTTATAGCTATAAATACACACATTAAAAATACAAAAAGGACAACATCAAAACATCAGCTATACAACTCAAATGGTAACAGAACAGTAAAAGAAGGCCACAGACCCCAGAAGAAAGGAAACAATGATGACCAGGGCAGAACAAGTGTAACAGACAACAGGAAAAAAAAAAAAAAATCAATAAAACTAAAAGTTCTTTGAAAAAGATTGACAAACCACTGAACACACTTAAAAAAAAAAAAGCAACAGGAGAGGACGTAAATAATTCAAATAAGAAATGAAAGGGGGCACATCACAAGAGACCCAATTAAAATACAAAGGATCATAAAACAGAGCACTCTGAAAAATTATACTCCAATAAATATGAAAAACTAGAATAAGTGGGCTAATTTTTGGAAACATGTTACCTACTTAAACTAACATAAATTGAGGTTGAAAATCTGAACACACCTATAACAAGAGATAGGAAAAGTAATAAAAGTAAAAAGCTCCCAACACAAAAAGCCCTAGCCCAAATGTCTTCATCAGAGAATTCTACCAAACATTCACTGGGGAGCTTACATGAATACTACTTATACTATTTCACAACATAGAAAATGAAGGGATACTTATAAATTCATTCTATGAAGCCAGCAAAATCCTGATAACAAAACCAAGCAAAGACACCCCCCGCCAAAAAAAAAGGAAAAAGAAAATTACAGTCCCATATCTCTCACACGCATACAGGGACTGCCAATTAAGTTCGCAAACTCAATGCAGAAAAAGTGCTACATACCTTATTGCTGAACATTACTATGGTCACCTTGGGAAGCTACATACTAACGCCAGCACTTCCACCCCTAAAAGCAATTTTGGAACTCTTTGCCTGGAATGGCCATCAGAGCTGTCGTAGTTTTACCCTGATGTCCTGAATGTCATCAAAATGTCTTCCTTTCAATATTTCGTTTATCTTCAGGTAAAGGAAAAGTCACTGGGGGCCAGACAAAGTGAGTTGGGAGAGAGTTCCAATACAGTTGTTTGTTCACTGGCTAAAAACTCCCTCACAGATAACTATACAGTTAAGGTTGCAAACTTGCCACCGTGCTACCATGCACAACGGCCATTCCAAAAAGAGTTTGCAAATTGCTTTGAAGGGTGGACTAGGCACTGGTGTTGGTGCACAGTAATTCCCAAGGGGAGTATTCTGAAGGTGACCATAATGATACTCAGCAACCAAGTATGTAGCTCTTAGGACAATTAAATTTGTGAACTTAATTGTCAGACCTTGTATACAAAAAAATTCTCAACAAAATTTCAGCCAACAGAATTCAGCATCACATAAAGAAAAAAATAACACACCATGGCCAAATGGGATTCACACCAGATAGGCAAGGATGGTTCAACACTAGAAGATCAATCAATATGATCTACCACACAAATAAAAGTCTTACAATAATCTCAATCAACACAGAAAAGGCATTCAATAAAATCAAACACTCACTTCTGATAACAGTGCTCAAAGAAGGGAAATTTGTCAAACTAATAAAGGGTATCTATAAAAAAACTGGTGGTGTAGTGGTTAACTGCTATAGCTGCTAATCAAAAGATGAGCACTTCAAATCCACCAGGTGCTCCTTGGAAACTCTCTGGGGAGGTCCTACTCTGTCCTATAGGGTCACTATGAGTTACAACTGACTGGATGACAATGAGTTATAGACAACCAACAGAGAACATCATTCTTAATGGAGAAGATGTTGAAAACATTCCCCCTGAGAATAAGAACACTGCAAGAATGCCCTTTATCACCACCCTTACTTAACATTATGCTGGAAGTCCTAGTTGGAGCAATACGGCAAGAAAAAGAAAGAAAGGGTATCCACATTATCAAGGAAGAAGTAAAGCTAGTGATATTTGTGCATGATATGATACTATATAGACAGAATCCAAAAAACTTCATAAGAAAACTATCAGAACTAATAAGATTTCAAAGAGAAGCTACAAGGTAAAAATCAGTTGGATTCCTCCTATGAAACAGAAATCAGAAAAGCAATATCATTTATAATAGCCCCTAAAAAAAAAAAACAACCCAAAGAAAAAAAATTTCAGGAATAAATTTAGCCAGGGATTTGAAAGAACTATAAAAAGAAAATTTCAAAACACTACCCCAAAACAGACCTATATAAACGGAAAAAGATTCCATGCTCAATTGTGAAAATATCCAGTCTACCAAAAGCAACCTATTAATACAATGCAGTCTCAGTCCAAATACTAATAGCATCCTTTAACGAGATGGAAAAACTAATCATTATCTTTATATGGAAAGGAAAGAGGCCTCAGACAAGTAAAGTACTACTGAAAAAAAAAGAATGAAGTAGGAGGACTCAACCTCCCTGACCTCAGAGTCTACTATAAAGCTATGATATTCAAAACATCCAGGTACTGTTACAAGGACAGATACTGACCAGTGGAACAGAATTGAGATGTGAATCTACTGATGTATAGTGACCTGATCCTCAACAAAGGCCCGATTTCCACTGCATGAGGAAAATACAATCTTTTTAACAAATGGTGCTGGCAAAACTGGATGGCCATCTGTAAAAAAATGAAACAGGGGCCATACGTCACACCACACACAAAATGTAATTTGAAATAGATCAGTTATCTAAATATAAAAAACTATAAAGATCATAAAAGAAAAAAATAAGGTCAATGATAGAGGCCCTATATACATGTCATCCCTCCTCTCCACACTTTCCTCTTCCTTTTAGCAAGAGGCCAGGAGGACAGCATCCTATAGATGCATAGAACCATAAAGTACACGCACCATATGGTCACACTGTGTCCCCAAGTCCAATCCATTCCTGTCCTAAGAGTTGACCTCAGTAATGTTTTCTGGTCAGGGGTAGCAGTAGTTCTAGGGGTGATTTTTCCCATGGGAACCCTCAGGCCTTTGGACCATCAGTTGTGGTCTTTTAGTGGAGTTCTTGAGGTGCACCCCTCTTTTTCCCATGTTGCTACTGGGACTTGACATTGTGTGCCCCATCACAGCTGTCTCTGGAGGTGGCTAGGCACCATCTGGTTTTTCTGGTCACATGTTGATACAGTCACCCATTCACATGGGTCTTCTGTTTTCTGGGCTGTTTTTCCCTTGTGTCTCTGTTGTCAAGAAACCATTTTTGATGGTTAAAAAGGAGGGGAGAGGTAAGGAGGTAGACAACACTAACTACACAATAGACAAGCGGTAACTTCAGTGCAGGGAGAGAGCACATAACTGTGGGGAAGTCAGCACAACTTGACAAAGGCAAGATCATGGAAGCTTCATAGACATATTCAAACTCCCTGAAGGACTGAAATACTGAGCTGAGGGCTGGGGACCATGGTCTCAAAGGATATCTAGTTCAACTGGCACAACATAGTTTATAAAGACAATGTTCTGTATCATTCTTGGCTGAGTAGCATCTGCAGTCTTTAAAGCTTGCAAGCAGCCTTCTAAGATACTCCACTGGTCCCACCCTATCTAGAAAAAGTGAGAAAGAAGAAAATCAAAGACACAAGGGAAAGATTAATCCAAATGACTAATGGACCACAAGTACTACTGTCCACCAGACTGAATCCAGCCCAGTGAGATGATACCCAGCTACCACCATCAACTGCTCTGACAGGGATCACAACTGAGGGTCCTGGACAGAGCTGGCAAAAAATGTAGAAAATTCTAACTCACAGAAGAAGACCACAGCTACTGGTCTGACAGACTGGAGAAATCCTTGAGAATATGACCCTTGGACATCCTTTTAACTCAGTACTAAAGACACTCCTGAGAGTCACCCTTCAGCCAAAGAAGCCAGGCCCATCAAACAAAATGAGGCTAAACGGGCACACCAGCCCAGAGGCAAGGACTAGAAGGCAGGATGGGACAGGAAAGGTGGTAATGGAGAACCCAACCAAGGTTGAGAAGGGGGGAGTGGTGATCTGTCATGAGGCTGGCAGCCAACATCATAAAACCATATGTGTACCAATTGTTTAATGAGAAACTAACTTGCTGTGTAAACCTTCATTTAAAGTACAAGAAAGAAACAAAGACGCCATTCATATACATACAAGACTGAGATACATGCATGTGCTATATCCCCAAACAAGAAAACAGAAACACAGAGAAGATCTATAAAACATACAAAATGTGCACAGATAAAGATAACTCTCCCCTCACAAGCTAGGAGGTTCACATACATGCTAGGTGAAGTCTGTGCACAAGAGGCAGCCTGGCACAGATTAGCTAAGCTATCTGGGTTTTAATCCAGATTTTGTCACTTACTGATGCATAACCGTTTAACTTATCCTTTCTGTGTCTGCTTTTCCTCTGTAAAATGGGAACTTAGAAAGGATTGTTGTTGTTAGGTGCTGTCAAGTCAGTTCTGACTTACAGTGACCCTCTGTACAACAGAACAAAACACTGTCTGCTCCTGCACCATCCTCACAATCCTTGCTGTGTTTGAGCCCACTGCTGCAGCCAGTGTGTCAAACCATCTTGTTGAAGGACTTCTTTTCTTTTGCTGCCTCTCTACTTTATCAAGAATGATGTCTGATTAGAAACAAGAACAACATTAAGACTTCAGCATAACTTGAGTACTCCTTCCATCTTAACCCAATATTGCAAGGATAGAGTAGTTGGGGCAGGGCGCAGTGGACCATGCGTTTAGGCGAAATCGAGGCCAATTGGCACAACTAGTGTTTTGCTAAGAGAGCTCTCTGCATCCCACATTGGTGACTGGCATTTGGGGTGTTAAAAGCTGCCAAGCTGCCATCCGAGGACACAGCAAATGGTCCCAACTCAGCAGGAACAGATGCTCACTGAGGACCAAAATGACATGCGGTAAAGACAACCTAGAAGACAGAGAGACTCACAAGAGTGGGTGCCTTCATCGACTTGGGACCAGAAGAACCGGACGGTGCCCGGCCACCACCAGTGATAGCCACGATGGAGCTCACTAGGTTGAGTCTCACTGCCAACACAAGAATAAAAAGGGGTGCATCCTGAGATCTCCACTAAAAGACCTCAACTGATGGTCCAGTGGTTTCAGGATTCCCCTGAGAGCATGGCCACCGGCCCTGATGCTGCCCCTACCCATAAATTATAACTAAGGTCCACTCTTTGGACAGGAATGGATTGGACTAGGCAATGCAGAGTGACCATATATTGGAAGCACTTTATGGTTCTATACATCTATAGGATATCATCCTGCTGACCTCTGGCTGGAGGAAGGAGAGTGGGTGGAGAGGAGTGGAAAGGAGGCTGTTGGGAGGATGAGACATGTATGGAGCAGAGAGGAATAGTGGGCTGTCACTGGACAGGGAGAGCAGTGGAAGCTGCATATAGGTGGGCATGTAAATTTATATGGGAATGCACATTTTCACTCAGTCATGTTAAATGAAAAAGAAAAAAAAAAGAAATCAATCAGGACAAATGTTATACAGTGGAAAAAAAAAGGAATGATGTCTGTCTCCAGGTGACTGGTCACTCCTGATAATCTGTCCAAAGCACATGAGAAAGTCTCATCAGGCTCACTTCTAAAGAGCATTCTAGCTGTCCTTCTGTCAAGACATAGTTGTATGTCTCTGGCTGTCCATGGTATATTAGTACTCTTCATTAACACTATAACCAAAATGCATCAATTCCTCAGTCTTCCTTATTCACTGTCCAGCTTTTGCATGAATATGAGCCAGTGGAAATTACCAAGGCTTGGGTTGGGGGCACATCTGGTCCTCAAAGTGACATTTTTGCTTGCTAATACTTTAAAAAAGTCTTTTGCAACCGAGAAGACGGAGAGACCCACAAGAGTGGGTGCCTACATCGACTTGAGACCGGAAGAACCGGATGGTGCCCAGCCACCACCAGTGATAGCCACGATGGAGCTCACAGAGAGGAGTCTCACTGGCAACACAAGAATAAAGAGGTGCATCATGAGATCTCCACTAAAAGACCTCAATTGATGGTCCAGCGGTTTTGGGGTTCCTCTGAGCGCATGGCTCCCTGCCTTGATGCTCCCCTTTCCCATAAATTATAACAAAGGTCCACTCTTTGGACAGGAATGGATTGGACTTGGCAAGGCAGAGTGACCATATATTGGAAGCACTTTATGGTTCTATACATCTATAGGATATCATCTTGCTGACCTCTGCCTGGAGGAAGGGGAGTGGACAGACAGGAGGGGAAAGGAGATTGTTGGGAGGATGAGACATGTATGGAGCAGAGAGGAATAGCGTGCTGTCACCGGACAGGGAGAGCAGTGGAAGCTGAATATGGGGGGGCGTGTAAATTTATATGTGAATGTACACTTTCACTCAGTTATGTTAAATAAAAATTAAAAAAAAAAAAAAGTCTTTTGAAGCAGATATTCTGGATGCAATGAGTTGTTTGACTGCTGCTCCCATGGACGTTGAAGGATTGGATACATCAGATGAATAAAACACTTAGAGTAGTACCTCCTACTCAACTAAAGCCACATAAATTAAAAAAAAAATTAACGAAATCTTTGTAAAGGAGTGTATAGTGGGGACTTATACGCTACAAACGTACTGATGGACTTCCTATTTTCTAGAATGTAAGACCTAAACCTTACATATTAGATTCTTCTTTATCTCACTCCGGCTTCCCTCTTTAGTTTCATCTTTCACCTATGTATCTGCCCTTTTCCAAACTGAACTTCTCACACTTTCCTGAATACACTATGTTCTATGATGTTCGGCCTGGATCACTCTCTCTCAACTTTTTTTTTAATCTAGGAAAGTGCTTTATTTTCTTCCAAGACCCATCTTAATTATTATTTCTTAAGGAATGTCTTGTTCAACTTCCCTTGCAGAAAGAATTATTCTTTTTTCAAATGCCTGCCGCACTGCAGTCAGGTATTTGTCATAATACATGCCACATGAGATTGTGATTTACCTGTTTAATTATCTGACTTTCCACTAAACTTGGAACACCTCAAAGATAAAGCCACTGTTTTACTAATTTCTAAAAACTCCTTTACTCATCATATAGCTGCTTCTCAAGAACTGCTAGATGAATCACATGTAACCCTTTCATAAAATAGGGAAAAGAATATTTTTACTTATAACAGTATAACTCTTTAAACATAAAATAAGGAAACAAATACAATTACTTTGGAAAGCATATAGCTCTATAGACAGACAAACCAAAAAACTCCAAACCAGCTGCCGCTGAGTTGATCCGAACTCAGAGCACTACAGACAACAGAAAGATAGAACATCCCTCACCGTTGCAGATCCTTATTCTTCCAAAATGAGGCAGAACGAGCCTTTGGCACTCTTTCAATAAAATTCACCAGCTCTTCCATGAGGAGCCTGAGTTTAAACAAAAAAAGTGATGGACATCCACAGGTATCAGAAAAGCACAATGATCTAACACAGCAGGCACAAGCAATGGATTTGCCACCTGCCACTATCATCTTCTCTCTTGCATATAAACGTGGGTACCATTTTACACAGAACTAATCAAGAACTTAGACTTTTCATCAGTTTCGGTTCATGCTAAAAATCCTAAACATAAATGAATTAAATTCACTTTAAAACAAGACCGGTGTATTTCTTGTCTACAAACAATGAAATACAGAAGCCTATCGTTTAACACTCAAAGATCTATGCCTTGGTGGAGGTTACATGGCTGTGAAGTACTTGATTTTGGTGGCAGCAGAGACAGAGTAGTGGCTGTTTTTAAAATTACAATATTAAATAGTCATTTAAAACTGATGAATTTTTTTGACATATTTTAGGAACTAGCAAAATTTATGTGAAAGAATATTCCTAAAACCTTAACTAAACAACATGCAAAAGAATAGGTTCTGAAGATCACAAGATAAATAAGCATGGAATCAGAGTGGGGAGATCTTAAGAAACCTATGAATCACTCTACTGGATCAATGGTACATACGATACAGGGAATACAAGGGACGGTTATAATGTCTAGTGGATGGACAAAGACTAGAAACAGAATTTCAAAATCTTAAATTCTCCTTCATAATCTAGTACAGATAATCCACAGTTACTTAAATACTCACAGAGCAACATATGTATACATATGTATACTGCAAGCCAAAGTTTATTACCGCTTGAACACTGAACAACATTTTTTTCGCATGTATTTATTTAGTCCTGATACTATCTCTTCCTTCACTCATGAAGGAGCAACGCTTGTTCCAGAATTTCAGGAATCAGGATCCCAGCTCATTACTACTCTGACTGCAGCTTTCATGAAAACAGTCTAATATGTCCATCTTAATGCTTGAAGGTTTTTGGACTACAGTCTAATGTTTCTAGGTTACCCTGTCATTGAAACTGATTTATTATCTTGAGTTTTTTGTCTTCCTACAACGGCCCTTCCTCAGATGCCTATTTTTTCTTTATACACTGCAGACAATTTGGCCTAACACAGAAACAAGTAAGTACTTTGCTTCACTTCTATTAATTCTATCTTGTTAGACAACTGAAAGACATTAGAACCCAAGCTAATGTGTCTGTGGATTCCTAGTTTCCATATTTTCAGTCCTGGTAATTTCAACTTATGCCATATCTGTCACTTTATTTCAAATGAATTCATTTTCTTGGGGTAGTTTTCTTCACATGATTTTTCTGCCCCCTTACTACGTAATGCTACGGTTACTTGCAGCAAATATTTATACTATGAAGACTTAGTATAAGCTAAGGGAGAGATGGCAAGGTATTCTTAAAGTCAAAGACTGACTACAGTTTTTATTCTTTAGAGTCCTGAGTTTCACTCTACCAACAGTAAAAACAGCTTACTAATTACTTACTTCCTATTTTCTAAAAGCTGTCTCCATTAAAGCACAAAGGGGAAAATTTTGCAAGCAAAGTAACGTAATTCCCTCCTCTTTTCTGAAATACCCTATGCTTTTCACTGTAGCTCTTTGCTGTGCATTGCTGAGGCTTTGCCTAATTGGGATGATCTGCACAGGCAGGCTATCTCTGAAAACTCTTTCATTAGGAATGTTAAAAAAAGAAAGGAAACGAAAAAAAGATTAACAAACACTACAGAATTTAACAGAACATTTCTTTATCTAGAGAGGTGCCTATGTATGCCTATTTTTTGGGTTAGTTGCTCAGAAGGAAGTAATAATCAGTCTTGGCAAAACATCCCATTAAAGTCACCAATGAAGAAAAAGAACTTTCCAGCAACAATCTAACAGGTTTAGAACAAATACTCTCACCTGCCAATCTGAAGCGTGGGTTCTGTAGCATATACAGTGCCTGTGAAACCAGTGTGCTCAGTGATGTAGGGCAATGCCATCATGCAATGATAGTTAGAGATGAGAATCACATCTACCGTAGACAGATCTATTAGCTCGGTCTGGAAAACAAGGGGAGGAAATGATATACAGTGTTCCACGCACACAGATTAACATGATGTAACTGAAAAACGATGTTGTCAGATACAGAGTAGTTTCTGTAGAATAATGATGCCTTTTCTGTGATACTTCTATTCTCTCATTTTAGGATATTTGCTAATACTGACAGTAAGCAGCAGGATGGGACTGCAAAGAAGGTGAATGCAGTCAGTCAGTCCACCAGCAGCACTCTTATTTTACTAGGACACAATTCTGAGTTATACATATGAGAATGTGAAACCAGGTACCTTGAAGCAGCGAGAACAATACAAACTATAAGGTCATAACAGAATGTAATGCAGCACTGCTGCAGATTAATGAGAAACGGGAAAAAAACCCACAGAAACCAGCTCTTCAAAAGTCCAAGGTGGAAGGCAACTTCTGACTATTAGTGTTACATAAACAGCATATACATATCTATGTTATTTGTCTATAATACACATGGGCAAAGTCATGAAAGGAATTACATGCTCATATTCTAGCCTAATCTTAAGCCTATGTACATCCTTACTCTACTATTTCTTTTATAAATTGGATTGCTTTGGTAAGCAAGTTATTTTCTTATTGAACACCTAACACCGAAATTGCTTTGTGACATTGGTTGCCATCCTTGTAATGTGTCAACATTATCATCTTCTTCACCTCAGGTTCCCTGTTTCCTTTCATCCAGTTTTGCTGCTGTTCCTTTGTGCCTTCTTCTATTTGTTTGTGGGCCAGTGTGCCCATTAGTCTGATATAAATAACTATGAAGTATGTCTGTCATGTGTGTTACTGTTGGTCCTACTGACTTATCTAATCTTCGGCTGAAGGAGGAACCTCAAAAGTGGCTTCAGTACGGAGTTAAAAGGGTGCCCAGCAGCCATACACTTGGGATTTCTCCAGTCTGTCAGACTAGCAAGCCTGGTCTCTCTTTATTTTTACTTCTGCAAATTTGTTCTTATTTTTCTCCAGTTCTGCCTGGTAGCCTCTACTGTGCTCCCTGCCAGATCAGGTGTTGGTGGTAACCAGGCACCATCTGGTTGTTCTGGGCTCAGTCTGGTGGAGGCTGTGGTAGTTGTGGTCTATTACTTCCTTCAAATTAAGCTTTCCTTTGTATCTTTGGTCTCTTTTCCTTCTTTATTGTTCCAGCTGGGATGGGACTGGTATGTGTATTTTAGATGGCTGCCTGCAGGCTTTTATGACCCCAGTTAATACCTGCCATGGTCAGATGTACCACATTTGCCTTATAGACGATGTTATGTCAATTGAGACAGTTGTCTTTGAGATTATGGTCCCCAGCCCTCAGCCCACTAGTTTTGTCTCTTGGGGCATTTGGATGTGTCTGTGAAGCTTCTATGACTCTGCCCTAGTCTTCCATGAAAAAGGAAAACACAAGTTAGCAGTTGAGGAACAACACTACTCATATTTGGTAAACTGACAGAAAAATTTTATTGCTGAATTAATAAAACAGAAAGTTTCCCCATATATTTAAGTCCTACCAGTCTTTTTCAGCCAAGTACAACCTTGAGTATATCCCAACTGAATTTAGAGATCATGTCTAGAACAGATATGATGCACTGAAAATCAAAACTGAAGACAAGATGAGTTGTGGGATGACATCAAGGACACCAGCCACAGACACTGGAAAAGATCATTGAGAAGACAGGAAAAGAAAGAAAACACTAAAATGGAAAAGACTCTGAAACCGGCTGTTTTAACACACAGCAGCTAAAGCAAATGGGGAAAATGATGAAGTAAAAGAGGTGAACAGAAGACTTCAAAGAGTAACTTGAGAAGTATTATAATGAAATGTGCAAAGATCTGGAACTAGAAAATCAAAAGAGAATAACATACTTGGTATTTCTCAAGCTAAAAGAGCTAAAGTGAAAATTGAAGTCTTGAGTTGTCAATACAGGACTCTGTGGGCAAAATATCAAATGACACAAGGGGCATCTGTTGATAGAAGAATATACAGAGTCACTGTATCAAAAAGAACTGGTTGATATCCAGCCACTGCAAGAATTAACGTATGATCAAGAACCAATGGCACTGAAGGAAGAAGTCCAGGAGGCACTGCAGGCACTGCCAAAAAACAAGGCTCCATAAATAATGGAATACCAATTGAGAGGTTTCAACAAACGGATGCATCACTGAATGGGGCCAGTTTTCTATGCCAAGAAATTGGGAATACAGCTTCCCAGCAAACTGAATGGCAGAGATTCTTATCTGCGCCCTATCTAA
Source organism: Heterohyrax brucei (assembly GCA_028571685.1). NCBI lineage: Eukaryota > Metazoa > Chordata > Mammalia > Hyracoidea > Procaviidae > Heterohyrax > Heterohyrax brucei. The sequence goes on along the minus strand of CM053160.1, from coordinate 45,927,191 downwards.
AGAAAGGTAATCCAAGAGAATGTAGAAATTATTAAATAACATCATTATCACATATAAGCAAAATTTCATTGAAGATAAAAAATGGGTGTAGCTGTATATCAACAGGGAACTGCTAGAAATTCAAGCCAGATGCAGTAGAGGATGCGGAATGAGGAATGCTATCATTGCTGATGTCAGATGAACGATGGCTGACAGCAAAGAATATCATACAGCTGTTTACCCGTGTAAAAGCATTTAACTGTGTGAGTCACAACAAGCTACGGGTAACAGTGGGAATGATGAGAATTTCAAAACACTTAACTGTGCTCATGTGGAACCTGTACATAGATCAAGAGGCAGGAAGTCATTTGAACAGAGCAAGCAGATACTGCATAGCTTAAAACCAGGAAACATGTGTGTAAGGGTTGTATCCTTTCACTATACTCATTTGATCTGTACACTGAGCAAACAAAATAATCTGAGAAGCTGGACTATGTGAAGAACAGTACATTAGGATTAAAGAAAGGCTCATTAACAATCTGTGCTATGCAAATGACACTGCCTTGCTTGGTGAAAGTGAAGAGGACTTGAAACACTTCTAATGAAGATCAGAGACTACAGCCTTAGTGTGAATTATGTTCTTGTTCAGTGCTGTCGAGTTGGTTCCGACTCATACAAGGAATGCCATTCAGTTTGCAAACTTATCCTAGTAAAAGTGCTACATGCCTCACTGCTGAGTATCACTACAGTGACCTTCTCCTTGGGAAGCTATGCACTGATACCAGTGCCTAGTCTAGCTTTCAAAGCAATTTTAGAATTCTTTTCCTGGAACAGCCATCAGAGCTACTGTCCTACTATCCTGTATGTCCTGAATGTCATCAAAATGTCTTCCTTTCAACGTTCCATCTTTGCGTAAAGAAAAAAATAATTGGGGGCCTGAACAGGTGACTAGGGGAGTAGGGAGGGTGTTCCAACAGTTATTTGTTGATTGGCTAAAAACTCCCTACAGACAACTACACAATTAAGTTCCCGAATTTGCCACTGTGCCACTGTGCACAAAGGCCATTCCAAAAAGAGTTCCAAAACTGCTTTGAAGGGTGGACTGCGCAATGGCATCAGTGCATAGCTTCCCGAGGGGGAGTACTTTGCAGTTGACCATAGTGATATTCAGCAATGAGGTATGTAGTACTTACAGCAATTAAGTTTATGGACTTAACTGAAAGCCCTTGTAGCCACCTTATGCACAACATAATGAAACAATGCCTGGTCCTGTGTCACACCCACAATTGTTTTTATGCTTAAGCCCATTGTTGCAGTCATTGTGTCAATCCATCTTATTGAGGATTTCCCTCTTTTTTGTTGACCTTCTAATTTAACCTAGCATGATTTCCTTCTCCAGTGATTTACCCCTCCTGACAACATGTCCAAAGTATGTATGACATAGTGTTGCCATCCATGCATGTAAGGAGCACTCTGGTTGTTACTTCTTCCAGGACAGATCTGTTTGCTCTTTCGGTAGTTTGTGGTATATTCACTACTCTTTTCCAACACCATAAATAAAGTCATCAATTCTTCTGTCTTCCTTATTCACTGTCCAGCTTTTGCATGCATTTGATGCAACTGAAAATACCATGGCTTTGGTGAGGTGCACTTAAGTCTTCAAGGTGACATCTTTACTTTGAATTATACCTCATCATAAAGAGAACAAAAATCCTCACAACTGGACCAATAGGCAACATCATGAAAAATGAAGAAAAGATGGAGGTTGTCAAGGAGTTTTACTTGGATCTACAATCAACAGCCATGGAAGCAACAGTCAAGAAGTCAAAGGATGTACTGTATTAGACAATCTGCTACAAGAAGCCTCTTTAACGTATTAGAAAGCAAAGATGTCACTTTGAGAACTAAAATGCCCCTGACCCATGCCATGGAATTTTCAGTCACCTCATATGCAAAAAGCTGGACAATGAAAAGTGAAGTGAAGTTGACGAATTAGAACTGTAGTGCTGACAAAGAAGACAGTGTGCCAGAAGAATGAACAAAGCTGTCATGGAAGAAGTATAGCCACAATGTTCCTAGAAGCAAGGATGGCAAGACTTCATATTTCACACTTTGGATGTGTTATTAAGCAGGACTCATCCCTGAAGAAGGACATCATGCTTGGAAAACTAGACAGTCAACAGAAAAGAGGAAGACCCTCAGTGTGATGGAATGACACTGGCTCCAATAATGACTTCTAATAAAGCAACGACGGTGAGCATGGAGCAGGGCTGGGCAGTGCTTCTATTATACCTAAGGCCACTATGAGTTGCAACCAACTGAGTAGCACTTTACAAAAATTAAAAAAACCAAACTCATTGCTGTCGAGTCTATTCCAACTCAAAGCAACTTTACAGAACAGAGCAGAACTGCCTCATAGAGTTTCCAGGAAATGGCTGGTAGATGTGAACTTGCTGACCTTTTTGATTTACAATCTCTTAGAGTACTATGCCATCATAAAATATATATATATTTATTGTGTGTGTATATGTATTTATGTGTGTGTGTACCTATATATAAAATTATACTAACAACAACATACATGTATGCTGTTGTTAGGTATAATAGTATACATATACATGTACATATAAACAACTAACACTTAATGGCACATATATGTTGTATACATGTATATACAATTAAATTATATCTATACAGATATCAAGAGTACCTTTCAATTGTCTCTTGAGAAAACCATTTGTAGATTACTTTCTTCAATGGAAACACAATAAACATTATTTTAGCTTAAGAGTTATTATGTATGACATGTACAGAACAGACAGCAGGAGTGTCCTGTCACTGGGCAGGGAGAGCAGTGAGAGCTGTACATAGGTGGGCATGCAAATTTATACTGGACTGAGCACTTTCACTCCATCAGAATTAAAAAAAAAAAAGCATTATCATGTACAAGCTCTTCGATTCTACAGACCTTGAACTGGGTCAAAATAACCATAACTTACTGCTGCTAGATATTGTGAGGAATAGAAAAGTATTTAATGTCATTGTACTAGATTATAAATTCCAGGAAAACGAGGATTTGGTCTACCTGGTTCACCCAAAAATCAACAAAGCAATTGGGATTGTTTTAGGTATTTCTGTCTTGCTTTTACTCCCTCCCATTTTCTCCTAACCATATACAAAAGTTTGGTTCTACTTTAAAACAGTGACTAGTGCTAATAGGGGAACCCTGGTGGTGTAGTGGTTAAGTGTTATAGCTGCTAATCCCAAAAGGCTGGCATTTCAAATCTGTCAGGTGTTCTTAGAAACTCTATAGGGGCAGTTCTGCTCTGTTTTATACACCCAACAAACCAAATCCACTGCCACTGAGTCGATTCTGACTCACCACAACGACCCTACAGGACAGAGTAGAATTGCCCCATACAGTTTACAAGGAGCGCCCGGCAGATCTGAACTGCTAATCTTTTGGTTATCAGTCAACAACCTTTAACCACTACACCACTAGGGTTTTCACTATGTCTTATATGGTTGCTGTAAGTTGCAACTGACTTCATGGCAACAGAGTTGGTTTGGTTTTTATTACTAACATGCATCATAAAATCTTGTTTGAGAAACTATGTATGGCTTCAGAGCCCTAAATATATTGGTAATTCTTTGGATATCAGCAAAATATGAACTATGAAATGGTTATTGTCCAGTTTAAAGCTTCATATTTTAGAGCAAATCAGAAAGTCATCAGAACAACAATCATAAAATCTGTATTGCTGGCTGCTATGAGTCAGAATCGACTCAACAGTGACGAGTTTTTTTTTTGGTTTGCCAGTACACTGAAGATGGTAGCAGTTAATGCCATTATGCGGTGAGCTTAAAACAAATGTAACATATGGATTAGGCATCTTTGAACAGATGGGAAACTGCCCACCAAGTCCTAAATAATAAATGAAAGGTGACAAAAAACTTCACCAGCAGTGAGAGATTGCTCAGGATTCCTGATTAGCACTCTAACTTCACTCTTTTTTACTACTACATGTCAAACTGCCACCTTTAATTACCAAGACCTTCTCTTTTTCTTCCTCTCTTTCTCCCTAGTATCCCCAAAGGGCATATATAACAGACTTCAAAGAGAGAAAAAATAAGTTTACGGGGCATCAAAAGGGTCAATGGAAAATAAAGCAAACTGCACTTCAATTTTTCTTTGGCACTGAATTGTGAAAGTATTTTCTATAGGCACTGTAATCCACTGGGCAGCAGCTTCCCAGTGGTTTCCTCAGAAAGCCTGTATTAGCCACTGGCTTCCTTACACTGCATCTGTATGGCGAGAAACCACACCACTGTCTGCTATGGCGATTAGGGCTGCCAGCTGAGACTGACTGGCTTCCTTTAAAAATAATGAAAACTAGTTTCATTTTCCTTCGAAACTATGAAACTGGCTCCAATCCCTTACAATCCTTAAATCTCACTGTGATAACAGTATTTATGAGTCTATATCCACTATTCAGTTCAAAATCCAAGTATTTCATGTAATATTTCAAGCTGGCAGGAATTTTTACATTTTACTGGCATTTATTCCATAATATCAATTTTTAATTACCCACTGTAAATAAGATTAGGGAAAAAAGCATGGTTAATCTAAATATAAAACCAAAAAAACCTGTTGCTGTTGAATTGATTGCAAATTAAGAGCGACCCTATAGGACAGAGTAGAACTGAATCACAGGGTTTTCATGGGGGAGCTGATGGGTTCAAATTCCTAAACACTGTGTCACTAGGGGTCCAGTGTAAGCATATAGACATTATAATTACAAAACTGAAAGGTTTGAGTATTTCTTTACCTTGTTCAAAACTGTACTCCAGAGGAAGTGTTAGTGGGGATTTACAGAAAGAGTTAGGGATAGGAAGAAGAGAGTGATTTAAATTATTTATACACAATATAAAAACCTAAACAATCATATTTAATGCAACAATGTGCCTGGAAGAACAGATTCAAGTGGAAAACAGGAAGCCAAGCCTCTTAAAATGATTTCTAGATTTCATTTGGAGAGATTACAGGATATGTTTTGTTTCTACAGTAAGATTAATCTTACCTCTGGTAAGCAGAATTCAGGCACAGAATCCACAAATACATGACCTGAGCACTCCTTTAGCTCCTAAAAGAAATGAGAAGTATCTATAGGAAGAGATATACAACAGATACAGTATCAATGAAATTTAATCCCCAAATCAACTTTTCATGAAAAATCACAGACTGCTAGAGCTGAGAGAGAAGCAGAAAGGTTACTTCGAGTCAACTGTTCCTAGTTTGGAAACCCTGGTGGCGTACTGGTCAGGTACTGCAGCTGCCAACGAAAAGGCGGGTGCTCCTTGGAAGCCCTACGGGCCAGTTCTACCCTGTCCTACAGGGTCACTAATAGTTGACATCAACTCAATGGCACTGGGTTTGGTTTTTGTTTTTGGTTCCTAGTTTGTGCGCAGGAGACTAGGTGTATTACTCAGGGTAAAAACACTTGGTGGCAGACCCAGGAAAAGAATGCATAGTTCCTGATGCTTCTTCATGGAAGTCCCACATGAGTACATGCTGCTACCATAATCCACGATCCAAAGGTTTCAAAATAATGTTTATGTAGATCATACTAGAAATATCAGAATTATCTAGGGGCAATGCTTAAATTAAAAGTTCCTGGCCCTTGGCTAAGACTTAAAGGATTAGAAACTCTGAGGAGGCAACCATGGAATCTGTATTTATAATAAGCATCTCCAGTGATTTTGTTATGCAATCAGGTTATGAATCACAGCCATAGACAAATTACTTAGAATCTCTTTCTTGTCCTACCAAGAATTTGGAGAAAGTGCCAAGTACGGGGGATCAGGGGGAGTACAGAGTAGGCAGCAGCAGGGATAAAACCACCACCACTACCATAAGTATAATCTACAAACAACTGATTTGGAATTAAGTAAGAAACCCTGGTTGTTTAGTGGTTACAAGCAATGACTACTAATCAAAAGGTTAGCAGTTCGAATCCACCAGGCACCCCTTGGAAACACCATGGGGCAGTTCTGCTCTGTCCTACAGGGTTACCATGAGTCAGAATCCACATGACAGCAGCAAGGTTTGTTACAACAGAAAGGAAATCTTTCAAAGGAAACAGAACAGTGCGGTGCCCCCCACTCTGCCCCACCCCACGACCTATCATATTTAACACATTTGCCTTAGTTTGGGTTGTTCCAAAAGTAGACCCTGAGAAAAGGGCTTGAGAACAAGGAGTTTACTCTATGGGAGGTGCTGAAAAGCAAGATGGTAATGAAGTGATAAAGTCACAGGAAGGTGGCTGACAAAGGATACAAGCCACACACAACTGTGGGCAACCGGTACTTATGCCTGTATGGAAACTCAAATAGTATAAAGCATGTATCTTAGAGTTAACCTGCTGAGGGGTAAGGGAGCTGAGATACTTGTATGACAACTTCTGTATTTTGTGCAGCTTTGGGGAGAAAACAACTCAGGCAAAGTAAAATAGATATCGGTAGCTGGAATTCTGACACAGCACACTGAAGTGGTGAGACCCTTACAAATATGAGTGGGCCACCAAAAGGACTTGTCTGTTACAGTGCTTCCAGAGATCCATTAGAGCTGATTTCTTTTGTTACTGACACTTTAAACTGAAGTCTACAGAAAAGATTTTAAAAATTTTACTTAATGTTTTGTTGTGGTTGAGAACATAAAGGGAATATACACCAATCTGGCAATTTCTACTTGTATAATTTGGTAATCCTGATTATATTCAAGCTTGTGTGAGCTGTTCCTTTCCCATAACTTAAACTGATTTTTTGTGCCATCAAGGCCAAAGTTATCTATGACTGTATAATGAAACCAGTAACAGACATAAATTGGGTGACAGTTTGCTTTGTTCTTCCCAGAAAATGATGCTTTTATAATTGTTTTACTGAATATATGTATTTGTTTACACACACACACATACTTAAATAGCAGAATTTGAATGATTTTACTCTCAAACTTTACTAGAAAATCAGGTGTTAACTATGTTAACTTTCCCTTTGGATATCTGTGGTTCTTATATAAGAATCCTGAAACAGTATTTCCTGTCAACTCTGGTTCTTCTCCTTACATGAATACTGTTAATCAGTGTTAGAGACTGAAGGGTATTCCCCAAAAATGTGCGCTACTTCGGCTAAGCCAGGATTTCCAATATTGTGTAACTGTCCACCATTCTGTCATCAGATATAGCTTTCCTATGTGTTATAAATCCTACCTCTTTGATGTTAATGAGGTAGGATTAGAGACAAGTACGTTAACGAGGCAGGACTCAATCTACAAGATTAGGTTGTATCTTGATTCAGTCTCTACTGAGGCATAAAACAGAGAAGCAAGCAGAGAGACAGGAGGATCTCATACCGCCAAGAAAGTGGTGCCAAGACCACAGTGTGTCCTTTGGACTCAGAGTCCCTGTGCTGAGAAGCAACTAGGCCACGGGAAGAATGATGATAAGGTCCTTCCTCTCAAGCTGACAGAAAGAGCAAGTCTTTCGCCGGAGCTGAGGCCCTGAATTTGGATTTCCAGCCTATTAGACTGTGAGAAAACAAACTTCTCTTTGTTAAAGCAATCCATTTGTGGTATGGTGACAGGCTGAGCTACAAAGGGATCAAACAAGTGGCTTAATTATACATACTAACTAAAACGAAATCTGATTATGTTCAACAGAAGATTTTCAGCTCCCTTAGGATAAGGTTAAAAATTATTAAAGACAAATCATAGAAAATTTCAAAGCTTTGCCTGGTTTTAAATTGGCAATGTAATTTTCTCTCCCCATAACACTTTATCAGGGCATGTCTACTTTCTATGATAAAGTTTCTACTCTGGACTCTCATCCTTCCTGGCTTAGAGAAGCACATTTGCCATTCCAAACACTTACAATGTCACTGTATTTCATTCACCACTCCCTTCTAATGAAATAGTCCTGTATATGCATGGAGGTCATTTCGCTCACAATGCACTGATAATAGAATGTTTCTGAGGCTTTTTCAGAGAACAATGATTTATAGCCAGCAGGGGAGTTAAGATGAAATCAGGTGCACAAGTTCCTGAATGTCACATAATTTTATAGTGGGTTACATGGGAAATTTGGCTTATACTTTAGGCTGGGTATAGTCACAGGAATTAATTCTGTAAAAAAAGCACCTCTTTATTTAACAAGATCTATTACAAGAAGGAAATGCCTTAATCAGATGAGTCATTCTAAGAACTTTGAAATTTCTTATTTTGTTTTTCAATTGTAACACTTCTAAGAGGAAGAACGATTTAGGGAATTAAGAAATGGCTTGGATGAACTTTACAGTTCATAACACTCCTTTGCTTGTATTGTTGTTAGTGTAAGATTTGACTAGATTATAGTTTCAAACATTTCTGTACCTTTGGTTCCTTAGTTAACTGTCTAAATATTAAGCTAAGAAAGGAATTACCGTGGAGATAACCTAATGTTAGAAATATTATAGCCTTGAAAAAGAAAAATAATTTAAGTCATTTATTTTTGGCCTAGTCAGTTGATGATTAAATTCATAATAGGACCCCAAACTTACATTTCTAGAACTGTGTTCTTTTTTTAAAAACAACTTAGAAGATTGCCCAGTCTAGACTATCAATGAAAGGCAAGAAGAGAATCATAGATTATAGTCCAGAAGCCCCTCTAATTTAACTAAGAACATGTGCCCCTTCTACCTGCCAAGAGCTGACAAGGGAAGCCCTTGCTCCTCAGTCTGTTCTCCACAGTGACCAGAGTGTTTCAATCAAAGGGTGACAACTACAGCACTCCCAGCTCTGCTGATCTTCCAGGACCTCTAATAAAGCCCACACTTCTGACAAAGGCTACCTGATGTGACTCTTAACAGAAGCAAGGGTTTAAAAAGTAACATACTTAAGCACTTCAAGGTTATTTTTATATTAAAAAAAAAAAGTTTATTTATTCTAGTCAATCAGTGCAGTCTGAAAATGAACTAGACTGCACTCTAATCAACATTACCTTTGAAACTATCATCACAATTCTAACAATACCAATTTTCTTTCTATAATGATACAATGTTTTCCCAGCAAAAGTTCTTAGATTTATACACAAGAGCCAAGTGCATCAGAATCCGAGCACCAAGATTCCTTTAAAATCTCTTAAAAACAATAATCATCAAGTATGAAAGACCCTAGCATGAATCTTGGGATTTCTGATGAAGAATATAAACGGGGGGGAGGAGGGAAAAGCTCATTAATCAGTTCCATTACTACAGAGTATCTCTAATATAACAAGACATGGTTTTCTACTGGGTGTAGGTGTCATTACCTTGTCCAGGAAAGCATTTCCATCCTTTAGGGACCAGCTAGGAAGATTAGACAGCCTGGGACTGAAAAAAAAAAAAAAGATTAAAATATCCTAAATGAATTATAACCCTCAGTGACTTCATTGTGACTGTACTGTCTCCATTAGGTTGGAAACAGTTTGAAATTAGTCGTAGCAATGTTAACCCAAAATACTGATCAGAAAGATAAAAAATTACCAGGTTGTATCAAGCTTAAGAATTACATGACAACAGACTATTAAAAGGACACATACTTTACCACTGAATTGAGAAAATAAATACAATGCTGTGCACTGTAATAAAGAAAAAAGAAACGTGATACTAGAACATTTTACTGTTTTGCAGTCACTGTCTATGACTTCACCTTATTTGCTTGGCAACAACCCTGGGCAGAATAGGTAGCACTATTATTGCAGATAAGAAAATAGACTTAAAGGTTAGGTGCTCTTGCACCTACCTAGTAAGAGGCTCTTGATCCACCAGTTAGCATTCTCTGCAAATTTAAATACATGAATTCTACAGAAATTCATATTTTGAATTCTTTGCTTATAAATGGGTTAGTCAGTTGTCACCTACATATCCAGGTTATGAAAGACAAAGCTAGTTCTCCCCAGTATTACAAAATGACGCCATATATCTGAGTAGTGTCTAGAAGGTGAAGTTAAGTTTACGGATACTTTACATTAAAAATAGCATGGATTCATCAGTATAACTACATAGTGCCCAGCTACCACCACTGACTGCAATGACAAGGATCACTATACAGGTTACTGGCAAGAGCTGGAGGAAATAATGAGAACAGAATTCTAACTCAAAAAGAATTGCTGGCCTGACAAAGACTGGAGAAACCCTTGGAGTATGGCCTCTGGATATTCTTTCAGCTCAGTAATAAAGTCACTGTGGAGGTCTACCCTTTAGCCAAAGACTGGACAGAACCATAAAACAAAATGAGACTAAAGGGGGATACCAGCCCAGGGGCAAGGACGAGACGGCAGGAGGGGACACGAAAACTGGTAGTAGAGAATCCAAGGTTGAGAAAGGAGAGTACTGACATGTTGTGGGGTTGTTAACCAATGTGATAAAATAATATGTGTACTAACTGTTTAACGAGAAACTAGTTTATTCTGTGAACCTTACAATAAAAAGAAAAAAATAAAAAGAGTGGATTTAGAAATACACTTCTGGTAATCTGAGAATTCAGCTGAGTGCTATTTTTGGGCGACCGGAATAATTATACCTGAAGCAGAAAATGTAAATAATTCAGCAGGGAAAAAATATACCAATTAAAAAAAAATGACCCAGGTGAAATGTGAAGAAAAAGTACAAGTTGGGTAGTAAAGGATTTTAGAATTTTACAACACAATTAAAATCTGTGAAATAAAACTTAGGGACGAAAGAGAGCTTCTTACTAAAGAACTCCATGATCACAAATCAAATGTTATTACTACTTTACTGTCTTTTCCCCAAAATAATTCAATCAAATCTTGACTTTATAATTAGATGGTAAGCATTAAGAGTCAAATAGAAACAAAAATATATTTGTCAACCCTCCAAGAAAGGTTAAAAATCCGAATAAACCATGTACAGGAAAAAAGTGAGAACTTTTTATTCTGACATATTTTGAACTCGCTTAAGTTGCAAGAAGAGTACATCAACGATCAGAGGCCATTTACTGGGATTTACCAATGCTTATCATTTAGTCTTTGATAATGAAAAATGAAGAACTTTAACTTTCATACTTGAGAATGAAAAGCAATATTAGGAGAATCAAGTTTCATTGGTTTAAACTATATCTGATATCTATTTTTTGTTGTTGTTTATTCTGCAAGTTTTCTACTCTAATCTGTGAGGCAGGGAGGAATCCTATCACCATTAGCTATTTTGATTCCCATTCATCTCATTTAATAGTCATATATAGTCTTGAAAAACATATTTACTTTAAAATCTGACTAAAAAACCAAACATTGTAATAAAACTAATGACAAGTCAATGTGAGTACTGTCATCACTTGAAGCATGTAAATATTCTAAAACAAGGTTGTAAATATCCCACTTTTCCTTTACAAAGGACATGCATTCTTCCTGTTTCCCATCACACACATAAATCAACAATGAAAACCCAGTTGACTGATCCATTTTGTTGCTCTCAATAAATGATTAGAAATTTTACAGTGCTCATCAGAATTCTTTTAAAAAAGCAAAATTTTTCAGTTATTGTGGCTTGAACTCTTAATATGTTTTATAACACCAAGCCTTCTGTTAAACACCCATTGTAATTCTGGATTTGAGAAACTGCTAGTGGAGTATTACCATAAAACAACCATGGTAAAGATGATGGGTGACAAAAATAAGTCATCAAATTGTAGAGGTATAGTAACTATACAGAGGAATACTGAATTCCACTGAGTTAATGGCTAAACCATCAGGACTAAACTTGAAGCTATTATTACCATGCTCTTACTGATTATAAAAGCTGGCCTTGTAAACAAGAACAAAGTTCTTCCACAAAAATCTATTTTAAAGAAATACAGAAAATTAAGACATTAGAAAAATTACAATTTTAGATGAGCAAATTTATCTACTATTGAACAATCATTTCTTAGGGAGGGAAAAAAAACAATGTCATTTAAAAATTTTGTGGCCAAGAAAAACATACCTATACAAGATCTAATTGTGTAGTTAATACTTATTTCTTAAACAAGTGAGATAGCCCCATGGTTCAAAACTAAACAAACAATCTATGGCACTGTAATGTAAACTGTCACTCAGACAAACACCAAAAGGTAGAATGAACAAGATGATATATAATTTTTCTTCATACTTTTCTGAAATGTATTACTTTTATAATCAGAAAATAGAAAAGTCATGAGTACACTGATTTCATTTCAAAAGTATTTATCAGAAGCTTACTCTGTACAAAGTGTACAAACTGTTGAGATATGAGAAGAAATACAACAATCCGTACCTAACAGGAGTTTACAGCTTGGGTAAGGAAACAGTAAAGATCAACTATAATAGAATAAGATAAGAGTTCTGACAGGGGTAAGCAGAAGGTGTCATGAGTTCACACAGAAAGGATACTTATGAAAGTTTGCAGTGGGCTGGAACAGCAAAAAGGAGTTAGGGGGAGAAAATGGAAAAGGTCTTTTGAGAAAGAGGTAATGGGGAACAGCCTCATCATTTGGTGTAACGCTGTAGGGTGTTTATCTTCACTAATTCATTTGTGAAACTTTATGTGTCAAGCACTCAGCTAGATGCTGATAAAATGTCAGTGAGCAAAATATATCTATTTCCTAAGGAGGAAAGACAGAGAGATCAAATAATCACAGAAACAGACGAGAAGCTGTCAAAAATGATGAAGCTGTATGACATAAAGTACCACAGAAGTTCAGTAATGAAGGACTAGTCTGGACAGCATCAAAAGACATCCCTGACGACATGATGATGAAGCTGAGATCTGGATACCAGGAGAATGAGGGAAAACTCCATGCAAGGGGTAGGATTTGAAGGACACAGAAAAAGCTACAAGTCATAAATAACGTCTTGCAGTCATTCTTTGCACTGGTTGGCAGGGTTATCTTACATAAAACGTTATTTAAATGAAACTTCAAGAAGAGTTCTACAGACTACTCCTTGTGCCCCACCAATCCCATTACACTACCACCTACACAGAAACTGTGGAACCACAAAGGAATTTCAGGGGGTAAGCTCCTGCTAAGCACGTTAAACGAAAGGTGTGGTAGTAGGGAAGGGGAAGAAAAGTTTTCCAGGCTGAATAAGCAAACTACGGATGACTGCTATGAGGCAAGAGTCAACAACATTTCTTCGAGCCTCTGAAAACAAAGAACAAGAGGCAGAGTGTAAGGACACCAGAGAAGTAGGAATCCCCACTACTGTACCAAGATGAAAAGTTTCTATTTATCCTAAAAACCCAAGCCCACTGCCCCTCAGTTGGTTCCAACTCATAGCAACCCTACAGATATCCTAAGAGCAATTAAATAACCACTGAAAGGTTTTAAACAGGTGAGAAACAAGATGAGATTTGTACCTCTAAAGATGAGTCTGGAGAACACCAATATCACATGCTTTCTGATATTAAATATCATCATTTATGTGGCATTCCTATTCAAATTAAAAGCCCAACCTAATTATGAGGAAGGGGTCCTTGGGTGGTGCCTACAGTAAACATGTTTGCCTGCTAACTGAAAGGTTAGAGGTCTGAGTTCATGCAAAGGTGCCTTGGAAGAAAGGTCTGGTGGTCTACTTCTGAAAACCATGCACTGAAAATTGTATGAAACGTAATTCTACTCTGATACACATGGCATCTCAATGAGCTGAAAATGAATCAAGAGCAACTGGAATCATGAGAAACAGCACACAAACCCCAAATGAGGGACATTATGTAACTGGCTTGCATGCTTAAAAAAAGGCCAAGGTCATTAAAGACATACAGACTGAGGAACTTTTCCAGGTTAAGGGAACTAAAAATATGACAACTACCTCCAATGATTGATCCACCCTGGATTCCAGACCAGATACCATTATTAATTTTTTTCTTTTGCTATCAAGAAAACTATATGGGCAATTAGTACAATATAAATACTCACATTAGATACTGCTATGATATCAATGTAAATTTCCTGACTTTTGATAACTGTACTGTAGTTATGTAAAAAAAGTCCATGTCAGGACATATGCACTCAAGTATTAGGTCATCATGAGTTGAAACCAATTTGATGGCATACGACAGCAACAAATAAGGAGCATCATATCCGCATCTGTGTTGGTTGTGTATCAACTTCACTGGGCCATAATCCTCAGTGGTTTGGCAGTCACATGACGTTGTGATTACCTCCACCACAAGATATAACATAATGTAATCATCTGCATGATGGTACATGCTTTAAGTAGCCAATCAGTTGAAACAGTTTCCTTGGGCATGAGGCCTGCCTGCACTGAATGTAAGCGGTCCTTCTAGCAAGATGCATGGGCTTTGGCTTGCACTAGATCCTGTAGCTGGCTTCTATTTGTCTGACTTTTGCTTCTTGGGACTCAAATTAGCAGCTTATTTGCAGCCTTACTTGTTGACCTTGGGATCTGCTGATCCTTCCAGTATGAACAAAAGTCCTGCTTTCTGACTTGCTGATTTGGGGCTCGCCAGTACCTGTGGCATCTATCCTGACCCATGGACTTGTGATGTTTCAGTCTCTACAATGGCATGAGCTATCTCCCTGATAATCTCTTTCTACACATATTTATACGCTTTACCAATTTTATGTCTCCAGAAACCACAGCCTAAGACATCTGGTACAAAGACTGGTTCTAGAAAAACAAAATTGGGAAGTGTTTTCTAAACTGGTTCTGAAGTCTGGTTACTCTTTAAAGACGCTGATGATTCTGCTTCTAGTAGTAAGGAGGGTGCCGCTAATCCACAGCATGAGGTGGCAATACCAATATGCAAAGTATCCCTACCAACAGATCAGATAGTGGTGAAAGGTGATGTTCCAGATGATTGCACACATGATACCCTTCTATAATTTTGTCATAATGAGAAGTGTAAGTCAGCTGGCTGGTTCATCCTACTTTTGATCGACAAAGTGGTGAAAAAAAGACATATACTCAGGGCTTCAGAGTCACATCTCAAGTGCAGCTTAAATGGCCTCAAATTTTCCACTTATGCATTGAAAGAGTCTTAGTTCTTGTAGTAAAAGAGCTGATACTGCTGAAAACCAACCCAGAGTCTTACCCTAAGAGTGGCTGAATTACAACGCAAACTCAACTAACAACCACAGGAGGTGTCTAAACATAAAGTGAGGGTATTGCTTGGGAAAAAATGGGATCCTGAAACAGATTCGAGACGCATTGGCAGATAATCAAGAAGCTGAAGAGAGTGAGCCCCTAAATTCCGTTTGACCACTCTTGCCAATAGAACTAGCCCTCTCACTCCCATCTGAAGCGTTTACTCTATGTTTGTTGGCTAAACCACTCACCTCAGTCAAACCATTACCCCTCCACTCCCATCTAACAACAGTAGCCCAGCTGCCTTTAAAGACATTTTGTCTTAAGTTACTGCCTGGGGCATCACCTGAGGAGATGCTTTATAAGATCATCTGAATGGTCTCAAAACATGTTACCACCACTCATTTTGGCTTCTAGACTTACAATCAGACTTAAGTTTCAGTGAACCCCCAAAGGTGTAGTACAACGTGTGACTCAGGAGGAGGCACCCCAAATGCAAACACAAAGCCCTTGCCATTGAGTTGATTCAGACCCACTGTGGACCCGACAGGGCAGAGCAGAACTGCCCCATGAAGTTTCCAAGGAATGTCTGGTGCATCTGAACTTCTGAGCTTTCGGTTCTTAACCAACGGTATAGCTGCTAATTACTATACCACCAGGGTTTCTGGATGAGGTACACTACACTCCAGAACTGCTTGACTATACAAACAGAAACTTGGGGAATATGTGTGGGAACAATTATTACGGGTGTGGAATAATGGTGCAATGAACATAAAAATGATCAGTCAGCATTTATTGATACGGGCCCACTAAGCAGATTCTTCATTCAATTTTTCAGCTCCAGAAGTTAGTCAAGGCAAGGATCTAATAGTTTATTTGGCTGGGTCCCTGAAGCATGGATTACATGGTAGCCTACACAAAATAAAGCTGAAGTACCAGAGCTGGTACTTCTGTAGTAGGTTATCCCAAGACTTAGGGTAATGACATGCTGAAGTGGATTTATCATGTTGGACCCACAGACCCATGCATGAATTACCCAGAGGACATACTTTTTTACCATAAACATAAGGAACAAATGTGTAAAGGGAGCAGCATCCTTGATGACTGCCATGATTACTATTTTATATGTAACTGAGATTTGACAGTGGAAACTGCCCCCAACTGAATTAAGACACCTAACTACAAGAGGGCTAACTGGATGCGGTGGTAGTAGGAACCAAGTGGTAGAACACAACTGACACACATAAGGTGAGCACAGTTTCCATGACTGACAGTGGAGTCAAAGCAGTAATCAGAATAGTCTGATTGTGATTTTGGTTTCTTAGTCATGGTGTCCCCAACTAAAGAGCTAGGAAATCTACTAAATATTTACTTGATCTGTACTAATGGATAAATTCCAGGTCAAGAGAGGCACATTCTAACACAAATCAGCAGAAGAGAGTCAAGACTCTGAAATCAATTCTCACACTTGAGCAAGTTTAAAGAACCAAAACCCCTTCAGTGAGGGGGAGGCAGGTTACCTTGAAGAAAGACTCCAATCCACTGCCAAAAGTTTCTACTGTTAAATCTTTCTCCCAGCCTTTCCCATAAGGATCTAAAGTCTTTTCTAAGAATGCCTACTCACTGGGGAAAGGGAAATCATCAGACTTTTGGGGGATTACTGAATACTAGCTCTGTAATAATTCCAGGAAACCCAGTACATCACTGTGGCCTACCAGTTAGAGTGGTGGGCATAAGGAAGTCAGGTTACACATGAATTCTTAACTCGTCTGCCTCACAATAGGTCCAGTAGGTCCCTAAACCCATTCTGTAGCAATTTCCTTAGTTTCAGACAGTATAATAAGAACAGATATGCTCAGCAACTGGCAGAACCCCCACAATGGACTTCTGGCAAATGGTGTGAGGGCTATTACGGTAGGAAAAGCCAAGTGGAAGACACTAGAACTGCCCTTACCTAAGAAAAGAGTAAAACAAAAGCAATACCACATTCCTGAAGGGACTGTGGAGTATACTGCTACTATCAAGGACTTGAAAGACGCAACAGCGGTGATACTGACCAAAGCCCCATTCAACTTGCCTATTTGGCCTGTGCAAAATACAGCTGGATCTTGCAAAATGCCAGTAAATTATGAAAAACTTAACCAGGTGGTGACTCCAATTGCAGGTGCTGTATCAGAGGCAGTTTCATTGCTTGAGCAAATTAATACATCTCCTGGTACCTAGTATAAAGCTACTGATCTGGCTAATGCATTTTTCTCCACCCCTGTTTTGAATGACCATCAGAAGTAGTTTGCCTTCACTGGCAAGGCCAGCAACATATCTTCAATTATCTATTGCAGAGTTACATCAATTCTCTAGCCATACGTAATAATTTTGTCTGCAGGGACGCTGATCACTTTGCGCTTCCACAAGACATCACACTGGTTCATTATGTTGATGACATCATGCTGACTGGTCTTAGTAAGGAAGAACTGTCAGTGACTCTGGAATTAACTGTAAAACATATGTGTGGTAGAGGGTGGGAAATTAATCCCACATAAATTCAGGCTCCTCTCACCACAGAGAAATTCCTAGGGATGCAAAGGCATCAGTCATGTTAAGATAAGTAAATCCATCTGGCCCCTCCCACAATTAAAAAGGACGCACAACACCCTGTCAGCCTCTTTGGATTCTGGAGACAACATATTCCCCACCTGAGTGTGCGACTACGGCCTATTTCTCAAGCGACTTGAAAAGCTGCTAGTTTTGAGTGGGGCCTAGAACAAGAGAAAGCTCTGGAACAGGTTCAAACTGCTATGCAAGCCATTCTGCCCCCCTGGGCCACAGATCTGATTGATCCTATGGCACTTGAAGTGTCAGTGGCAGAAAGAGATGTTGGAGTCTTTGGCAGGCCCCTAATGAATCACTGCACAGGCCCTTAGGATTTTGGAGCAAAGGCCTATCATCTTGTGCAGACAACGAATCTCCTTTTGAGAAAGCTTTTGGCTTGTTACTGGGCCTTGGTAGAGCATGAATACTTCACCATGGGACATCACGTCACCATGTAGCCTGAGCTGCCCATTATGAACTGAGTGCTGTATAAAGTCACGAAGTTGGACATGTATAACAGTACTCCATCATTAAATATAAGTGGCACATACAAGGCTGGGCCTGAGCAGGACCTGAAGACATAAATAAGTTGCCTCACGAAGTGATCAAAATGGTGTTCTCCACTCCTGTCATATTACCCCTTATCTCCTAGTTTATACTTACAGATTCATAAGGAGTCACTTATGAAACTCATGCTTGGTTTACAGATTGCTGGATATTATATGCAGGCACAACTCGAAACTACAGTGGCAGCACTGCAGCCCGTTTCTGGGACCTTCCTGAAGGACAGTGGTGAAGTGAAACCCTCCCAATGGGCAGAACTTCAAGTACTGTACCTTACTGCTCACTTTGCTTAGAAGGAGAAATGGTCAGATATGTTACTGTATATTGATTCATAGGCTGTGACCAGTGGTTTGGCTAGATGGTCAGGGACCTGGAATGGAGAAGACTGGAGACAAAGGAGATATGGGGACAAGGTATGTGGCTAGAGCTCTCTGAATAGACCAAAGAAGTCAAGGTATTTGTGTCCCATGTGAATGCTCACTAAAGGTGACCTCAGCAGAGGAGGATTTTAACAATCAAGTGGTTAAGATGATACGTTCTGTGGAAAATAGTAATCCTCTTTCCCCAGCTACTCCTGTCTTTGCTCAAAGGATTGTGAATACAGTGGCCATGGCGGCAGGAATGGAGGTTATGCATGGGCTCAGCAGCATGAACTCCCACTTACCAAGACTGAAATTGGCTAGAGCCTCTGCTGAGTACCTAGTATGCCAGCAGTATAAACCAACACTGAGTCTCTGATAGGGCTCCATCCATCTAGGTGATCAGTCAACAACCTCATGGTAAGCTGATTATATTGGACCACTTCCATTATAGAAAGGGCAGTGCTTTGTTCTTACTGGAACAGACACTGTGGATATAGATCTGCCTTTCTCATACATAATGCTTATGCCAAAACTACCATTCATGGACTTACAGAATATCCTATCCACCATGACGGTATTTCACTCAGCATCATCTTAGATAAAAACAAATAAAAAAAAACCTCACTGCCATTGAGTTGATTCTAACTCACAGTGACCTTAAAGGACAGAACAGAACCACTCCACAGTTTCCAAGATGGCAGATTCAAACTACTGAGCTTTTTGTTTAGCAGATGTAGCATTTAATTACTATACCTCCAGGGTTTTCATAAAAAGACCCAATTCACAGCAGATAAAGTGCTGCAAACAGTTCATGCTCATGAAATTCACTAGTCTTACCACGTTTTCAATCATCTTGAAGCAGCAGGGTTTGACAGAATGATAGAAAGGCCTTCTACAGACACAATTACGGTGCTAGCTAGGTGGCAATACCTTGCAGGGTTGGGATAATTTTTCCAGCAGATATACTCTAAACTACCATCCAGTATATGGTGTTGTTTCTCCCACAGCGGAATTCATGGGTCCAGGGATCAAGGAGTGGAAACGGGAGTGGCACCACTCACTACTACCTCTAGAGATTCATTTGAAAGATTTTTGCTCCCTGGCTTCATAACCCTATGCTCTGCAGGTCTAGAGGTTTTTGTTACAAAGGGAAGATGGCTCCTATCTGGAGACACATCACTGATTCCACTGAACAGGAACCTACGAATACCACCTTGCCTCTTTGGGCTCCTTATTCCTCTGGATCAATAGGCAAAGAAGGCAGCTACTATACTGGCTAGTGTAACTGATTCTGACTACCAAGAGGAAATTGGACTGATATTACATAATGGAGGTAAGAAATAGTTACGTTGAACGTAGAAGATCCATCAGAGCTTCTCTTAGTACTGTCGTGCCCTGGGATTAAAATCAGTGGAAAACTGTTGTTGTTAGGTGCTGTCAAGTTGGTTCCAATTCATGATGATCCTATGAACAACAGAACAAAACACTGCCCAGTCTTGTGCCATGCCCACAATGGTTTTTATGCTGTGGTCACTGTGTCAGTCTATCTTGTCAAGGGTCTTCCTCTTTTTCACTGACCCTCCACTCTACCAAGCATGATGTCCTTCTATAGGGTCTGATCCTTCCTGACAACCTGTCCAAACTATGTAACACGCAGTCTCGCCATCTTTGCTTCCACGGAGCACTCTGGTTGTATTTCTTCTGGAACAGATCTGTTGGTTCTTTTGGCAGTCCATGGTACATTCAACATTCTTCTCCAACACCACAATTCTAAGGCATCAATTCTTCTTCTGTCTTCTTTGTTCATTGTCCAAATGGAAAATGGGAGCAATCCACCTCCAACATGATTATTAATGGTCCTGGCTCTTCAGGCATAGAATCATGATTAGCTGAAGTGCTTGCTGAGGGCAAAGTGAATACAGAATGGGTGATGGAAGAGGTTGTTCTAAATACCAGTCATTGCCATGTAACCAGCTGCAGATAAGGACTGTAACTGTTATGAAATATTTCTGCTTTGTATGTATGCAACAAATATTTTTGTTTTCTTCACTTACAAAATATAAGGCATAAACAGGGTTAGTGTACTTTTGGTTGTATGTGTGTTCATTTTATCACATTAGATGGAAGCATGACTTTATAATATCTTTATTCAGAGGTTATGTATGGTTTAAGGAGGTGTGTACAAGTGCCAAGTTGACAAAGGGTAGACTACGTTGATCTAGGATGCATGTCAACTTGGCTGGGCTATGATTCTCAGCAGTTCTGCAGTCATATGATGCTGTGATCACTTCCACAATGAGATCTGATATAAAGTGATTACTTCCAAGATGGGATCTGCTACTAAGTAGCCAATAAGTTCACAGGGAGTCTTCTTGGGTGTATGGCTCTCACTGAATACAAGCAGATGTTCCAGCAAGGCTCATGGGCATTCTCTTGTGCTGAATCCTGCAGCTGGCTCCTGTTCATCTGATCTCCAGCTGTTCGCACCGGACAAGCTAGCAGCTTACTTACTGTCTAGTCAGCTGATACTGGGATTCATCAATCTTTGCAGCTTGTGAGCAAGAGCCAAGCTCTCTGAGTTGCTGCTGAAAGACTGCATCTGACCTATCTCACCAGCCCCTGCAGCTATGTGAATCAGGAGAAGCCTCCATCCTGACCCAAGGACTTGGGATGTTTCAGTGTCTACAACTGCATGAACCGTTTCCTTGATACAAACCTGTCTCTCTCCTTATAAATTTATAACATATATTAACTTTGTTTTATAAATAAATATAAATTTGTCTGTCTGTCTGTCTGTCTCTCTCTCTAAATGTATACACGCTTTTCTGCTACTGCTTCCCCAGACAGCCTAGTCTAACACAGCATCTTATTCTCAAATGATTCAGAAAAAAAAAACAACATATGCACAACAAAGAGAAAACAATACAGGAAGCGCGGTAAAATACTAAAAACCAGAAAGGGCAATTGGGAGCTTTTGTAATATCCTTTCACATTTATTGTAAATATGAAGTTATTTCACAATAAAAAGTTACATAAAAAAGATGACATTGGATTCTGAGAAGAGGCAAGGTAAGGGTCAGAGAAACCTACCAGGACACTCTTGCAGGTGCATCTGATAACAACTACAGCAGAACTGGAGAGTGGTGACTAGGTTCTAGAGCTATTTAAAAAAAACCCAAAGTCCAAATCCATTACTGCTGAGTTGATTCTGATTCATACTTACCATACTTGACATAGCAGAACTGCCTCACAGAATTTCCAAGGAGCATCTGGTAGATCTGAACTACTGACCTTTTGGTTAGCAGCTGTAGCACTTAACTACTACGCCACCAGGGTTTCCAGAGTTATTTACAAGGTAAAAATAGTAAGACTTAGCAATAGACTGGACATGGGGTAAGAGGGAGAGGGCTATATCTGGGTTGACTACCAGTTTTTGACTATTGTAACAGGATGCCATTCCAGGAGGGTCTCCTGTTCTCTTCCCAACCAAGCCTGAAGATGAGTTCAGTTTTAGCATGTTGAGTTTAAGGTGCTTTAAATTTAAAGGTAGAGCTTAAGAGGGAAACAGAGTAGGCATTTTCAGGATGCACATCTGGAATTTAGAAGAGAATCACCAGCTAAAGATATTCATTTTTAAGTTATTATTTATATTGTCATTGAAGCCATAAGCACTTATAAAAATCCTTATCAGAGACTCTGATGGCCAAGTACTGAACTTGAACAATTCCAGTATGTAATGGCTAGGTAGAAAATGAATCTCTCAAGTAAACAGAAAAGACAGAATGAGAGAAATAAGAGGAAAAACCAGGAATGTATTATAAGGAAAGTGAATACTGTTCAAGGTCAAGTTAAGATGAGGACTGACAAATGTTAGTTACATTTAATGACATAGAAGTCATCTCTAATCTCAGTTAGGCATGTTCTGGTGGAGTAGTATAAGTACAGTGCTGATCAGAGACAGCTTTAGAATGTTGAAATAGAAAGAAGTGCTCAGACAAGGTTAAAAAAGTGTGTGTTTTAGAATGCTATGTTAAAATTTACTGAGTATACTTAAATGGGAAGGGCTGAGTCAAGATGGAAAGGCTCAAAATAAGGAAAAGATTATCACTGATGGTGAAAGGACTCTGAGAATATGGGAAAGGATGCCATCCATAGCAAGAAAAAAGGAATGTTCTAGGTAGGCACTGGCAATACAATAGAGGGCAACCAAAATCTCTCTTATTTATAAAAGTTGTATTTCAGTGAAGACAATAAATAAACTGGGTATGTGTTTATGTGAGTGTCTATGTATGTATAAAGTGGTAAGTGCTATAAGAAAATTAAAGTGATACACAGGTGACAAGAGGTAAAGAGAAAGTGACAGAGAGGAACAGAGAATAATATTTTAGAAAGAGAGGTTACAGAAGGCCCTGATGATCATGTGACACTATCAGGTGACACTGACTTACATGCAATGACGCTGTCTGGAGAAATACTCTTTGAGGCTGAGGAAATGGTTCCTTAAGATTGTTTTGTTTTAGAAATACCAAAAGGACTGGTACTAGTAGGATGAAGAGGAGTGGAGAAGGAATACTTAGAAATGAGACAGAGATAGCTCATGCAAGGCCTTGAGGTGAGACACTGGAATTCAGTCTAAATGTAAAGGGAAACCACTGGAGGGTTAAGATTAGGGAAGTGACTCGACCTTATTCATGTTTCAAAAGGGTCATTCTTGATGCTGTGTGGAGATCAGTCTATATAAAGATAAAAGCAAGCATAGGGAAACGAGTTAGGAGGCTAGCATCATAATCCAGATGATGGTGGCAAATGCGCAGCCAAAGCATTTGCTGACGGATTTGGTGTAGGGCATAAAAAGGAAGAGCTCAGGATGTCTTCAAGGTTTCTAGCCTGAGCTGAGGAAGGAAATTTTTATACTTAACTATTTAGCCTGCCAATAATCCCACAGGTACAACCACCCTCTGAAAGTAGAAGAGTATCAGGTGGAAGAGAGAGTGAAAGTGGACTAGTACCAAGCCAAGGCTGTGAGAAGACTGATCAGGAAAGAACA
The DNA here is from genome assembly GCA_028571685.1 of Heterohyrax brucei. Taxonomy (NCBI): domain Eukaryota; kingdom Metazoa; phylum Chordata; class Mammalia; order Hyracoidea; family Procaviidae; genus Heterohyrax; species Heterohyrax brucei. The sequence continues at coordinate 45,903,558 of CM053160.1, read as the reverse complement.
AATACAGCTGGGATTGTTGACCCAAATCTGAGTTTGATCACTTAGAAACTATCACCCTAGAGAGGAAGTCAGTCTCCTTTATGTTTGCCCTCACAAGAAAACCAACTGCTGATGAATCAATTCTGTATTTTATTATCTGATGACTGGCTCAAGTATGCCGTTGTACTCTCATCACAAGTCAAATTAAATCTTCAGCCATAGGATACCCTTTTCCTCTACTACAACGTAAGTTCCATAAGGGGGTCTTACATGTTGATGTTTGTATCCTCTAATGGAGCACAATGTAGATTCTTAATAAACACCAAATGGATGAATGATTTAATGTTATCACTTTTGTTATGGCCTGTCTGCGATGCCTCTAGTTTCTGAATGACTACAGATACATTATTTTTACTCTCTTGCATAATATGTATAAAACGGTAAAAGTATTTTTAAGTGTTGGGTATAATTTTAACTGAATTTCATACATAAAATGTAATCTAGAATTATCTCTGACTTTTTTCATAATAAATTCTCATTTCCTTATCTCAGAAAAATAAATGGTTGATTTTAACAGTAATTTTGCTAGGTAATTTACATAGTTATCACAACAAATAATCATCGCATAAAGTGATGTTTTCAGGAGTGACCTGCCTATTGATGGTTCACCCAGCTTGCTATGCTTCTGAGGTCTTAAATCTGCTTCAGATAACTTCTGTATCTCCTCTTTTGTACACAATACCACTTTATGCTACTGTAAGTATATCTGCTTCTAAAAGTTAACCACTTTTGTTACAAACTGCTGCTGCTAAAGGGCACCAAGCGGTGGAATCAATTTCATAAGACAATGGTTTAGCAGGAATAAACAGTGCTGATTGTAGGCTCAGGACAAGTTACCTATTCTAAGACACAGACTTCGGCTACATCTATGATTCTATAACTGGAGTTCACTAGTACAAAAGTAATGCAAAGATAGCTATCTAAAAAACATATTAGACTCTGTGATGTTAAGTTTCTACAAACGTAGTTAAATCATTCTAAAATTCAATTCCTTGGGCTTATCTGTTGGCCATTTATTAGCTCTTACATGAATTAGCAAGAAAGATGAAATATGTATAACCTCACGTGCACTAGGTAGCTGCAGGAATACTTTACTGAAGCACAGAATAAGTTATAATATGCCAATCAATAAATCAATAGAATATTTTCCATCAACTCAGCCAAAGTAAACTATTTTGATAAGCCAAGCCAAATGCCGTCGAGTCGGATCCGACTCAACATTTTTAAGAGGACAAAGTACACTATGACAACATTCAAGGTACTGGTAATCTTTACAGTAACAAGTATTATTTTCAACAAACTAAAGCTTTTTGTCTTGGAATGCCATCAGTACATACCTTTGAACAAGGGGCAAAGGAAGGAAATTGAGGGTGGAAGTCATGTCCAGTCCACAGTCCAACATAATGGTGGTTGATTTGAATTTGAGTACGTTGCATGGTAAGGTTGGATGCCCTGACAGACAATACTGAAAAAATAACCAAGTCACTTTTATCAATAATTAATTACAGAAAAAACTTAAAAAGTAATTTAAGTTAAAATGCTAATTTTCTCTCCTAAGAACACTGTGCAAGTTCTACTAACTTTCTGTGGCTTTCTCCCTTTTACAACTTGGGGTACCATTTCCCCCAACAGTTGAAAGTCTCAGATCATATTCCATGTGTTACAGAAGTAATTCTTCTGAGAAATAATTAAATGGCCTGAAACTAAAAAGTCAAGTACGTGATAAAAGACCAGTTTTAAAAAACAACGTGGTAACATTATTTAGAGTAGGGTTTATTTATTATTTTCTTTTAAACTGTGGTAAGTATGCAGGTAACAAAACAGTTGCCATTTCAACAACCTGCACAAGTACAGGTCACTGACTTTATTTAGGTTTCTCATATTGTTTAAGCATCACCCTAAACCATTTCCAAATTTTCACACTACCACTACCCTTATGAGAAGCTTAGTTCCCCTAGCATTGTGTCTTCCTTTTTCTCTTCCTCCACCCCACCCTGATAACCACTAACAAACCGATTAGACCAAGGATTTGGGCATAAGACTGTCTGAGCCCACATTCTGGTCTTGCAAGTTATTAATATATGATTTGGGTAAGTTACCTAACCTTGCAAAGACTTGACTCCCTCATCTCTAAGATGTAATAATAAAACCTACCCTCACAGAGTTCTTGTGAGGACTAAATGAATTAATACATGGCCTGTATCTGCTCATTGTTGATGGGTGCAGTTATAGAATCATTAAAGGTCTGAGAGGTCACCTGTGATTGGCAAGACTAAAGTACAGATGTTTATAGGACTTATTGGTTTAAATCTATAGTGACATTATCACTACATCCCACAAAACCAAGCAAAGTGAAGAAGCAATTTTACAAACATTCCCTTTTGCTGCTTTGCCCTCTGGGAAAATAGTGCCAACTGACAGTGACACTACTAGTGAGTGCACAAGTAAATATTCTAGCCAGAAAAGAGCCTACAGTTTTTTCCCTAGCTAAAGAATTTAGCACATTTTCATGTTAATTTTATTTCTACTTTGTAATAAAGATGTAAATGTTCCTATGTAGTGATTAAATATTTATATTTCCTATGTGTCTATTGATCTCTTTTTCCCTCTGACTGAGCAGAATCTGGTTTTGGAATTTTTTTTTTTAATTTTTATTTTTATTTAACATAACTGAGTGAAAATGTACATTCACATATAAATTTACATGCCCACCTATATGCAGCTTCCACTGCTCTCCCTGTCCGGTGACTGCACACTATTCCTCTCTGCTCCATACATGTCTCATCCTCCCAAGAGCCTCCTTTCCCCTCCTCTCCGTCCACTCCCCTTCCTCCTGGTTCTGGAATTTTTATCTTTAACATATGTGAGCACTGTTTATAATTTTTTGCAGAAAATCTGTTGCTTATACTTAGTATATTATCTTTTACTAAAAAACTTTTATTACAGACTATTACAAACATGCAGAAAATAAGTAAAACTATATAGTGAACTCTCATGTGTTACTACTTGCTCTAAAAATTATCTACATCTGCCTATCTTGTTTTCCTTTTGATACTGATAACTGTATGTTAAAAAACCCATGTGATTTCTCAAAATATTTTTTTCTGAAAAGTCCTAAAATGATCTCTCATTCACAACTGGGACAAAATATGAGTTCATTTCCTAAGCGTCTTAAAGAAATTTGTCAGAGCTGGTATCTTTTATCGTTGTCAAGTTATTACCAGTATGTAACACTTCAAAGTCCTATATTAGTCGGAAGGTATTTCTGAAGTCTTTATTTTGTACCACTGGTCTTTTTATTTTCTTGTTTTTTTCATTTTTACCCCAATCAATGTTGTAAAGTTCATACCTACTATTACTTTCAAACAAACACATTGCCACCAAGTTAAGTGCTACTTATGGCAACTTTCCAGAAGAGAGAACAGCTGGCCCACTGGAATTCCAAGGCTATAACCATTATGAAAGCCACATGGAGCAGCTGGTGGGTTTGAAGGGAGGTTAGCAGCCAAGTGCTTAACCAGTGTGCCACCTGGGCTCCTTAATATTTTCAAATACAGTAGAGCAATTAGATTTTACTTCTAAAAAATTGTTTTTCAACCAGGATGTACAGGGAGGCTACATTTAATATATTATTTAGCTAATGCTGCCATCTTTACTGTACAGTAACATTGCTGTGAATCTGCAGTAATGTATTGTTTCTATTTTATTAATTTTAGTATTCCTATGATTGATGCATTTCATAACTGTTAAACAAACAAACCAAACTCACTGCTGTCAATTCCTATAATACAGGGTGGAAACTGCCCCACAGGATTTCTAAGGAACACCTGGTAGACTTGAAATACTGACTTTTCGGTTAGCAGCTGAAGCACTTAAGCATCATGCCACTACGGTTTCTTCAAGTTTCAATATTATTTCCATTTTGTTCATTTCTAATGGTTGTATAATTTCCATTGTGATTTTTTTCTTTGAGACACATACTTAGTTTCTGTTTGTGTATATGTGTTTGATTTAATTCCCAAATATAAATTTCAAAATGATTTAATTTCCCAGTATATTGGTTATCCTTTGGTTACCGATTTCTAATTTTATTATCTATAGAATCTGTACATTATTTTTTGGGGGGGTTGGTAAAGTTTGCTTTGTGGCCCTGTACACTGTACACAGTCAATTTTTATAAATGGTTCAAAGTGCAGAAAATTAAAAAATATATTCTAATTGTTGTGTATATAGTAGATTAAATTTATCACTTTGCTTGAATCTCGTATATTCATACTTACTTCTGTCTTAGGAGATAGAAATGTGTTAAAATGTCCTACTAAGATAGTGACAGAAATGAGAAGATAGACATCCTAGACTGAACTGCACTGGTGCTGGCCATTTTGAAGTGGACAATCATATGGTCTGCTATGTTGGAGATGACAAATTGAAGACAAACAGCGTTGCATGAATTGTCAAAAGGAGCATTTTAAGATCTGTCCTGAAGCACACTGCTATAAGTGACAGGAAAATATCCACAGGCCTACAGGGATGATCAGTTAATACGACTATTATTCAAATTTACATAGCAACTAGCAACTTCTAATGCCAAACAGGAAGAAACTGAAGAATTTTTAGCAACTTCAGCTCTGAAATTGATCAAACATGCAATCAAGATGCAGCAATCATTATTGATTACTGGAACACAAATGTAACAAAGGATTAAAAAACCAAAACGCAGTGCTGTTGATTCCAACTCATAGTGACCCTACAGACAACAGGAGAACTCTTCCATAGAGTTTCCAAGCAGCGCCTAGCAGATTCAAACTGCTAACCTTTTGGTTAGCAGCTGGGCACTACACTACCAGGGTTTCCATACAATGTCTTAGAGGAAAAACATTACCAGCCAAGAATTATGTATCTAGCCAAGCTGTCTCTCAAATATGATGGTAAAATTAAGACATTTCTAGGTAAACAGAAGTTTAGAAGATTTGCAAAATTCAAGCTGAAATGACAAGAAACAGTAAAGCAGACTTTGTGGTTAGAAAATTGATAACCCAAGAATAGAACACAGAACAAAGAATACAGTAAACAGATATTAACCCTAATAGGAAAATCACAAAAATAAATCAAAGCTAAAAGACTGAAAAGAGGGAAACACAGAAGTCAAAATGTAAAAGATGACATTATAACCAAAAAGAAGGATGTAAAAAAGATAGTCATAGATCTTTCATATGAACAGAAGTGAAGGCAAAACAAAGCCATCAATGACTCGTTTAAACTTAGAAAAATAGAGGTAAATATTAACGTAACCACACTGGAAATTAACAATCCTATATAACAACATGAAAAACAAAAACATGAAGTCTCAGCAAATACAAAAGCAACAACAATGAAAAACATAAAAAACAACAACAATAAAAAAAACTACATAAAAATGACTTGGCATAGAAAATTAAGTGCAACAAAAAAGGCATAAAAACCAGTATTAATTTTATACTTATCAATTACACTGAACATAAGCAGATGGAGTGCACCAATAAAGAGACATAGAACAGAATAAAAAACAAAACAAAACAAAAAAACAAAACAGGTCCACCTATGTTCTTACTACAAGAGACAAAAGACACCAACCAACAAAAATTCAAAAAATGAAAAAAAAAATTATCAAGCAAACGACATTTAAGAGTAAGAGCAGCACTACTGATTTCTGATAAAACAGACTTTAAAGTAAAATATACATCACTGGATAATGAAAGACACATAATGACTAAAGAGTCAATACCTCATGAGGATATAACCATATTAAACACTTACACAAGCAGTGATAAAAACAACCCAGGGTTGTCAGGTCAATTCTGACTCATAGTGACCCTAAAGGACAGAGTAGAACTGCTCTACAGAGTTTCCAAGGAGCACTGGTGGATTTGAACTGCTGACCTTTTGGTTAGCTCCTAAATACATGAAATAAACTGTAACAGTACTGAAAAGAGAAGTAATTCCACAGCAATAATAGAAGACTTCACTATACCACTTTGAGCAAAGGACAGCATTGGGAAAGAAGTTCAGTAAATACACTGGAGATCTACACACCACCATCAACCAATCTGACCTCACAGACACATATATGACACTCACCCAAAAGTAGCCAACTATGCTTTCTTTTCCAATACACATGGAGTATACTCCAGAATAGACCACATAGTAGGCCACAGAATAAGCCTTAACAAAACCCAAAGCATCAAAATACTGCAAAACATCTTTTCAGACCGTAAAGATATAAAAGTAGAATTCAATAACAGAAAAAGCAAGCCAAGCCAGCCAGCCAAGTGCCATTGAGTCGGATCCTAGGGTCGCCATGAGAAAAAGGGGGAAAAAAAATCAAATGCATGGAATGTGAACACTCTGCTCAAAAGTGTTGGGTTATCAGAAGACAGAGAGACCCATGTGAGTGGGTCTCTACATCAACTCATGACCAGAAGAAGGTGATGGTGCCCAGACACAACCAGTAATTGCCACAATGGAGCTGACAAAGTTGAGTGTCACTGGCAACAAGAGAATAAATAGGGGGTGCACCCTGAGATCTCCAATAAAAGACTGCAATTGATGGTCCAGGGGCTTTGGGGTTCCCATGGGAGCATGGCCCCTGGCCCTGATGCTGCCCTGTCCATAAATCATAATGAAGGTCAACTTTTTGGACAGCAATGGATTGGACTTGGTGACGCAGAGTGACCGTATCTTGTGGGAATTTTATGGTTCCATGCATCTATAGGATGTCATCCTGCTGACCTCTTGCTGGAGGAAGGGGAGTGGGTGAAAAGGAGGGGATAGGAGACTGTGTGGAGGATAGTACATGTATTGAGCAGAGGAGGGGTGTGCTGGCACCGGGCAGGGAGAGCAGTGGGAACTGCATATAGGTGAGCATGCGAATTTATATGGGAATATACATTTTCGTTTAATCATAATTAGAAAAAAAAAGTGTTGGGTTATAGAAGAAATCAAGAAAGGAACAAATACATTCATGGAAACAAATAAGAATAGAACACAGCCTACCAGAACCATTGGGACACAGTAAAAGCAGTATTCAGAGGTTAACTGATTTCAATAAATGTACACATCCAAAAATTAAAAAAAAGGGCCTAAATGAGGACAACTCCAACAAGTGCAAAGACAGCAGCAAAAGGACTTGTCAGGTGCCAGAAAAAAAGCAAGTAATAAAAATTAAACCAGAACTAAATAAATTAGAGAATAGAAAAATTATTGAAAGAGTAAACAAGACCAAAATATGGTTCTTGGAAACAATTAACAAAATCAATAAGCTATTAACCAAACTGACAAAAAGAAAAACAAGAGAAGCAAATAACCTGAATGAGAAATGAGATGGGTGACATTACATAAGACCCAAATGAAATTTTACAAAATCACAACATAATACTATGAAAAATTATGTATAAAAACCTAGAGGAAATGGACAAATTTATAGAAACACACTATCTAAACTGAAACAAGCAGAAGCAGAACAACTAAATAAATGCATAACAAAAGAAGGAAAGCCAAGCCAGCCAAGTAATTTAAAAACTTTCCCAAACAACAAAAAATCCCTGCCCTGAAGGCTAACTGGAAAATCCTACCGAACTTTCAGAGAAGAGTTAACATCACTATTACTAAAGCTATGTCAGAGCACACAAAAGGATGCAATACTCTAAAATTCATCCTATGAAGCCAGCATAACACTGACACCAAAACCTGACACCAACATCACAAAAAATGAAAATTACAGACCACTATCTTCTCTCAAAATCCTAAACAAAATTCTAGCCAACAGAAATCAGCAAAGTATAAAGAAAATAATTTACCATGCCCAAGTGGGATTCATATCAGGAATGAAGAGATGGTTTAAACATTAGGAAAAAATCAATGTAATCAAACCTATAAACGAAACAAAAGGACCACTTGATGCTATCAATTGATGTAGAAAAGGCATCTGACAAAGTTCAGCACCCATTCATGCTAAAAATTCTCAGCAAAATAGAAAGAAAAAGGAAATTCCTCAATATAAGAAAGGGTTTTTATACAACGCCAAGGGCCAAGATCATTCTAAATGGAGACAATCTGAAAGCATTCTCCTTAAGACCAGGAATCTGAGAAGGATGCTGTCTTAGTCATGTAGTGGTGCTATAATAAGAGATATCACAAATGAATGGCTTTAAAAAGAGATTTTATTCTGTCCTAGTCCAAAAAAAAAAAAAAGCAAAAATAAAAACCCAAATACCGACTCATAGCGACCTCACAGATCAAGATAGAACTGTCCCACAATTTCCAAGGAGCACGCGGCTGATTTAAACTGTTGACCTATTGGTTAGCAGATGTAGCACTTAACCCACTACACCAAGGGTTTCCAACTGTCCCAGACCAGTAGGCTACAAATCTAAATTCAGTGAATCAGCTCCAAGAGGAAATCTTTCTCTGTTAGTCCTGGAGGAAGGTCCTTTAATCAATCATGCCTTGGACCTGGAGCTTCGGAAGGACATGGACCCAGTGTCCTTTTCAAAGTATCTGCTCTGCTCTTGGTACTACTACTTGGTGGTTTGAGGTCCCCAATTTATGCTTTCATTCTCTGTTTTATATTCCAAGAAGTTGCCTCAAGGCACAGTAGTCTTATACAGAGAGTCCTGCCACATCTACACAACTTGGCCCATTGTCCCTCATTAACGTCACACAGGCAGGGTTCATAGAGCATACAGGAACATCACACTGACTCCTGGAATCATGGCTTAGCCAAATGGCTGCACACATTTTTGCGGGCAAACGACTCAACTCATGACAGATGTGCTTTGTCATCACTGTTGTTCGACAGAGTGCTGGAGGTTCTAGTCCACGTAATCAAGCTAGAAAAGGAAATAACAGGCATCGAAATTGCTAATGAAGTGGTAACAGGCAGCTCAATTTGCAGATGATATGATCTTATACACAGAAAACTCTAAAGAATCCACACCAAAAAACCATACTAGAACTAATAAGAGTCCAGCAAATTATCAGGATGCAAGGTATACATACATGAGTCAGTTGGATTCCTCTAAACCAACAAAGTGAACATCAAAATCACCAAGTCAATACCATTTATCATAGCCCCCAAGAAGAAGGGGAAAAAAAAAAAAAGCTTAAGAGTAATCTAACTAGAGATGAAAAAGACCTATTCAAAAAACTGCAAGAAACTAAAAAGAGATCTACATGGAGAAACGTTCCTCATCACAGACAGGAAGATTCAACATTATGAAAACGTGTTTTACTCAAAGTGATATACAGATACAATGAAATCCTGATCCAAATTCCAACAGCAGTTTTTAATGAGACTGGGAAAAAAGGCACCAACTTCATATGGAAAGGGAAGAAGCCCCAGATACGCATTACTGAAGGACAAAAAAGTGGCATGCTTCATACTACCTGACTTCAGAACCTATTACACTGACAGAGTAGTCAAAATAGCCTACTACTGGTACAACAACAGACACATACACCAATGGAATAGAAATGAGAATCCAGACATAAAATCATCCACCTATGAGCCGCTGATATTTAACAAAAGCCCAAAGTCCATAAATTGGAAAAGACTGTCTCCTTAACAAGTGGTGTTGGCACAACTGGATATCCATCTGCCAAAGAAAAAAAAGAGACAAGACTTGTATCTCTCAACATGCACAAAAACTGACTCAAAATGGATCAAAGACCTAAACATAAAACCTAAAATAATAAAGATCATGGAAGAAAAAATAAGGACAATGGTGGGAAGCCTGATACAAGGCATAAACAGAATACAGAACTCTACTAACAGTGCATAAGCAACAGAAGACAAGAAAGATACCTGGGAACTCCTAAAAGATCACACACTTGTGCTTATCCAAAGATTTTACTCAAAGACTGGGTAAAAAAGACTGGGAAAAATTTTTTGGTTATGACAAATCTAATCACCATCTAATCTCTAAAATTTACAAGAAACTTGAAAACCTCAACAACAAAAATAGAAATAATCCAATTAAAAATGGGCAAAGGATATAAACAGGCATTTCACCAAAGAAGACATTCAGGCAGCTAACAGACACATGAGAAAATGCAAATTAGAACTATAGTGAGATGCCATCTCACCCCATCAAAGTTGGCATTTATCCAAAAAACACAAAATAGTAAATGTTGGAGAGGATGTAGAGAGTGCAACACTTAGGCAATGCTGGTGGCATTGTAAAATGACCACTTTGGAAATTCAATTGGCTGACACACAAGCAGATCTTATTTTTCTAGGATATACTCCAAGAAGTTGGATTGCTGGATCATATGGTATTTCTATGTCTAGCTTTTAAAATAAGGGTCAAATCAATCAGAGCTGCCATATATATAGATGGAAACCTTAGTGGCGTAGTGGTTAAGTGCTACATCTACTAACCAAGAGGCTGGCAGTTTAAATCTGCTGGGAAATCCTTGGAAACTCTATGGGTAGTTCTACTCTAACCTATAGGGTAGCTATGAGTCAGAATTGACTTGAGCGCAGTGAATTTGGTTTGGTTATACATATACACCAACTTTTATCATAGCACTACAAACAAGAGTAAAAAAGGGAATTAACCTAGATTATAGCGCTATTAGGAAACCTTGGTGGTGTAGTACTTAAGAGCTACAGCTGCTAACCAAATGGGCATCAGCTTGAATCCACCAGGTGATCCTTGGAAACTCAATGGGGCAGTTCTACTCTGTCCTTTAGAGTCACTTTGAGTCAGAATGAACTCAACAGCAATAGGTTTGGTTTTGGTATGGCACCGAGAACAGCAAAAACAGGGAATTAACCTAGGTGTCCATCAATGGAAGAATGGATAAACAAGCTATGGTGTATTCACACGATGGAGTATTACACAATAATAAGGAATAAGGATGAATTTGGGAAACATCTCATGACATGAAAAAATCTGGTACACAATATGCTCAGTGAAATCAGTCAATTGCAAAAGGTCAAATATTGTGTGAGACCACTATTAAAGGGTTCAAGAATAGTTTTAAACACAGAAGAAAACATTCTTTGATGCTTATAAAGAGGGGGTGGGAGGAGAGGTGTATTCAGGTATCAGATAATAGAAAAGAATTACTTTAGATGAATGAAGAGACAACTCACAGTACAGAAGTCAGCACATACAGACTAAACCCAAAGCTTACAAGTATTCTAGTAAAACCAAACACTTTGAGGGACAGAGTAGCAGGGTTGGGGTCTGGGAATCTTGGTTTCTGGGGACATCTAGGTCAACTGGTACAACAACGTTTATTAAGAGAATGTTCTGCATCCCACTCTAGTGAGTGGTGTCTGGGATCTTCAAAGCTAGCAAGCAGCCATCTAAGCTGGTCTCTACTCACCAGCTGGAAATGAGAAAGAAGAGTATCAAAAATACAAAGAAAGTGTGAACCCAAGGGACAGAAAAGGCCGTTTAAACCAGAGACTGCATCAACGTGAGACCAAAAGAACTAGACGGTGCCTGGCCACCAACAAAGACTGCTCTCACATGGAACTCAAGAAAGAAATCTCTGATGGAGCAGGAGAAATGTGGGGTGCAGAAGTGGAAGTCTGCTAAAAAGATCAGGCTACAGGGTCTCTGGAAGACATGGTCTCTGGACTCTCTGTTAGCCCAGAACTTACGCCATTCTGGAAGTCAAATCCTTAGGCAAAGACTAAATTGGCATATAAGACATAAAATGACACTAGTAAAGACTCTCCTTTGCTTGGGTAGATACAGGAGACTAACTGGGCAGCTTCTGTTCAGACGCAAGCTGAGAAGACAGAGGTGGACAGGAGCTGGTTAAATGGACATAGGAAATAGAGAGTGGAAGTGAGGAAAGTGTTGTCACAGTGTGGTGACAGCAGCTCAGGTCACATAGTAAAGTTTGTGTTTTGTGTGAGAAACTGACTGAAATTGTAAACTTTCACCTAAAACACAATGAAAAAACCTTTTTTTTTCAAAGAGGTGAGACACAAATGAAGATATATAGTTCTATTGAAAAGATTTTTAAGAATAGTGGAATCTAATTGTGAATACAAAGATACATACACACGTAAAAATTCATTAAGCTTTAAACCAAACTGCCATTACGTCAATTCGAACTCACAGAGACCTACAGACAGAGCAGAACTGCCCCACAGAGTTTCCAAGGAGCACCTGGTGGTTTTGAACTGTCAACCTTTTGGTTAGCAGTCGTAGCTATTAACTGCTACACCACCAGGGTTTCGTCTTATTAGGCTTTAGGCATGCTTAAATTTTCCTGTAGTTTCAGTATGTAGTAATTAAGTCTAAACAAAAAACAAAACCATGGAATACATTAGCACTGCTTTTATTGACTTGCCTGTATTCGTTTGGTCAATGTGACCTAGGATACCCTGTGTATTTACCATGGAGTACCTTAGTATTAATTTTATTCACTTGTCTGTATTCATTTGGTCAATATGACCTAGAATACTCTGCGTATTTACCAATTTTGGACAAGTGGAACTCCCCCTTTTTTCCCAATAAATTTGAAAATTAAGAAATTCATTTAGTGTCTATTTTATCATTTCTCCTATCTAGGCATTCTTTTCATAATATGTTCATCAACTGGTCCCACTAATTCTATAGAGGCCTTTTATCTTCTTGGGTATTTACAAATTTGCTATAACTTATGCAGTTCCTTGTAAAGTTCTCAGAAAAATTCTTTGTTCTAAGTAGGTAATTCTGACACTGTGCTTGCTTGGATACACTTGCAGAACTCCTTGCTCTTTTCTTCTGCAAAAAATACCCTCTTGTACCTGCCTTAGTTTCCTAATGCTGATATGACAGAAACACAAGTGGATGGCTGTAACAAACAGAAATTTATTTTCTCACAGTTTAGGAGGCTACAAGTCTGAATTCAAGACTCCGCTGGTGTAGTGGTTAAATGCAACAGCTGCTAACCCAAAGGTGAAGCACTGCAAAATGTAAGTCGCTCCTTGGGAATTCTATGGGGTAGTTCTATCCTGTCTTGCACGGTTGCTATTAGTTATAACTGACTCAACAGCAGCAGGTTTGGTTTTTTGATTCTAAGGGAAGGCTTTCTCTCTCTCCTGACTGAAGGGGTAGGGTGGGACAGGGTGGGGTGAGGTGTAGGGGTCCTTGCTTCTTTTCAGTTTGTTTCTTGGTTCTTTGGAGATCTCATTTCATGGCATCTATCTTCCTCTATCTGTGCTTTTCTGCTGCTAGCTTAATCTTTTCTTTTATATCTCAAAGGAGACTGATTTAAAACATAGTCTCCAATAAAACTGACTTATTAACATGATGAAGAAAACTCCATTTCCAAATGGGATTATAACCACAGGTGTAGTAGGATTTAAAACACGCATTTTGGGGGACACAATTCAATTCATAACACTGTCCAAATTATTGTTTTGTATTCAAACTCCACCATGCTATGGCTTCAATTCACCTTTCTAAGCTTTTCTTCCCAATACATTTATAATTACAGTCATCTCATGTTCTAATCAAACCTATGTATCTTTCAGATGTGAAAAACACATCTAAAATAAAAAAGCTGACACTCTGAAGTAATGGAGAATACTTCAGGAGAGAAATGTGTCGATTTTTGCACACATTGTTACACATAGCAAAGCAAAACATTCAAAATATATTTGCATATTATTGGGGGAAAACGAGTATCTCAGTTCTCCAATTCCTTTTTACTTTAACCATTGCTTCCGCCTGCAGTAAGACACAACCCTCCTTCTCATATGAGTCAGTCAGTCAAAGCACTCTTCAAGGTCAGCTTAGATTTTATATCTCTAGGAAACTGATTCTCCAGTTGAAATGCCTCTTTTATAATCCTAATCTTAGATATTTGAGTACTGCATTTGTCAGTTTAGCACCAAAACTATATATAGTAAATGATATACTTAAATCACATACACAGTATACTGCCTATACTTCATTAAACAGCGAGTCATTGATGGGTAGGATCTATCTCTTACTCACCTTTAGTGTGTCCCACAGCACCAAGCAGGTTTTAATGGCATTTGTCAAGCTGTGTAGCCAAAGAGTGGATTTTTTGTTTTCGCTTCTCTTACCTGTATTTGGCTTGGCTCTCTTACCTGTTAGTTGTAGCTATCACATTCAAGAGTTTCTTCCTATTTGATTTACAAAACTTGAATCAAATAATGTTTAAAATAAATCACTGCCTAAGGCTTTGAACTATATATATATTTTTAGAGACAGCTTTTTTCCCTAGTGGTGGCAATTATGTTTATTTTAACAGACTAATTTGCTTATATTTCTTGGCTTTATCAGGCCTGTCTCTGAAGTGCAGAAAAATTATTTTTGGCCACTGTGTTTTCCTTGTAATTTTCTTTGAAGGTTACAGCAGTCTTTACTGCTATTATGTACCACCTATGAATTTAAATTATTGAAGTCACTGTTTTCCCTAACATCTGAAAATGGTTTGCAAGATATAATTAACTGCTTAGGACGAACAATAAAACACAAACAGATCTTCCCTTTGGAAAATAACTGATTGTTGAGCTATGTGAATGAATCTTACTTTACCAATCACTAGTGACTTTTGGAGCAAGAAAGATCCATCTACAGTATGCAACTTAAATACAGAAAAATTTCAAGCCAAAAGGCGAGATCACAGTGGCATGCTGAGTTGAAGATGCAAGTCCATTCATGTCAGAAACAGAACAAAGATGCCACCACTACTCCTACTACAACCTCTTCAGGAGATATGAGCTGAAGCAGTCACACTACTGAAAGAAATAAGGTTAAAACAGTATTTTAAAAATTATATACTTAGAAAATCCAAAAGAATCAACTGGAAAAACCATCAGTAACTACAATAAGAGAATTCAGCAAGAGATTTGGTAGAGAACACAAATAATAGTTTTCTTACATGTAGGGTCACTATGCATCAGGACTGACTTGATGGCAGTGGGTGTTTTTTTTAAACATGGAACAAAAGATTTCACTGTTTAAACATGGAATAAAAGCTTCCAGTTACACCAACAATAAAATTAATTTAAAAACAAGAGTCAGGATCTGTATTAAGAAAGAGGCCCTGTGCAGTTCTCAACTAACAGCCAGAAGTTTGATGGTTTGAATGAAACAGTGGCATCTTGGAAGAAAGGCCTGGTGAGCTGTTTTCAAAAGGTAATAGCCTTGAAGACCCTATGGAGAAGTTCTACACTATATGTGTGTGACTGCCATCAGTGAAAATTGACTTGATGGTAACCAGCAGCAGTATATTAAGGTTTAAAATGTTTAAATACAGAAAAGATATTTCTTGTACCTAAGACACAATGACATATTTAAAACCAAAAAAGTCAATTCTTTACATCCCATTCAGAATGGCAGAAGCTAAGCCTATGTTGTTCACTGTAATATATCCCGCACCCAGAGTAATGTTTAGCATAGGAATGTTCAGCAAAATGTGCAAATTAATGGTAATATTAGCTATGAAGGCCAGTTCATGGCTGGAACTCAGCTGATGTTTAGCAAGCCAGGAATTAATGTCCATCAGGGTGGGCTAGGTTTTACTAATTTCACAGCCATGCTGCACCCTTAGCTCTTGTCCAATCAAATGCAAACACACTGTCCTTGAGTCTATTCTGATTTAATAGCAACCCTGCAGGACATAGCAGAACTGCCCATAGGGTTTCCCAGGATGTAAACAGTTATGGAAGCGGGTTGCCAAATCTTTCTCCCACGAGTGGCTAGTGGGTTCAAACTACTGACCATTAGGTTAAAAGCTGAATGTTTTCATACACTGTGCTACCATGGCTCATCTGCCCTCTTGTTATCTGCAAAACACATGTTGCTTATCTTCGGAGCAAGTGGCAAAGGCATGTAAGTTTCAGAGGAAACCAGTCAGAAAACGTGCTACTGCAGCCATTGTCACTGTAATACTGTTGTGCTAATATCAGCAGGACAGCATTCTAGCTTTGCTGATTAACCACAGGTAAGTTTGATTTTTTTTTTCAGTTCATCTATTACGACAGAAAAATCTGTTGTAAGTATACTTTTCTGCCTTGATAAGTAAAAAAGATTTAATCTTCACAGTAACAATTTAGGACTTAGAAATTCCCAGCAGTAAATATTAATTTTTATTGCAGAGTACTAAAACAATGTATATAATTTGGCCTAGGTCACACATAGCTTTTCAGGGTTTTAGGAAACCATGAAATGATAACCTTTTATGAAGTTGCGGTAAAACTGAAATGATACCACATTACAAAGACACATGAGGGCACTCTAATCAACCAGCAAAGGGAAACAGACAGTTCTTGAAATCAGGATACCATTTAACAACTGTCCTGAAGTGGGAGAATCAAACACCAGCAAAACTGTGAGTGCGTGTAATTTATAGTCAACACATTTTCTGTTCCTAACCCAAACTCTGGAAACCCTGGTGCCATAGTGGGTTAAGTGCTATGTCTGCTAACTGAAAGGTTGGCAGTTCAAATCTGCCTGATGCTCCTTGGAAACTGGGGCAGTTCTCCTCTGACCTCTAGAGTTGCTATGAGTCAGATTGGACTGGACGGCAGTGGTAATCCAAATTCTAGGAAGGCAAAAGGATCCTATAATTATGAAAATTGGAGAAAGAATCTGCTACTCTCAGATCCCAGATGAAGATTCACCACGCCACTTCCTAATGATTTGTTAAATTCATCTTCGCTTAAGCCTTCTATATAATCTACAGTCTCCCCTTGTATTTTGGAGCATCCCACGAATCCAGTTTTCACTCCACCTGTTTTCCCAGCATAAATGGTTAGTTAAAGCTTGTGCCTTTCCCCAAAGCCAACAAGAACGAAACAGCATTTTGTACAAATGAGCAGAGACCAGTGGAGAATATCATCTCCTGGTCTTCTTGAGTTTTTAAGTTTGTGAACACAACTACAGTATACAATTATTGCCATCAAATTCTGCTAGTATAATACACATTTAAATGACATTTCTTTTAGATCTTTAACAAGAGAGCAAATGGAACTAAGCAGACAGCTGTAGGTTCAGTTAAGTCTCCTTTACCAAGGGTTACCATTAGTTTCAGAGTCACTTCAAAATTTATGCCTCAACAAAATTAAAAATAATATTGTGTCACAGATCTTTGGGGTCAACTGTAACAGACAAAGTAGAAACTGTTCGAGCTTTGAATGCCAAGGGCCTACTGTGGTTGCACAGTAAATCTCTGCTGACTGAAAGAGAGTTTTCTCCATCTCTGGAGCTGTTTTTACAAAGTACATACAGAGCTCTGAAACTACTTACTGTTTTATTCATCTTAACCTTCCTCTGTTTGAATGACTAGATTCTTGGTTACAATGTTTCAGAGTCAACTTCTGTTACTGCTGACCTATTATCAGTAAAGGGTAAGTGTGGTGTTCACCTTTAAAATACAACCAATGTTTCTACTCCGTTCATGACTTAAAATAATATATTTGCCCTGATATGGATGAACCTTGAAAACTTTATGCTAAGTGAAAGAAGTTGCCAAAAAGAGACCACATACTATATGGTACCACTTATATGACATATCCAGGATAGACAAATCCATAGAGACAAATTAGTGATTGCCTAGGGCTGCGGGATTGACAGAGGGATTGATGAATGATGGCTAACAGGTATGTGGTTTCTTCTAGAATATGCCCTACAATTGACTGGGGTGATAGTGGTACAAGGCTGTAAATACACTAAAAACCCTAAGAGTATATACTTCAAATAAGTGAACTGTATAGTATATGAATTATCTCTAAACAAAATGGTTTCTGTGTGTACATACATCTACCTATATATACACACCTATATATGTATACACAGCTGTTTATCTAACTTATCTGCCTAACTACTTCCTGCCTGCCTAACTACCTATCTAGTACATACATATCCCATACCAGTTGCCATAGACTTGACTGTGACTTAGAGCAACCTGATGTGTATCAGTAGAACTGTGCTCCACAGGATTTTCAATGGCTAATTTTTTAGAAGCAGACTACTAAGTCTTTCTTTCAAGATGCCCCTCACAAATTTGAACTTCCAACCTATTAACTAGTAGCCAGCTGTGTTAACTGTCTACACACTACAGAGACTCTTTCTCCTGCTATACACACAGAAGTGGTTGAGGAGACAATCACATGTGAATTCCCCCACAGCCCCTTCTTTCCCCCTTAGTCTGGTGTGAGGTGGTACTACTGTGTGTGCATAAATAAACTTAACGAAAAAAGATACATCGAACAAACAATAACCAAAAACATGAAGAGACTTTAAGGCGAAATGCACCATATAAGACAAGGAAGGGCATTATATAAGGATGAGAAGGTCACCCTACCAAAACGACACAACCATTAATATACACACACCCAGTGACAGGGCTCCCAAACATGTAACACAAATTCCAACAGCACTAAAAAGGGAAACAGACATACTAGAAATAGACACTTACATTAGAAAATCAGAACACATCATTCTTGGTCAAGGACAAAACAATGAGAAAGAAATTCAGTAGAGACACACAAGATCTAAGTATCACAATCAACCAACTCACCATCATACACACATGAGGTACATTTCACCCAACAATGGCAACATACACCTTCTTCTCCAATGTTCACGGGTCTTTCTCCAGAACAGACCACATTTTAGGCCACAGAGCAGCCTCAAAAAATTCAAATACATTGAAATAATACAAAGCATCTTCTCTGGTTACACTTTAAGAGTAGAAATCTGTAATAGGAAGAGCAAGGAAATAAATTCTAATACATGGAAACTAAGTAATACCATGTTTAAAAACTACTAGGTAATAGAAGAAAGACAGAATTAAAAAATTCCTAGAGACAAATGAAAAAAACAACATATTACCACTTTGGGATACAGCAAAAATAATCCTCAGAGGGCAAATGACAGCAATATATGCATCCATCAAAAAGAACATAAACCCTACAGTTCTACAAACAGAAAGTGAAGAGCAAAAGAAGCCCACAGTCACCAGAAGAAAGGAATACAAATTAGAGCAGAAAGAAACAGAGAACAGAAAAACAACAGAAAGAATCAATAAAACTAAAAGCAGTTCTTTGAAAAGGATTAAAAAACTTCAGAAACCACTGGCTGAACTGACAAAGAAAATCAGGGAAAATGCAAATAACCTACATGAGAAATGAGATGGGTTACATTACAACAGAACCAAACAAACTAAAACAGATCATCAACAGTATATTACTAAAAATTTTACTCTAACCAATCCGAAAACCTAAAAATATACAAGTATATACAAACATACTACCTACTTAAACTAACACAAACTTCAATAAAAAAGTTTGAACAGACCCATAACAAAAGAAGAAATGGAAGGAGTCATTAATAAGGAAAAAACCCCAGAAAAACACAAACAAAAACTCCCAACGAAAAAGTCTCAGTCCAAAGGCTTTAATGGAGAGTTCTACCAAACACTCAGAAGAGTTGATACCAGTTATACACAAACTATTCCAAAACACAGAAAAGGAAAGAATCGTCCTAAATTCATTCTGTGAAACCAGCATAACCCTGATACCAAAGCCAGGTAAATATGTCATTAAAGAAGAAAATGATCAACCAATATCTCGCATGAGTATAAAGCCAAAATTCTCAACAAAATCCTAGTGAACACAATTGAACAGCATAAAAAACAAAACAAATAAACAAAAACTGAACCAACCAAACAAAAAAAACCAGCACAACTTAGGGGGGACTCATACTACGCATACAAGGCTGATTCAAAATTAGACAAGCAATCAGTTGACACAGAAAAGGCATGTGATAAAATCTAACACCTGTTTCTAATAAAAATACTCAGCAAAACTGTTGTTGCTGTTAGGGGCTGGCAAATCAGTTCTGACTCATAGCAACCCCATGCATAACAAAACACAACACTAACCGATTTTATGCCATCTCCATGTTTATGCTTAAGCCCACTGTTGCGGCGACTATGTCAATCCATCTCATCGAGGGTCTTCCTCTTTTTTTGCTGACCCTCCACTCTACCAAGCATGCTGTCCTTCTCCAGGGACTAATCCTTCCTGACAACATGTCCAAAGTATGTAACATGCAGTCTTGCCATCTTTGCTCTCAAGGAGCACTCTGGTTGTACTTCTTCCAGAATAGATCTGATTGTTCTTTTGGTGGTTCATGGTATGTATATTCAACATTCTTTTCCAACACCACAATTCAAAGGCATCAATTTTTCTTCTGCCTTCTTTGTTGATTGTCCAGCATTCACATGCATATGATGTGACTGAAAATACCACAGCTTGGGTCAGGTGCATTTTAGTCTTCAAGGTGACATCTTTACTTTTCAATTCGTTGCAGCAGATTTCCCCAAGGTAAATGAGTCTTTTGATTTTGTGACTGTTGCTTACACAGGCAATCAGTGTGGACCCAAGTATAATGAAATCCTTGACAACCTCAATCCTTGCTCCATTTATGATGAAGCTGCTTACTGATAAACTGTGAGGCTTTTGTTTTCTTGATGTTGACTGAAGTACAATACACCCTGAAGCCTGTGGTCTTTTTTATTTTTCTGATGATTGAATGAAAATGTACATTCCCATATAAATTCACATGCTCACCTATATGTAGTTCCCACTGCTCCTGGTGACAGCACATCCTTCCTCTCTGCTCCATACACATCCTATCCTCCCAACAGTCTCCTATTCCCTCCTCTCCAACCACTCCCCTTCCTCCAGTAAGAGGGCAGCAGGAAGACATCCTATAGATGCACAGAACCATAAAGTTCCCACAAGATATGGTCACTCTGCGTGGCCAAGTCATTCCATTGCTGTCCAAAAAGTTGACCTTCATTATGATTTATGGATGGGGCAGCATCAGGGTCAGGGGCCACGCTCCCAGGGGAACCCTGAAGCTCCTGGACCACCAACTGCGGTCTTTTAGTGGAGATCTCAGGGTGCACCCCTATTTACTCTTGTGTTGCCAGTGAGACTCAATTTTGTGAGCTCCATCGTGACTATCACTGGTGGTGGTGGCCAGGCACCATCCGATTCTTCTGGTCATGAGTTGATGCAGACTCTGTCTTCTGGGTTGTCTTTCCCTCCTGTCGTTTTGGTCCTCGGTGATCACCCACTCCTGTTGAGTTGGGACCATTTGCTGTACCCTCAGATGGCAGCTTGGCAGCTTTTAAGATCCGAGATGCCACTCACCAACGTGGGGTACAGAGAGCCCTCATTAGCAAAATGCTAGCTGTGCCAATTGGCCTCGATTTCACCTGAGAGCACGGTCCCCAGCCCCTCACCCCAACTACTCTATCCTTGCAATATTAGGTTAAGATGGGAGAAGTACTCAAACTGTGTTGAAGTCCAGTTAACACTGATCTTCTTTCTAATGTGTGCTGTCACCGATTTCACCTGACCACATTTCTATCAACTATCTAATCTAAATTCTCCTCCTTCCTCCTCCTCCCTCCTCCACCCTTGCAGCCGTCTGAGAGTCTTTTCTTTTATGCATGAATCTGTTTTTAAGTTTGTATCCTAGGAATCTCATACAGCATTTGTCCTTTTGTCCCTGACTACTTTCACTCAGTATAATGTCCTCCAGTTGAAACCAGATTATGTTTCCTGCAATCATCATTGTTCTTTATCATTGCATAGTGTTCCATTGAGTATATATACCATAGTTTACCTATCCATTCTTCTGTTGTTGAGCATCTGGGTGGATTTCACCATTTTGGTATTGTGGACTGTGCTGTGATGAACATTCGTGTGCATGTATCAGTTGGTGCGAATGGCCTTGATTCTGTAGGAATCCGAGCACTAGAATTACTGGGTGAAATGGTGTATCCATACCCAGCCTTTCAAGGCAGCACCAGATTGCTTTCCAAAGAGATCGTACCATTTTGCAATCCCCCCAACAGTGTAGGAGAATTTCAATTTCTCCACAACCACTCCAGCATTTTTTGTTTTGTGTTTTCTGGATCATGGCCAATCTTGTTGGGGTGAGATGGTATTTCACTCTCGTTTTCATTTGAATTTATTTAATAACTAACGACAGTGAGCATGTCTGCATGTGTGTTTTTGGCTGCCTGGGTCTCCTTTGCTCATCTGTCGGTCCACCTCCTTTGTCCATCGCTGAACTGGGTGATTTCTCTTTTTCTTATTGGTATTTTGTCATACCTTACAGATTATGGAGATCAGGCATCAGTCTGACATATAGTCACAAAATATTTTTCCCATTCTGTAGGTAGCCTTTTAATTCTACTAATGAAGTCTTTGGATGAGCAAAAGTGTTTGATTCTTAGTAGTTCCCATTTATCTGTTGTTACTTCTGGTGATTGTGGTTTGTTTGACAGATTTTGAAGTCCATCTACATTGTGTATTAAAACTTTCATTGTTTCTACTTTTTCCTGGATGACCTCTGTCATTTTAGATTTGATATTTATGTCTTGTATCCAGTTTGAGTTGGTTTCTGTATAAGGTGTAAGACATGGGTCTTGTTTCAATTTAGTACAGATGGATATCCAATTTTGCCAATACCATTTGTTGAAGAGATTGTTTTTACCCCAGTTTAATGTCTTAGGGCCTTTGTAGAATATCAACTGTTGACAGGCAGATGGTGTCATCTCTGGGGTCTCTACTCTTTTTCACTGGCCTATACGTCTCTTTTTGTACCAGTACCAGACTGTTCTGACTACTGTGGCAGTGTAATATGTTCTAAAGTTGGGTAAAGAGAGTCCTCCCAGTGTGTTCCTCTTCTTCAGTAGTGCTTTAGTTATCCGGGGCTTCTTCCCTTTCTAAAGTGGGTAATTTGTTTCTCCATCTCATTAAAAAATGTCATTGGAATTTGTATTGGGATTGTATTATTTAAGTAGATTTAAGTAGATTGTTATGAGCAAAATAGACATTTTCACAATGTTAAGTCTTCCTATCCATGAGCAAGGTAGGTTTATCCACTTATTTGAATCTCGCAGTTTCTTGTAATAAGGAATTGGAGTTCTCTTTACGAAGGTCTGTTAGTTCTCTGGTTAGATTCATTCCTAGGTACTTTATCTTCTTAGGGGCTACAGTAAATGGTATTGATTTGGTGATTTCCTCGTTAACAGTCTTCTTGTTGGTTTAAAGGAATCTTACTGATTTACTTAGTTTACCTTGTATTCTGAGACTTTGCTAAACTCTTCTATCACTTTGAGTAGTTTACTTATGAATTCTTTAGGATTCTCTGCCTATGCAATCATATCATCTGCAAATAGGGAGATTTTTAGTTCTTGTTTGCCAATGCATATGTCCTTTATTTCTTGGTCTTGTCTCATTGCTCTGGCTAAAACTTCTGTTAAAGTGTTGAATAGGAGAGGTGAGAGCGGGCATCCTTGTCTAGTTCCTGTTCTCAAGCAAAACTGTTTCAGTCTCTCTTCATTCAGGATGACTGGCAGTTGGCTTTGTATAAATGGCCACTATTGCACTGAGGAATTGGCCATCTATTTGTATTTTGCTGAGAGTTTTTAGCATGAATGGCTGTTGGACTTCATCAAATGCCTTTCCTGCATAAACAGACAAGATCAAGTGATTCTTATCTTTTGTGGTATTTATGTGGTTGATCACATGAAATTGTTTTTCTGATGATGAACCAGCCTTGCACCCATGGTATGAATCCAACTCTGTTGTGATGGATTATTTTTTGCATATGTTGTACCCTATTGGCAAGAATTTTGTTGAAGATTTTTGCATCTAGATTCATGAGTGATATCGGTCTGTAGTTCTCCTTTCTGGTTGGGTCTAACCTGGCTTGATGTCAGGGTTATAGAATGGGTTCATAGAATGAGCTTGGGATTATTTCATCCCTTTCTATACTGTGAAAGTTTCAGTAGCAGTGGAGATGACTGTTCTCTAAAAGCCTGGTAGAATTCTGCAGTGAAGCCACCTGGGCACGGGCTTTTATTGGTTGGCAGTATTTTGATAATATTTTCAGTCTCTTCCTTTGTGATGGGTTTATTAAGTTGTTCTGCTTTATGCTGTGATAATTTGGGTAGGTAATATGAATCAAGGAATTTGTCCATTTCCTCTAGGTTTTCAAATTTGTTAGAGAACAGTCTTTCACAGTATTCTGTTATGATATTTTTGATTTCTGTGGGATCTGCTGTGACAACTCCCCTCTCATTTCTAATTTGGGTTGTTTCTTTTCCTGATTTTCTTGAGTAAGTTTAGCCAATGGTTTGTCAATTTGGTTGATCTTTCAAAAAAACTAGCTTTTAGTCTTTTCAATTTTTTCTATTGTTCTTCTATTCTCTAATTCGTTTAGTTCTGCTCTAATCTTTATGATCTGTTTTCTTCTGGTATCTGAGGGGTTCCTCTGTTGTTCTCTCTCCACTTGTTCAGGCTGTAGGGTTAGTTTCTTGATTTGGTTCTTTCTTCCTCCCAAATGTATGTATTTATGGAGATAAATGGACCTCTGAGCACTGCTTTGGTGTATCCCATAGGTTCATGTAAGAAGTGTTTTTGTTCACACTGGAATCCATAAATTTCTTTATTTCATCCTTGATTTCATCTATAACCCATGTTTTCTTGAGCAAGATGTTGTTCAGTTTCCAAGAGTTCCACTTTCTATCTATGTTTTTTCTGCTATTGCTTTCAACTTTGATGGCTTTATGATCTACGAAGATGCTCTGCATTAAATTCAATGGTATGGATTTTGGTGAGAATTGCTTTATACGTCCTAACGCATGGTCTATTCTGGAGGATGTTCCATGTGCATTCAAGAAAAAAGTGTAGTTGTCTACTGATAGATATAAAGTTCTGTATATGTCAATGAGGTCTAGTTGGTTAATTGTGGCAATAAGGTCTTCTGTGTTTTCACTGAGTTTTTTTCTAGATGATCTGTCCAATATTGAGAGTGGAGTGTTGAAGTCTCCTACTATTATTGTGGAGTGATCTATTTCTTTTTTGAGTGTAGTCAGTGTTCCTTCAACATATTTAGGTGCTCTAATATTAGGTGCACAAACATTTAATATTGCTAAATCCTGCTTGTGTATTGAACCTTTCGGCAATAAATAGTGTTGATCCTTTTCCATGATGGTGGATTTTACATTAAAATCTATTTTATCTGAGATTAGAACTCGTTACCTGCTCTTCTTTGTTCATTGTTAGCTTGATACATATTCTTCCATCCTTTAATTTTCAGTTTGTCCATATCTCTAAGTGTGAGTTTCTTGTAGGCAACACATAGATGGGTCATGTCTTTTGACCCAAGATGTCACTGTATGTCTCTTTACTGGAACATTCAGTCCATTCACATTCAAGGTAATTACTGATAGGTATGTGTTCAGTGCTACCATTGTGATATGTTTATTTTTGTGTTGATGTTTTCTCTGTTGTTCTTATTAATCTGTTCTGGGACATGCTTCTTTGTGAGTTGATTTTTCATTTTTTTCAGGGTTGGCTTTGTGGTTGTTCAGACTCTTGTATTACATTTCATGATATGACACGTTGCTTGTTTATTATGCTTTATGGCTGCTCCTATTATCCTGCTCAATAAACTACATAAAAACCAAATTTTAATTGCTACCAGTCTTGTCAACTTCCTCTCCATCTGGAAGGACTATAATGACTGTAGAACATCCTTCTTTTTAATATGATGATGTCATAGTTTACATGACATGATCACGAGATCATTTCTTTCACTATTATAGCTTTGTGTTTGGAGCCTCCCCTAACTGGGTAGGATTCTGGATGATAGGTCCTTCTAAAATATAAAGTTAGTGGTTTTGTTCTTCCAAGCCAAGAGATTCTTTCAGTATTTCTTGTAGCTTTGGTTTGGTTTTTACAAAGTCTCTTAGTTTCTGTTTATCTGTGAATATCTTAATTTCATTTTGGTATCTACAAGATAGTTTGGCAGGATGTATAATTCTTGGTTGCAAGTTCTTCTCCTTCAAGGCTTTGAAGGTGTAATGCCACTGTCTCTGTGTCAGCATCATTTCTGTTGAGAAATCTGATGAAAGCCTACAGTGTTTCCCTCTGAATGTTAACTTAGTTTTGAATCTTGCTGCCTTTAATAGTTTCTGCTCTTGTTTCATTTTGTTAAGCTTGATTATATGTTTTGGAGTCTTTCTTTTGACATCTATACTGAGTGGTGTTCCATATTTATCTTGAATATCTATGTCTTCTTTCATTATTTCTGGGAAATTTTCTCTCAGCAGCTCAGCAGCAATACTCTGTGTTGTCAGGTGTCTCACCTTGTTCAGGAACTCCAATTAATCGTAGATTGTTCCTCTTAATAGAGTCCGACGTGCTTCTTAATGTTTCTTCATTTTTCTTGTTTCTTTTTTCTGATTTTTCCTCAGATTCTGAAGTTAGTAGCTCTATCTTCCAGATCAGAAAGTGTTTTTTCCATTTGTTCCATTCTGTTTTCTTGGCTTTGAATTCAAGTTTCTGTGTCTTTGATTTTGTTCTTGATCTGCTGGATTTCAGAGTGCTTGTTTTCCAGTGGATCAAACGGCTTGCTTAATTTTTCATTTTGACCTGCTGCATTTTGTATAAGGTCTAGGAGAGCTCTCTATATAATCCTTTTGTATACATCTTGTGATAGTTTCAGAAAAGCTTCTTTGTCTGGGAAGTTCTGAGGTGGTTTCTTTTGGGGGCCTTCTGATGCCATGGGTGATTTCCTGGTTACCGTTCTCTCCAGTTTGTTACTTTTTGGGCTTCACATGGGTCAACAGAGGCTGGGTGAGATGTTGTGTAGATGGACCACAGTTATTTCTCTAGACCATCTTAAAATGTGAGTAAAAAGTATTTCACAACTTCCGCAGTCAGTCAGGTTTTCAGGTGTATACATCCCTTTTCACAGCTGGCAAAATAAGCACCTCTAAAGCGAACTCCAGATGCCATGAACTAGCTGAAAATACAGAAAATCTAGTGCTCTGCTCCCTTCCGCTGCTGAGTGCCAGCTGTACGGGACACCGTGTAGAATTCTGGTTTTCTGCTGGAAAAGCACTCTTCTGGGTAGGCACTGCTTCCCAGCCCAAGAACTAGGTCCAGCTTAGGCTTCTGCATGGATGACTCTGCCTGCCAGTGAAACAAGATGGGGTCTTGCACAAGCTCACCAGCTGAATGGGACCAGGCTCCCACTGGCGAGAGAGGCCAAGAGCGCCGAGATGCCCAGAGTACACAGCCTCTGCTGCTGAGCTCCAGTCTCAGGTGACATCATGCGAAACACTGCCTTCCTGCCAGAAAAGCACTCTCCCCCCAGCAGGCACCGCTACCCAGCCCAGGAACCAAGTCCAGGCAGGGTCTCCTCCTGGAATTCTCTGTTTCCCAATGGATTGAGATGGTGTCCCACACAAGTGCATCTGTATGGCTACCACATGGTGGAGGCAGAAAGACAAGCCAGAGGAGTCATGATGTACAGAGTCCAAAGCCAGGGTCTCAGAAAACGGCAATGATTATGCTTGCTGCTCCCACCAGCAGTGCGTCTCAGACCAGCAGCCAGTGAAGTCCTAGCTCCACCCACCAGCCAAGAAAGAAAGAGAAAAAAAATCAAAATCGTGAGTTACCTTTGGTCTGTGCAAGCCTATGGTCGCTGAGAGTGGGGTCAGTAAAAGAGAGGAGGTTTTGCATTCAGTGGTATGAAGTCCCAATTAACAACCCTATGCCGCATCCTAGTGCTCACTAGGTGTCTAGAAGGCTCTGTTTAATTATCAGTTAAGGTCTTGGTTTCCAGCAGGATTTAGGGAGACGTGTGTTTAGACCGCCATCTAGACTCCACCTCTCTGTATTACCAAGTCTGTGGTCACTGATGTTCATCAGTGTTTCAAATCTTCTTCAATTCCAGCAAGTAAGGTGATGTTATTTGCATAGAGCAGGCTGTTAATGAGTCGTTTTCTAATTCTGATGCCTTGTTCTTCTTCGTATAATCTAGCTTCTTGGATTATGTTTTCTGCATACAGGTATGGTGAAAGGATACAACCCAGATGCATACCTTTCCTGCCTTGAAACCATGCAGTGTCCCCTTGTTCTGTTTGCACAACTGCCTCTTGATCTATGTACAGACTCCTTAACAGCACAGTTTAGTGTTCTTGAATTCTCATTTTATGCAATCTTAGCCACAATTTGTTATGATCCACACAGTTGAATGCCTTTGCATAGTCAATGAAACACAGGAAAACATCTTGCTGGTATTCTCTGCTTTCAGGCAAGACTCATATGACATCAGCAATGATATTCCCTGGTTCCACATCCTCTTCTGAATCCAGTTTGAATTCCTGGCAGTTCCTTGTCAATGTACTGTTGCAGTTGCTTTTTAATGATATTCAGCTAAATGTTAGTTGCATGGGATATTAAAGATATTGTTCGGTAATTTTTACATTCAGTTGGCTCACCTTTCTTTGGCATGGGCCAGACAGCCAGGCAGCTGTCTTCCAAATATCTTGGCATAGATGAGTCTGCACTTTCAGCACTGCATCTGTTTGTTGAAATATCTTTTTTTTAAATTGTGATTGAGTGAAAGTTTACAATACAATTCAAATTTGCATGCTTGCCTACCTGCAGCTCCCACTGTTCTCCTTGCCTGGTGACAGTAAATTTCTTCTTTCTGTTCCCTATATGTCATATTCTCTTAAAAATCTCTGTCCCCTCCTCTCCACTGCCCTCTAGTAACAGGCCTGTAGGAAGACATCCTGTAGATGCATAGAACCATCAAGTGCACACACGATATGATCACTCAGTTTCCCAAAGTCTATTCTATTCCTATATGAAGAAGTGATCTCAGTAATGATCTATGCCCAGTGGCAGCATCAGGTCTGGAGGCCACACTCCCAGGGGAACTCTCAGGCCTTCAACCATCAATTGAGGTCTTTTAGTGGAGTTCTTGGGGTCCACCCCTTTCTTTCTCGTGTTGCCACTAGCACTTAACACTGTGAGCCCCATCACGGCTGTCGCTGGTGGTGGCCAGGCACCATGTAATTCTTCTGGTCCCTTGTTGATACAGTCACACATTGACATGAGTCCTTCTGTCTTCTGGGCTTTTTCCCTCATGTCATTGTTGTCCTTAGTGATCACCAGTTCCAGCTGAGTTGGGACCAACTGGTTTTCCTCAGATGGCAGTTAACTAGCTTTAAAGACCGCAGACGCCACTGACCTATATGGGGTGCAAAAGACTCTCTCAGCAACACGCTAGTTATGCCAACTGGCTTTGAAGTCTCCTGAGAGCATGGTGCCTAGACCACATGCTCCCCACTACTCCATCCTTGCAATATCGGGTTAAGATTGGAAGTGTTTTCAGGTTATGTTGAAGTCCAGTCAAACCGATCTTCTAATGGGTGCTGTCACTCATTTCACTGAACCAAATTTCTATCAACTATCTAATCTATAAAGAACCATCTCCCTTCCTCCCTTGCAGCTGTCGAAGAGTCTTTTCTTCCGTACTTTCATCTGTTTTTAACTCCTTACAGTAGGGGTCTCATACAATATCTGTCCTTGTGCTGTTTTGTTGAAATATCCCAACTTATGTTTCATCAACTCTTGGAGCCTTGATTTTCATCAATAGTTTCAATGCAGCTTTGACTTCTTCCTTCAGTATCATCAGGTCCTGGTCATATGCTACCTTTCAAATGGCTGAAAATGGACCAGTTCTTTCCGGTATTATGACTCTGTGTATTCCTCTCATCGTCTTTTGATGCTCCCTGAGTCATTTAATATTCTTCCTGTAGAATTCTTCACTATTATAACTTAAGGTTTCAATTTTTTCTTCAGTGTTTTCAGCTTGAGAAATGCAGCAAAATAAGACCAACCAACCAACCAACCAAATAAACAAAGAAAATCCACTCCCATCAAGTTGTTGCCAATTCATAGTGACCCTACAGGACATGGTAGAACTGCTCCAGAGGGATTCAAACTGCCAAACTTTTTTGTTAGCAGACAGCACGAGGGAAATTACTCAACATGGTAAAGGGGACTTATACAAAATCAATAGGCAATTTTATCTTAATGGAGATGGTGGGAAAGCATTCCCCTTCAGAATGGGAACAGACAAGAATATCTTTTATCACTATTCTTATTCAAGACTTCATTGGACGTCCTAGCAGTAAGAAGGAGCATAGAAATTCGTAAGGAAGAAGTAAAACTATTTCTGTTGACAGATGATATGATCCTGTATGGAATCCTAAAGATTCTGCAACAAAATTACTAGGACTAACAGAAGAATTTAGCAAGGTTGTAGGATAAAAGATTAACATAAAAATTTCAGTTGGATTCTCCTACATCAGTAGACAGAACTTCAGAAACATTCAGGAAAACAACATCATTTACAAAAGCCTCCTAATGATAGAATACTTAGGAATAAAGACCCCCCCAACAATAGAATACTTAGGAATAAAGACTCTAGGGGGCGAGGCCAAGATGGTGGACTAGACACATGTCTCCTCAATTCCCTCTGAGAACTATGACCTGGAATGATAAGTGAATGGAGCAGTGGACATCTGGGGAGCCCTAGAGCCTGGCATAGTACTGTCAGATTTGACGAGGCACCAGTAACACACTGAACCACCCGTCTCAAAGATGAGCCAGCAACTCTGATCCCTGCTCCTGCTGATTCACTGTACTGGAGAACTGTAGGCACTGAAGGCTTCTTTGTTATCCAGGAGGTGGGGACCGGGCACGAGCTGACAAGTATGCTGAACTGCAGAGCTTAAGTAAACAGTGTACACTACAACAGAGAGACAATCTGTGGGATACCCACATATTGTGAGCTCGGCTGCTGACCGAGGGCACCACTGCCCCTCTACGTTCTCTTTTGTGAGCTGTCCCATGGACCACTACTTCACAGCAGGAAGGGCAGCTCGGCTGGGACACCATCTTGGTCAGCTGGGAGGTGGATCACTCAGCTGGGGGCTTTAGCTGCAGCTTATCCTCAAGCAGAACACCAACCCATCTGGAATGTGCTTCCTCAGCAGAAAAGTAGCATTTGAGACAGTCTGTGTGTAGATTCACAGGTGGCATCTGGCAGAGGACAGCTGGAAGGTCCTAACCTCTCCCTACTTTGCACCACATCACAGCATCTGAGGATGACCTATGTTTTAGTCAGCTAGGGCTGCTCTAACAGAAATACCACAGAGTGGATGGCTTTAACAAAGAAAGATTTATTCTTACACAGTCCGGTAGGTTGCAAGTCCATATTCAGGGTGTCTGCTCCAGGGAAAGACTTTCCCCTTGACGGCTCTGGAGGAAAGTCTGGGATTGCATCAGTCATTGTCCAGGGAGCGTCCTCACACAAGAACCTCTGGTCTGAAGGACGCGCTCTGCTCCCGGTGCTGCTTGCTTGGTGGTAGCGAGGTTCTCAAATTGTCCTTGGTTCTTTTTCCTTTTATTCCTTGCAAGCTAAAAGCACTAAGGGTGGGGCAAGCCATACTCCAGGGAAACTTCCCCCATAGCAGGAATTCACAGCCCCACCCTAATCCTTTAACATACAGGTTAGCAAAACCACACAATGGAGGACAGTCCCAAGATACTGGGAACCATATCCCAGCCACGTGGGTGCACACATTTTTGGGGGGACACAGTTCAAACCATGACAACCTATAAGGTACTTTTGTTGTCAGTGGGAAGGCTGGACCACCCACACCTGAGGGCCTGACTGTTTTCAGCAGCAGCTAAACAGCTACCTGCTTAGAAGTACCCTTTTAAATCAGACCTGGAGATATAAATGCTGGGAGGCCTGGAAGCTTCTCCTCCTCCCTTCACTGACCCCCATCGTAGGGTCAGCTGATGGTCCCCCAGTGGCTCCATAAATAGGGCACCATCTTTGCCAGCCAAGAAGCAGAGACTGCCACCCCAGAGAGTCCACCTGGGGCCAGTCACTAGAGTACATAGAGATGGCTGGTGACCAACTCCCTTCTTAGAACTATGCCCCACCTCCTGTTGAGAGAACACCAGAGAAATTAAACAGCTTCTAGATGGCTTGCAGACAACAGACCATAGCTAACCATTTAAAGAAGCAATCCACCATGGCTCCAGAAAACTCCCACAATAAACAAAAATCTTCCCAGATGAAGAAGTCTTTCTGAAACTAACAGAGTTCGAGTACAAAGCAGTTATATATAGAACTCTCCTAGCTCTAGAGTTGCCAGGAGTTGGACTCGACTTGACAGTACTTGGCTTGGCTGGTGTCATGGATCAAATTGTGTTCCCCTAAAAATATGTGTAGCCATGTGGCTGGGTCATGATTCCCAGTACCTTGTGACTGTCTTCCATTTTATGGCTTTTCTAAACTGTATGTTAAAGGATTAGGGTGGGACTGTTAGGATTATTTCCCTGCTCCACTGTAAAAGCAGTTTCCCTGGAGTATGGTCTGCCCCATCCTTAGTCTTTTCATCCTATGAGAGATAAAAAGACAGAGAAGCAAGTAGAGAATTGGGAACCTCGTACCATCAAGAAAGTAGCACTGGGACAACAGCACATCCTTCAGACCTGAGGTTCCTCAGCCAAGATGCTCCCTGGACAAAGACTGATGCAATACCGGACTTGCCTCCTGAGCTGACAAGGGGAAAGCCTTCCCCTGGAGCGGATACCCTGAATATGGACTTGCAGCCTACCGGACTATGTAAGAATAAATCTTCCTTTGTTAAAGCCATCCATTCGGTGGTATCTGTGTTAGAGCAGCGCTAGCTGACTACAACAGCTAGCTAGTGATTGAACAAAATGCAGCAGAACAAAATGAAAAACTAACTGATGGAACATGAAAGATCTAAAACACAGCAGATCAGTAACAAAGTTACAGAATTAGACAATTCATTCCAAAGCCAAACGAGCAGAATTGAGGTGATGGAAGGCAGACTTAGGAACTTTGAGGGATAGAGCAACTGACACCAGCATTTACAACGGGAAACCAGAGAAAATAAATAAGAAAAATGAAGAAGCATTAAGAAACACATAGGACTCTATACGAATAATATATGAATAACTGGAGTTCCTGAAGAAGGAAGGATAGATGAAAATATAGAGAGCATTGCTGACAGAAAACTTCCCTGAAGTTATGAAAGAGAACACAGATTTCCAGGATGCTTATTTAACACCACAAAAACTAGACCCCAAAAGAAAGACAACAAGACATAATATAATCAAGCTTAATGAAATGAAACAAACAGACGCTCTTAAAGGCACTGAGGCTCAAAGCAAAGCTAACACTCAGAGGGTGACTCTGTACGCTTTCATTTGACTTCCTCTCAGAAACAATACTGGCAAGAAGGCAGTGGGATGATACAATCAAAGTTCTGGAGTCAAACTTCCAACTAAGAATTATATATCCTGCAAAACTGTCTCTAAAGTATGTCACTGAAATTGAGATATTTGCACAAAAACAGAAGCTTAGAGACTTTGTAAACAATAAACCAAGCTAGGAAACACTGAAATAGTGAGGAAATACTGAAAGAAACTCTTTGCTTAGAAAAAGAAAAACATTAAGTGTATACTTAAGGAGGCAATGTAGGGCACAGCATCCAGAATCCTATTCACTTAGGGAAGTCAATAAGCTCAATCAAAACTACATTATTAAAAGAAGGGAATCAGTGATCACAACACTAAAACTACGACATTACTACAACAAAAAGAGGGATACACTACAGCTGGCATAACTTTCAGATCAAGAGGAAATTGAAAACACACGCAGAAGTTAGTCTAGCTTAAACTTAGAATAATAAGGGAGATCTTAAGGGTAGCCACAAAGCAAAATAATAATGTGATATATCAAAACAAGAAGCATTATACAGGAGTCTCAGCAAACACTAAATCAA
Source organism: Heterohyrax brucei (assembly GCA_028571685.1). Taxonomy (NCBI): domain Eukaryota; kingdom Metazoa; phylum Chordata; class Mammalia; order Hyracoidea; family Procaviidae; genus Heterohyrax; species Heterohyrax brucei. The sequence goes on along the minus strand of CM053160.1, from coordinate 45,869,766 downwards.
CACTGAAAAAGGAGACGAGCCACCCAATAAACAAAAACATAGACAACATCAACAATACAAAAATAAACGTATCAAAATGACAGCACTGAACACATATTTATCAATAATTACATGGAATGTACGTGGACTGAAAGCTCCAATAAAGAGACAACAAGTGACATCGTGGACCAAAAGACTCAATCCATCTATATGTTGCTTACAAGAAGCACATATAAGACTCCAAGATGTGAATAAACTGAAAATCAAATGATGGAAAAATATATACCAAAGCAACAATGTACAAAGAACAGCAGAACTGGCAATACTAATCTCAGAAAAAAATACACTTTAATGTAAGATCCACCATTGTTGGCAAGGATTTATTACTCAAAGGTTTAATACGTGAGCAGGACATAACAATACTAAATGTTTAGGCACCCAATAACAGAATATCTAAATACATTGAACAAACACTGACAACACTGAAAAATGAGATAGATCATTCCACAATAATAGTTGGAGACTTCAATACTCCACTTTCAGTAATGGACAAATCATCCAGAAAAAAACTCATTACAGACACAGAAGATCTTATTGTGACAAATTAACCAACTAGACCTCACTGACATATGCAGAACTTTTCACTCATCAACAGATAAGTCCACCTTCTCCAATGCACATGAAACATTTTGCAGAATAGATCATGTGTTAGGACATAAAGCAAGTCTCTACAAAATCGAAACCACTGAATTACTGGAAAGCACTTTCTTGAACCATAAATCCATAAAAGTTGAAATCAATAGCAGAAAGATCATAGCTGAAAATTTAAACTGATGGAAACTGAACAACACCTTGCTCAAAAAGCGATGAGTTACAGACAAAATCAAGGATGAACTAAAGACATTTATAGAATCCAATAATGAAAACATATTTTACGAGAACCTAGGAGATACAGCAAAAGCAGTGCTCAAATATCAATTTATCTCCGTAAATGCACACATTCAGACTGAAGAAAGAGCACAAGCTAAAAAATTAACCCTATAGCTTGAACAAACAGAAAGAGAGCAACAGAGGAATATCTCCAGTACCAGAAGAAAACAGACATTAAAGATTAGAGCAGAAATAAATTAGAGAACAGAACAACTGAAAAAATTAACAAAACCAAAAGCTGGTTCTTTGCAATGATCAATAAAATTGATAAATCATTGGCTAAGCTTACAAAGCAAAAACAGGAGAGGAAACAATCTGAAAAAGAAATGACATAGGAGGTGTCCTAACAGACACAACTGAAATTAAAACTATCATAACAGAACACTATGAAAGAGTCTACTCTGACAGATTTGAAAACCTAGAGGAAATGGACAAATTTCTAGATTCATATCACCTATCAAAATTATCAGAAGAAGTAGAACAACTTAATAAACCCATCACAAAGGAAGAGATTGAAAAAGTCATCCAGAAACTACCAACCAAAAAAAGTCCTGGCCCAGATGGCTTCACTGGAGAATTCTACCAAAACTTTTAGACAAGAGTTTACTCCAATACTACTGAACAAAAACACTGAACAAACTGAGGCTATTTCACAGCATAAAAAGGGATGGAATACTCCCAAATTCATTCTATGAAGATAGCAAATCCCTGATACTAAAGCCAGGGAAAGATCTCACAAAAAAAGAAAATTACAGCCAATATCACTCATGAACCTAGACACTGAAATCTTCAACAAAATCCTAGCCAAGTTGGATTCATACTAGGGAATGCAAGCCTGGTTCAACATGAAAAAAACAATATGTGTAACCACAGAAATAGCAGAAAGGTAAGAATCACCTGATTTTGTCAAGTGATGCAGAAAAGGTTTGACAACACTCATTCATACTAAAACCTCTCAGCAAAACAGGAATAGAGGGGAAATTCCTCAATGCAATAAGGGGTATCTACACAAAGCCACTGCCTACATCATCCTGAATGGAGACAGACTGAAAGAATTCTCCTTGAGAACAGGAACTAGACAAGGATGCTCATTCTCACTACTTTTATTCAATATTGTACTAGAGGTTATGGCCAGAGTAATTAGACAAGACAAAGAAATAAAGGTCATCCACATCAGCAAAGAAGCAAAAATCCCCCTATTTTCAGATGATATGATTGTATATACAGAGAATCCTAAAGAATTCATACATAAACTACTGGAACTAATTGAAGAGTTCAGCAAAGTTATCAGGATATAATACAAACCTAAGTTAATCAGTAGGATATCTTTATACCAACAAAGAGATTATCAAAGAAGAAACCACGAAATCAATACCACTCACTACAGACAATAAGGTAAGGTACCTAGGAATAAATCTAACTAGAGGAACAACAGACCTACAGAGAAAGAACTACAAGACCTTATTGAAAGAAACCAAGAGACTTACCTGCTTACAGATAGCAAGACTTAACATTGTGAAAATGTCTATTTTATCTAAACCAATCTACATATACAGTGCAATCCCAATACAATTCCAGTGTCATTTTTTTAATGAGATAATGAAACAAATCACCAACTTTGTTTGGAAAGGGAAGAAACCCCAGATAAATAAATCACTACTGAAAAACAGAAATGCAGTGGGAGGTCTCACACCTTCCCACCTTAGAACCTATTAGACTGCCACAGTAGTCAAAACAGCGTGGTAGTGATACAAAAAGAGACATATAGACCAATGGAACAGAGTTGAGACTCAGAGATGCCACTATCCTCTTATGAACAGTTGATATTTGACACAGGCCCTATGACTGTAAAAAGGGGTAAAAATAATCTCTCATAAGGGATGTTGGCAAAATTGGGTATCCATCTGCAAAAAACTGTAACAAGACTAGTATTTCACACATTATGGAAAAACTAACTTAAAATGGATCAAAGACCTAAAAGAACAAAGATCATGCAAAAAAAGAACAGGGTCAATGACAGAAGTTCTAATACACAGCTTAGACAGACTTCAAAATGTGACAAAGCAACCAACAGAGGATAGATAAATGGGAACTAAGAATGGAACACTTGCTCATCCAAAGACTTTATCAAAAGAGTTAAAAGACCATTTATAGAACAGGAAAAAATATTTGGCACTTACATGTTGGACCGCTGTCTCATTTCTATAATCTTCAAGATACTGTAAAAGATCCTTCAACAAGATAAATACCCCAATTAAGCAACAGGCAAAGGAGGTGGGAGACACTTCACTAGAGAGGACATCAGGCAGCCAGGAAATGTTTATGATCATTAACTAGGAGAGAAATCCAAATCAAAATTAAAACAAGATACCATCTCACCCCAAAATATGAAACAACAAATGCTGGAGAGGCTGTAGAGAGACTGAACTCTTCTACACTGCTGGTGGGATTCCAAAATGGTACAACCTCTTTGGAAAGCAATCTGGCACTTCCTTACAAAGCTGGAAATAGATACATTTGATCCAGTAATCTTACTGCTTGGAATTTATCCTAAAGAAACTGTGTTACATGAAGAAACACATGCACATGAATGTTTACTGCAGCACAGTCCAGAATAGCAAAAAGATGCAATCAACCTAGATGCCCATCAACACATGTATGGATAAACAAACTATGGTACATACACTCAGTGGAACACTATGCAATGGTCAAGAACAATGATGATTTCAGGAAACATCTCATAACCTGGTTTCAACTGGAAGACACTATGCTGAGTAAAATCAGTTAGCTGCAAAAGGACAAACATTGTATGAGACCCCTGGTATAAGGACTTCAAAACAGACTTCAATGCAGAAGAAAAGACTCTCTGATGGCTACAAGGGTGGTGAGGGGGGCAAGGGTTGGTCATAGATTAGACAGTTCATCGACATTTGTTTAGGTGAAAGCAGTGATAGCACGTACTACAAAGTAAATCAACGTAACTGGACTGTGCCATAAACTGAAAGCTCTTCTAACCTCAACCCAATATTGCAAGGATAGAGTAGCCGGGGCGGGGGTCTGGACCATGCTCTTAGGGGACATCGAGGTCAATTGGCATAATTAGCATACTATTAAGAGAGTCTTCTGCAACCCATATTGGTGAGTGGTGTCTGGGGTCTTAAAAGCTAGCAACCTACCATTTCAGGTACACCAGATGGCTCCAAATTAGCCAGAAGAGGTGATCACCAAGAACAACAAAGACTCAAGAAAAAAGAGCCTAGGAGACAGAAGGACTTATGTAATGGGAGACTGTATCAACATGTGACCAAAAGAACCAGACAGTGCCTGGCCACCACCAAAGACAGCCATGATGGGGGCACACAATGTTGAGACACAATGTTGAGACACTGTGGCAACATGAGAAAAAGAGGGGTGCAGCTCAAGAACTCTACTAAAAGACCACAAGTGATGGTCCAATGGCCTTGGGGATCTCCGGAGCACGGCCTCTAGACCGGCTGCTGTCCCTGTCCAGAAAACACTACAGAGGTCAACTCTTCAGACAAAAATCAACTAGACTTGGGGCACAACGTGACAATATGTTGGGTGTACTTTATGGTTCTATGTATTTATGGGAAGTTGTCCTGCTGGTCTGTTTCTAGACTGGAGAGAAGAGTGTGGAGAGGAGGGGGCAAGAACTCTTCTTAAAGGGGACAAAAAATATAAAAAGGAGGAGTATACTGTCACGGGGCCAAGAGAGTAGAAGAACTGTAGATAGGCAGGTATGCAAAACTGATTCAGAATGTATACTTTCACTTAATCACAATAATAATAATAAAAAGACTTACACAAAGAAAACTACAAAACGCTACTGGAAGAAACCAAAAGAGACTCACATAAATGGGAAAACACATCAGGATGTTGGACAGGGAGAATTTACATTGTGCAAATGTCACTACCATACACAGTAATACATAGATAAATAATGCAAATCCCAACCAGACAAAGATGTCCTTTATCAACACTCTTATTCAACATTGTATGGGAAGTTCTAGCAGTAAGCCAAGAAAAGGAAACAAAGAGCACCCAAATTGACAAGGAAGAAGTAAAACTATCTTCAACCAGGTGCAAAAACTAATCACCAGCTTTATAGGGAAGAAAAATAACTCTAAGTAACTAAAGCTTTATTAAAGAAGAACAAAGCAGAAGGGCTACCTAATTTCAGAACCTACTATACAGCTATGGTAGTCAAAACAGCCTGGCACTGGTACAACAGATACATATACCAATGAAAAATCCATCCACTTGTGGACAGTTGATCTTCAAAAAAGGATCAAATGTTACTGAATAGGGAAGAGGCAGTCTCTTTAACAAGCAGTGCTAGCAAAACTGGATATCTATCTGTAGAAAAAGAAAATAAGATCCATTCATCACACCATACACTGAGTGAACCAAGTCCATCACAAAAAGACAAATACTGTATGATACTGCTTTTACAGGACATTGAGAGGAGCACAAGAATAAAGGGCAACTGTAGTAACTACTACAGCACAGACAATCCTGCAAAAACCACACCACTGTTTTAGTCAGCTAGGGCTGCTCAACAGAAATACCACAGAGTGGATGGTTTTAACAAAGGAAGGTTTATTTTGACACAGTCCAGCAGGCTACAAGTTCATATTCAGGGTGTCCGTTCCGGGGGAAGGCTTTCCCCCTTGTCGACTCTCGAGGAAAGTCCGGTATTGCACCAGACTTGTCCAGGGAGCATCTTGGCGCAGGAGCCTCAGGTCTGAAGGACTCGCTCTTCTTACGGTGATGCTTCCTCGATGGTATGGGGTTTCCAAATCTCTGCGTCTTTCCTTTTATCTCTTGCGGGATGAAAGAATTAAGGGTGGGACAAGCCATACTCCAGGGAAACTCCCTTTACAGTGGAGCAGGGAGGTGATCTTATACAGGGATTTACAGTCCCACCCTAATCCTTTAACATACAGCACAGGAAAACCACAAAATGGAGGACAGTCAAAAGATACTGGGAATCATGGCCCAGCCACATGGCTACACCTGTTTTTGGGGGGACACAATTCAATCCATGACAACCACCAAGCCAAAAAAGCCACCAAAACAGAGATAAGTTGAGAACTAAACAAGGTCTTACAGAAGCTAAATTTGGGTTACATAAAAATTAACTTCAGCATTTAATTGATATGTGGCCCTGATATTTGGCCCTTTACATTATTGAGCAAGTTTTCCAATTTGCATTTTCTTTAACATTAATCGTTTGTGGTACCTTGATTTAATCAATCTCACATTTAAAGCTAATCTTAAAAATAGGCTCAAATGAAATTTCTCTCCATGTACTCTACTTTTCTTCTTTTAAGAGACAATGTAGCACTGTGCCAGCCACTGTGCAAGGTGTACAGAGAACTCCATAAAGCAACACATTAAAGAGTGAGGAGGTTGATTCAAATTTTGCTTCTATTACTTAAAATCTGTGTAACTCTCAGCCATTTACTTCGTCTACTCAAGGCTCACGTTTTTAAATGGGACACTATTAGCAAGTATCTAGCACAGTGCCTGGCACACAGTAATTGCTCTACAAGTGGTAGCAACTATTACCTTTATTATTCCAATGGATGTGTTTCTTCTAATCTTTTACCTTTACCCCTTAAGCTTTTCTCAGTAGCATTCACAATCTCAATAATCCTTCAGGAATTATTTATTCAACTACTATTCAGGGGGGTCAAACTTTGTCAGGTCCCACTAATACATCATCTACAGGAAGGAGGAGGAAACCCTGGTGGCTTAGTGGTTAAGTGCTATGGTTGCAACGAAAAAGTTGGCAGTTTGAATCCACTAGGTGCTTCCTAGAAACTCTATGGGGCAGTTTTACTTTGTTCTGTAGGGTTGTTACGAGTCAGAACTGACTTTATGAAAACAGTTCTGGTTGGGGTTTGGGTCTTTTTAAGAAAGGAGAAGAGAAGTAAAATCAGTAACTCCAAGTGCTACAAACAGGACACATGCCACGAATGCATACAATGAGGACATGATATTCAGGGAAACCTTACAGAAGTGCTATTTATACAGCTTGCAAAATAAGAGTAAGCCAAGCATAAAATTCTGTTGCAGGAAATGGAAGATGTTTACAGTTCTAGAAGCAAAACAGTTTAAGGAACTGGACTATGTCTACTTATCACTGGAACAAAGAAAGCATGTAAGAAGAGGACCAGATACGATCCTGGAGAAGTATGCCGGGCTAAGTAAACCAAGGTAAAGCTACTGGAGAATTTTACAGAGCTCTGCATTTTAAAACAACTTCTGGGATGTAGCATCCAGAGCAGATGTAAGAGGGTTAAGGCTGAACGCAAGGACAGCATTTAAGAGTCTGGCTGAATTTCAGGTATCAACTGAGAAGAGCCTATACAATGGCAATAACAGTGGGAATGAAAAGAAATGGACCTAAGAAGGAAATGTTCATGTTGGAAGTAAAATCAGCAAGATGTGATTATAGACAGTATCCGGGAAGGGTACCCTGGAAAGTCAAAATCTCAAAAACAGGGCTGTACTCAATAAAATGTACTTCTACATCCTGATCAAAAGGTAGAAAATGAGGAACGAAATTTCAAATTTTCATAGAATCCAGATTTTCTGGAGCTATGAAGTCTGGATAAATCCCTAATACTGCCTACAGATAATCTTTAAAACTTAAACCAAAAATATCCGAGTCTTCTTGAAACCAAACAATAATTTAGCTTAACTAGTAAGGAATGTCTGTCTTGAGCATTGTGCTCCTTTATGATCTATGAAATGGAATCAAATTGACAACAGCAACTTCAAAGATAACATGGGAAACTTTGGGGGCAGTGAGTTTATGTTAATGGGGGAGGAACAATTTAGAAAAGGAGAGTGAGAATGTAATCAACTTGAAGAATAAAATCAATGCCACTGAACTGTACACTCAGAAACTGCTAAATTAGTGTTATGTTTTGCTGTATTTATTCTCAATAGCAACAATAAATTATTTTAAAAAGAAAGTACTTTCATGTTTCGTTATAGAAAGACATGGCCTGCTACTTATCTCTGAAACAGCATGTGAGATAAAACTTTGGAAACCCTATGAAACAGTTCTACTCTATCCTACACATTCACTATGAATCAGCATCCACTTCACGGCAATGAGTCACATTTGACAACCTGGCTGCAGGATTTTAAGGTTGAGAAGCTACTTTCCTATTCTTCTAATTATGGTATTACTAACTCAAAGGGTTGGAATTAACTAACTTTTAAGATCTGTGTGCACAAGAGTCAAATCAAGATTTGAGAAGCTACCCTATAAGTAAAGTGCTGCAGTTCTGTGATTCAAGGATTTCTCCTGGTATACTAGATGCCCCATCTAATCTGTACGGCCCTAGAATGGAGTATTTTAACACTTTCTCTCTGCCCATCCAACTCCTATACGTGCCTCAAAACTCAAATCCTCCAAGAATACATGCCAGTCTTTTCCTACTCTGAATTCGAAGGTCAATTATAATTAAATTGTAACAGGAAATTTAGCAAGTGATGATGTTCTGCCTAATATCTTCTCTTCGCTTCTCTCTACTCAAAAGTCTTCTCCACAATGGCAAGAGGAAGAGCTAAACCAGTGTGCGTGTTCTAACACTCACGGGGAAATTCAGAAATCATAGGTATCTACGTTTCCATCGTAGTTCATAGGTGAAGAAATGAGACAGTCCACCTCTTACGTGACTGAAGGGACCTGATAATAAGTGGATAAAATCTCCGGGCTGTTTTAAGAGGCAGGGCGGGGTGGAGGGGAGTAGAATTCCAACCTACAGTAGAACAAAAAAGCAGTCTTCCCTAGACCACCCCCCCTTCCATTTCGGAAACAGCCACCCCTCACCCCCGAAGTTTCCTTTTCCAAGTTGGAAACCGCGAAATCTAAAAGAATATGGCATCACCTTTGCCCTCTGACCTAGGAGTGGAGACTCACCAGTTTCATATTGGACTTTAGGCTGTTCAACACCAACCACCCGAAGCCGCAAAACCAGAAGGCTTCTTCCGGTTTAATATCCGCCACCAACTCACAGAGAGCATAACGGGACACGCAGTCTTCCCCACCTCCCGCCCCCGAGCCCGGAATCATGGGAAATGTAGTCATTCCTTGATGCATCTTGGGAATTGTGGTCATATATTTTTTTTTTCCCCTCTTCTTTTCCTCTCTGAACTTCTTCCGTCATTCTCATCCCCTTTTCATTCTCCCTCTCCACCCCACCACGGTATCAAATTCCCACATATGGGCCTGGGTCTCATGGTATTCTGGGAGGTGTAGTTCGAATGGCTCTGGATTCCCCTTTCTCCTCCTCTTGTGGGCCGGCGGGTGTGGCTAGCCTTGCCGGGAGCTGTAGTTCTTTGAGGCCTTCGGACGCGGCGTCCCTTGCTTTTACTCAAGGGAGCCAGAAACTACAACTCCCAGGGCCGCCCCGCAGCAGCAGGTGGGAGCGGGGCTGTTGATATCAATATGGCGGTTGTCAGCCAGACAAAGACAGTCAGTCTGATGTGATTGAGTCAAGGGAGGTTTTCAGGGGGAGACTGGGAGATACGGGGCCTCCCCTCCCTCCTTTCCTCTTCCTGTGCCGGCCTCAACCCCTCCCCAACCCCCTCCCGACCGGCTCCCCACGCGGAAGACACCCCTCCCCCTCCGGCTTTCTCCTCCTTCCTATCTCCGCTCTTCGTACTGGGACGTTGGGGAGGGGGCTGTGCCGGGCCGGGAGAACTCTGCAAGGATCCTGAGGTGAGTTGAACGGTTTTGAAACCAGACTATCTTAAATTAAGTATCTTCTCTCACTTCTTTCTCTTTACTTTTAAATTTTTCCCTCAGAGGTTTTGGGGAGGAAGTGAGTGGGATGGGGTAGGGTCTCTTGAGCGGCCAGATTGAGAGGAAAGAGAAAACTGGGGATTTCCGAGTAGATGATCCGGACGCAAGATTTGGGGTGGGGCAATTTATAGGGTGCATTAATTGAAAGGCGTCGGCTTCTCCCAACTCTTTTTTTTTTGCTTGCTTCCTCTACAGTGGGCGGAAGGTTTGAGTCGCGCGGAGGGGGCTCTCCTGTTGAGTTTGGAAAACTGTGACGTGATTTAGAGGTGTGTTGGTTTGTTTGGTGTGTGTAACTGTGTTTTAAACTGTGTTACGTGTACTTATGTGATATATTTGTATTGGATAAATGTCTATGGATAGGAAGTTAGATAGCTAGAAACATAGCTTTTAGCCGGGCCTCGGCTGAGAAGCGTGAGGGAGGTCGTGCTCCTGGACGTTTGGCTGACTACGTGGTGCTGGGTAGCAGGGGTTAGCAACTCGTTTGTGTCCCATTGCCCGTTCACACTCCTCCTCCCAGTCTCCGCCCCCTCTTCTGTGCTTATCTCCACCCCAAACTCTAGCTGGAGAATTGTAGAGATGATCTGGTGTGGAGGATTTTTGCATACTCAAGTCAGATAGGTGGGAAAGGAAAAGTGTTCTTAATATTTTATTCCGGAACCGTGTTTTGGTTACACTATTGGGGCTACTTTGAAAGGAGTCCTCCAGCCACTGTTACCCCGAAACAGTAGGTAGAGGTGTCTCGTCGCCTTCGTGTTAAATATAGTAACAATTACCTAAGATTTGGGGGCGCGGGGTGGCGATCCAGAGTGCTGAATTGTGTATGTGTCTCTGTGTGTACTGAAGACACAGAATGACTGTCGTGTATCTTGAGATAAGGCGACTTATTATCGTAGTAGCAAAAGGTGTTGGAAATTATTTGGGGGACATCTGAATGGCGTTGCTTGTATTTTTCTTCTACTCCACCCTGTTCTGCCTCGCATTTGCCTGAAAGCTGGTATGGAAGAGTAAGGAAGCAATGGGTGAGTGAAGGGAAGAATATAATTGGCCTTAAAGATAGCATACTGTGTAAAGTTGAATGTTATAAAGTGATTGCTATTTTTGTTTACTCTTAAACTGTAAAGCCCTCATGTATCCTGTAGGATACAGTGATGTGACTAGTTTATTTTTCTGGAATTTCGCAGGTTTAGAAATTCTTTCCTTCCTTGGCATGGTTCATTTCTCTTCCTGGGTGGGCATAATGCCTCGTGAGACTTTTTATTTAGTTTGTGCCGGTATGGTTGTGCTTTTTTTGGTTTACATTTGTTTTTATTCGCATTTATGCCACAGGTAATTATCACATCCGGATTGCAGTGCTTTGCGTTAAACTTATTTTTAAATTGCACAACTAAGTTGTTAGATATAGTTGTATTATGTTTATAAATAACTATGAATTTTGAATTCAGGAAAATTTGAATTCTGAGTTTTTGTTGGTTTCAATTTGTGTATTAAAGGGAAGAGGATTGCAACATCTCATTTCTCACAGTTTTTAATATTCAGAAACATTACAAGAGAAGAATGAGAGCATTTATTTTTGTACTTCTTTCATTTCAAATAGAAGTTCTTTAATATGCCCGCTTATGTGGTATCTTTTAGTGTAATGGACTTTTCAGTAAAGGAATTGTAATTTTCTGTTGAGACTATTGAGAATTTAATATATTTTTGTATTTGATCTCATACTTACTGATTTATGAAACTGCCACCTATCAGGACCTTAGATTCTATAAAAAACTGCACTACATGTAGATACACTGTGTACTTTTATAGCGTATTTCATAACCTTTGATTTGAAATTTGTGCCATTGGTCATTCACACAGATAAGCTAACTGTGAGGTAGCATGTGTATTTAGAGTGATCTGACAAAAAATTGTTGTCTAAATTGGAAATTTATGTTGTAAAATTATGTTGATACAAATTTGAGATTTTAGTTTGTTATAGGTAGGATTTTGAGATTTGTTCTAACGTTGTATGGTAATATGAAATATTGGCAAAAACTGAAGGAAAATCTTGTGTAAATATGTTTTTTTCTTAACAGAATTCTGATAGAGTTCTAAAATGTTTAACAACTATTTTAAGAAAATACCTAAAATGCTTGTTAAGAGTTGAAAAAATATTAAGAATGGTATCTCTTCCACCTACCTTTCGGTAACAAAAATTTTGTTGGGTTTATTCTTTGGAAATGCCAAGTTACTGGGAAAAACTTTCATTAAACTTATTCTGACTAGTAGTCTGGTTGGAATCATAAAATGTAAACCAGATATATTCCTTGCATTCCTTTGAGTGAGTCTGTTGCATTTTAAGCACTGGGTATTAAAATGATGTAAAGCCTTTACTGCAGGTTAAAGCATAAAGCATTCTCCGCATGTGGAAGTCATATGGTTTACAGAAAGTAGAGAATCTGGGCATAGGTGCCTGGCCAGCTTATAGTCTCATCCTGTAGTTGTGAAAGACGCATTTATTTTCATGTGGTCACTTCTAGAAAAGTTGCCTATATTATGTGAAATTGAAAATTCAAGCTGTTTTTAATGCGATCTGTTCCTAGTTGAATGTACTGCATACATTTGTGAAACTATTCTGGCCCCTTTAGAGTAAGCTGACTATCTTCAGTAAGTCTTCATTTACACTGCTGCAGAAACAAATTTCAGTCTTCTATTAGCCTTCATTAAAACATCATCAATGTAAACTTTATAGCTAAGTATTGGTAGGTCATAAGATACATTGCAATAAATCTTGTATTGTCTCATATGATTGAAATAATATCATTTATTTTAGTAGTTTTTTAATGCATTGGTGATAGTCATGCTTAACTTGTACATTTTATGTATTCCTTACATTATGTTTTAGTCCATCTTTATGTTTAGTCTATCGTACTTTTTATGTTTCAGAGAGCTGGCATTTCCTGTAAAAGCATATTTGCTTTTTCTGTTTCTTTGCAGATCTAGCTTCCATTACTTTTGAATGCAGGTCTATAAACTTGAATTATTTCTCTTGGGAATTACAACTTTATCCTTGGATGTCAGTTTTCATAAATTCACTGGTTAGTGTACCAACCAACTTTTAAAAATCATGAAAACTTAGAGAAATAAGTGCTGAGTGAAAATGAGTCAGTTTGGTGTGTTTTGTGAACTTGTTTTATTTATTAGTTTCTTCCAAAATTAATTTTGTAACTTATGTTACTACAGTTTGGCTAGATTTTTCTGTTGTTAGCTTTTATGTCTCAGTTTAGTTAGGTCTTTGATAAAAATTGTTATGTGAGTGGAAGGTTACAGCTTGTCTAGTGTGTCATATGTGTCTGTCCACACATGTAGTCGTACATACATCAAACACTTTTATGTTTGTTTATATATGAAATTGGCATGTATCTATAAGACACTCAGCTGGTAAAAAAGAATCTGAGCCACAAACAGCAGGAGACTAAAAGTTGCTCAAGCTAAAAACCAAGGGCTAACCAGCCACATGCTGTCCATATGAAAGATACTGTGGAGATTTTCAGTATCATTCTAAACCAGTACTTTAACATATTTTGCCAAAATAGTGAAAGCAATGGTGTTCTTTTAAGATAGAAGATATTTATTGACTTTTTTTCCTCAAAATACTATGTGATACATGACTGAGAGTCTAGGGCACAACTAGCCCCCGTATGGACCTTGTTGGACTTGTTAACTATTATCACAGAAGCTCTTAACCTAAGGCAACCCTATGCATAAACCCTGGTGGTGTAGTGGTTAAGTGTTACATGTGTTAACAAAAAGGTCAGCAGTTCAAATCTGCCAGACACTCATTGGAAACTCTGGAGCAGTTCTACTGTGCCCTGTAGGGTTGCTGAGTCAGAATTGACTTGATGGCTTAATCGTGTCAGACCAATGGGATCCATAAGATTTTCACTGGCTGATTTTTGGAAGTAGGTCACCAGGCCTTTCTTCCTAGTCTGTCTTAGTCTAGAAGATCTCCTGAAGTCTGTTTAGCATTTTAGCAACACACAAGCCTCCACTGACAGACAGATGGTGGATGTACACGAAGTGCTTTGACTGGGAACTTGAGGTCGTCGGCATGAAAGACTGAAATTCTGTTGCTAAACTTCCAGTGCCGCCACTGTTGGATTTTAGGGTAAAAAAGATTTTCCCAAATGATTATTTAATATAAAACTTTTAGTCAGTCTATTTAAATGTAACCCAGTACTTCAGATAGCTTTTGTTTTTTGTTTTATGATTGTAGATAACACAACTTTGAAATTTGCCATAACATTTTCTTGGACATTTAACAAATGCATTTATTTACTAGGAGGCCCTGGCGTTAGCATTTCATTATAATACTGAGATTGATGTTACAGTAACTGTTTCCAATGGTGATTATAATCTTATGGAAAAATACACAGATCCTTGACATGGGCTATAAAGACACATGCGTATTTTTTAACATTTGCAAACAAAAAGAGGAGAAGAAACAGTAGTCTAGTTTTAGCTTTGAAATGCTCATTTACTATTTTTTTTAATTGTAAGTAAGTGGCCTCAGATCCTTCCTTGTAAGTGATAAAATGATTCTAACCTATATGAAGAACATTTAGGTTTTTCTTAAGCTGAAAGGGGTGATTGTAGTAACAATGTTTACTAAATCTCACACATTGGATATATTCTCTGCAGCTCTGTTGTCCATGTCATTTTAGTGGTGGTCTGAGTCGGCTCCGACTGGACAGCATTTGGCTTTGGCTGTGTACTGAAAACATTTAATGACTCTTTGCAATATACATGTCAAACAATGAGTGTGGAGTTTCCACGTAGCAGTAATTTTAATTTATATGTCATGTTTTTCATAGAGCATTGTTGAATGATGCTAATATTGCTGAAATGAGTATGACTTAAGACTGAACTTGCCTGCTTTAAAATTTTGATAAAGTGGTAGTATTGTTAAAATGAGAAGTTGTTTGGTTGGATCTAGTCAGTCAAGCCTTGGGATCATCCTAACTTTACCCACCGGTCTTGGGTATCCAGTGCTGCTTTAACAGAAATACTGCAAATGGATGACTTTAACAAAGAGAAGTTTATTCTCTCAAGTCCAGTAGGCCAGAAGTCCGAATTTAGGGCACTGGCTCCAGGGGAAGGTTTTCTGTCTCTTTGGGCTCTAAAGGAAGGTCCTTGTGATGCTTCAGTCTGCCTTTGGTCTGGGAGCATCTCAGAGATTGGCTTAAAATACTGTACAGTTGTCATGGATTGAATTGTGTCCCCCAAAAATGTGTGTAGCAGTTTGGCTGGGTCGTGATATCCAGTATTGTGTGATTGTCCTCCATTTTGTGATTTTCCTATACTATGTATTCTCCTCTCTGCCTGTGATTGATAGATTGGATTATATTAAAGAGGATTAGGGTGGTAATGTAATACACCCTTTCTAAAAGAGTTTCCCTAGTGTGTGGCTTACATTACCTTTTATCCTATAAAAGGTCAAAGGGAAGCAAGCAAGCAGAGAGTTCAAGACCTCCTATCACTAAGTAGCAGTGCCAGGAGCAGAGTGTGTCCTTTGAAAAGGACCTGGGGTCCCTGCACCTCAAAGGTTCCCAGTGCAGGGGAAGACTGATGACGGGACCTTCCTTCAGATCCAATAGAGAGAAATTGCGTCTCCCTGGAGCCAGCATAGTAAATTTAGACTTCCAGCCTACTGGACTATGTAAGAATAAACTTTTCTTTGTTAAAGCCATCTACTTGTAGTATTTTTGTTAGAGCAGTGCTGGATGTCTAAGACACCAATTTTAGATCTCATCAGTACAACTGCTGCTAATCCATCTTATTGGACAGTGAGCAAAGAAGACAGAAGAATTGATGCCTTTGTATTGTTGTGTTGGAGGAGAATGTTGAATGTACCATGGACTGCCAAAAGAAGAAACAGATCTGTTATGGAAGAAGTACAACCAGAGTGGTCCTTGGAAGCAAAGAGATGGCAAGACTGCATGTTATATACTTCGGACATGTTGTCAGGAAGGCACTCCTTGGAGGAGGGCATCATGCTTGGTAGAGTGGAGGGTCAGCAAAAAAGAGGAAGACCCTTGATGGGATGAATTGACACAGTGGCCACAACAATGGGCTTAAACATAAAAACAACTGGGGACATGGAACAAGACTAGGCAGTGTTTCATTCTGTTGTTCACAGTGTTGCTATGAGTTGGAACTGACTTGATGGCACCTAACAACAACAATCCATTTTATTACATCACAGTGATATGATTTAAAATACATAGGGAACTCATGTGAGATGACAAAATGGTAGTTATACAGTGCTGGGAATCATGACTAGTTAAGTTGACAGGTTTTTGGGAGACATAGTTCAGTCCATAATACCAGTCAGTCGTGAAACCAAGTTGATTTTACACTCTTTTTAATCTGTTATCTTGTTTTCCTTTTATTACTGTTCTGTTAATCTAGCTTTGATGTTTCTGGTATACTGCATTAGTCTCTTAATCTTCCTGCTTTGTTTTTGTCCGTTTCATTTTACATTTCTAGCTGAAGGACCTTGCTGAAATAAAATACCACTTTTACTATCAGCCATTGCTTTGCCTGTAACCCTCTCCAGTCTTTCAGTTTTTAAATCTAAAATCATATACCTCCTGTATGTTCATGTCCATGCGTCTGCATAGCACATGTAGACACTGTGCCTCCCTCCATTGTCTTGAGTGTTACAGTTGTCTGTGGAGGAGCTGGAGACATGAGACACAGTGTTGGCAAAGTAAAAGACATTGTAATTGTTTATAGAAAGCAACAGTAAACAGTAACAACTGATTCTCAAAAAGTTTACCTGTATATGGTCACTGTGAGTTGGAACCAACTTGATGGCAATATGGTTGGCTTGTTTTTTTCCCCAGTTTACCCATGTCCGTTCTTATGTTGCTGGTCAGACATGCTGTGGTATAGGTCAGATTCTGTGTTCGTGTCACTGCTACTGCTGGCTATGTCTGTACTGCCTAAGGTTTCTGGTTTGACACAAGGCCTTGTTGGGCCTTGTCTTGCTAGCAAGAACACCCCTGCATAGGATCTGCCAAACCTCTGTTGCCGGTCCCTTCTAAGCTCTGGCCACCAACGTCCTACCACCACATTATCTAGGACCCCATTGCCAAGTGGGGAGGCATGGAACCCTGGCACAGGGTATACTCAGGCTTTTCTTACTCTGCACAAGCAAGTATTACAGCTCTTTTAGCTTCTCTGGCAAGCCTCCTGCTCAGAGACATCTGGCTGAACACAGCTGTAGCAGGACTCCTACACAGGATCCTCTGAGGCAACCCCTGTATGGGGCACACTCAGGCCTCCGCCCTGCACAGGCATGTTTTACAGCTCTTTTAACTCCGCCTCCTACCTGAAGATGCTCAGCTCTCATGCAGTGGGCCTGCGGGTCCATTACCACTGTTCTTGCTGTCTCATGCCGTCATCAGTGTTAATGGCTTGCTCTTGTAGATCTAGGAGGTTCTCAGCGCAGGGACTTAGTTCAAGTCCTTGGTCCAAGAACACTATCTACTCTAGACTCGTTTGCTTTTTTAATTTAATAATTTCTCTAGTTTTTGTTATTGAGGATGTACATAGCAAAAGATGCACCAATTCAACAGTTTCTATGTGTACAGTACAGTGACATTGGTTACATTCTTCAGGTTGTGCAACCGTTAACATAAAACTTAATGTCCCTTAAGGTTCCTATATAATCTTTTGAGTTGCTATTGTCAGTTTGATCCCATTTAATAGACTATAAAAGAGCACAATGCTCAAGGGAGACATTTCTTTATTGGTTAAGCTAGACTACTGTTTTGTTTTAAGAAGACTTAAGGGAATATTTTTGGTTCAAGATTTGAAGATTATCTTAGCCAAGCTCTTCTAGGTGGTAGTGAGATTGGCTTATGTGATTGGAATTTATATAAAGTCTACTCCTTGTAAGTATCAAGGCATGCTCCTCCCAGCAGGACCATGAACTGACCAATCCTCTTGGTAGCCCAGTAAGTCATTTAGTTTGCATAGTCCCAGTCTGTCATTTTGTGGAAGTAAGACTGTGGCCACAAAGGCCATATGAAGGCAATTCATTACACTGCATCATCTGTGTCCAGATCCTGATCTGCCACTTAGTAGTTATATGACCTTGGTCATTTAATCTCTTTGTTCCTCAGTTTACTCATCTATAGAATGGGGATAAAAATAGTTCCTTTTTTACAGCATTATTGTGAGCCCTTTGAATACTGTTGAATCTTTAAAATGCTTTCAGCATATCTCAAGTCTTAGCTATTATCTTGTCATGCCAGAAATTTTGTTTGTTTTTAGCTCATGATTTCTTACTATTTATCTTATAACTTACGCTTTGGCCATACCAAGTAAGTACTCTTTAGCATAGATAGGACATACTTTTAGGACACATTTGCATAAGGGTTGCATTTGTTAGTGTCTTCAAGAGTGAAGAATTGTGAACTTTGAAGGATTTTACTGTGTGAAGAACAAGAATGTATTTTGTTGGTTTGGCTTTTCCTTTTCTTTCTCCTAAAAGGAAGAGTCATAGTAACCCAGTTTAGGCCACAGTTTTACAAGTTCACTTTCGTAGCCTTGTTAATATAAGTTATATGTTTCTAACCTACGTTTCCCCTTGCTAGTCTGTTTTTGATATCTTGTCACCTGACTGTATGAAAGACCTACTAACTTTGTAAAGTTCTCTTTCACATTTTCTCCACAAATCTGAACTCTAGCTGTTTCAGCTAATGTGTTTTCTTTTTATTACTATTGAGATAATTGAATAGTTGGGTTATATTATTTGACAGGCACTTTTCAGACAAACAGGAAATTGTCTTATTTCCATACAAATGTTTATACTTGAAATTGCTTGGCTGGTTAATTGTCACTGCACCTTAGCTGGCAGTTGGTTGTCTAGGGTGGTGGGTGATATATATATGGTGATTTGTATCTGTTTCTCATTCTTCTCACTCTTGGAAGGAGGAGAGCAGAGTGTCCTATTTTTACCATACTGAGCCTCAGATAAATGTTTCACAAAACTAATGGATATCAGTCACAGGAAGGAGCTGAGTTATCAGTCTGGATCTTTGCAACGCAGTTTTGGTACCATAACAAGTTGCAACCACTTACTCTCTCAGCGTTTGTCTTATTGGACTATACTTGTTCATGGTGGAGAACTTGAAAGTAGCTGTCTGAATATTACCTTTATTTTGCTTTCTGGAGTCAGAGATAGTTTGTTAGTTTTACAAAGTAGCAGTTAAAGCAGTTCAGGACAATAGTTGATACACAAACTGTTAACAGGAGAACATAGCATGATCTTATTTATTTTGAGTAATGTATGATGCTTTTCAGTAAAATATTATTTTCCTCCCTATGTGGCTGATTAAATCTAAATTTCTTCAATATTTTTTCCCCTCAAAAAAAGATTTTATTAAGGTAGAGTATTAATCTTTATATGTATTTACATATATACACACGCGTACATACACACGTACCTGTGTGCACACACACACACACATACACATGTACCCGTGCACACACACACTGGATCCCTCGTGGTGCAGTAGTTAAGAGTTTGGCCTCTAATCAGAAGATCAGCAGTTGGAATCCACCAACCTCACTGTGGAAACCTTGTAGGACAGTTCTGTTTTGTAGCATAGCTGTGAGTCAGAATCAGCTCCACTGGAAGGGTTAGGTTATTTTGGTTCATGTGTATGTGTGTGTGTGTGTACACACATATATAAATTATTCTACTTTATAAGTTGCATTTGAACTTCACAAAGGCAATAACTTGGTCTTCTTTCCTAAAATAAGAAATTATTTAATGAGCACAAGTTTTGGGTTCCTTCCAATTCTAAGATTCATTTTCCAAAATAGTGTCTTAATTGATGGTATGCTGAATTAGGTGTCTTCACTGTTACTGTGTAAGTTTATTCCTGTCACCTTGTTTTTGGACTCAGCATCATAATCTGCTAAACAGGGAGTTTAATTTTTTGGATATATGTATGTATGGATCCCTGGTGGCACAGTGGTGGCTTAGTGGTTAAGTGCTACCTCTGCTCATTAGAAGGTTAGCAGTTTGAATCTGCCAGGTGCTCCTTGGAAACTTTGTGGAACAATTCTGCTCTGTCCTATAGGGTTGCTGTGAATTGGAACTGACTTGATGTCACTGGGTTTGGTTTTGGTTTTGGTAGTGCATTGGTGAAGAGGGCCAGCTGTTCAAATCCACCACTTGGTCCTTGAAAGTCCTATGGGGCAGTTCGGCTTATTCTTATAGGATTGCTATGAGTTGGCATCAGCTCAATGGCAATAGCTTTGGTGTTATTTATATACTTGTATATGTATGTGTAGAATAGGCACATACATCATATAGTGTGTACTTACATAATTAACATATAATATTAGTTAACCTGTGAGGTACTGTTTGATTTTTATTTTGAAATTATTATAGATTCACAGGAAATTGCAAACACTGAGAGGGCCACTTTACTTTTCACTTGTTTTCCCTCAGTAGTTACATCTTACCTAATTATAGTACAGTATTAAAACCAGGAAGTTGACTTTGGTACAGTGTGTGTATATAGTTCTATAGCATTTTATCACATATGTAGTTGTATACTGTGTAACTGTCACCGCCATCAAGATACAGAACTGTTCTATCATCACAGAAATGCAGTGATTCTCCTTTTTTGTTCATAAGTTTCACTGTTTGGTTAGTATAACTGAATGATAAAGAGAAAAACACCAATTACTGGATAAGCAGCTTCGCTCTTTGGTCTTACATAGTAGTTCAGAAATTCTTTTGGCACATCTTAAAAAATTTTTATGAAAAACGTCAGTTGAACTTCCTTATTAAGAGCATTCAAAAACTGGTAAATTTTACTAAGGAATTATAATATTGTTGTTGTGTGCCACTGAGTCTATTCTGACTTTTATTCAGTGTGACAGAGTCGAAGTGCCCTGTAGGGTGTCCTAGGCTGTAATCTTCATGGGAGATCACCAAGTCATTTTCCAAGAAGCCCCTCCCTGAATGAGTTCTAACCATCAAACTCTCTGTTGGCCACCAGACACTTACCATTGCACCACCAGGGCTCCTTTAGTATTCAGTAAACTCTTCTAGTGAAAGTTAGCTAGCATAAACTTTTGCAAATTAAAATGTGGAAGATGTAGATGAATTAGTACTAAATGATACATTTCTTGCTGGAGGGGAATTGTGTCAGACTATGGGGGTGTTCTAGATAACATTGTTAGTATACTAAGTCTGACCAGTTAAGTCCGTGAACTTAATTGTTCTAAGTGTCACACACCTCATTGATGAATATCTCCATGGTCACCTTTGAAGTACTCCCCCTTGGGAAACTGCAGCGATTCCAGTGCCTAATCCACCATTCAAGCCAATTTGGGAACTCTTTCTGAAATAGCCATTGGGTTTGGTGGCAAGGTGGGAAATTCACAAACTTAATTGTATAGTTGTCTGTGAAGTAGCTGTGCTGGAACACCCTCCCTTCTCACCTGATCTGGCCCACAATGCCTTTTTCTTTACCCAAAGATAAAGGAAATACTGAAAGGAAGACATTTTGATGACACTTCAGAAAACGACTTCCCAAATTGCTTTGAAGGGTGGACTAGGCACTGGTGTCACGTTGCTGTATAGCTTTCCAAGGGAAGTACTTTGAAGGTGACCATAGTGATACTCAGCAGTGGGGTATGTAACACTTTTTCTAGGGCGAATTGGCAACCTTAATTGGCAGTCCTCACATGCACCAGAAAGGGCCATCAAGTTACACACCTGGTTGTACTTAGCTGTCCTTGACTGTATTAATTATAAAGTCTTTTCAAAGATGGTACTGTAATTCAGTGTACTGTCAATTACTAAAAAATCAAATAACAAAGGTCTGCTTTAGACAGGCCAGCAAAACATTACTCGAATTGTGATTTGTGTCTTTTCCCAGACTTGAGGCAAATGTTTTGTCTACACTGATGATTTGCTTTAGAAGACTAAATTTTAGTTTGTTTCATTTATAAAACATGTTACAGGTCAGGATCAACTTCATGATAATGAGTTTGATTTAGTACTTTTGAATGCTGTAGATGAGGAGGGTTCTCTTCTAGGATCTGAATAGAACAGGCAATTAAACATGTCAAGTCTAGCAGTGTATGTTGAGGTCCTCTTAGGTACAAAGATAGGTTAAATGTAATGCCTTTTTCAGGAAATGGTAAAATTTTCCTCAAGTCTTTACGGTTAACTTTTTTATGGTAGTTACCTCAGACAAATCAGAAAGAAGACGAAGTAGAGATGTAGAGCTAGTCAGGATTAAGGTAAGAGAGCCAGAGGTAACACTGTGCCAAGCCAAGTGTTGTCGAGTCGGATCCGACACTGTAGACATACACTATTTCTGAAATTTGAATCCCATTTTCTATTAAGCAGCAAAGTACCTTTAGGGATCCTAGGGTGGTGTAGTGTTTAAATGCTGTGGCGGCTAGCTGAAATGTTGGTAGTTCAAATCCACAGGGTGCTCCTTAGAAACTGTGGGGCAGTTCTACTGTATCCTGTAGGGTCACTGTGATTTGGAATCACCTCGGTGGCAATGAGTCAGTTCTGTCTAGCTGGAGTCCTGGTGGCACAGTGATTAAGAACATGGCCACAAACCAAAAGGTTGGCAGTTCAAATCCACCAGCCACTCCTTGGAAACTCTGTGGGGCAGTTCTACCCTGTCCATTAGGGCCACTGTGAGTTGGAATAACTTAGCGCCTTAGATTAGTCCTAGATGCTGCTATTATA
This sequence comes from Heterohyrax brucei, assembly GCA_028571685.1. Classification (NCBI taxonomy): domain Eukaryota; kingdom Metazoa; phylum Chordata; class Mammalia; order Hyracoidea; family Procaviidae; genus Heterohyrax; species Heterohyrax brucei. Next base: position 45,847,228 of record CM053160.1, on the reverse strand, counting down.
GAGCATCCATTGTGGAATGCAGAGCTTGTTTCAATTTCTAGCTGAAGTAAAATTTGTCCTGTTGACATCAAGAGACATCTTCTGAGATCTCACTTTTTCACTTTTCTTAGGACTGGAACATTCTCGTAGGCACCCTTTGTATGGTAGCATCTATTCTCTTAGAAAACATCTTTCATCCTTGACAAGCTGTTATAGGACAATGCAGTATATTTATGTCTTCTTAATTTAAAGACAGTAAACCAGACCTCAGTGACTCTGGTAGTAAGAATCTTCTCCACAGATTTGCCAGTACAGCAGTTGACACATTGGGTCAGTGCAGTGTCCAGTCAACATCATAGTTTGTGTCTGACAGAAACTTTGATGTCAGGGAAAGCCAGCCAAGCCAAGATGTCAGGGAAAGGAACTCCATTTTTTTTATTTTACTGTGTCATTACTGGAGCTAATATAGCTTCTAGGACTAAAAATCACTATGTTGTTTAACCAGGATCGAGATTTTTGAAATACTCACAAGTCCAGCATAAGTAACTGAAGAACCTAGAAGATCCTAGATTACGAAGCCACTGGAGAAGAAACAGTACTTATGCAGCTACAGAGGAATGCAGTAGATCTCAATTTTTATGGTGAAGAATTGCCTGGAAAAATACTAAAATTTTAGTTTTCAGAGCGTCACCACCAGATTACTAAAATTTGATATGGGCTCTGGAATATGCTTCCTTCATAAGCGTCAGAGGTAATTCTAATTAATTGTGGTTGTTAGAACACTTAGGAAATGAACCAAACCAAACTCATTGCCATCAAGTCACTTCTAACTCATAGCAACCCTTTAGGACAGAATAGAACTGCTTCATAGGGTTTCCAAGGCTGTAAACCTTTACACAAGCAGAATGCCACGTCTTTCTCTTACAGAGCCACTGCTGACTTTGGACCATGTAGTGCTTAAGCTCTGGACCACCAGGCGTTCCTGGAGAATGCACTAACATATGTGTTGTTATATGGCCAAGTGCTTTGTAACCTCAAATAAGTGCTTGTAATTGTGTATGTTTCTTCTTTGATATGTGCCTGTCTCATGTTAAACAAGGCATAGCTATTGCTTCTGATTGCTTATGCCACTAAATCATGACATGGAGTATCTGTTGGGTAAAAAAAAAATCAAACCCACTGCCATCGAGTGGATTTCGACTCATAGTGGCCCTGTAGTAAGCATGGCTGTTTTTCTCAATGCTATACTTGATGGTTAGTATTAAGCTGCAAACATCTAGTCTTTTATGTTTATATCATCTCTTCCCTTTTTCTAAGTTTATATTTTCAGATAGCAACTTTCAAAGCAATCTTTCCACACACCTTGTGTCAATAAATTCTTCCTTACTCTAGTGTTCTGGATCTGTTAAGCAAGATTATATTTTTCATGTACTACTCTTGCGTGTATCAGTCATGTTTTGAACTTGTGCCTTCACAAACTTACTTCCTCACCCTTTTTTCCCTGGGTTTGTCATCATTCCTCTCAGTTGTAATTTTATTATTGTTAGTTATGGAGTTCATTCCAACTCACAGCAATCCCACATCTGCAGAGTAGACCTACCATGTAGGATTTTCAAGACTCTGACCTTTTGGAAGCAGAATGCCAGATCATGTCTTTGGAGATTCAAACCCTAGGTGGGTTTGAACCACCAGCCTTTCAGCTGGACATCTAGCACCTAACCATTTGTGCCACTCAAAATCTCTTGGTGTTAATTAGTTCTAGAATATTGAGTTGGTTGAGAACTTTGCTTTGGAGCCGGAGTATCTAAGAGCAAATAATCCCTTCCTGACTAATTTATTTTTTGTTGTTGCCTTTTCTTTGTAGGCCGTAGCTGCATGTGATGCAGATACATCTTCTCGGTTTAAATTCTTTCTACCCAGATATTTGTTCCGTTATCTTTTTCCATGTTTATTAACATTACTTCAAGTCTTGGTGTTCCTAGATTTATAACTTTTTCATACATTTCCACTTATTCTGATTCATCAGTGTTCTGCTCCTTCTTTCATCACTGCATCTCGTAGGTCATTCTCTTCCTGTTTATAATGATAGTCTCCATCTTTATCATTTCTTCCTGAGATGATTGTGCAGTAAAATTGGCATTCCTCCTCTTCTCTTATTTCGTGGTGCACGGTACTGTTAGGATAATTTCCGTCGAACAAGTCATTCAAGAAGTTACTGTATTTTCATTAAAATTGTGATATATTCCAATTTTAAACCCCCATGCTTTCTTTCTTTTTTTTTTTTATTTAACATAACTGAGTAAAAATGTACATTCACATGTAAATTTACATGCCCCCCTATATGCAGCTTCCACTGCTCTCTCTGTCTGGTGACTGCACTCTATTCCTCTCTGCTCCATACATGTCTCATCCTCCCAACAGTCTCCTTTTCCCTCCTCTCCGTCCACTCCCCTTCCTCCAGCCAGAGGTCAGCAAGATGATATCCTATAGATGTATAGAACCATAAAGTGCTTCCAACATATGGTTACTCTGCATTGCCAAGTCCATTCCATTCCTGTCCAAAGAGTGGACCTTTGTGATAATTTATGGGAACGGGCAGCATCAGGGCCGGGGGCCATGCTCTCAGAGGAACCCCAAAACCACTGGACCATCAATTGAGGTCTTTTAGTGGAGATCTCATGATGCACCTCTTTTTATTCTTGTGTTGCCAGTGAGCCTCCTCTCTGTGAGCTCCGTCATGGCTATTACTGGTGGTGGCCGGGCACTATCCGGTTCTTCCGGTCCCAGGTCGATGTAGGCACCCACTCTTGTGGGTCTCTCTGTCTTCTCGGTTGTCTTTACCGCATGCCATTTTGGCCCTCGGTGAGCATCCGTTCCTGCTGAGTTGGGACCATTTGCTGTGTCCTCGGATGGCAGCTTGGCAGCTTTTAAGACCCCAGACGCCACTCACCAGTGTGGGGTGCAGAGAGCTCTCTTAGCAAAACGCTAGTTGTGCCAATTGGCCTGGAATTCGCCTAAGAGCATGGTCCCCCGCCCCCCGCCCCAGCTACTGTATCCTTGCAGTATTGAGTTAAAATGGAAGGAGTACTCAAGTTATGCTGAAGTCCACTTAATGTTGTTCTTGTTCCTAATGTGTGCTGTCACCGCTTTCTCCCAACTAGATTTCTAATAACTACCTAAACTAAACCCTCCCCCCCTTGCCCTCCCTCCCTCCCCTCCCTTGCAGCTGTCCAAGAGTCTTTTCTTCTATACACAAGTCTGTTTTAGAGATCTTATCGTAGAGGTCTCATAAAGTATTTGTCCTTTTGTCGCTACTACTCTCACTCAACATAATGTCTTCCAGTTGAAACCAGGTTAGGAGATGTTTCCTGGAATCATCATTATTCTTTATCATTGCGTAGTGCTCCATTGAGTATGTGTACCACAGTTTACCTATCCATTCTTCTATTGTTGGGCATCTAGGTTGATTCCACCTTTTTGCTATTGTGGACTGTGCCGTGATAAACATTCTGGTGCATGTGTCCGTTGGTGTGAAAGGCCTTGATTCTGTAGGATATATTCCAAGTAGTGGAATTACTGGGTCAAATGGTATATCAATATCCATTTTTTTAAGGAAGCCCATGCTTTCTTTATGTTAACATTTTCTTTCCTCTCTTAGTAGCATTCTGTTTTCTTATTCCTGAAAATCTTTTCTTTATTACATTCAGGCAAGTTCTCTTTCCTTCTGCTTTATGTTTTCAGCCATTATTTCTTCATATTTGCTACTTTTCCCACTTACTATGTGTGTGGATGTTTCTGTCTTACCAGTTAAAACCTTCTTAATTCAAACCTCTATCTGAAAAGACCTTTTTCAGTAAACTCCTTTGCACTTGGACCTGTCATTTACTCCATGTGTAAGCTGTACTTGCATACTTAGTTATTCCTATTTTTTAAAATTTCTTTTCATATATATTAATTGGATTCCTAGCTAGTCTTTTTTGACTTACGTCCTCTGCATTCTTTTCCTTCCTTCTTTAATTTTTACAATTCCCTTACTAATTTGTATTCATGTAACTAATACTTGTAAGACGTAGTCCTAGCCTTTAAGAAGTTCGGTGGTTGATAAGATTAGGAAGAAGACTCAACCATGAGGTGCAGATTTCAATATGGGGGTTATTCTTGCTTTAGTAATATCTCTGACCCGGTATTCTTAGACATAGACGTTAGCAGTACACAGATTACTAAGTCTAAGTTCCTGACAAATACTGTTGGCTCTAGAATGCTGGTTGGTGCCAGTGACAGTGTATAGGAGTGATCATAGTAGATAAGTAATGACAAGGTAGTAATTTTAAGTTCATCTCCTGATGGTAAGCTTAATTTTTATCCTGTTTACCGGGATGGCTGGAGATCTAGGATTTAAAAAAATTATAATTACAAAAATATTACATTGAAAATAATATGCACAATTAAGATGTATGTAAACTAACAATAATTCCTTACTTCCCTCAACGCGCTGTACCTAGATGTTGCTCATAACAAACAAATCCAAAACTTGGCGAGATTGAAAGCAATGATAATCGTTTTGTTACAATTCTCTCTCAGGGCTCACGGAGTTGGCTAGGCTCAGCTAGGTGATTCTCACTGGAGGTATCTCACCAGTTACAGTCTGATGGTGCTGGAGTGGAACTTTTGTAAACAAGTGAATTGATCATATATGACAATCTAGGACACTTGAACATCCAAGGCAAAGTTGAAGAGTCAAACTGAGTACCAGGGGAGATACAGTTCAGAAGCAGTGTGGAGTTGCCACACACTGCTGGCAGGAACTGGGACCCTGCAGGCCAGATCCACTGGCTCAAGCATGGTGAGGCAAGCAGTGGTGTTCAGGACACATCTTCCACATTGAGAGAGACCAAGCAGTGGAGAGTCTACTCATGCCTCCAGAATCAGGGAAAGGTGACATTTAATTGGCAAAAGATAGGTACCTATGTCTGTCCTTCTACAGGAATAAAGAAATATCCCTTTGGGGAGAGCCTGTTTCCAGTTTACCTGCACCCCTGCCTGTTCTGCAGTGGGTTGGAGCCAGCTTCAGAGATTGATGCATCCCCTTCGCCAGAAATAGAACACATGCCTTGAGCCGTTCTTCTGGCCGTGGGCAGAGGACAAGGTAACAAACAGGGAAAAATAATCTATCGGCTCCCCTAAGCCAGGAACTCAGGGCAGTAATAATTCCTTTGCCTAGGTATAGATGTAAAGGGTCTGCTGATTTTGAATGGCTTTCATTCAGATGGACCTCTGTGGGACCGTTTCAACAACATAGGCCCTTGTTAGAACAGCACAACAGGGTGGTATATACCTGAAGTCTAACTGTATCAGCTCTTTGGTAGAAAGGTACGTTTGTGACATTTAGCACTGCTCTGTGTATTAGAAGGGTCCTCACCTGCCCACATGAGGGCCCTGAGGACTGGTGGCTCCACCCACACCACCTAGTTACCTGGAGCAGGGGCCTAAGAATAAGTGCTGCCTCCCAGTCCTTAAGTCAAAGGCCAGGGTCACCCTCACAGACACACAGAGTCGGCTGTTAGCCCCCTGCCTTGTTCAGTGCCTGACCCACTGTGACAGCCACATACCTGTGCCCACACCAGTCACCTCTGCCCATCTAGTACTGTAGGTGAGAGTCAGTATCACACACTTGGTGACTGACTATGTGGACACTGGAGCTGCATCCATACAAGAAAAATAAACAGACTTCTGGGCTTATATACCTAGTAAGAGCACTAACCACCTTGTGATAGAACATTAGAGCTTCAAAGGCCACAGTAATTATACTAACTCACACAAGCAGCCTGCTTGGGCATATCAAAACAAAATGAAACAAGAAACTAGGACACAGTGAGCAAACATAAAACAAATCAATATGACAGCATATTCATGGCTTGGAGACAACAGTCAATATCAGATCACGAAGAGGCAGACCGTGGTGGCTTCAGCAAGCTCCCAAAGCAAAGAAGAAGTCTTCCAGATGAGGGAACTTCTTAGAACTTTATGGAATCACCAGATGTAGGAAGAGTCAGCATTCTCCTCGTTTCTACCCTGGGTTCCCCATTTCCTTTCGTCCAGTTTCCTTGCCCCTCCTTGCCTTCTTATCTTTGCTTTTGGGCAGATGCTGTCCTTTTGTTCAGTATACTTCCTTGTTCTAAGGAGCATGTTCTTCACAAGTGTTACTGTTTACTTCGTAGGTTAGTCTATTATCGGGCTGAAAGGTGCCTTCAGTGGGTACTTCAGTTCTCTGTTAGAACACTGTTTCAGGGCAGTAGTCTCGGGTTTCTCTAGTCTCTGTTGGGCCAGTAAGCCTGGTATTTTTATGAATTTGGTTTTTTGTTTTTCAACCATTTTCACCCATTCTAACCAGAACCCTCTCTTGTGATCTGATCAGGATGTTTGGTAGTGGTAGCTAGGCACCATCAGGTTCTTCGGGTCTCAAGTTAGAGGAGACTATCATTCATATGGTTCTTTTGGACTAGTTTCCTAAAGTCTATGGTTTTGTTCATTTTCCTTTGCTCTAGGTGGATAGAGACTTATAGTTGCATCCTTGATGGTTGTTCACAAGCTTTTAATACCCCATATGCTACTGACCAAACTAGGATGCAGAACACTATTTTTATGAAGCATAGTAATGCTCATTGACCTAGATATCCCCTGAAACTATGGTCCTTAGTCTTCAAGCATTGTTTCTCAGACATGCAAGGTATTTATCTCTAATAAGTCTATGACTGTGCCCCTGTGTGCTCTTTTATATGTTATGGATGTACATGCAGTCTTTGCATATGTGTATATACAGATATCCATAATCTATGTGTCTAAATTATCTAGTACTGCTTTAACAGAAATAATACAAATGGATTGCTTTAATAAGGAAGTTTGTTCCCTCACAGTTTTAGGATGCTAGAAGTCCAAATTCCAGGTGCCAGCTCCAGGGAAAGGTTTTCTCTTTCTGTCAGCTCTGGGGACAGGTCTTTGTTGTCAGTCTTCTCCTGATCCAAGAGCTTCTCAGCACAGGGCCTCCAGATCCAAAAGATGTACTCCACTTCTGGCTCTTGTTTGGTGGTAGTGAGGTCCTGCTCCTCTTCGCTTACTTTTTTTATAGAGACTGAATCAAGATACAACTTAATCTTGTAGATTGTCCTGCCTCATTCACATAGACATCTCTGATCCTGTTCATTAGCATCACAAAACCAAAAACCAAACCTCTTGCCACTGAGTCAATTCTGACTGGTAAGAACCCTGTAGGACATAGGGTTTTTAAGGAGTCACTAGTGGATTCAAATTGCTGACCTTTTGGTTAGCAGCCTGAGCTCTTAGCCCTATTAACATCATAGAGATTTACAACACTTGGGAAAATGGCATCAGATTACAAAATAGACAACAACCACACAATATTGGGAATCATGGCCTAGCCGAGTTGGCACAGTTTTTTTGGTGGACACAATTCAGTCCATAATGCTATGTATGCTTGGCAGTGTACTCCTATATGTTTTCCCTGACCTGTGTAGCATGCATATCACCCTGTATTTCTACTCACAAATTATTGTGTGTAATTACTCTTGTTACAGAACTGTATATGTTACAGTCCTTGCAAACTTCAACATTTTTAAATAACAGTACATAATAGATGTTCATAACAGTATATTGTTTTGAACATTATACATGACTGAAAAATTGTTTAACCATTTGCCTACTGATGGAGTTTATGTCTTTTGAGTGGTGTTGGATGGGCCTGTGGTAACTGTTGCAGTGAATAGGACCAGGGAGGTAAGACATCATCAGCTTGCCCTTGCGCTGCTCTTTCAGCTGTCTGGAAATTATTTCTTAAATCTTTTTTCTCTTTGCTTTGTCTTCTGTTTTGCTCCTTGTTCTGACCTACACAGTAATCCTGTGCTTTTGTGTTGATCTCAGAAAAGATGTTGAGATGGAAATGCTATCATGTGTACGGATATATTATTGTGCACTTTACCAGTTCGGCGATTGTTTTTTGACTTTTTTCCTTTTAGGTATAGAAAAAGACATATTGAATTAATTTGAATTAGAGTTGCTGAATTAATAAAAAACATCAGTTAGAAAAAACAATCATTAATAACATTGCTTTTAAGCATTTCACTTTAATCAAAATGTAAATATACACGTTAATCAAAATGTAAATATACATGTGTTCATTAATGTTTTGATACAGGACAGTGGCTCTCAATTTGAATGGTTTTACTCCCCAGGGGACATTTGGCAAAGTTTGGAGACAGTATTGATTGCCTCTAGTTGGGTGGAGGTGTTGATGGCATTTAATGGTAAAATGAAAGTCATGGATACTGGTATGCAGCCTTTGTTTCACAGGATAACCTTGTCCTCCCAGTGCCAGGGTGGAGAAACCCTATCTAAGGCTAAGAACTTTTCTTGATATATAGCTACACAGATTTTTGTGGATAACCATACCCATAATTTATCCTTTATGATTTCAAATTCTGATTTCTTTAAGATAGAGGGAGACCTTAAAATATACTTAAAATATAACCTGTGAGTCAGATCGTAATATTTTGTGATTATCCTCTAGTCTTTTGGAGTTATCTTTCAGAAACCAAACCTACTGCCATTCAGTTGATTCCGAATCATAGCAACCATACAGGACAGAGTAGAACTGCTAATAGTGTTTTACAAAGCTATAACATTTATGGAAGTCAACTGCTGTATCTTTCTTCCATGGAGTGGCTGGTGAGTTTGAAATGCTGACATTTTGGTTAGCAGCTGAGTGCTTAACCTCTACACCACTCTGTTGTTTCAGCTTAACTTTTATAGAAACAATTCACTAATATTTCATTGGTTTGGTAATAGATAATTAAATTCCAGTTTTATTATACAAAAAGAGCTGATGTATACGTTGGTGTGAATGACCTTGATTCTGTAGGATATATTCCAGGTAGTGGAATTACTGGGTCAAATGGTATATCTATATCCATTTTTTTAAGGAAGTGCCAGATTGCTTTCCAAAGAGGCTGGACGAGTTTGCAACCCCACCAACAGTGTAGAAGAGTTCCACTTTCTCCACAGCCTCTCCAGCATTTGTTGTTTTGTGTTTTTTGGATCATGGCCAACCTTGTTGGTGTGAGATGGTATCTCATTGTCATTTTGATTTGAATTTCTTTAATAACTAAAGATCGTGAACATGTCCGCATGTGTTTTTTGGCTGCCTGGATCTCGTCTTTAGAGAAGTGTCTGTCCATCTCTTTTGCCTATCGCTTAATTGGATGATTTGTCTTCTTCATATTGATATTTTGTAGTACCTTATAGATTATAGAGATCAAGCTTCAGTGTGACATATAGTTGCCAAATATTTTTCTCCCATTCTGTAGGTGGCCTTTTAACTCTTGTGATAAAGTCTTTGAATGAACAAAAGTGTTTGATTCTTAATAGTTCCCATTTATCTGTTTTCTGTTGATTGTGAAGTATGATTCTGTTGATTTTGAAGTATGTCTACGTTGTGTATTAAAACTTTCATCGTTTTTCCTGCTTTTTCTTGGATGAGCTTTATCATTTTAGATTTGATATTTAGGTCTTTTATCCAGTTTGAGTTGGTTTTTGTATAAGATGTAAGATACGGATCTTGTTTCAATTTATTGCAGATGGATATCCGGTTTCGCCAGCACCGTTTGTTGAAGAGATTGTTTTTACCCCAGTTTAATGTCTTACGACCTTTGTCGTGTATCAGCTGTTCATAGGCAGATGGTGTCATCTCTGGGGTCTCAGTTCTGTTCCATTGATTAATCTGTCTGTTCTTGTACCAGTACGAGGCTGTTTTGACCACTGTCACAGTGTAATAGATTCTAAAGTAGGGTAATGAGAGGCCTCCCAGTATGTTCTTCTTCTTTAGTAGTATTTTACTTATCTGGGGCTTCTTCCCTTTCTAGACAAAATTGGTGATTTGTTTCTCCATCTCATTAAAAAATGACGCTGGAACTTGTATTGGGATTACATTATATAAGTAGACTACTTTGGGTAAAGTAGACATTTTCACAATGTTAAGCCTTCCTATCCACGAGCAGGGTAGGTTTCTCTGTTTATCTAAGTCTCTCTTTGTTTCTTGTAGTAAGGGCTTGTAGTTCTCTTTGTAAAGGTCTGTTATTTCTCCGGTTAGATTAACTCCTAGATACTTTATCTTCTTAGGGGCTATAGTAAATGGTATTGACTTGGTGATTTCTTCCTTAATAATCTCATTGTTGGTATAAAGGAATCCTACTGATCTACTTATGTTTATCTTGTATTCTGAGACTTTGCCAAACTCCTCTATCAGCTTGAGTAGTTTCCTTATGGATTCTTTGGGATTCTCTGCATATACAATCATATCATCTGCAAATAGGGAGATTTTTAGTTCTTCTTTGCCGATGCAGATGGCCTTTATTCCTTGGTCTTGTCTAATTACTCTGGCTAGAACTCCTAGTAAAATTTTGAATAGAAGAGGTGAGAGTGGGGATCCTTGTCTAGTTCATGTTCTCAACCAAAATTGTTTCAGTCTCTCTCCATTCAGGATGATGTAGACAATTGATTTTCTATAAATGGCCCGTACTGCATTGAGGAATTGGCCATCTGTTTGTAGTTTGCTGAGAGTTTTTAGCATGAATGGGTGCTGGACTTTATCAAATGCCTTTTCTGCATCAATAGACAAGATCAGGTGATTCTTGTCTTTTGTGGTATTTATGTGGTTGATCACCGTGATTGTTTTTCTGATGTTGAACCAGCCTTGCATCCCTGGCATGAATCCAGCTTGGTCATGATGGATTATTTTTTGGATATGTTGTTGAGTTCCAATGGCAAGTATTTTGTTGAATATTTTTGCATCTAGATTCATGAGTGATACTGGTCTGTAGTTCTCCTTTTTGGTTGGGTCTTTACCTGGTTTTGGCATCAGAGTTATGCTGGCTTCACAGAATGAATGTGGGAGTATTCCATCCCTTTCTGTACTGTGAAGTAGTCTCAGTAGTGTTGGAGATAACTGTTCTCCAAAAGCTTGGTAGAATTCTGCGGTGGAGCCATCTGGGCCTGGGCTTTTTTGGTTAGCAGTTTTTTGATGACTTTTTCAATCTCTTCCTTTGTTATGGGTTTATTAAGTTGTTCTGCTTCACGTTGTGATAATTTGGTAGGTGGTATGAATCCAGGAATTTGTCCATTTCATCTAGGTTTTCAAATTTGTTAGAGTACAGTCTTCCATAGTATTCTGTTACGATATTTTTGATTTCTGTTCGATCTGTTGTGACAACTCCCCTCTCATTTCTAATTTGAGTTATTTGTTTCCTTTCCTGTTTTTCTTTAGTAAGTTTAGCCAGTGGTTTGTCAATTTTGTTGATCTTTTGAAAAAACCAGCTTGTGGTCTTTTCAGTTTTTTGTTTTTCTGTTCTGCTCTGATCTTCATCATCTGTTTTCTTCTGGTGCCTGAGGGGTTCCTCTGTTGTTCCCTCTCTACTTGTTTAAGCTGTGTGGTCAGTTCCTTGGTTTGTTTTCTTTCTTTCTTCGAGATGTTTGTAATTATGGAGATAAACAGACCTCTGAGCACTGCTTTGACTGTATCCCATAGGTTCTGGTAGGAAGTGTTTTCATTCTCATTGGAATCCATGAATTTCTTTATTTTCTCTTTGATTTCTTCTATAACCCATGGTTTTTTGAGCAAGATGTCATTCAGTTTCCAAGAGTTCCACTTTCTATCTATGTTTTTTCTGCTGTTGATTTTGATTTTTATGGCTTTATGATCTGAGAAGATGCTTTTCAGTAATTCAGTGATACAGATTTTGTTGAGAATTGCATTATGTCCCAACACATGTTTAATTCTGGAGGATGTTCCATGTGCATTGGAGGAGAACTTGTAGTTGTCCGCTGATGGGTAGACATTTCTGTATATATTGATGAGGTTTAGTTGGTTAATTGTGGGAATAAAGTCTTCTGTATCTTTGTTGAGCTTTTTTCTAGATGATCTGTCCGTGTTGAAGTCTCCCTTTATTATTGCAGAGTCATCTGACTCTTTTTTGAGTGTAGTCAGTGTTTCTTGGACGTATTTAGGTGCTCTGAAATAGGGCGCATAAGTATTTAATATAGTTAAGTCTTGCTTGTGTACTGAACCTTTGAACAGTAAATAGTGTCCATCTTTGTCCACTATGGTGGATTTTACATTAAAACTGATTTTGTCTGAGATTAGAATTGCCACATCTGGTCTTCTTTCTTCATTGTTAGCTTGATATATATTCTTCCATCCTTTAACTGTCAGTTTGTTCCTGTCTTTAAGTCTCAAGTGAGTTACCTGTAGACAGCATATGGATGGATCATGTCTTTTGATCCAAGATGTCACTCAATGTCTCTTTATTGGAGCATTCAGTCCATTCACGTTCAGTATAATTATTGATGGGTATGTGTTCAGTGCTGGCATTTTAGTATGTTTATTTTTGTGTTGGTGTTTTCTCTGTTGCTCTTATTAGTTCTGTTCTGGGACATTCTTTTTTGTGAGTTGATTTTTCACCTTTTTCAGAGCTGGTTTTGTAGTTGTTGAGACTCCTGTGTTACATTTCTTGATATGGTATGTTGCATCATTGTTGTGCTTTATGATTGCCCCATGATCCCCCTTAATAAAGTATATATAAACCCAATTTTAATTACTGCTAGTCTTGTCGACTTCCTCTCCATTTGGAAGGACTATAACATCCCTCTTTTTAATGTGATGGCACCATAGTTTTCATGATAATCAGTAGATTGTTTCTTTCAGTATTAAAGCTGTGATTGAGTTTGTAGCCTTCCCTAACTGAGTAGGTTCTGGATGATGTGTAGTTCTAAAATATAACGTTAGTGGTTTTGTTCTTGTAAGCCAAAGCCAAGAACTTCTTTCAGTATTTCTTCTAGTGTTGGTTTGGTTTTTACAAAGTCTGTGAGTTTCTGTTTATCTGGGGATGTCTTAATTTCATTTTCATACTTGAAAGATAGTTTTGCGGGATTTATAATTCTTGATTGGAACTTCTTCTTCAAGGCTTTCAGTTTATCAGGCCACTGTTTCTGTGCCAGCATGGTTTCTGCTGAGAAATCTGACGAAAGCCTACAGGGTTTCTCTCTGAATGTTAGCTTTGCTTTGAATCTTGCTGCCTTTAAGAATTGCTGCTTATGTTTCATTTTGTTAAGCTTGATTATAATATGTCTCGGGGTCTTTCTTTTGAAGTCTATAGTGGGTGGTGTACGATATGTATCTGGGATATCTATATTCTCTTCCATTATGATTTCTGGGAAGTTTTTTCTCAGCAGCTCAGCAACGATACTCTCTGTGTTCTCAGGTGTCTCATCCTGTTCAGGAACTCTGATTAATCGAAGGTTATTCCTTTTAGTAGAGTCCCACATGCTTCTTAATGCTTCTTCATTTTTCTTGTTTCTTTTTTCTGATTTGTGCTCAGAGACACTGGCATCAGTAGCTCTGTCTTCCAAGTCAGAAATTCTTTTTTCCATTTGTTCCATTCTGTTTTCTTGGCTTTGAATGGAAGTTTCTATGTCTTTGATTTTGTTCTTGATGTGTTGGATTTCTGGGTACTGGCGTTCCATCAGATTGAACAGCTTGCCTCATTTTTCGTTTTGTTGTGCTACATATCAGGTCTAAAAGGACTCTGTATGTAATCCTTTTGTATTCACCTTCTGATGATTTCAGAAAAGTTTCTTCATCCAGAAAACTCCCTGGTTGTTTTGTTTGGGAGCCCTCTGAAGCCATGGGTGATTTCTTGTTTGCCACAAGTGTCTGTTACTTTTTGGGTTTCATGTTAGTAAGTAAAGGCTGAGAGAGATACTGTGAGGATGGACTGCAGATGTTTCTCTAGGCTGTCTTAAAATGTAAAACAAAGTATCTGACCACTTTCCAGGTCAGTCAGATTTTAAGGTGTAGAGTTCCCTCTTCCTATCTGACAAAGTACGCACCTGTATATCCAACCCCAGATGATACGAACTAGTTCAAAATACAGCAATGCTATTGCCTTGCTGGCCTCTGCTGACAGGGCCCAGTCTTAGGTGACACTGTGTACAGTACTGCTTTTCTGGCAGGAAAGCACTCTCCTGTAGGCAGGCTCTGGCTCACAGGCTAAGAATTAGGTCCATCTATGGCCACCGTATCTATGATGGTGCCCTCCACATGGTTGGCGGATAGAGGGGCTAAAGGTGCTGAAACATAGTGAGTCCTTAGCCTCTGTTGTGGGGGCCCCACTGTAGACGACACTGTGTAAACTACTGCTTTCCTGTTGGAGAAGTGCTCTGGCTCTGGCTGCCAGGCTCTGGCTGCCAGGCTAAGAATTAGGTACCACTAAAATCTCTGTATCTAACATGGCATCTCTCACATAGGCACTGCTTGTTTCATACAAACCATGCTTTAGTCTGTGAGAGCGAGGGCTAGCCAGGAGCGGGAGTCAGTGAAAGAGAGGAGGTTTTTCGTTCAGTGTGAATGAATGGTATGAATTGTATGACATCCAAATTAACAGCCCTGTGACATGCCCTGGGGCTGACTAGGTGACCAGAAGTCTCCATTTGATTATCAGTTCAGGTCTTGGTTTCCAGAAGGATATAAGGAGACATGTGCTTAGTTTGCTATCTTGACTTTGCCCCCTTGCTTTTGTTTTTTAAACTAAAATTGCAGTTCTGCACCTAACTTTTCTCCTGCTCCATCAGCGACGCCCTATTGTCTTCCCTCTGGATGGTCATTGGTGGTAGGGGGACACCATCTAGTTCTTCCGGTCTCAGGCTGATGGAGTCCTTGGTGTATGTGGCCCCTTTTGCCTCTCGAGTTAATATCTTCTTTGTGTTTGAACATTTTTTAACTTTGCATGTTCATTACTTCTCTCTTTTCAAGCATGGTGGTGTGTGTGGAGAGACTGATAAGTAAAAGTGCAAATGGTTAGCGGCTTGTCTGACAACCAAAAAGTTAAAAGTTGGAATTCACCCAGAAGTACCTTGGAAGAATGGCCTGATAATCTGCTTCCAAAAAGTCAGCCATTGAAAACATTGAGGAGTACAATTCTGCTGTCACACACATGAGGTTGCTTGCCATGAGTCAGAATCAACTTGATCACAGCTGGGTTTTGGTTTTATCAGACTAATAATTTTAGAACAATTAAGATAGTATATTTTAAGGCAAATATGTTTTAAAATGTTATCAAAAGAATTATTAGGAAGATAAAGTGTTGAGGGAGATATTAATTTCAAAGAATGTAAATGAAAGATTATTTTACACATGAACCACATTTGTGGAATTTAATTTAGTAGAGGCACAGTAACCATTTTAGGACAGTTTATTGCATATGTATGGTGATGCTGTTTTTTATTTTGGTACCATGTTAATAAACTGCGATGTAGAATCCTTGAAAGGAAAGGACCAGAAGCAATCTGATCTGTCACTTGTGATCAGTAAGGAAATAAAAGGAGAAAGCAGTTTGCTTAAAAACTCAGGTTATTTGCCTCCTGGTTTTACACTGTTTCCATCAGTGAAACTTTGTAATTAGTTGTATGCAAGTTCTTCAAATTTGTGATGGATCTTTAGGAGAAATGAGTGGTCAAAATAACTTCTGTTTTATTGGTACGTCTTGATTTTTAAGAGCAGTTCAGTTTATTCCTCCTTGTCATTGTTACTTTATTGTGTAGTTTACGTTATCTTACCAGTCTCACCCATCTATTTCGGCAGTTATTGATTTGATGTATACATCTATGTCTTTGTGCCTTAGGAGGCTAAAAGCTGCTCAGTGTTTCTGTGGGATCTTAGGCAGCTTATCTTCCCACTGTTGTCTTGAGAGTCTTCTGGCCACTGACTGAAGATTACATTATAAAGGGCCCTTAAGTAATATATGTATGCTTGGCTATTGTGTTGCCAGTTTTTATTTCATTAACATCTACTTGGGGCATCATGTTACGTGATGTGTAGAAATCTGGTTTATTATGTTTTGCATCAATTTCCAAATGAACATGGGAGCATGTGTTGTTTTGTTTTGTACCTTTATATTTAAATGAAAATGTAATTCAGCTTGCCTGGTTTTGATTTATAGGACCCTTACTAGGACCATGAGGAGTCCTGGAAATACAGGAAATAGCAGTTGAGTGCTCAGCTGCTAAACAAAAAAAGGTCAGTGAGCAGTTCAGACCTATTAGCTGCCCCTGGAGAGAAAGATACGGCAGTAAGCTGCCATGGAGATCACACCCTTGTGAACCCTGTGGGCTGGTTCTGTCTACTCTGTTCTGTAGGGTTGCTGTGAGTCAGAATCTACTCTCCAGTAGTGGGTTTTTTGATGAGTTTTCTAGGACCATAATTTATCAGAATTCAAAGATTAGTTTTGGGGAGTATCAAAGGTGATTTTTTAGTTAAAGGAAAAAGAAACTCACAATACGCATATTTAGTGTGAATTTTTGTTATTTAATTGTAAATGTGAAAATCTATGAAAGCAAAAAGATAGATGACCATCTATTAAAATTAGGATAGGCAGAAGACCTTAAAATTTGGCACTGATAACTAGAACGCTAGAGCAGTTGGGGAATTTGAAAGCATGTTTCACAAGATATTTGATCTAGGAGTCTGTTCGATGTTCAGACGTATGTAGGATAGTATAAAAATTAAGAGCAGTATTTTTCAGACTATCTGTGGTAATACTTTGTATTTAAAATTTCCAATCTTTGACTGATTCTTTAATCCAAATACAATAAAAATGAAGTTACTAGAAAAATTAAACAGAAAAAACAACAAAAGAAATACAAAGATATAAGCTGAAATTTTTTATTGTCAAATTCACTTTTCTCAATTTTAACATTGTAAAACCTGTGAAAGCTGGAACCTGTGTGAGGTGAGAACCTGTCAGAGAAGGAAAACCCAGATATTTTCCAGTAATGCAAAACCAAAAAGTGGTAAGACTTTTACCCTTTGCACTCTGTCAGAGGCTGAAAACTTGAGCTACCTGGAAAACAGAATAGTCATATTGATTTGCATATCTCACAGGTTTTGATTGTGATTAACTAGTTCCTATCAGTCAGAATCTGCTTCACAGCACTGGGATTTGGGTGTAGTCATAGACCAGTTGCGAACAGTCCTTGGATGAGCAGTGATCTGCTCTGAGAAGTATAGTTCTGGAATACGTAAACATTACAAATGTAGTGTATTAAACGTCATTCCTAGACTGGGATAATTTCTTACTGGTACCCCCAGCAAACACCGTTTCTACAGACAGGGCTCTACAGACCGTTTCTACAGACAGTGCTTGACCTGATAAAGTGTTGAGTGACTTCCCATGAAGATCAAGGATAAGTCATGTTGTTGTTGTTAGGTGCCACCAAGTTGGTTGTGACTTACAGCATCCTTAACAACAGAATGAAGCACTGCTTGGTTTGGCACCATGTCTGCAATAATTTATTTTTTATTATGATTAAGGGAAAGTATACAATACAAATTAATTTTGCATGCTTGCCTATCTGCAGCTCCTTCTGCATCCATGCCTGATGACAGCACGCTTTCTTTTTTATTTTATACTTCTTGTATTCTCTTTAACAATCTCCTGGCTCCTCCTCTCCACCCTCTTCCTTCCAATCTAGAAAGAGAACAGTAGGACAGCATCCTATAAATGCATAGAACCATAAAGTACACATACTGTATGGTCACACTGTGTCCCCAGGTCCAGTCCATTTTTGTCCAAAGAATTGACCAGTAGTGTTTCCTGGACAGAGGCAGCAGCAGGTCTCGAGGCCATGCCCCAAGGGGATCCCCTAGGCTGTTAGACCATCAGTTGTGGTCTTTTAATAGAGTTCTTGAGGTACAACCCTCTTTTTCTTGTGTTGCCACAGGGACTCAACATTGTGTGCCCTGTCACGGCTGTCTTTGGTGGTGACCGGGCACCATCTGGTGCTTCTGGTCACATGTTGATACAATCTCCCATTCACACGGGTACTTCTGTTTCCTGAGCTCTTTTTTCCTTGTTGTTGGTGGTGGTCATCTGTTCCGGATGAATTGGGACCATTTGACACACCTCAGATGGCAGCTTGCTAGCTTTTAAGACCCTGACGCCACTCAGCAATATGGGGTGCAGGATACTTTCTTAGCAATAAGGTAGTTATGGCAATTGGCCTCAATGTTCCCTGAGAGCATGGTCCCCAAACACCACTCGTGCTACTCTATCCTGGCAGTACTGGTTGAGATTAGAAGAAGTGAAGTCCAGTTAAGTTGATCTACTTTCTGTTGTGTACTGTCACTGATTTCACCTACCAAATTTCTCTCAACTGTCTAATCTATGACCAACCCTCTCCCTGCCTCCCTCCCCTCCCTTGCACCCATGAAAGAGTTTTTTTCTATACATGAGTCTGTTTTTAAGTCCTTATAATAGGGGTCTCATACAATGTCTGTCCTTATGCCGCTGACTGATTTCACTCAACGTAATGTCTTCCAACTGAAACCAGGTTGTGAGATGCTTCCTAAAATCATTGTTCTTTATGATTGCATAGTGTTCCGTTGAGTATCCCAACTTCTTGTTGAAGAGATTAAGCCTATGATGGATAGTTCTAACCAGCTGTTACTAGAGAAAAACAGTCATCTTAGACTGAAGGATCCAGAGACAGAACAAAAGAAAGCTACCTGCCTATTGAAATTCTACAGGCCAACGGAGCTGTATTTTTTGTCCTCTAAGAAAAGAAAAGGACTATCCTGAAGCATTTCATATATGAGCAGAACTATTGGATGAAGCACAGGAAGTAGGGCCTTCTTAGTTTCAACACGTGGGGCTACAGTGTTCTGAATCTCAAATGGTCAGTCCACAGCCTCCTAGGTTTCCAAGAACTGGGTCTTCACCAACTTGGTTTGGGAACATGGGGCTACCATTACAGTATGACGGGTATGGGGTTGATGCCACAAAGGGAGGGGATAGGCCTGCCATGCCCCGGGTGTAGAAGGATGTGGCCTGTCTGGGCTGAAAGGATAGGGTCACCAATTAGATGGACTAGGAGAATGGGATTTCTGAAACCTGATGGGACAGAATTGCCATCCTGGGAGTCCTAGAGGGCAGAGCTGAAGCTTGGGGCCTAGGGCCCTTTGTTTAGAATCCATAAAGCTTGGCCACCACCCAGAGTGTGGAGTGTGGGTCTGTTGCCCAGATAGTTTCAGAGAACAGAGGATCATTTTCAAGCTTTCAAAGCTATGTAATTCGTTCTGGGTTTTGGGTTTGCTTGGTACCAGCTATCCCTTCTTTCTGTGCAATTTCTTTCATTTGTGATGGAAATATCTACCTTGAGCTTATTTGTGATTGTATTTTAGAAGTAGATAATGTATATTCTAGATTTCGCAGATTTACAGATGATGATTTTTTGCGCCAGGATGAATATGCCTAACGCGTCGCCTATATTTGATTTACATGCTTTAGAATACTTGGAGATTATTTGAAACTTTTGGAATGATGTGTTCCGGTCAATGTGGTTTTCATGTGGCAAGGTTATAAATTTTGGCACACTGAAGCATGGAATGTTGTGAACTGAATTATATGTCCCTTCAAATATGTTGTAATTCCTAACCTCTAAGCCTGTAGTTATAATCCCATGTGGGACGGGTTGTCTTTGTTTTGTTAATGAGGGATTAGTATAGCCTGTATTTGGAGTCAGTCTCTTGAGATTGAAAAACAAAAAACAGCCCACTGCTATCCAGTTCTTTAGGTACCCTACAGGACAAAGTAGAACTACCCCATAGACTTTCTGAGGACTGTGTCAAATTTGAACTGCTAGCCTTTTGGATAGCAGCCACAGCACTTAACGAATATATCACCAGGATTTCCTTTTCATATATCGAAAAGATAAAACAAGGAAACAGAGTAGAGATGGGAGAAAGAGATGTCAAGACATATGAAAATTACCCAGGAGAGAGGAACACCTTTTTCCAAAACTGACAGAGAAAGCCTTCTTTTACAGTTGGCTTCCTCTGTTTGTGAAAGCCTTCCACTTGTGGCATTTGTATTAGAGCAGCAATAGATAATGGATTCCTGGTGGCTGGCAGTGTTCCCAGTGCTCAGCTCCTAACCAAAAGGTCAGAGATTTGAACTTACTAGCCACTCTATGGGAAAAAGATGTTGCAGCGTACGTCTGTAAAGATTTAAGCCTTGTAAACTATAACCAAACCCAAACCCACTGCCATCAAGTCAATTCCAACTTACAGCAACTCTGTGAGTCAGAGTAGAACTGCCCCATAGAGTTTCCAAGGAGCGCCCAGCAGATTCAAACTGCCAAACTTTTTGTTAGCACATGTAGCACTTAAACACTGCATCATCAAGATTTGCATGGAAACTCTATAGGACACTTATTTTCTGTCTTGTAGGGTCTTTATGACTTGGAATTGACATCACAGCAGATGGCTTGATTTGATTTAGGTCACTTTTGTTGTTAGGTTCTGATTTATAGTAAGTCTGGTGTGCAACAGAATGAAACTCTTCATGGTCCTGTGCCGTCCTCTTAATTATTCCTATTTCTGAGCCCGTTGTTACACCCACTGTGTCAGTCCATCTTGTTGAGGATCTTCCTCTTTTTCACTGACTGGCTGCTTTACCATTCATGGTGCCTTTTTCCAGGGACTGATCTTTCTCAAGAAACCCTGGTGGTATAGTGGGTAAGTGCTATGGCTGTTGTTGAAACAGTCAGCAGTTGATATCCTCCAGGCACTCCTTGGAAACTCTGTGGAGCATTTCTACCCTGTCCTGTAGTGTCACTGCAAGTTGGAATTGACTCAACAGTGGTGGGTTTTGGTTTGGGGGTTTGATCTCTCCTAGTACATGTACAAAGTTTGTGAGATGAAGTCTTGCTACTTTTGTATATAAGGACTATTTTGGTTGTACTTCTTCCCAGACAAATTTGTTCATTCTTCTGGCAGCCCGTGGTATTCCTTGCCAATGCCATTATTCAAAGGCATCAATTCTTTTTCATTATTCCTGATTCATTGTTCACCTTTTGGATACATATGAGGCATTGGATTACCATGGCTTGGGTCAGGTGTTCCTTAGTCCTCAAAGTTGTATTTTTCCTCTTTAATACTTTAAAGAACTCCTTTGCAATAGATTTGCCCAGGATTTTGTTTGGTTTTTTGACTGCTGCTTCCATGGGCATTGATTGTGGATCTAAGTAAGTGAAATCTTTGACAACTAATACTTTCTCTGTTTATCGTGATGTTGCTCGTTGTTCCAGTTGTGAGTTTTGTTTTATCTTGAGTGTCATTATTAGCCTATCATCTTCGCAGTAAGTACTTAAAGTCCTCTTCGCTTTCATCAGGCAAGTTTTTGTCATCTGCATGTTTCAGGTTTTTACTGTCTTCCTTCAACCCTGTGAGCATACAGATTGAGTAACTGTGGTTGAAGGATACAACTCTGATATACACCTTTCCTGATCTTAAACCACATGGTATTGTGTAGTTCTGTTTGAACGACTGTGTCATGATCTGTGTGCTTTTCTCCTGTATGGACATGTTTTAATTTTCTTCAGCTTCAAATTGAACTTGCATATGAGCAGCTGATGGTCTATTCTTCAGTCATTCCCTGGGCTTTTTCTGGCTGGTGATTTTGATCTTCTCCATGATCTCTTTTCACTGATGTAGTAACTGATTTAAAATAAGTAAAAGGAAGAACAGTTGAAATTAATTTTTTAAAACATAATTTATTGTGACTAAATGAAAGTTAACAGTCCAAGACAACTAGCCCCGTAAAACTTGGTACACATATGTCTGTGCAGCTTGAGCACAGAGTTGTGACAACACAGTCCTCCTTTCCACCCTGTAGTTTCCGTATTCATTCAACCAGCTCCTGTCCCCTTCTTTCCCTCCTCCCATTTTATTTCTATAGAGTTGCTGCTCTGACACCTCATATCTTCTAGTCGAGTCCAGTTTTTGTGTGAAGAGTTGTCTTTGGCACTGGTTTTAGCTCTGTGCTATCAGTGAGTTTAAGGTCCATATTCTGTCTTGATGTTGGACCGTCAGGTCTGCTCTTTTAATAAAATTCTAGATCTGTATCCCAGTTTTTCTCTGCTGCGTCGGGGAGTCAACATTGTGTTCCTAGTCAAGGTCATCATTAGTGGTAGCCAAGCACCATCAGGTTGATTAAGTCTTTGAATCATATGCCCTCTTTTGTCTCCTGGGTTCATATCTTCCTCTGTCTTTGATGTTCTTTGTTCCCGTCAGCTCCAGGTGGTTTGCGACCAATTGATGCTCCTTAGATGGCAGCTTGCTAACTTTCAAGACCCCATATGTAGCTCACCAAATTGGGATGCAGAACATTGTCTTAAAAAAAAAAAAAAAAAAGCCAATTGACCTAAATGTCCCCTGAAAGCATGGTCCTGTGACCTGTGTCCTTGTTACTGTGACCTTCAAAATGTTGAGTTGTACAAGGTCTAACAGTTAAGTCCATGAGATTAATTTTTTCTAAGTCTTCCATACTTCGGGGCTGACTATCACTGCAGTCACCTTCAAAGTACACCCCTTGGGAAGCTATGAAGTGATTCCAGTGCCTAGTCCACCCTTCAAAGCAATTTTGGAACTCTTTCTGGAATGACCATTGCACATGGTGGCAAGTTAGCAAACTTAATTGTGTAGTTGTATGTGAGGGAGCTTTCACCCAGTAAGCAAATAAGTGTATTAGAATACCCTTCCTACTCACCTGATGTGGCTCCCATTGACTTTTGTCTTTCCCAAAGACAAAGGAAATATTTAAAGGAAGACATTTTGATGACATTCAGGACATCAAGGTTAATACAATGACAGCTCTGATGGCCGCTCCAGAAAAAGTTACAAAATTGCAACTAGGTGCTAGCATTGGTGTATGGCTTCCATAGGGGAGCACTGGAAAGTTGATCGTAGTGATACTCAGCAGTGAGGTATGTAGTACCTTTTCTAGGATGAGTTCACAAACTTAATTCGCAGTCTTCATATTTAGGAAACCTCTTACCTCTTGATACAGTCCACCAAGGTTAGTCTCCCTTCTACTGCATGCTATCACTTCCTTTGCTTAACCCGATTCCTATCCACTGTCTAATTGCTGAATACCTATCTTGCTCCCTTCCCTCTCTAGTAACCATCAAAGATTATTTTCTTCTGTAATTAGCCCTTTGCTGGAGATGTCATAATGGTGGTCTTATGCAGTATTTATTCTTTTGGGACTGACTGAATTCCCTCAGAATGTCTTCCAGATGACTCCATGTTATCAGGTGTTTCCCAAGATTATCCTTGTTCTTTATCATTGAATAGTATTCCGTTGTGTAAATATAACATAGTTTGTTTATCCATTCATCTGTTGATGGCCACCTAGGTTGATTCCATCTTCTTGCTATTGTGGACAGTGCTATGGTAAACATTGGTGTATATATATCCATTGGTGTGACAGCCCTTATTTCTCTCGGGTATTTTCTGAGAACTGGGATTGCTGGATTATGTACTATTTCTATTTCTGGCTCTTTAAAAAGTACCAAATCAGTTTCTCAAGCAGTTGTACCATTTTAGATTCCCACCAGCTGTGCAGAAGAATTCCAGTGTCTCCACAACCTCTCTAATATTTATTGTTTTGTGTTTTTTGGATGAATGCGAGCCTTTTTGGGTGAGATGTTATCTCATTGTAGTTTTAATTTGAATTTCTCTAATGGCTAATGATGGTGAGCATTTCCTCATGTGTGTAGGTGTCCTGAATGTTTTTTTTGGTTAAGTGCCTGTTCATATCCTTTGCCCATTTTTAAATTGGGTTGTCTTTTTTTAATGATATTTTGTATTACCTTGTATGAAGATTAGCTGCTGATCAGATTGATGGTTGCCAGAAATTTTTTCCCTGTCTGTAGGTAGTTTTTGCACTCTCCCAGTGAAGTGTTTGGGTAAGCATGTTTGATTTTCGGAAGCTGTCGTTTATTTGTTTCCTCTTCTGGTGTTTCTGCATTGTTTATAATATTCTGTAGTCTCCTTTTGCTTTGTATTAGGGCTCCCAATGTTGTCACTGTTTTTTCCTCCATGATCTTTATTGTTTTAGATTTTGCATTTAGGTTTTTGATCCATATTGAATTAGTTTTTGCTCATGGTGTCGTATATGGATCTTGCCTCATTTTTGTGCGGATAGATACCCTATTATGACAACAACATTTGTTGAAGAGACCCTCCCCCCACCCGCCATTCACAGACTTTAACCTTTGTCAAATATCAGCTGCTTATAGGTTAATAGAGTTGCATTTGGATTCTCTGTTATGTTCCATTAATCTGTGTATCTTTCTGTACCAGTACTAGGGTATTTTGACTACTGTGGTAGTGTAATAAGTTGTAAAATCAAGTAGTACGAGGCCTCCCACTTTATTGTTGTTCTTAAGTAATCTTAACTTACCCAGGGCTTCTTCCCTTTCCATATGAAGTCAGTGATTTGTTTGCCCATCTCATTGAAAGATGACAATTGAAATTTCTACTGGTATTATGTTGTATCTGTAGATCACTTTGGGAAGAAAAGCCATTTTCACAATGTTAAGTCTTCCTATCTGTTAAGGAAAGCTTCTCCACTTATGTAGTTCTCTTTTGGTTTCTTGCAGTAGACTCTTGTAATTTTCTTTGTGTAAGCTTTTTACATCTCTGGTTTAATTTATTCCTAGGTATTTTATCTTCTTTGGCACAACTGTGAATGGTATTGAATTGGTGATTTCCTCTTTGATGATCTCTTTCTTAGTGTAACAGAATCTCATTTATTTATTTTTATCTTGTGTCCTGATACTTTGCTGAGCTCTTTTATTAGTTATGGTAATTTGTTTGTGGATTTTTTTTAAGGTTGTCTGTGTAAAGATCATATCTACAGGTGGAGATATTTTTATTTCTTCCTTAACGGTGTGGATGGTCTTTATTTCTATATCTTGTCTGATTGCTTTGGCTAGAACCTCCAATATGATGCTGAATAAAAGTGGTTGACACCAGATGCCCTTATCTGTCTCCTGTTCTCAAGGGGAATGTTTTGAGTCTCTCTATTTAGGATGATGTTGGTTTTGCATAAATGCCTCTTATTACAGTGAGGGATTTTTCTTCTGTTCCTATTTTGTTGCGAGTTTTTAACTTGTATGAGTGTTGGACTTTGATGTCTTTTCTGCTTCAATTGATAAAATCGGGTGGTTTTTATCTTGTGTTTTATTTATGTGGTTCATTACATTGTTTTTCTAATTACTTAATTTTTGAATGAGTTGTTTTTCCTGGAGTCATTGGTATGAATCCTACTTGGTCATGGTGAATTATTTTTATGATATGTTGTTGAACTCTGTTAACTAGAATCTTGTTTGATGTTTTCACATCTAATTTGATGAGAGATACTGGTATGTAATTTTCCTGTTTTGGGATATTTTTATCCAGGTTTGGTACCAGGGTTATGCTAGTTTCATAGAATGAATTTGGGAGTAGTGGCTCCTTTTCTGTGCTGTGCAATAATCTTCAGTTATTGCAGTTTTAGCTCTTGTATGAAAGTTTGGTAGCATTTTCTCGTGACTCTGGCTGGGCCAGGACTTTTTTGGTTGGGATTTTTTAAATTACCTTATCAGTGTCTTTTTTTGTGGTGGGTTTATTAAGTTCTACTTTTGATGTGTTAATTTTGGTGAGTAGTGTTTTTCTGTAAAGTTGTCTGTTTCCTCTAGGTTTCGAAATTTTTTACGGTAC
Source organism: Heterohyrax brucei (assembly GCA_028571685.1). Taxonomy (NCBI): domain Eukaryota; kingdom Metazoa; phylum Chordata; class Mammalia; order Hyracoidea; family Procaviidae; genus Heterohyrax; species Heterohyrax brucei. The sequence goes on along the minus strand of CM053160.1, from coordinate 45,821,583 downwards.
ATTTTTCATAGTGTTCTGTTAGCTTTTTTAATTTCATTTGGGTCTCTTGTGATATCGCACATCTCATTTCTTGTTCCAGTTATTTGCTTCCTCTCCTGTTTTTCTTTTGTCACTTTGGACAGTGGTGTATCAATTTGTTGATCTTCTAAAAAAATCAACTTTCGGTCTTATTAACTCTTTCAGTTCTTTTTCTTTTCTCTGATTGATTTAGTTCTGCCTGGTGTCCCAGGGTTTCTTTTGCTGCTTTGTTTCCACTCATTGAGTTGTAGGGTCAATTATTTGATTTGGGCCTTTTCTTATTTTTGAATGTGTGTATGTATTGAGATAAATTGACCTCTGAGTACTAATTTTGGTATATCCCATAGGTTTTGGTAAGATGTATTTTCGTTCTCACTTGATTCTCCAAATTTCTTTATTCTGTCCTTGATTTCTTCTGTAATCAGCAGTTACTGAACAAGATGTTGTTCTGCTTCCATGTGTTTGATTTTTAACCTTTTTCTGTTGTTGATTTAGACTTTTATGGCTTTATGCTCTGAGAAGGTGCTCTGCAAAGTCTTTGCTTATGGCCCAGGACGTGATCTATTCTTAAAAATGTTCTGTGTGCATTGGAAAAGAAGATATGCTTGTCTGTTGTTGGGTGGAGTGTTCTGTATGTGTCTATGAAATTGAGTTGGTTGATTGTGGCATTCAAATCTTAGTGTCTTTATTGAGCTTCTTTCTGGATGTTGTGTCCCTCACTGAATGTGGTAGGTTGAAATCTCTTACAGTTATTGTCGAGCTGTCTGTCTGATTTTTATGTGATGTTAAGTGTTTGTTTGAAGAGTTCAGAAACCCTTATTTGGTGTCCGAATATTTAATATGGATTGACCCTTTAAACAATATATAGTGACCTTGTTTGTCTACTGTGGTGGTTAATGTCTGTTTCATCTGAAACTAATATTGCCATTCCTGCTCTTTTGAGAATGCTGTTAACTTGATACGTATTTTTGTATCCTTTGAGTCTCAGTTTGTGTCTTTAAGGTGTGTCTCTTGTAAGCAGCATATAAATGGATTGTCTCTTTGTAGCATTCTGCCAGTTTTTGTCTCTTTCCTGGTGCATTTAATACATTTACATTCAGTGTAATTAATGATGCATATGAATTTAGTGTTTCCTTTTGATGCGTTTTTTGGTGAGTTTTTGACAGATTCTTTGTTCCTGTTAATCTTCTGTGCTGTGTTTTCAAGTTTTCCATTGTTGCCTTATAGCTGCTAAGACTTCTTGATGTTGTGTCTTGTTTTGATGTGCAGGATTGTTAATTTTCTTCAATGGTGCTTTTGTATTTACTTGTACAGTTCTAAGTTTTAACCAGTCTGTAATTTTTTAGTATTGCCTTAACTTCTCCATCAGAAAGGTCCGTGGATATATGAGGTCTGAGAAATAAGTTTGCAAGATCATTCTAGAAAAAGGGCTGCATACCTCACTGTTGAATGTCACCACAGTCACCTTTTAATAACTCCTGTTGGGAAGCTATGTACCAACTCCAGTGCCTTGTCCAGCCTTCACAACAATTTTTGAAGTCTTTGTCTAAAATGGCCGTCAGCGCTGCCGTCATTTTACTTCTCGATGTCTTGAATGTCATCAAAATGTCTTCCTTTCAATACTTACTTTATGTTTGGGTCAAGAAAAAGTCCCTTTGGGCCAGATCAGGTGAGTAGGGAGGGTGTTCCAATACACTTGTTTACTGGTTAAAAACTCCCTCGGAGGCAACTACACAGTTAAGTTCGGGAACTTGCCACCAGGCCACTGTGCACAGTGGCCACTCCAGAAAGTTACAGAATTGCTTTGAAGGGTGGAGTAGGTGCTGGCCTTGTTGCACAGCTTCCCAAGGGGAGTGCCTCAACAGTGACCATAATGATATTCAGCAGTGAAGTAGGTTGCATGTAGAACAATTAAGTTCATGGACTTCATTGTTAGACCTTGTATTAATCTGTCCTTGTTATAGCATAATGCTATCATATTTACATACTGAGATATCTGTTTCCCTATTTTTAATGTTTGAGGTTTGATTTATTTTTGTAGATACCCTGTTCATGTTGCTATTTGGATGCTCTATCTTGCCGTTTATCCTGAAGTATATGTTTGATGTTAGTGATTTTCTAATCTAAGAACTTCCTTCAGTGTTTCCTGTAATTTTTGTTTGGTTTTTGCAAATTCCATAGACTTATTTTTATCTTAGAGTGTCGTAATATTGCCATCGTGTTTAAGAGACAGTTTTGCAGATGTTGGCAGTTTTTCTCCTTTAAGGCTTTGTACATGTCGTCTCATGGCCTTCTTGCCAACATTGCTTGGCTTTGAGTTATTGGAGGTCATTCACAGTGACTTTCCTTTCTTTTAGGCCTTGCTGCCTTTAAATGCTCTCTTTTAGTTTTGTTAAGTTTAATAATATGTCTGAGTGTTTTTCTTTTGAGATCTAACTTGTATGGCGTTTAATAAGCATCTTGGGTAGATATCTTCTTGTTTTTCCTGATAGCAGGGAAGTTTTCTGTCAAGATATCTTCTACAGTTCACTCTGTGTTTTCTATTATTTACCCCCGGCCCGTGTTCTGTTACTCCAGTCAATAACAGATTATTTGTCTTTATAGAGTCCCACATGAGTCTCAGTGGTTCTTCAGTTTTCAAAAATCTTTTATCTGCTATTTCCTAAGATATGTTTCTGTCAGGTACTGTATCTTCACTGTCACTAATTGTACATTCTGTTGCCTCAGCTCTACTCCTTTGACTTTCTATTTTATTTTTTGTAATTCTATGGTTAATACAGTGAATTTCCTGTCATTGTTACTGAAGTATTTCTTACAAAATGTTTGACTTTTCACTGTGGTCTGTTGGAGTTTGTCTAATTTACTTTCTAATGTCTGTCAGTGCTCTGAAAATTACTCTTTTGTATTCCACCTCCAGTAATTTCAGAAAGTCTTCTTTCTCTGGAAATTTTTAAAAATTTTTGTGTTTTGAGTTTTCTCAATCTGTGGTAGTCTCTCTTGTAGAATCATTTGAAAGAGACCATTGCCTACAAGTCCACCAGCTACTCCTTGGAAACTCTTGGGTACTTTTCCATTGTGTCCTTCCGGGTTGCTATGCATGGGACTTAATTTGATTGCAGTGTGTTTGAGAAATACATAGTAGCCAGATATCCTTTGATAATTTGTGAGATTCTTTTGAGGAGGTTTTTTTCCTTATCCTAAAAAGTATGCAAAGCTCTTTAAGGTATTTAAACAAAGAATGTCTTGATCAAATGCTCATTTGAAAAGATGACTCTTCAAATAGGGAGAAAGAAATTGGGAAGGGAGAGGGTCCAAAGGAGATTCTTTCATGGACCGATTAAGTAATTATTGTAATAGTACAAGGCTAGAAATGACGGTAGGTTGATTTAGAGTGATGACAGAAATGGAAATAAAGGATAGATTCTAAAAATAATTCAGAAAGCAGAAATCCCCTTAACTTATTTGTGGATTGGTTTTTGAAGGATAAGAAGGGGGATATCATACTTGACTTTTGAATTTCTGTTTTGTGTTTTAGATTGGCAATACTATTTAATGAATTGGAAGAGGACCAGAGTTGGCTAGGGGTAGGATGGAGATGACTGGAGAGAACCAGAGTTAGTCTTTGGTCATAATGAGTGGGTTGTATCTTTGAGACATCTAAGATGATGTTATCAAGGAGATGGATATTCAGGTATAGAGCTCACCAATTTGGTATGTAATGTCTTTATTACATGTACTTTAGCTTTGTTGGAGACTGCACACAGAATAAATACAGCAGGAGAACAGACTATTACTTTGTTTCATTTAATGTGTAGTAGATTGAAAACATAGGCTAGCAGAGAAAACATGTTAATCCATTTTGTCAGTTATCATATAGGCAAAATGCTCAGTGATGCAGGAAGCATCAAAAGACTAAAGAAATATACAGAATTACTGTACCCAAAAATATTGGTTAACATCTAGTATTTCAGTGGCAGCATATGATCAAGAACTGATGGTACTGAAGAAATAAGTCCTAACTGCACTGAAGATATTGGCAAAAATCAAGGCTTCAAGAATGAACAGAAGACTAATTGAGATGTTCCAGAAAATGGATGCAGTGCTGGAAATACTTACTTATCTATATCAAGAAGTTTGGAATACAGGTACCTGGCCAACCAGCTGGAAGAGATCCATATTTGCGCCTATTCCAAAGGCCATCCAGCCTAATACAAGAATTATAAAATACGTGAATAAAATATACTGAAAATCATTTAAATACAGTTGCAACAGTATACTGACAGAACTGGTAGAAATTCAAACAGGATTTAGAAGAGGACATAGAATGAGGTGTATCATTGATGTCAGATGGCTGTAAGCTGACAGTACAGGATACCAGTATGGATATGCAACTCTTAGAGATGGTTTTCAGTGTTTCTGACCAATCCAGTAAATCTATGGTATATAAGGAAAGGAGTCTTCTGTAACTCTGTGCGTGGCAGTTTAGTCATCAGATATTTCATACATTCCTGAACTAGGACCTAGCAAATGAAGTAATGTCCAATTCTTGGAGTATACATGAGATACTGTAATAAGAGAGGAAAACCAATACAATGCAATATTTTAAGTCACTTCTGTTTCCTTTATGTTTAAAATGATTAAAGAAAAACAAATCCCTGAAACTGTAGCCTCTGGGTATTCTGTTAGCCCAGAACTGAAACCATTCCTGAAACCCACTCTTGTGGCAGAGATTAGACAGCGATATATAAAACAAACAACAATACATGCGAAAAACGTGTTTTTTAGTTCATTAAAATATACGAGACTCAGTGGGGAGCACCTGTCTAAAAGCAGAATGAGAAGGCATGGACAAGAACTGATTGAATGGATGCAAGGAACCTGATGTAGAAAGGGAAAACATGCTGTCACATTGTGGGTATTGCGACCAATGTCACAAAACAATATATGTGTAAATTTTTCAATGAGAAATTAACTTGAGCTGCAAACCCTTACCTAAAGCACAATTTGGAGGGGAGAGGTGGAACATTTCACAGAAGTCACCTAAACCAGCCATTCAGACTACTGATTGATTGTTTTTATTCTTAGAGCTTTTTATAAATGAACTCTACTCCATTATTGTGAAGTCAGTGTATATTAAAAAGTTCACCCAGAACATTGTTATTGCCAACTTTTTCAGTAATGACTTTATTACTATGGCTTTCTAAAGACATAGTGTATTATAAATGACTGCTGTTAAGTTCATTTTGTTTCCTGTTTTGGATGATGGGTATGTTTCATGACCATATAATTGATAAGTTAGATTCCAGCTGCTTCTGTTGTATGTCTTAACTGAATTAAAATTTTAAGTTGTAATAGAATATATGCTCAAGAAAATGTTTGACAGTGTCTTTTTTAAATTTAATGTTAAAATATGCTTTAGTAAAGAAATACTGTGCTGTGTTACTTTTAGGGTAAAGAGTCCACCTACCTCCTGCACCCCCAAGAGATGCTTTTTTCCCCCTTTTTTAAATTGTGTTTTAAGTGAAAATTTATAATTTAGGTCAGTTTGTCATACAGAAACTTATACACATGTTGTTATGTGACCCTAGTTGTCCAAGGTTGTTTTTGATTATATCTTTCAGACTGCCAAGTTTCTGAGTTTTCATTCAGTAATCACTGCATGATGCTTGGAGATCCATGGGTGGCAGGGTAGTGATTACTCATAGTACATTTAGTACTAACCTAACGTGTTCATGTTTCTCCTGTACATACGTATCCTGTCCAAACATACATGTAAATTTGACATTTTGTGGAGCTGGTTCTTTTATATTTCAGGGAACTAGCCGTTGGCTTTTTTTGTGAAAAGCAGGAACATAAACTGGATAATATTGGGAACAGTTCTTGTTCAGAATCTTGACGACTTGGCAGTGATTTTGTTCATCATACAGAATTCAAGGACTCAGAGAAATGCTGTGACTCAGCAGATAGTTCTTGATTTCATGTAGTTGACTTTTGTATAATTCATACTTTGATCCATTAACTTCAGAGAATCCAGTTTGCATTTTATATACTATATTTAGATTTTTTTCCTGTAAGCTAATTAACAAACATTTTACTTCCTTCTATCCAACATATGTAATTTTGTTTTAGTAAGCTTTTCAACTTAAAAACACTGTTTAGTTGTGTCACTGTTTTATAGCGTTTTGGCTTACACTTATAAAAATTAAATGTAAAAAAGAGGTTGCAGCAGGTAAAAGTGAAAGGATTTGTCAGTAAAGGCAAATCTAATTTCTGTAAATATCTTCCGGATTGAAGTTTTTTGGCTGTTTAGTTGTGGAGAATGAGAACCAAATTATAGCATATTTTTGTATGTTCTTTAAAATTCATAAAGTATTTATAGTGTAGTATACTCAAGAACTTGAATTTTTACACCTTTTGTGTGTCTGTGTCCCTTTGCCCTGTGGGAGGCCTCTGGGGCCGCCTCAGTGAAGCAGCGGCTCTATGCGATTGTCCCAACGTTGCTGGGCAGCCTCAGTGACTTCTCGTGGTGTGTCGCTAGTGCTGGTGCGTGCTATAGGTGTGTGTGTCTTATTTGAATGCCACTTACTACGCACGCACACAGATGCTTGTTTGTGTCTGTGTGTAAATATGTAATACCATTGTGGAGATAAAAGCATTGGAGTGTACAATTATGATCAGTTACTGAAGGAACGCAGGAAGGGGCAAGGGCAAGAGCGTTTTGAAGTAATATTAGGAAAGGGTAAGAATATAAATAAGGTGGCTCACTGAAATGTTTTAATGATATTAATTGACCAGATTAACTTAGAAAACAAAAGATTGTTCTTAGTTTTTCTGGTGTTTCACATGGAGTGTACAGTTGTAATGGCAGTGATATTTAAGAAATTAAACTCACAGATTTAAAAAGTTTATTGTTATTGTTACTTGCTGTTTCAGTCAGCCTAGTGTTGTTGTAACAGAATACCATCAGTGGATAGCTTTAACAGAAAGAAAAGTTTATTCTTACACTGTCTGGTAGACTTTAAGTGTGAATTCAGGGTTATCTGCTCCAGGAAGGCTTTTCCTTTGTTGGCCCTGGAAGAAAGTCCTTGTGTGGCATCAGTCTTTGTTCAGGGAGCATCGTGGCATAGGAACCCCAGGCATTACAGAAGTATTCTACCCTTGGTGCTGCTTTCTTGGTGGTATGAGGTTCCCAATTCTGTGCTTGCTTACCTTTATTTTTATTCCTTGCAGGATGGAAGGATACAAGGTGGTGCAGGCTACATTCCAGGGAGACTGCCTTTTACATTGAGTAAGGAGGTGACCTTAGGAAGAGTCTTACAGTCCCACCCTGATCCTCTGTAATGTAATCCACGCTGTTAACCGCAGGCAGAGATTAGGATTTACAACACAAGGAAACCACACAGTGGAGGGCAATCACAGAATACAAAGAATCATGGCCCAGACAAATTACTACTCATATGTTTTGGAGGACACAATTCAATCCATGACAGGTGCCATAAAGTCAGTTCAGACTCATAACGACCCTCTGTATAACAGAACCTAACACTGTCAAGTTCTGTGCCACATCGACAGTCGTGTTTACACTTAAATCCATTGTTGTAGCCCCCATGTCATTTCATCTTGTAGAGGATCTTCCTCTTTTTTGCTGACCCTCCGCTCTGCCAAGCATGATGTCCTTCTCCAGGGACTGATGGCTCCGGACAACATGTCCGAACTATGTAATACGCAGTTTTGCCATCCTTGCTTCTGAGGAGCAGTCTGATTGTACTTCTTCCAGAACAGATCTGTTTGTTCTTTAGGCCATCTGTGGCACATTCAGTGTCCTCCTCTAACACCACAATTACAGAGTCTTTATTCATTGCCCAGCTTTTGTGTTCATCTGGTGCAATTACTGTGGCCTGGGTCATGTTACCTTAGTGTTCAAGGTGACATCTTTACTTTTCAGCACCTTAAAGAGGTCTTTTGCAGCAGATTTTTCCAATGCATTAAGTCTTTCGGTTTTTTTGACTACTGCTTCCATGGGTGTTGATTTTGGAACCAAATAAAACGAAATCCTTGATAGCTTCAGTCCTTCCTCCATTTATCATGATGTTGCTTATTGGTCCACTTGTGAGAATTTTTGTTTTCGTTATGTTAAGGTGCAACCCGTACTGAAGGCTGTGGTGTTTAATCTTCATCAGTAAATGTTTCAAATCCTCTTCACTTTTAGCAAGCCAAGTTTGTTATCTGCTTAATGCAGGTTGTTAATGAGTGTTCCTTTAGTCCTGATGTCATGTTCTTCATATGCAGCTTCTCTGATTATTTGCACCACATACAGATTAAAAAGGTATGCTGAAAGGATACAACCCTGACACTTAATGTTTCCTGAGTTTAAACCACATAATGTCCCCTTGTTCTGTACAGATTCCTCACTAGCACAAGGATTCTGGCATTCACATTCTTGTCAGTGTTATCCATAGTTTTTTCTGATCCACGCAGTCAAGTCCCTTTCCACAGCCAGTGTGCTTTCAGTGAAGAAAGTTTAGATTGTGACAAAAAGTAATAAAGAAAGATTAAGGTTATATCCCTGATGGTCAAAATTGTGTAGTGTAGCCTTTCTCTGTAATTTTAGTAAATTATATTATTATTTTAAAAAAGCTTGAAAATAAACACCTGCAGGAAAACAATACCCCTACTAAGTTGTTTGCAAAGCACATGCTGGCTCTGAAGAGATTTACAGGAATGCTTTTAATCAGTGAAATTTTCTGAGTAATAATGAAAACACTTTGTGATGCTTTCTGAATATTTTTAGTATGTTCTGGGATTATAGTTACGAAAAGTTGAATGAACATGTTTGTACATAATCACATTGAAATGGCTTTCAGCAGTTTAGAATCAAGTGATATGTCATAGTTTCTTCTTGTTTGATAAAGTTGTATGGTGAGGTGCTTTTCTTAAAGCTCGAATCTATTGTCTTTCATACTTTCAGTCACTCCACGTATGTACAAATGCATCTGACTGCAGCTAGTGTTACTGTGACTCAGTGAAGACCCTCAAGAGTCCCTGTAAGACCTGTAAGACAGAATTACTCAGGGAACTTGGCTGACCCATGAGAGAAATCTTTATTGGGAAATGAAAGCACTTCAGAGTGCGGCAGCAGTGGAATGTGTAGCACTCTTGCAGGCCACACTGCTGAGTAAATTTGGTGTTGAATTTTTATAGCCCAGAATATAGCAGGGGAGAGCAAATCAGCTGTAAGGATCCTAAGTGTTTCTTTTTTTTTGGTTAGGTGACTGCTTGTCCCTTGGTTGGGCTGGCAGGCAAGACTCCATGAGATTCCAGCCACAGGGACTTCTGGGACTAGTAGCAGAACTTAACTTATGCCATACGAGGTGTTGTGCCTCTGCAGTTTCTTGCTCTTTTGGTTCAATTCTCTGTCCTGACTTTAGTTCTCTGGTTCCCCTGTTGGGAGAATACGTAGCAGTTGACATTGGATTTTCTGCACATGTCCCTGGAGTTGATTCCGTCTGAAAAACATCTTTGAGGAAACTTTCTCCATTGTTTGGAGACTTATCTCAGTGTCCCAGGATGTAGTTACTCATTGCATCTTTTTATCCCTTATTATCTGTGTATTGTTTCAGTCATATTGTTTTTTCAAAAGGTATTTATAGAGTTCCCCAGGCTCTTTGTCTTCCTGCAAGCTGTTGACTCAGAAGAGGTACTGTATTTTGCATAGGATTTCCATTTAATGTTTCCCCACAGACTGTTCTGCCTACCTCAGTAGTGCAAACTTGGACTTGACTAATGTAATTGTGCATGCCTGTGACAGTGCTATTTATTAGGTAGAGGTGTTAGTATGTGGATGCCTTTTGTATAAAAATTATTTCTTGTTTCAAAGCTTTGATTCCTTTAAGTAATTCTGATGTTTAGTACCCCTTACACGTCTGTCAGTTTGTCATACTGCGAGCTTGCTGTTACTGTGCCACTGGTATTCAGATACCAGCAGGGTGACCCATGGCAGACAAGTTTCAGCTGATCTTTGAGACTAAAGCAGATTAGGAAGAAGGACCTGAGAGTATAATTCTGAAAAATAATTAGCAAGTGAAAGCATTCATAGCAGCAGAACGTTGTCTGAGAAATAGTGCTAGAAGATGGGTTCCTCAGATTAGATGACACTCAAAAAATGACTTGAGAAAAAGCTGCCTCAAAGTAGAGATGTGGACAGAGTCAAGCTTTCAGGACCTTCATTTGTTTATGTGACGTGACTCAAAATGAGAAGAGAAAGCTGCAAACCAATTAATTATCAGAATGTAACCCACCCTACTGCCATTGCATCAGTTCTGACTCATCGACCCTGTAGGGCAGAGTAGAACTGTTTCATAAAGTTTCCAAGAGGCACCTGGTGGATTCAAACTGCCTACCTCATGGTTAACAATGTAGCACTTAATTACTACACCACCAGGGTTTCCTAGCAGAATGTAGGAAAATTGGAAATTATCGAAAATGAAAAGGAATGCATAAACATTGGTAACCTAGGCATTAGTGAGCTGAAATTCACTGATATGGGCCATTTTGCATCAGTCACAGGGTCTGCCATGCCAGCAATGACAAATTAAAGAGGAATGTTTTTTGCATTTATTGTCAAAAAGAACATTTCTTGTTTTGTCCTGAAGTACAGTGCTGTCAGTGATAGGATAATATTTGTACATTCACAAGAAAGACCAGTTAGTACAAACATTATTCAAGTTTACACATCAACCACTATGGTTAGAGGTAAAGGAATTGAAAATGTTTTACTAGCTTCTGCAGTTGCAGATTGATCAGACATGCAATCAGGATGCATTGATAATTCCTGGTAATTGAAATGTGAAAGCTGGAAAGAAAGGAGACAGATCAGTAGTTGGAAAATAATGACCTTTGCTATAGACACAGTGTTGGAGACTGCATGATAGAATTTTGCAAGCTCAGCTGTATAAAGAAGAACGGAGCATCAGGATTGGAGGAAGACTTACTAACGACTTGTGGTAGGAAGATGACAAAATCTTGGTTGCTAAAATTGAAGAAGACTTGACGCAGTTAACTGATGAACTGCACTTCAACATCAAGAAGACAAAAGTCCTTACAACTGGACCAGTAAGCAGCAGCATGATAAATGGAGAAAAGTTTGAAATTGTTAAGAGTTTTATTTTGCTTGGATCTGCAGTCAACACCCATGGAAGTAAGAGTTAAACGTGTCATACATTGGGCAGATGTGCTGCAAATTACCTCTTAAACTGTTGAGAAACAAAGATGTCATCTTGAAGACTAAGGTGTACCTGACTCAAGCCATAATATTTTCAGTTGCCTCATACCCATGGGAAGACTGGAGCAGAACTGGAGCCTTTGAATTACAATGTTGCTGAAGGATATACCATGGACTGTCCAGCGAAGAAACAAATCTGCCTTACAAGAAGTATAAGCAGAATATTCTTTGTGTTATACTTGGTAAAGTAGAGGTCAGTAAAGAAGATTAAGACCCTCAATGACATGGATTGACAGGATGGTTGCAACAGTGGGCTGAAGCATAGCAGTGGTTATGAGGATGGCACATTGTTCATTGTGTTGTACCTGGCTGTGAGTGGAATCCAGCTCAAAGGTACTGAACAGCAACAATGTGTAGTAATGAGTGAAGTCATGCTGCCTAGCTTATATATATCTAAAATTTGTATCTATTTTAAATTTAATACACTTGAATCTACTTTTTCGTGTAAAAATCTGTGAATTTTGACAAATGCATGGAATTACCATCATAATCAAAATACACAAAGGTTCTGTCACCCCAAAATTCCTTTCTGCTGTCTCTTTGTAATCTGCCTCTCCCAACCCGTGGCATCTATGAGCTGTTCTCCATCTCTGTAGATTTGCTTTTCACAGAATGCTATATAAATGAAATCACACATCATGTACCCATTTTGTATTGGCTTCTTCCACTCAGTTTAATTATTTTAATCAAATATGTGACTTGCAAATATTTTCCCTAACTCCTCCTACATGTGTCTTCATTGTCTTAATAGTGTCTTATGCAGAGTACAAATTTTAATTTATTGATTTTTTTTCCCCCCCTCTGTTAAGGATAGTGCTTTTGATGTCATCTTGGAACTCCATCTTGGAACTCCTTGCATATGCTTTGAGTTGAAATAGACACAAAGACTGTGGGTTTATTTTTTAAACTCTTATCACATACATGATTTGTAAGTTTTTTTTTTTTTTTTTAATTCTATTCCGTCTTTTCTTAGCCTCTGAGGGTCTTTTGTTATACAGAATTTGTTTTCATGAAGTTCAGTTTATCTTTTTCTTTGTTGCTTTTCCTTTTGAGGTTTTATCTAATAATCCTTTGCCTAGTTCACAGGTGTGAAGGTTTACCCCTATATTTTAAGAATTTTACAATTTTAACTTTAATATTTATATTCTTGATCCATTTTTAGTTAATTTTTGTGTATGGTGTTTCTTCTTTGTAAAAGTCGAAGACAGTGGAGTTCAGTGAAATGGATTATGTGTACATAAGAAGCAGAATGTATCATCTATCTGATAATCTGTCCTACAAACCAGGCATTGATAGAGTACGACTTACAGGCCACATCTGGTTCATTACCAGTTTTTGTATTCTTCATAAGCTAAGAATGATTTTACGTTTTTAAGTTCTTAAATTAATAAATAATATTTTATGAATTGAAAATTGTGAGATTCAACTTTTATTGTGTGTGAATAGAGTTTTAGTGGAACACAGCCATGCTCATTTGTTTATATTATGTCAGTAACTAAAAATCTGGCCTTGAGTAAATAAGAACTTAGATCCTGAGTAAGAAAACCTTAAAGATAGAATAAGCTAACATTTGTATCTCAACAAACTGATTTATAAATAAGAAACTTCTTTTTCAGAGTGTTATCTTAGACCTGGTTTTAGTCATTTGAAACTAGAGCCATGTGGTTACTTTCTAATCCTTTATTTTTCTTCTTTGTTGACAAACTATTTATTATTGCCTTGCTCTTAGTTATGTGATTGATGATCAGATAGATGTTTTGACAGTCTATGGAGTTTTATAGGTGATGATGAGATGTGGTAGTTCTTATTAAAGAATTGCTGCTAAAGTATACTGACTATCAGAGATACTGACTTCGACTTAGGGGATTAATGCAATGTAATGAGCACCTATAACCCTAACAATCTTTTGTGAAAATCTCTTTGATTATTTTATAGTTATTTGGACCTGTCTGAGTGTGATGACCTTTCTGTGTTTCATGTCTGGAGCTCAGAGAAATAAATTTGTTAGGCCTACCCTATTTTGTTTAAAGTAGAACACCACTGTCCTTTGCCCTACATACTCGTGATGTGTCCCATCCACCCCACAACAACTTATTTTGTATAATATTATGTAATTTACTGGTTGATTATTTTATGTTGTTTCTGTCCTCACCAACAGGTGAGCTCAGAAAGGATAGGAGTTTTGTGTGGTTACTGGGTATTTCTTGTGGAGAACAGTGCCTGGTACTTAGTAGGCCTGGAGTAAATATTTGTTGAATGTTGAACGAATGAAGGGATTGAGATAGGAATTTTATGGATTAGTTTAAGATAGGAAGAGAAACATTTTACTGGTTTTAGCAGATAGGAAGAAAGAAGAGAATGGGTCTGGTTGTACCTATGTTTTTGTATTTCATATTGGGAAGATGGTCTTGCCTTATAGTTATTTTGTCTGTAAACTGGAAGACAACAAGTTCAGCATCTCAGCAAGAGAAAGGAATGTTGGTCAGAGGACTGAGGAGAAAGGAAAAGATTTTTGATAATCCTGGTGCTGTGTGGAAGAATGAATTAACCAGAGAAATGTAGGATTGTTACTTTGAGTGGATGATTAATTTGCATCAGTAATGATGAATTAATGGAATTAACTTACTTTTGAAAACTTTCTGTAGTATGAACGTGGATGGAATGATACAGTAATGCCTGGAGGAAATGGATCATAATAAGATTTCTGAAATACTAATTTTGTTGCAAGAGCAATTTTGAATGATGATCAGGGTTCAGAATTATACCATTCCAATGCCTGTCTACACTGGTATGGAGGAGAATAAATTAGAGATAATCTGAGGGCATCTTGGTGGGAAAGCAGTGCTTTTGGATATGAAAGTTAACCTAGGATAATCACAAGGCTTAGGAAGAGGAAGATTGTAAACTGGGTGCCAGACAGGGAGAGAATGACTAGGATGTTAGGAAATGACAGCAGTGAGAAGGAGGAGAAAGGGTTATATCTGTCCTTGTTTTCTTTTGGGTCAAGGGTTTATCGATTTTATTGATCTTTGAGAGGTCCTGAGAAACTTCAGTGTGAGTTATTTTCTTTTTTAATAAGATGATAGTTATGTAGCAGTGACATAATGGAAAATACCACACATAACTGGCTTTAAAAGCAAATTCTATCACAGTGAGATCTTAATTCAGTGTCAGCTCCAGAAGACGCTAGGTTTCTTTCATACTGTACAACTTGTATATTGCTGTGATGATGGAAGCTGTTGTGTTACTGGTGGTACCCTTGGTGGGCAATTTTCAGCTGAGCTTGCAGACTAAGATGGAATAGGAAGAAGGTCCTGGTGGTCTTACTCTTTTTTTTTTTTTTTTTGCTCTAATTTTTATTATTTGCATTGTTTTGCTGCCTTTGGGCTTCTTTTGCTGCTCTCTTTTTACTTGTTCAAGATGTAGGAGTAATGCTTTGATTTGGGCCTTTTCTTTTTGTATGTGTTCATTTGTTGACATAAACTGATTTCTGAGCACAGATTTGCTGTATCCCTGTGTCATTTTCTTTTGACTCTCTAATAGCTATATTACATCTTTGGTTTCTTCTGTAATTCTGTAGTCTTTTTGAGCAAGGTGTTGTTTAATTTCCATGTGTTTGACTTTTTTCTCTTGCTTTTCCTGTTACTAAATTTCTACTTTTGTGGCTTTCTGGTCTGAAAAGATGTGTTGTAATATTTCAATGCTTTGAATTTTGTTAGCCAAGGCTTGCTTTATGGTCTAATCTGTGGTTTATTCTGGAGAATGCTTCACGTGTATTGGTAAAGGAAGTATACCTGACTGCTTTTGAGTGGAGTGTTCTGTATATGTCTGTAAGTTCCAGTTGGTTTATTGTGGCATTTAGTTCTTCCATGTCTTTACTGAGGACAGATGTTCTTTCCTTCACTGAAAGTGGTTTGTTGAAATTTCCTAGTATTATTTTGGAGTTGTCCGTTTCTGTCTTCAGTGCAGTTAGAGATGGTTTAAGTATTTTGGAGCCTTGCTGTTAGTTATGTGCTCTTGTACATAGTATACTTCTTTGTCCAGTATGATAGGTTTTATTTTATAGTCTGTTTTATCATAAATTGAGATGGCTACTTCTATCTTTTGAATGTTGTTTGATTGATACATTTTTTTCCATTCTTTGAATTTTAATTTGTTCATGTCTTTAGGTGTGTTTCTGTAGGCAGCATATAGATGGATTGTGTTCTGTTTCTTTTCCAATCTGCCATTCTCTGTCTCTTTATTGGTGCATTAATTCATTTACATTCAGCGTTATTATTGGTAGGTGTAAGTTTAGTGCTGTCATTTTGATGTGTTTTTATGTGTGTTGTAGTCACTTTCTTTGTTCCATTTAATTTTCTGTACTGAGTCTTTTTTATTGTGTTTAAATGACAGTTTACAATTATAGTCAGTTTCTCATATGAAAATTTACACACACTTTGCCGTGTGACTTTAGCTACTCTTCCCCACACTGCATCAGCACACTTCTACCCTCCATCCTGTATTTCTCATGTCCAGTTAACTCTCCTGTGTGTGCCCAAACCATGAAGCACACACTTCACTACTGTCATTTTATGGCTTATGTATCTGTTTGGTCTTGTCTGGAGAGTTGACTGCAAGAATGTTTTCAGTTTTATGTTAACAGAAAGTTTTGGACCATACCTTCTGGGGACCCTCCAGTACCTGAGACCATCATGTCTGGTCTGTTTACTACATTTTATGTTCTGCATCTCACATTTCTCCCACTCCATCAGGGACTCTTTGTGGAATACTGTATAAGGGCAGTCTTTGGTGATCGTTGGGCACCATCTAGTTATTTGAGTCTCATGTTGCTGTTATCTCTGTTGTATGTTGTCCTTTCTGTTTCTTGGGATCACACTTTTGTCACTGATGCTTTTCCTTTTCTCCTTTGCTCAATGTCTTGGGCTAGGTTCTCTACGAAGGCAAAACCAGTAACACATATAAATAATGTATAGAAAAAAATTATATAAAGGAAACATCTCACACGGTTGTAGAAGCTGAAACTGAAGTTTTGTTTTCTGTTCTGTGAAATATCTTTAATAATAGGAATGTTAACTCTTCTCCAAAAGTTAGGTGTAATTCACCAGTGAAGCCATGGGGGCCAAGGCTTTTTTTGTTGTTGTATTGGGAGTTTTTAAATTACATTTTCAGTCTGTTTTGTTATGGATTTAGTTGTTTTACCTAGGTAGTTTGTGTCTTAAAAACTATCCATTTTCTCTAGGTTTTCAAATTTATTAGAGGACAAGTTTTTGTAGTACTCTGTTACTGTTTCAGTTGGATGTGTTACAGTATCATCTGTCTCATTTGGTATTGGGGTTATTCATTTCCTTGTTTTCCTTTTGGTCAAGCGTTTATCAATTTTATTGATCTTTTCAAAGAACCAGCTTTTGGCCTTGTTAACTCTTACAGTTATTGTTTTATTCTTAAGTTATTCTCAAATTCATTTAGTTCTGCTCTAATTTTTAGTGTTTGTTATGTTGCCCAACAGGTTCTTTTGCTGTTCTTTTTCTGTTTGAGTTGAAGAGCTAATGTTTTAAAGTGACCTGAGCACTGCCTTTGCACTGTCCCAGGAGTTTTAGTAGAGTGTGCTTTCATTGCCACTTGTTTTTGTGAATGTCATTTGTCTTTCCTTGATGTCTTATGTAATGTAGCAATATTTGAGCAAGGTATTGTTCTGTTTCCATGTACTTTACTTTTTTCCCTTTGTTTTTCTGCTGTTGATTTCAGCTTTTATGGTCTGTGATCTGAAAAGATGCTTTGAAGTATTTCAGTGCTTTGGATTTTGTTAAGGTTTGCTTTAAATTTTGTGTGTGTTCTGTTTTGGAGATTGTTCCATGTGGATTGGAAACAAAAGTATACTTGTATGCTGTTTTGTGAAGTATTCTTGATATGTTTCTGAGGTCAAGTTGATTGGTTATGGTATTTACATATTCTGTGTCTTTATTGAGCTGCTTTCTGGTTGTTTTATCCATCACTGAAAGTGATGTGTTGACATCTCCTGCATTGTTGTGGAGCTGCCTGTTTCAATTTTCAATGTTTTTCCATTTCATATAATGTTCTTAAGGGCCCCATAATTGGTGCATAAGTATTTAATATGATTAAGTCCTCTTAACTGTTGACTGTTTAATCATTATATAGTGACTTTTTTTTGGTCCACAGTTATGAATATTACATTGAAGTCTGTGTTTTATCAGAAATTAATATTGCCACTTCTGCTTTTATTTGAATGTTGTTGGCCTGCTAGGTTTCTTCCTAGAGAACCTGGCCCAGCGTTCCCAACTTTTAAGTTTTAGTTTGTTTGTAAGTCTAGATTTTGTTTCCTATAAGCAACGTGTATGCATATCATGGTTTTTAAATCCGTTCTGCCACTCTGTGTCTTTGTTGGTATATTTTACCCACTTATATTCAGTGTAATTACTGATAAGTATGAACTTAGTGCTATCATCTTGGAGTCTTCTTTTGTCTGTTGATAGTTTCTTTATTCCACGTAATTTTCTTGGCTGTGTTATTTTTCTTTATGCATTATCTTGCCACATTTTTCATTGTTGTTCATTTTATATTTGCTGAGAATTCTTGATTTTTTGCCTTATTTTGATGTGTAAGATAATTTCCTTTGTGGTTATCTTAGTACTGACCCCTGTGTTTAATTTCTGTGTACTGCACTGAATTGCTCTCTGTATGAAAGAGCTGTGATTATAGTATTGAGTCTTTTTGGTATAGTATTGTCTTGTTTTACATAGTGACATCTATTACCATATTTTTGGTGTTTTAGCTTTGACTTATTTTTGTGGTTTTCCTGTCTGAGCTCATACCTGAGTGCTCTGTCCTGCAGTATATTCTTGAGGTTTTGTCTTGTGGTATCGATTTCCTAATCAGAGAATTTCTGTCAGTATTTCTTTTAAATTTGGTTTTCTTTTTAAATTTCTGTTTACCTAGGACTGTCTTAATTTCTCTGTCATATTTGAGAGACAATTTTACAGGATATATAAATTCTTGACTGGCAGTATTTTTCTTTCAAGGCTTTGTATGTATTATCCCATTGCCTTCTTGCCTGCATGGTTTCTGCTTAGTAGTCCTATTTTAGTCTTAGTGACTGTGCATTGTAGGTTATTTTTCATTTAAATCTAGCTGAGTGTAAAATCCTCTTTTTAATTTTGGTAAGTTTGATTATAATATGCCTTTTGGGATCTACCTTGTGTGTAGTTTGATCAGCATCTTGATAGATGTCTTCTCATCTTTTATGAAGCAGGGAAGTTTTCTGTCAACAAATCTTCAACAACCCTCCCCCCATTCTTACCATTCACTTGCAGATTTTTCTTTTTGATGATAAAGTCCTGCATAAGTCTTAGTGGTTTTTCTATTTTTTAAAATTCTTGTGCGTCTGAGTTTACCTCATATTTTGATGTCAGTTGCTTTATTTTCAGTCTCACTAATTCTGTATTCTGTTGCCTGAATCCTGCTCCTTTGACTTTCTATCTAATTGTCTTAATTTTGTAATTTTATTGTTAACCTGATGCATTTATGATTGTTGTTGCTAAGGTATTTGTTGTAGCCTGTTTAATTTTTCATTACACGCTGGTACACTTTCTCTAATCTTTTTGAGAGCTCTAAATGGTAATCTTTTGAATTCTACCACTGATAATTCCAGGAGTCTACTTCCTCTGGAAAATGTGCTAATTTTTTGTTTGGCGAGTTTTGTGAAGCTGCAGTGTTGTGCTTTAAGTGGTAATTTATTGACTGTTGTCTCCAAGGCATTGTTTATTGTGTTCTACATTACGTACATATATATTATTTCATGTTGTTTTTGAATGTCCAGATGGACAGATTATGTGAGCTAATTTCAGTTTTGGAACCTTAGAAATTCTAGCACCATGTTACCAGATGGCAGAGCTGTTCCTAGGCATATGGGCCCAGATGCCAGTTTGTTTTTCTTGTATGTATTGATCTCAGGAGCTCAGGTAGTTGGCCACCAAGTGTGTGGTGTTTCTTTTTTCCCAACACTCTGGCCAGGGGAGGGAAGTTAGTGCAGATATAGGTTGCCAGTTGTAGTTGCTGAGTAAGGAAGGGAACATCCAGTCTTCTGCACCTAGAGAAAGGACCTGTTTCTGCCTTGACTGCATAGATCAGGAGGACAGGCACATGTCTTTTCTGTTTTTCTTCTCATTTCTTAGACTGTTCATTTCCCATGTCCAGGAGAATAGCTCTTGTCATGCATAAAGGGTTCCACTTCTACCCTTGGTAGAGCATCTGAGTTTAGCTTTGGTGCAGTGCACAAAAGGGAGAGATTAGCACTGAGAATGAGAGAGAGGTATAACCCAAAGGAAATCTTCAGATTTGCTGGAGTTCACAAATGCTTATCTTTTGATTTTCAGATGAGGTCCTCTTTGATTCTGCTGGCATGACAGTCCAAAGCTTACCTTCCCTACTCAGAAATATGCTCTCTCGATCTTGATGCTCCATACCACTGTAGTGTATGGATTTTCACCAGGCCGTGTCTGGTTTATCTAGTTACTTCTGGACATAGTCTCCCATCCCTGTGGTCCAGGCTGATACCATAACTTTCCCCTGATTTTTCAAGGCTCCTGTGGTATCTAATGTGATCCATTCAGTTATTTTTCTGGATCTGTATTGTTAGAGGGATCACAGGATGTGTGTGGCATCTCTGTCATCTTAGCCCCACCTCTCCTCATTTTTTTTGCTGTGTTTTGTTTTCACTGTAATTGGTTTTGTATTTGCTGAAATGCCATGTTCTTCTTGTTTTTATTTTTCATGTGTAGGATAAATTGCCCTGGCTGTTACCTTATTGTTTATCTCTGTTTTTCTAAATTAAAACCCATCTTTAATTTCTTTTTTAATTTTTTTATTGTGATTAAGTGGAAGTTTATAACCCAAATCAGTTTTCTGTACAAAACCCCAAGTACCAGCCTCTCTCTAACTGTCTGCTCCCCTCGTCCTTTGACAGCACATTCTTCTTTTTCACTTTTTCCGGTATCCACTCAGCCAACACTTGTCCCCTCTTCACCAGGCTCTTCTCTACCATCTAAAAGGAAGCCAGTAGGACAGCCTTATATATATTAAACCATAAAGTACACATGTCACATGTATTAGTCTGTACTCAAGTACAGTCCATTCTTTGAAGTGTTGGCTTCACTACTGTAAACCCATTTTTGATTTCTTTATATTTCATTGACTTTGTCTCCATATGAAAGATGTGTGTACATTTTCCCTTAAGTCTTTCTTTTTTGCAGTAATGTTTACATAATAACATCTGTCTTTCCTTCTCACAGTATTTTGCCTTTTATTTTGATGATTTCCCTAATTGGGTTGATATCCAGTTGTTTTGCTTTCTAATCTTGGACTGTTATCTGATGGTATTTGAAGGCCTTTTATCTGAAGGCCTCCCTTCAGTATTTCTTTCGATTTTGTTTTGATTTTTACAATTCCCTCAAATTTTATGTGTATCCTAATTTTGCCATCATATTCCAGAGACAGTTTTGCTGAGTATGTAATTCCTGGCTGGCTTTTTTTTTTCTTTGAAGGCTTTATATATGTCATCCTTCCTCCTGCATGGTTTATGTTGAGTAATCTGACCATAGTTTTAATGACTCTTTTTTGTAGGCTATTTTTCATTTGTCTCTAGCCACTTTTAAAATTGTGTGCTTATCTTTAGTTTTAGCAAGTTGGATTATAGTATGTCTTTGTGTCTTTTTTTTTGGGATCTACCTTTTGTTGAGCTTCATGAGTGTCTTAGATATATATCTTCTCATTGCTCATGATATGAGAGAACTTTTCTGTCAACTAATCTTTGACAGTTTCTCCTATCCCACCCTCTTCTGGTACTCCAGTCATTTGTAGATTATTCCTCTTGGTAGAGTCATTTAATTCTCACTATTTCTTAGTTTTTAAAGAAATTGTTTAACTTGATTTTTCCTCAAACATGTTGCATTCATTATCTTCAGTCTCACTAATTTGGCTTCCCTTACCTGAATTCTGCTTCTTTGACTTGTGAGTTGTCTAACTTTATTATTAATTTTCTGAATGTCTGATTCCTGTTGTGTATGTGTTCATGTAAGCTGTTCAGTTTGTCATTCTTCTCTGTTGCAGTTTGCTTCATATCTTTCATAATCTAAGAGTTCTAAATGTTAATGACTTATATTCTACTTTGGAACATTGTAGGAAATTTTCTTTCTCTGGAAAATTTTTTGTTTGGGGTCTTTCTGGAGCCATCATGGTCTTGTGCTCTAAGTAATTTGTAGTGGCTTTTGTCTCTGAGATATCAGTAAGTTGTGGAGTTTATTTTATGTTTGCTTACTGTATTTTAGTTTCTTGTTTTGGTGTGCTTTACTATGTCCAAATAGGCTGGTTGTGGGTGCTACTTTGGTTATTGGTTCCTTAGAATCTCTAATGTTATGTCACTTGGTAGTTAACAGCTATTACTAGGTATATGAGCCCTAGAGTCTATTCTTTTGAGTGGATTCAGGTGAGATGTCCAGGTAGTCAGCGGCCAGGTGTGTAGTACCAGTTTTTCCCCACTGTCTTAGGGATGAGTGATGTAGGCACAGGTATGTGACTGTACACACTGAGAAAGTCAGGGGACTAATATCCCTCCATTAGTGTATGTGAGGATGGCATGCCATCTTATATTGATTTCAGGTCAAAGAACTGTTTATACCCTGAATATCTCGCTGTAGAGAGTTAGTAGATTTTCATTCCTCCCCCAGTTTGTTAAATTGTTCCCTCATCAAGTCTTGGAAGATGCCTCAGAAGTGAGGCCTAAGGAGTCCTACTTTTGGTTTGGTTAATGACGTCATACTCCAGAGCTGGGTGCAGTGGTGTTAAAAGGGATTGGGGAGTGCTGGGAAAAAGAAGAGAGATGTGTCTTGAAGGAGAGATGTATGGGTCTGTGTATAATAGGTAGACTGGAGCTTTTGAGAATTGAGTGCTACTTATCACAGGTTCTAAAGACTCAAGTGTATTCTTCACTGGTGGATTTCTCTTGATGAGGAAAATGCCCTTCAAATGCCAGTGCTGTGTTCACCATGCTGGCTGCTGCCGATTCCTGGTGGGTCAGATGTGACCAGTCCTACTTCTGTCCACATTTTTTGACCCCTGTCACTCAGTCCAATTTCTCAGCTTTCCCTTTGGTGTCCCGGTCTACTATTAATGTCATATGTAATTGTTTCATTTTGTTCTTTTAGGTCGTTGTTTCTACAGTGACTGCAGGAAGTGTCTGACTACTTTACTATCCTGGCATTCTCATCACCTCTGCTGTTAATGATATTTCATTTCTGTAATTCTGTTTTAAGTGAAAGTTTACAGTTTAGGTCAGTTTCTGATACAAAAGCACATACTTTATTATGTGACTCTAGTTTTTCTCCCCAGATTGTGACAGCACAGTCCTTCTCTCTTCCCAGAATTTCCCATGTCTATTAAACTGGCTTCTGTCTCTTCTCAACTCAACTCTGGACAACAGCTGCACAGTTAGTCTCCCATGCTTACTTAAGCTGAGAAGCACAGTCTTCACCACTATCATGCTATGTCTTATAGATCAGTTCAGTCTTTTTGTCTGAGGAGTTTGCTTCTGGAATGGTTTCAGTTCTGGGGTAACATAGAATCCAAGGGTCGTGTCTTCTGGGACCCTCAGTCTGTCAGACTGCCATGTCAGATTTTAATAGAGTTGAAGTTCTGCACCCTGTGCTTCTTGTACTCTATCATGGAATCTTGTAAGGGGAGTCATTGGTGGTACCTGTCACCATCTAGTTTTCTTGGCCTCATACTGATGTAGTGTCTGGTTTATGCTACCCCTTCTATTTCTTGGGCTCATATTTTCATCATTGTTTTTGATGTTCTTCATTCTCTTTCAGTCCAGATGGGTTGATACCAGTTGATGCTACTTAGATAGCTACTTGCTAGCTTTTAAGAACCCGTATGTCAGTCACCTGAGTGGGATGCAGAATATTTTCTTAATAAACTTTGTTATCCCAGTTGACCTAGATGCTTCCTGAAAGCTTGGTCACCAGACTTGCCCCTGCTTCTCTGTCTCTCAAAGAGTTTGGTTTTATCTAGAAAACTTCTTAGATTTTGGCTTATTCCAGTTGCTCTAAGTTCTCCTCTACCCTGTGTTATCCTACCTGTCACCTAAAATACTTCTTCTCTGGTATTAAATTAGTAAATGTCTCTCTCCCACAATCATCAAAGCTGTTTTAGTCTGCTTAAAAGTTTGAGTCTTTATAACAATGATCACATACTTGTACTTTTGCTACTAATTTCACTCAACACAATGCCTTCCAGATTCTTCGTGTTATGAGGTGTTTCCCAGATTTATCAGTGTCATTTCATTTATCATTGCATAGTACTCCATTGTGTAAAAATACTGTATTTATTCACATGTTAATGTAGTTTATTTATACTTTTTGGAGCACTGAGTTTAATTCCATCTTGCTGCTATTGTCAACACTGCTGTGATGAATGTTGGTCTGCATATATCAATTTTTGTGGCAATTCGTGTTTCTCTAGGATATTTTCCTAGAAGTGGGATTGCTGGGTTGTATGATACTGTTATTTCTAGCTCTTGAGAAAGCATGAAATTGATTTCCCATGTGGTGGTTATACCACTTTATATTGCCACCATGCATATGTAAGTATTTCAGTCTTTCCACAGCGTCTTCAGTGTTTTATTATTTGTGATTTGGGGATTAATTCCAGTCTTGTTGGGGTGAGATGGTATCTCACTGTAATTTTGATTTGGAATTCTCTAATGAATAATGATCATGAGCATTTACTCAGGTATCTGTTAGCCACCTAAATGTCTTCTTTGGTGAAGTGCTTGTTCATATGGTCATCCAATTTTTTAATTAGTTTTTATCTGTCTTTTTGTTATTGATGTTTTGCACTATGTTGTAGATTTTACAGAGTAGACACTGTTTGGATTTGTCACAGCCAAAGGTTTTTCCCTAATCTGTGGATTATATTTTCACTCATTTGGTGAAATCTAAGGGTGAACGTAAGTGCTTGATTGTTAGGAGTTCTCAGTTGTCTGTTTTTGTCTTCTGTTTTTAGTAAATTGTTAGTAATGTTTTGTATTCTGTTCATTGTATTTATTAGGGCTCCCAGTGTTGTCCTTATTTTTCCCTCCATGGTCTTTATCATTTTAGATTTTATGTTTAAGTCTTTGATTAATTTTCACATAGTTCTTGTACATGTTTAGAGATATGAGTCTTGTTTTGGTTTTTTGCACACGATTTTCCAGTTATACCAGTATGGGTTATTGTTTTCCACAATTTAATGAGTTTATTCCTTTGTGAAAGTTTAGCTATTCACAGGTGGATGATTTTATTTCTCCCTTCTCAGTTCTGTTCCACTGGTGTATGCCTCTGTTGTTGTACCAATATCAGGCTGTTTTGACTACATTTGTGGTGTAATCTTTTCCAAGTCGGGTAGCGTGAAGCCTACCTCTTTTCCCTTCTTTGATAATACTTTATGTATCCAAGGCTTTTTCTTTTCTGTGTGAATTTAGTAATTTTTTCCTCCATCTACTACAAAATGCCACTAAATTTAGATAGGGATTGCATTGTATCTATAGATGGCTTTGGGTAGAATAGTCATTTTCACAATGCTCAGTCTTCCTATCTGTGAGAAAGTAGGTTTCTCCACTTACATAGGTCTCCTTGGGTTTCTTGCAGTAGGGCTTTGTATTTTTCTTTGTATAGATCTTTTACATTTCTGGTTAGATTTATTCCTAAGTGATCCAACTGATATTTATGTATTTATCATCTCCCTGATACTTTGCCTCAACTCTTGTAGTAGTCCTAGTACTTTTGGGGGTAGGGGTGAGGGTGGGGGCAGGGCAGAAATCTTTAGGGCTTTTTGTGTATAAGGTGATGTCATCCAAATAGAAATACTTATCCCTTCCCATTTTGGATGTCCTTTATTTCTTTTTCTTGCGTGATTGCTCTAGCTACAACCTCTAGGACAGTGTTGAATAAAAGTTGTGATAAAGGGAATCCTTGTCTGGTTTCCATTTACAAGGGAATGTTTTCAACACCTCTCCATTTAGGATGTTGTTGATTTGGTTTTGTATAAAGGCCCTTTATTATTTTAAGGAATTTCTTTTCTATTTGTAGTTTTCTGAGAGTGTTTGTATGAATGACTGCTGACCTTGATCAAATGCCTTTTCTACATCACTTGATAAAATCGGTTGGTCCTTCTCTTTTGTTTTATTTGTGTGGTTTATTTCTTTGTCTTATGTTCAGCAACACCTGCATACCTAGTATGAATCTCACCTGGTCATGGTGAATTATTTTTTTAATTGTTGTTTAGTTTTATTGGCTAGAATTTTGTTGGCAGTTTTTATATCTACATTCTTTAGAAATATTAGTCTGTAGTTTTACTTTTTGTGGTGTCTTTGCCTGGTTTTGGTATCAGGGATGTGTTGTATTCATGGAAGGAGTTTGGGAGTATTCCATCCTTTTCTTTCACCAGAAAAGCTTTAAGTACTATTGTTGTTAACTCTTCTCTGAAAATATGGTAGAATTCCCCAGTGAGCTGTCATGATGGCAGCTTTTTTTAATGGCTGGAAATCTTTAAATTACCTTTTCAATCTTTTGTTATGTATTTAGCCATAACTGTCTTTTTTTTAAAAGTTATGATTGAGTGAAAATGTACACTTTCATATAAATTTGCGTGCCCACCTATATGCAGCTTCCACTGCTCTCCCTGACTGATGACAGCACACTCTTCCTCTCCGCTCCATACATGTCTTGTCCTCCCAACAATCTCCTATCCCCTTTTCTGCACCCACTCTCCTACCTCCAGTAAGAGGTCAGCAGGACATCCTATGGATGTGTAGAACCACAAAGTGCACACGTAATATGGTTCCTCTGTGTTACCAAGTCTAATCCATGCCTGTCTGAAGAGTTGGCCTCCATTATGACTATGGACAGGGGCATTATCAGGGTCATGGGCCATGCTCCCAGGGAAACTCTGAGGCCCCTAGACCATCAATTGCAGTTTTGTATTGGAGATTTCAGGCTGTACCCCTTTTTATTCTTGTGTTGCCAGTGAGACTGAACTTTGTGAGCTCAGTTATGACTGTCTGTGGTGGTAGCTGGGCACCATCTGGTTATTCAGGTTGCAAGTCTATGTAGTCATCCACTCATGTGGGTCTCTCTGTCTTCTGGGTTCTCTGTAACCATGTGATTTTGGTCCTTGGTGATCACCTGCTCTGCTGAGTTGGGACCATTTGCAGTACCCTCAGATGGCAGCTTGGCAGCTTTTAAGACCCCAGATGCCACTCACCAATGTGCAGTGCAGAAGACTCTTGTCAGCAAACTGCTAGTTGTGCCAGTTTGGCCTCGATTTCCCCAGAGAGCGTGGTCCCTGGCCTCATGCTTGAGCTACTCTGTCCTTGGAATGTTGGGTTAGATGGGAGGAGTACTGATGTTACGTTGAAGTCCAGTTACTGTTGATCTTTTTTCTGATATGTGTGGTCACAGATTTCACCCAACCAAATTTCTATCAACTATCTAAACCCTCTACACCTCATCCTCCCTCCCTCCTCATCCTTGCAGTCATCAAAAAGTCTTTTCTATGCATGAGGCAGTTTTTAAATTCTTACTGTAGGAGTCTCATAAAACATTTGTCCTTTTGTCACTCACTACTTTCATTCAACATAATTGTCCTCCCATGAAACCAGGTTAGGACATGTTCCCTGTAATCATCGTTGTTCTATATTATTTCATAGTGTTCCATTGAGTATATATACCATAGTGTACCTATCCATCCCTCTGTTGTTGGGCGTCTGGGTTGATTCCATCTTTTTGTCTTTTGCTGTGGTGGACTGAACATTTGTGTGCATGTATCAGTTAGTGGGAATGGCCTTGATTCTGTAGGATATATTCAGAGCATTGGAATTACTGGGTCAGATGGTATAACTATATACAGTTTTTCAAGACAACACAAGATTGCTTTCCAAAGAGGTTGTACCATTTTGCAGTCACACCAACAGTGTAAGAGAGTTCTGTTTTCCCTACCTCCTCTCCAGCATTTGTTGTTTTGTGTTTTTTGGATTATGGCCAACGTTGTTGGGGTGAGATGGTATTTCACTGTCATTTTGATTTGAATTTCTTTAATAGTTAATGGTCACAAGCATGTCCACATGTGTTTTTTGGCTGCCTCGATCTCCTCTTTAGAGCCGTCCATCTCCTTTGCCCATCGCTTAACTGGATGATTTATCTTTTTCTTATTGCTGTTTTGTAGAACCCTATAGATTATGGCGATCAGGCGTCAGTCTGACATACAGTTGCTTAATGTTTTCTTCCATTTTGTAGGTTGTCTTTTAATTCTGTTAATAAACTCTTTGGATGAGTAAAAGTGTTTGATTCTTAGTAGTTCCAGTTTATCTATTTTACATTGTCTGTGGTTTGTTTGACAGATTTTGAAGTCTGTCTACATTGTGTATTAAAACTTCCATTATTCTATGCAATAATGAAGAGCAACGATGATTCAGGAAACATCTAATGACCTGGTTTCAATTGGAGAATGTTACACTGAATGAAAACAGTCAGCAACAAAACGACAAATACTATATGAGACCCCTACGGTAAAAACTTAAAATCAGAATCAAGCATAGAGAAAAAGACTCTTTGATGACTGCAAGGGTGGGGGTGGGCAAGGTGGGGAGGGTTTAGATTAGATAGTTGTTAGAAATTTGGTGGGGTCAAATCAGTGACAGCATGCATTAGTAAGAAGATCAACATTAACGGACTTCAACACAACTTGAAGACTCCTCCCATTTTAACCCAAGATTGCAAGGACAGAGTGGCTTGGCCAGGAGGCCTGGAATGATGCTCTCAGGTGAAATCAAGGCCAATTGGCACAACTAGCATTTTGCTAATGAGGTCTCTCTGCTCCCCACTTTGGTGAGTAGCGTCTAGGGTCTGCAAAGTTGCAAATCTGTCATCTAAGGGTACACAAATGGGCCCAACCCAGGAGGAATGGATGATGACCGAGGTCCATAATGACATAGGAGACAGAGAACCCAGAAGACAGAGAGACCCATGTGAGTGGGTGTCTACACCAACTTGTGACTGGAAGAACTGGATGTTGCCAGGCCACCACCAGTGATAGCTGCGATGGAGCTCACAAAGTTGAGTCTCACTGGCAACACAAGAATAAAAAGGGGTGCACCCTGAAATCTCCACTAAAAGACCACAGGTGATGGTCCAGTGGCATCAGGGTTCCGTGGGAGCATGGCCCATGACCCTGTTGCTGCCCCTGTCAATAAATCATAATGAAGGTCAGCTCTTTGGACAGCAGCAGATTGGACATGGTGATGCCAAGTGACCATATCATGTGTGCACTTTATTGTTCTGTACATCTATAGGATATCATCCTGCTGGCCTCTTACTGGAGGAAGGGAAGTGGGTACAGAGGAGAGGATTGGAGACTGTTGGGAGGATAGGAAGGGAAGTGGGTGGAGAGGAGAGGATAGGAGACTGTTGGGAGGATAGGACATGTATGGAGCAGAGAGAAAGAGTGTGCTGTCACCGGGCAGGGAGAGCAGTGGGAGCTGCATATAGGTGAGCATGCAAATTTATATGGGAATATACATTTTCATTCAATCATGAAAAAAAGAAACATTGTTGTTCCTGCTTTTTCTTGGATGAGCTTTATCATTTTAGATTTGATATGTAGGTCTCTTATCCAGTCTCAGTTGATTTTTGAATAAGGTGTAAGATATGGGACTTGTTTCAGTTTATTGCAGATGGACATCCAATTTTGCCAGCACCATTTGTTGAAGAGATTGTTTTTACCCCCGTTTAATGTCTTAGGGCCTTTGTCGAATATCAGCTGTTCGTAGGAAGATGGTGTCATCTCTGGGGTCTTA
This sequence comes from Heterohyrax brucei, assembly GCA_028571685.1. Lineage (NCBI taxonomy): Eukaryota > Metazoa > Chordata > Mammalia > Hyracoidea > Procaviidae > Heterohyrax > Heterohyrax brucei. The sequence goes on along the minus strand of CM053160.1, from coordinate 45,792,376 downwards.
TTCTGTTCCATTGATCTGTCTGTCTCTTTTTGTACCAGTACCAGGCTGTTTTGCCTAGTGTGGCAGTGTGATAGATTCTAAAGTCAGGTAATGAGAGGCCTCCCAGTGTATTCTTATTCTTTCGTAGTGCTTTACTTATCATGGCGCCTTCCCTTTCCAAAGAAAATTGGTGATTTGTTTCTAGATCTCATTAAAAAATGACATTGGAACTTGTATTGGGATTGCATTATATAAGTCGATTGCTTTGGCTAAGATAGACGTTTTCACAATGTTAAGTCTTCCCATCCGTGAGCTGGGTAGGTTTCTCCATTTATGTAAGTCTCTCTTAGTTTCTTCCAGTAAGGGCTTGTAGTTCTCTTGTAAAGGTCTCTGGTTAGATTTATTCCTAGGTACTTTGCATTCTTAGGAGCTATAGTAAATGGTACTGCTTTGATGATTTGTTCATTAACAGTCTCATTGTTGGTATAAAGGGATCCTACTGATTTACTGATGCTCTGTGGCTTTGCTGAACTCTTCCGTCAGTTGGAGTAGTTTACTTATGGATTCTTTCAGATTCTCTGCATATACAATCATACCATCTGCAAATAGGGAGATTTTGACTTCTTTGCCAATGCCGATGCCCTTTATTTCTCGGTCTTGTCTAATTGCTAGAACTTCTAGTACAATGTTGAATAGGAGAGGTAAGAGTGGGCATCCTTGTCTAGTTCATGTTCTCAAGGGAAACTGTTTCAATCTCTCTCCATTGTCAATGACGTAGGCAGTTGGCTTTGTATAAATGGCCCTTAACTGCGTTGAGGAATTTTCCATCTGTGCCTATTTTGATGAGAGTTTTTAACATGAATGGGTGTTGGACTTTATCAAATGCTTTTCTGTATCAGTGGACAAAATCAGGTGATTTTTGTCTTTTGTGATATTTATGTGGTTAATCACATTAATTGTTTTTCTAATGTTGATCCAGCCTTGCATCCCTGGTATGAATCCAACTTTGTCATGATGGATTATTTTTGGGATATGCTGTTGTACTTTATAGGCAAGAATTTTGTTGAAGATTTTTGCATCTAGATTCATGAGTGATATTGGTCTGTAGTTCTCCTTTTTGGTTGGGTCTTTCCCTGGCTTTGGTATCAGGGTTATGCTGGCTTCATAGAATGAATTTGGGAGTAGTCTATTGCTTTCTGTGCTGTGAAATAGTCTCAGTAGCGTTGGAGAGAACACTTCTCTAAAATCTTGGTAGAATTTTGCAGTGATGTTATCTGGGCCCAGGTCTTTTTGGTTGGCAGTTTTTTGATGACTTTTTCAGTCTCTTCCTTTGTGATGGGTTTATTTAGTTTTTCTGCTTCACTTTGTGGTAATTTGGGTAGTTGACATGAGTCAAGGAGTTTGTCCATTTCCTCTAGGTTTTCAAGTTTGTTAAGAGTAGATTCTTTCATAGTATTTTGTTATGATATTTTTAATTTCTGTGGGATCTGTTGTGACAGCTCCCCTCTCATTTCTAATTTGAGTTATTTGTTTTCTTTCCTGGTTTTCTTTGGAAAGTTTAGCCAATGGTTTGTCAATTTTGTTGACCTTTTCAACACACCAGCTTTTGGTCTTTTCAATGTTTTCATTTGTTCTTCTAGTCTCTAATTCATTTAGTTCTGCTCTAATATTTATGATCCGTTTTCTTCTGGTGCCTGAGGGATTCCTCTGTTGTTCTCTCTACTTGTTCAAGCTGTAGGGTTAGTTCCTTGATTTGGTTTCTTTCTTCCTTCCAGATGTGCACACTTATAGAGATAAACTGACCTCTCAGCACTTCTTTGGCTGTATCCCATAGGTTCTAGTAGAAAGTGTTTTTGTTCTCATCGGAATCCATGAATTTATTTCCTTTTCAGTTTCCAAGAGTTCTGCTTTCTACCTATGTTTTCTCTGCTATTGATTTAGACTTTTAAGGCTTTATGGTCTGAAAAGATGCTTTGTATTAATTTTGTGGTATAGACTTTGTTGAGAATTGCTTTATGTCCTAACACACGGTCTATTCTGGAGAATGCTTCGTGGGCACTGGAGAAGAATGTGTAGTTGTCTGCTGATGGGGAGACAGTTCTGTGTATGTCGATGAAGTTTAGTTGGTTAACTGTGGTAATAAGTTCTTCTGTATCTTTATTGAACGTTCTTCTAGATGATCTGTCCAGTATTGAGAGTGGAGTGCTGAAGTCTCCCACTGTTACTGTGGTGTGGTCCTTCTCCTTTTTGAGTGCAGTCAGTGCTTCTTCAATGTATTTAGGTGGTCTAATATTATGTGCATAAACATTTACTGTTAAGTCTTGTGTACCGAATGTTTCGGTAGTAAGTGGTGTCCATCCTTGTCCATGATGGTGGATTTTACATTAAAACGTAATTTATCTGAGATTAGAATTGCCACACCTCGTCCTCTTTGTTCATTGTTAGCTTGATATGTATTCTTCCATTTTATAATCTTCAGTTCGTTCGTATCTTTATGTCTAAGGTGAGTTTCTTGTAGACAACTTAATGGATGGGCCATGTCTTTTGATCTAAAATATCACTTGATGTCTCTTTACTGGAGCGTTCATTCCATTCACATTCAATGTAATTATTGATAGGTATGTGTTCACTGTTGCCATTGTGATATGTTTATTTTTGTGTTGATGTTTCTCTGTTGTTATTATTAACCTGTTGTGATGCCATGAGGGTGGCCTGCAGTTGTTTCTCTAGGCTGTCTTATAATCAAATGTAAAAGGTGTCTGACAGCTTCCAAAGTTAGTCAGGTTTTCAGGTGTACAGGCCCTTCTTCCCACATGAGAAAGCCAGCACCTCTATATCCAACTCCAGATGTTATAAACTAATTCAAAATACAGATGGGCTATTTCCCTGCCAGCCTGTGCTGCCAAGCTACCAGCTGTAGGCGACACTGCGTAGAATACTGCTTTCCTGCCAGAAAAGCACTCTCCTCCAGCCAGGCGCTACCTCTCAGCCTAGGAATTAGGTCCAGATGATGCTTCCATGTGGGTATCTCTGCCTCCCGGTGGAACAAGATGGCATCCCACACAAGCTGTAAAAGTCAGCTTCACATGAAGATGACACTGCTGATAACAACCTGACAGGCAAAAAATTCATTAAATTCTTCAGTGGAACAGAATCAAGACCCCAGAGATGACACCATCTTCCTATGAACAGCTGATATTCATCAAAGGCCCTGAGACATTAAACTGGGGTAAAAACAATCTCTTCAACAAATGGTGCTAGCAAAATTGGATGTCCATCTGCAATAAATTGAAACAAGACCCGTATCTTGCACCTTATTCAAAAATCATCTCAGAGACCTAAATGTCAAATCTAAACATGATAAAGCTTGTCCAAGAAAAAGTAGGAACAACAATAGAAGGTTTAATACAAACTGTAAACAGATTTCAAAATCTGTCAAACAAACCACAATCAACAGAAGAGAAAATGGATAAATGGAAACAGCTAAGAATCAAACACTTTTCCTCATCAAAAGGCTTTATGTATAGATTTTAAAGTCCACCTACAGAGTGGGGAAAAAATATTTGGCAAACTCTGTCAGACCGATGCCTCATTTCCGTGATCTGCAAAGTAGTATAAAGTATCAATAAGAAGAAGATAAATCCTCCAATTAAGCGATGATTAGAGGAGATGGACAGATATTTCTCTAAAGAGGAGTTCTAGGTAGCCAAAAAACACATGTGTGCGTGCTGATGATCTTTATTAAGGAAATTCAAATCAAAACGACAGTGAGATAGCATTTTACCCCAACAAGGTTGGCCGTGATCCAAAAAACACAGAACACGAAATGCTGGAGAGGCTGTGGAGAAGGTGGAACTCTCCTACACTGTTGGTGGGGTTCCAAAATGGTCCAACCTCTTTGTAAAGCAATCTGATGCTTCCTTAAAAAACTGGACCTAGAAATACCATTTGACCCAGTAATTTCACTGCTTGGAATACATCCTGCAGAATCAAGGCCATTCACATCAAGTGGTACACGCACATGAATCATTATCACAGCACAGTCCACAATAGCATAAAGATGGAATCAACCCAGATGCCCAACAACAGAGGAAAGGATAGGTAAACTATGGTATATATACTCAAGCGAACACTGTGCGATGATAAAGAACAACGATGATAGCAGGAAACATCTCTTAACCTGGTTTCAATTGGAGGACATTATGTTAAGTGAAAGTAGTCAGCAATAAAAGGTCAAATATTGCATGAGACTCCTACAATAAGCACTGAAAAACAGACTTATGCAGAGAATAAAAGTTTCTTTGACATCTGCAAGGGAGGGAGCAAGGGCGAGGGAGGGAGCATTTAGATTAGATCGTTATCTATTAACGATTTCTATAATTTGGTTCGGTGAAATTGGTGACATCACACATTAGAAAGAAGTGCAATATTAAGTGGACTTCAACATAACTTGAGTACTCCTTCCGTCTTAACCCATTATTTCAAGAACAGAGTAGCAGAGGCGGGGGCCCGGGGCCATGCTCTCATACAGAATTGAGGCAAATTGGCACTACTAGCATTTTGCTAAGAGGGTTCTCTACACCCTACATTGGTGAGTGGCGTCTGAGATCTTAAAAGCTGCCAAGCTCCCATCTTAGGGTGCAACAGATGTTCCCAACTCAGAAGGAACAGATGATCACTGAGGACCAAAGTGACATTGGGGAAAGAGAACCGAGAGGACACAGAGACCCACATGAGTGGATATCTACATTGACTTGTTACCAGAAGAACCAGATGGTGCCTGACTACCACCAGTGATATCTGTGATGGAGCTTACAAAGTTGAGTCTCACTTGCAAGACAAGAATCAAAAAGCGTGCACCCTGAGATCTCGAATAAAAGCCCACAGTTCATAGTCCAGGGGCTTTGGGGTTCCCCTGGGAGCATAGCCTCTGGCCCTGATCCTGTCCCTGTCCATAAATCATAGCAAGGGTCCGCTCTTCAGGGAAGAATGGATTGGACTTGGTGATGCAGAGTGACCATATCTTGGATGCACTTTATGGTTCTGCATGTCTGTAGGATATCATCCTGCTGGTGACCTCTTACTGGAGGAAGGGGAGTGAGTGAAGCATAGGGGAAAGGAGACAGTAGTGAGGATGGGACATGTATCGAGCAGAGAGGAAGAGTGTGTTGTCACTGGTGAGGGAGAGAGCAGTGGAAGCTGCATATAGGTGAGCATCCAAATTTATATGGGAGTGTACATTTTCATTCAGCCATTAAAAAAATACTTAAAGTACGTAAATGGCTCAATGACTATTTATACTAAATGTAATATGGCACTTGGTGGGTGATACAATTGCTATATTGGTTTGTTTAACTATTTTAGGACTGAAGAACCTTTGTATAGTTTTGTAGTCTCCTTTACGTTTACGTTTAACATTATGAGGTACCTGTTTTATGTTGATTGGTAATTTTCAATATTTTTCCTTGATGTATATTAATTTAAAGTGTGTCTCATAGTGTATTTAACGATTATCTGTTGTACATTTGAGTTGTTTTTCAGTAGTTCACTATTCTAAGCATTCTTGCTGTTTAATGTTTGTACACGTCCATAAAATACAGGTATATATAGATTCAGAAATCTTTTGTGTAGTACTATAATCAGTATATATGTTCCTACGGTGTCTTTACATGTGTGTGAGTAAACTTGCTGTGATGTAATCTTCTTCTTAGATACTGCTAAAAATAATCAATATTCTTACGTTTGAAGAATACAGTGCCATGTAAGCCCTATATAGGTGTGATGTTACTGAAGGCTGACTTAGGCAGACAAGACTTTTGAAAATAGCAGTATTTGGATTAGACCTGTGTAATAAGTACTGTTAGTTGTCTAACCAATATTTCCATTGTTGTCTGTCAATATATCCCTCTTTTCCACTTCTGTCAGAGCCTTGATTTTGTAGGTGTACAGATTCACGGACCTACATATCATGTTGTCTAGAAACGCTAAGCTATTGTTTCTCAATGAGGATGGCAGAGCAGGAAAAGTGAAGTAATTGGGGTCTTTGAGAAGATCACTGGTCTTTTTATTTGACTTATTCCAGTACTGGCTTACATTTAGACTTGTTATTTCAAATAATTATTTCCTGTAGTTTAAGCCATTTTGAGTTCTGTTATTTGCTTGTGAAAATATGCTGATGCAATTAGAGGTATAAAACTAAGTCACATATGTGAAATCAGCTGTATACACTGTGCAGTAGGTAGAGCAGAATTACGATCTCTGAGAGATGGGAAACAAACCAAATCAGAACTCTGAGCTCCCATCCATTCAGGCAGGAATGGAGTATGCAGGATGCAGTATACAGTGGTAATAATTTGAACAAAGCCCATTAATCTGGCTGAGAAGAAAGAAGTCATAGTTCAGGGAGCATAGGCAGTTAAAATTTGAAGGGCAGAGTTTTGAAATGCGGGGAACCATGTAGAGAAGTTCAAAAAATTTGTATTGAAGCTGCTGGATACTCCTTTGTACTTGAAAAGCTTTAAATTTCATGAAGTTGAGTGAAAACAGCTTTTGAGGAAAAAGCAATTAAAAATATGTCACTGTGCAAACTAGAGGAGCACCTGACCCAGGCTGTGGTATTTTCATTTATGTCATGTTCATGTGAAAGCTGGACAGTAAATGTGGAAGACAGAAGAATTGATGCCTTTGGATTGTGGCTTTAGACAAGAATGTTGAACATATCGTGGACTTACAAAAGAACAAACAGATCTGTCTTGGAAGAGGTATATATACAATGCTCCTTAGAAGCAAGGATGGAAACACTATGTCTTACATGCTTTGGGCATGTTGTCAGAAGTATCAGTCCTTGAAGAAGGACTTCATACTTAGAGTGTCATTGAAAAAGAGCAAAACCCTGAACAGGATGGATTTGACATAGTGTCTGCAACAGTAGACTCAGACATAATGATGATCCTGGACTATGGTGTGAGATCAGGCAGTGTTTTGTTCTGTTGTCCATAGGGCCACTATGTGTTGGAACTGACTTCATGGTACCTAACAACAACAAAATGAACAATTACCCCAATTTGGACAAACCTTGAAGTCATCTTAGCTCCCTCCAACCAGATTGGATACTCACTGAACACAGGGCATTTAGTTTTCTTAGAAGGAGGACTAAATCAACCCTAGAATATAAGCTACTGTTAAAGTGATGTGTGGAGGCATCATTACCCAACCTTTTCTTCTGTGTTCACAAGGTGCGGAGAAGAATTGTATCGTGCCGTACCAGTGCAAGGCTGATTACTTTGAGGTGGGGTTCAGACATATCTCCTGTCTCAAGCTTTTTAATGAGTTCTGACACCAGTTAACCTCTCGTGAATTTGATAATTCTTGGCAGTGACTACACAAAACTCACAGACCATGCTCAGAGATATGGATTTATTAGGAAAATAACAGGTTATAAATAACAGCAACAAACCTCGGATATATGTCTTACATTAGGACAGTCTCTTCGCAACCATCCTTCAAGGCAAGTCTCTCTTAGCCCTTGGTACCCTCATTTTCTCAGCCTGGCCTCTGCATTGCTCAGGCATGTGTTACAAAGCTCTTTAGCTCTTCCAGTAATTGGGTAGTGAAGGCACTGTCGTTCAGTGGATCAGCGCATCCACTGTAGCCACTTGCTGCATAGATCAGGAACCCTGTTGCCCCATCCCACACCAGTCTCCTGGTTCTGCTGCTGCTGCTTGTCTACCACTGCTGCGCATCATGTTACACTGTGTCTGGTATTACAGCTCCCTTTTTTCCCTCCTGGTTGTAGGAGGTTCCCAGTACAGTGACCCTAGGTTCAAAGTATGTACTCCACTCCCAGTGGTATTGAGGTCCCTCCTTTGTGTTTCTGGGGTGGCTCATTTGAAGCTTAGTGAGAAGACAAAACTGACCAATTCCCTTGTTGGAGTTCCATACACCGTATTTGCATAGTCCCACCCTCTACAAGAATGCCAAGCACCTTATCTGTGTAGTCCCACCCAATCATGTGGTGACATTTACAAGACCATGATCAGAAAGGCCATGTAAAATCTACCCCTTGACTTTCCTGACTATTGGGTGGGGAAGATAATTTTTCCCTCCCAATCACTTTCCTAGTGGAAATCATTTGTTAATAAGTATTAGCCTTTCAGCAGGCCACGGAGGTTAATAACTATTAGTCTTTCAGTAGGCTACAGAGGTGAGGTGTCTCAGTCACCTGTACCATGAGTGGAAGGCTTCATGAAGAGAAATTTTATCATTACAGTCTGATAAACCACAAAGTCCATTCCGTAGGAGAAATTATCACAGTGTGATAGGCTGAGTCCAAATTCAGTGAGAACATTTCCACACAGAAACCTAAGGTCCAAAGGATGTTCTATTCTCTTGGTGCTGCTCTCTCGGTGGCATGAGATTCCCAACTTCCTCTGCTCACTTCTCTCCTTTATATACTACAAGCTTGTAGCTTGAGTCCTTCCTCACCAATACAACTGCTGCCCATTCTCCCTCATCAGCATCACAGAGGCAGGATTCAGAACACATAGGAGGAATCACACCATATTGGGACTCATGGCCCAATCAAATCAATACACACATTTTTAGGGGGAACACTGCGCAATCCATGACATGGACCATACTCAGATACTAGTCTAGCCATTCAGGTCTGCTGCAGCTATTTTCCTTTGATCTGGTCAAGTTCTTCCGAAGACATCTCAGCTGGGATTTTTCTGGTGTCTGATAAAGTTGAACTGAGAGAAGTTTGTTCCCTTGCTCTGAGTCTCATGAAGGTATCTATGACAAAAGCTTTCAGGGACTAGTTTCACTCTATTCCATTCAGGCAGTGTCTCCCACTTATTCCACAATTTCACAGTTACTTCTAGAATTATGGTTTTTGCAATTGCAGTCAATCTTGTTAACAATTATTACAGCAGAATCATATACTCCTATTATCATCTTCCCCAGACCTATTCGGAAAAGAAGAATGTATTCTGTGGGAATCCTGTATTGTCCCCTCATTTTGAGTGTAAGCATACCCAATAAAGTATGTAAGGCACCCACTTCATACCTTTATCTGTCCCTACTCACAGTTTACATAGGTAATTTCTAAATTGCATGTCCTCATCCAGCTAGTCACTAAGAGTTAGAATTGACTTGACGGCACTGGATTTGGTTTTTTGGTTACCCATCTAGTACTGTTACTGAGACAACATGTTCCTTAATCTCAGGAATCTGCTGTTCCAAGTTAGAACTTTTTGTATCTGCATTTATAAGCAAAGCCTAGTCCAGAGTCATCCATCAAATTGTAGCAATGTACACCAGCTTATGGTATTAAACATATTTGTCTTTATTAATCTGGTTCTTGTTAGCTTATCCCTAGCCTCTGTGGGCTAGGTCAGTGGTTACTAGTTGTAGACTTGGGAGCCCACACACCTCCTTGCACTTCAGACTAGGTGGCCCTTTCTCTTCCTCTTTTACCCCCAGCCCCCATGGGCTGGGTCAACATGTGCTGATGATAAGTTTCCAAATTCAGCCATGCTTTCATTGCTATACTTACGCCACTTCCACAGGTAGTTACCATAGATTAGTTTTGCCAAGCTGGTTACTCACCTTGCCCTCTGTAACTGCTAGTCCTAGTAGGGCATTCTTCTGCTAGGTGTTAATGCAGGAAAAGGCAAACTATTTGTTCAAAATTCAAACAGCAAAAGTATTTTTTTTTTCTTTATCCTTGCAGGTCCTTCCTTCAAATGCAAATTTCCTGCCCTCTCTGCAGTTCTTGGTTGGTCTAAATGGTTTTTCAGATGCAAATTTCCTGATTGGAAAGATTTTGGGTGAAGCCCAGATTTTCCACTAATGCCCCAGTACTCTGTATACAAGGTTTCTTTCTGTATTGAGATACCAGTCTGTGTTTCTTTCAGTCAAATCTCCATCCTCTTTTAGCTATCCAATCAGGTATTGGCAGAAAGAAGAGTTATGTGCTCTGTGTCTCTGCATATGTGCTCTCTGTCTATACAGTAGTATTCATTTCCATCATATGTTTAGTCTGCTTTGCAACATTCCCAGAAAACCAAATCCACTGACTTTGAATCAATTCTGACTCATATTGACCCTAAAGGACACAGTAGAACTACACCACAGAGTTTCCAAGGAATGCCTGGTGGTTTTAAACTGCCCAACTTTTAGTTAGCAGCTGTAGCACTTAACTGCTAGACCAATGGGGTTTCCTTGTAACATTAGGTAAGAGAAATATTTGATATCCACAGCGTGTTTACATAAACGCATAACCCTTTTAAAAACATTCCAGTTTCATCTCCTACAGCCTTGACTATCTTCCTGTTTGTATACATATGGCCTTAGGTATCTTGCTGGGTGGAACTGGTAGACCTTGCCCACTGTCAAGTCATCTTGTTAAACCAAACTAAAAATCAAACCCAGTGCCGTTGGGTCATTCTGACTCATAGTGTCACTATAGGACAGAGCCTTCCTGGCTTTTCCCCCAGTCTACTCCAGATGCAGCTTTTCTCTAACTGTTCTGCAGTGTAACATTTTTTACTTTGCTTTTAACTGGTACAGATAGCAACAAAGTAACCATCGAAGAATCAAAAGTTGCGCTTCCCATCCTTCTTTGTTCTTTCTCTTACAAGAATCTATGTTTCTGTGATTCTGACACCAGATGTAAAAATGAGGTGCCAGCAGTGTCATTTGACCTCCCTGTGTGACTTCACAAGAGGGGCTGAAATCATTATGGAATCATCAGCAGCCCAAAGTTCATTGCTATCAGATACGCATTTTCTCTCCATCTTTTTTACTGATTCTGAATTCTGTCCTTTCCAAAGTACTTTCTACTTCTCAGTTGGGTCAATAACTTATGTTATGAGGTATATTAGGGCTGTAACAGTTTACAATTCAGAATCAGGAATGACTCAGGATACAGTGTTTCAAACCTAACAGCCTTTTGTCAGCCATGCCCATAGGTAGAACTCTCTATGGCCCTTGAGCTCTTGGTCTGTCACCCAGCTGGCCTGTCCTCTGCCCTGCTCAGGCAAATGTTACAGAGCTCTGTGCCAAAACCAAGTGCCATCGAGTCGCTCTGCTAGGGGCACCACACTGTCACAGGAAACCTGCTGCCTAAATGTGCTTAGCCTTCTCCATGGGTTGGCACAGTTACTGTAACTGCCTTGTTCTGTGGATCTGGAAATCCAGTGTGGCATCTCACACCGATCTCCTTGGTCTCCTGGCTCCTTTTCTGCTTCTTACTGTCTTGGGTGATCTACAGTGTAAAATTTTTCTCTCTCCTTGGTCTAGAAAGCTTCAGCAGAACAGGATGGAGAGAAAACAGGGACCTTGAGTCCACCGAATGTGCAGAGCTCATGACTCTTCTTGATAGTAGTGAAGTCCCTCTATTTCATCTTTGAGATGGCTTGTTTTAAGCCTAGCATGATGGCAAATGTGATCAATCCCAACATTACAATTCCATATGCCTTATTTGTATGGCCCCACCCCTGCAACGGTGCCATGTGTCTTGCCGACATTATTAGTAAACTGTCCATTCCCTTTGGTGGGTGACAGGCAGCGTATTTTCAGTCCCATCCAGTCATGTGGTGAGAGTTACAAGACCACAATGAGAAAACCCATGTAAAGGGAATTCATTGCATTGCAGCTACTATAAACTCTACCTAAACACCTCCTGCCACCCCTGTCATCAAGTTGATTCTGACTCATGGTGACCCTATGGAACAGAGTTGGACTACCCCATAGAGTTTCCAAGGAGGACCCGGTGAGTTTGAATTGCCAGCCTTTTGGTTAGCAGCCATAGCAGATAACCAGTAAACTACCAAAGTTGGGCTTTGAAAGGATAGGACTCATTCATAGGTAAGTCGCTTGGGTGCTCAGAAAAATCCAGTACCCTTCAGACCATGCTCTTGGAGCATATCAAGGCCAGTTGGAATAACTAGCCGATTGCTAAGAGACTCTTCTGCATCCCATATTGGTGAGTGGTGTCTGGGGTCTTCGAAGCTAGCAAGCTGCCATCTGATGTACATGTGAAAGTGTGTCAACTCATCTAGAACAGATGATCACCAAGAACAACAAAAATATAAGGGAAAAAAGAGGCCAGGAGATGGAAGGGCCCATATGAATGCAGGAGTGTATCAGTATGAGACCAGAAGAACCAGATGGTGTCTGGTCATCACCAAAGGTAGCCGTGATAGGGGATACAATGTAGAGGCAACATGGCTAAAAGATGTGTACAGCCCAAGAACTCTGTTAAAGCACCAGAATTGATGGTTTGATGGCCTGGAGGGATCCCCTGTGAGGATGGAGCCTAGATGTACCGCTGCCCCGACCAGAAAACACTACTGAAGTCAACTCTTCAGAAAAGAATGGGCTGGATTCAGGGAAACAGTGTGACCATATGGTGTGTGTACTTCATGGTTCTATGCTTTTACAGGAGGCTGTCCTACTGGTCTCTTTCTAGGTGGGAGAGAAGAGGGTGGAGAGGGGGAAACAGGTACTGGTTAAGAGGATACTAGATACAGAGTTTGAAAGGAGGGGTGTGCTACCACTCAGGGAGAGCAGAGGTTGCTACAGATAGGTGGACATGCAAAACTGATTTGGATTATATGCTTTCACTTAATCACAATAAAAAAAGTCCAACACCCTTTAAAGAAATATGAAAAATCGAGTACTGAACAACATGAAGATATGACATTACAAAAAAAAATTGCTACATATCTTTATTACTGTCCTGGATGCAAAGCAGTAAGACCAGGCCCCAGAAATGATGAAGTTTCTGTAATCAGCAGACAAGAAAGGTAAACTGATTTTACAGTATGCTCCCTATTTTTAAGCGAGTAAAACAAGAACAAACACTAAAGAAAGAAAACTGTAAGGCATACATAGCAGCAGTGTGAGCAATTCTTTCCTTAAAAAATGAAAAAAAAAGTGACTACACTCATTTTTACTTTTACGGTTAAGAAGAATAAGAAGATTAAACTGTTCAGGCATCTATTGATACATTAAATAAATTTAGATTACCCTTAAGAAATCACTAAAACTGTTAGGTGAAAAAGAGAAGTCTTATCCATACAGTATTTTAAGGACCAGAGTTATCAAGGACCAACTGTGTATTATAACATTGTGGAAATCATGGTGGCATAGTGGTTAAGAGCTATGGCTACTAACCAAAAAGGTCAGCATTTCAAATCTAGTGGGCAGTCATTCCTTGAAAACTCTGTGGGACAGTTTTTCTCTGTCCTGTAGGGTTGCTGTGAGTAGGAATTGACTCAACAGCAGTTTCTGGTTTGTTTGTTTTTTTTTAAAATAATAATAGTTAACTAATTTGATACTATTGTAGTTTTTACTTGGAAATTTCCTTCTGTGTGCTTTTTTCCTTTGTAGCTTTCTAGCTGTGTTAATGACTGTACTCTAAAACATAGTTATACCCTGAGAAATGAAAGATAATTAAGTGATTCTCAAAAACATATGAGGATGGCCAATTAAGTTGTTGAAATCCTAGAGAAAATATTACATACGTCATTGCTGAATATCACTGTGGTTACCTTTGAAGTACTCCCCTTGGGCGGCTTTGAACCAGATCAGGTGAGTAGGAGGGGTATTCCAATACAGTTAATTTGTTTACTGGCTAAAGACTCCCTCACAGACAACTGTACAGTTAAGTTTGTGTACTTGCCATGGTACATAAGAGCCTTTCCAGAAAGAGTTCCAGAATTGCTTTAAGTTTGTAGACTTAGTTGTCAGACCTTGTATTAGGCACTTTGAAGTAAAAAGATAATGATTTTATATAATATGAGGCGAACTCTGTTGCTTTATGTATCAACTTTGGCACAAAGAAAATGAATGTTTTAAAAAATCTTTTATTGTGATTGAAAGTATATAATCCAAATTAAATTTGCATGCCCACCTGTCTGTAGCTGCTTTCGCTCTCCTTGCCTGTTGACAGCACACTCATCCTTTTGTTCTTTGTATATTGTATTCTCTTAACAGTCTCCTGTCTCCTCCTCTCCACCCTCTCCTCTCCCTTCTAGTAACAGGCCAGTAGGGCAGCATCCTATCAATGCATAGAACCATAAAGTACACATACCTTATGGTTGCACTGGGCCACTGTGTCCAGTCCATTCCTGTCTGAAGAGTTGTCCTCAGTAATGTTTTCTGCTAAGGGGCAGCAGCAGGTCTAGGGGCCATGCTCCCAGGGGAACCCTCAGGCTGCCAGACCATCAATTGCAGTCTTTTAGTGGAGTGCTTGAGGTGCACCCCTCTTTTTCCCATGTTGCCGCTGGAAATCAACATTGAATGTCCCATCATGTCTGTCTTTGGTGGTGTCCAGTCACCATCTGGTTTTTCTGGTCCCATGGTGATACAGTCACCCATTCACCTGGGTCTTTCTGCCTCCTGGGCTCTTTTTTCCACTTGTCTTTGTTGTTCTTGGTGCACATCTGTTCCAGATGAGTTGGGACTCTTTGGTGAAACTCAGGTAACAGCTTGCCAACTTTGAAGACCTCAGACACTACTCACCAATTTGGGCTGCGGAAGACTCTCTTAGCAAAAGGCTAGTTATGCCCATTGGCCTTCATGTCCCCTGATAGCATGGTCCCCAGACCGTCCTGTTTTCAGTTTATGTTGAAGTCTAGTCAAGTTGATCTTTCTACTGTGTGCTGTCACTGCTTTCACCCAACCAAATTTCTGTCAACTGTCTACTCTAGAATCAGCCCTCTCCCTCCCTCCCTACCCTTGCAGCCATCAAAGAGTCTTTTCTTCTGTACATAAGTGTATTTTTAAGTCCTTATAGTAGAGATCTCATACAACATTTGTCCATTGGCTGCTGACTGATTTCAGTCAGCATAATGTCTTCCTGTTGAAACTAGGTTATGAGATGCTTCATAAAATCATCATTGTTTTTTATCATTGCATCATGTTCCATTGAGTACATGTACCACATGTTTATCTGTTCATCTGTTGTTGGGCATCTGGGTTGATTCCATCTTTTTGCTGTTGTGGACTGTGCTTCAGTAAACATTTATGTGGATGTATCTATTCATGTGATTGCCCTTAATTATGTAGGATATATTCCTAGCAGTGGGATTACTGGATCAAATGGTATATCTATTTCCAGCTTTTTAAGGTAGTATCAAATTCAAAGCAGTTGTACCATTTGCAGTCCCACCATCACTGTAGGAGAATTCTGATCTCTTCACAACCTCTCTAGCATTTGTTATTCTATGACCAACCTTGACCAACCTTGTTGGGGAGAGATGGTATCTCATTGTAGTTTTGATTTGGATTTCTGTAATAACTAATGCGCATGTGTCTTTTGGCTTCCTGGGTCTCCTCTTTGGTGAAGTTCGTGTCCATTTCCTTTGCCCATAACTTAATTGTGTTAATTACCTTTTTCTTGTTGACATTTTGCAGTATGTTGTAGGTTATGGAGATCAGACAGTGGTCTGACATGCAGTTGCTAAATACTGTTTTCCCAGTCTGTAGATAGTCTTTTAATTCTTTTGATAAAGTCTTTGGATGAGCAAAAGTGTTTGATTCTTGGGATTTCCCATTTATTTATTTTCTGCTGATCTTGCTTTGTCAGACTTTGTAGTCTATCTAAGCTTTGTATTAAAACTTCCATCATTGACTCTGTTTTTTCTAGCATGATCTTTACAGTTTTAAGTTTGATATTCATATCTTTTATCCAGTTTGAGGTGATTTTTGTGTAAGCTGTGAGATACGGGTCTTGTTTCAATTTTTTGTAGATGGATATCTTCCTTTGTGATGGGTGTATTAAGTTGTTCTACTTCTCCTTGTGATAATTTTGGTAGGTGATAGGAATCTAGATATTTGTCTAATTTGTCTAGGTTTTCAAATCTGTTAGAGTACAATCTTCCATAGTATTCTGTTATGATACTTTTAATTTCAGTTAGGTCTGTTGTGACATCTCCTTTCTCATTTCTTACTTGGGTTGTTTCCTCGCCTGTTTTTCTTTTCTAAGTTTAGTCAGTAGCTTATAAATTTTATTGAACTTTTCCAAAAACCAGCTTTTGGTTTTGTTATTTTTTTTCAGTTGTTCTTCTCTAATTCATTTGGTTCTGCTCTATATTATCTGTTTTCTTCTGGTACTTGAGGGGTTCCTCTCTTGCTCTCTTTCTACTTGCTCAGGCTGTAGTGTTCTTTGGTTTGGGTCCTTTCCTCTTTCCGGATGTGTGACATCTCCCCTCTCATTTCATACTTACGTTATTTGTTTCTTGTTTTTGTTTGGTAAGTTCAGCCAGTGGTTTGTCAATTTTGTTGATCTTTTCAAAAACCCAGCTTTTGGTCTTTTCAGTTTTTTCAGTTGTTTTTCTGTCCTCTAATTTGTTTGTTTGTGCTCTCATCTCTATGATCTCTTTTCTTCTGGTACCGGACGGGTTCCTCTGTTGTCTCTTTACTTGTTGAAGCTGTAGGGTTAGTTCTTTGATTTGATTTCTTTTTTCCTTCCACATGTGTGCATTTATGGAGATGAATTGACCTCTGAGCACTGCTTTGGCTGTATCCCGTACATTCTTTCAGGATGTGTTTTCACTCATTTGCTTCCATAAATTTCAGTTGTTCTTCTGTAGTTCATTTAGTTCTGCTCTATATTATCTGTTTTCTTCTGGTACTTGAGGGATTCCTCTCTTACTGCTTGTGTGCATTTGTAGAGATGTGTTTTCATTCTCATGTGTGTCCATAAGTTTCTTTATTTCATCCTTGATTTCTTCTGTAACCCATGGCTTTTGGAGCAAGGTGTTGTTCAGTTTCCATGAGTTCAGATTTCTGTCTGTATTTTTTTCTGTGTAATCGTTGATACGTATGTGTTTAGTGCTGTCATTTTGATGTATTTATTTTTGTGTTGGTGTTTTCTGTGTTGCTGCTAATATTCTGTTCTCAGTCACACATCTTTATGGGTTGGCTTTTCATCTTTTTCAGAATATGTTTTGTGTTTGTTTAGACTTCTGTGTTATATTTCTTGATTTGGTACGATGCAGTTATTGTGCTTTGCAGCTATCCATGTGATCCCTGTTAATATTTAAGTTTAAACCCAGTTTTAGCTTACGCATATCTTTTTAGCTTCTCCATATGAAAGACATATAACTACTGTAGTATATCCCCTCTTTTCAGTGTGATGGTGTCATAGTTTTCATGATATGTTCACTGGTTCCCTTCCTTTAATATTGTAGCTTTGATTGAGTTTTGTGACTTCCCTAACTGAATAGGGTTCTGTGTGCTGTGTCCTTCATCGCCTCCTTAAATATATAGTGAATGGTTTTATTTTTCAAAGCAAAGAGCTTCTTTGAGTAGTTTTTGTAGTTTTGTTTTTTTTTGCAGTGTCTCTAAGCTATTGTTTATCTGTGAATGTCTTAATTTCATCTTCATATTTGATAGACAGTTTTGCAGGACATATAATTCTTGGCTGGAAGTTTTGACCTTCAAGGCTTTGAATGTATCATCCCACCTCCTACTTGCCAACATCATTTTTGCTGAGAAGTCCTACAAAAGCCTGCAGAGCTTGTCTCTGAATGTTAGCTTTGCTTTGAGCCTCCCTGCCTTTAAGAGAATCTCTTTATGTTTCCTTTTATTAAGCTTGATTATAATTTCTTTTGGTGTCTTTCTTTTGGGGTCTACTTTTTGTGGCATTCACTACACATCTTATGTTCTCTTCTTTCATAGTTTCAGGGAAGTTTTCTGTCAGTAACTCAACAAGAAGACTCTGTATTTTCAGCTATCCCTCCTTATTCAGGAACTCCAATTCATTGTAGATTCTTCTCTTAACAGAATCCCACAGGTTTTTTTTAATGCTTCTTCACGTTCTTATTTCTCTTCTCTGATTTCTCATGAATGCTGGTGTCAGTTGCTCTGTCCTCCAGGTCACTAAGTCTGACTTACATCTCCTCTATTCTCCTCTTTTGGCTTTGGATTGAATTGTCTAAATCTGTAATTTTGTTACTGATCTGCTGGATTTGAGATCGTTTTTCTGTCAGTTCAGATAGCTTGTTTAATGTTGCATGTTGCTGTCCTGCATTTTGTTCAATCTCTAGGAGAGTTCTATGTATCATTCTTTTGTATTTCACTTGTGGTAGTTTCAGAAAGGCTGCTTCTTCTGGAAAGGTTTGTGATACTGTATTTTGGGAGTATTCCAGAGCTGAGGTGGACTGTGTTTAGGAGTAGTGTTTAGGAGTAGTTTAGGAGTAGTTTGTTGCCTTCTGTCTGCTTAGTTTCTTTGGTGTTACCTCAACTGGAGCTGAAGCATAGTTCTGAGAAAGGAGTTGATCACTAGCTGCCTCTGCGTACTCAAGTGATTTGTCCCAGTGGACTCCCTGGGAGGCAGGCTCTGCCTCTCGCAGAGATGACTCCCTGTGTATGAATTCGCTGGTGGACCATCAACTGACCCTATGATGTGGGTCAGTAAAGGCTGGCACAGATGCTGCCAGGCTGCTCTGCAGTTAATTCTCCAGGCAGTTTTATTTTAAGAAGCTTGGAGCTGACGAATAGCTGCCAAAATCAGTCAGTCTGTCACATGTGGCAGGCTTTGCCTTCAGCTGACAATTGAAACATGTTTTTGGCCATCCATGGATGATATGATGTAGTTTGTTTAGGGAGAAGTTTCTGCCTTGCTGCCATCCTCAGCCAGTCCACTCCCATAGGTAACACTGCCTTACACAGTCTCTGTATTGGGAAAGCATTTTCTGGACTGGCACTGCATCTCAGCTTGGGAATTAACCCCTGCTGAGGCCTCTGGTTGGCTACTGCACCTCCCAGTTGACCATGATGGCGTCCTAGCTGAGCTGCCATTCCCATTGTGAAACTGCAGTATCTTGATACAGCTCACAAAAAAAGGATAGGGGGCAGTGGTGCCCTCAGTCAGAAGCTAGGTTCTTAACAGGTGGGCACCCCACTTACTGTCTCTCTGCTGTGCTGTAAGCTGTTTACTTTAGCACTGAAGTTCGATGTATTTCATGGCTCACACCTGCCCTCTACCTCACAGATGATAAAGACTGTGTTACTACCTTCAGTCTGTCCTAGTGGTGAGTCGAGAGGATCGGAGCTCAGCATGTGCTGTCTCATCAGAGAAAGATAGTTTCCTGTTTAGTAGTGTGTGGTCCAATCTGACAACCCTATGCTGTATCCTAGGCCTTCCTGGGTGTCCAGAGTGCTCATTCCAGCTGTTGATTCGTGCCTTACTTCTCAGAGGGAATTGAGGAGACGTGTATCTAGTCTGACATCTTGGCCCCGCTGAAAATTGAATTTTTTAATATTTGAAAGTTAGATTGTAGAGACTGTTCCGTACTAAACCCATTATAAATTTTAACTTTCTGTATAATTGAGGTGTAGAACCTTTTATCTGTGAAGGACCAGTGAATCAGAGGCTTGAACAACAATGACAAGCAACTAAAAAGCCAAGTTAAGCAAATTTGGGCAAGAAAAATGAAAACATTGTATTGAGTATATGTCTAGTATAAAAACAGGTCACATGAAGTATTACTTGGTTAATACAATTAAAATACAGTATTGTTCTACATTTAATAATTAAGTTAGGTAAGATAGAATGAGACAGTATTAAAGAAAACAATGCAAAAATACAATTTCTTCTGTATTTTTTATTTCAGTTGTTGATGTGCCATTTTTTCAAGTTACTCAAACACTCCTCCTAGGACAGTAAGATTGAGATGGTCCAGAGAAAGGTTAATGGGAAAAAGGGAGTATAACTGGTTCTGGAGGTTTTGACGTGGTTGATTTTGAAATTTTTGTTCTTCCGCAGTAAAAGAGTCATTTCTGTTCATGAAAATTAGGCAAAGCCCAGCAAATTTTTTTGAAAACAGTTTTGTGAGGTATTCTTAGTACCTGCTGGTACTGACAAAACATATACCTTTGAGACTTGAGATGTTGTCTTTGTACCTCCCTAATATTTTGCACTAAGTTGCTGCTCAGCATTTATTAAAAGCTAGACCAGTTCTTAAATTCATTTGAAAATCCCATATAAGAAGAGGAAACCCTGGTAGTGTCATGGTTCAGTGCTACATCTGGTAACTAAAAGGTCAGCAGTTGCTATCCACCAGGTGCCAGGTCCTCCTTGGAAACTCTGTGGGGCAGTTCTATTCTGTCCTGTAAAGTCTCTTGATGGCAGTGAGGTTTTGAGTTTTGCTGTTAGAAAAATGGATCCCTGAGAACACAGTGATTAAATGCTTAACTGCTAATTCAAAGGCCAGTTGTTTGAACCTCGTAGCCACTCAGGAGGGAAGAAATGTGGCAATTTGCTTCAGTAAAGGTTTGCAACCTCGGAAACCCAATGGGTGCAGTTCTGCTCTGTCTTTAGGGTTGTTGTGAGTTAGAATAGACTGGAAGACAGCAGATTTGGTTTTTTGATGTCAGAAAAGGAAAAAAACAAGCTTGTTTAGCTAAGAAGAGCACAGGTTCTCACAGTATCATGATCAGAGTTTTCTTGGAGGCAGCTTCGGGGAGAAAACCGAAAATTCATGAACATATATTAGAAAGTACTGTTTTAAGGTGAAGAATGTGTCTTCTTGTCTATAAGTTTTTGTACCTCAGTTACGGTATCTCATCAAACCAGACCAAAGCTGTAGAAATGATTCCTGCTCATAGTGAGCTTGTGTACTGCTGAGTAAAACTAAGCTCCGTAGGGTTTACTTGCCTGCAATCTTTGGGAAAGAACTTTCTTCCTTTCAGAAATGTTTTATTTAGTGAGACTGTTTGTTTCTCTTTCTTTGACTGTCTGAGAACATCTGTCCATTACTGTCCTTGATTGAATTGTGTTCCATCAAAAAATGTGTGTAGAAATTTGGCTTGGCCATGATTCCCTATATTGTATATGCTGTGAACCCTGTCTCTGATGTTCATGAGGGAGGATAGGCAACATTTGTGTTATTGGGCCAGGACTCAGAGTAGAAGATTGTTTTGTGCTTTGCAGCAGTGTCCAGACATATAAGAGAAAGAAGCTAGTAGAGAGATTTGGGGACCTCATACCAGCAAGAAAGAAAGTAGTGCTCGTTGCTCAGTATGTCCTTTGGAAAGGACGGGGGTCCCTTCACCTCAGGGGAAGATTGGTGACAAGGACCTTCCTCCTGTGCCAGCAGAGAAAGCTGTTGCTGGAGCTGACACCCTGAATTTAGACTGTTAGCCTACTGGACTGTGACAAAATAAAATTTTTCTTTTTAAAGCCATCCATTGTTAAAGCAGCACTAGACAACTAAGATAATTACCATCCTTTAATTTAAGCCAGAATAACTGGGCTTTTGTCTTATACTGTCATAATAGAGTTCTCATGTGTCTGGTATCGTAGGCCTGGTTAGTTCCCTACATTTCAAATAATAAACGTTGATATTGGTTCCATATTGTGATGATGAGCAATCAGCATTTTAAAAGAGCACTGTTGGAAATATGCACGTTAACTTTACTTGGCTGGATTTCTTTATCTGCGGAATTGAAAAAAATAGTATCTTACCTTGTAAACTAATAGAATTTGTTGTGTGATTGAAAAATGAAACAAAGTCTTATAAGCTACAAGATCCTCTACAACTGAAATGTTCCTTGAGAAAGGCTGTAGTAAAAGAAAATATTTGCACTCATAGGGTTGCTATGAGTTGGAATCTACTCTGTGGCAGTTTTTTTTAAATGATAGTTCATTCTCTTAATTTCTCTATCTACAAATAAAGGCTTCCCACCTCCAGCTGGAAATTTAATGTACCTCAAAAAACCTAGGGCAAATAGTATCACTTTCATGAATTCTTCCTTCATTCCTCAAATGAAAAGTGATATCATTCCTGTCATGCAAGTATTTTGGTGTCTGTTTAATGGAGAACAATTCCTTTTACCTTCTTTTTCAGGTGACCCACCCTACTTCCTGAATGAGACATTTACATGCTGTCAGTATATCTTTATAATGGGACAGTAAAGTTATCAAACTTGAATATGTCTGAGATCACATGGGGAGCTTGTTTAAAATAACACCAATCCTGCTTCATACTTGGATATGCTGATTCTGTTAAGTTAGGGGTTAGTGTCTCTACTACTTCAGCGAAACTACTGCTTCCTTAAGTTTCTCATTTTACAGGGCCTCTCTCAGGATAGATCCTTTGCACTTGATGGTCTCATTCCCTAGAATGGTGTTTACCTTACTTGTCTTTAGTCTTAATTTGTAAGGTAATCGTTTCCTAACCTCTCTGACTAGATCGTATCTCCCACATTGTGTGTTCATACACCTCTTTATTTCCCCGTGGCGTGTATTGCAAATGTGGCTTTACATTATTTATGTAATTATTTGAGTAATGATACTCTTTAAGCCAGAAGCTCTGTAAAGGTGGAGACTATTCATACTCTTGTTTTTTATTGTATTACCTTGAATAGTTCCTGAAATGGAGGAAGAGAAGGATTGATTAGGTAAACAGCTGCTATTATGGTTGCTGTACTCAACTTTATGTGTAACAGAATATACCGGTGTTGCCTGGTCCTGTGTCGTCCTCTCAGTTATCACCATGTTTGCATTCGTGTTGTAGCTATTGTACCAGTCCATCCTACCTTGCCCTTTCTGACCCTGTACTTCACCAGACATAATGTTTTTCTCTAGCATTTGACCCCTCTTGATGATGTGTCCAAAATAAACAAGTCAGACTGTCTTCTGTTGTAGTCTGTAAGGATTTCATTGGCTAATTTTCAGAACCAGATTAACAGGCCTTTCTTCCTAGTCTCTTTTATACTGGAAGCTCTGCTGAAAACTACCCACCATAGGTGACCCTGCTCGTGTGTGAAATATCTGTGGCATAGTTTTTAGCATCATAGCATCACACAAGCTGCCACAGTGCAACAGAGGGGTCAAAAAAAACAAAACCAGTGCTGTCAAGTTAATGCTGACTCAGAATGACGTTATAGGACAGAGTAGAATTGTACCGTAGAGTTTCTAAGTGCCTACTGGCTTGGAATTGCCAGACCTTTGGTTGTTAACAGCTGTAGAACTTAACCACTGTACTACCAGGGTTTCTGACAGATGGGTAGTGGTACTGAAATACAGTCTTCAGTTGAATATTGAATGGTGGTTGCATAGTGTTGCACAAAATTCATTTTGACAAACGTGGAGCCAGGAGTTGTGAACTCTGTAGCATTCTAACCCTGGCTTACAGCTTATTTGTAAATTCTCTCTTAACTTTTTTGTGTCTGTTTTGATATCTGTAGAATGGGATGAAATGTGCCTTACTTACCTTAGAGGGTGTTGTTAAAATCACATGAGTAATTAGAAGCTGCTTTGAAAAGTGTAAGTTTATATTAAAATGTAAAATTAAGTTGAATAGCTACTCATGTAGGTTGAAGGCACTGGGGTGAATACAAAGTATAATACATGCACCATGTTATTCTGTAAGCCATAGGAGTTACATCTTGAGATGCAATTTAATCCCTAGTTCACACTATATATTTCAGTGGTTGACTATCTTGGAAATTACTTATTTTACTATCCATTGTCTAGAGAAGGGCCTACCATTTATCTTCCATTTATGAAAGCATGTGAACTAAAATAACCCAAGGCTCCTTCAGATTCTTTCTTTTTATGATTCAGCAAAGCCCTATGATAATTGGTACAAACCTTCATTTTACAAATGGCTTTTTTCTCTGTTTATAACTAGTGTTCATGTTGTGGGACATGGCAAGATTGTGTATAGTACTTTAACTGTGGGTAAAAGGGAATAGGAGAGCAACAGGGCAAGATGTCCTCATCTTTAGGGGAAAAAATAATGACACTCTCAGTATTTGAGTATCCCATAATTTTCCACCACTTGCTTATTAAAACATATTGCTCCCCCACTTTCTGTCCTTAATTTTTCCTGCCTTCAGTGTATTTCATTACCTAATTTTTCTTTTTAACTTCATCAGTCTGGGTTGCAGGGGAAAAAAATTTGGCACTTAATCAAGAACATGATCTCATTGCTTTCAATGGCTTAGAAAAGAAACATTTTAAGGCAGTTGAAAGATTTCACTTTGGAAAGTAGGTACTGCATAACTAAGTGTGTTGGTTCCCAGCAAAGCCTTGAGTAACCTCTTTCCTGCTAGCCTTATGATATTTTTGTTTGTTTTTCCTCTGCTTCTTGTTTGGTGGACAGTTGCTTAAGTTAAATATGTATTTATATACACACACATAACGTAAACACATACACAATCTTTCCAGTGAGTTTTTGCCTATCTTTTTAGTCCTCTGTGTAATGTTTTTATGGCTGCATAGCCTAATGTTTCTAAGCTTTATCATGTATGGAGAGATAGAATATAACTTGTTCCTTCTGCTCACAGAAACCCTGGCCCTCGTAAGGACTCTCAGGTATTTCTGGAAGTCCTTGAATGTACTATAACAGATGATATTCAAGAACCGAAGGTAAATGTTCTTTCCTTATAGTCTTGGAAAAGTCCCTGTCAGTGCTACTACCACTGAGTTCTCTGTGAAGGGTGGTGCCAGAGTCAGAAGTGCTGTCTTTCAGTAGTTTCAAAGTACTAGTCTTTTAAGTACTAGAGAGGTATAGTAGGACAAAATCAGCTACTGGCTTTCTGTCATCTCTTGATCATGCTGCTCCCAATTCCCAAAGCAGCAGTCAGTACTCAAATTTTTATAGTCTGTCTTGAAAAGATTTCTTATCTTTTGGGTTTACCCTTTTACTCCTTGACTTAAAGCCAGTTCGAAAAGCTAAGTGGAAAAAACACACTATGCCGTTTTGTCCTTGTTTCATCTCAGTTTCCTTTTCCCCATTCCCTTACCCTGCATCCCAAGTTTCCACTGAAATCTCTATCTTCTTTGAACTAAGCAAAATACTAGTTATGTGTTTGTGTGTGCATATGTGTGTTTGTGCATCTGTGTGTACCTGTGTACATGTGTGCATCTGCGTGTGTGTCTGTCTTTTAGGTCAGTGGCTCACCAGTTTTAACAGTTGCTGAATAACCATATTGTAATCAGTTTAGCAAACTTATTTAGTTGAAAATATATGTATTTTTAAATAGATACTGCTATGGGTTGAATTATGTTCCCCCTAAAATGTGTGTAGCAGTTTGGCTACAATTTCGCAGTATTCTGTGATTGTCTACCATTTTATTATTCGATGTGGTTTTCATATGTGTTGTAAATCCTATCACTGTGATGAAGATGGATTAGCAGCACTTTAATTGATGAGGCCTATGAGATTGGATAGTGTCTGAAGCCATTACCTTTTGAGATATAAGCCAGTGTCTCTGAGTTGCCCAGAGAGACAAGCGGGCTCATAAGGAAAAGAGCAGAGTGTCTCGTTTGGACCTGAGATTCCTGCTCTGAGATGTACCCAGACCAAAGGAAGACTGATAGAATCGAAAGGACCTTCCTCCAGAGCTGACAGAAAGCCTTCACTTGGAGCAGTCACCCAGAATTTGGATCTGTAGCTTCCTGGACTGGAGAGAATAAACTTCTCTTTGTTAAAGCCATCCTCTTGTGATATTTTTGTTATAGCAGCACTAAATGGCTAAGACAGACACCCATTTACCTGGGACAAAATTTAAGAGGTACAAAATTATGTTTAGTAAAAAGGCTCTTTTCTGGCTGTTTCACTTAGCCATCTAGTTCTGTGTCCAAAAAGAATCAGTGTTAAAAGTTTCTTCTGTGTCCTTCCAAAAATATTTTATGCATATGTAAATAAATCTATGTATTGTCATTTTATTCTTTCACACTCTCCTTCTGCTCCTTCACAAATGACATATGGTATAGTGTTCCTTGTTCTTTTCACTTGAAAGTTATTTTTTAGTAGAACTTCAATCTAAACCAAATCCATTGCCTTTAAGTTGATTCTGACTCATAGCAACCCTATAGGGCAGAGTAGAATTGCTCCATAGAGTTTCCAAGGAGCACCTGTGATGGATTTGAACTGTTCACCTTTGGTTAGCAGATGTAACACTTAACCACTGCACCACCAGAGTTTCCAGTTAACGCATCAAGAATTTACTTGTTGTTATTTTATGGCTTCATTTTACGTTTATAGCATAACTTTATCTTACCCCTAGTGGTAGACTAAAATCAATGGCAGTGGGTTTAGGTTTTTGGTTAATGGTGGACAGGTGTGTTTTTGCTATTATAAATAATGCTATAAGTAATAACATTGAATACCAACATTATTTATTTCTTTATTTATTGTATATATATTGGATAAATTCCTAGAACTGAAATTACTACATTGAAGGTTTTATACAGTGTAATTTGGATTCTGGTGCATTTTCACTTGCAAAACTCAGCTTTTGGGGGTTCCTTTTAGTTCCTAATTTATAGCGTTGATATCAAGTTGCACTTCCTCCTTCTGACCCCCCCCCCCCCATTGGCAATCCCTAGGTACAATGGAATAAAATTCTCTCTGGTTCTGGATCATCTTCATGATAGATTGTGGATCAGACCATCATAATCTATAGTATTTTCATTGTTTGATTTTTAGAAGTAGATTGTCAGGCCTTTTTTGCTGGTGTATCTAGGTCTGGCAGCTCTGCCGAAACTTGTTTAGCATCAGAGAAGTGTGTAAACTTTCACTGGCCAGTGGTGGCTACACAAGAGGTATACTGGCTTGGAATCAGACCTAAGTCCACTATATGGAAGGCAAGAATCCTAGCATTGAACCTCCACTGTCTCGATTTTTACTCTAGATTTCTTTTAGTGAGTCAATTTCATTACTTCATTTTCTTTGTTGAATGGCTAGTTAATAATGAAGAGGCCAGGTATGAGAATTAAAAATAGATGTAACTTTTTTATTTTCATACTTTCAATAGACCCATAACTATGAAGAGTCTTTTCTCTAGCATGGTACAAACCACAGTATAAGTGGAGAGATTAAAAGGTGGTAGACACAGTGATGAACTGGAAGATTCAGTCCCCATATAATGAGAGCACTACAAGTCAGCACTAGTCACTTCCTGGTGCACGTGGAGAGTTAAAAACTCATTAGTGACAGATTCTGAAGTGACTTTTTCTAGAAAAGCAAAAACATGGATGTTTCTATGCAGTACTACAGCTGTTAAGTAATGTGGTGACCAAACAAAGTATGTCTCCTAGGACAAATACAACCTTCTGAACTTCTGGTTTATGCCCTCAATGTTATAGATGCAGAGGCAACTCCTTAGTCTATTTTTCTAGTTCTGACTCCCCACATATTCTAGTTCCTCATCATTTGCTGTTAGTACTATACTGCCTCTAAAGTTCTGTTTATTTTAAATTATTAAGTTGTGAATGTCATGTTCTATATTCTTGATATTCTTTAATCATAATGTATAGAACCACAAGATTCTAACACCGCATTTCTATTCAAAAGCATTTTTTAGAATTTTAGCAGCCAAGAGCAGAAAATGCTGATGCTTGCTACTGTTTCTTTTGTCCTTCATGAACACTACAAAAATTCTTTACAGATTTTGGTAACTGTGTGGGGGAATCAATGGTAACATGATCATGAATAAACAAACAAACAAACAAAAAACCTAGAAAACAGAAAAAAAACCTGTAGCCATCAAGTTGATGCCGAATCATAGTGACTCTGTAAGACAGAGTAGAACTACCTTGTAAGGTTTTCAAGGAGCACTGGTAGATTTGAATTGCCAGCCTTTGGGTTAGCAGCCAAACAGTTAACTACTGTGCCACCAGGGCTCCATGGATAACAGTAAGTATTAAATACAGCTTAGCAAAATGTGTTCTTTTCTGTGTGATGTTTTTGATACATTCTTTGAGTATAATTTGTTTTAAAATACATTGGAAGAAGAATTAATAGTTTTGTGCTAACATCTCCAACCATTGGTTTACATTCCTATTTGATGGAAAACCCTTACTTGGTAGTTCTCTACTACTGTATTTCCGAGACAGCACACCCTTCCTTTCTGTTCTGTAGATGTTGTATCCTCTTAATCTCCTGTCCCCTCCTCTCCACTCTCTTCTCCCTTTTATTAAGAGGCCAGTAGGATGACATCCTGTAGATACATAGAACCATAAAGTGGACACACAATGTGGTTACTTTGTGTCCCCGAGTCCTATCCATTCCTGTCCAAAGAGTTGACCTCAGTAATGATCAGGGGCAGCAGCAGCAAGGGGCCATGCTCCCAGGGGAAATCCTGGGACTTTGGACCATCAATTGTGGTCTTTTAGTGGAGATCTTGAGGTGCACCCCTCTTTTTCTCGTGTTGCCACTTGGACCCGACATTGGGTGCCCCGTCGTGGCTGTCATTAGTTGTGGCCATGCACCATCTTGTTCTTCTGGTCACGTGTTGATACAGTCACCCATACACATGGGTCCCTCTGTCTTCTGGGCTCTTTTTCCCTTATGTCTTTGTTGTCCTTGGTGATCATATGATCCGACTGAGCTGGGACCATTTGGTGTACTTCAGATGGCAGCACGCGAGCTTTTAAGACCACAGTCACCGCTCCTGAATGTGGAGTGCAGAAGCTTCCCTTAGCAGTACGCTGGTTATGTCAGCTGGCCTAGATGTCCCCTGGGAGCATGCTCCGTGGACCCCCATCCCTGCTACTCTCTTCTTGGCAAAATTAGGTTAAGATTAGAAGAGTTTTCAGTGTATATTGAAGTGCAGTTAAGTTGATCTTCTTTCTCCTCTGTGCTGTCACCCAACTAAATGTCTGTAAACCATCCAATCTGTAACAAATCCTCTCCCTGTCCCCCACCCCTCCCTTGTAGCTATCAGAGAGTCGTCTTCTATGCATGAGTCTGTTTTTAGATTCTTACAGTAGGGGTCTCATACAGTATTTGTCCTTATGCCACTGACTTGATTTCACTCAAAATAATGTCTTCTAGTTGAAATCAGGTTGTAAGATGCTTCCTAAAATCATCATTTTTCTTTATCATTGTATAGTGTTCCATTGAGTATATGTACCATAGTTTATCCATTTATCTGTTGATGGGCACATAGGGTTGATTCCATCTTTTTGCAGTTGTGGACTGTGCTGCAGTAAACATTCGTGAGCATGTGTCTATTTATGTGACTGCCTTTTCAGTAAACATTTGTGTGCGTGTGTCTGTTCATGTGACTGCCCTGGAGTCTGTAGGGTATATTCCAAGCAGTGGGATTACTGGATCAAATGGTGTATCTGTTTCCTGCTTTTTAAGGAGGTACCAGATTGCTTTCCAAAGAAGGTGTACCATTTTGCAATCCCACCAGTAGTGTAGGAGAATTCTGATCTCGTCACAACCTCTCCAGCATTTGTTGTTTTGTGATTTTTGGATAGTGGCCAACCAACCTTGGTGGGGTGAGATGGTATCTCCCTGTAGTTTTGATTTGTATTTCTTTAATAGCTAAGAATTGTGAGCATTTCATCATGTGTCTTTTGGCTGCTTGGATGTCCTCTTTAGAGAAGTGTCTGTCCATCTCCTTTGCCTGTTGTTTAATTGGGTTATTTACCTTTTTCTTGACATTTTGCAGTAGCTTGTAAATTATGGAGATCAGACGTCTATCTGACATATAGTTGCCAAATATTTTTTTTCCCATTCTTTAGGTGGTGTTTTAATTATTTTGATAAAGTCTTTGGATGAGCAAAAGTATTCGCTTCTTAGTAGTTTGCATTTATCTGTTTTCTGTTGCTTTGTCAGATTTTGAAGTCTGTCTGCATTGTGTATTAAAACTTCCATTATTGATCCATTTTTTCTTGCATGATCTTTATTGTTTTAGGTTTGATATTTAGATCTTTTATCCAGCTTGACTTGTTTTTTTTTGTGTAAGGTGTGAGATGTGGTCTTGTTTGAATTTTTTGCAGACGGATGTTCAGTTTTGCCAACACCATTTGTTAGACTGTTTTTACCCCAGTTTACAATTTTGGGGCCTTTGTTAAATATCAACTGTTCATAAGAGGATGGTGGCATCTCTTGGCTCTGCATGTCTTTTTTTTGTACCAATACCAGGTTGTTTTTGACTACTGTGGCAGGTAGTGTGAGACTTCCCACTGTATTCCTGTTCTTCAGTAGTGCTTTACTTAGCTGAGGTTTCTTCCCTTTACAAACAAAGCTGGTGATTTGTTTTTCCATCTCATTAAAAAAATGACGCTGGACTTCATTTGGGATTGTGTTGTATATGCAGATCGCTTTGGGTAAGATAGATGTTTTCATAATGTTAATCGTACTTTCCATGACTAGGTTAGGTTTCTCCATTGATGTAAGTCTCTTTTGGTTTCTTTGAATAAGATCTTGTAATTTTTTTCTGTATAGGTCTCTTACTTCTCTAGTCTTTTTATTCCTACGTCTTTTATCTTCATGGGAGCTATAGTAAATGATACTGATGTGATGATTTTTTTCTTTGATGGTCTCTTTGTTGGTATAGGTAATTCTAGTAATCTACTTATGCATTCTGTAGGGTTTCCTGCATATATCATCTGCAGATAGGGAGATTTTACTTCTTTGCTGATGCAGATGCCCTTTATTTCTTTGTGTTGTTTAATTCCTGTTGCTAGAACTTCTAGTAAAATGTCGAATAGAAGTGGTGAAAGTGGGTATCCTTGTCTAGTTCCCGTTCTCAAGGGGAATTCTTTCAGTCTCTCATCTTTCGGGGTGATGTGGGTGCTTGGCTCTGCATAGATCCCCATATTGTATTGAGGAATTTCCCTTCTATTCTTATTTTACTGAGAGTTTTTAGAATGAATGGGTGTTGGATTTTGTCAAATGCTTTTTCTACATCAATTCACAAAATCAGGTGATTCTTATCCTTTTGTATGTGGTTGATTACATTAATTGTTTTTCTGATGTTGTATCCTTAGTATGAATCCAACTTGGTCATGATGAATTATTTTTTTTTGATATGTTGTCAAATTCTGTTAGCTAGGATTTTGTTGAAGAATTTTTGTATCTAGGGTCATGAGTGATACTGGTTTGTAACTTTTTTTTTTCTTTTTGTGGGATCCTTGCCTGGCTTTGATATCAGGGTTATGCTGGCTTCATAGAATGATTTTGGGAGTATTCTGTCCCTTTCTATGTGGTGAAATAGCTTCTGTAGTATTGGAGTTAACGCCTCTCAAAAAGTTTGGTAGAATTCTCTCTTGAAGCCCTGTGGACCAGGGCTTGTTTTGGTTGGAAGTTGTTTGATAATTTCTTTAATGTCGTCCTTTGTGATGGATTTATTAAGTTGTTCTATTTCTGCTTGTGTTAATTTTGGTAGGTGATAGGAATCTAGAAGTTTGTCCATTTCCTCTAGATTTTCAAATCTGTTACAGTACAGTCTTTCATAGTATTATGATAGTTTTGATTTCAGTTGGGTCTGTTGTGACATCTCCCATGTTATTTCTTATTTGGGTAATTTCTTGTCTTGTTTTTCTTTTGTAAGTTTAGCCTGTGGTTTATCAATTTTGTTGATCTATTTGAAGAAGCAGCTTTAGGTTTTGTTAGTTTTTTCAGTTGTTCTTCTGTTCTCTATTGAGTTCCGTTCAAATCTTTATTATCTGTTTTCTTCTAGTGCCTGAGGCATTCCTCTGTTGTTCTCTTTCTGCTTTTTCGAACTGTAGGGGTAATTCTTTGGTTCGAGTCCTTTCTTCCTTCTGGTTGTGTGCGTTTATGGAGATAAATTGGCTTGTGAGCGCTGCTTTGGCTGCATCCCATATGTTCTGGTAGGATGTGTTTTCATTCTGGTTTGATTCCATATATTTCTTTTTTGTGTCTTTGACTTCTATAACCAGTGGATTTTTGAGCAAGGTGTTGTTCAGTCTCCATCAGTTTCACTTTCTACCTGTGTTTATTCTTCTGTGACTTATGGTCAGAGAATATGCCTTGGAATAATAAATGGTCTTTTCTGGAAACATTTCCATGTGCTTTGGAGAAGAAGGTGTACTTAACTGTTGTCTATGGGTAAAAATTTCTGTATATGTCAGTGAAGCCTAGTTGATTAATTGTTACAATAAAATCTTCTGTATCTTTACTCAGCTTTTTTGTGGCTGATCTGCCACAAAAATGGAAAGTGGAGTGTTGAAGTTTCCAACTATTATTGTGGAGTGATCTTCCTCCTTTTTCAAGGATGTCAGTGTTTATTTGATGTATAGGAACACTGTTTGTTTGATGTATAGAAACACTGTAGATTTGGGTCTACAGATATATATTGTTGTGTCCTATATATGTATTGAACCTTTATGCAATGAATAGTGACCAGCCTTGTCTCCAGTGGTGCATTTTTTATTAAAGTCTGTTTTATCTGAAGTTAGTATTGCCACTCCTGCTCTTTGTTGTATGTTGGTGGCTTGGTATGTATTTTTCTATCCTTTAATTTTCAGTTTGTTCATATCTTTGAGTCTAAAGCATGTTTCTTGTAAGCAGCATATAGAGGCAGATCATGACTTGATTGAGGATGTTACTTGCTGTCTCTTTATCTGAGCATTCAGTCTGTTTACATTTAGTGTAGTTATTGACAGTTATGTGTTTACTGCTGTCATTGTGATGTATTTATTTTTGTTTTGTTGTTTTCTGTGTTGCTCTTAATCTTTTGTTCTGGGTCATCCTTTATGGGTTGACTTTTCATCTTTTTTGTGTTTGTTGAGACTCTTCTATTTTGTTTCTTGTATTGATATGTCATATTGTTGTTTTGCCTTTTGGCTACCCATGTGAT
The DNA here is from genome assembly GCA_028571685.1 of Heterohyrax brucei. Taxonomy (NCBI): domain Eukaryota; kingdom Metazoa; phylum Chordata; class Mammalia; order Hyracoidea; family Procaviidae; genus Heterohyrax; species Heterohyrax brucei. The sequence continues at coordinate 45,759,808 of CM053160.1, read as the reverse complement.
CTCCCTTACTATTCTAAGTTTAAACCAGACTTGAAGTTCTGCATATCTTTTTAAATAGAAAACATCAACAACACAAAAATAAACACATCAAAACGACAGTTCTAAACACTGAATATCTCTTATTAGTGTGATAGTATCATAGTTTTCGTGCTCTGATCACTGGTTCCCTTCTTTTAATATTGTAGCTTTGACTGAGCTTTGTGACTTCTCAGAGTAGGCTTCTGGGTGCTGTGTCCTTTATGGCCTCCTGAAGTACACATTTGATGTTTTTGTTTTTCTAAGCAAAGAGCTTCTTTCAGTATTTCATGCAGTTTTTATTTGGTTTTCACAGTCTCTAAACTTCTGTTTATCTGTGAATGTCTTAATGTCATCATCATATCTGAGAGACGATTTTATCTTGATTGGAGGTTTTGCTCCTTCAAGACTTTGAATGTGTCATCCCACTGCCCTCTTTCCAACTTTGTTTCTGCCAGGAAGTCAGATGAGAGCTACAGGACTTCCATGTGTCTGTTAGTCTTGCTTTAAGCCCCCCTGCCTTTAAGAACCTTTGTTTGAGTCTTTTCATTCAGCTTGATTATAATAGGTCTTGGTGTCTTTCTTTTGGGGTCTAGTTTTTATGGCATTAGATAAGCATCTTGGATGTCTGTGTTCTTTCGTATTTTCAGGGAAGTTTTCTCTCAGCAACTCAACAACAGTACTTTTTGTATTTTCAGCTATCGTTCCCTGTTCAGGAACTCCAGTTATTCACAGATTATTTCTGTTAATATTGACCCACATATTTCTTAATGCTTCTTCAGTTTTCTTATTTATTCTCTCTGATTTTTTTTTTCATAAATGCTGATGTCAGTTGCTCTGTCTGTAAGGACACGAGCTCTGGCTTCCGTCTCCTCATTTGGCTGTGGATTCAATTGTCTAAAGTCTGTAATTTTATTATTGATCTCCTGGATTATAGATTATTGATATTCTGCATTTTGTTTCACCTCTAGGAGGGCTGTATAGATAATTCTCTTGTACTCAACCTCCAATAATTTCAAAAACACTTCTTCATTTGAGAAGTTTTTGTATTTTGGGAGCTTCCTGGAACCATGGTGGACTGCTTCTTTAAAAAGTTAGCTATTGATTGCTGCCTTTGTGCCATCTAGAAGCTGTTTGGTTTCTATAGTGTTACATCAGCAGGTAGTTGTAAGACAGCAGTTGGTCACCAGCTGCCTCTGTGTACTCTAGTGACTGGCCCCAGGTGACAGTCTTTGCCTCCTCTCTGGGAAAGATGGTGACCTACTTATGGAGTCACTAGGGGGCCATCAGCTGATGCTGTGATGTGTATCAGTAAAAGGTGTAGGAGATGCTGCAAGGCTGTTCAGCAGTAAGTTCTCCAGGTGGTCTTCTTTTAAAAGTGTATTTTATTGTTAAGCAGGGAGTTGTCCAACAGCTGCCAAAAGTAAGTCCTCAGGTATGGGAGGCCCCTGTTCTGGCTGAAGAACTTCACAGGCTGTCCCCAGATACTGTGATGTGGTCCAAAGTAGGGAGGGGTTAGAGGCTTCTTACCATTCTCTGCCAGGCCCCACTTGTAACTCTACACGCCACTGTCCTAAGCACAGCTTTCCTTCTGCGGAAGCTCTTTCCAGACAGACACTACTCAGCATAAGAAATAGCCCCAGCTAAAACCTCCAGGAGGGTGACTCCCCCTTGAAACTGACCAAAATGATGACCTACTGGATCTCCCTTTCCTGTCGTGAAAAAGCAGAATCTGTGGTGCAGCTCAGAAACAAGAGCTTGGAGGGGCAGTGGTGTCCTCAGTCAGCAGCCACACTCTCAAAATGTTGGTCTCCCATGTGCTTTGTTGGGCTGTATCCTGTTTACTTAAGCACTGCAGTTAAGTGTATTAGCTGGCTCCTGCCCAGTCTTTGTCTCCTGGGTAACAAAGAAGGAATCAGTACCTGCAGTCCTCCCAGATGAAGAGTCAGTGTAAGAAGGACTCAGCATGCTGCTGCCTCGTGTTTCAAAAAGGTAGTTACCCTGTTACTGGTGTCTAGTTCAGTCTGACGACCCTATGTGAGATCTTAGCGTTCCCTGGATGTCTGCACTGCACCTTTCAGTTATCATTCCAGGTCTTACTTCTCAGGAGTCAAGGAGTCGTGTGTCTAGTCTGCCATGTTGGCCCCACCCCTCACTAGTCCTTGACCGTACAGCTAAACCTTGGCCACAGGCCATGAATCAGTGTACAGTTGCACATCTGACTATTTCTCTTTGCTGGGAAAGTGAACAGCCAGGTGCACTGCTCTACCCTGTCCATGGAGATCCCAGTAGGGAGCTGTAGTACTGTTGTTGTCCATCTTTGTGTGGTTCCTGCATATCAGATGTGAGGTTTCTTTTTCTCAGCCCCCTAATCATGAGGAACTCCCCATGAGACCATAGGTACATATTGGGAGATGGAAAATAATGTGACAGGACTGGAAACTATGGCATTTGGGCCGCTTGCTCATGCAGGTTACTTAAGCCTTCATATCTTCCATGTGCCCAATCTTGGATATGCAAGTTCTGTTTAATGATGGGGTGCTGCTGCGCATGTCCAGCTTTATGACTCTGAGTCAGGCAACTCAGTTCATGATGGGGAGTTCAGGCAGCATGGTGGCTTGTCCCATGGGTATGTGTTCAGTCTCTCCCAAGGCCCAGTAATAAGCCAAAAACTGTTTCTCAGGAGGAACATAGTGCTCTGCAATGCATGGCAGGGCTTGTTCCAAAATCCTAAGGATCTATACTGTGATTCACCAAAGGGCTTACCAAAGACTCCAACCGTAGTAGAGTAGTAGTTAAATGCTGTGGCTGGTAACTGAAAGAGCCACAGTTCAAATACACCAGGTGCTGTCTTCTCCTCTGCCCTATAAGGTCGCTGTGAGTTAAAAACTACTCAACCGCAATGGATTTTAGTGTTTTTTAAGATCGCAAACAGCATCTCTGTCTGCCACTAATACTTCAAACACCATTGGATGAGCCCAAATATATGGCTGAGCAACAAAGTCACTTGTACAGCAGTCTGAACCTTTTGTCAAACCATCTTTTGTTCTGAACCCCTCTCTAGTCTAGCAGCTTTTCAAGTCATTTGATAAATAGGCCTGAGTAGCACACCAAAATTGGGGATATGTTTCCTCAGCAATAGGTGTTGTGTCTCCTTTCTAGTTGCGTGAGAGGCCAGATGCAATAACTTAGCCTTCACTTTATAAGGAATATCTGGACATTGCCTACAGTACTGGACTCCTGAAAATTTCACTAAGTTGTAATTTTTAAAGATTAATTTTCTATCCTGTAACACAGATATTTTACCAATAATTCCAGTTTCACTGACACTTCATACTTACTAGGTCCACTCAGCATAAAGTCAGCAATGTAATCAACTAGTAGGATGTCTTGTGGAAGGATAAGGTGATAAAGGTCCCTGTGGACAAAATTATGACATAGGACTGGACAGTTGATGGAGCTACAAGATAGGACAGTGAAGGTATGTGGCTGGCTTTCCCAGCTGAAGGCAAACTGCTTCTGATGTTCCTTTGAAACCAGAATTGAGAAAAAGGCTTCAGCCAGATCCAGGTACTTAAATAAACAAAAACAGGTATTCCCAAACTCATTGCCATCGAGTCAGTTCTGACTCATAGCAACTTTATGGAACAGAGTGGAACCACATTAGAGAGTTTCCAAAGAGTACCTGGTGAATTTGAACTGCTGACCTTTTGCTGAACAGTTGTAGCATTTAACCACTATGCCACCAGGTATCCAGAGATGTATTAATTTGCTTGAGCTGTGCAACCACATCTAGGATGGCAGCTGTAGTTGGTGTCACTACCAGGTTAAGTTTTTGGTCATCCACTGTCACTGTCTGAGATCCATTTGTGTTTTGCACAGACCAAACAGACAAATTGAATGGGGTGCATCCTGTAAGTTCTTGATGCTGGCAGTGATCTCTGCAGTGCCTCCAGGAAATGGGATGTCGCTTTGCTTTACTATTTCTCTAGGTTGGGCAGTTCTAATTGCTTGTATTTGGATTTTCCTACCACAGCTGCTCTTACTCCACTTGTCAGAGATCTAATATGGGGATTCTGCTAGTTGCTGAGTATACTTATGCCAATTGTTGTATTCTGAAAGTGGGGAAATTACTACAGGATGGACATAGGGACCAACTGGACCAACTCACAGTGAGCCAAAGTGAAGCTAAAACTCCATTAATACCTTGACCTCTGTACATCATCTTCTGAGTAGTAGGCCACAGTGTCCTTTTGGGTCTCCAGGAATTCCTGTCATTTCAAAGCTTGTATCCAGTAATCCCCCCAAAGTCTGATTATTCTTTTTCTAGCGAACAGTCACTGTCTTAGAAACCATAGATCTCTTTGAAGAAGTCTGGGAGAAAGATAAACAGTATAAAATTTTGAAAGTGCAATAAAGTCCTGTCTCAAATAGGCCTGGCCTCTCCTTCATTCAAGGGGTTGTGGGCCTCTAAATTGGTTGAAGTCTGGGAATTGATTGAGAGGCCATAACTCATGAGATTTTGGTTAGACTGCCATTCCCTTGACTTCAATTCTACTTGTACAGATGAGGTAAATATTTAGATTTTTCCAATTGATTTGCTCCTAAGGACACCATGACTAAGTGGCCATTGTCACAAGTCTGTTATCAGTCAGACTGTTTGATAACTGCTTTGACGTTGGTGTCTGTTACAGTAACCATGTCTGTCTTGACTTTCTCAATTGAGGGCCCACTTGGCCCCTACCACCATAGGGTCCAGTGAATTGCATTGTAGTTAGGTGTCTTAATTTAGTTAGAGCAGCTCCCTCTGTCAGATCTGACTTACATAAAAATAGTAATCACAATAATCTTCGCAGATACTGAGATTTCCTTCACAAATTTGTTACTCACGGTTTTAGTAAATCATATGTCCTCTAGGCATTCCACATGTGGATCTGTGGATCTAACCTTATAAATCCACTTTAAAATTTCCCTAAGCCTTTGAATACCTTCTTCTACAATATACCAAGGCAGCTGGTACTTCAGCTTTGTGTAGTGTAGGCTACTACATAATCTATGCTTAAACAACCCAACCAAATAAACTATTAGATCCTTTTCTAACCTCTCCTCCTAAAATGTTGAGTGAGAACTTTGTGCTTAGTGGGGCTGTATCAGTAAACTCAGACTGATCAACTTTATGTTCCTTGTGCCATTATCCCACCATCCTTAATAGCAATTCAAACACATTTTTTTGTTTTTACGTAATAGAAAAGTCAAGGAGTTCTTTGGGAGTGCAGTGTACCTCCTCCTAGATAATACTATGTACTTCACCTTTGGGACTTACTGAGACTTAAATCTAATTGTATGTCTAGAAGCCAGAATGGGTGGTAGGTATGTGCTTTGAGAACATTTAGTGGTGTCTTGTAGGACATCTGCCCCAGGTGATACCATAGGCAGTGGCTCAGATGCTGCCTCTGTCAATATCTCAGACAGACACAGCTGGGTTGGTTTCCTCAGATGGGAATGTAGGGACCAATGGTTTTGTTGCTAGGACTGATTCAAGGGGATGTAGGAGCTCAGTGTCCCTGGATTCCTGCTGTATTTGCCTATATGTCCCCATCCCCAGTTTTGGAATCCCATTTCTTCCAAATCAGTGCTGCCACTTCAGATATCATTTTAGATTGGGAGTTCAATTGACATTGTAATTTCAGCCACTCTTATAATAAGACTCTGGGTTTGGATTTTGGCAATATTAGCTGTTTCTGTAGGAAATCAGGCTTTTTTTTTAAAGGCGTAAGTGGATACTTGGAGATCATTTTTGCAGTGCTTGAGCTTTGACTTTGAAGCCATGAGCTCATCTCTTACTTTCACACTTTCTCTAATGAAAGTAGGACCAACCAATTAGCTTCCTTATATTTCTCATTGTGATATGACAGAATTATAGAAAAGTGTCAAACATGTGGTCACCTAGAGCCTTACCGCTCACCCATATTTGGTCTGTTGGTGGTGATATTTTGTGTATTTCTTTGTCTGCCTCGTACCATGGATTAGCAATGCCTCCTTTACTACTGGAAGCAAAGTTATCAACATCTTTTAAGACTAACCAGACTTGAGAACCTACAGTTTTGCTTTTCTGGAAGCACTCTCAGGACCAAATGCCTTAGGCTGGGTTTTCCTGATAAACAAAACTAGTGAAGTATATATGTAGACAGAGAAAAAAAGAAAGAGACACAGAGCTATATTGATATCAAGGTAAAGACTCATACAGTTGTACAGGCGGGAAAGTCCTGAGTCTGTGGATTAGGAGTCAGACTGACAGCTTCTCCTGACCCTCACAGCTGCAATGACCAATGAACCCAGTAGTGGAAGGTAAGGTGGCAGGAAGTATACTCAAGTCTCAGGAACTGGAAATCAGATGATGGCAAGCCACATGAAGTATCCAGAATAAGAAAAAGCCAGCAAAGTTTGCAAGAAAGTCCACTATATACACACACACACACACACACACACACATACACACAGAAATATACGTGTGTGTGTGTATGTAAATATTAGATTCAAGACACACCACCAAGATTCTCCCTTTGACTGATTGGCTGCCCTCATCATGGAAGTGATTATACTTGCAGAGTACATCATAACTGCCAAACCACTGGGAATCATGGCCCAGTCAAGTTGACACACAATCTTAATCATCAAACAATGTAAAAAACTAAATTTTGCAAATAAACTTGGGACAGTGTGTCCTTGTAGCTAGTGAGGGGAAAGCAAGCCTTGTCCAAGCAGTTCTTGGAGAGCTTTCTGTCTAGCTCTGTATTTCTTGCCTTAGTTTGATTTTTCCAAATAAACTCCCTTTCTTGAAGATAACTCTTCTGAATACAAGCCATTACATGGGTTTCCTGATACAAATACTGTATTGTGTGATTTTACTTGCCTAAAATAAGTTTTTCCTTTTTGAATGCAGCATGCCCTGGGAAGGATTGATCAGTCAGCCTTGCAGGGGGTGGGGGGTGGGGGTGGGGGTGGGAGACAGCTAAGATTTTTGGGTGCCTACTTTTGGCTCTTTTTTTAACTGTGTAATGTTTAATTGTCATAAGTTATCATTTGAGACAGTTTCTGTCCACAGTTTGGAAAAGGATGCAAGATATAGCAAGATTAAGAACTTTATACAGTAACAAATGGTACCACATGAAGTTTGAAACACAAAGCAGTCTAGGTTCAGGTCTCCTGTATTGTAGAAAGACAGCTTTGTTCACTGTGTGTAAGAAGGGTAAGACTGTAGGTTGCGGGGGCGGTTAGAAACTCTTAGATTAGTGGAACAGAAAGAAGGTCTGTAAGTACAATAGAAGAAGTGAGATTGGAAAGAAGGTCAGGAAGGGTATATATACGGTGGGGTATACTCTTTTGGCTGGACACATGCCACTTGTTTTGTAACAGAAAAACCAGTCTGGAAGGAATTGTGTGAGTCATGAGAGCCAGAAGTAACTTCAGGCAGCTTGGAGAAAACTTTGTGAAACATGCCTAGCTTATTTGTGTTATTAGAGTATGTTTTTAGCTAATTAATATGAAGAAGCATGACTAGCAAGCAAAATACTAATACATAATGTATATAAGTAATAGATAATAGATAACATTACTGGGTCTTGAGTAACAATTTTCTGATAGAATAGTATCATTCCGAAATTTCCATGTACCGCATGGTTAATTAAGAAAATGAGTATAGTGTTTACATTTATTAGCTTTGTTGTTTTAAGTAGGAATTCCTAATTAGTAATATAGGTAACTTTTTCAGATTAAGTATATATATTTCCCTTCATAAATAAATAAATAATGTTTCGATGATTTATCTGGTGATTCGGTAATATTTATGAAATCCAGACTATGCCTTCATGGTTGGTTTCAGTAGAGTTAATTTTTCCAGCTGTGAGTTTCAGGTTGAAGTTATAACCTGGCAATTATATGTTGAAGTCACATGACATTATTCAGGGATATGGTATAAGGTATAAACTCAGAATTTTAAGAATGAATTATTTCGTTGCCTTTTTTATAAGGGATTTCCTTAATATGAATGTGCTTAATGAGCATTTTTAAATCTTTACTTTTCTTTATGTATTAACACATTTAAAAGTAGTAACAAAGAGCATGGGAGGCAGATGTAGCACATTCTTTATGATGGTTAGAAATAGTATAAAATTTAAAACTGAGATTAGTGTGGAAATTATTTTAAAGGTTGAAAAAGTCTTATAGCCTATAATTAAAACTAAATCCGTAGTATTAAGGGTACATTGAGAACTGTTCATATCTGTTAGCATGCAATAAAAAATTTAAAATGTTCCATTTATTTGCAGCATACATTAGAGTTTATAATTGTCATCACAGTTTGAAAATTGTCGGTACATCTCTAAAGGATGAATTCAGAGCAAAGAATCTGAAATACATGGAGACTTAAGAAGATGTAATTGAAATAAGTCCTTACAACTCTGGGGTGGAAGATATAGTCTTGATGGGAATGGCAAGGTTGTGGAGACATGGAGGAACATAAAAAAACAGAAAATGTGACAGTTGTAAGTAACCTTAGATTTTAGAAAACTGCAAGCTGTGAGCTCCCCAGTGTGGTAAGAGAGCCTTTTCTCATGATTTGAGACATGTTTTATGTCTCTGTGGTGAAACAGTATGAAATGTTAGGGCCTGAAATAACTTTATAGTAGATGCTGATAAATGTAAAGAAATAAAAGAAACTTGTTATATGTTGGATGCTTATGATGTTATGAGTACTGAATAAAGGAAAAGCCAGATTTCTGGAATTTGTTTGGCTTTAATTTGCGGTTGGTATACATGATCTAATTGACCACCTCCTTCTTTTTAATTATGTATTGACATATCAATTTTTTTTTAAATTGAGTTTTAAGTGAAAGTTTACAATGCCAGTCAGTTTCTCATACGGACACGGGTTATGTGATCCTAGCTACTGTATCCATACAGTGATAACACATTTCTCTTCTCTACCTCCACCCTTTAATTTCCATGTCCATTCAGTTGGCTGTTGTCCCCTCGTCCCCACGCCCCAACCATCTCATCTTGCTTACAAGCAGGAGCTGCCCAGTTAGTCTCCTGTATCTGCTTAAACCAAGAAGCATACTTCACTAGTATCATTTTGTGCCTTAGGAACCAGTTCGATCATTGTCTAAGAGCAGGATTCAAGAATGGTTTCATCTCTGGATTAAGAGAGTCCTGGGGGCTTGTCTTCTGGGAACCCTCTGTTCTGAACAAGCGTCAGTCACAATTTGGACAAGAATTTGTGCAAACCTTTAACTGCAAATTAGAGGTATATAATATGTCTGAGTGAAGGCCCATGGCACTCTTACTTAAATAAAGTATATTGACTTGATCTGTCTTGACTGTTGAGACATGTTTTGCTGACTTCCAGTTCTCTGTAAACACACAAGTGGCACACAGGTCTCATCTGGCTGTCCCACTGGAACTGTACATTACGTGACAAGTCCATCCATTTTACCTTAGCTGCTAATTTGTCCTTATACAAGAGTCCTTGAAATACCACCAGAACTCAGTCAAAAAAAGCTGTTAAGGTTAACTTATTAAGTGAGGTTATATGTATGGCAAATCATTGTTACCCAAGTCCCAAGGAAGGCAATGTCAAAGACTGGGTCCAGATTGCAAGGAGCAGTGTCTGGATCATGGAGGGTGATGTCCCAGTGGTTGGAATGCTCATGAGGTCAGTGGAGCAGCAGCACTGCTGGTCGCAACAACAGATCAGGCACTGGGCAGCAGGCTGTGGTATCTGAAAGCTCCAACGAACCACGCAACCAAGGTGGGTCAGCAAGCAGATGGTTGCCGTCTTCACATGTGTATGATGGCTGGGCTCCCATTGGGCACAGTATGCTCAAGGCCTTGTTAGCTCTGGTGACATGCACAGCATGGCCTCTGCCGAAAACTAGCAGGGCACAGAGCATCTGTGTACTGCTGCTTTTTATTCCTTGGTGGCTGCCCCTTATCCATAGCACGTGTTTTTCTTTTTCTTGCTTCACTGCTTATAAACAACACATGTTGTTTTTCTTCTGCTTCTCTTTACTCCTTTTCCCTCTATAGAGTTTATTTTACACCAGAAAGAACTGGTTGATGTTCAGCCATTTGAAGAGGTAGCATATAATTAGGAACTGATGATACTGAAAGAAAAAGTCAAAGCTGCGTTGAAGACAATGGTGAAAAACAAGGCCCCTGCAACTGATGGAATATCAACTGAGATATTTCAACAATCAGATGCAGTGCTGAAAGTGCTCACTCATTTATGCCAAGAAATTTGAAGGACAGCTACCTGTCCAACTGACTTGAATACATCCATATTTATGTCCATTCCAAAGAAAAGTGTTCCAATCAAATGCAGAAATTGCCAAGCCTTATCATTAAAACCAGATGCAAGTGAAATTTTGCTCAAAATCATTCAAAAGTGACAGCATGCTGACAGGGAACTGTGAGAAATTCGAGCTGAATTCAGAACAGGATGTGGAACCAGGAACCATTGTAGATGTGAGATGGATCTTGGGTGAAAGCACAGAATACTAGAAAGGTGTTTACCAGTGTTTCATTGACTATGCAGAGGCATTGAGCTGTATGGATAATAACAAATTATGGATAACATTGCATAAAATGGGAATTTCAGAGCACTTCATTATTCTCTTAAGGAACCTGTATATGGATCAAGAAGCAGTCACGTGAACAGAACAAGAGGGTTTAAAGTCAGGAAAAGTGGGCGTCAGGGTTATATCCTTTCAGTCTGTATTTTGAGCAGATAATCCGAGAAGATGGATTATATGAAGAAGAATGATTGGGGGACAACTCATTAACAACCTGTGTTACAAAGACAACACCACCTTGCTTGCTGGCAGTGAGGATTTGAAACACTGGTGAAGATCAAAGACCACAGCCTTCAGTATGAACTGCACCTCAACATCAAGAAAACAAACATCCTCACAACTGGACCAGTAAGTAGCATCATCATAAATGAAGAAAGGATTGAGATTGTCAGGGATTTCGTTTTACTTGGGTCCATAATCAATGCCCATGGCAGCAGCAGCCAAGAAATGAAAAGACGTATTGCTTTGGGAAAATCTGCTGCAAAGGATCTCTTTAAAGTATTGAAAAGTAAAGATATCACCTTGAAGACTAAGGTGCTCCTGACCTAATCGATGGTATTTTCAATCACATAGTATGCCTGTGAAAGTTACAGAATAGACAAGGAATACAGAAGAATTGATGCCTTTGAATTGTGTTGTTGGAGAATAATATTAAATGTACCATGGACTGCCACAAGAACAAATGGATCTGTTCTGGAAGAGAAGTACAGTGTCTTACGTACTTCAGACATTTTGTCAGGAAGGACCAGTTGCTGGAGAAGGACGTCATGCTTGGTAGAGTGGAAGGTCAGTGAAGAAGAGGAAGACTTTCGACTAGACAGATTGACACGGTGGCCGCAGTGATGGGTTTAAGCATAAAAACCACTGTAGACATGGTGCGAGATGAGACAGTGTTTCCTTCTGTTGTGCATAGGTTTGCTGTGAGTCAAAACTGACTCAACGGCATTTAGCAACAGTAATAGAGTTATTTTGCTCTTTAATATTTTATTTCAAGCCTGTCCTCGTTACACCATTTACTCTGTCATCCATCAGTTCTGTTCATTTTATTAGAGTTCAAGTTCTGAACCCTACATTTCTCCTCAGTCAGGGGCTGTTTGTTGAGTTCCTTGCAAGGGTAATGATTGGTGGTAGCCAGACACCCTATAAATTGAGTTCTTTTAGTCTCATACTGATGAGTCTCTGGTTTATGTAGCCCTGTGTCTCTCTTGGGCTTATATTTTCATTTGTCTTTGATGTTCTTTATTCTTCTGTACTCGAGGTGGGTTGAGACCAATTGATGTTTCTTATTGTTTACTTGCTACCTTTAAGGACCCAAGACACCACTCACTGAAGTGGGATGGAGAACATTTTCTTAATAAACTTAGTCATGCCAGTTGACATAGGTGCCCCCTGAAACCATGGTCACCAGACCCTTGCACCTAGTACTCTATCCTTAAAAGTGATTGTAATTGGGAAACTTCTTCTGTTTTTCTCCTCTACTATGTGTTGGCCTTCCCTTAATCTAAAATAATTCTGATCTGCTATCTAATGGGTAAATACGTCTCTCAGTCACTATCCACCATCATAACCATCAAAGACTGTTCTGTGTTGAAACTTTTTCTTGAGTCTTTATAATAGTGGTCTCAGAGTATTTGTCCTTTGGGAGCTGAGTAATTTGGTTAAGCGTAATGTTGTCTAGATTCCTCCATGTTATGTTTCCCAAACTCGCTGTTGTTATTTATTATTGTATATTATTCCATTTTGTAAAACTGTACCACAGTTTGTTGATGGGTGCCTAGGTTGATTCCATCTTTTTGCCCTTGTGGACAGTGCTGCCGTGATCATTGGTGTGCATATCTTGATTTGTGTGGGAGATCTTACTTGTCTAGGATATATTCCAAAATTGAAATTGGTAGATTGTTTGGTATGTTTTTTATTTCTAGCTTTTTACTGAAGTGCCAAATTGATTTCCAAAGTGATTGTACCATTTTACATTTCCACCAGCGTTAGAAGTGTTTCAGTCTCTCCAACATGTATTATTTTGTGATTTTGGAATTAATGCCAGCGTTATTGGGATAAAAAGATATCTCATTATAGTTTTGGTTTACATTTGTTTTGGTGGCTAATGGTCATTGAACATTTCTTCATGTATCTGTTAGTGTTTTGAATGTCTTCTTTGGTAAAATGCCTGTTAATGTCCTTTGCTCAGTTTTTAATTGAATTATTTGCCTTTTGGTTTTTGAGGTTTTGTCCTGTAGATTTTAGAGATTAGGTACTGATTGGATTTGTCATATTCAGTTTTTTTTCCCCCAGTCTGTAGGTTTTTATTCTTTTGATAAAGTCTTTGGTTGAGCTTAAGTATTTCATTTTGGGGTTCTTAGTTACCTATTTTCTCTTCTGGTGTTGATGCATTGTTGGTAATTATTTTGTATTCTCTTTATGCAGTATATTAGGGTTCCCACTATTGTCCCTATTTTTCCTTCTGTGGTCTTTATCATTTCATATTTTAGATTTAGGTGTTTGATCCATATTGAGTCAGTTTTTGTACATGATGTGAAATATGGATCTTGTTTCATTTTTTTTGCAGATGGATATCCAGTGGTACAATCACCGTTTGTTAAAGACTCTCTTTTCTTTAATTTATGGACTTTGGCTCCTTTTCGAGTATTAACTGTTTATAGGTGGATGATTTTTTGTCCAAATTCTCAACTCTTCTTTTGCTCCAAGTATCTGTCGTTGTACTAGTACCACCCTATTTTGCCTACGTTGACAGTGTAATAGGTGCTTGTCATGGTTTGAATTGTGTCCCCCCAAAAATGTGTGCAGTCATGTGGCTGGGATATGGTTCCCAGTATCTTGGAAATGTCCTCCATTGTGTGGTTTTGCTAACCTGTATGTTAAAGGATTAGGGTGGGGCTGTGAATTCCTGCTATGGGGGAAGTTTCCCTGGAGTATGGCTTGCCCCACCCTTAATGCTTTTAGCTTGCAAGGAATAAAAGGAAAAAGAACCAAGGACAATTTCAGAACCTCCCTACCATCAAGCAAGCAGCACCGGGAGCAGAGCGCGTCCTTCAGACCAGAGGTTCTTGCGTTAGGACACTTCCTGGACAATGACTGATGCAATACCGGACTTTCCTCCAGAGCCGTCAAGGGGAAAGTCTTTCCCTGGAGCAGACACCCTGAATATGGACTTGCAACTTACCGGACTGTGTAAGAATAAATCTTTCTTTGTTAAAGCCATCCACTCTGTGGTATTTCTGTTAGAGCAGCCCTAGCTGACTAAAACAGTGCTCAAGTTAGGTAGTGTGAGGCTTCGTGCTTTCATTGTTTTTTTAAAATACTTTATTGTGCTTTAAGTGAAAATTTACCATCCAAATTAGTTTTTCATATAAAATCCCTCACATATACTACAGTGAAACTGCTCCCATGTCCCCAACACCACACTACTTCTTTCTACCCTGTACTTCCCATATCCATTCATACAGCTCCTTGTCCCCCTCTACCCTGTTATCTCACCACTGGACAAGAGCTGCCCAGGCAGCATCATGTAAATTTTTAAGTCAAGAAAAATATTCTTCACCAGCATCACTCTACATGTTATAGTCTACTCCAATCTTTGTCTCTGAAGAGTTGGCTTTGGTAGTGGATTCATTTCTGGATTTACAGAGAGTCTGGTGGCCGTGTCCTCAAGGGACCCTCCAGTCTGACAGAGCACAGAGTGTGGTATGAGTTAATAGAGTTCTAGTTATGCACATCTGTGTTTCTCATGCTACATCAGGGACTTTATGTTGTATGCTCTGTCAAGGCAGTTATTGATGCTGGCTGGGCACAGTTTAGTTCTGCTGGTCTCATGCTTGTGAAGTCTCTGTATAATATGTCATCTTCTATCTGCTGGGCTCATATTTCCCTAATATCTTTAATGTCTGTAGTTTTTCTGTGCTCCAGGTAGATTTGACCCAGTTGATGCTACTTAGATGACAGCTTGCTAGCTTTTAAGATCTCAGATGCCGCTTACTAACATTGTATGCAGAACATATGTTAAAAAAAATTATTTATGCAAATTAGATGACTCCTGAAACTGTGGTCCCCAGATTCCTGTCCCTGCTACTTTGTCCTTCAAAATGTTGGGTTGTACTTAGAAAACATTTTAGCTTTTGATGTAGTCCAGTTATGCTAACTTCTCTTCTGCTGTGTGCTGTCACTTCGTTTACCTAACCCAATTCCTACCTACTAATCTTTGAATACTCTCCACGCGCCCCCCATCCTTCTAGCCATCCAAGGGTGTTTTCTTCTGTGCTTAAACCTTTTGTTTAGTCCTTATGATAGTGGTCTCATATAATATTTATGCTTTTGTAACTGACTCATTTCACTCAGCATTATGTCTTCAAGATGACTCCATGTTATGAGATGATTCCTAAAATCTTCATTGTTCTTTACCACTGCATGGTATTCCCTTGTATGAATATACCATAGTTTGTTTATCCATTCATCAGCTAATGAGGCACCTAGGTTGATTCTGTCTTTTTGCTATTGTGGACAGTGCTGCAGTAAACCTTTGTGTTGCCAATGAGACTCAACTTTGTGAGCTCCATCACGGTTATCACTGGTGGTGGCCAAGCACCATCCGGGTCTTCCAGTCACAAGTCCATATAGTCACCCACTCATGTGGGTCTCTCTGTTTTCTGGGTTGTCTTTCCCCCATGTCAGTTTGGTCCTTAGTGATCATCTGTTCCTGCTGAATTGGGATCATTTGCTGTACCCTCAGATGGCATCTTGGCACCTTCTAAGACCCCAGATGTGACACACGAGTGTGGGGTGCAGAGGACTCTCAGCAAAATGCTAGCTATGCCAATCAGCATAGATTACCCATGAGAGCATGGTCACCGGGCCCGCGCACCAGCTTCTCTGTCTTTACAATATTGAGTTAAGATGGGAGGAGTAATCATGTTATGTTGAGGTCCAGTTAATGTTGTTGTTCTTTCTAATGTGTGCTGTCACAGATTTCACCCAATCAGATTTCTATCAACTGTCTAATCTAAACCCTCCCCCTTCACACTCGCTCCCTCCCTACCGTTGCAGCCATCTAAGAGTCTTCTGTGCATGTGTCTGTTTTTAAGTTCTTATCGTGGGGGTTTCATACACCATTTGCCTTTTTGTCACTGACTATTATCGCTCAATATAAGCTCATCGAATTGAAACTAGGTTGTGAGATGTTTCTTAAAATTGTTGTTGTTTATCATTGCATAGTTTTCCATTGAGTATATATACCATAGTTTACCTATCCTTTCCTTTGTTGTGGGGCATCTGGGTTGATTCCATCTTTTTGCTGTTGTGGACTGTGATGCAACAAACGTTTGTGTGCATGCATCAGTTGGTGTGAATAGCCTAGATTCTTAGGATATATTCCGAGCAGTGGAATTACTGGCTGAAATGGGACATCTGTATCCACCTTTTTAAGACAGTGCCAGATTGCTTTCCAAAGAGATTGCACCATTTGGCAATCCCACTGACAGTGTAGGAGAGCTCCATTTTCTCCACAGCCTCTCCAGCATCTGTTGTTTTGCGTGTTTTGGATTATGGCCAATCTGGTTGGGGTGAGATGGTATCTCATTGTCATTTTGATTTGAATTGCTTTGATAGCTAATGATCGTGAGTGAGCATGTTCCCATGTGGTTTTTGGCTGCCTGGACCTCCTCTTTAGAGAAATGTCTATCCATCTCTTTTGCCCATTGCTTAAATGGGTGACTTTTTTCTTAGTGGTATTTTGTAGTACTTTATAGATTATGGAGATTAGGTGTCAGTCTGACATACAGTTGGCAAATATTTTTTCTCATTCTGTACGTGGCCTTTTAATTCTATTAAAGGAGTCTTTGCATGAGCAAAAGTGTTTGATTCTTAATAGTTCTCATTTATCTATTTTCTGTTGATTGTGGTTTGTTCGACAGATTTTGAAGTCTGTCTGCGTTATATATTAAAACTTCCATTGTGGAGATGGAGAAACAAATCACCAATTTTGTTTGGAAAGGGAAGAAGCCTCGCTTAAGTAAGATACCACTAAAGAAGAAGAACACACTGGGAGGCCTCTCATTAACCAACCTTAGAACAAACTACACTGCCAGCCTGATACTGGTACAAGAAAAGACAGATCGATCAGTGGAACACAATTGAGACCTTAGAGATGACACAGTCTGACTATGAAAAGTTGATATTCGACAAAGGCCCTAAGACATTAAACTGGGGTAAAAGTCTCTTCAACAAATGGTGCTGGGAAAATTGGATATCGATCTGCAATAAATTGAAACAAGATCCGTATCTTACACCTTATACAAAGAACAACTCCAACTGGATAAAAGACCTAAATATCAAACCTAAAATGATAAAGCTCATCTAAGAAAAGGTAGGAACAACAATGGAAGTTTTAATACACAGCGTAGACAGACTTCAAAAATCTGTCAAACAAACAACAATCAACAGAAGAGAAAATAGATAAATGGGAACTATTAAGAATCAAACACTTTTGTTCATTCAAAGACCGACGCCTGATCTCTATAATCTATAAGATGCTACAAAATAGCAATAAGAAGAAGATAAATCATCCATTTAAGTGATGGGCAAAGGAGATAGACAGACATTTCTCTAAAGGGGCGATCCAGTCAGCCATAAAACACATGCAGACATGTTCACGATCTTTAGTTATTAAAGAAATTCTAATCAAAACTACAATGAGATACCATCTCACCCCAACAAGTTTGGCCATGATCCAAAGCACACAAACAACAAATGCTGGAGAGTCTGAGGAGAAAGTGGAACCATCCTACACTGTTGATGGTGTTGCAAAATGGCCTAGCCTCTTTGGAAAGCAATCTGGCACTTCCTTAAAAGAATGAATAAAGATATATATTTGACCCAGTAATTCTACTGCTTGCAATATATCCTACAGAATCAAGGCCTTTCACACCAGTGGACACATACACAAGAATGTTTATTGCAGCACAGTCCACGATAGCGAAAAGATGGAATCAACCGAGATGCCCAACAGAGGAATGGATAGGTAACCTGTGGTATATGTACTCAAGGGAACACTATGCAATGATAAGGAATAACGATGATTCCAGGAAACATCTCATAATGCGGTTTCAACTGGAAGACATTATGTTGAGTGAAAGCAGTCAGTGACAAAAGGACAAATATTGTATGAGACCCCTATGATAAGATCTCAAAAACAGACTTATGTATACAAGAAAAGACTCTTAGATGGCTGCAAGGGAGGGGAGGGAGGGAGGTTGAGAAGGGGAGGGTTTAGATTAGATAGTTGGTAGAAATTTCGTTGGGTGAAATCGGTGATAGCACACATTCGAAACAAGAACAATATTAAGTGGACTTCAGCATAACTTGAATACTCCTTCCATCTTAACCGAATATTGCAAGGACAGAGTAGCTGGGGCAGGGGGCAGGAGACCATTCTCTTAGACGAAATCCAGGCCAATGGGCACAACTAGCGCTTTACTAAGATGGCTCTCTGCACCCCACATTAGTGAGTGGCGCCTGGGATTTTAAAAGCTGCTAAGCTGCCATCTGAGGGTACAGCAAATGGTCCCAACTCAACAGGAACAGGTGATCACCGAGGACCAAAATGACATGGGGTAAAGACAACGCAGAGTGGGTGCCTGCATAGACTTGGGACTGGAAGAACACATGAGTGGGTGCCTACATAGACTTGGGACTGGAATAACTGGATGGTGCCTGGCCACCACCGTGATAGTCGCGATGGAGCTCACTAAATTGAGTCTCTCTGGCAACACAAGAATAAGAGGGGGTGCACCCTGGGATTGCCACTGAAAGACCACAGTTGATAGTCCAGCAGCTTCAGGGTTCCCCTGGGAGCATGTCTCCTGGCCCTCATGCTGCCCTTGCCCATAAATCATAATGAAGGTCCACCCTTCGGACACAAATGGATTCGACTTGGCGATGCACAGTGACTGTATATTCGATGCACTTTATGGTTCTATGCATCTGTAGGATATCATCCTGCTGACCTCTGGCTGGAGGAAGGAGAGTGAATGGAGAGGAGGGGAAAGGAGACTGTTGGGAGGATGAGGCATGTATGGAGCAGAGAGCAGTGGAAGCTGCATATAGGTGGACATGTAAATTTATATGGAAATGTACATTTTCACTCAGTCATAATAAATAAATAAATAAATTACAAAAGAGGAGAGAGAATAGTTTCCCAACTTAAAGACTGCAGTTAAGGTCACCAAATTGTACATGTAGAAGTTGTTAAATTGTTGCATGATGGGCTGTGTATATTTTCAGCAAAAAAGACAAAAATGAAAATTAATTACTAAAAGACTAAGAACACCATGAGTAAATATGATATCCCAAAAGAAAAAAAACTTCCATTGTTGTTCCTACTTTATCTTGGATGAGCTTTATCATTTTAGATTTCATACTTAGGTGTTGTATCCAGTTTGAGTTCGTTTTAGTATAAGGTGTAAAATATGGGTCTCCTTTCAGTTTAGTGCAGATGGATATTCAGTTTTGCCAGCACCATTTGTTGAAGAGATTGTTTTTACCCCAGTTTAATGTCTTAAGGCCTTTGTTGAATATCAGCTATTCTTAGGAAGATGGTGTCATCCTTGGGGTCTCAGTTCGTTTCCATTGATCTATCTGTCTCTGTCTTTTTTTTTTTTTTTTACCAATACCAGGCTGTTTTGACTACTATGGCAGTGTAATAAGTTCTAAAGTCGGCTAGTGAGAGGCCTCCCAGTGTGTTCTTCTTCTTCAGTAGTGCTGTACTTCCGGGGCTTCTTCCCTTTCCAAACAAAATTGGTGACTTGTTTTTCCATCTCATTAAAAAATGTCACTGGAATTTGTATTGGGTTGCAGTATATAAGTAGATTCCTTTGGGCAAAATAGACATTTTTACAATGTTAAGTCTTGCTATTCTTGAGTAGGGTAAGTTTCTCCATTTATGTAGGTCTGTCTTAGTTTCTTGCAGTCAGGACTTGTAGTTCTCTTTGTAAAGGTCTGTTATTTCTCTGGTTAGATTTATTCCTAGGTACTTTTATCTTCTTAGGGGCTATAGTAAATGGTATGGATTTGGTGATTTCTTCCTTAATAATCTCATTGTTGGTGTAAAGGAATCCTAGTGATCTACTTACGTTTATCTTGTATACTGAGACTTTGCAGAACTCTTCCATCAGTCTGAGGATTCTTTAGGATTCTGTGTGTATATAATCATATCACATGGAAGTAGGGAGATTTTTACTTCTTCTTTGCTGATACAAATACCCTTTATTTCTTGGTCTCATCTAATTGCTCTCACTAGAACTTCTAGTACGATGTTAAATAGGAGAGGTGAGAATGGGCGGCCTTGTCTAGTTCCTGTTCTGAAGGGTAACTGTTTCATTCTCCCTCTGTTCAGGATGATGTAGGGTGTTGGCTTTCTATAAATGGCCCTTATTGTATTGAGGAATTGGCCATCTATTCATATTTTGCTGAGAGTTTTCTAGCATGAATGGATGTTAGACTTTATCAAATGCCTTTTCTGCATCAATGGACAAAATCAGGTGATTCTTGTCTTTTGTGATATTGATGTGGTTGATCACATTAATTGTTTTTCTGATGTTGAACCAGATTTGCATCCCTGGTATGAATCCAACTTGGTTATGATGAATTATTTTTTGGATATGTTGTTGTATTCTATTGGCAAGAATTTTGTTGTAGATTTTTGCATCTAGATTCATAAGTGATATCGGTCTGTAGTTCTCCATTTTGGTCTTTCCCTGGCTTTGGTACGAGGGTTATGCTGGCTTCATAGAATGAATTTGGGAATATTTCATCGCTTTCCATACTGTGAAATAGTCTCAGTAGTATTGTAGATAACTGTTCTCTAAAAGTTTGATAGAATTCTGTGGTGAAGCCATCTGGGCTTGGACTTTTTTGGTTGGTAGTTTTTTGATCACTTTTTGAATCTTTTGTGATGGGCTTATTAAGTTTTTCTTCATCTTGTCATAATTTCAGTAGGTGATACGAAGCAAGGAACTTGTCCATTTCCTCTACGTTTTCAGATTCGTTAGAGTACAGTCTTTCGTAGTATTCTGTAATGAGTTTTCTTTTATTTCTGTTTGATCTGTTATGACATCTCCCCTCTCATTTCATACTTATGTTATTTGTTTCTTGTTTTTGTTTAGTAAGTTCATCCAGTGGTTTGTCAATTTTGTTGATCTTTTCAAAAATCCAGCTTTTGGTCTTTTCAGTTTTTTCAGTTGTTCTTCTGTCCTCTAATTTGTTTGTTTGTGCTCTCATCTCTATGATCTCTTTTCTTCTGGTACCGGACAGGTTTCTCTGTTGTTGTCTCTTTACTTGTTGAAGCTGTAGGGTTAGTTCTTTGATTTGATTTCTTTCTTCCTTCCACATGTGTGCATTTATGGAGATAAAGTGACCTCTGAGCACTGCTTTGGCTGTATCCCATAGGTTCTGGTTGGAAGTGTTTTCATTGTCATTGGAATCCATGAATTTCTTTATTTCATCCTTGATTTCTTCTATAACCCGTGGGTTTTTGAGCAAGATGTTTGTTCAGTTTCCATGAGTTTCACTTTGTATCTATGTTTTTTCTGCTGTTGATTTCAACTTTTATGGCTTTATGTTCTGAGAAGATGCTTTGCAGTAATTCAGTGTTATGGATTTTGTTGAGAATTGCTTTATGTCATAACACATAGTTTTTTCTGGAGAATGTTCTATGTGCACTGGAGAAGGTGTAGTTGTCTGCTGATGGATTGAAGTTTCTGTATATGTTGATGAGGTCTAGTTGGTTAATTGTAGCGGTAAGGTCGTCTGTGGCTTTACTGAGCTTTTTTCTAGATGATCTGTCCAGTACTGAGAATGGAGTATTGAAGTCTCTTACTGTTCTCATGGAGTGATCTATCTGTGTTTTGAGTGTAGTCTGTGTTTCTTTGATGTATTTAAGTGCTCTAATAGTAAGTGAATAAATATTTAATATTGTTAAGTCCTGCTTGTGTATTGAACCTTTCAGCAATAAATAGTTCCCATCCTTGACCACGATGGTGGGTTTTGCACTAAAATTGATTTTATCTGAGATTAGAATTGCCACACCTGCTCTTCTTTGTTCATTGTTAGCTTTATATATATTCTTCCATCCTTTAACTTTCAGTTTCTTTCCATCTTTTAGTCTAAGGTGAATTTCATGTAGGCAGTGTATGGATGGATCATGTCTTTTGATCCACGGTGTCAGTCAGTGTCTCTTTACTGGAGCATTCAGTCCATTCACATTCAATGTAGGTATGTGTTCACTGCTGCCATTGTGATTTGTTTATTTTTGTGTTGATGTTTTCTCTGCTATTCTTATTAATCTGTTCTGTGACATTCTTTGTCAGCTGATTTTTCATGTTTTTCAGGGTTGGTTTTGTCGTTGTTGAGACTCCTGTATTATGTTTCTTGATATGTTGCATCTTTCATGTGCTTTCTTACTACCCCTATGATACCCCTTCATGAACTACATATAAGCCCAATTTCGGTTACTACCATTCTTATCAATTGCCTCTCCATCTGGAAGGACTCTAACAACTGTAGCATATCCCTCTTTTTAATATGATGACATTATAGTTTTCATAATATGGTCACTCCCATTTCTTTCACTATTATAGCTTTGATTGAGTTTGGAGCCTTTCCTCCCTAGTAGGATTCTGGGTGATGTGTAGTGTATTTGCTTCTAAAATATAAAGTTAGTAGTTTTGTTCTTCTAAGCCAAGAGATTCTTTCAGTATCTCTTGTAGCTTTGATTTCAATTTTACAAAGTCTCTGAGTTTCTGTTTATCTGTGAATGTCTTAATTTCATTTTCATATTTGAAAGATAGTTTTGCAGGATATATAATTCTTGGTTGGAAATTCTTCTCCTTGAAGGCTTTGAATGTGTCATGCCACTGTCTCTCTGCCAACATTGTTTCTGCTGAGAAGTGTGATGAAAGCTTAAAGGGTTTTGCTCTGAATGTAAGCTTTGCTTTGAGTTTTTGCTGTCTTTAAGAGTTTCTGCTTATATTTCATTTTGTTAAAGTTTGATTATAAAATGTCTTGGGGGTGTTTCTTTTGAGATGTGTATTGAGTGGTGTTTGATATGTATCTTGGATATCTATATTCTCTTCTTTCATAATTTCTGGAAAGTTCTCTGTCAGCAGCTCAGCAAGAATACTCTGTGTTTTCAGTTGTCTTGCCCTGTTCAGGAGCTCCAGTTCATTGTAGGTTGTTCCTCTTTGTAGAGTCCTAGATGTTTCGTAATGCTTCTACATTTTTCTTGTTTCTTTTTTCTGATTTCTCCTCATAGATGCAGGAGTCAGTACCTCTGTCTTCCGAGTCAAAAAGTCTGTTTTCCATTTGTTCCATTCTGTTTTCTTCGCTTTGAATTCAAGTTTCTGTGTCTTTGATTTTGTTATTCATCTGTTGGACTTCAGAGTACTGGTGTTCCATCAAATCGAACAGCTTGCTTAATTTTTCATTTTGCTTTGTTGCATTTTGTACATGGTGAGAAGGGCTTTCTGTATAATCCTTTTGTATTCACTTTCCGATAGTTTCAGAAAAGCTTCTTTGTCTGGGAAGTTTTATGGAACTTTCTTTTGGGGGCTTTATCAAGCCATGGATGATTTCTTAGTTTGTTTTTCTCCAGAATTTGTTCCTTTTGGGGCATCATGTGAGTCAGCAGAGGCTGAGAGAGGTGCTGTGAGGATGAATCGCTGTTGTTTCTGTAGGCTGTCTTAAAACGAAAGGTAGAAAGTATCTGACAACTTCCAACGTCATTCAGATTTTCAGGTGTATAGGTCCCTCTTCCCAACTGACAAAGTAAGCACCTCTATATTGAACTACCGGTGTTATAAACTATCTTAAAATGCATAAAAGCTACTGCTCTGCTGGCCTGCACTGTCGAGCCGAAGGTGTAGGCGACACTGTTGAATACTGCTTTTCTGCTGGAAAAACGCTCTGTTCTTGGCTGTCTCCCAACTGAGGAATTGGGTCCAGCTGAGGCCTCCGTGTTGTTTTTATCTGCCTCCCAGTGAAATACTGCTTTTTTTCCCTGGAACACTGTCTCCTAGTGAAATCCTGCTGTCCTCCAGGCAGGCACTACCTCCCAGCCTAGGCACTAAGTCCAGATGGGGCCTCCTTATGGGTGTCTCTGCCTCCCAGTGGATCAACATGGCACCCCACATGTTTGCTGCGTGTCTTAGTACCAACTACTGTGTGGCGGAGGTAGAAAGAGAGGCTAGAGGTGATGAGATGCACAGAGCCTGAAGCGGGCTCTCAAAATACAGCAATTTCACCTGCCGATCCCACCAGCAGTGTGTCTGAGATTGGCAGCTAGTGTCGTCACAGCACCGACCACCGGCTAAGACAGAGAAAAAAAAGTTCAAATGGTGAGTTACCTTCAGTATGTGGAAGCCAGCGTGTACCAAAAATAGGGTCAGTGAAAGAGAGGATGTTTTGTGTTCATGGGTATGAAGTCCAAAGTAACAGCCCTGTGCTGCATTCTGGGGCTCACTAGGTGTCCAGAAGGCTCCATTTAGTTATCAGTTCAGGTCTTGGTTTAGAGGGATTTTGGGAGATGTGTGTTTAGTCTGCCATCTTGACTCCTCCCTCTTTTGATAGTTTTAATTGAATTATTTGTCATTTTCTTGTTGAGGTTTTGTTGTACCTTGTCCATTATTGAGATTAGATGCTGTTCAAATTTGTTGTTGCCAAAAATTGTTTCCCACTGTGTAAGTAGTCTTTTTACACTTCTGGTGACGTCTCAGGATGAGTATAAGGATCTCATTTTTAGAAGTTCTCAGTTACTTATTATCTATTTTCTCTTCTGGTGTTTGTGCCTTTTTAATAACATTTTGTAGTCCGTTTATGCCATTTGTTAGGGCTCGAAGCCTTATTCCTATTTTTTTCCATGGTATTTATCATTTTAGAGTTTATGCTTAGGTCTTTGATCCATTTTAAGGTAATTTTTGTCCATAGTATGAGATAGGAGTCTTAACTTGGCTTTTTTACAGATGGATATTTTGTTATGTCAAGACCGTTTGTTAAACAGACTTTATTTTCCCCAGTTTATGAACTTTCAATCTTTATCCAGTATCAGCCACTCATAGGTAGATGCTGTTACATCTGAATTCTCAGTTCTGTTCCATTCATCTATGTCTCTGTTTTTGTACCATTACCTGGCTGTTTTCACCAGCACAGTAATGCAGTAGGTTCTGAAGTCTGGTAGAATGAGGCCTCCTACTTTCTTGTTCTTCCATAATACTTTTCTCATCCAAGTCTTCTTCCTTTTGTATATAAAATCGGTGATTCGTTTCTCCATCTCATTAAAAAAATGCCATAGGTATTTGTATTGGGATTGTGTTGTATGTATAGATTACTTTGGATAGAATAGACGTTTTCAAAATGTTGTGTCTGCCTGTCCTTTAGCAAGATATGTTTATGCCCTTATGTAGGTCTCTCTTGGTTTTTTGCAGTGGAGTCATGTAATTTTCTTTGTAGAGATCTTTTCTGTCTCTTGTTAGATTTATTTGCAGGTATTTTGTCTTCTTGGGGCCTATTGTAAGTACTAATGATTTGATAATTTCCTCTTTGTTGGTCTCCTTGTTGGTGTAAAGGAATCCAACAGATTTCTGCATATTTTTTTGTATCCTGATACTTTGCTCAACTCTTTTAGTGGTTCCAGTAGCTTTTTTTGTGCATTCTTGAAGCTTTTCCTTGTAATGTTTCTGTTACAGCAGAAAGAAATCATATGCAAATAGAGATACTTTTTCCCTACCAATTTAGATGCCTTTTATTTCCTTTTCGTTCTTGGCTAGAACTTCCAGCATAATGTGAATAAAAGTGGTTACAAATGGCATTGTTGTCTGGTTCCTGTTCTCAAGGGAATGCTTCTAAAGTCTATTTAGGTTGATATTGGCTGTTGACTGTGTAGAAATGTTCTTTATTATGTTTAGCAATTTTTCTTCTATTTCTATTTTTCTGACCATTTTTAAGATGAGTGAGTGTTGGGCTTTGTCAAATGCTTTTTCTGTATCAACTGTAAAATTAAGTAATTCTTGTCTTTTGTTTTATATGTGGTTGATTTATGTTGATTTTTTTCCTAATGTTGATCCACCCTTACACAACTGGTATGACTCTCATTTGGTAATTGGTGAATCATTGTTTTGATATTATGTTCAGTTCTGTCAGCCATAATTTTGTTGACTGTTTTTATGACTAAGTTCATGAAAGATACTGGTCTGTAATTTTTGTTTTTCTTAGTGTCTTTACGTGATTTTGGTATCAATGTTATGCTTGCTTTTTGCAGTGAGTTTAGGACTATTCCATCCATTTCAGTGATCTGAAATACCTTTAGTAATAGAGGTGTTGGCTGTCCTGTGTATGTTGGATAGAGTTCTCCAGTCAGTATGTCAGAGTGAGGACTTTGTTTTGTTGTGAGTTTTTAACTGACCTGGAGAATCACTTCTTTTGTCGTGACTTTTGTAGTTGTTCAATCTCTATGTTGTTGTACAGTGTTTCTAGAAATTTTCAGTTTCCTCTATGTTTTCAAATTTCTTACAGTACAATTTCTTACAGTGTTTTGTTACACTTTTGTTTTTTTTTTTTAATTTCAGTTGAGTGTTTTGTGATACTGTCCATCTTATTTCTTATTAGGGTTATTTACTTGTCTTGTTTTTCTTCTATCATTTGACCTATGATACATAAATTTTGTTGAGCTTTTCAGAAAACCAGCTTTTTGTCTTGTTAACTGTTTGATTTTTCCACTCTCAAATTCATTTATTTTTGTTCTAAGTTACATTACTTGCCTCTAGTGCCTGAGGGGTTATTTTGTTGATTTGTTTCTGTTTGTTTGAGTTATATGGCTAATAGTTTGATTTGGGCCGTTTCTTCTTTTTTCAATGTCGACATTTATTGATACAGATTTACTTCTGCCTTTGCTGTGTCCCAAAGTTCTAGCAGTATGTATTTCTATTCTCATTGGATTCTGTGAATTTCTTTATTCCATCATTCTTCTTTTTTTTTATTGGAATGAAACGTTTTTTTTTTTATTTTTTATTTTTATTTAACATAACTGAGTGAAAATGTAGATTCATGTGTAAATTTACATGCCCCCCTATATGCACTTTCCACTGCTCTCCCTGTCCGGTGACTGTACACTATTCCTCTCTGCTCCAGACATGTCTCATCCTCCCAACAGTCTCCTTTCCCCTCCTCTCCGTCCACTCCCCTTCCTCCAGCCAGAGGTCAGCAAGATGATAACCTATAGATGTATAGAACCATAAAGTGCTTCCAACATATGGTTACTCTGCCTTGCCAAGTCTAATCCATTCCTGTCCAAAGTGTGGACCTTTGTTATAATTTATGGGAACGGGCAGCATCAGGGCCGGGGGCCATGCTCTCAGAGGAACCCCCAAACCGCTGGACCATCAATTGAGGTCTTTTAGTGGAGATCTCATGATGCACCTCTTTTTATTCTTGTGTTGCCAGTGAGGCTCCTCTCTGTGAGCTCCGTGATGGCTATCACTGGTGGTGGCCGGGCACCATCTGGTTCTTCCGGTCCCAGGTCGATGTAGGCACCCACTCTTGTGGGTCTCTCTGTCTTCTCAGTTGTCTTGACCGTGTGCCATTTTGGCCCTTGGTGAGCATCCGTTCCTCCTGAGTTGGGACCATTTGCTGTGTCCTCGGATGGCAGCTTGGCAGCTTTTAAGACCCCAGACGCCACTCACCAATGTGGGGTGCAGAGAGCTCTCTTAGCAAAACGCTAGTTGTGCCAATTGGCCTGGAATTCGCCTAAGAGCATGGTCCCCTGCCCTCCGCCCCAGCTGCTCTATCCTTGCACTATTGAGTTAAGGTTGACGGAGTACTCAAGTTATGCCGAAGTCCACTTAATATTGTTCTTGTTCCTAAT
Organism: Heterohyrax brucei; assembly: GCA_028571685.1. Classification (NCBI taxonomy): domain Eukaryota; kingdom Metazoa; phylum Chordata; class Mammalia; order Hyracoidea; family Procaviidae; genus Heterohyrax; species Heterohyrax brucei. The sequence continues at coordinate 45,732,241 of CM053160.1, read as the reverse complement.
GTGTGCTGTCACCGCTTTCTCCCAACTAGCCTTCTAGTAATTACTTTAACTAAACCCTCCCCCCCTCGCCCTCCCTCCCTCCCTCCCCTCCCTTGCAGCTGTCAAAGAGTCTTTTCTTCTATACACAAGTCTATTTTTGAGATCTTATCTTAGAGGTCTCATACAGTATTTGTCCTTTTGTCGCTGACTACTCTCACTCAACATAATGTCTTCCAGTTGAAACCAGGTTAGGAGATGTTTCCTGGAATCATCGTTATTCTTTATCATTGCGTAGTGCTCCATTGAGTATATGTACCACAGTTTACCTGTCCATTCTTCTATTGTTGGGCATCTGGGTTGATTCCACTTTTTTGCTATTGTGGACTGTGCCGTGATAAACATTCTGGTGCATGTGTCCGTTGGTGTGAAAGGCCTTGAATCTGTAGGATATATTCCAAGTAGTGGAATTACTGGGTTAAATGGTATATCAATATCCATTTTTTTAAGGAAGCGCCAGATTGCCTTCTAAAGAGGCTGGACCATTTTGCAACCCCACCAACAGTGTAGGAGGGTTCCACTTTCTCCACAGCCTCTCCACCATTTGTTGTTTTGTGTTTTCTGGATCATGGCCAATCTTGTTGGGGTGAGATGGTATCTCATTGTTGTCTTGATATGAATTTCTTTAATAACTAAAGATCGTGAACATGTCCGCATGTGTTTTTTGGCTGCCTGGATCTCCTCTTTAGTGAAGTATCTGTCCATTTCCTTTGCCCATCGCTTAATTGGATGTTTTATCTTCTTCGTATTGATATTTTGTAGTATCTTATAGATTATGGAGATCAGGCGTCGATCTGACATAGAGTTGCCAAATATTTTTTCCCACTCTGTGGGTGTTCTTTTAATTCTATTAATAAAGTCTTTGGATGAGCAAAAGTGTTTGATTCTTAATAGTTCCCATTTATCTACTTTCTCTTCTGTTGATTGTGGTTTCTTTGACAGATTTTGGAGTCAGTCCTCATTGTATATTAAAACTTCCATTGTTGTTCCTACCTTTTCTTGGAAGAGCTTTATCCTTTTAGGTTTGATATTTAAGTCTTTTATCCAGTTGGAGTTGGTTTTTGTATAAGGTGTAAGATATGGATCTTGATTCAGTTTACTGCAGATGGATAACCAATTTTGCCAGCTCCATTTGTTGAAAATACTGTTTTTACCCCAGTTTAATGTCTTAGCGCCTTTGTCGAATATCAACTGTTGATAGGCAGATGGTGTCATCTCTGGGGTCTCAATTCTGTTCCATTGATCAATCTGTCTGTTCTTGTACCAGTACCAGGCTGTTTTGACCACTGTGGCAGTGTAGTATGTTCTAAGGTCGGGTAATGAGAGGCCTCCCAGTGTGTTCTTCTTCTTTAGTAGTACCTTACTTATCCGGGGTTTCTTCCCTTTCCAAATAAAATTGGTGATTTGTTTCTCCATGTCATTAAAAAATGATGTTGGAACTTGTATTGGGATTGCATTATATAAATAAATTCCTTTGGGTAAAATTGACATTTTCACAATGTTAAGTCTTCCTATCCATGAGCAGGGTAGGTTTTTCCATTTATCTAAGTCTCTCTTAGTTTCTTGTAGTAAGGGCTTGTAGTTCTCTTTGTAAAGGTCTGTTGTTTTTCTGGTTAGATTAATTCCTAGGTACTTTATCGTCTTAGGGGCTATCACAAATGGTATAGATTTGATAATTTCCTCCTTAACAGTCTCGTTGTTGGTATAACTGATTTACTTATGTTTATCTTGTATCCTGTTTATCTTGTATCCTGAGACTTTGCTGAACTCTTCTATCAGTTTGAGTAACTTACTTATAAATTCCTTGGGGTTCTCTGCATATACAATCATATCATCTGCGAACAGGGAGATTTTAACTTCCTCTTTGCTGATGCAGATGCCCTTTATTTGTTCGTCTTGTCTAATGGCTCTGGCTAGAACTTCTAGCACAATGTTGAATAGGAGAGGTGACAGTGGGCATCCTTGTCTAGTTCCTGATCTCAGGGGAAAGTCTTTCAGTCTCTCTCCATTCAGGATTATGTGGGCAATTGGCTTTGTATAAATGGCCCTTATTGTGTTGAGGAATTTGCCGTCTATGCCCATTTTGCTAAGAGTTTTTAGCATGAATGGGTGTTGGACTTTATGAAATGCCTTTTCTGCATCAATGGACAAAATCAGGTGATCTTTGCCTTTTGTGTTATTTATGTGGTTAATCATATTAATTGTTTTCCTGATGTTGAACCAGCCTTGCATCCCTGGTATGAATCCCACTTGGTCATGATGGATTATTTTCTTGATATGTTGTTGTATTCTGTTGGCAAGAATTTTGTTGAAGATTTTTGCATCTAAGTGTATGAGTGATATCGGTCTGTAGTTCTCTGTCTTTGTTGGATCTTTCCCTGGCTTAGGTATCAGGGTTATGCTGGCTTCATAGAATGAGTTTGGGAGAACTTCATCCGTTTCTATACTGTGAAATAGTTTCAATAGTATTTAGGATAACTCTTCTCTAAATGCTTGGTAGAATTCTGCCGTGAAGTCATCTGGGCCCGGACTTTTTTGGGATGGCAGTGTTTTGATGACCTTTTCAATCTCTTCCTTTGTGATGGGTGTATTAAGTTGTTCTGCTTCATGTTGTGATAATTTGGGTAGGTGGTATGAGTCAAGCAATTTGTCCATTTCCCCTAGGTTTTCAAATTTGTTAAAGTACAGTCTTTCATAGTATTGTGTTATGATGTTTTTGATTTCTGTTGCATCTGTGGTGACAACTCCCTTCTCATTTCTAATTTGGGTTATTTGTTTCCTTTCCTGCTTTTCGTTAGTAAGTTTAGCCAGTGGTTTATCAATTTTGTTGATCTTTTCAAAAAACCAGCTTTTGGTCTTTTCAATTTTTCCAATTGTTTTTTGTATTCTCTAATTCATTTAGCTCTGCTCTAATCTTTATGATCTCCTTTCTTCCAGTGCCCGAGGGGTTCCTCTGTTGTTCTCTTTGTACTTGTTCAAGCTGTAGAGTTAGTTCCTTGATTTGCCTTCTTTCTTCCTTCCCAATGTGTGCATTTATGGAGATAAACAGACCTCTGAGCACTGCTTTGGCTGTATCCCATAGGTTCTGGTAGGAAGTGTTTTCGTTCTCATTGGAATCCATTAATTTCTTCAATTGATCCCTGATTTCCTCTATAACCCATGTTTTGTTGAGCAAGATGTTGTTCAGTTTCCAAGCGTTCCACTTTCTATCTCTGTTTTTTCTGCTATTGATTTCAACTTTGATGGCTTTATGATCTGAGAAGATGCTTTGCAATAATTCAATGGCATGGATTTTGTTGAGCATTGCATTATGGCCTGTCACGTGGTCAATTCTGGAGAATGTTCCATGTGCACTGGAGAAGAAGGTGTAGTTGTCTGCTGAGGAGTGGAAAGTTCTGTATATATCAATGAGGTTTAGTTGGTTAATTGTGTCAGTGAGGTCTTCTGTATCTTTACTGAGCTTTTTTCTAGATGATCTGTCTAGTAATGAGAGTGGAGTGTTAAAGTCTCCCACTATTATTGTGGAGTCATGTAACACTCTTTGGAGCATAGTCAGTGTTTCTTCGACATATTTAGGTGCTCTGACATTAGATGCATAAATGTTTAATATAGTTAAGTCTTGCTTGTGTACTGAACCTTTCAGCAATAAATAGTGTCCATCTTTGTCCACGATGGTGGATTTGACATTAAAGTTGATTTTGTCTGAGATTAGAATTGCCACCCCTGCTCTTCTTTGTTCATTGTTAGCTTGATATATATTCTTCCGTCCTTTAATTTTCAATTTGTTCCGGTCTTTAGGTCTCAAGTGAGTTTCTTGTAGACAACATATGGATGGGTCGTGTCTTTTCATCCAAGATGACACTCGGTGTCTCTTTACTGGAGCATTCAGTCCATTCACATTCAATGTAATTATTGATAGGTATGTGTTCACTGCTGCCATTGTGATATGTTTATTTTTAAGTTGGTGTTTTCTCTGTTGTTCTTATTAGTCTGTTCTGAGACACTGTTTTGTGAGTTGATTTTTCACCTTTTTCAGAGCTGGTTTTATAGTTCTTGAGACTCGTGTGTTAGATTTCTTGAAACGGTATGATACATCTTTGTTGTGCTTTACAGCTGCCCCTATGAACCCCCTTAATAAAGTACTTATAAACCCAATTTTAATTACTACCAGTCTGGTCATCTTCCTCTCCATCTGGAAGGACTATAATGACTATAATGACTCTTCTATTATGATGACACCATAGTTTTCATGATGATCACTGAATTGCTTCTTTTGAAATTAAAGCTGTGATTTACTTTGGAGTCTTCTCTAAATGAGTATTGAGTAGTGTGTCGTTCTACAATATAAAGTTAGTGGTTTCGTTCTTCTAAGCCAAAGCCAAGAACTTCTTTCAGTATTTCTTGTAGTGTGGGTTTGGTTTTTACAAAGTCTCTGAGTTTCTGTTTATCTGGAAATGTCTTAATTTCATTTTCGTGTTTGAAAGACAGTTTTGCAGGATATATAATTCTTGGTTCGAAGTTCTTCTCCTTCAAGACTTTGAATGTGTCATGCCACTGTCTCTGTGCCAGCATGGTTTCTGCTGAGAAATCTGACGAGAGCCTACAGGGTTTCCCTCTGAATGTTAGCTTTGCCTTGAGTCTTGCTGCCTTTGAGATTTGCTGCATATAAGCTTGATTATAATATGTCTTGGAGTCTTTCTTTTGAGATCTATATTGGGTGGTGTACAATATGCATCTCAGATGTCTATATTCTCTTCCTTCATGATTTCTGGGAAGTTTTCTTTCAGCAGCTCAGCAACAATACTCTCTGTGTTCTCAGATGTGTCACCCTTTTCAGGGACTCCAATTAATCGAAGGTTGCTCCTCTTAATAGAGTCCTACATGCTTCTTAATGTTTCTTCATTTTTCTTGTTTCTTTTTTCTCTTTTCTGCTTATAGACGCTGGCATCAGTAGCTCTGTCTTCCAAGTCAGAAATTCTTTTTTCCATTTGTTCCATTCTGTTTTCTTGGGTTTGCATGAAAGTTTCTATGTCTTTGATTTTTTTCTTGATCTGTTGGATTTCAGAGTACTGGTGTTCCATCAGATTGATCAACTTGCTTAATTTTTCATTTTGGTCTGCTGCATTTTGTATAAGGTCTTGAAGGGCCCTGTATATAATCAATTTGTATTCACTTTCTGATGCTTTCATAAAAGTTTCTTCATCTGGAAAACTTCTTGGTTGCTTTGTTTGGGAGCCTTGTGAAGCCATGAGTGATTGCTTGTATGCCACAATTGTCTGTTGCTTTTTCCGTTCCATGTGAGTATATAGAGGCTGGAAGAGGTACTGTGAGGATGGATTGCAAATGTTTCTCTAGGCTGTGTTCAAATGTAAAGGAAAAAGTATCTGAGCAGTTCACAAGTCAGTTAGGTTTTCAGGTGTAGAGGTCCTTCTTCTCATCTGACAAAGTAAGCACCACTGTATCCAACCCCAGATGATAACAAACTAGTTTAGAATACAGCACTGCTAGTGTCCTGGTGGCCTCTGCTGACAGGGCCTAGCCTTATCCAACACTGCGTCGAGTACTGGTTTTGTGATAGAAAAGCCCTCTCTTGTGGGCAGGCTCTGGCTCCCAAGCTAAGAATTAGGTCCAGCTGCGGCCACCGTACCCAAGATGGCGTCCTCCACACAGGCAGCAGACAGGGGGATAAAGGTGCCAAGAGGCAACGATTCCTCTGCTTCTGTTGCAGGGCCCCCAATGTAGGCAGCACAGTGCAAAATCACTACTTTTCTGACGGAGAAGCGCTGTCCCGTTTGCAGGCGCTGCCTCCCAGGCTAAGAACGAAGTCCTGCTAAAATCTCGGTACCAACATGGCGTCCCGCACCCTGACCACGGAGTTCCGCAGCAACCCCACTGAGGCAGCTACAAAACGAAAGGCTCAAAGTGTCTAGAGTAACAGAGTCCCGAGCCTGGCTCTCAGAATATGGGAATTTCACCTGCGTATCCCCCCAGCAACGTGTCTGAGTCCAGCTGCCGGGCAAGACCCAGCTCCACCTGCCAGCCGAGACCGATGAAAAAAAAATCAAAATTGTGTGTTTACCTTTCATCCGTGAGAGCCGTCGCTAGCCAGGAGCAGGAGTCAGCGAAAGAGAGGAGATTTTTTGCTGAGTGGTATAAAGTCCCAATTAACAGCTCTGTGCCATGTCCTGAGGCTGATTAGGTGATCAGAACGCTCTGATTGTCCATTCAGGTCTTGGTTTCCAGAGGGATAGAAAGAGACGTGGGCTTAGTCCGCCATCTTGACTCCGCCCCTCGGAATCAAACCATTTATTCCCATCATTCCTTTTATATCCCAGTAGTACTTCAGCAAGAAGTTGTTCAGTTTCCATATGTATCATTTTTTTCCCTTTTATTTTTGTATTATTGATTCCTAGGTTCATGGCTTTAGGTTCAGAATAGCTGTCGATATTTTCATGCTTTGTATTTGTAAAGACTTGACATATGGCCCAGTTTGTTGTTTGTTCTGGAGAATGTTCCATGTGCATTGGTAAAAATATATATAGTTGTCTGCAGTTAAATGGAATGTTTTATGTGTGTGTACTAGGTCAGATTGGTTGTTTGTGGGTTTTAGATCTCCTGTGTCATTATTTTGTTTATTTCTGGATGTTCTTTCCTTCAGCGAAAGTAGTGTGTTGAATTTTACTATTTTTGTAGCCGTGTCTGTATCTCTGTTTAGTGCTGTTGGAGTTTGTGTTGATATATTTTGGAGTCCTTTCATTGGTTGTATAAATACTTAATATATTTATGTCTCTGTGGAGTTTCCACTCCTTAATTATTATATCTTATCCTTCCTTACCCTTTCTGGTGGATTTTACTTTGATGTCTATTTTTTTCAGGAATCAGTGTTGCTGAGACTTTGTGTTTTTCTTTTTCTTTTACTTTGATGTGCAGGACTGTTAATTTCATTTGTCTCCACCTTAATGTTTATCCTTTCTTTTCTAAATTTATACCAGTCTTTTAGTTCTTTGTATTGCCTTGACTAGCTTTCCATGTGAAGTTCTTCGGACTACATTTCTTTTTTCGGCCCTGTTTTTTGTTGTAATGCCCTGTTTTCAGTGTTTTAATTTTGATTTACTTTGCTACTTCCCTTTGTGGGTTGATATCTTCCCTTTGTGGGTTGATATCTTCCCTTTGTGGGTTGATATCTTGTTACTCTGTCCTGCTTTGTAGTCTTGGGTTGTTGTGTGATGTTACTCATTTTCTAATCAAAGGGCTACCTTTAGTATTTCATGTAATTTGACTTCTTTTTTGCAGAGTCCCTAAATGTCTGTTTTCCTAGAAATGTCCTAATTTCACTACAATATTTGAGATCCACTTTTTGTTGACAGATAATTCTTGGCTTTGTATATGTCATCCCATTGCCCTCTTGCTTCCTTATTTTCTGCTGAGGAGTCCAAATTTAGTCTTACAGACTCTCCATTTTAGATTATTTTTTGTTTATTGCCAGCCAATTTTAAAATCTGTCCTTGTCTTTAGTTTTTGAAAGTTTGATTATAATGTACTTTAGTGTCATTCTTTTTGGATTATTGTGTGGAATTGGATGAACATCTGGGGCAGACATCTTTTTATCTTTCATGATATCAAGAAAGTTTTCTATTAAACTGTCAACAGTTCTCTATTTTCTGTTACTCCCCTGCACTGGTACTCTAGTGACTTGCAGATTATTCCCCATAATAGAATTGCATGTATAATGGTTAGAATTTCTGTATTTTTTTAAAAAAATCTTTCAGATGATTTGTCCTCCAGTGTGTGTTACATTTGTTATTTTTAGTTTTAATAATTGTGAGTTTCATCACCTCAGTTCTTCTTCCTTTACTGTGTAATGAATTATAATTTTGTACTTTTATTATTAGTCTTCTTAGTTTCTACTTGCTGTCTCTCAGTGGCCTATAGGTACTTCATTTTGTAATTTTGCTCTGCTGTGTTTTGCTTAATCTCCTTCCTTTTATATGGGTTTTATATATTAATCTTTTGTTTTATACTTCGAAAATTCCAGGAAGTTCTGTTTGTCTTCCAGATTTCTTGGTTATTTGTTTTGAGAGCTTTTTGAAACCACTATGGTCAGCCTGTTTATGTAAGTTGATATTGACTGATGTCTCTGAGCCATCAGTAATTTGTTGTTGGCTAATTGTATTGCAGCTTCTTGTTTTAAAATGCCCAAATAAGGAGGTCATGTGAATTCCTTTGATTATTGGTGCCTTTGAAGTTGTAACATCTTGTCACCAGGTGGTTTAGCTATTAGTAGGTATATGAGCCCAGGAGTCTGTTTACATTTCTTGTATTTGTTCTGCTCAGGTTTCCAGGTTGTTAGTAGCCAGATGTATGTTTCAATCTCTCCTCTACAATTCTAAATGGGCAGCTGTGCTTGATGTAACATTTGTATTTCTCTGCACACTGACAAGGGCAGGAACTGACAGCTGTTTGTTAGAAAATGGTAGTCTTGATCCTTAATGTGGATAGGTTTTCCTACTACACTGTGGTTGCTCTATGTTGTAAGTAGAGGTGAGAGGCATTCATTATCCATGAACCCCTGATGCCTGTCTTTAGGATAAAGAACCGTTTGTAGCCTGAATTGCCAGCTTAATAGAGGTGGTAAATTATGTTTTTCCTGTTTGTCAAATTGTTACCTCTGCAGAGGTGAGAGAGTGGCTGAAGGTGCATGTAGGGGGTCCTGCTTCCTGCCCAGGGGATGCATAAGTGTCTGGAGCTGGGTCTGGCATTGTGTAGAGAAAGAATTGGGAAGTGCTGGTAAAGGGGGAAATTTATCCCCAACCAAATTCTGGATCCACATGTTGTAGGGTAGATGCAAGCTACATAGCTTTTCACAATAGAATACCGTTTTTCACTGATTTTAGAGGTGTAAGTGGTTTCTCCATTGCACAGTATCTCCCATTGTGTAAGGTTCGTTCTGAACACCACTGTTCCCCTTATCACAGTCATTGCTGCTGATCCTCCTGCAACATTCCAGTTCCTACCATTTAAGGACTGATCAGTCCTAGGTGTTCCGAGACCTACTCTCCCTACCCTATCCCTGAGTTGGATATTTGAGTTTTCCTTTTGATGTTCAAGATTCCTATAATGTCATGTATAATCCCTTCATTTTGGGGGGCTCTTCATTGTTACAGGGATCACAGAAATCACCTGACTACCGTCTTCGTCCCTCACATATCTCTTGAGATGTGGGAGCTATAACACTTCTTCTCTTGTCCTGAAGTAGAAAGTATGAATATTCCTATCTTCTGCCTTTCATTCTCTTTTTAGCACTTGTTTTTTTTTTTTCTATTTAACATAACTGAGTAAAAATGTACATTCACATGCAAATTTACATGCCCCCCTATATGCAGCTTCCGCTGCTCTCCCTGTCCAGTGACTGCACACTATTCCTCTCTGCTCCATACATGTCTCATCCTCCCAACAGTCTCCTTTCCCCTCCTCTCCGTCCACTCCCCTTCCTGCAGCCAGAGGTCAGCAAGATGATATCCTATAGATGTATAGAACCATAAAGTGCTTCCAACATATGGTTACTCTGCATTGCCAAGTCCATTCCATTCCTGTCCAAAGTGTGGACCTTTGTTATAATTTATGGGAACGGGCAGCATCAGGGCCGGGGGCCATGCTCTCAGAGGAACCCCAAAACTGCTGGACCATCAATTGAGGTCTTTTAGTGGAGATCTCATGATGCACCTCTTTATATTCTTGTGTTGCCAGTGAGGCTCCTCTCTGTGAGCTCCGTGATGGCTATCACTGGTGGTGGCCGGGCACCATCTGGTTCTTCCGGTCCCAGGTCGATGTAGGCACCCACTCTTGTGGGTCTCTCTGTCTTCTCGGTTGTCTTTACCGCATGCCATTTTGGTCCTCGGATGGCAGCTTCGCAGCTTTTAAGATCCCAGACGCCACTCACCAATGTGGGGTGCAGAGAGCTCTCTTAGCAAAACGCTAGTTGTGCCAATTGGCCTGGAATTCGCCTAAGAGCATGGTCCCCCGCCCCCCGCCCCAGCTACTCTATCCTTGCAGTATTGAGTTAAGATGGAAGGAGTACTCAAGTTATGCAGAAGTCCACTTAATGTTGTTCTTGTTCCTAATGTGTGCTGTCACCACTTTCTCCCAACTAGATTTCTAGTAACTACCTAAACTAAACCCTCCCCCCCTTGCCCTCCCTCCCTCCCCTCCCTTGCAGCTGTCAAAGAGTCTTTTCTTCTATACACAAGTCTGTTTTTGAGATCTTATCGTAGAGGTCTCATACAGTATTTGTCCTTTTGTCGGTGACTACTCTCACTCAACATAATGTCTTCCAGTTGAAACCAGGTTAGAAGATGTTTCCTGGAATCATCGTTATTCTTTATCATTGCGTAGTGCTCCATTGAGTATATGTACCACAGTTTACCTATCCATTCTTCTATTGTTGGGCATCTAGGTTGATTCCACCTTTTTGCTATTGTGGACTGTGCCGTGATAAACATTCTGGTGCATGTGTCCGTTGGTGTGAAAGGCCTTGAATCTGTAGGATATATTCCAAGTAGTGGAATGACTGGGTCAAATGGTATATCAATATCCATTTTTTTAAGGAAGCACCAGATTGCCTTCCAAAGAGGCTGGACCATTTTGCAACCCCACCAACAGTGTAGGAGGGTTCCACTTTCTCCACAGCCTCTCCAGCATTTGTTGTTTTGTGTTTTCTGGATCATGGCCAATCTTGTTGGGGTGAGATGGTATCTCATTGTTGTCTTGATTTGAATTTCTTTAATAGCTAAAGATCGTGAACATGTCCGCATGTGTTTTTTGGCTGCCTGGATCTCCTCTTTAGTGAAGTATCTGTCCATCTCCTTTGCCCATCGCTTAATTGGATGGTTTATCTTCTTCGTATTGATATTTTGTAGTATCTTATAGATTATGGAGATCAGACGTCGATCTGACATAGAGTTGCCAAATATTTTTTCTCACTCTGTGGGTGTTCTTTTAATTCTATTAATAAAGTCTTTGGATGAGCAAGCACTTGTTTTTTAATAAATTGACAGAGTATGCTTCAAAGCTAGTCATACTAGTGGTTGATGATGCTGTCAGAAGTATAATTTAATGGATTCTGGGAATATCCAAAAATAACTTTTCTGTTGACCTCTTGATCTTATCAGAAATTCTACATGCTAAGTTTCCTGTTACATTGTCTTATCCCTAGAATAGCCATTTCTTTGGCCCTGTTTAGCTAAGGTAATATTTTGAATTTGTATAATAGAAGTGAACTATAAGCTCGTCTTTGATCTGATAACTGTGCGTTTCTAATCTCATGTCCTAATACTTTCACCCTTGCACTTGTAACTGTAGTCACACTGTTCTCATTGCTGTTTTTTTTTCAATGTAGTAAGTCAGTTCTCACTTAATTACGGTCTTACTCTGCAGTGTTGCCTCCCCTATAGCTACATGTCTTACATCTTAATTTCATTTAGTTTTTTATCCAGATGAAACTTTCCCAGTAGGGGTTTCTCTGAACACCTGAATTAAAATTCCTATTGTTATCTTCTTTCCCAGCTGTAAGTTTTTGTTTTGCTTACCATGATCTGGTTATATGGTTTTAATTTGTCTTCCTCTATAGTAATGTGAATGCTGTATGAGTAAGGATTTAGTTTTGATGACTGCTGTATTTTCTAAGGTGTAGTGTATAGTAGCGGAGTCCCTGGATGAGATCATCAGCTGAGCACTTCACTGCTAACTGAAAAGTTGAAGGTTTGAATCCCCCAGAGATGCCTGTGAAGAAAGGCCTGATGATTGCTTTAAATGGATCAACAGCTACAACAAACCTATGTAGCACCGTTCTACTGTGAAACATATGGGATCACCCCCAGTTGGAGTTAACTTGACAGCAACCAGTTTGGGATTTTTTAGAATGTAATAGGTGCTCAATAAATATTTGTTGAATGCGTAGATAAATGAATACAGAATCTTGCAGAATTGTGTTATAAACGGAGTGCCTTCTAGAAATAATATCCCATTGTACTGTTTTTCTTATGATATATTTCATCTGTGTCAATTGTTATGCCTTCTTCCTGTTTAGGAAATAATTGGCTAGGACCAGCTATGGAGGGGTTGTTTTCACAGGTTTGTAACAATTCTGAACTCTGACGAAAGCTTTAAATAACATCCATTTAAATAGATCATAACTTTCAGATAGCATACTGTGTAAGCTGCTAACCAAAACCTTGGTAGTTTAAATCCACCAGGTGCTTCTTGGAAACCATATGGGTTAGTTCTACTCTGTCCTTTAGGGTTACTGTGAGTCAGAATCAACCTGTCCACAACTTTTTTTTTATGGTTTTGAATGACTTAATTTTTTACTCTTATTTATTTTGTAAGTTATAAAACTGCTAATCTGGAAATCTGGGAGCCCTGGCATTGCAATGGTTAAGTAATTTTCTGCAAACTAAAAGGCAGTTTGAACCCCCCAGCTGCTTGGTGCTCTGTAGGAGAAAAGGTCTGGTGATCTGCTTCTGCAGACATTGCAGCTGATGAAATCGTTTGAGGCAGTTTTACTCTGTCACGTTGAATCAATATGAGTGGAAATCCAATCATTGGCACAAAACAACCACAATAGCAGTGTGGATGTAGATTGTAAAGCAATGGCAGGATGTCACTGTGATCCTTAAGATACTCATATTTCTTACCGATTATCAAAGGCAAAGCTTATTTGTCTTGGTGTCATTAGTACTTGTGTGGCATTTACGTTATAAAAAAGCCAAGTGCCGTCGAGTCGGATCTGACTCATGGCAATAGTAGATACATAATAAATGCTTATTGATTATTTTGGAGAGTGTTCTAATTGTACTTTTTTTTTGTTTAGTATTATAGAAACTTTTATGCTGATTTTTAAGTTCACCTTAAGATAGTTTTTGTTTGGATGAGACTTGAAAATAGGTGTTTTATTTTGTTTCTCCTCTAAACAAAGATTGATTTACTGCTTATGATGTTAACACATTAGTAAGGGCTGGTGCAGCAACAATAGGTAGCAAACAGTCCCTGCTGTTAGGAAGCTTATATTCAAGGAGAAAAAGATAAAAATGAATGCAAATTATTGTTGCATAGTATAATCCCCTCCCCCCCCCAAAAACCAAACCCAGTGCCATGAAGTTGATTCCGGCTCATAGCAACCCTACAGGACAAAGGAGAACTTCTCCGTAGAGTTTCTGAGGAGTGCCAGGTAGATTTGAACTGCTGACCTTTTGGTTAGCAGCCATAGCAGTTAACCACTATGCCTCCACCATGGTTTCCATTACATGGTAAAATAGGAATATATGTATAGTACTCTATTGCACTAGGAGAGGAAGCCCTGGTGGCATAGTGATTAAGAATTTGGCTGTTACACAAAAGGTTATCAGTTTGAATCCACTAGGTGCTCCTTGGAAACTATGGGGCAGTTCTACTCTGTCCTATAGGGTCACTATAAGTTGGAATCAACTTGATAGAGATAGGTATTTTAATACTAGCAGAGAGTTTTTATAAAAGATGTTTCTTGTATTGTAAGTAAGAGTTCACTAAGGCTGGTAGAAAGGAGAGGGAGAGGAAGAAATTCTCTTTTGGAGAGACTAAGAGAGCTGCTTTACTGATGTTAGGTTTACTATGTGAGATACAAAATATCAAACCAAACAACCAAAGAAAACCAAACCAATTGCCATAAAGTCTATAACTCAGCAACCTTATAGGAGAGAGTAGAACTGCCCCATTGGGTTTCCAAGGATTAGTTGGTAGATTCCAGTTGCTAACCTTTTTGTTAGGAGTTGAACTTAAGCATGGCACCATCAGGGCTCCAGTATTACCTCAGGAGTTGTTTAAAAATATTCTTGGACCGCTACCTCCAGATATTCTGATTTCATTAAAACCAGAGTTGACTAGGGATTCTGTGCTTTTAAAAAACTTCCATGTGATGCTGTCATTATTTGGAAACAAATACCCTAAACTAGCATTTATATTGGAAAGGTAGTTCTCTCTACTGTATATGCACTATAAATCAGTAAGATTGGCATAGCTTCATGTGTAACCTACAATGGAATACCCCTGAGTCTTCCGCAGAAAATAATGATAAACAATAATAGTTGCTCCATAGATGCATTTTGAATTTAAATGAATTTTAAATATGAAATAAACCACAGAGTATACAATTACAGCTTTTAGAAATAATGAAGGCCATATGGTTAGCAGCCATAGCAGTATATGGTGGCATCTGAAGTGACTAATGTGAAGGTGCTCATGGCTGGAGTCAGTATATTTGAGACTACAGATGGAGGTGCAGATGGTAGCTCAACTCTGACCTAAGCTGATCCTAACATTCCCTAGTGTAGTTCACTAGAGTTTACTGATGATTCTTTGTTAACAGTAGGAAGATCAGTGCTTTCATTTTCAGATTACTTAGTTTTTTAGAATGGAAAAAGATCATGAGGAAGGCATTAAAAACTGGCATATACCTTAAAATGATTAAGGTCTTTAATTCCTACATTACAGTGTCATAGATTGTAGAAGGCATGTGATGATCATGTGTTTATTGATAAATCTCCAAGAGATGAATTGTTTAGAGACTGCTTTCTAGAAGTGTAAAGAATATGAATGTTTTATCCTCTTCTGTCTATTCATGAGTTAATTCTTAAGTGTAAAGACTGCTAACCAAAAGTTAAGTGGTTCCGGTCCACTGGCTTACTTATTAGAAACCATTCGGGGGCAGTTCTGCTCTGTTCTATAGGGTCACTGTGAGTCAGCATTGACTTGTCCCAAACAGTGGATTTGGGACTTTTTTGTTGTTGTTATGTTGCAGAAACTATTGTAAGAGCACATACACATAATAGACAATAAAGACACAGACAACAAATAAAAGAAGTAGAAAAAATAAATTAGAAGAAAAAGGAAGCAAAAATGAAGCTGTTTTGCTTAAACCAGAAAGATGAGTTTACGTATGGTAAGCCTGTCTCACTTCCGTTGTAGGCATTCGATTAGTGTTTGTTAAAAAAATATGGCAGAGATTTAGTGTTATCTGTAAATTTAATATACACAGAAAATGGCTGGGTGATGGAAGAGAATGTCTAATGTAATTTCAGATCTAGGACAGGGGAACTAATAACAAAAAATCAAACAAAGCCCGTGCTGTCTAGTTGATCCTGACTCAGAGCAACCCCGTAGAGAGGTTCTGTTCTGTAGACAGAATAGAACTGCCCCTTAGAGTTTCCATGGAACACTCATGGCTTTGAATTGCTGACTTTTGGGCTAGCAACCATAGCACTTAACCACTGTGCCACCAGGATTTGTGTATATGCTGCTCTGCTTCTGTATAGGAATTTTTTTTTAATTTGGAGAACCACTTTTTCAGAGAAACAATGACAGATGTGTCTCTAAGAAGGCACTTAGAATAGTGACAGATGAGGGAACCATGTTTAAACTGGAATCAGTTGAAGGACTGATTTGGCTCAGAGACTTGCAAGGATTATGCAAATATTTAGGAGGCCACCATATGGAAGAGAAAAGAAGTAACAGCCTGTATCTATCCAGCTAGACAAGTGGGTTGAAATTACAAGAAACGTTTTAGAATCTATAAACGGAAATCTTTCTCAGTAAAATTGTCCATTAAACTTTTCTATCATGGGAAATGGAGGACAAGCAACATGAGTGTCCATAGGTCTATAAGATTTTGACGAGTTATGTCTTCAATGATAGTTTTGTAGTAAAAATAGCATATTTACCTTTAATCATGAATCATAATGAGTAAAACTTAATATAAAAATCATCAGCATTTAGTGGCATAGCTGATGGATGCTCAGCAGTGTTGTACAGTACCTCTCACAACTAAACATTTTCTCCAGCAAAATGGCAACAGACAGTATTCCTAACCTTACATTTTGAAGAAAAATAAAGCCTAATGTAGTAAACATTTGAGCTTTATAGCTGGTTGACCTTGGGCAAATATTGTGTTAATTATTTCAGGAAATTGTGAGATTAAATGAACTTCTATGTGAATTATAAAGCAAAAACCCGGGTGGTATAGTGGTTAAGAGCTTAGGCTGCTAACCAAAAGGTTGACAGTATCAATATACCACACACTTCTTGGAAACTCAGTGGGGCAGTTCTGCTTTGGCCTACATGGTCACTATGATGAGTCAGAATCAACTTGACAGCAGTGACTCTGGTTTTGGGTTTATGTATAAAGCATTTACAATGTCTGACGCAAGTATTAAAAGAGTAATAGTTATTATTTACAGTTTTAAGCTACCTTGAGAGATTGATATTCTAATCTAAATGACTGTTTAATTCCCAGTGTCTGTGGTATCTGTATTTTACTCATATATCACCAGTTACTCTTTCCTCCCAAACTCTCCATGAACCTCTCAGATCGCAGTTAAATGTAGTTTAAGGCCTCACTCATCTGTAACTTCAGAGAAAAAAATTGTTCAGCAAGTCAAAATGCAGCACCTCCCTCTTCTTGAAATATACACTTTTCCTTTTGGCATTTTTATTTTAAAGATAATTTTGTGTGGTACATGATACATATTCCCTCTTTTTTAAAACAAAGATTTGAACAACCTCTTTGATGAGTCAACTATTATGTTTATGTATAATTGAGCAGTGTTTTTATTTGTCCTATTTTCCTTGCTTCTGGCAGCTGTCTTCCCCATCCCTCTCCATGGTGTGAAGCCTCTTTATATTCTCCCAACCATGTTCTAGTTTGCTATGTGTCATGCACTCTGGATTTGGAAAATGATACTGAGATATCGAGAAGAAATTAAAGCAGACCCAAATAAGTGGAAGACTTAATAAAGATGTCAGTAGTACCCAAATGAATCTATCAATTTAATGCAACCCTCCATCAAATTCTAGTAGTCATCTTTACAGAAATAAAATACGAACTCTCAAATTTACATGGAAGAACAAAAGACCCTAAATAAACTAAAGCAATCTTCAAGAAGAATAAAGTAGAAGAACTCATACTTCCTGATTTCAAAAAAAATTATAAGGCCACGGTAATTAAAACTGCCTAGTAGTAGCATAAAAGCAGACATACAGGTAAGTGGAACAGTGCTGAGAGTCAAGAAATAAATCCATATATGGCTATGGTCCCATGGTTTTCCATAAAAGTGTTAAACGTCCATTCGGTGGGCAAGAAAGAGTCTGTTCAATAAATAGTGCTGGTAAAATTGGGTTGCTGCATGCAGAATGAATGAATCAGAATCCATGCCTCACACCATTAACAAAAACCAATTCAAAATGGGCCAAGGACCTAAATGTGATCATTAAAGTGATAAAATTCATAGAGCAAAATATGGGTATATGGCTGTAGCACCTAACTTTTAACAATGGCTTATCAAAATGACAAAAGAGCACAAGCAGTAAAAGACAGTAATGACCCTATAAGGGCCATCGTAGGCCATCGTAGAACTGCTCCGGTAGAGTTTCCAAAGAATAGCTGGTAATTTTGAACTATTGATCTTTTGGTTAGCTGTTGCAGCTCTTAACTGTCCTGCCAGGGCTCCAAATAAATAAATAGAAACTCACATGGAGTGAAAAGACACCCTGCAGATTGGAGTAATTTGGGGGGAACTATATGACTGATAGGGTCTAATATCAAAAATGTATTTAGAAGTGTCTAAACTTTAACAACAAAAAGGTAAGCAATCCAGTGAAAAAAAGAGAAAGTACAGGAGTGAACATTTCAGCAAAGAGAATATTCAGATGACCGTCAAGCATATGGTAAGATGCTCAGTGTCATTAGCCATAAGAGAGATGCAAATTAAAGCTACATGGTTGTTTACCTCTGTTAGAATGGCAGGGATGGGGGCCTTGTAATAGATTTAAATATTGAGAAGTTCTGTCTTCATAAAACTAATTGTAACATTTCCTTTTTTTTGTTTAATATTTTTAGAATTAGTAGTTCCGTTAAAGATTAGATCTTCGCTAAAAATGCATCTGGTGTTATGCCTTTTAATGTAGTATATCCTTAATTAGCTTTAGCTCATATTATTTGATTCTACTCATGTTTTTTACTTCATAGGTCAGTTTCTATAATGCATATTTTACTGGTATCCATTCTGCTCTTAGGTTTTAGGATGAATTGCTTTGAAGTTGCATTTTATTAGTTTTCTTGTTGATACATTCCCCTCTATACTTAGGGTTATATTTATTTTCATTCTGAACCCTAACCACTTGCCACCCCTTAAACTAGATTGTGTGATTATGTATTTAAAAGTCTTTTCAAAGAACCAGTATTTGGATTTATGTGAATATTTTTTTAGGAGAGGGTAGTGTTTTAATTTTACATTGATTTTAAATATTATCTGTTGATATTTTTCGTCCTAACTTAGTTTGGTATATGTTGTTGTTTTTCTGTTTTCTTCAGTCCTAAATTGTTGTTTTATTATTATTTTTGTTTAGGTTGCCTTTTAAAAATAATAATAGCCCTTAAAGCCAGAAGCTTAGCTCTCACTACAACTTTGTGGGTCACTTGGGTTTTAATTATGAAGAATGATTATTTTGTTACGGCTTTCTAGGTGGATCATAATTTCCCTTCTGACTTTCTCTTTGATTCAGGGATTATCTAGGAATAAATTTCGTAATTCCTAACTAGTTATTTTTGCACATTTTTCCTAGTTTAAAAAAAATTTCTCTCTGAAATTATTAGAAGCTTTTTTTATGACTATATGTGTGATCAGTTTTGGTAATGGACAGAGGGAGGCTTTGTTAGAGGGTTTTGTCCAAGGGTTGCAGTGTATCTTTTGTTATTTGTGTAATCATGTTTATTGATTATATAAATAATCCATTTTTTTCTTTTCCAACAATATTTGCCTGTCCTAACAATATACTGAAATAACTCACAATATTGGAATTTTTCATAAAATTCTTACTGTTCAAATACATTTTTCTTTAATACCTATTTTTTGTCTGATGTATAAAAGTTTATAACTGTTACATTTTGGTCGTAAACTATTTTATAATCATCTCTTTTTCCGAAGTACTTTTATCCTTAAAATTACATCTTGACTACAGTTAACTTCAAAACAAAACCCCCAAAAGATGCTCATATTTTTTTCCCTTGATGAGACTTTCATGGTACTTTCATTTTCTACCTCTCTTCTTTTTTCCTCAGTATCCTTCTTTCCAGTATGAACATGGTACTTCCATTTAACTTGCCTACAACTCTTAGGCTTTAAGCATATCTTTTCGTACATCTTGTGTAAAAAGTAAATTTTTCTTGTGATAGAGTGCTATTTCAAAAGTGTTTATTAAGTTGTGTGTTCTTTGACATTCTGGTTATTATCGAAATGCGTGTGGTGTGGTATAAAGTGTAAGTTTAGTGGCTTAAATCATTACCCTTTATCTTGTCACCAGGTCACTATTCTAATTTATTTTTCTTAATTGTATTTCTCAGTTGTAGTACTTAAAAAATAGTGTCTGAGTTCTTGCATATTTACAGTTACTTTTCATATGTCGAGATGTAACCTTTGTTGGTTTGAAATCCTTTCAGTCAGTTTTATGTAAATATCATTCAGCTTTCTTTGAAGTACAAAAGATAAGAAGTATGAGAAGTCCAATTCTTTTTCTTTCATGGTCACTTGTTTTTTATAGCTAGCTATTTAAATGTAATCCAGTGTTGATAGACTTTTATCACTGATACCTTTTAATACATATTTTCATTTAGTTCTTAGGCTCTTTTTTAAAACATGAGTTTTAAGAAATGTGTTAATTTTGAGAGCTCTGTGAAATGTGAGTCTGAGAGTAGAATATCATAGCACTTTGTTTGCATTGCCTTCTGTTCTTAGAACATTATATTTTCATAAAATATTTTAAGTGCATTTCTATATGAAATATTAACGACATATATATTCAGTGATTTGCAGTGAGACAGTCCAAATAAGAGGCTTAATCTTAGTTTCCTGATCTGTAAGATGAGAGTTCCTGATTATTACTTCCTAAATTCTTTGAGTCAGTTTCAGCATGGTCCTCATGCTTTTAGAAGAAAGATCAGGATCCAGTGCCAGGGATTTATGGGCCCTCCATAAATTATAAAAGTCCTCCGTTTGTAGCCTGTAGTTTATTAAAGGCCAGCAACAGGTCTCCGTGTTCCTTAAGTCTTGTCCTCATCTTTTAACTTTGCATCTCACTGGAATGCTTCCTCCACTGATTCTTACTTCTCTCCCACCGGGGTAGGTGGAAATGCTTTTCTAATGGTGATGGTTCATATCTTACACTAAGAAGTCTCTTCAGATCTCCCTACCTGACTTAATTTCTAAATTGTTACTCTCATAGACTTTGTATCTTTAATCTTATCACATTATAGCTTTTATTAGAGGTGTATGTGTGTGATTTTTTGTCTGTATTCCCCATGCGTCAGTTAACTATTGTGAGCTTTAATGCTGGGATCATATCTTACCTATATTATGACCTTTTGCCTATGTGAAGGTAATTAGGTAGTTAATATATTTTAACTGAATTTGAGTAGAGAGTTGAAAATACATATTGACCAGTAATCATTTTATGGCTCTGCTGATTTGCCTAGAAAATGCAATCAGAAACATTGTCAGTAGTTTCTTTGTACTTGACATCTCTTTCAGGACAAACATTTAAGTCAACAAGAAAACTAACTACAACAGGAACTTCATTAAAGACTCAGTTTATTATATGCAAATGTGAAATGTTTCTAACTTCACCCTGTTCGTTTCACATATATTATTAGTCACTGTTGAATGTTTTGGTCTGGCTTAGTATACTTCAGTGCTGAACGTATATTTTAATTGGAGAGTTTTTCACATAAGTATTTTTTACTTTTGTCTAATTTATAATCTTAATACTGTTAGATGCCTGTCTATATAGATTATGGTTTGAAACTGTTAACTAGTTCAGTTGGTAATATACCATCTTTGGCTCCTAAACCATGAATAGTAGGTAACATTCTTTGTTTTGTTTTGTTAAGCTATATCTGAATTGAAAGGGGTTCAGGTACCTGAATCTTGAATAAAGTGCAAAATGCAAATCAGAAGATGGAAGTACTGGATTCCCTCTATTATTAATTTATCCTGTGTTCAGGACTCTGATTGCAATATAATTGTTCATATCCTTTTAAAATTGGTATTCATAGCAGTTAGCATTTGATAGAGCCTCATCACACCCATTAAAACAAAGAAAAACATTTTTTAAACCTCTGTAGTAGTTCTTTGAAGTAGTTGGTTCCTTACCTCTGCTTTATAAATGCAGAAATTGAGGCTTAGATAAGTTCTGATTCACTCAAGAATATGCCGCTAGTAAAATAAATAATGTCATTGAAACTATACTTCAGCTTAAGACTTTTAGCTACAGTCAGGCTGAGGTTGTCATTTGTTTATAGGATTTTACATAAATACCTAGGTATTATTATCAAAAAGCTATCTGAATGTCACTGTGGTATATGTTGTACCAAGCCAAGCCAAGTGCCGTCGAGTTGGATATATCTTACTGCATGTTTATATCTGTTTCCCAAGGAGGTGCCAGGGGTATGATTTTCATTACTTCTCCCAAGTGAATAACTTGGAAAGTTTTAATGATGTTCTTTTATCTTTTTAAATTTTGCTTCACATAAATTGTCTCAACTGTAAATGCCATATATTAATTTATTTCAAAAACATGATTGGCTAATATTAACTATTAATATCCTTAAATTATCAGAATTTTTATTTAATATGTGATTAACATCAACAGTTCTAAATTTTGTGTCTTTATTCTACAGAATGGTAAATAACGCTGATCATCTCTGGAAAGGTTATTGATTCGCCTCATGTAAAGTATGCTGAGTTCCTTTCCAGTGCTGTAAGTATCTAGTCCTTCTCTTCATTTTTGTCTTCATGATGGTTTTATTAAAGCTAAGATATCAGTGTGATTATGATCCAAATTTGACAGCAGAAGTTTTTATACTCAAAGTGGCGTTTTAGAAAAAGGATTAAATAATATACTTATCTACCATTAAGGTAAAAAAGTGCAAATGTGATGAGGAATGAATTTTCAAACCTGTCAACCTTTCCTTTTACCATTTTTTTGTCAGCTTTAAAATCTGACATTAATTTTCATTTAAACAAAATTCTTATGCTTACTTTAAACTGCTGCAGTAATCTAGAAGATTGTGAAATAGATGGTTAATTATTCAAGAGAGCTAGTGTTTGATTTATTGTGACAAGTGGAATATTGGAACATGTTACCTTAATGCTGCCTTTTGTGTGCAAACTCCTGGCACCTTAGCCGTCTCCTTCTAACCGCGGGGGATAATAACATAGTTAAGGATATTTGCTAATGTAGTTTCTAGCCATTCTTGGGAATCAGGCAAAAAAGTAGAAATTGAGATGATAGTATTATGTTAAAAATGTCTTTGTGCTAGAGTATGAACTGTAACCACCAATTCATATTAAATAGGCCTCTGAATAAAAGTATTCCAGGAATTTCAGATATTAGAGAAGATAAAACATCTATTAGCTCATTAAGTGCATTTTTAAAGTCTAATGCAGAGTGCCTTTAAGCATAAGTATTTTCTAAAATTTGGTACAGTCGAGGTTTTGATTAAATTCCTTCCATTTGGGTTGACAGTTCCATAATCCAGTAAGTAAACATTAAGATCAGTTTTCCTTATTCTTTAGTTTTTCCATTAGAGTTTTTCTTGCCTTCTCATTGACTGTGACCTTGTAAAGTCTCTGGAATAGGCCCAGAAAATGAGAATTGCATGTAGCCTTAGTTTTCCTTTTATTTACTAATTGCTTTTCCCCCTGGAGACCATGGTGGTGTAGTGGTTAAGTGCCATAGCTGCCAACCTTAAGAATAGTCATTCGAATCTGCCAGGCGTGCCTTGGAAACTCTTTGGGGCAGTTCTGCTCTGTCTGTAGGGTCTTCGTGAGTCAGAATTGACTTGATGATTCTGGGTTTGGTGTCTTTTCTTTTCTTTTCCCACTAGCCATTAGTGTGTAAGCAGTGTGAGATCAGGACTTTTTGCCTGATTTGTTGTTCCTTTGAATGTCACATGCCATGTATAGGGCCTGGTGTGTAATAGGTGCTCTTTTAATATTAATTGAGTTCCCTCCCCCAGTGATCTCTGTTCCCTGACTCCAAAGCTAACTTATATTTCCATCTACAAGCTTGCATGTTTATACTTGGATTTTTTCCCCATATATGCATAAGGTGGCTGCCAGTGTACAGTTAAAAGGAACTTTCAATCTTAGTTGTTAGTGACACATGTTAAAATGTAATCTGACTCTTCTTGGAGTCCTTTTATTTTGAAAAGAACATTTATATACCATAATCCTGTTTTTATGTGTTAATCACTTCCCTCCTACTGGTTTGAATTACAGAATCTTTTTCACCACTCTGTCAAGCTCAGTTCCCATTAAATCTTCATTTCTTACTTAATCTCACCTTTTGTCATTTTCTTACTTTAAGATTGCCAATCCTTCAGTAGTAGTAATAAAAGGGAGCTACAGATCATAAAAACGGGTGGAGCACACTTTTAGTTGATGAATACTGTAATTGATTCCAGACTATTAGATTAGCGTGCAGTAAATACCATGTATATAAAATGAAACCAAATTATTTTGCCTAGTCACTCTAGATAAAAAGATAAAAACATAGGAATCAAATTGAAGAGAAAGCTTTGTTATCCAGTAAAATCTTAACTGTTGATGCTTTGTAAGTAGTGCATCTAATTTCAGAGTTCATTATTTGTGAATGTATTAAATCTTTGCTTCATAAATTTGCAGAATTTGGTTTAAGAAAGTAAGGTATGCTTGCACCCCATGCCATATCCAAGAAAGATTTACATACCTGTTCAAGAAGTGAAAACATATATAATAGGTTTACTTAAGACATTCTCATAGTGTGATCTGTTGGAACACCAGTTTATGCACACTCAGTCATAATTTTTTAATGTAATTGTTCCTTTATGCCCGTGTTACTGTGATATAGAAGTTCTCACGTAATTTTCAATTATTGTTGACTTGAGTCTACATTCAGATCAGTACTTTAAAGTGATAGGTATTCCTTATCCCTATGCTACATAAGAAAATCAGTTCATTCTTACTTATGTGTCATCTTCTTTTTGTTATAAAAGACTGACAGGTATCATGGACTTACATTGAAGAATACTTATTAGAATTTCTTTGTATACTTAATATCATTTATTCATAAATTACACCATGCCTGTCTTAAGGAATTTATGAGACAAAACAACCAGTGGAATAGAATGAAGAATCTAAAAGTAAATCTGTATTTACATGAAGGTTTTGCCAATATTTATGGTGAAGGTGGTATTACAGATCAGATGGCAAAGGATGTATTATATAATAAATTTATTTTGAACAATTAGCTGTACATTTGAAAAAAAAACTGAAAACCTTTTGATCCTCATTATCTTGTTGCCATCGTGTTGATTCTGACTCATTAATAACACTACAGGTCAAAGTAGAACTGCTACATAGGACTTCCAAGGAGCAGCTGATGGATTCAGACTGCCAGTTTTGGACTGCCAACTCTTTGGTTAGCAGCAGTAGCTCTCACCCTCATTGAAAACAATCCAGACTCACTGCTGGTGAGTTGATCCCATCACATAATGACCTTAAAAGACAGAGTAGAATTGCCCCATAGAATTTCCAAGGAGAGCCTGGTAGGTTCAAACTGCCAGCCTTTTGAGTTAGCAGCCTAGCACTTAACCACTGTGCTACCAGGGTTTTCTTTACCCTCATTAAGCAATTATAAATTGTGTTGGGAGCATGTAAAAAGACTATTAATAGAACGTCTAGTCCATCGATAGTTAGAGTGGTTTTATCTAGGTGGTAAAAACTATAGACTAAATGAATACAGTAGCCTGTGTCTCAAATTGGAAAACTCTGGTGGTTAAGTGGAAATCCAGGTGGCATAATGGGTTAAGTGCTGCATCTGGTAACCAAAAGTTCAGTAGTTCAAATCTGCCAGGCGCTCCTTGGAAACGCAATGGGAACAGTTCTACTCTGACCTCTAGGGTCGCTATTAGTCAGACCTGACTCCATGGCAGTAGGTTTGGTTTTTGTTTTTTTGGTGGTTAGGTGCTATGACTGCTAACCAGAAGGTTAGCAGTTCATGTTTGCCAGTTGTTCCTTGGAAACTCTGCAGACAGTCCTACTGTCTTAAAGGGTTGCTATGAGTGTGAGTCTGCATTGACTTAACAGCAGTGGATGTTTTTTGTTTTGTTTTGTTTAGGTTGTATCTCAGATTACACAATTCCAAAAAGTCCTACTGTATACTAGAAAGCAGAATTACTTATAATTTTGCAATCAGTAAGATCTAGGCTTAAATCTTTTGTCTACTTTTTACTCAGAATACAAAGCAGCTGTGAAGTTCAGGTTCCTCAACACTCAATCCATCTAAGTGAACATACGATGAAAAATAATATCTACCACCAAGAGTTGTTGTGAGAATTATATGAGATTATGTTATTGAAACTCTTAACCAATAGTCGGCTAGAAGTGAATATTCAGTAAATTTTTAGCAAAGAGGGATGAATAAGCAGCTAAAAGGAACTAGTCCAGTGCAGTAAAGGATGAGAAAATTCTTTGATAAATATTTTTATCAGTAAAAAGTATTGAGAGCCTACTGTATGCCACACATCATGTTTTACACTAAACCTGTAAAACCCATTGCTGTCAAATTGAGTCCAAGTCATAGCAATCCTGAAGGATAGAATAGAATTGTCCTACAGGGTTTCCAAGGAGTGCCTAGTAGATTTGAACTGCCAGTCTTTTGGCTGGTGGCCATAGTTCTTAATCACCACACCACTAGAGTTTACTGTTTGACACTAGATCTATAAAAATGAAAGACGTTGTCGCTTTTAAAAATCTTAAATAGGAAAGTTAGGTTTTATAAGAGAAGATTGTGAGTGAAGAATTTTTATATGTGACAAGTCTCTTAATATTGTTCATTCTAAAAAGATGTTTTCTGGGATGCTTGTATGTAGAAATGTAGATACAATTTCCTAAGAAAAATAAATAGTTTGACTCCAACTATGCAAGTTCTGGTTTTCAGGATAATTATTAATAGAGAATATTTTACAGAGATAAAATGCTTATGAAATTGTTATGTAGTTGAGGAAATGAGTGCCTTAATAAATCATCTGTGTTCGTCTCTTACTTTAGTGTTTGCTTGGGCTAGTTTAGCAAATCATTTGTTTTCACTAAATAGAATTAGCGAATTTCTAGTTCGTTTTGCTGATACTTGTTTGGTTAGGGAGGCTAATACAGGCTGTTTCTTCAGCAGTTTTTCAGTACTACTCTAATGTAGTGTAGACTTAATGCTGTGTTTGTACATAATCCGTTGCTTTTAAAATCATTGCCACAACTGAAATTTTGTTTCAGATATTTACCAAAATTTAGGAAAATATAAATTGTATGTCATATGAAATTGGGTTTTTTACATTGTCCGTAATGTCAATGAAGAAGGTAAATACTCTCATAGAGATGAATTGATACAATGGCTGCAACATTGGGCTCTCGAACATAGCAATGATTGTGAGGATGGCACACGACTGGGCAGTGTTTCTTTTATCAACCCACTTGCCATGGCAAAAACATTATGCCATATGACATGCCTTATTATTTTCAGTAAAGAAGTTGCTGTAGCTTTATGTGCAGAAATATTGCATCTTCTGTTGAGCAATCTTTGGTAGACTATTGTAAATAAAAGGATTCCTTTTTTTTTTTTTTTTAGTTTGCTGGAAACCATGTCTCACTATACAGATGAACCCAGATTTACCATAGAGCAGATAGATCTGCTTCAGCGCCTTCGGCGTACTGGAATGACTAAACATGAAATTCTCCATGCCTTGGAAACTTTGGAACGTCTTGATCAAGAACATAGTGACAAGTTTGGAAGAAGGTCCAGCTATGGAGGAAGTTCATATGGGAATAGTACCAACAATGTTCCAGCATCCTCCTCTACAGCCACAGCTTCCACACAGACCCAGCATTCGGGAATGTCCCCATCACCCAGCAACAGTTACGATACTTCCCCACAGCCTTGCACTACCAATCAGAATGGAAGGGAGAATAGCGAGCGATTGTCCACCTCCAATGGAAAGATGTCACCAACTCGCTATCATGCAAACAGCATAGGTCAGAGATCATACAGTTTTGAAGCCTCAGAAGAAGACCTAGATGTAGATGATAAAGTGGAGGAATTAATGAGGTTAGTGGCTTTATTTTTTTATAGTCCCCAGCATACACACACACACACACATGTATATAGCTCTTAAATTGTTTTTGGCTAAGTTGTGTTTAGCTGCTTATTTATAA
The DNA here is from genome assembly GCA_028571685.1 of Heterohyrax brucei. Taxonomy (NCBI): domain Eukaryota; kingdom Metazoa; phylum Chordata; class Mammalia; order Hyracoidea; family Procaviidae; genus Heterohyrax; species Heterohyrax brucei. The sequence continues at coordinate 45,704,879 of CM053160.1, read as the reverse complement.
TAACTGTGATTTCTCCCTTTCTTTTGAAAATGGAAAGAAAAATTTTAAACTTGTAAACTTTTAATTCTTTTTCTTCAGTACATACTCTTTCTTTGGTGTTTCAGAAGGCTTGTCTCTTCTCTGTGCTTACCAAAGTTTAGCCTTCTCTTTGTGGCTGTAATTGTTAACATCTTGCTAATGGCCATATTGTAATTCTTAACTTTATTGTACATACTTTTTCTGAGGGATAAGACAGTTTTATCATCATACAGAATATGTACACTGTTAGATTTTTCCTCCAACATTTCAACCAACAAAATAATTTGAGCACCTATTTTGTAAAAAGCAGTGTTCTTGAGAAGTAAAACAGACATGGTTTCTGCCCCTAAAAAGCTGAAAATTCTAGTTTTGGAAACAGATGCCGGGTGTCATTGAGTCCATTTCAGATCACAACCCAGTGTACAGAACAGGATAGAAGCATCGTGTTGAGTTTCCAAGCATGTAAATCTTTATGGAAACAGAGTGCCACATCTTAATCATATATTGCTGGATTGGAAGTTCCAGTCTTGTGGTAAGCAGCCAAACACTGCAAACACTGAGCCACCAGGGCTGCTTGACAGTTGATACATGTGTATTTTAATCTATTTTGTTACCAGATAAATGCTGAGTACTTAGAATTTTAAGCATTTTAGAATTTTAAGTCTCCCTTCACCAGAGGTAGTAGAAAAGGCTTTGCACTGGAATTGAAACATTTTAAGGTAGGAACCATGTCTGATTCATTGTGATGACACTAGAACCTTGAACTGTTCTTGGCACATGGTGGTTGTGCCAAGTGAATCTGACCTGAACCTTAAAAAACAGCCACAGTTTTTAAATGTAGGAACTTTATTTAAAGTTACTAACAGCATGTAAAGATTAGGCATGTTTATTATGTTAATTATTACATATGGGTTAAGACTATGTTTATGAGACTATTAGGAGGTGTACCAATTCTGGAAGACTTTGAGTTCCATGCTGAGTAGTTTAGAGTTTTTATAGGTCTCTACGAATAATGATAATAAAAGCATTGATTTCAGAAGATTATCATTACTTTGGGTAGGGGGGAAGAAGCCTGCAGACAGACTAGGTGGGTGGTGAAATAAGATGTAGACAGAATTTGTGACAAATCAAATTAAGACTTACAGTTTTTGGATTCTGTACCTTTCTCATGGTCTTCAGACTTAAAAATAGTATGATAATGACAGCATTGCTACATGGAAGATCCATTCTGTATTAGTACAAAAGTCAAATACCCTTTAAGATGTGAACTGCTTTATATGGACTTCTGGGTAAAATAGACTGTTGCTTCTAGATTCTAGTGTAATTCCTACAAAAATAGTTTCATAAAGCAATCACAGGACCATGTTATTAAGCTTCTATATTTTAAAAATAAAAGAGATTAATTTGAGTTTGTTTTTACTTGTTAAAGCAGCTGGTGAGGTTCATATGTTGCTTTTGAATTTAACTTGTATATCATTGTCAAATTAAAAGGTAAAACCATTTGGGCGAATAAAAGTTACTTCAGTAATTAGAATGTAACAAAACTAGCTTCTGATTATCCTGAGTTGAGAGGATATTAACAACAAAACTTCTCGGGATGCTAGCCTGTTTTTGTTGTTATTGCTACTTTGATATAAGCTTTGGATATAACAGTTAATTCCCAAATGTATATTAGAGTAACAGGAAGTTTGGGAAAACTTTATTTTCAATAAGGCTCTAGAAAATTGGCTAGTCTAATAAGGATCTAAAAACTTGAGCAGTATTTATAGCTGATAGTCCTCAAAACAGACAGAAAACCCCTTAACAACTACTAGGATTTGTAGTTAAATCCCACTAGTGCACACATCCAAGTTTTAGTGTTACACATATACATGTTTTGTACTTTATTATTTACATGTAGACTGCCACTTGTTCATGACTAGTATACTTCTTCGCTTTCTGTAGTTCTTTCTGAGAATTCATGCTTTCCTCTCTTGTAAACATGTAGGGGTCTCCTTAGGCTTTTTGGCTTTCTCTGGTTCTCTGCCCTCACCCACAGCTGTGTTCTTTCACTCTCTCAGTCCTCCCCATTGCTCATTTTTCTCAACATTACAGATAGTAGTTATCCTTTTTGGACCAGTGGGGGAAGTTTATTCACTGTCTGTTCCCACTTTTAAACATTACAACCATCCCGCCAGGTTGGTCAGAGATAACTGAGAGTCATAAAAATTAAACATTTTGCCTAAGAAAGTTTAAGCGACCACGTAAATTCTGGCTCGTCTATTTATTACCAGTGTGTCTCTTGGATCTATTGCCTTTATAAATAAATTTTTTATTTCTGTGGAAAGTGTGAGTGTTTTAATGGGGTTACTATCCCAGATGGTATTTGCCACCTCAGGTCAGTCACTTATTAACTAAATGAATTTTTATGTGATGGACTGTTACAGAAAAATTTAAGCAGCGGATCTTTCTGAAGATCACATGGCCACTATGGTGATACTGTAATGAATTGTGTTTGGTGGTCTTTAGGAGGAGCAGAACAGGAACCTGAATGCCTCCCCACATTGGTTTCTACACATATAATTCACCTTTTGCTGCTCACATTCTCAAACTTCTAAGATACTCAGCAATAAGACATACTTGTTTCAGATCCCACAATTCACTGAGTGCTCAACTTAACTCCTAACAATTTCAAGTCATATAGTGGAAATAAAACATGATTGATTTATAAATGTACTCCACATTAACTTGTTAAGAAAGAATTTGCTACTTTATCCATTTTTAAGTTGGAAAGCATAAAAAGGAAAACTAGAACACTTTACAGATGATTTTACAGTTAAGGACTAGAAGGAAAATCCATGTCACATTTTAATGTTAGTAAGTTGTATCTACTAATATAATACTGGTGGTACAGTGGCTAAAGAGCTGTTCTGCTAACCAGAAGGTCAGTGGTTAGATCCCAACAGCCACTCTGCAGAAGGAAGTTGTGACCATTGGTTTCTGTAAAGATTTACGGCCTTGGACACCCTATGGGACAGTTCAGTCCTATAGGGTCACTATAAGTCAGAATCAACTTGATGGCAGGGAAGACACACAAACAAACACACACGCACAGAATTTTTGCTTGCTTTTTAAACAGGTGCATAGGGTCTCTTGTTAAAAGAGGAAAATGTACAGCAGGAGAAAAACATGCACTTTCCATGTAGGTTTTCTGCGAAACGTGTCCCATCTGTATCTGTAGCTTTATTTGTTGTTCTTGTTACGTGCAGTTGGGTCACTTCCAACTCATAGCTACCTTGTGTACAACAGAAATAAACATTGCCTGGTTCTGCATCCCACCCGAAATCATTGTTATGCTTGAGCCCATCATGGTGGCCACTGTGTCAATCCATGTCATTGAGGGTCTTCCTCTTTTTTACTCACCCTCTACTTTACCAGTAACTTTATTAGTGAGTTTTAAAGAGTTCCCTTTATAATTAAAAATGAACTTTCATAAATTACCTCCATAAATGTACAACTCCTTGTATAACATAAAGAGGTCATTTTCCAACACAGTACTGAAAAACAATTATGATCACACTGAAAAAAAAAAAACAAGAGACAATGAGGTCACCAGAGAATCCTGGGGGAAAGGCTAAGGTAGGGAATCTGCAGCATCTCCCAGGAAGTGTGCTCAGAGGCCTTATGAAAAGATCATGGCCAATGCCACTCTTGGGGGCTGAAGGACCCTAGATCTGGGTCTTGCTGAGAAAGCCCTTCTCAGGTGTGCAGTGAAGCTAAACTGTGTGTGAGACCTGGAAGACCATTAGGCCAGATATGCAGTGAAAACACTGGTGTGTACTCCTTGGAAGTGGTTTATTCCCTTTGCCAATAGGAACTCTCCTGGTTCCAATTTCTAGGTCTTGCTCTTCTCTACCTCCAGTGGCATTTAGAGTCTGCTCAGAGAGGTTCTCTTCTGAATGTTAAAACTGTGTAAGATGCCCAAATTGCTACTGAAACCCACTAGGGTCTAAAACTAAATTACTCTTTCAGGAATGTGGATCTTTTTTCCTCAAGAAGTTGGCTAAGGGTTCATAGTGACCAGAAGGCAGGTAGACCTCCAGCTGCCTGTGTTCTCACCTTCTTACTGAAGCTTCCAGGCCATGTCTGCGTCTCCAGGCATTTGAGGCCAAATCTTAGCAGTCTGGGGGGCATGGGCACACGTCCTTAGCACAAGCCGTCTTAAGAATAGGGCAGAGCTAGCTCAGCATTAAGACTAAAGACAGAAGACTAAGTCCCTATTCACCAACTTAAATGACTTTGACATTGCTGTCCCTGTTTTTACCTTCCTCTGACCACCAAGTGTGACTCCACACAAAACTGAGTAGCATTGTAGTATTATTTACTAGTGAGGAGTGAATGCGAACTGAAAGGAAAGAGGAGATACACTCAAGGGACTATCTGTATAAATCTTAAACTCAAATAAGCTTTTCTTTTAGAGGAACGTGCATGTACAAGGTACAGTGGAATCCCCATTTCTCCACCCTGTTCACTTTTTCCTCTACATTGCTGTTCTTCCAATATATGTACAGGAGGCCTATGGCATAGTGGTTAAGAGCTTGGCTGTCAACCAAAATATTAGCATTTTTACAGTTTAGATCCATTAGCTTCTCCTTAGAAGCCGTATGGAGCGGTTATACTTTCTCCTATAGGATCACTATAAGTCATGATTGACTTGTTGATAATGGGTTTGATTGATGTTTATGTATGTGTGTGTAGTATATATACATATATATGTGATAATAGTGAGCATCTACTAATGTGTATCTGTTGTGTGTAATAAAACAACAATGCAGATGGGGTTTATCAGAATTAATAATGCTAAACATTAAAGATAACTTTTCTTAACTGCTAATCTGTTAATTTTATATGTGTATTAATATTTTGTAGAAAGTTCCAAACCTTTCTTCCAAGTTGGTTATCTGTAAGCCTAACATAGGGTATTTACTTTTGTTAGTAGGATATTTTTGTTCTATATGTGGTAACATAATACATGCACTTACCATGTCATTTATACAGCTAGAGCAGTTTTCCTTTTAGGGTTCTCTTTCTGAAATTTCTAATTATATTTTTCACATGGAGACTAAAGGCAATAGGTTTTTATTAAAACATGAAAGAATCTATAAATAATAAATTTTTTTCAACTGTGAAATACTGTTTTGGTAGATATTCTCTGGTAGATATTCTCTGTCTCTGGAAATCTTTGAGACAGTCTAGGTAACTAAGGGTTTTTAAAGTATATGTAATGTTTATTAACTGAAAGCATGTGGAAGATCTTCAGCATACAACTTTTATATTGCCAATGTTTAATATCTTTTAGTCTAGAAAAGAAAACAGTGTCATTTTGAACTAATGTGAATAACTCCTTCCCACTCTGATGTGGGGACCTTAAACATATTTAAGAATATAACTAGAATTTGAAGCTGTTTGAAAAATTTTGTGGATAAGATTTTCCATTTTATAAAGCCTGTTATCTTTTGCTGTAGATTCTTTTCATTCATTGAACAAATTAAGCTATTCTACTCATATATACAGAGCTCATGATGAATAAGAAAGAATCTTTACAGGCTAGTAGGAGAGATAAGACAAGATCAGAAACAATCCTAAACAGAATAGCATGTACTACATTAACATGTGAGTAATATAGTTGAAATGCTAAAGTTAACCATTGGAAGGAGGGATAATTTTAGCTGGGGAAAACAGGGAGAACTTCTCTGAATAGGTGACAGTTAAATTGTGTCTTACATAGGGAATGTTTCTATAAAGAGGCATTAGTGATAAATTCATTCAGATATTAAGAAAGGTCTGTGTTACAGTGGAAAGGCTTAGCAAGCTTTAAAAATAGCTGCAGTGGAATATGGAAAGGAGGAATATCATCCTTATATTGAAATTGTACAGATAGATGAATCCTATGTGGCAGTGATTTGAAATGGGTAATAGGAGGAGAAAACATGGATTTGTAGTGGTTAAATGGAATTACAGTGCTGGCTTATGTTGGAAGTAAGGTAGAGAATCAGAGGAAAAGTCAGCCTGCTCTCCACTTTAATTCTGTTAAGTCTTGAGGTATAGAACTCAGAAGCCATGTGAGATTTATATTAGAGAAAGGAGGGATAAGGGATTCATTCTCTTTAAGGGGAGCTCTGGTGACACAGTGGTTAAGAGCTTGGCTGCTAACTCAGAGGTCAGCAGCTTGACTCCTCCCGTTACTTCTTGGAAATCCTGTGGGGCAGTTAGTTGTACTCTGTGCTGTAGGGTCACTATGAACTGGAGTCGACTCAGCAGCAATGGATTTTTTGCTGTCTCTTTAAGGAGGATGTAAAGCTTCAGATGTGGAGGGGAAGTAGGAGAATTAGAATAAATGAAGGAGTTTTCACGCTAAGAAACTGATGGTTTCTTAGGATACATTGTAAACAATAAGAGAGGGAGGTGTAAGAAGAAGGCCAAGTGAGGTGAGAAGAAAGGGAAATATGTGGAAGCTTATTAGGCATTGGTTCAGTGGTAGAATTCTCACTTTCCATGCAGAATGCCTGGAATTGATTCCTGGCTAGCCTGTCTCACAGGCAACTGTTGTCTGTGGAAGTTTGGCATGTTGCTGTAATGCTGAACAGGTTTCAACAGAGACTAAGACTAGACCCAAAGATCTACTTCATAAATATCAGCTAGTAAGAACTATATAGATCACAACTGTTCCATGTCATTGTGAATGGAGTCTCTTTGAGTCAGGGGGCCTGCTTGACTTGGCTGGAAACAACTTCAGCAACATGTGACAGTTTAAGTGCAAAGCTAACCCCAACTCTAAAACTAAAAAGCCAATTCTTTTGAGTCAATTGTAACTCCTAATGACCTGATGAGTTAGAAAGCTAACCCAGCATAATGTAAATCTTTGAAATTCTTAAGAGAATTGACGACAGTGAAAGTTGAAGGCTGCTTCTAGTTTGAAAATACTTGGTAAAACCAACTAAATGACACTTCAGTGCTTGTGTCTAATTTGACTTTACTTGGAATCTTTTCATGGTATCTCAGAGTATCTGATACAAATGTTTATCTCACTCTTACTTGCTTCTTGTTGTTGGGTGCCTGGGAGTTTCAACTCGTAGGAACTCTATGAACAACAGAACAAAACACTGCCCGTGTTGTGCCATGTCAACAATCGTTTTTATGCTTAATCCTGTTGTTGCAGCCACTGTGTCAGTCCATCTTGTCGAGGGTCTTCCTCATTTTTGCTGGCCCGCCACTCTACAAAGCTTGGTTGCTTTTTTCGAAGATCATTTCTTTTTTCTCTTTTGTGGGATTTTTACTGAGGTTTAATAAATAGTCAATGTTTATTACTGCTTTTACAGTTTCAAAGATTTTTGCATTGAAAAATTTTCAGTATTTAATGCTATATACATACACATATTTAATATCAGTTATTGGAGAAAGACTTTAAAATACCGATGAAGTGGGTATTAGTGTTCTCATTTTACTAGATGATGACACCAAGGCTCAACTGGATTAAATAACTTGCCAAAAGATCTTTATCTTTTAATACTTGTATATTTTGTTTAGTATGAAAAAGCATCTAGGTAAAGCTGTTGAGTAAAGAGTATGTTATTTTGATTTGCTTTTTCTCACTCATGGTTTCTTAGAAACTTGTCAAGTAACTAAAGACATAGTCTCTGAAAGGGTAAGTAAATGACTGCTGTCTTGCAGACTTTTGGGCTTTTCTTTGCTTCAGTCCTTTGATAATATCGTACTGCAAAGTTGTGAATAATTCACGAAATAGATAATTCACTGTAAGAATAATTGAGTCTTATCTCCTCTATATGATTTATAATCTACATTAATTTGAATTAATACAAATTGTTTTAAATTAAATTTAAATCAACAGGATAATACCACTGAATTATTTTTACCCACAAAACACAATTTTTTATTTAACCTTAATAAATATTCTCTAAAATCATTCTATATCTTGAAATACAATACTGTATTTAAATTTTCCTTCAGATGAATTTCTCATCTGCATCAGAAACCAAATGATCTGGTTGTTTTAGCCAGTTGAAAAACATAACTTGTAAAGATACTGATTATTATTTGGTATTAGATATTAGCCCCCACTTGTCTGTGAGTGTGGGCTTGCTGTTACTGTGATGCTGGAAGCTCTGCCACTGGTATTTAGGTACCAGCAGGGTCACCCATGGTAGAGGTGTTTCAGCTGAGCTTCCAGACTAAGACAGTCTATGAAGAAGGACCTGGAAGTCTGCTTCTGAAAAGATTTAGCAAGGGAAAACCTTGTGAACAGCAGCAGAACATTGTCAGATCCAGTGCTGGAAAATGAGCCCCTCCAAGTTGGAAGGCACTCAGAAGATGACTGGAAAACAGCTGTCTCCATGAAGTAATGTTGACCTTTATGTTGTGGGTGGAATAAAGCCTTCGGGATCTTCATTAGCTGATGTGGCACCACTCAAAATGTAAAGAGACAGCTGCAATCATCCATTAATAATTGGAACATGGAATGTGCAAAGTACACATCTAGGAAAATTGGAATCGTCAAAAATGAAATAGAACACATAAACATTGATACCTAGGCATTAGTGAGCTGAAACAGACCACTTTTGGGCATTTTGAATCTGACAGTCATATGGTCTACTATGCTGGGAATGGAAACTTGAGAAAAGGAAGAGTGTTGCGTTCATCATTAAAAAGAACATTTCAAGATCTATCCTAAAGTACAATGCTGTCAGTGATAGGATAATAGCCATATGCCTACAAGGAAGGCCAGTTAATGTGACTACTTACCAACCACTAAGGCCAAAGATGAAGAAATTGAAGATTTTTACCAGCTTCTGCAGTCTGAAATGGATCAAACATGCAGTCAGGACTCATTGATATGTACTGGTGACTGGAATGCAGAAGTTGGAAAGATCGGTAGTTGGAAAATACAGCCTTGGTGATAGAAATAATACTGGAGACTGCATGATAGAATTTTGCAAGACTGATGACATCTTCATTGCAAATCCCTTTTTTAATAAACAAATGGCAACTGTACACCTAGACCTCACGAGAAGAAATACACAGGAACCAAATCAACTACATCTGTGGAAAAAGATGATGGAAAAGCCCCACATCAGCAGTGAGAAGACCAGGTGCTGACTACGGCACAGAATGGCTGTTCCTGCTATGCAAATTCAAATTGAAATTGAAGAAAATTAGAGTAAGTCCACAGCAGCCAAAGTATGACCTCAAGTATATCCCTCCTGAGTTTAAAGACAATCTCAAGAACAGATCTGATGTGTTGACCGCCAGTAACCAAAGACCAGACAAATGTGGAATGACATGGAAGACATCATGTATGAAAAGACCAAGAGGTCATTAAAAAGACAAGAAAGAGAGAAAAGACCCAACTGCATGCCAGAAGAGACCCTGAAACTTGTAAAGCAGAAGGAGGAAGGAATGGCTAAGTAAAAGATCTAAACGAAGATTTCCAAGGGCAACTCAGGAAGACAGAGTGTTATAATGACATGTGCAAAGAGCTGGAAATAGAAAACCCAGGAGTGGAACATGTTCTGCTTTCTCAAGCTGGAAGAACTGAAGAAAAAATTCAAACCTTGAGTTGCAATAGTGAAGGAGTCTACACGGAAACCATTAAATGACTCAGAGAGCATAAAAAGAAGATGGAACGAATACACAGAGTCATTATACCAGAAAGAACTGGTCGATTTTCAGCCATTGGAAGAGGTAGCATATGATCAGGAACCAATGATACTGAAGGAAGAAGTTGAAGGTGCATAGAAGGCATTAGCAAAAAACAAGGTTTCAGGAACTGATGGAACATCAATTGAGATATTTCAGCAATCAGATGCAGCGCTGAAAGTGTCTACTCGTCCATGCCAGGAAATTTTGAAGATTGCTTCCTGGCCAACTGACTGGAGGAGATGTGTATTTATGTCTGTTCTAAAGAAAGGTGATCCAATCGAATGCGGAAATTACTGAACAATATGATTAATATTACATGCAAATAAAATTTTGCTCAAAATCATTAAAAACGACTGCAATGCTATATTGACAAGGAACTGCCAGAAATTGAAGCTAGATTCACGGGGAGGATGTGGAACCAGGAATATCTTTGCTGATGTCAGATGGATCTGAGCTGAAAGCAGAGAAAACCGTAATGATTTTTACGTGTGTTTGATTGACTGTGCAAAGGCGTTCGACTGTGGATCCTAACAAATTATGGCTAACATTGAATAAAATGGGAATTCCAGAACACTTAATTGTTCTCTTAAAGAATATGTATATAGATCAGGAGGCACTTGTGTGAACAGAACAAGGGGACACTGCGTGGTTTGAAGGCAGGAAAGGTGTGTGTCAGTTTTTTATTCTTTCGCTGTACCTTTTCAATCTGTATGCCAAGCAGATAATCCAGAAGCTGCATTATACAAAGTAGAAGGAGGCATCAAGATTGAAGGACTACTCGGTAACAACCTGTGTTACACAGGCAGTACCACCTTATTTGCTGGAAGTGAAGAAGATTTGAATCATTTACTGATGAAGATCAAGGACCTCAGCCTTCAATATGGATTGCACCTCAACATCAAGTAAACAAAAATCCTCAGTACTGGACCAGTAAGCAACATCATGATAAATGGAGAAAGGATTGAGGTTGTCAAGGATTGCACTTCACTTCGGTCCACAGTCAATGCCCATGGAACCAGCAGTCAAGAAATCAGAAGACACATTTCATTGGGAAAATGTGCTGCAAACTACCTCTTTAAAGTATTGAAGAGTAAAGATGTCACCTTGAAGACTGAAGTGTACCTGACCTGAGCCACAGTATTTTTAATTGCATCATATGCGTGTGAAAACTGGACAGTCAACAAAAAAGACAGAGTTAAGAATTGATGCCTTTGAATTGTGGTGTTGGAGGTGAATGTTGAATCTATGATGGATCACGAAAGAGCCAACAGATCTGTTCTGGAAGAAGTACACCCAGAGTGCTCCTTGGAAGCAAAGATGGCAAGGCTACATCATAAATACTTTGGAAATGTTGTCAGGAAGGATCCGTCCCTGGAGAAGGACATTGTCTTAGTCACCTGGTACTGCTGTAACAGAAAATACCAGTGGAAGGCTTCATGAAGAAAATCCGGTAAGGCACAAATCCATTTACAAGTCCACTCAATAAGAGAAGTTATCACAGTCCGGTAGGCTAAGTCCAAACTCAAGAATAGCATCTTGACACAGGAACCTCAGATCCAAAGGATGTGCTCTGCTCCTCGTGCTGCTTTCTTAATGGTATGAGGCTCCCAACTTCCTCTGCTCACTTTTCTCCCTTATATCCCAGAAGCTTGTAGCTTGAGTCCTACCTCACCAACACAGCTGTTGCCCATTCTCCATCATCAATATCACAGAGGCAGGATTCGTAACACGTGGGAGGAACAGCACCATATTAGGACTCCTGAGTCAAGTCAACACATGCATTTTTGGGGGCCACAATTCAGTCCATGACAGACATCATGCTTGGTGGAGTGGAGGGTCAGCAAAAAAGAGGAAGACTGAATGAGATGAATTGACACGGTGGCCTGAACAGTGCACTTAAACATAAAAACGATTGTAGGCATGGTGCTAGACTGGGCAGTGTTTTGTTATGTTGTGTATGGGGTCGCTATGAGTTGGAACCAGCCTGACGACACATAACAACAGCAACAACATTAGATACTTGAAAACTCTTTTACATTACCTGTATTTTAATCAGCAATTATTTTGTTCGGCTTTAAAATATATTTTTGCGTGTGTGTATGTGTGTTTCAGATACATAATCTTGAAGTAAAATATGAATGTGTGTCTTTCAAAGAAATACTTAAAACACAGAGATACTTTGGGGGGCAACCTAGCTAATATCTAGGTCAGAATCTAGCATAGTGTGAGAAGTTTTAAATACAGGATTAAGCAGCTATTTTCTTTAGGAATCTTCTTGATTAGGATTTCCAACCATTTGGTCAGGATTAGGCTGTAGTGCTGCAGAGTCACAGCTGTCACCACTGTTGCCTTCCTTCTGTTTTCCAGAATTTCCATAGCCCCTTCTTACTAGGAAGCTGAAATACCTGATCTGTAGTATATTACAACTACTTCTGTTTGTATAGAGAGCGTCTCCAAATCATCTGCAGAGAAATTTGAGCCCTTGGAAAGAGTTTGAGTTCCATTCACAAAGTGATTTATAAAAGTTTCGTAACACTTGTGTCAGATTAGGGTTGGCAAGGTTTAATTTTGGAACACGGATCTACTAGTGAAAAGAATAGAATACTTTTAGAGGGAATAGTACTTTGCTTAATTGGGATTTAAAGTTAGTGTTCTTGTTGTAAAATCAGTGGTAAGTGTTCATCTCTGAAAACCAGTCTTAGCTTATAGGTTGTACAAAAACAGGCTGCAGGGTGCATTTAGCCCGTGAGCTGTAGTTTGATGATGTCTGTGTTAGGTCATATATTACCACTGTTGTGTGTTATCTTTGAGGTTGAACAAAAATCTGTGCTCTATTTATGTAATCCTTTTGAAAATAACAGCATTCAAAGAGAAATCGGTCAGTTTTAAGGGTCAGTCTAGTGAATGTCCAGTCTTATTGATTAAGTTTTTAATAAGTAAAAGTTTATAACAGACATCTTACTGGAGGGAAAATGAAGTCCATAATATATAATTCAGAGTAGACACAGAATATAGTGCAGTATTAAATACTTAGTGTTCTGACCTACATGTATACAAAATTAGTAGGTGCTTTTTTAATCTTAAAATTTTATATTTAACCTATGCAAGTTTAAGGTTCTTTTTACTTATACAGGAAAAAGAAGCTAAATTAAAGGGCAAAGCGTTTCTTAAAATGAGTAATATTTTGGTAGTGAGAATCATGATGAGATTTCTGTTACCTTATCAGAGGTTTTAAAAGTGAGTATCGTTTATGCAGTTGCATAATTAACTCGTGAACCCACAGCCTACTCACATCTGATTTTTTGTTGCTTTTTTATTTTTATAGGATTTCTGTTTGTGTAAGATATATTCATTTCCTAGTAGTGAAACTTAGTATATACCATACGGCTGCCATGTTCCTAATGTGAATTATACACAGCATGTGATGAATCATCCTTGTGGTATGAGATTTTTATCTGTCATAGCATTCACTGAAGTGCCTGTCTGATGATGTGATGTTTTAGAACTTGAATATTTGGTGTTTCTTAGTTTGTTTTGATTTCATATTTTCATACATTTGGTCTGTTTACCTTTTTTGTATGTGTCTTTTTTTCTGTGTTCTTTCTACCTTTCTGCTTCACCTTTCTTAGCAAAGAGGAGGATTTCTGCCTTCAACATACATTGTTGGTCTTGTCTTCTGTTTTTGTTAGGAGGGACAGCAGTGTGATAAAAGAGGAAATCAAAGCCTTTCTTGCCAATCGGAGGATTTCCCAAGCAGTTGTTGCACAGGTAACAGGTAAGAGCTAAAGAGCCCTTTATTCTGGAATCATGTCTGATCGCTACCTACTGGTTCAGATGTTGGATTATTGCTTGCATTTCTACATCACAGTGTAGATCTGTCTATTAAGGCATAATAATATATGCCTGTGATTTAAAACACATTATGTCTGATATAATCAAACTTCTGTAGTGTTTTTGTTTGTTTGTTTTTAAACATGTGGTAGTAAATCTTACGGCCTTTGTTAATAAGCACAACTTTCCCTATTTTATGGCCACAAAGGGTTTATGTAGTTTCTTTTAATTTTTACATGACTGTGACACATGAATATCCAACTGCTATTTACTATATTTTTAAAAGCTTGGAATCCTCCAAATTTAATCCTTGATTTTAACAATTAAAAAATGATTCACAAGGATAAAGAAAGTTGTATTTTTAACCACTTTCCTATATATGAAAACTTTCCTCAGATATTACTGAGAAGATGAGAGCTAAATGGCTATTCCTGTTGTCTTCTCTTTGGTTTCTATTCTCCATCCCATTATCCTTGCTGCCCTACCCCCACCCTAGTTCCATCCCTAGTATGTGGTGTGTATGTACCATTCTCTATTCAGATTGCATTTTTTTAAGGAAGTGCTGAAATTTGGGAGTACAATACTGTTTATTTGTTGGTATGTAGCTGTGCTTTCTTGGAACTCAGTGATTTCATTAAAAAAAAAAACAAACCATTACCATTGAGTCTGTTCTAATTCATAACGACCATATAAGACAAAGTAGAAATGCCCCATAGAGTTTCCAGGGAGCACCTGGTGGATTCAAACTGCTGATATTTTTGGTTAGCAAACTGAGCTCTTAACCACTACCTCACCAGGGTTTCCCGAAGACTTAAAGGACATTTAAAAATTAACTATGCCTCAGTCAGTAGAGGAGCCAGGAATACTTTCAGGTACATTTTGTAGACTAAAGATACAGTGATAACAGCAAATAGCATCAGGTGAGGAGTGTAAATGCATCAGGTAAGGAGGGTAAAGATAGAGTGAGCAGCCTCCACTTGTCTGTCAGTCGAGGCTGGCTTGTTGCTGTGATGCTAGAAGCTATGCCACTGGTATTTAGGTACCAGTGGGGTCACCCATGGACGACAGGTTTTAGCCTAGCTTCCAGAGTAAGAAGACTAGGAAGAAAGACTGGACAGTCTACTTCTGAAAAGAATTAGCCAGGGAAAACCTTGTGATTAGCAGTGGACCATTGTCAGATATGGTGCTGGAAAGTGAGCCCCCCAGGTTGGAAGGCACTCAGAAGATGACTGGGGAAGAGCTGCCTCCTCAAAGTAGAGGTGACCTTAATGACGTGGATGGAGTAAGACCTCCAGAATCTTCGTTCTTTGACGTGGCATGACTCAAAATGCAAAGAAACAGCTGCAAACATCCATTAGTAATTGGAACATACAATGTATGAAGTATTAATCTAGGAAATTGGAAATCATCAAAAATGAAATAGAACCCATAAACATCGATATCTTAGGCATTAATGAGCTGAAATGGATCAGTTTGGGCCATTTTGAATCCACCAGTCATATAGTCTACTATGCTGGGAACAAAAACTTGAAGAGGTAGGGAGTTATATTCATCATCAAAAAGAACACTTGGAGGTCTGTCCTGAAGTACAGTGCTATCAGTGATAGGATAATATCCATACGCCCTCAAGGAAGGCCAGTTATTATGACTATTATTCACATTTTTTCACCAACTGCTAAGGCCAAAGATGAAGAGACTGAAGATTTTTACCAGCTTCTGCAGTCTGAAATTGAGCAAACATGCAATCAGGATGCACTGATAAGTACTGGTGACTGGAATGGAAAAGTTGGAAACAAAAAAGAAGGATCATTAGTTAGAAAGTATGGCCTTGGTGATGGAAGTAATGCTGGAGACTGTGTGATAGAATTTTGCAAGACTAATGACTTCTTTATTGCAGATACCTTTTTTAACCAGCAGAGGTAGCAACTGTACACATGGACCTCCCGTATGGAATACACAGGAACCAGATTGACTACATCTTTTGGAAAAAAGAGGATGGAAAAGCTCCATATCAGCAGTCAGAAGCAAATCACGTACTTGCTGACTGGTACACAGATCATCAGTTGTTCCTATACAAATTCAAATTAAAACTGGAGAAAATTAAACACCAAGAGCCAATATATAACCTTGAAGTGTATCCCTCCTGAATTTAAAGACCTTCTCAAGGACAGATTTGATGTGCTGATCACTAATGACCGAAGTCTAGACTAATTGTGGAATAGCATCAAAGACATCATCCATGAAAAGAGCACTAGGTCGTTAAAAAGACAGGAAAGAAGAAAAGACCCTATTGGATGTCAGAAGAGACTCTGAAATTTGCTCTCGAACATTGAGCAGCTAATGCAAAAAGAAGGAGTGGTGAATTAAAATACCTAAACAGAAGGTTTCAAAGAGCAGCTCAAGAATACAGAATAAAGTATTATAATGACATGTGCAGAGAAGTGGAAATGGAAAACTGGAGGGGAAGAGCACTTTCTGCACTTCTCAAGCTGAGAGAACTGAAGAAAAATTTCAAGCTTCGGGTTGCAATAGTGAAGGATTCTATAGTGAAACTATTAAACGACTCAGAGAGCATCAAAAGAAGATGGAACGAATACACAGAGTCATTATACCAGAAAGAACTAGTCGATGTTCAGCACCATTTGAAGATGCAGCATATGATCAGGAACCAGTGATACTGAAGCAAGAGGCTAAAGGTGCATTGAAGGCATTGACAAAAAACGAGGCTCTAGTAATTGATAAGAGTATCAATTGAGATATTTTAACAGACAGATACAGTGCTGGAAGTGCTCACTCATCTGTGCCAAGAAATTTGGAGGACAACTACCTGGCCGGCTAAGTGGAAGAGATCCATATTTATGCCCATTCCAAAGAATGGTTAACCACCTGAATGTGGAAATTACTGAACAATATGAATAACACAGGCAAGTAACATTTTGCTCAAGAACATTCAAAACTGACTGTAACAGTATATTGACAAGGAACTGACAGAAATTGAAGCTGGATCCAGAAGAGGACATGGAATCAGGTATATCATTGCTGATGTCAGATGGATCTTGTCTGAAAGCAGAGAATACCAGAAAGATAATTTACCTGTGTTTCACTGACTATATGAAGGCATTCAGCTCTATGGATCATAATAAATTATGGCTAACAATTACAGAGAATGGCAATTCCTGAACACCTAATTGTGCTCTTAAGGAATGTGTATATGGAGCAAGAGGCAGTTGTGCGAACAGAACAAGGGGACACTGCATGGTTTCAAGTCAGGAAAGGTGTGCATTAGGGTTGTATTCTTGTATCTTAACTCTTCAGTCTGTACGCTGAGCAAATAATCTGAAAAGCTGGACTGTACGAAGAATGAAGCATCAGGGTTGGAGGACTACTCACTAGCAACCTGCATTACACAGATGGCACTATGAAGTGAAGAAGGTTTGAAACATTTACTGATGAAGATCAAGGACCTCAGCCTTCAGTATGGATTGCACCTTAACATCAGGAAAATAGAAATTCTCACAACTGGACCAGTAAACAACATCATGATAAATGGAGAAAGGGTTGAGGTTGTCAAGAATTTTACTTTTTCTTGGGTCGACAGTCAATGAAAGATGCATTGCATTGGGTAAATGTGCTGCAAAGAATCTCTTTGAAGTATTGGAAAGTAAAGATGGCACCTTGAAGACTAAAGGGCACCTTACCCAACTGAGAAAATGCTGAAGCTTTCAAGGACTTCATTTTACTTACATTTCATTGTAGCACTATTTTCAATCGCATTATATGCCTGCTGTCATGGAATGAATTGTGTCTCCCCAAAAATATGTGTAGCCATTTGCCTGGTCTATAATTTCCTGTATTCTGTGATTGTCCTCCATTTTGTGAGTTTGCTGTGCTTTGTGTTAAAGGATTAGGGTGGGACTTTTATGGAGGGGTAAATCCCTTTATAAGATCACTTCCCTGATCCCCTGTAAAGGGAGTTTCCCTGGAGTCTGGCTTGCTCCACCCTTAATCCTTTCATCCTAGAAGAGATAAAAAGAAAAGGAAGCAGGCAGAGAACTGGAAACCTCACGCCATCAAGCAAACAGCACCGAAAGAAGAGCATGTCCTGCTGACCTGAGGTTCCTGCACCAAAATGCTTCCTGGACAAAGACTGAGGCAATACCAGACTTTCCTCCAGAGCCGACAAAGGGGAAAGCCTTCCCCTGGAGCAGACATCCTGAACTTGGACTGATAGCTTACCGGACTGTGTAGAATAAACTTTCCTTTGTTAAAGCTATCCACTCTATGCTATTTCTGTTAGAACAGCACTAGCTGACTAAAACACCTGCAAAAGTTGGAAAATAGACAAAAAAGACAGAAAAAGAATTGATGGCCTTGAAATTGTGGTGTTAGAGAAGAATGTTGAATGTATGATTGACCACCAAAAGAACTAACAGATTTGTTCTGGAAGAAGTGCAACCAGAGAGCTCCTTGGAAGCAAAGGTGGCAAGACTGCATCATAAATATTTTGGACCTGTTGTCAGGAACAGTCAGTCCCAGAAGAAGGACATCTAGCTCAATAGAGTGGAGGGTCAGCGATAAAGAGGAAGACCCTTGACAAGGTGGATTGAAGTAGTGGCCACAACAGTGGGCCTAAGAAGAAAAATGATTGTAGACATGGTGCAAGACTGGGCAGTGTTTTGTTCTGTGGGTCATAGGGTTGCTATGAGTCATGACTGACTCAGTGGCACTCAACAACAATAAAAAGAAGATACATTGATAGATATAAAAATTAATTTGCTCCTCTTCATACGTTTTTTTTAACATGGCTCTAGCAAGCTATGTTTCATTAGGCTTTTCAGCCTTTATGTCCCAGTTTTACCACCTCTACAATAAAGTGCAAGTACAACGAAGTCCTTGACAGCTTCAGTGTTGTCTCAATTTATCGTAATGTTGCTTATTGTTCCAAAGGCTGTAGTCTTTTTTTTTTTTCATCAGCATGTGCTTCAAATTCTCTTTGCTTTAGCAGGGAAGGTTGACATCTGTGTACCACAGGTTGTTAATGATTCTTCTTCCAGTCCTGGTGCCAAGTTATTCTTCATGTAATCCAGCTTCTCAAATTATTTGCTCAACGTACAGATTGACTATGGTGAAAGTGGCAATCATGAAATAAAATGACACATTGCATCAGGCAGATCTGTAAAAAACTTAGGTGTTAAAAAGGAAACATGTTACTTTGAGAATTATGATATTGCTGAACCAATGCGTGATATTTTTAATCATCTCATATGCGTGTGAAAGCTGCACAGTGAATAAGGAAGACCAGAAAAAAATTAATGTCTTTAAATTTTGGTGTTGGCAAAGAATATTCAATATATATCGACTGCCAGAAGAATGAAAAAAATCTGTTTTGGAAGAAGTTCAGTTAGAATGCTGTTCAGAAACAGGGATGGCAAGACTTTATCTCACATAATTTTGACATGTTGTTAGGAGGGAACAGTACCTGGAGAAGGACATCATGCATAGTTAAGTAGAGGATCAATGAAAAAGAGGAAAAGACTCCATGAGAAAGATTGACACAAGTGGCTACAACAAGGGACTCAAACATGGCAGTGATTGTTAGGATGGCACAGGATGAGGTAGTGTTTCATTCTGTTATACGTAGGGTTGCTGTGAGGTCACTCTGAATTGGAACCCAGCTGGATTTGATCTTCAGCAGTACTTTCCAATTTTTAGATATTATTTCTGTCCTCCAGACATTGACACATATTCAAGTTAATTTATCTAAAAGGTGGTCGTTAACAATTAATTTGAAATGCTTTTTAATTTCATCCTAAATATGAAAATACTGTCAGTCTTTCATATGCATGTATGTTTGTGTGTGTGCACGTGATACGCATACCCATACACACATACAAGTAATGTATTTTTATAAATGACTCCCATCTTAGCTATGTAAGTAGTGCGATAGCAAAATACCACAAGCTTATTATCTCATGGTCCCTAGTAGGCTAGAAATCCACAATCAGGGTGTCAGCTCCAGGGGAAGGCTTTCAGGCTCTTTTGGCTCTGTACAAAGGTCCTTGCCATCAGTCTTCCCCTAGACTGGGAGCTTCTAATCCCATGGACCCCATCCAAGTCCAAGACACACTGTTCTGTTGACTCTTGTTTCTTGGTGGTATGAGGTCTCCGTTTCTTTCTCGCTTCTCTCATTTGTACATCGTAACAAATTGATTTAAAACATAACCAAATCTTGTAGATTGAGTCTTGCCTGATTAACTGCATTAATCCCACCTTATTAACATCATAGAAGTGGGATTTATAAGACTTATAAAAATTAGGTCAGATGACAAAAAAGGTAGACAGCCACACAATACTGAGAATAATGGCCTAGCCATGCTGACACTTTTTGGGGAACACAGTTCAATCCAGAACATCTTTGTTCCTGGTAAAAGGCTTTAATTAAATGGATGCGATTCAGTACAGAAATATTCAACAGAGTACAAATCTTAAACATTTTGTGAATTTAATTGTAACCTGTACATATTACTCAATAGGATACCTTTAAGTAAGTTGTTTCCTTTATTTTGGAAGACTTTTGTTGGCTAAAGATACTGTGAAAACAAGTAAGCAGGCTTTATTGAACCCTTGAGGCACTCAATGTGAAAAGATGCAGTGTCGTCATCTAGCATTCAGCCCAAGATCAGAAGCAATAACATTTTCTCTTTGGAAACCTAAAAAAATGACAGAAGTTTACTGTGATAGAACAGCATTACGTGATTTTTTTCCTTGGAGGAGGGGAGAACGTATCTGAATATCTTGAATACCGTGAGTCTTACCTCATCTTGAGCTTTTAAAACATTGGCTTTTCAGACCCATCCAATGATGCATTTATGCAGTATTGCAATGCAAATCGTAATAAATACCTTAAGTATTTCTTAGGTGTGTCTAAGAGCATTAGATATACTGTAATGGGTTAAAAATGCTATATGAAACACTGGCTCTTGGAAAAGGAAACAGAGATGTTTGAACATTTTGAACTCATGGTCTATGAAAAAGCAGTTTGGGCATCACCTGAGAACTTGTTAGAAATGTACCACCATAAAGCTACTGAACTTATTTTTTAACCAGATCTCCCAGCTTAAAGTTTGAGACCTACTCTTCTAGGAGGCTTTCCTGACATGATTGGCGGTGTTTAACACTGCGTTACTCAATAAAGTTATCATGGTGCATCTTGCTGTACATCATTATTTTGCCAACACACAACACCCATGCTTCCCCATTTTCTATGCCATGTCATCTCTGTATTGATTCTCCCAGAGTCTCTTCAGAGAAGTGTCTGTCCATCTCTTTTGCCCATAGCTTAATTGGATGATTTATCTTTTTCGTATTGCTATTTTATAGTACCTTATGGGTAATGGAGATCAGGTGTTGGTCGGATATTCAGTTGCCCAACATTTTTTCCCATTCTGTAGGTGGCCTTTTAATTGTATTAATAAAGTCTTTGGATGAGCAAAAGTGTTTGATTCTTAATAGTTCTGTTGTCTGTGGTTTGTTTGACAGATTTTGAAGGCTGTCTAAATCGTGCATTAAACTTTCCATTGTTGTTCCTACCTTTTCTTGGATGAGCTTATCAATTTAGATTTGATATTTAGGTCTTTCATATGACTCCATGGCAGTGGGGGGATCCACTTTGAGTTGATTTTTGTATAAGGTGTAAGATATGGGTCTTGTTTCAGTTTATTGAAGATAGATATCCAATTTTGCCAACACCATTTGTTGAAGAGATGGTTTTTACCCCAGTTTAATGTCTTAGGGCCTTTGTTGAATATCGTATGAAGATGGTGTCATCTCTGGGGTCTCGATTCTGTTACATTGATCTGTCTGTCTGTTTTTGTAACAGTACCAGACTGTTTTGACTGCTGTGGCAGTATAATATGTTCTAAAGTTGGGTAATGAGAGGCCTCACAGTGTGTTCTTCTTCAGTAGTGCTTTAGTTATCTGGGGCCTCTTCCCTTTCCAAAATGAGTGATTTCCTTCTCCATCTCATTAAAAAAGTCATTGGTATTTGTATTGCGATTGTATTATTTAAGTAGATTGCTTTGGGCAAAATAGACATTTTTACAATGTGAAGTCTTTTTATTCATGAGCAGGGTAGGTTTCTCCATTTATTTGAGTCTCGTAGTTTCTTGTAATAAGGAATTGTAGTTCTCTTCACGAAGGTCCATTATGTCTCTGGTTAGATTTATTCCTAGGCATGTTATCTTCTTAGGGGCTATAGTAAATGGTATTGATTTGATGATTTCTTCATTAATCGTCTTCTTGTTGGTGTAAAGGAATCCTACTAATTTACTTCGTTTATCTTGTATCCTGAGACTTTGTTGAAGTTTTCTATCACTTTGAGTAGTTTACTTATGAATTCTTTAGGATTCTTTGCCTGTGCAATCATATCATCTGCAAACAGGGAGATTTTTACTTCTTGTTTGCCAGTGCGTATACCCTTTACTTCTTGGTCTTGTCTAATTGCTCTGGCTAGAACTTCTGTTACAGTGTTGAATAGGAGAGGTGAGAGTGGGCATCCTTGTCTAGTTCCTGTTATCAAGCGAAACTGTTGCGGTTTCTCTTCATTCAAGATGACATAGGCAGTTGGCTTTGTATAAATGGCCCCTATTGCATTGAGGAATTGGCCATTGATTCATATTTTGCTGAGAGTTTTTAACATGAATCTTTGTTTCATCCTTGATTTCTTCTGTCAGCCATGTTTTTTTAACAAGATGTTTGTTCAGTTCCCATGAGTTCCACTTGCTATGTTTTTTTCTGCTATTGATTATGACTTTATGATCTGAGAAGATGCTTTGCATTAATTCAGAGGGTATGGATTTCGTTCAGAACTGCTTTATGTCCTAACACATAGTCTATTCTAGAGAATGTTCCATACATGCTGGCAAATAAGGTGTAGTTAGGACTATGTCCTAACACATAGTCTATTCTAGAGAATGTTCCATGCGTGCTGGCAAATAAGGTGTAGTTGTCCGCTGATGGATAGAAGTTTCTGTAGATGTCAAGGTCTAGTTCATTAATTGTGGCAATAAGGTCTTCTGTGTCTTTATTGAGCTTTTTTATAGATGATGTGTCCAATATTGAGAGTGGAGTGTTGAAGTCTCCCACTGTTATTGTGGAGTGATCTATCTCATTTTTTAGTGTAGTCAGTGTTTTTTCGATCTATTTAGGTGGTCTCATTTTAGGTGCATAAGTATGTAATACTGTTAAGTCCTGTTTGTTTACTGAACCTTTTAGCAACAAATAGTGTCCCTCCTTGTCCATGATGGTGGATTTTACATTAAAATTGATTTTATCTGATGTTAGAATTGCCACACCTGCTCATCTTTGTATACTGTTACCTTGGTATGTATTCTTCCATCCTTTAGTTTTCAGTTCCTATCTTTAAGTCGAAGGTGAGTTTCTTGTAGGCAGTATGTGGATGGGTTGTGTCTTGTGGTCCAAGACGTCACTCAATGTCTCTTTACTAGAGTGTTCATTTTAATTATTGATAGATATGTGTTCAGTGCTGCCATTGTGATATGTTTATTTTTGTGTTGTTATTTTCTGTGGTGTTCTCATTGGTGTGTTTTAGGACATTCTTCTTTGTGAGTTGATTTTTCACCTTTTTCAGGGTTGGTTTTGTGGTTGTTGAGACTCCTCTGTTAAATTACTTATTTGATATGTTGGATCTTTATTGTGTTTCACGGCTGCTCCTGTGATCCCCCTTAATAAACTATATATAAACTCAGTTGTAATTACTACCATTTTTATCAACTTCCTCTTCATCTGGATGGACTATAACAACTGTAGTAAATCCCTCTTTTTAATATGATGATGTCATAATTTTCATGATATGATCACTGGATTATTTCTTTCACTGTTACAGCTTTGATTGAGTTTGGAACCTTCACTATCTGCGTAGGATTCTGGGTGATGGGTCCTGTATTTCTTTGTAAATGATAAAGTTAGTGATTTTGTTCTTCTAAGCCGAGAGATTCTTTCAGTTTGGTTTTTACACAGTCTCTGAGTTTCTGTTTATCTCTGAATGTCTTAATTTCATTTTCATATTTGAATGATAGTTTTGCAGGATATGTAATTCTTGGTTGAAAGTTCCACTTCAAGGCTTTGAATGTGCCATGCTGCTGTCTCCGTGCTGGCATTGTTTCTGCTGAGAAATCCAATGAAAGCCTATAGGATTTCCCTCTCAATGTAAGCTTTGTTTGAGTCTTACTGCCTGTAAGAGTTTCTGATTATGTTTCATTTTGCTAAGCTTGATCATAGTATGTCTTGTATTGTTTCTTTTGAGATTTTTATTGAGTAGTGTTAAATATGTGTCTTGGTTATGTATATTCTCTTCTTTCATAATTTCTGGAAAGTTTTCTGTCAGCAACTCAGTAATGATACTCTCTGTGTTCTCACATCTCTTGCCCTGTTCGGGAACTGCAATTAATCATCGATTGTTCCTCTTAGTAATCCCACATGCTTCTTAATGCTTTTTCATTCTTCTTGTTTATTTTTTCTGATTTCTCCTCATAGATGCTGGAGTAAGTAACTCTGTCTTCCAAATCAGAAGGTCTGTTTTCCATTTGTTCCATTCTGTTTTCTTAGCTTTGAACTGAAGTTTCTGTATCTTTGAATTTGTTCTTATCTGTTGGATTTCAGAGTACTGATATTCCATCAGATAAAACAGCTTGCTTAAGTTTTCATGTTGCTGTGCTGCGTTTTGTACAAGTCCAAGAGGGCTCTATACATAATCCTTTTGTATTGACGTTCTGATAATTTCAGGAAGGTTTCTTTGTCTTGGAAGTTTTGTGGTGCTTTCTTGATTATGGTTTTCCCCAGGCCTTGTTGCTTTTTGGGCATCATGTGAGTCAGTAGAGGCTGGAAGAGATGCTGTGAGGATGGACCACAATTGTTTCTCTAGGCTGTCTTAAAATGGAAGGTAAAAGGTATCTGACAACTTCCAGAGTCAGTCAGGTTTTCAGGTGCGTAGGTCCCTCTTCTAAGCTGATAAAGTAAGCATCTCTATATCGAATCCCAGATGTCATCAACTAGTTCAAAATACAGTAAGGCTGTTTTTGCTGGCCTTTGCTATATATCCCCAGCTGTAGACGATACTGTGTAGTATAATGCTTTTCTTCTGGAAAAGTGCTCTCCACCAGGCCGGCCCTGCCTCCCAGCCTGAAATTAGGTCCAGCTGAGGCCACCGTATGCCAGCATCTGCCTGCCAGTAGGACAAGATGGTGTCCCATATAAATTTAACCTGTCTCAAAATAGGCTTCTCTGTTCAGAGGCCGATAGAGAGTCCAAAGGTGCAGAGATGCACAGAGTCCACAACCTGTGTTGCCTGGCCCCATCTGAAGGTGACATTGTGTAAAATACTGCTTTTCTGAAGGAAAAGCACTCTCTTCCAGCCAGGTGCTGCCTCCCAGCCTAAGAACTAAGTCCAGCTGGGGCATCCGTATGGGTGTTTCCACCTCCCAATGGAAGAAGATGGCATTCCGCACAAGCTGAGCACCTGTCTCCATACAAGCTACATGGAAAGAGAAGCAAAGGTGCTGATGCACAGAGCCCAAAACCGGGCTCTCCAAATATGGAAGTTTTGCCTGCCAATCCCACCAGCAGTCTGTCTGAGGTTAGCTGCTAGTCAAGTCCAAGCTCCACCTGCTGGCTAAGACAGAGAGGAAGAAAAAAAGTAAAAGTGAAGAGTTACTTTCGGTCTCTGAAAGCCTGCTCTCGTGAAGAGCAGGGTCGGCGAAAAGAGTGGAGGTTTTCCTTTCAGTGGTATGAAATCCAAATTAACAGCCCTATGCAGTGTCCTAGGGCTCATTAGGTGCCCAGAAGGCGCCATTTCATTATCATTTCAGGTCTTGGATTCCAGAGGGATTTAGGGAGATGTGTGTTTAGTCTGCCATCTTGACTCTGCCCTCTGTAACTTTAAATTTTTTACTTATCTGCTAAGTTTTCTTATTTTGAGATTTACTTTCATTTTATTACTTTTTACTTGTAATAGACTCCCCAGTTAGCCTTTCAACCCTTTGTGTTTTAAATTTCTTCTTCATTGATTCTTGTCCTTACCTTTTGATCAGGCTTGTTTTCCAGGCCTCAGTATATTTTCCCCAGACTCTGCTTCTCTATGGTTATTCTCACTTACAAATTTAGTTAACTTTTTTTGGCAGAAATTCTCAATAAAGCAGTTTGTGCTGTTAACTTGTTTCCTGCCTTCTTCCATCCTTCATTGACTTCATCCATATAAAAACCCTTTGCCATCAAACAAATTCTGACTCCTAGCAACCCTGTAAGTCATAGTAGAACTGCCCCATCGAGTTTCCAAGGAGTTCCTGGTGGATTTGAACTACTTAACCTTTTGGTTAGTAGCCATAGCACTTAATACAACACCACCAGGATTACCACTGACTTCATGGCAATGTTTTGAAACTGCTTCCTCAAAGCTCACCTGTGGCATCTTATAAAACCAGCCACCTCTAAGATTAAGTCAGAAAAGTGCTTTGAGCTTAACTCTCTCATCTTATAGGTAATGAAAAAGTTATATGATCTGCTCCAAGTCAGTAAGGTTGTGGTAGAGTGGGACTCATGGCACTTTTCTGCTGATATGCAATCTATTCTTCCTAGTGTGTTGCAGGTTATAAAGCCAATGAAGAGATATATGATGGTATATGAAATATTAACACCTCTCTGATATCTTTTCTATTTAATAATTGCAAATAACCAAACCAGGTTATATTGGATTCAAGGATATCTTAGATAATAAGTAACAATTTTGAATTTAAATAAATCAATTTTGTTGTATAATGTCTTTAAATAGATATTAAAATATTTCTATTGTAATCAGTGTGGTCAGCATAGTACCATATGCATTTTAGATTGAATTTTGTTGGAAATTTTAAAAAATGCATGTAATATAAAAATCTTATGATAGTAAATACAAAGCCCAACATGTTGATCTTTGTGCTTGCATTTCTTTTATCAAAGAGAGTTTATGTTAGTCTTAAAAATGAAGATTCTTATATCAGAAACTATATTAAAAAAAAAAACTTTTTTCCCAAGTATTTGTTTTCTACAGTGTTTGAAATCCAGTATGGTTTACTTCCTGCCTTAGCCACAGGATTGCCAGCCACAGGATTAAGTGATGTTAAAATCACCTTCCCTCAATTTCAGCCTCATCCTGCTTGTTCTTCCCTTTCATTCCTTGATTGAAGGCGTGTGTTTTATTCTCCCTTGGTCAGAAATCTTTGGAGTATCATTATCTAAAAAATGAAACCTAATTTCACTTCCTGCCTCCTTTTATTGGCATCTTGTATTCTAGTTAATTTGCTTACTGTTTCCAAGATTCTCCTCGTTTAAGTGCTGAAAATTGTTGGTTGTTACTAGAATGCTTTCCTCTTCCTCATGTCATCTCTGCTAGTTTGTTCCTGTTTACAGAGATCATCTTGGCTGTTCTCATTATGACTTCTTTGACCACTGGAGCCCATTCTGTTTATTTTTTTAGGTAGTTAGACTCAGTTCATTACCCTGATGTTTAGTATTTGTTTCAGTTATAGGCATGAAATACTGCTGTCAAATGTAGTAACCTCTCACTGCTCATCCCCATAGAATCTATCCTTGTATGTGTACTGTGAACATTTCATAGTCACACAACTGGCTTATAGAATAGAGTGACTGACTTTTGGAGATGCCAGCACTGTTACACATGCAAACAGTTGTCAGTATGACTTCATCTGGAGGTATTTTGTTTCCACAAATAAGTGTTCATTTGTTCAACAACTGCTGTATGAAATTGTGCTCTTGATGACGTCACATTTTTCTTTTGTCTACTTTAATTCAGTTATTTATATAAGATGAGGGGAAGGAGAAGTAGGATGATGGATAACCAGATTGGTTTATTGTCCTGTTCAGCAACTTAAGGAATTCATGTGTTTCTCATGTGTTCTTGATTGTGTTACATTTTTTATTAGCCCATCCATCTGTTACACTGGGCTTCTCTTTCTAGAGAAGAGATCCAGCTAGAGGATAGTGAGTTAGTGAATACAAAAATAGAGTCTCACCCTAATGATTATCACACCTAGGGTAAAGTGTGCCTACGTAAAGGAGCATCTAGGCATCCAGAATTCATTCACTTAGGGTACCTGATCAGTATACCAAAAAAACAAAAGGCAAGCCTATTGCTGTCTAGTTGATTCTAACTCATAGTGACCCTATAGATTAGAGTAGAACTGATTCACAGAGTTTCCAGGGAGGAACTGATGGGTTTGAACTGTGGATCTCTTGGTTAGCAGCCGTAGCTCTTAATCGTTGTGCCACCAGGTATCACCTGACCAGTGTAGAGACCTTTTTTTATATTTAGGTAAGTCAGATGTACCTTAGAGAAAGTACCTGCCTGATGAAACATACCCTAAAATAGTTCAGGATGTAGTCCTCCAGAATCTTGCCTTGTAATCAACTCTTCTAAAAGATGATTAAGTCCAACTCTAATATATGAAATAGTGAAATAAATCAACCTTAAGATAAAAATAGAATGAGTGGTGTATAACAACAACAACAATGAAAAAAAAAAGCAAAGAAAAAAGCTAAATGAAAGATGTGTAGTGAGATGCAAGAGTATAATACGTGTACAAGTTCCAGAAACAAATGCAGAAGTTTCTTTTTATCGTTTTGGAGGATTTCTGTAATAAACAAGAAGTTCATGGGTGTGGTCTGTGTAAATAATATCCTACTGATAGGAAAAATGACAGTATAAACAGGATATAGTGATAGTGGCTGCTAAATTTCCCGGCATGTTATTTGTAGCTTCTTTTGTAGTGTCACAGCTGTTCCCATTAAGGGTAGAATTTTACCTCTTTAAGAGGTCAACCAGAATTCTAAATTCTCATTAAAAATGGTAGGAATGGTGTTTTGATAATAAACATTTGTGTTCTACTTTCGCTTTCCTGCTTCTTCCAGAATCTTTTTCTCCCTTGTAACAAGTGTGTCTATTCCAAAAATATTAGGCTGTTTTAAAATTTCGAAACTGTGATTTCTTTCTTTTAATTTTTTAAATGATACCTGGGAAAAACAAGAGGGTAGAATAAAGGAGTAAGTGAGTAGTGCTTGAATGGTTGTGTTATCAGCCAAAGAAATATAGTAATTGGATTCATGTTCTCTGAAGTAATAAGTTATGGAAGAAGGAAAAACATGGCATCTCTAAAATTTAAGAAATTTATCAGACTTTCATGGTTTTCTTGAATCATGGTGGCA
The DNA here is from genome assembly GCA_028571685.1 of Heterohyrax brucei. Taxonomy (NCBI): domain Eukaryota; kingdom Metazoa; phylum Chordata; class Mammalia; order Hyracoidea; family Procaviidae; genus Heterohyrax; species Heterohyrax brucei. The sequence goes on along the minus strand of CM053160.1, from coordinate 45,676,061 downwards.
TAATGGAAAAGCAACACCAGAGTTCTGGCCCTTCAGCCAATAAATACAGACTTATAACTCCCAGGCAAGTCATTAAATTCCTCTGAACTATGGTTTCCTCATAAAATGAGGAGCTTTGACCAAATATTTTCTAAGTATGTTTTCTAGTGATAACATTTTAATGTGTTTTTGAAATGTAAGTACATTTTGACAGCTGTGTATCTTACCTGTATGTAGTCATTTTCATTCCCAAAGTGTTCAGAATTTCTGTAAAAATAAATTCTGAACTGGTTTTGTCCCAGCCATACTCCTATCACCCCCCATTTTAAATTTACCTTTAAAATGAAGAATAAAGATACTGCATGTCTAATGATAAGTTTTTTACATAGATGGGTTATATGTTGACCCTCCTGTTAATCAGAGAACTTCACACCAGCTATTAAAAACCTACTGAAGTATCAATACACTTTTAAAACCTTTTGGCATTGCAACTGTTAGAATGCATCTAATTTGTTTATTCAAAACATTTAGCCTAGAATATACTTGATACTTATGGGTTTATTGTTGTTCAACATCTCTGTGCTAAGCCTAGTCTTCAGAAATGAAAATATAAAAAAAGATAACCCCCCCAAAACTAATATGAATGCCACAATGCTAGCACAAAAATTGTTAAGAAAAAAACGGGATGCCATTTCATAAATGGGTAAATATGTTGGTGACAGTTTACTTCAACAAATATTTATCCAGTACCCCCATATTCTTTTAGCAAGTTTGATTTTTAAAAAAGTATTACATGCATATGAATGAGGAAGAATTCTGGAAGATTTATAACAGTCTATTTGCTGAGGTAGTAGGTAGACAGTTTTAAAGTTTCTCTTTTATTTGTGCAATTTCTAAAATTAATCTTAAGAAATAGTCATGGTTACAAATTCTAAATGCTTTATTTCTTAGAATGGAGACAGATAATGAATGCAACAAAATGTAATTTTAGGCTTTATTTCTCTTCCTTGCCAAACTCAGTTTTCTGTTCATTTTTTTCTATCCAAATGGTTCAGGAAATAATAACCTCAGTGCTACTGATGATAATTCAGCGGAAGGTTAACTCCTTTTTCCATTAATTATATACCAAATCTAAAGTGACCATAAGGGAAAAGATGCAGACATGCTAGATGTGAGTGTAATTAAAGAAATTTGGGTAAAATGAATGTTTGGGAATCCAAATATTTCCTCTGAACTCACAGATATATAAATTCTTGAGAAGTATGTTGAATGTGAGCTCACAGTTGTGCTAGCGTAGGTAATTTGAACCACCGGATCTTAAACCCATCTTCCAATTCATCTTTTTCTACCACTCAGTTCCTGGCCCTTAGGGTCGCCATGAGTCGGCTCCAACTCGACAGCACTTGGCTACCACTCAGTTCCTATAATTTTTAATTTATCCACAAAAGGATATGCTACCACAGCAAAAAAAAAAAAAAAAGTTAAGAAAAAAAAGATTAAGACAAGAAAGAAACTACGAAGAACATACAAATTTATCTGATGTGTTTAATGACACACATAATGATTCATGTTACATGATTTTTTTTTTCTGCTTTCATTCTAAGGCCAAGCTTCTGATATTCCATATACTTGATTCTATCCCAGTGAAACACATTTAGGGTGAAGATGGTTCTTAAGATAGGACCCCTTCTGTGAAAGTCAGGACCTGAGATGGAGTTGACTCCATTTCTTCTGTTGAGGTAAACAGAAGAATAGAGATTGAACTTGGGAAGGAGTGTGACAGGAGTAGAATGGTTAAAAAGTTTCCATGAAACAGCTGTGAGAAGAGAAGGTTTTTTGCACAGCTCTGTCTATAACTCAGGAGGAATAGGTGATTCTTTCTAGTTCTTTGGCATGGCGGATTTTCCTGCTTCTTCCAGTAGGTTGTTCCCCCTTCTAAAAAGTGTATCTATTCCAAAAATATTGGTAGAGCAGAAGAACTATTCTCATTTAAGTTTGGTTGGCTTCGTAATAGGCTAGTTTAAAGTAAATGAAAATTTTAACACAGAAAGGGAGAATTTGGGAACATAAATGCCTTTGGTTGAGGGCAGTACTAGTTAAGTGGTTTTAGGTAGCATTTTAATATAAACCTAGACATTTGTGGGGAGAGGGCAATAATGTGTTGGGAGATTGGAGAGGAGCAAAGGGAAAGACTGACAAAAATCAGTTTTATTGAAATTTGTATGTATTTCTGGCCTTGCCCTTATTTCTCAAAAACCCACTGAAATTATGACAACAGCAACAACAACAACAAAAAAACAATTAACAAATAGGCAAAGGATTGCAATAAACAATGCTCCAAAAAAGACATGTAAATGACTAGTAAGAACACAAAACAGTGCTCAATATGAGGACTGCCAATTAAGTTCACAAACTCATCCTAGAAAATGCACTACATACCTAATTGCTGAATATCACTAAGTTCACCTTCAGAGCACTCTCCTTGGGAAGCTGTGGACTTGACACCAGTGCCTAGGCCACTCTTCAAAGTAGTTTTGGAACTTTTTCTGGGATAGCCATCAGAGCTGTCGTAGAATCACTCTTAATGTCCTGAATGTCATCAAAATGTCTTCCTTTCAGTACTTCCTTTATCTTTGGGTAAGCAAAAAAGTCACTGAGGTTGAGATCAGGTGAGTAGGGAGGGTGTTCCAATACAGTTACTTGTTTACTCCCTCACAGACAACTGTTCAGTTAAGTTCATGAACTTGCTACCTTGCCACCATGTGCAATGGTCCTTCCAGAAAGAGTTTGAAAATTGCTTTGAAGGGTGGGCTAGGCGCTGGTGTCACCTTCAAAGGTGACCGTAGTGATATTCAGCAATGACTTGTGTAGCATTTAACAATTAAATTCACAGACTTAATTGTGGGACCTCATGTCATTAGTCATTAGGAATTTAAGGCAAATTGGAACCACAGTAATGAAAATGTGGTGAAACTGGAGGCCTCTTGCATTGTTGGTAGGAATGCAAAGTGGTGCAGCTACTGTGGAAACAGTTTAGTGGTTCTTGAAAAATGTGAACATAGAATTACAATATGACCCAGCAATTCCACTCCTAGATGTATACCCAAAAGACTGGAAAGGAGAAACTTAGTTTACTTGTATACCAGTGTTCATTACAGCATTATTCACAGTAGCCAAATGGTAGAAACAACCCAAGTGTCTATTAGCAGATGAATGAGTATACAAAATTTGGTCTAGAGGTACTATGGTATATGTCTTGACCATGAAGAGAAGTATAGTTCTGATACATGCTATGACATGGGTGATCTTTTAAAACATCTATGCTATGTGAACTAAGCCAGATCACCAAAGGACAAATATGTTAATTTATATAAAATATTTAGAGTAGGCAAATGCACCTTAAACAAAAGTAGTTTGGTAGTTATCAGGATCTGGGAGGAGGAAGGAATGAGAGTTATTCCTATTTTGGGTGATGAAAAAGTTTTCGAGGGTGTTGGTTACACACATTGTGAGTGCATTTAATGTAATCCAGCCTCTGCTATACATTGTTGAATTGTGCAATTAAAAATTATTAGAGTGGCAAATGTTGTATTATAGTTTACCAAAATAACACTAAAAAAAAGTGTATTATTTAAGTATTGGTTAACCTTTTGAATGCATGTGTTAACAGGATATCTCAGATGAAATTTATATCTACGTTAGAAAAGCAGTGTTGGTAGGGTCTAAATTCCAGATTTTAGAATTGTCCTTTTATAATACAAGATATAAATCATGCTCATTTAAGACAATTTTGTCAGCATTTCTACCTAATGATTTTTATGAGTTTTATTTAGTTTTCCAATTTGAAAGTTAATACCTATCTGTAAAATAGGCAGATTTCTACATGTGAAATACAACGCTTGCAGATTGAAAAGATTCATAGGTTTTTATCTCTGTTAGAAAAAAACTTATTTTCAGATCTGTTTCGTTTCCTAATATCATAAATATTTTTCAGGATTGCACTTGGAATTTTTCCTTGTAGACTCTGAAAAATAAGAACAGATGTTGTCCTCTGGTTTGAAAATGTCTATATTAGTAGTATTCATTTTTTAAAAATAACTTCCATATTTTCTCATCTTTTAAAATTATTAGCAGTCTGTTTTCCTCTAAAAATAACACATGAGCTTACTTATTTTTTTCATGGGGAAAAAAAATCCAGCCTCTGCTGTACATAAATACACGTTTTCTCACTTTGGAGATGGCTAAGTAAGAACTTGGGTAAAAATTTCAGAGGATATTTGTTGTGGCTAGAAAGCTAAATTGCCTTCAGTTGTTGAAATTCATAGTACTGCTAGGACTTTTAACATATAGGACTGTACATTATACTGTAAAGATTATGAAAGTTGATTTTTTCAGATGTAAAACAATCTTTCTCTTCCATGATATTCAAAGTAGAAATTGTATTTTAAAAATTTCATTCTGCCATAAACTTGGACCATACTTTGGAAAGGTTAGGCATAGATGCAGTTTTTCCTCCTTCAGTAATTTTCATTATGGTTTCTCATCATTTCTTATTTCCTAAGACCATGGAGCAAAACGTGTATTCCTTTGACTGTTAACATGAAATATTTCTTGATCTGTTATGGACTGAATTGTGTACCCCAGAAATACATGTTGTAAATACTAGTCTCCTTACCTGTTGATGAAATCCTATTCAGGAGTAGGATTTTCCTTGTTATATTATTGAGGCCATAGATTATTTTAAGCCAATCATTTGTCTGACTCAGAAAGAGCAGACTAGGCACAGAAGCAAGCAGTCATAGATAGAGAAAGATAGATGTTATGTGACATGAAGATCACCAAGGAACTGTGGAGCAGAAGCTAAAAAGAGACAGGACCTTACCCCCAGAGCCCACAGAAAGAGAAAGTCTTCCCCCTTGGGTCAGCGCTTTGAATTTGGACTTGCAGAGTCTCGGGTTGCTATGAGTTGGACACGACTTGAAGGCAGTGGATTTTGAAACTGTGAGAAAATACATTTCTGTTCATTAAAGCCACATACCTATTATATTTCTGTCATAGCAGCACTAAGAAACTATGACACTAACAATTTTCATAATATTGAAAAAAAGAAAACCATGAGGATAGAGGACAGAAAGGTTATATCCAGTAAGAAAATCCAAAAATAAGTATCAGATAAATTACAACACCTGAAGATTCCACTGTGGTTTATATGAGTTCATTAGTTACAGTCCATTCATTAGTTACAAGTCTGTTCAATAGGAAAAATCAACACAACTTAGTTCGGTAGGCTGAGTCCAAATTCAATGAGAGCATTTCAGCACCGGAACCTCAGGTCCAACGGACGTGCTCTGCTCTCGTTTCTGCCTTCTTGGTGGTATGAGGCTCCCAACTTCCTCTGCTCCCTTCTCTCCCTTAGATCCCACTGTTGGTAACTTGAGTCCTGCCTCAACAGTACAACTGCTGTCCATTTTCCCTCATCAACATCTCACAGGCAGAATTCACAACATGTGGGAGGAATTGCACCATTTTGGGACTCATAGCCATTTCAAATCAATACATATATTTGGGGGTAAACAATGCAACCCGTAACAGCAGTATTATTAAAATAACTTTTTTCTGCAGAAAAGGTTCTAAAGAGATCAAGTGTTGGGTTATTTCTATGTTTAGGTTGTTATGAAGTAAACTGTTGTGAACATTTGCCTGTAAGTTTTTGTGAGGACATAACTTTCTATTCCCCATGGGTAAATACTGAGGAATAAGGTTTTGGCATGTTGGTAAGTAAGTTTAACTTTTTTAGAAACGGGCAAACCATTTTCTAAGTATAAGTTGGTATTATTTCTTTGTGTCTTTATTTTGAGCCAGTGCATTTTTTATTACAATTGGTATCTCATGTCTAATCCTTTTGGACTTACAACCTGTACTAATGTCCACAGAATACAATAGAGCAGTAGAGGCCTTTGGATCCTTACACCCTCAAAGGTTGCCAGCATTGTAGTAAGTGATTTTACCCTTGACAACAATGATTTTCTTTTACCACTTGTCTGAAATAACAGGATAACAACAACAACAACAAAAAAGAAACTGAATTGGCTTTTGATTCAGCAGTAGCTTTTCCCCTGTGTCCTTGCAATGCCTTGCTTAATCTTTGAGATTTTGTTGCCTGTAGCAGTTGACCAGATGACAATGGTTATTGATTGAGGGTAGTGGTGGTTTGGAAGTTATCTTAGTTATCAGGTGCTGTTGTAACATAAATATCACTTTAAAAAACATATTTCTTTTCTCACAGTTGAGGAAGCTGTAATCCTGCATTCAGTACACTGAGTATATGAGAAGGCTTTCTTACTGCTTCAACTCTGGGGGGAAGATCTTTGTTTGTCTCATTTCTCTTTGTTTATTTGTTTCTTGTTTCCTTAATGATCTTTTGTAGTGTAGGTTCTTGTCTTCCTGTAAGTCCACTCTCTTATGTCTCAAAAGAGATTGACTGAAAACCTTAGATAATACTGCCTCACTAGCATAACAAAAGAAAAATACATTCCCAAGTGGGTTTATAACCATTATAAACAAACAGACTAATATAAAAACTGATGGGGCCAAGATGACAGACTAGACACACGTCTCCTCAGTACCCTCTGAGAACTGAGACGTGAGTTGATAATTGAATGGAGCACTCTGAATACCCAGGGAGTCATAGGATATGGCATAGGGTTGTCAGATTGGACTATATGCCACTACATGGTCAGTTACCTCTCTGTAACATGAGGCAGCACACCCTGAGCCCAGATCCTGCTGACTCACCACTTGGGCAGACTGCAGGTACCGACATCTTGTTTGTTAATCTGGGTGGCAGGAGATGGGCGTAAGCCGGCAAACACATTGAACTGCAGTACTAAAGTGGACAGCATATAGCGCAGCAGACAGAGAATGTGTGGGATAGCCACATTTTGAGAGTTCACCTGCTAACTGAGGCCACCAATTCCCCTCCACCCTCTCTTTTGCGAGTTCCACTAGAGATTCTACTGTTTCAAGGCAGGAGGGGCATTTTGGTTGGGACTCCATCTTGGTTGGTTGGGAGGCGGACTCACCCACCAGAGGCCTCAGCCAGGGGCTAATTCTAATTCCCCAGCTGAGAAGCAGTCCCAGTCCTGAAAGTCTTTTCCAGCAGGAAAGCTATGTTTAGCACAGTGTTACTTTACAGGTGAGGCTCAGCTGAGGATAGGAAGAAGGCTGTAACCCTTCCCTACTTTAAACTAAATCATAGCACCTGGGGACAGCCAAGGAGGTGCTTCCATTGTCAACCACTATGCGGGGCCTGCGACACCTGCTGGCCTTAATGATTTCAGCAGCTGTTGGTCAGCTCCCAGCTTTTTGAAATAAGACTGCCTGGAGAAATAAGTGCTGAGTGGCCTGGAAGCATCTCTTCCAGCTTTTACTGAACCATATCAGAAGGCTGATTGACAGTCCCCCAGTGACTCTGTAAGTAGGATGCTGTCTTTGTGAGCCAGGAGGCAGAGCCTTCCACCCTAGAGTGTCAACAGGGGCCAGTCACTAGTGTACAGAGAGGCAGAACTATGCCTCACTTCCTACTGTGGTAAGACCAGAGAAACTAAACAGCTTCTAGATGGCCTTAAAGGAACAAACCATATGTTTAATCATTTAAAGAAACAGTCTATCTACCATGGCTGTGGAAAACTCACAAAATAAAGAATCAGAAGACTTCCCAGATTAAGAAGCCTTTCTGAAACTATCAGAGGTCGAGTATGAAAGAGTTTATATATAGAGAGAACTGTCCTAGGGGTTAAACAAAATACAACAGAGTGAAATGAAAAATTAAGCAAGCTATTTGAACTGATGGAACATCAACAGTCTGAAAACCAACAGACCAATAACAAAATTACAGAATTAGGCAGTTCAGTCCAAAGCTAAAAGAGCAGAACTCAGAAGATGTAAATTAGGCTTAGTGAACTTGAGGGTAGAGTGAATGACCCCAGCATTTATGAGGGGAAATCAGAAGAAAGAAACAAGAAAAATGCGAAGTGTGAGACTCTACTAAGAGGAGTAATCTATGATGATTTTGAATTCCTGAACAGGGAAAGATAGCTGAAAAGACAGTGTTGTTGTTGAGTTGCTGACAAAAACTTTTCTCAAATTCTGAAAGAAGAGAGCGTAGATATCTAAGGCATGTATCTAATGCCACAAACACTAGCTCCTAAAAAGCAACACCAAGATGTAAACAAGCTTAATAAAATAAAACATGAACAGATGTCCTTAAAGACAGTGAGACTCAAGGCAAAGCTAACATTCAGAAGGAAGCCCTGTAGGTTTTTGTCTGACTTCTCCACAGAAATGATGTTGGCAAGGAGGCAGTGGGATGAGACAGAGCACTAAAGGAGAAAAACTTCCAACCATGAAGTATATATCCTGCATAACTGTCTATCAAATATGAAGATGAAATTAAGACATAGAGAAACAGAAGCTTAGAGACTTTGTAAAAAGCAAACAAAAACTACAAGAGATATGGAAAGAAGCTCTTTGCTTAGAAAAACAAAACCATTAAGTGTATGTTTAAGGAGACTATGCAGGGCACAGTATCTTGAATCCTACTCAGGGAAATCACAAAACTCAAAGCTATGCTATTAAAAGATGGGAGCTAGTGATTATATCATGAAAACTATGACTCCATCACACTAAAAAGAGATATATATTATAGTACTTATAGACCTTTGAGATGGAGACGAAGTTAAAAAGATATGCAGAAGTTAAAAATTGATTTTAAACGTAGAACATTAATGGAGATCATAGGGATAGCTGCAAAGTGCAATAATGCAGCATATTGAAAGAAGAAACATACTGCAAGTCTCAACAAACACCAGTCAAGACTGAAAAAGATGAAATGTCAACTCATAAAGAGGAATAACACAGAACTGAATACTAAGAGCAACATACAAAACACCAGCGCAAAAAATCAATACATCAGAATGACAGCACAAAACACAGAAATATCAGTAATTACACTGAACATAAACGAACTTCAGTAAAGACACAAGTGACATCCTGGATCAAAAGACACAATGCATCTATATGTTGCTTACAAGAAATACACCTTAGACTCAAAGATATGAACAAACTGAAAATTACAAGGATGGAATAACATACCAAGCTGACAACATACAAAGAACAGCAAGTGTGGCCATACTAATCTCAGATAAAATCGATTTTAATGTAAAATCTACCATTGTGGATAAGGATGGTCACTATTGCTGAAAGGTTCAATACACAAACAGGACTTAACAAATTAAATATTCATGCACCCAGTATCAGAACATGTAAATATATCGAACAAACACAGTCTACACTGAAAAATGAGATAGATCACTCTACAATAATAGCTAGAGACTTCAACACTGCACTTTCAATAATGGACAGATCATCCAGAAAAACAACTCAGTAAGACACAGATCTTATTGTGACAATTAAGCAGCTAGACCTAATTGATGTGCACAGAATTTTTTTTTTTAAATTATGACTGAGTGAAAATGTACATTCCAATATAAATGTACATGTCCACCTATATGCAGCTTCCACTGCTCTCTGTGCCCAGTGATAGTATACTATTCCTGTATGCTCCATACATGTCTCATCCTCCCAACAGTCTCCTTTCCCCTCCTCTCCACTCACTCCCCTTCCTCGAGCCAGAGGTCAGCAGGATGATATCCTATAGATGCATAGAACCATAAAGTGCATCCAGTATGTAGTCACTCTGCATTGCCAAGTCCAATCCACTCATGTCTGAAGAGTGGACCTTTGTTATGATTTATGGGCAAGAACAGCATCAGGGCCAGGGGCCATGCTCCCAGGGGAACCCTGAAGCTGCTGGACTGTCAATTGCGGTCTTTTATTGGAGATCTCAGGGTGCACCTCTTTTTATTCTTGTGTTGCCAGTGAGACACAACTTAGTGAGCTCCATCACGTCTATCACTGGTGGTGGCTGGACACCATCTGGTTCTTCCAGTCCCAACTCTGTGTAGGCACCCACTCATGTGGGTCTCTCTGTCTTCTGCGTTGTCTTTACCCCATGTCATTTTGGTCCTCGGTGATCATCCATTCCTGCTAAGTTGGAACCACTTGGTATGCCCCCTGATGGCAGCTTGGCAGCTTTTAAGAGGTCAAATGCCACTCACCAATGTGGGGTGCAGAGAGCCCTCTTAGTAAAACACTAGTTGTGCCAGTTGGCCTCAATTTTGTCTAATAGCATGGTCCCCTGCCCCCTGCCCCTGCTAATCTGTCCTTGCAATATTGGGTTAAAATGGAACAAGTATTCAAGTTATGTTGAAGTCCACTTAATGTTGTTCTTGTTTCTAACGTGTGTTATCACCGATTTCACCCAACCAAATTTCTACCAACTATCTAATTTAAGTCCTCCCCTTCTAGCCCTCCCTCCATCCCCTCCCTTGCAGCCGTCTAAGAGTCTTTCCTCTTATACATAAGTCTGTTTTTGAGATCTTATCGTAGGGATCTCATGAAATATTTATCCTTTTGTCACTGACTACCTTCACTCAACATAATGTCTTCCAGTTGAAACCAGGTTATGAGATGGTTCCTGGAATCATCATTGTTCTTTATCATTGTGTAGTGCTCCATTGAATATATATATACCATAGTTTACCTCTCCATTCCTCTGTTGTTGGGCATCTGGGTTGATTCCATGTTTTTGCTATCATGTACTGTGCTGTGATAAACATTCTTGTGTATGTGTCCATTGGTGTGAAAGGCCTTGATTCTGTAGGATATATTCCAAGTAGTGGAATTACTGAGTTAAATAGTATATCTATATCCATTTTTTTAAGGAAGCGCCAGATTGCTTTCCAAAGAGACTGGACCATTTTGCAACCCCACCACAGCCTCTCCAGCATTTGTTGTTTAGTGTTTTTTGGATCGTGGCCAACCTTGTTGGGGTGAGATGGTGTCTGATTGTAGTTTTGATTTGAATTTCTTTAATAACTAAAGATCGTGAACATGTCCACATGTGTTTTTTAGCTGTCTGGATCTCCTCTTTAAAGAAATGTCTGTCTATCTCCTTTGCCCATCCATACACAGAATTTTTTATCCATCAGTAAATGAATACAACTTCTCCAGTGCCCATGGGACATTTTCCCAAACATACCATGTGTTAGGACATAAAGCAAGTCTCAACAAAATCCAAGCCATTGAATTATTGCAGAGCATCTTCCTGGGCCATAAAGCCATAAGAGTTGGAATCAGTAGCAGAAAAATCTTAGGTAGAGCTCTGAATTGATGAAACTGAACAAGACCTTGCTCAAAAAGCCATGGGTTATATACCAAATCAAGGATGAAATAAATTTATGGAGTCAAATGAGAATGAAAACAACATCCTAGCAGAACCTGTGGGATACAGCAAAAGCAGTGCTCAGATGTCAGTTTATAAATGCACACATCCAGAATGAAGAAAGGACACAAACTAAAAAATTAACCCTACAGTTTTAAAAAGTAGAAAGAGGCAACAGGGGAATGCCTCAGGCACCAGAAGAAAACTGATAATAAAGATTAGAGCAGAACTAAATGACTTAGAGAATAGAGGAACAATTGAAAAAATTAACAAAACTGAAAACTGTCTTAAAAAAAAAAAAAAGATAAAGCATTGTTTAATCTTCCAAAAGAGAAAGAGGAGAGGAAACAACCTGTATAGGAAGTGAGATGGGAGATGTCACAACAGACACTCCTGAAATCGAAAGTGTTATAACAATAGTAGGAAAGATTGTACTCGTAACAGAGTCAAAAACAGAGGAAATGGACTAATTTCTAGATTCATATCACCTACCAGAATTAATCACAAGGAGAAGTAAAATAACTTAATAAACCATCACAAAGGAAGAGATTGAAAAAACCGTCAAAAACCTACCAACCAACAAAAGTCCTAGCCCAGATTGTTTTACCATAGAATTCTACCAAACTTTCAGAGAAGAGTTAACTCCAATACTACCGAGACTATTTTACAGCACAGAAAGGGATGGAATACTTCCAAATTTATTCTATGAAGCCAGCATGACCCTAATACCAAAGCCAGGGAAAGATCCCACAAAAAAAGAAAATGACAGACCAGTGTCACTGAAGAACCTAGATTCAAAAATGTTCCACAGAATCCTTGCCAAAAGAATTAAACAACTTGTCAAAAAAATTATTCGTCATGATGAAGTTGGAGTCATACCAGGGATGCAAGGCTGGATCAACATCAGAAAAATGATTAATGTACTCAGTCACAAAAATAGCAGAAAGGATAAGAATCACCTGGCTTTGTAAATTGTTGGAGAAAAGACATGTGACAAACTCCCTTTCATGCTAAAAACTCTCAGCAAATTAAGAATAGAAGGGAAATTTCTCAACAGAGTAGGGTGCATCTGTGCAAAATCAGCTACCTGCATCATCCCAAATGGAGAGAAACTTAAAGAATTCCTCTTGACAATGGAAACTAGACAGGGATACCCACTCTCACCACTTATTTTCAATGTTGTACTAGAAATTGTAGCCAGAGCAATTAGACAAGACAAAGAGATAAAGGGCATCCTCATCAGCAAAGAAGCAGTAAATGTCTTCTTGTTTGCAGATACATGATTATATATGCAGAGAATCCTATAGAATCCATAAGTAAACTACTTAAACTAATAGAAGTATTAACCAAGTATCAGGATATAAGATAGACATAAGTGAATCAGTAGGATTCCTATATAGCAACAGAGATCATCAAAGAAGAAATCACCAAATGAATACCATTTACTATTGTCCCCAAGAAGATAAAATACCTAGGAATAAATCTAACTAGAGAAATCAGAGTCCTGTACAAAGAAAACTGTAAGACCTTACTGCAAGAAATCAAGAGAGTCACATAAATGGAGAAACGTACCCTGTTCATGGATAGGAAGACTTAACATAGCAATAATATCTGTTTTGCCCCAAATGATCTACATATACAATTCCATGCCAATACAAACTCTAGTGCCTTTTTTTAAAATGAGATGGAGAAACAAATCACTAGATTTTTGGGAAAGGGAAGAGACTTTGAATAAGCAAATCACTACTGAAGAAGAGAAACAGAGGAGGAGGCCTCACACCACGCAACCTTATAATCTATTACGCTGCCACAGTAATTGAAACAGCGTGGCAGTGGTACAAAAAGAGACTTAATAGACCAATCAAACAGAGTTGAGACTCCAGGGATGCCACCTTCCTCGTATAAACAGTTCATATTTGACAAAGGCCTGAAGATTGTAAACTGAGGTAAAAACAGTCTCTTTAACAAATGGTGATCACAAAATTGGCTAGCGGTCTGTAAAAAATTGAAACAAGACCTGTATTTCATACCTTACACAAAAACTAACTCAAATTGGATAAAGGACCTAAATATCAAACTTAAAATGATAAGGGTCATGCAATAAAAAAGAAGGACAACAATGGAAGTTTTTTTTTTTTTCAATGTACAGTTTAGACTTCAAAATCTGACAAAGCATGGTCATTGTCATATATGGTCATGGATAAATGGAAACTACTAAGAATCAAACTCTTTGCCTATTCAAAGACTTCATTAAAAGAATTAAAAGACCACCTTCAGAGTGGGAACAAATATTTGTCAACTATGTCTTCGACCGATGTCTGATCTCCGTAATCTACATGGTACTGCAAAATATCAACAATAAACAGATAAATAACCCAATTAAGTAATGGGAAAAGGAGGTGGACAGATACTTCATTAGAAGGACATCAAGGCAGTGTGAAGACACATGAGGAAATAGGACCATTAGCTGTTAAATCCAAATCAGAACTACAGTAAGATACTATCTCATCCCAACAAGGTTGGCCATGATCCAAAAAATACAAAACAGCAGATGCTGTGGAGGCTGTTGAGAGACTGGAACTCTCCTACACTGCTGGTGGGATTGCAAAATGGTACAACCTCTTTGGAATGTAGTCTGGCACTTTCTTAAAAAGCTGGAAATAGGTACACCATCTGATCCAGTTATCCTGCTGCTCAGAATATATCCTACAGAATCAAGGGCACTCACACCAGCAGATACATGCTCACGAGTGTTTATTGCAGCCCAATCCACAGTTGCAAAAAGATGAAATCAACCCAGATGCTCAACAACAAATGAATGAATAAACAACCTATCATATATATACTCAGTGGAGTGCTATGCAATGATAAAAAACAATGATGATTTTAGGAAGCATTTCATAACCTGGTTTCAATTGGAAGGCATTATGTTGAGTGAAATGAGTCAACAGCACAAGGACAAATATTGTGTAAGACCCCTACTATAAGGGCTTAAAAACAGATTCATATACGCAAGACCCTTTGACAGCAGCAAAAGAGGGGAAGAAGGGAGAGAGAAGGCTGCTTATAGATTAAATAATTGATACAAATTGGCTTGAGTGAAAGCAGTGACAGCATACATTAGAAACAGGATCAACTTAAGTGGACTTCAGCATAAACTGAAAACTTCTAAACCCAATAATGCAAGGATAGAGTTGCAGGGGTGGGGTTCTGGGGACCATGCTCTCAGGAGACATGACGGCCAATGGACCTAACAAGACTGTTGCTGAAAGTCTTAAGCACTCAATATTGGTGTGTGGTGCCTGGGTCTTAGAAGCTAGCAAATGGCCCGAACTCAGCCAGATCAGATGATCACCAAAGATAACCAAGATGTGAGGGAAGAGAAGCCCAGAAAACAGGACCCATGTGAATGCGTGACTGTATCAACATGTGACCAGAAGAATCAGATGATGCCTGTCCATCACCAAAGACAGCCGTGATGGGGCACACAATGTCAACTCCCAGTGGCAACGTGGGAAAAATAGGAGTGCACCTCAAGAACTCCACTGAAAGACCTTAACTGATTGTCTGAAGGCCGGGGGTCTCCCTGGCAGCTTTGCCCCTAGACCTGCTTTTTCCCCTGACCCAAAAGCATTACTTAAGTCATCTCTTGGACAGGAATTGATTGGACTTGGGGACACAATGTGACCATTTTGTGTGTCCTTTATGGTTCTATGTATCGATAGGATGCTGTCCTAGTGGCCTCTTACTGGGAGAGAAAGGAGAGGGTGGAGAAGAGGGGACAGAAAATTGTTACGTGGATATGACATATATAGAAGAAAAAGAAGAAGTGTGCTGTCTGCAGGCAAGGAAAGCAGAAGGTGCTGCAGATAGACTGGCATGCAAATTTAGTTTTAGTTGTATACTTGCACATAATCACAATAAAAACCGAAACAGAAAAAAACATTGCCATCCAGTCCATTCAAACTCACAGGCTGTAAATGTTTTCAGTATCAGACAAGTTTCTTCTGCAGACCAGCTGGTGGTTCAATCCACTGATCTGTTGGTTAGCAGCCAAGTACTTTAACCACTGCACCACCAAGTACAAACTGGTTGCTATCGAGTCAAGTCCAACTCATAGCAACACTGTAAGGACAGAGTGAAAGTACCCCATGGAGTTCCTAAGGAGTGTCTGTCTGATTTGAGTTGCCGTCCTTTGGGTTAGCAGCCGTACCCCTTAACCTGTACTCCACAAGGGTTTCCATAATCAGTACAGGGGTTAGGGTTTACAACATACATTTTTAGAGGGATGCAATTAAATCTAGATCTGTGGTAGACTTGTCATCTTCTATGTAGGAGACCAAGTTTGGTTCCCAGACAGTGTACTTTAATCTCAGCCTCCACCCATCTGTCACTGGAGGCTTGTGTGTTACTAAGATGCGGAACAGGTTTAGTGGAGCTTCCAGACTGAGGAGAAAGACTTGCAAATGAACTGAAGATCCACTAGTGAAAACCTTGTGTGTCAACAGTAGTCTAATCCTTTTGTTCTGGGGTCATCAAGAGCTGAGGGCTGAATCAGCAGGAGCTAATAACAACTTCCAAAAGATGGAGTAACCTATTTGTAGATCTGCTCCTAAGCAGTTCTGTAGTTTGAGCACTTTGATTTTAGTATACATGTCTAATACAGTAGTTGCCCGACTTGTTAAAAAAAACTAAGAATTTTTTTATCAGTATTTTTAATGTACTGTTGCAATCCATTGTAAGTACTAGATTATACCATTTTATTAGATGTATTTTTTTCTTTGGTATTTTTCAGTGTAACAGTTGTTACACATAGTCCTACTATTGCTAAACACTTTTTATAAGATATTTATTACCATTTTGTTGTGATTTTTCTAGGACATAAAAAATATCTTTGAAATGTTTGAGTGCTATATGTCAAAATGATTATTATTGCACATTGTACTTATTTAGTAAGGATAGTGTCTCAAAGTGTTGATCATCCTTTTTCAGTGTTGAACTCAGATTTGTCATTGTACGTAATAGTTATTTAGTAACAATAGTGTCTCAAACCATTGATCATCCGTTTTTCAGTCGTGAACTCAGATTTGCCATTGTGCTAAGTACTTACTAGGGTAACAGGTCTAAGTGAGTTATAGATAATTAATCATTCTGCTTTTCACTTGAACAGTGTACCGTGTTAGCTGAAACTCTTTTTTTTTTGAAGAGTTTTTATTTTTAGTGATAATTTATGTTTATTAGTTGCTACATTCTGTAGTGTTTTATTTTTGCATGGCAGGTGTTAACTTTTTCTGTTAAAGATGAGAATACTAAGCAAAAGTAGATTTTGTTGTTTGTCCCTAGTCACTCAACTTACTGTTGTTTTGTCTGGCTACAGAACTAATGTTCTTAACATAATTAATTTACCCTATAGAGCAATCAGTTACTTGTTATATAACTTTAGATAAGTTACTGAGCCTTAGTTTTTCTCTCCCAGGGAAAAAAATTTCTGTCAAGTCTGTTCTGACTCATGATGATCTTATGCATATCAGAGTAAAACAGTTTTCCTTAGTTTTTAAAATTTTAATTGTGATTTAGGTGACAGTTTACAGAGCAATTTGGTTTCTCATTACCTAGTTACTAGACGAAGTATTTTTTCACATTGTTGACCAAACCCACAGTGTGTCAACACTCTAGGCTTCTTGTCTTTGTTTTTCTGCTGATGTGCTTGTTACTCTTATGTACGTGATTGAACTCTGAAGCATGTTCCTTGTGGGTGTTATTGTTGGCCTTACAGATCTACCTATTCTTTGTCTGAACGTTGAATCTCAAGAGTGAGTTCAGTATTGTATTTAAAGAGTGTCTGGGGACTGTATTCTCAGGGTATTTATAGTCTTTGTCATAACAAGAAACCTGGTTTTTGCGTACGTACGAATTTGAATTTTGTTCTACGTTTTTTCTCCCATTCTGTGCATCTATTGTGATTTCTGCGAAAGCAGTTGGTAGTGGTAACCCGACACCATCTAGTTGTTCTGGACTCAGCCTGATAGAAATCGTGGTAGTTGTGATTCTTAAATTTTTTAGACCAGTCTTTCCCTGTGTCTTTGCTCTTCCGCATTCTTTGCTCCACCTGGGATTGGACCACTAAATGTATCTTAGATACATGTAAATTGAGTTAGATGTCCCTCAAGACCATGGTTCCTAATCCCCAGTTCAGTAGCCACTCAGAGTGTTTAGATATGTCTCTGAAGCTTCTATTGCTTTGTCCTGGTTTGGTTGTATTGGCTTTCCCAGTACCCTTTAGTGTCTCATCCAAGTTGCCGCTTATCTACAGTCTAGTCAGTGTTTTTCCTTACTACCCATGTAACTCCCTTGCGACTATCAAAGATTGTTTCTTTGTGTAAACCTTTTCATGAGTTTTTATAGTAGTGTTGTCATACACTGTGTTTTAGTCAGCTAGGGCTGCTCTAACAGAAATACCAGAGTGGATGGCTTTAACAAAGAAAGATTTATTCTTACACAGTCTGGTAGGTTGCAAGTCCATATTCAGAGTGTCCACTCCAGGGAAAGACTTTCCCCTTGTCGGCTCTGGAGGAAAGTCCGGTATTGCATCAGTCATTGTCCAGGGAGTGTCCTAACGCAAGAACCTCTGGTCTGAACAACGCGCTCTGCTCCCGGTGATGCTTGCTTGATGGTAGCGAGGTTCTCAAATTGTCCTTGGTTCTTTTTCCTTTTATTCCTTGCAAGCTAAAAGCATTAAGGGTGGGGCAAGCCATACTCCAGGGAAACTTCCCCCATAGCAGGAATTCACAGCCCCACCCTAATCCTTTAACATACAGGTTAGCAAAACCACACAATGGAGGACAGTCCCAAGATACTGGGAACCATATCCCAGCCACGTGGCTGCACACATTTTTGGGGGGACACAATTCAAACCATGACACACTGTATGACCTGTTGCAATTAACTTTTTTCATTCCACAGGATGCCCTCTAGGTTCATTTGCATTTTGAGATTGTTTTGCAGATTCATCATTGTTTTTTATTATATTCCATTATGTATGTATGCCATAGTCTGTTTATACATGCATCTGTTGATGGGCACTTAGTTTGTTACCATTTTTTTGATACTGTGAATAATGCTACATTAAATATGAGTATGCATTTGTCTGTTTGTGTGACAGCTCTTGTTTGTCTAGGTTATATTCCTAGCAGTGAAGTTACTTAATCATGGTATTTCTATTTTTTGCTTTTTAAGGAAGTACTGTGCCATTTTTCAAAATGGTTGTACCATTTTACATTCCTACCAACAGTCCATAAGTGTTCACATCTCGCCACCACCTCTCCTACATTTATTATTTTGTGTGTTTTTGATTAATGCCAGTAATGTTAGCGTGAGAAGGTATGTCACTGTAGTTTTGATTTGCATTTCCTAATTGCAGTCATTTCCTCATGTGCTTGTTAGCTGACTGTCTTCTTTGGTGAAGTGTCCATATCCATGTTTCAACTGGATTATTTGTCTTTTTTTCTATGTAGGTGTTAGAGTTTCCTAAAAATCTTACAGATGAGACCTTTGTCAGATATGTCATAGCCAAAACTTTTTTCCCAGACTGTATATTCTGTTTTTACTCTTTTGATGAAGTCGTGAGGAATGTAATTATTTAATTTTTAGGAGGTTCCAGTTATCCAGCTTGTCTTCTACTGTTTATCTTTGTTGATTATGGTTTGCATGCTATTTATTCCATCTATTAGGCCTCCTAGTGTTGACTTTTAGGTTTTCTTCCATGATCTTTATACTTTGATTTTATATTTAGGTCTTTGATCTATTTTGAAATAGTTTCTGTGTACAGTGTGAAGTATGGGTCCTGTTTCTTTTTTTTTTTACAAATAAACATCTAGTTTTGCCGGTATCATTTGTTTAAAAAGCTGTGTTTTTCTCACTTAATTGGCTTTGGACGTTTGTCAAAGATCAGGTGGCCCTAGGAAATGGATTTATATTTGCGGTCTCTATTCTTTCCATTGGTCAATGTGTCTGTTGTTATACCAGTACCAGGCTGTTTTGACTACTGTAGTTGTGTAATAGGTTTCTTGATCAAGTAGTGTGAGACCTCATACTTGGTTCTTTTTCTTAAGTAATGCTTTACTTATCTGGGGCCTGTTTCCTTTCCATGTCATAATACTGTTGGCATTTGAATTGGGATTGCATTGTATTTGTAGATTGCTTTGGGTAAGATCATTTTGAATTTTCCCCTTTCTTCCTATCTCCATTGCAAGCAGTTCTTTACCTCACACATTTTTTCTGCTATCTGTTAACTCTTACCACCAGTGTATTTATTGTCTTTATTGTAGATCTGCCTAAATGCTTCATCTTTTTCTTCCTTTTCTCAGGAATTTCCGTATTCTGTAAACCTTATCAGTTATGAAAGCTTTTGTGTGACAGTCAAGCACTTCAGACTTAGTAGTCCACTAAATGCAATCACCATGTAATGAGTATTGAGTACTTAAAATAACCTGTGATTTTAGTGCACTGTACATATTTTTAAAGCTATATTTGAGTGGGGGTATTTGTAAAAGAAGCAAGTTATAATCACATAAAAAGACAACACAATCTATATAATTACCCCAAATACTATGTGTAGAGTTATAATTACAGGAAGAAAAGAAGTTTCTGTGTGTAAATGAGTTGGGAAGCTTTAATGTACAAAATGTAATGTAGCTGAACCTTGAAAAATGGTAACTGCAAAAGGAAGAGCTGGATGAGAAACATGGATGTGGAATCCTGAGAATAGTACAATAGAATGTTGAATGGATTAGCTTGCCTGAAATAAGTTTTTATAGACCAGTAGAGAATGGCTGACTAACTGAAGCAGATAAATTCCAGATATAGTAGAGATTTTAGTGAGAGTGAATCTGAATAAAATCAAACTGTATTTTAAACATAGTTTAGTTACACCTGAGGGGGAAAAAACATTTGAACACAATAAAAAACGAGCAAAAATTACAGAGAGCTAGGTTCTAAACATGGAGCCCTGCTTAAGCGCTCGGCTGCTAACCAAAAGGTTGGTGGTTCAGACCCATCCAGCAGCTCCAGGATGAGCACCTGTCAGTTTGCTCCCACAACGATTATAGCCTGAAAGCACTGTGGGGTAGTTCCACTTGGTCACATCGGGTCACCATGAGTCATAAATTGACCATGTGGCCCTGAGCAGCAACCACAACAGATCCTTAAGTATGTACAGAACTTATAAAGAAATGAGAAAAAGAGCAGTCCAACGTCAAAGGAAAAAACAGGCAAAAGATATGAAGACAATATCCAGAGAAAATTATACTTTAACTTTTAGGGAGGTATTAGTCCTCACTCATAAAAATGTAAAAACACATTAAAATTACAAGGAACTGGTTTTTAGCTAAAAGGATTACCTTAGATTAAAAAGTGACAATTTGTTAATATCTACTAAACTTAAAATGTATATACCCATGCAAAAGACTCTACTTCTTAGCATGTGAATAATGTTATTATTATTCTTTAAAATATACATATTCTTTTGTATGTGTAACATAGTTTGTTAAGTGTGTACACTGTCTTTGTAAATTATCTTCTAGGAATTTGTCGTATAGAATTGTTTATGTCTGTATATGTATATGAATACGTATGCGAGACTATGTATTGTACTATATTAATATGATAGCAGGAAGTTATAGATAACTGGTGTCTGTAAGTAGCAGTCTAGTTGGCTAAATTGTAGTATGTACGTATCATGGAATACTGTTCATCATTTGAAGGAATAATACAGCTCAGTTAGGTCTTGAAATGGAATGAGGAACGGAATGGCTTGTAAAATACAGAAGGAGGCTGACGTATTTTTGTACCTGTTAAATTTTGTACTTCATGCATAAGTTCTCTGTTTATGTGGCCAGAGTAAATAAAACATAGTTGTGTTGGCCAGTAGATATATTTGTTTCACAGAACTGAGTTCAGAAACACAAGATTTTGTATGTGGAAATTCAGCTTAATTAAAGGAAGCATTTTAAGTTCATAGGAAATGACATGTTTCCCCAGGTTGCCTATATGAAAATAAAAATAGGTCTGAATATCAATATCAAAAATCAGTTGCAGATGGGTTGAAGAGCTAAATATAGGTTGTTTTGTTTTTTAAGTAAAACAAAAGCCTATACTAATGTTAGAAGAAAATATGGAATATATATATATTTCTTTACAGTAAGATTTTTTTAAGCAGTACATAAACCCCAGAAAATAGTGGAATAAATTTGTCTGTATAAGATATTCACGCATATGTTCTAATAAAACACACTGTAAATAAGATTGATACTAAAGGTTACTTGTACCATATAGAGCAAAAGATTGGTGTATATTTCAAAATAACTCTTACAAGTTATTATGGAAACAACAGTGATTGCAGTAGAAAAATTTGCAGAAGATACTGGTATGTAATTTACAGAAGAAAAAAATATAAATATCTGGTATGTGCAAAGATTTCTAGAGTTTGGAGAAAGTGAAACAAGATTAATTGCAAGTTATCAGTTTTTTTTGCCCATTAGATTAGCAAACTCCAGAAGGTTGAAGGATAAAACAAAAGTCAAGTGCACTGTAGTCAAGTTGACTGTGACTCATAACAACTATATAGACACAGTAAAACTGCTCCACAGAATTTCCAAAGAGTATCTAGCAGATTTGAACTGCCAGTCTTCTATTGAACAACCATAGCACTTAACCACTATACCACCAGGGTTTCTGGTTCAGGGATACTGCTAGTTGAAAATAACAGAATAAATTTCTCTCTCTACTTTCGTCCTTTCAAAAACCCAAAAATGCTTATAAAAATAAACAAACATAAAAAAACCTCCATCTTCAATGAACCAGTAGCTAGAACCCTAAAAGCCAGACTAAACCAAATGAGAGTTCTAGACCAAAACAAAGAAAAATGATAAGTTGCTGACAGAGGCCTTCTCTAACCTGAAACATGAAATCAGTTTGCCTCAAAATGAGTGTTGAAAAAGGCTGATCTATGATCTTTTGGCTAAGGCTAACCATTTGAGGGAGAGGGTACAACAAGTATAATGAAAATGCTCCTGTACAGATACAATTCCACATAAAAAGAAACCATTCAAGCATGTCATTTTGTGGTGTTTACTCTAGCCAAGAGTGCCAGAAACGAAGAGGGGACATAATTGCTGATGCAGTTACCAACTTAAAGCACACATAAAGAATATATAACCTATGAGGCTTTCCTGAGAGGCTGGCTGTCATCTAGAATGCTGAACAGCAGTGACTCTTACTCTCCCTGCTGAAGGAAATAAGACTTCATAGAAAACTTCTTCCAGACAAGATTATTCACAAACTGGACGTTTGGTCTATCCATGCCCAAATCCATCTCAGTATTCTTCTGTGTTGTTCTGTACTTGACTAACTCCTTTCAAAGGTGAGTAATTATCAGACTAAAAGCTAGTATCAAGTCTCACTAAATAATAAAGAAGGAGGAAGAAGTTCAGCGTTTTAAAGGGGCTTATAAAACGAAAACTAAAACCAAACCCAGTGCTGTTGAGTTGATTCTGATTCATAGTGACTCTATAGAACAGAGTAGAACTGCCTTGTAGAGTATCCAAAGAACCCCTGGTGGATTTAAACTGCCGACCTTTTGGTTAGCAGATGTAACACTTAACCACTACGCAATGAGGCTTATAGCACTTGAAAAACAAAATTCACAAGAGAATTACTTGAGTAGAAGTAGCAAAGGTAAACAAGTAATTTTTAATGTTTTCAGAGAAACCTCTGTTTTAAAGTTCAAGAAAACTGAAAGCATTAAACAATTATATTATAGCAAAATAGAAGGACATAACAGATGAATTGGCAACAGTAGAAGGGAAGAAAATAGAAAATTATGGAAAACTAAGTCACAATAGAAACAGCTAAAAGTGGAAAACAATTGGGAATATTTTGGGCTACCTAGAGGAAATCACATAATAATAAAATTTTAAAATGATTAGAAAGGTTGATAAGAAAAACACAGAGCTGATTAATGAGAAAATAATATGAAGGAAAAAATGTTGACCGTGCAGTGTAAAATCTCATTGTTTCTCCGGAAGTAATTCATAATACATATACCTGAAGAATTTTCTAAAGGAGCAGGATGGAGAGTTAAGTGGATGGCCAGACCAAAGGCAGAAGAGAGCAGGTTGACCTTAGAATTCCTGACATGAATGTGACTTTAGGAAGGTAGTACAAACTACACTAAACCTGCTGCTATCAAGTAGGGCAGAGTAGAGAGAACTACTCCAGAAAGTTTCCAAGGAGCTGCTATGGAGTTCATACTGCCAGTCTTTTGGTTAGCAGACATAGTATTTAACTACTGTGCCACCGGGGTTTCAGAAGGTAGCAGTGCGAAGTCTAGAAGAGTTATGTGTTTGTTTTTTAACTGAGATACAATTCGCAGACCAAACCTAGTGGTCAGTTTCGTACATCAGCTTGGCTAGTCTCTGTTGTTGTGTCCCATTGAGTGGACTCTGACTCTTAATGACGCTATCAGATAAAAGACTAAAGCCTGATAGGGTTTCCGTGACTGTAATCTTCAAAGAAGCAGATTGCTATGTCTTTTCCATCTGCCTTTTGGTTAAGAGGAAGCGCTTTGTCTTTGTACTACCCGGGTTCTTGGATAGACTGTAGTTCCTAGCTATTCAGTGAAATTAAAATCTGTATTAGTTTTGTTTATGTAAAGATTATCCTAGGTACTCTGGGTGGGCCGGATTTAATCAGTTGAAAGGTTTTAAGAGCAGAACTGAGGCTTGAAAGAAGAAATTCTACCTCTGGATTGCAGCCTTGGTTTATGCCCTAGAGTTCTAGAAAGTTCACTTGTTCCTTTCCAACTCAAGCCTCTTTTTCTTGCTTAATTGCTGTGGCTAGAACTTGCATTGTTGAACAGCAGTGATAAAAGTGGGCATTGTTTTCTCATTCCTAATCTTAGGGGGGAAGCTTTCAACCTTTCACTGTTGAGTATGATGTCGCTGTGAGTTGGCATCAACTTGACAGCCGTAGGTTTGGTTTAGGTTTTTGGATGATGTTAGCAATCATGTGATTTTTGTCTTTAGACCTATTAAAAAAAAAAGATTCTTGTGCTTTACAGGAGAATTTAGTATCCAAATCAATTTGTCATATGAAACCCCACACCCACAACACTGTGTGGCTGTAGCTGCTCACCTCCTGTACCCGACTCCCATCATACTTTCCCTTCCTCTTGACAATACACTCCTTCTTTTCGTCCTGTACTTCCCGTATCCATTCAGCCAAGTCCGGTCCCCCACCACCCTCTCGTCTCACCTCTGGACTAGAGCAGCTTAGACAGCCGCATGTTATATTTAATCAAATAAACACATTCTTTTACCAGCATCATTCCATGTTGTGTAGTCCAGTCCAGTCTTTGAAGAGTTGGCCTTGGTACTAGTTTCAGTGCTGGGCTAACACAGAGCCCTGAGTCCATGTCTTCAGGGGACCCTCTAGTTTGATGGATCATAAAGTCTGGTCTTTTAATAGATAGAGTCTTAGTTTTGCACACTTGTTTTTTATTCTGCTACATTAGGGATTTTACTTTGTGTTCCCTGTCAAGACAGTCATTGGTGGTGCCTGGGCACCAGCTAGTTCTTTTGGTCTCATATGATGTAGTGTCTGGATCATATGAGACCTTCTGTCTCCTGGGTTCATATTTTCCTCATATCTTTGATTTCCTTCATTCTCCTCTGCTCAAAATGGATAGGGTCCAATTGGAGCTATGTATATGGCATCTAGTTAGCTTTTAAGACCCCACATGCCACTCACCAAAGTGATATGGCAAACATTTTCTTGAAAAAGACTTATATGTGCCAATTAGATGTGCCTTAAACCACGATCCTCAGACCCTTGTCCTTGCTACTCTGTCATTCAAAACTTTGGGTTGAAAGGACAAATATTGTATGAAACTCCTACGATAAGAACTTAAAAGCAGATTCATGTGTAGAAGAAAAGACTCTTCGACAGCTGCAGTGGTGGGGAGGGAGGAAGAGCGAGGGGGGAGGGTTTAGATTAGTTGATAGAAATTTGGTTGAATTTGGTTGGGTGAAATCGATGACAGCACACGGAAAAAAGATCAATATTAACTGGACTTCAACACAACTTGAGTACTCCTCCCACCTTAACCCAATATTGCAAGGACAGAGTAGCTGGGGTGGAGGGCCAGGGTCCATGTTCTCAGGGTAAATCGAGGCCAGTTGGCACAAGTAGCATTTTGCTAAGAGAGCCCTCTGCACCCCACATTGGTGAGTGCGTCTGGGGTCTTATGTGCCAAGCTGCTGCTGGAGGATATAGGAAATAGTCCCAGCTCAGCAGGAATGGATGATCATCAAGGACCAAAATGACATGGGAGAAGGAGAACCTGGAAGACAGAGAGAACCACATAAATGGGTGACTACATTGACTTCTGACTGGAAGAGCTGGATGGTGCCTGGCCACCACCAGTAGTAGCTGTGTGGAGCTCACGAAGTTGGGTCTCACTGACAACACAGGAATAAAAAGGGGTACAGCTTGAGATCTCCACTAAAAAGACTGTAACTGATGGTCCAGGGGCTTCGGGGTTCCCCTGGGAGCACAGCCCCTGGCCCTGATGCTGCCCCTGTTCATAAATCGTAATGGAGGTGAACTCTTCAGACAGCAATGAATTGGACTTGGTGACATGGAGTGACCATATCATGTGTGCACTTTGTGATTTTATGCGTCTGTAGAATGTCATCCTGTTGACCTCTTACTGGAGGAAAGGTAATGGGTGGAGAGGTGGGGATAGGAGATTGTTGGGAGGATAAGACATGTATAGAGCAGAGAGGAAGGGTGTGCTGTCACTGGGCAGGGAGAATAGTGGGAGCTGCATATAGAAGGGCATGCAAACTTATATTGGAATGTACATTTTCATTCAGTCATAAAAAGAAAAGATGTGTTGTATTTAGTAGAAAACCTTTTAGCTTTAGGTGTAGTCCAGCTGTGCTAACCTCCCTTCTACTGTGTATTGTCACTCCCTTCACCTAATCCAATCCCTATCTACTGTCTAACCTATGGAAGTCCTAGTGTCGTAGTGGTTAAGTACTACTGCTGCTGACCAAAAGAGTGGAAGTTCATATCCATTAGGCACTTCTTGGAAACTCTGTGGGCAGTTCTACTCTTTCTTATATGGCTTCTACAAGTCAGAATCGTTCCCATGGCAATGAGATCTAAACTATGAATACTACCCTTCCTTCCTCCTGACTCTTGTAATGATCAAACATTATTTTCTTCTTTGGTTAAACCTTTCCATAAGTCCTTAAACAGTCATCTCATAAAATATTTGTATTTTTGCAACTGACTAATTTTATTCACCATTATGTCTTCCAAATGACTCTATGTTGTTTCCTAAGATCATTGTTGTTCTTTATCATAGCATAGTGTTCCATTGTGTGAAGATACCATAGCTTGTTTACCCATTCATCTGTTGATGGGCACCTAGGTTGATTCCATCTTTTTGCTGTTGTAGATGTGCTGCAATAAACATTGGCATGCATGTATCTGTTCGTGTAATAGCCAGTATTTCTCTAGGATACATGCGGACTGCCAATCCTAGACTCATTTGAGAAAAAGTGTTACATACCTCATTGTTGAATATCATTGTGGTCACCTTTAAAGTACTCTCTTTCGAAAGTATGCACCAGTGCCAACACCTAATCTGTCAAGACAATTTTGGAGCTTTTTTCTGGAATGGCCCTTAGAACTGTTGCTGTATTACCTTGATGTCCTCAGTGTCATCAGAATGTCTTCCCTTCAAGATTTCCTTTGTCTTCAGGTACAGCAAAAGTTTATTGGATGTGAGATCAGATGAGTCAGGAGGGTGTTATACAATACAGCTATTTGTTTAGTGGTTAAAAACTCTCTCACAGAAAACTATACAGTTAAGTTCATGAACTTGCCACCATGCCACTGTGTGCAGTGGCCATTCCAGAAAGACTTCCAAAATTGCATTGAAGGGTAGACTAGGCCCTGGCAACAGTCCATAGGGGAGTACCTCAAAGGTGCCTATAGTGATACTCAGCAGTGATGTATGTCACACTCAGAACAGTTAAGTTTGTGGACTTAATTGTCAGATCTCATATTCCAAGGAGTAAGATTGCTGGATCCTATGGTATTTCTAATTTCTGCCTTTTTAGGAAACCACCAAATCTCTTTTCAGAGTGGCTATATACCATTTTTTTACATTCCTACCAGCAGTGTCGAAGAGTTCTAGTCTTTCCACAACCTCTCCAGCATTTATTACTTTGTGTTTTTTGGATTTATGCCAGTGTTGTTGGGGTGAAATGGTATCTTATTGTAGTTTTGATTTAGATTTCTCTAATGGCTGATTATGCTGTAGGGTTGCTATGAGTTGGAACCGACTTGATGGCACCTAACAACAACAATGAATAATGATGGTATGCATTTCCTCAGATGTCTCTCACCATCTTAGGTATCGTCTTTAGTGGTGGTCTTATTCATATCCTTTACCCATTTTTATTGATTTTTTTTAATGTGATTAAGTGACAGTATACAATCCAAAGTAAATTGGCATGCCCGCCTATTGGCAGCTCCTTCTCTTCTCTTTGCCCAGAGATAGCAAACTCTTCCTCTACATATGTCATAAACTTTTAACAATCTCCTGCCCCCTTCTCTCTGTCTTCTCGTCTTCCTTTTAGTAAGAGACCAATAGGATGATATCCTATAGATGTGTAGAACCATAAAGTGCACACACGATATGGTCACTCTGTATCCCTGATTCTAATCCATTCCTGTCTGAAGAGTTAACCTCAGTAATGATTTGTGATCAGGGGCAGCATCAGATCTAGGGGCCATGTTTTCAGGGGAAACCTTAGGCCTTCAGACCATCAATTGTGGTCTCTCAGTGGAGTTCTTAGGGTGCACTCCTTTTTTTCTTGTGTTGCCCCTGCAACTTGACCTTGTGAGCCCCATCACATCTGTCATTGGTGGTGGGCAGACACCATCTCGTTCTTCTGGTCACATGTTGATACAGTCATCTATTGACGTGGGTCCTGTTTTCTGGGCTCTTTTTCCCTTGTGTCGTTGTTGTCCTTGGGGATCATTTGTTGTGGCTGAGTTGGGACCATTTGGTGTACCTCAGATGGTAGCTTGGTAGCTTTTAAGACCCCAAATGGCACTCACCAATATGGGGTTCAGAAGACTCTCTTAGCAATAGCCTAGTTATACCAATTGGCCTCGATGTCCCCTGAGGGTATGGTCCTTAGACCCCACCCCTGCGACTCTTTCCTTGCAATATTGGGTTAAAATTGGAAGAGTTTTCAGGTTATGTTGAAGTCCAGTTAAACTGATCTTTGTAATGTGTGCTGTTACTGATTTTACCCAGTGAACTTACTATCACCTACCTAATCTATAATCAGCGCTCTCCCTCCCTCCCTCCCTCTCCATCCTTGCGACTGTCCATGAATCTTTCTTCTGTACATGAACCTGTTTTTAAGTCTTTATAGTAGAGATCTTGTATGATATTGGTCCTTGTGCTGCTCTCTGATTTCACCAAACATACTGTCTTCCAATTGAAACCAGGTTTTGAAGTGCTTCCTAAAATCATTGTTGTTCTTTACCATTACATAGTGTGCTATTGAGTATATATTCCATAGTTTATTGATCCATTCATCTGTTGTTGGGCATCTGGGTTGGTTCCATCTTTTTGCTGTTGTGGACTGTGCTGCAGTAAAGATTTGTGTGCATGTGTCTGTTGATGTGACTGCCCTGGAGTCTGTAGGGTATATTCCAAGCAGTGTGATTACTGGATTAAATGGTATATCTATTTCCGCGTTTTTAAGGAACTGCCAGATTGCTTTCCAAAGAGACTGTACCATTTTGCAATCCCGCCAGCAATGTAGAAGAGTTCCAATCTCTTCACAGCCTCTCCAACATTTGTTGTTTTGTGTGTTTTGGATCATAGCCAACCTTGTTGGGGTAAGAAGGCATCTTACTGTAGTTTTGATTTGGATTTCTGCAATAGCTAATGATCATGAGCGTTTCCTGATGTGTCTTTGACTGCCTGGGTGTCCTTTTGTGAAGTATCTGTTCATCTCCTTTGACCATGGCTCAGTTGAGTTATTTACCTTTCTCTTGTTGATATTTTGAAGTGCCTTGTTATAGAGTTTAGACAGTGGTTCGACATGTAGTTACCAAATATTTTTTCCCATTTTGTAGGTCGTCTTTTAATTCTTTTGACAGTCTTTGGATTAGCAAAAGTGTTTGATTCTTCGTAGTTCCCATTGATCTGTTTTCTCTTGTGTTGATTGTGCTTTGTCAGATTTTGAAGTCTGTCTGAGTTGTATATTAAAGCCTCCATTATTGCCCCTATTTTTTCTTGTATGATCTTTATCATTTTAGATTTGATATTTAGGTCTTTTATCCAATTTGAGTTACTTTTTGTATAAGGTGTGCAATTTGGATCTTGTTTCAGTTTTTTGCAAGTGGATATCGAATTCTGTCAGCATCATTTGTTAGAGAGAATGTTTTTATCCAAGTTTACAATCTTAGGGCCTTTGTCGAATATCAACTGTTTGTAAGAGGATGGTGTCATCTCTGGGGTCTCAACTTTGTGCCATTGGTCTATTTATCTCTTTTTGTGCCAGTACCAGGCTGTTTTAACTACTGTGGCAGTGTAATAGGTTCTAAGATTGTGTAGCATGAGGCCTCCTACTGTGTTCCTCTTCTTTAGTAGTGCTTTGCTTATCTGGGGTTTCTTACCTTTCCAAAAAAATTGATTTATTTCTCCATCTTCTTAAACATATGTTACAGGAATTTGTATTGAGATTGCATTGTGTGTGTAGTTTGCTTTGGGTAAAATTGACATTTTCACAATGTTAAGTCTTCCTGTCCATGCAGGGTAGGTTCCTCCATTTATATAAATCTGTCTTGGTTTCTTGCAGTAACATATTGTAGTTTTCTTTGTATAGGTCTCTTATTTCTCTAGTTAGACTTGTTCCTAGGTATTTTATCTTCTTGGAGGCTATAGTAAATGGTACTGATTCGATGATTTCTTTGTGAATGATCTCTTTGTTGTTGTAAAGGAGTCTTACTGATTTACTTACGTTTATCTTATATCCTGGTACTTTGCTGAACTTTTCAATTAGTTCAAGTAGTTTATTTATGGATTCTTTAGGATTCTCTGCATATACAATGATATCATCTGCACATAGGGAGATTTTTACTTCTTCTTTGCCAGTGCGGGTGCCCTTTATTTGTTTGTCTTGTCTAATTGCTCTGGCCACATCTTCTAGTACAGTGTTGAATAGAAGTAGTGAGAGTAGGCATCCTTATCTATTTCCCATTCTCAAGGGGAATTCTTACAGTCTTTCTCCTTTCATAGTGATGTAGGCAGTTGACTTTGTTTAGATGCACCTTATTCCATTGAGGAATTGCTCTTCTATGCCTCCTTTGCCAAGAGTTTATAACATGAATGATTGTTGTACTTTGTCAAATTCCTTTTCTGCATTAATTGACAAAATCAGGTCATTCTTATCTTTTGTATTATTTTTGTGGGTGATCACACTAATTGTTTTTCTAGTACTGAAGCAGCCTTGCATCCCTGGTATGAATCCAAGTTGGTCATGGTGAATTATTTTTTTAATATGTTGTTAAATTCTGTTGACAGTGATTTTGTTGACAATTATTGCATCTAAGTTCATGAGTGACATTGGTCTCTTCATTTTCTTTTTTTTTTGAGTGGTTATTCCATAGCTTTGGTATCAGGATTGAGTATTCCATCACTTTCTATGCTGTGGAGTCTCAGTATTGGAGTTAACTTTTCTCTAAAGGCTTGGCAGAACTCTGCAGTGAAGCCGTCCGAGCCAGGGCTGGTTTAGGTTGGTAGTTTTCTGATGACTTTTTGAATCTCTCCCTTGTGATGGGTTTATTAAATTGCACTGCTTCTCCTTGTCATAATGTTGGTAGCTGATATGAATCTAGAAATCAGTCCATTTCCTCTAGCTTTTCAAATCTGTTACAGTCTTTCTTAGTACTGTTTCATGATAGTTTTGATTTCAGTTGAGTCAATTGTGACATCTTCCATCTCATTTCTTATTTCCTATTCTGGTTATTTGTTTTCTCTCTTGTTTTTCTTTTGTAAGTTTAGCCTATGGGTTGTCAGTTTTGTTCATCTTTTCAAAAAGCTAGTTAATCTGTTGTCTTCTGGTGCCTGAGTGGTTCTTCTGTCGCTGTCTTTTTACTTGTTCAAGCTGGAGGGTTAATTCTTTGGTTTGAGTCCTTTCTTCCTTCTGGATGTGTGTCTTTATAGAGACAAATGGACCTCTGAATCCTGCTTTGGGTGTATCCCATAGGTTCTGGTAGGATGTGTTTTTATTCTCACTTGATTCCATCAGTTTCTTTATTTTGTCTTTGGTTTCTTATCTAACACGTGGCATTTTGAGCAAGGTGTTGTTCAGTTTCCATGAGTTCAAATTTCTATCTGTGTTTTTTTCTGCTATTGATTTTGTCTTTTATGGCTGTATGGTTTGAGATGATGCTTTGCAATAATGAAGTCATTTGGATTTTGTTGTGACTGGCTTTATATCCTAACACATAGTCTGTTCTGAAAAATGTTTCATGTGTATTGGAGAAGAATGTGTACCTGTTTGTTGATGCGTGAAGAGTTCTGTGTAAGTTGGTTAGGTATAGTTGGTAAACTGTCTTCTGTGTCTTTACTG
Organism: Heterohyrax brucei; assembly: GCA_028571685.1. Lineage (NCBI taxonomy): Eukaryota > Metazoa > Chordata > Mammalia > Hyracoidea > Procaviidae > Heterohyrax > Heterohyrax brucei. The sequence continues at coordinate 45,644,006 of CM053160.1, read as the reverse complement.
AGCTTTTTTCTAGATGATCTGTCAATTACTTAAAGTGAAGTGTTGAAGTCTCCAACTATTACTGTGAAGTCATCTATCTCATTGTTCAGTGTAGACAGTATTTGTTCAATGTATTTAGGTTCTGTAATATTAGATGCATAGATATTTATTATTTTTAAGTCCCGCCTGTGTATTGAACCTTCAGCAGTAAATAATGGCCATCCCTGTCCATAATGGTGGATTTTACATTAAAATCTATTTTGTCTGAGATTAGTATTGCCACACCTGCTCTTCTTTGCACATTGTTAGCTTGGTATGTATTATTCCATCCTTTAATTTTCACTTTGTTCATATCTTTAAGTCTAAGGTGCGTTTCGTGGACACAACACATAGATAGGTTGTGTCTTTTGATCCAAGATGTCACTCATTGTCTCTTGGAGTGATCAGTCCATTTACATTCAGTGTAATTATTGATAGGTATGTGTTCAGTGCTGTCATTGTGATGTATTATGTGTTGGTGTTTTCTATGTTGTTCTTTATATTCTGTTGTAGGTCATTCTTCTTTATGGGTTGACTTTTTATCTTTTTCGGTGTTGGTTTTGTGTTTGTTGAAACTCCTGTGTTACATTTCTTGTTTTCATGTGTTGCATTGTTATTGTGCTTTGGGGCTTCCCCTGTTATGCCCCTTCGTGTTCTCAGTTTAAACCCAATTTTAACTTCTGCATATCTTTGTAACTTCCTCTGTATCCTAGAAGACTGAAATTAGTGTAGTATGTCCCTATTTTTAGTGTGATGTTGTCATAGTTCTCATGATATTATCACTAGTTCTCATCTTTTAATATTGTAGCTTTGATTGAGTTTTGTGCCTTCCCTTACTGAGTAGGTTTCCGGATGCTGTGTCCTGCATTGCCTCCTTAAATGTGGACTTAATGGGTTTTGTTTTTCTAAGCAAAGAACTTTGAGTATTTCTTGTAGTTTTTGTTTGGTATTAACAAAGTCTCTGAGCTTCCATTTATCACGAATGTCTTAATTTCAGATTCATATTTGAGAGACAATTTTTAGAATATATAATTCTTGGTTGGAAGTTTTTTCCCTTCAAGGCTTTAAACGTGTCATCCCACTGCCTCCTTACTAACATCATTTCTGCTGAGAAGTCAGGCGAAAGCCTACAGGGTTTCCCTCTGAATGTTAGCTTTTCTTTGAGCTGTGCTGCCTTTAAGGGACTCTGTTTGTGTTTGCTTTTTTAAAGCTTGATTATAATATGTCTTGGTGTCTTTCTTTTGGGGCCTACTTTTTGTGGTGTTCAATACACATCTTGGATGACTTTTTTCATAATTCAGGGTAGTTTTCTGTCAGCAACCACTGATAATACTGTCTGTGTTTTCACCTATCCCTCCCTGTTCAGGAACTATTTATGGAGTCATTGGGGGGTGGGGTGTCAACTGACCCTAAGATGTGGATCAATAAAGACTGGAAGAGATACTGCCAGGCCACTCAGCTGTTACTTCTCCAGGGAGTCCTATTTTAAAACTTTAGGAGCTATCTGACAGCTGCCAAAATCAGTCAGACCGTCAGGTCCACATGGGAGAACCTACCTTTGACCTGACAATGGAAGCACCTTTTTGGCTGACCCCAGATGCTGTGATGTAGTTTAAAGTAGGGAGTGGTTGTGGCCCAGCTGCCGTCCTCAGCCAGGCCACTCCTGTAAGGTAACACTGTGCTAAACACAGCCTTTCTGCTGGCAAAGGGCTTTCTGAATTGGCAGTGCTTCTCATTTTGGGAATTAGTCCATGCTGCGGCCTCAAGTTGGGTGACTCTCCCTCTCAGCTGACCAAGATGGTGTCCCAGGCGAGCTGGTCTTCCCACCACGAAACAGCAGAATCTGTGGTGGAGTTCAGATTGAGGTTTTTTTGTAGATGATCTGTCAATTACTTAAAGTGAAGTGTTGAAGTCTCCAACTATTGTTGTGGAGTGACTATTTCATTGTTCAGTGTAGTCAGTATTTGTTCAATGTATTTAGGTTCTGTAGTATTAGATGCATAGATATTTATTATTTTTAAGTCCTGCTTGTGTATTGAACCTTCTGCAGTAAGTAATGGCCATCCCTGTCCATAATGGTGGAGAGCCAGGCTCTCAAAATGTGACTATCCCACACACTGTCTCTTTGCTGCTATACACTGTTTATGTCAGCGTTGCAGTGCAATGTAGTTGCCACCTCCTGCCTCCTGGATATCCAAAAAAGAGAAAAGTGTCAGTGTCTCAGTCTGCACAAGCAGCGAGTCAGCACAAATGGGTCTCAACATTTGCTGGCTTGTGCCAGAAAGTGGAAGTTTCCTGTTTAGTGGGATATAGTCCAATCTGACAACCTTGTGCTATATCGTAGGGTTCCCTGGGTGTCTGGAGTGTTCCTTTCAGTTATCAATCTAGGTTTCAGAGAGAATTAAGGAGATATGTGTCTAGTTGGCTATCTATTCTCTGCCCCCTCCCCATTTTTTTAATTGGGACATTACTGTTTTTCTTGTTGAAATTTTGCAGATCCTTGTAGATCACAGAAATTATGTTAATACTACGTCTGCTAATGAACAGATTGGAAGTTGAGATCTGCCACACCCTCTGTGGAAACTGTGCAGCAGTTCTGCTCTGCCCTGTGGGGCCACTATGAGTGAGAATTGACTCGATGGGACTGGTTTGGTATTCTTCTATTATTTTAAGGAATTTTTCCTTCTTTCCCTACTTTGCTGAGAGTTTTAACATAGTAGGTGTTGGATTTTGTAATACACCTTTTCTGCATCCGATGATAAAATCAAGTGATTGTGGTCTTTATTTTTGTTTTTGTTTCTTTTTTTTTATGATTGAGTGAAAATGTACACTCCCATATAAATTTGCGTGCTACCTGTATGCAGTTTCCACTGTTCTCCATGCCCGGTGACAGCACACCCTTCCTCTCTGCTCTGTACATGTCTTATCCTCCCAACAATCTCCTGTCCCCTCCTACCCACCGACTCCCCCGCCTCCAATAAGAGGGAAGCAGGATGACATCCTACTGATGAATAGAACTGCATCATTCTGTGTCACCAAGACTAATCCATTCCTGTCCGAAGAGTTGACCTCCATTATGATTTATGGACAGAGGCAGCATCAGGGCCAAGGGTGAACATCAATGCCTCTGGACCATCAATTGTGGTCTTTTAGTGGAGATCTCAGGGTGTACCACCTTTTATTCTTGTGTTGCCAGTGAGATTCAAGTTTCTGAGTTCCGTCACAGCTATTACTGGTGTTAGCCAGGTTCTTCTGGTCACAAATCGATGTAGTCACCGACTCACGTGGGTCTCTCTGTCTTCTGGGTTCTCTTTCTCTCTTGTTGTTTTGCTTCTTTGTGATCATCTGTTCCTGCTGAGTTGGGACCATTTGCTGTACCCGCAGACTGCAGCTTACAGAGGCCTCAGCTGGACCTAGTTCATAGGCTGAGAGGCAGTGCCTGCTTGGAGCAGAGTACTTTTCCGACAGAAAAGCAGGATTCCATACAATGTTGCCTATAACTGGGGCCTGACAGCAGAGTCCAGCAGGACTAGTTAATAACATCTGAGGTTCAACATGGAGGTGCTTACTTTGCCAGCTAGGCAGAGGGACCTATACACCTGAAAACCTGACTGACTTTGAAAGTTGTGAGATACCTTTTACCTTTCATTTTAAGACAGCCTAGCGATACAACTGCAGTATATCCTCGAAGAATGTTTCCCAGCCTCTGTTTAGTCACTTCATGCCTATAAAGCAACAAACTGTAGAGAAAACCATAACCAAGAAATCACCCATGGCTTCAGAAAGCCCCGAAAAGAGAGTACCACAAACTTCCCAGACAAAGAAACTTTTCTGAAACTATCTGAAGTGAATACAAAGGGATTATGTGTAGAGTCCTCCTAGACCTCATACAAAATGCAGCAGAGCAAAATGAAAATTTAAGCAAGCTGTTCAATATGATGGAGCACTAGTACTCTGAAACCCAACAGATCCAGAACAAAATCAAAGATGTAGATGCTTCAATTCAAAGCCAAGTAAACAGAATGGAACAAATGGAAAAGAGACTTTCTGATTTGGAAGAGAGAGCTACTGACTCCAGCATCTGTGAGGAGAACTCAAAAACAAGCGAAATGAAGAAGCATTAGGAAGCATGTGGGACTGTATTAAGAGGAACAATCTATGATTAATTGGAGTTTGTGAACATGGCGAGAAACTTCAGAACACAGATAGTGTTGTTGCTGAGCTGCTGACAGAAAACTTCCCAGAAATTATGAAAGAAGATAATACAGATATCCAAGATACATGTTGAGTGCCAATCAACATAGATCTCAAAAGAAAGACTCCAAGACGTATTATAATCAAGCTTAACAAAATGAAACGTAAGCAGAAACTCTTACAGGCAGCAAGACTCAAAACAAAGCTAACATTCAGAGGGAAACTGTAGGCTTTCATTGGATTTCTGAGGAGAAACAATGCTGGCACGGAGACACTGGCCTGACACATTCAAAGCCTTGAACAAGAACTTCCAACCAAGGATTACATATACTGGAAGACTATTTTGCAAATATGAAAATGAAACTAAGATATTCGCAGATGAACAGAAACTCAGAGACTTTGTCAAAACCAAACCAAAGCTACAAGAAATCCTGAAGGAAGCTCTTGGCTTAGAAGAAGAAAACCACTAACTTTATATTTTAGAAGCAACTACAGGACATGTCACCCAGAATCCTACTCAGTTAAGGAAGGCTCCAATCTCACTCAAAGCTATAACAGTTAAAGAAATAACCCAGTGATCATATCATGAAAACTATGATGTCATCATATTAAAAAGGATGTGCATAAGTCGTTATAGTTCTTCCAAATGGAGAGGAAGGTGATAAGAATGGTAGTAATTAAAATTGGGTTTATGCATAGTTTATTATGGGGGATCATAGGATCAGTGATAAAGCACAATAGAGTTGGAACATATCAAATCAAAATATGTGATACAGGAGTCTCAACAACCACAAAACCAACACTGAAGAAGGTGAAAAATCAACTCATAAATCAGAATATCCCTGAACATTTTATTTTCCGTTACAAGATGGCGGAGTAAACAGATGTCTCTTCATCTCCCTCTGAGAACTAAGGCCTGGATGATATTTTTTATGGAGCACTGAATACCTGAGAAGCCTTGGGACCTAACATATTTGGGCAACAGTATCAGACTAAGCTTCACCTCTCAAAAACAATCCAGTGACCTTTTAACCTCTGCTTCTGCTGCTACATTGTAAGAGAACTGCAGCTTCTGCAAACGGCCAGTAATGGTAACATATTTTAAAGTGGGCAGGTGAAGTCTGCTGTTCCCCACTACCTATTCAGGCCAGCCTGTTGGACAGCTTCCAGCTCCCAATTCAGCACCTGGACAGCTCCCTGCATAGAAGTGCGGTTTACTTTTACCTTTAAGGTTTACTTTTTTAAGATTGAGAGGCTTATATTTTCTCTCTGGAAATCTCTCTGTTGAAAAATCTCTCAAATTTTAAGATTGGTTGACAGTCCCCGGTTTCTCCATAAACAGAGGAGCCTCTTTGCTACTCAATAAGCAAAGTCTTCCACCCTTGAGAATCCAGCTGGGGCAGATCACTACAGTATTACAGTCAGCTAGTGACCAAAAAGTCTCTTAAATCCATTAGCAGAGAAATCAAATAACATCTATATGGCATGCAGGCAACAGACCATAGTCATTTAAAGAAACAGTCTTCAAATGCTCCAGAAAATTCCCTAAATAAAGATTCAAAAAATTCAAAAAATTTCCCAGATGAAGAAACCTTTCTGAATCTAACAGAGATTGAATACAAAAAATTATGTATAAAACCCACCTAGAAATTAAACAACATACAACAGAACAAAATTAAAAATTTGGTAAACTGTTTGATATTCTAGAACATCAACAATCTGAAATACATCAGATTAATAACAAAATTACGGAATTGGATAATTCTATCCAAAGCCAAAAGAGTAGGATTGAACAGATGGAAGTTAGAATCAGTGACCTAGAAGACAAAGTAACTAATGCCAACATTTATGAGGTAAAATCAGAGAAAAGAAATAAGAACAATGAAGAAACATGTGGGACTCCATGAAGAGGAATAATTTACGTTTAATTAGAGTTCCTGAACAAGGGAGGATTGACAACCGAGAGAATATTGCTGTAGAGATGCTGACAGAAAACTTTCCTGAGATTATGAACAAAGAAAACAGATATCCAAGATCTTTATCGAACACTGCAAAAGTTAGATCCAAAAAGAAGAACGCCAAGGCATATTGTAATTAAACTTCATAAACTAAAACACAGAGTGATACTTCTGAAGACAGCAAGGCTCAAATCGAAACTAACATTCCGAGGGAAACCCTCTAGACTTTCATCTGAGTTTTCTGCTGAAACAATGCTGGCCAGAAAACAATGGGCAGACACATTCAAAGTCCTGAACGAGAAAAACTTCCATCCCAGAATAATCTGTCCCGCTAAATTGTCTATCAAATATAATGGTGAAATTAAGACTTTTGAAAATAAAGAGAAATTCAAAGACTTCATGAAAACTAAACCCAAATTACATGAAATATTGAAAAAAAAGCTCTTCCCTAAATACATGTTTTAAGTGATAATTTAAGACACTTCATCCAAATTTCTAATCAGCTAAGGAAGACACAAAACTTCATCAAACTGAGCCAAAAGCTACAATATTATAATAAGGGAATCCATGGTCATATCATGACAACTATAATATCACATTAAAAGAGAGATACACTACAATACTTATTATTGTTTTTTGATGCAGTGACAGTTTCTGACTTCTAAAATAATTAAAATTTATTTCAATAATTATATGTTAAGGGGGATTAGGTATATAGTCATAGAACTAATTAACAATAAATGATTTGCAATGAAAAATCACAATACAGGAATCTCAATAAATACAAAATCAAAACTCATACCATCCATAAAGAAGAATGTCCCAGGACAGATTAATAAGAACCACAGAGAAAACACCAGCATCAAAATAAACATATTGCAGTGACATCGCTAAATGTATATGTAATAATAATCACATTGAATGTAAATGGACTGAACGCTCCAGTAAAGAGACAGCGAGTGATATCATGGATTAAAAGACATGGCCCATTTATATGTTGCTTACAGGAAACACATCTTAGACTTACGGATAAGAACAAGTTGAGAATTAAAGGTTGGAATAATATATATCAAGCTAATAATACATGAAAGAGAGCAGGTGTGGCAATATTAATTTCAGATAAAATAGATTTTAATGTGAAGTCCACTGTTATGGACAAGGATGGTCACTATTTATTGCTGAAAGATTCAATACTCAAGCAAGACTTAACAATATTAAATATTTATGCACCCAATACCAAAGCACCTAAATACATTGAACAAATACTGACAACACTGAAAAATGAGATTGATCATTCCACAATAATAGTTGGGGACTTTAACACTCCCCTTTCAGTTAAGGATAGATCATCCAGAAAAAAGCTCAGTAAAGATACAGAAGATCTTATTACAACAATCAACCAATTTGACCTTATTGACATATACAGATCTTTTCGTCCATCAACAGATAAATATATCTTCTTCTCCAAAGCACATGCAACATTCTCCAGAATAGACCATATGTTAGGTCATAAAAAAATTCTCCATAAAATCCAAAACATTGATTTATTGTGGTAACTTCTCAGACCACAGAGCTATAAAAGTTGAAATCAATAACAGAAAAATCATAGGTAAAAATTCCAGCTTATGGAAACTGAACAACACTTTGCTCATAAAGCCTTGGGTTATAAAAGAAATTAAAGACACATTAAAGAGATTTATGGATTCAAATGAGAATGAAAACACATCCTACCAGAATTTATGTGATACAGCAAAAGCAGTGCTCAGAGGTCAGTTTATAAATGAACAAGTAGAAAGAGAGTAACAAAGAAACCCCTCAGGCACCAGAAGAAAACAGATTATAAAAATTAGAGCAGAACTAAATGAATTAGAGAATAGAAAAACAGTTGAAAAAATTAACAAAACCAAAAGTTGGTTCTTCGAAAAGATAAACAAAATTGATGAACTGCTGGCTAAGCTTACAAAAGAAAAACAACAGAAGATACAAATAGCCCGATTAAGAAATGAGTTGGGAGATATTACAACATACCCATCTGAAATAAAATATGTCATAACAGAACACTATGAAAAGCTATACTCTGACAGGTTTGAAAACCTTGGGGAAATGGACAAACTTCTAGATTCATATGACTCACCAAGACTATCACAAGGAGAAATAGGTCAACTTAGTAAATCTATCACAAAGGAAGAGACTGAGGAAGTCATCAAAAATCTACCAACCAAAAAATGTCCTGGCCCAGACGGCTTCACCAGAGAATTCTACCAAACTTTTAGAGAAGAATTAACTCCAATACTAATGAGGCTATTTCACACCATAGAAAGAGATGAAATACTTCCAAATTCCTTCTATGCAGCCAGCATAACCCTGATACCAAAACCAGGGAAAGATCCCACAAAAAAAGAAAACTATAGACCAGTATCACTGATGAATCTAGATGCAAAAATCTTCAACAAAATTCTAGCTAATAGAATTCAACAGCATATAAAAGCAATCATTCATCATGATCAAGTTGGTTTCATTCCAGAGAGGCAACTCTCGCTCAACATCAGAAAAACAATTAATATAATCAACCATGTTAATAACACAAAAGGTAAAAATCACCTGATTTTGTCAATTGATGTAGAAAAGGCATTTGACAAAGTTCAACATCCATTCATGCTTAAAACTGTAGAAAAATAGGAGTAAAAGGGAAATTCCTCAATATAATCAATAGCATCTATGCAAAACCAACTGCTTTCATCATCCTGAATGGTGAAAGACTGAAAGAATTCCCTTTGAGAATGGAAACTAGACAAGGATGCCCACTCTTACCACTACTATTCAACATTGTCCTAGAAGTTCTAGCCAGAGCAATTAGACAAGACAAAGAAATAAAAGGCATCCGTCTTGGCACTGAAGAACTAAAGATTTCCCTCTTTGCAGATGATATGATTGTTTATACAGAGAATCCAAAGAAATCCATAAGTAAACTATTAGAGCCAATAGAAGAATTCAGCAAAGTATCGGGATACAAGATGAACATAACTGCATCAGTGGGATTCCTTTATACCAAGAATGAAATTACTAATGAAGAAATCACCAAATCAGTTCCATTTGCTATAGCCCTCAAGAAAATAAAATATCTAGGAATAAATCTAACTAGAGAAATAGGAGATCTTTACAGAGAAAACTGCAAGACATTGCTTCAAGAATCTAGGAGGGACTTTCATAAGTGGAATAATCTGCCCTGCTCATGGATAGGAAGACTCAATTTTGTGAAAATGTCTGTTTTGCCCAAAGCACTCTACTTACGTAATGCAATCCCAACACAAATTCCAATGACATTTTTTAATGAGATGGAGAAACAAATTATCAGCTTTATTTGGAAAGGGAAGAAACTCCGAATAAGTAAAGCACTACTGAAAACGAAGAACATGCTGGGAGGCCTCTCACTACCTGACTTTAAAACCTATTACACTGCCACAGTAGTCAAAATAGCCTGGTATTGGTACAAAAAGAGACATAGAGACCAATGGAACAAAGTAGAGACCCCAAAGATGCCACCATCCTCTTATGAACAGCTGATATTTGACAAAGGTCCTAAGAATTTGCACTGGGGTAAGAACAGTCTCTTTAACAAATGGTCCTGGCATAGTTGGTTATCCATCTGCAAAAAACTGAAACAAGACCCATATCTCACACTTTATACAAAAATCAACTCAAACTGGATAAAAGACCTGAATATAAAAACTAAAATGATAAAGCTCATCCAAGATAAGATAGGGTCAACAATGGACATTTTAATATGCAATATAGACAGACTTCAAAATCTGACAAACAAAACACATTCATCAGAAGAGAAAATAGATAAATGGGAATTAATAAGAATCAAACACATCTGCTCACCCAAAGACTTTATCAAAAGAATTAAAAGACCACCTACAGAATGGGAAAAAATATTTGGCATCTCTGTGTCAGACCGACACCTGATCTCCATAGTCTATAAGGTTCTACAAAATATGAATAAGAAAGGGACAAATCATCCAATTAAGTGATGGGCAAAGGAGGTGGACAGACAAAAGAGAAGATCCAAGCAGTCAAAAAACATGCAGACATATTTGCAATCATTAATTATTAAAGAAATTCAAATCAAAATGACAATGAGGTACCACCTCACCCCACCAAGATTGGCCATGATCCAAAAAATGCAAAACAATAAATGTTGGAGACACTGTGGAGAGTTTGGAACTCTCCATCACTGTTAGTGGGATTGCAGAATGGTGCAGCCTCTTTGGAAAGCAATTTGGTGTAACTTCAAATAATGGATATAGATATACCATTTGACCCAGTCATTCCTGTGCTCGGAATATATCTTACAAAATCAAGGCCATTCACACCGACTGCTATATGCACACGAATGTTCATTGCAGCACAGTCCATGATAGCAAAATGTTGTAATCAACTCAGATGCCCAGCTACAGAAGAATGGATAGGTAAACTTTGGTATATATACTCCATGGAGTACTATACACTGATAAAGAACAACGATGATAGCAGGAGACGTCTCTCAATTTGGTCTCAACTGGAGGACATTATGTTGAGTAAAACTAGTCAGTAACAGAAGGACAATTATTATATGAGACCCCTATGATAAAAACTTAAAAGTGTACTCAGACATAACAGAAAAGACTCTTTGATGGCTACAAGGGTGGGGAAGGTAGGAGGGTGGGAAGGCAAGGCGCAAGGGTTTAGATTAGATAATTATTAGAAATTTGGTAGGTTTTAATTCGTGACAATTCACATTAGTAAGAAGTTCAATATTAATGAGACTTCGACACAACTTGTGTACTCCACTCTTAACCCATTATTGTTACCACAGAGTATGTACACTTTCATTTTTTTATTTAAGGAGAAAAAAAAAAGAAACTGAAAAAAAAAAGTTGGAACATATCAAATCAAGAAACGTACTGCAGGAGTTTCAACAACCACAAAACCGACTCACAAAGAAGAATGTCTCAGAACAGATTAATAAGAAAAGCATAGAAAATATCAACACAAAAATAAAGATAACAGTGGCAGCACTGAACACATACCTATCAATAATTACATTTAATGTGAATGGACTGATCTCTCTAGTAAAGAGACATCAAGTGCTGCTTCGATCAAAAGAGACAACTCATGCATATGCTCCCTACAAGAAAGCCACCTGAGACTCAAAGATAGGAACAAACTGAAAATTAAAGGGTGGAACACTGTATATCAATTTAACAGTACACAAAGTATAGCAGGTGTGGCATTTCTAATCTCAGATAAAATAGATGTTAATGTAAAATCCACCATCATGAACAAGGGTGGACACTATTTTTTGCTTAAAGGTTCAGTAAACAAGAAGGTCTTAACAATATTAAATATTTATCAATCTAGTAGTAGAGCACCTAAAAACATCAAAGAAACACTGACTACACTCAAAAATGGCATAGATCTCTCCACAATAATAATGACAGACTTCAACACTATATTGGACAAATCGTCTAGAAAGCTCAGTAAAGACACAAAAGACCTTATTGCCAGAAATAACCAACAAGACCTCATCGACATCTACAGAACTTTCTATCCTTCAGCAGACAACTACAACTTCTCCAGTGCACATGGAAAATTTCCATAATAGACCATGTGTTAGGACATAGTCAGTTCACAACAAATCCATACTATTGAATTTATGCAAAGCATCTTCTCAGATCATAAAGCCATCAAAGTCAAAATCAATAGCAGAAAAAACAGAGATAAGAAATGGAACTCATGGAAACTGACAACATCTTGCTCAACAACCCATGAGTTATAGAAGAACTCAAGGATAAAGTAAAGAAATTTATGGATTCCATTGAGAATTGAAACACTTCCTACCAGAAGCTATGGGGTACAGCAAAAGCAGTGCTCAGAGGACAGTTCATCTCCATAAATGCATACATCTGGAAGGAAAAAAGAAACCTAATCAGAGAACTAACTCTATAACTTGAAGAAGTAGAGAGAGAAAAACAAGAGGAACCCTTCAGGCATGAGAAGAAAACAGATCATAAAGATTAGAGCAGGACTAAACAGATTAGAGAATAGAAGAAGAATTGAAAAAATTGAAAGGACCAAAAGCTGGTTTTTTGAGAAGATCAACCAGATTGACAAACCAATGGCTAAACTTACTAAGGAAAACAGGAATGGAAACAAATAACCCAAATAAGAAATGAAAGGGAAGTTGTCACAACAAATCCAGTAGTAGTGAAATATATCATAACAGAACGTTATGAAAGACTGTATTCTAACAAATTTGAAAACCTAGAGGAAATGCACAGATTCCTTGATTCATATCACCTACCCAGATTATCACAAGGTGAAGGAAAAAAACATAATAAACTCGTCACAAAGGAAGAGATTGAAAAAGTCGTTAAAGAAAAGAAAACGGCCAAGCCAAAAAAGCTCCGGTCTAGATGGCTTCGCCGCAGAATTCTGCCCAGTGTTAATAGAAGAGTTATCTCCAGTGCTACTGAGACTATTTCACAGCAGAGAAAGGGATGGAATACTCCCAAATTTATTCTGTGGAGCCAGCATAACCCTGATACGAAAGCCAAGGAACGACCCAACCAAAAAAGAGAACTGCAGACCATTATCACTCATGAATCTAGATGCAGAAATCTTCAACAAAATTCTTGCCGATAGAATACAACAACGTATCCAAGAAATAATCCATCATGACCAAGTTGGATTCATACCAGAGATGCAAGGCTGGGACAGCATCAGAAAAATGATTAATGTGATCAACCACATCATTACCACAAAAGACAAGAATTGCCTGATCTTGTCTGTTGATGCAAAGAAGACATTTGATAAAGTTCAACACCCACACATGGTAAAAACTCTCAGCAAAGCAGGAGTAGGTCGCAAAGCCAACTGCTGCGTCATCCTGAATGGAGACTGAAACAGTTTCCCTTGAGAACAGGAAGTAGACAAAGATGTCCACTGTCACTTCTCCTATTCAACATTGTACTAGAAGTTCTAACCGGGGCAATTAGACAAGACCAAGAAATAAAGGTCATCTGCATCGGCAGGGAAGTAAAAATCTCCCTGTTTGCAGATGATATGATTGGATGTGCAGTGAAGCCTAAAGAATCCATCAGTAAACTACTGAGTAAACTACTGAGACTGATAGAAGAGTGCAACAACATCTGAGGTTACAAGATAAAGATACATAAATCAGTAGGATTCCTTTATACCAACAATGAGATTATTAAGGAAGAAATCACCAAATCCATACCATTTTACTGTAGTCTCTAAAAAGATAAAGTACCTGGGAATTAACCTAACCAGAGAAGTAACAGACCTTTGCAAGGAGAACTTCAAGCCCTTTTAAGAGAGTTACATAAATGAAGAAACCTACTCTGCCCATGGATAGGAAGACTTAACACTGGGAAAATGTCTGTTTTACCCAAAGCAATCTACTTATATAATGCAATCCCAATACAAGTTCCAGTGTCATTTTCTAATCAGATGGAGAAACAAAGTACCAGCTTTGTCTGCAAAGGGAAGAAGCTGTGGATAAGTAGAGTCAAAAACTTTTGCTCATCCAAAGACTTTATTAATAGAATTAAAGTGCCACCTGCAGATGAGAGACAATATTTTGCAACTATATGTCAGACTGATTGATGCGTGTTCTCCATAATCAATAAAATACTACAAAATATCTATAAGAAAATGATAAATCATCCAATTAAGCTATGCACAAAAGAGATTGACAGACACTTCTCTAAAGAGGAGATTTAGGCAGCAAAAAAAACACATGGCGGACATGCTCATGATCATTAGCTATTAAAGAAATTCAAATCAAAACCATGCTGAGATACCAGTTCACCCAACAAAGTTGGTCATGATCCAAAAAATACAAAACAGCAAATCATGGAGGGAATGTTGAGAAATTAGAACTCTCCTACAGTGTTGGTGGGATTGCAAAATGGTGCAACCTCTTTGGAAAGAAATCTGGCAGTGCCTTAAAAAGGTGGATATAGATACACCATTTGAGCCAGTAATTCCACTGCTCGGAATATATCCTACAGAATTAAGGCCATTTACACCAACAGATACATGCACACGAATGTTTATGGCAGCACAGTCCACAACAGCAAAAAGATGGAATCAACACAGATGTCCAACAACAGAGGAATGGTTAGGTAAACTATGGTGTATATACTCAATGGAACACTATGCAGTCATGAAAAACAACGATGATTTTAGGAAACATTTCGTAATCTGGTTTTGATTGGAGGTCATTATGTTGAGTGAAAGTAGTCAATGAGAAAAAGACAAATATTGAATGTGACTCCTATGATAAGAACTAACCATCAGACTCATGCACAGAAGAAAAGACTCTGATGGCTGCAAGGGTGGAGAGGGAGAGAAGGTGAAGTACGGAGGGTCTAGGTTAGATAGTTGTAGAAATTTGGTTCGGTGAAATCTGTGGTAGCACACATTAGAAAGAAGATCAATTTTAACTGGATTTTGTCATGAGTACCCCTCCCATCTTCACTGAATATTGCAAGGAGAGAGTAACTTTTGTTGGGGGCCGGAGACCATGCTGTCAGGGTAAATCGACGCCAATTTGCACAACTAGCATTTTACTTAAAGAGCACTCTGCATCCCACATTGGTGAGGGGTGTCTGGGGTCTTAAAAGTTCCAAGGTGCCATCTGATGATATAGTAAATAGTCCCATCTCAGCTGGAATGGATCATCACCAAAGACTAAAATGACATGGGGGAAAGAGAACTCAGATGACAAAGAGACCCACATCAGTGGGTGACTACCTCAACTTTTGACCAGAATAACCAAATGGTGCCCAGCCACTGTTATTGATAGCCATGATGGAGCTCACAAAGTTGAGTCTCACTGGCAACACAAGAATGAAAAGGAGTACACCCTGAGATCTCTGATAAAAAAAACCCGCAATTGATGGTCAAGGGGCTTCGAGGTTTCCCTGGGAGCATGGCTTTTGGCCCTATTGCTTGTGTCCATAATTCATAACTGTGGTCAGCTCTTAGGACAGGAATCAATTGGACTTGGTGACACAGAGTGACCGTACCAGCTGTGCACTTTATGGTTTTATGCTTCTATAGGATGTTGTCCTGCTGAGCTCTTACTGGAGGACGCGGAGTGCTTTGGGGGGCGAGGTTTGGAGATTATTGGAAGGATAGGATCTGTGTGGAGCAGAGAGGAACAATGTGCTGTCACTGAGCTGGGTGAGCAGTGGGAGCTGCGTGTAGGTAGGCATGGAAATTTATATTGGAATGCATATTTTCATTCAGTCATAATAAAAAAAAAGAATGGAAAAAGAAAAAGAATGTGTTTAGGAGTATTCCATCCCTTCTTGTACTGTGAAATAGTCTCATTAGTATTGGAAATAACACTTCTCTAAAAGCTGGATAGAGTTCTTTGGTGAAGCCGTCTGGGCCTGGGCTTTTTTTTTTAGCAGTTTTTGGATTAGTTTTTCAATCTCTTCCTTTGTGATGGGTTTATTGTGTTGTTCTTCTTCACCTTGTTATAATTTTGGTAGGTGCATGGATCAAGGAATTTGTCCATTTCCTCTAGGTTTTCAAATTAGAGTACAGACTTACGTAGTTTTCTGTTATGATAGTTTTGATTTCTGTTGGATCTGTTATGATGACTCCCCTCTCATTTCTTATTTGGGTTATTTTTTCCTTTCCTGTTTTTGTTTAGTAAGTTTAGCCAGTGGTTTTTCAATTTTGTTGATCTTTTCCGAAAACTAGCTTTTGGTCTTTTCAGTTTTTTTCAGTTGTTTTTCTGTTCTCTAAATCTTTATGATGTGTTTTCTTCTGGTGGCTGAGTAGTTCCTCTCGTTTTCTCTCTACTTCTTTAAGCTGTCATGTTCTTTAGTTTCTTTCTTCCTTCCAGATGTGTGTATTTATGGAGATAACTGACCTCTGAGCACTGATTTGGCTGTATCCCATAGGTTCTGGTAGGAAGTGTTTTCATTATCATTGGATTCCATAAATTTCTTTATTTCATCCTTGATTTCTCCTATAAGCCATGGGTTTTTGAGCAAGATGTTTGTTCAGTTTCTGTGAGTTCCACTTTCTGTCTACATTTTTTTCTGCTGTTGGTTTCAACTTTGATGGCTTTATGATCTCAGAAGATGCTTTGCATTAATTGAATGTAATGGATTTTGTTGAGCATTGCTTTATGTCCTATCATATGATCTATTCTGGAGAATGTTCCATGTGCATTGGAGAAGAAGTAGTTGTCTGCTGGTGGATATAAAGTTCTGTATATGTCGATGATGTCTGTTTGGTTGGTTAATTGTAGCAATAAGACCTTCTGTGTCTTCATCGAGCTTTTTCCTAGATGATGTGTACAGTATTTAGAGTGGAGTATTGAAGTCTCCCACTATTATTGTGGAGTTATCTGTCTCATTTTTGGGTGTAGTAAGTGATTCTTTAGTGTATTTAGGTGCTATAGTATTAGGTGCAGGGGTTCTTTTACTGCTCTGCTTTCACTTTTTGAAGTTGTCGAGTTAGTTCTTTTTTTCTTGGACTGTTTCTGTTTTTTGGATGTGTGTGTTTATTGACATAATTTGACCTCTGATGCTGCTTTTGTTTTGTCCTATATATTCTACTAGGATTCGTTTTCATTTTCAGTTGATTCTGTGAATTTGTTTATACCATTCCTGATTTCTTCTATAACTCAGTAATTTATAGCAGGGTATTACACAATTTCCATGTGTTTGATTTTTTTCCTTCTTCTTTTGGTTCTTGATTTTTATTTTTTTCACTCTGTGGCCTGAAAAGATGCATTGTAATATTTCAGTTTTTTAAATTTTGTTAAGGATTGTTCGTGGACTAATATGTGGTCTATTCTTGAGACTGTTCCATCTGCATTGGAAAATACTGCTGCTGGGTTCAGTATTTTGTATGTGTCTTTGAGGTTAATTCATAATGGCATGTGTATCTTTTGTGTCATCCTTAAGCCTTTTTCTAGATATTCTGTCCTTCACTAAGAGTGGAATATTGAAGTCTCCTAGTGTTATTGTCTGACTGTCTCTTTTCAAAGGTGTTAGTCTTTGTTTGATATGTTTTGACACCCTATCAGTTGCGTAGATGTTTAATATCATTACGTCCTCCGGGGGAATTCATCTTTTAATCATTATGTAATGTCCTTCCTTGTTCAATGGAGTAGATTTTACTTTAAAGTCTCTTTTACCAGAGATTAATATTGCCACTCCTGTTCATTTTTAAAATTTGTTTATTATTGTGACTAACCAAAAGTTTATAATCCAAGTCAATTTTCCATAGCCACATCTCTGCAACTCTGTCTGCTCTTCTTGCCATGTGACAGCCCACTCCTCTTTTTCACTCTTCCGGTATTCACTCACCCGACACTTGTCCCCTCCTCTCTACCCGGTCTTCTCCTCTGTGGAAAGAAACAGTATCACAGTCTCATATAAATGCAACCATAAAGTACTCACAGCACACTGTCAACTTGAGTCTGGTCCATTCTTTGTCTGACGTGTTGGCTTCAGTACTGGTTTCAGGTGTGGACTAGCAGCATATCTAGGGGCCGTGTTCTCAGGGGGCCCTCCAAGCTGTCAGACTATCAGTTCTGATCTCTGTAACAGAGTTCTTGATCAGCACATCCCTTTTTCGCATGCCACATCAGGGCTTCTACTTTGTGTTCTTTGTCAGGGCTGTCTTTGGAGATGACTGGGCAATTGCTGTTTTTTTTTTTTAAATGTTTTTAGCTCGATACATATTTTTTCCATCCTTTGAGTTTTAGTTTGTGTCTTTGAGTCTAGGGTGTGTTTCCTGTAGGCAGCATGTAGATTCGTAGTGTTTTTTTAATCCAGTTTGCCACTGTGTATCTACTGGTGCATTTAGTCCATTTACATTCAGTGTGATTATTGATAAATATGAACTTAGTGCTATCATTTTAGTGTCTGTAATCACTGGTAGATTATTCCTCTTTTTAGAGTCCCGCATAATTTTTAGTATTTCTTGATTTTCTTTTTTAAATCTTTTATATCTCCTCAAATATATTAATGTCATGTGCTTTATCTTTAATCTCTCTAATTCAGGCTTCCATTGCCTCAGTTCTGCCTCTTTGATTTTCTATTTAGTTGTCTAGTTCTGTAAGTTCATTAGTAATTTTCTTTATTTTTAATTCTTGTCATTCAGTGCTTTCTTGCAGCTTTTTCAGTTTGTCATTTTGCTGTTCTGCATATTGCCTCATCTCCTTCCTCATCTCTTGAAAAGTTCTGAATGTTAATCTTTTATATTCTGTCTCTGGTAATTCCAGTAATTTCTCTTCCTCTGGAAAATTTGATTGTTTAAAGAGCTTTCTGAAGAGATCATTGCCCACCCTTTTAAGTCATTTAATATCAAGTTCTGTTTCTGGGCTATTAGTAAATTATATTTGTTTATGTTTGCCCGCTATGTGATACCTGGTTGTGAACAAACGTACAGTTTACTTTTACTTTTCTTATGCGGATTCAGCTCAGGTGTTCAGGTAGTCAGTCACAAATTGTGTGGTATACATACTTGCCCACTTGTCCTAAATGTGCGGGCATGGTTGATACAGTCCCAGATGTCTGACTACAGCCACTTGAGCAAGTAGGGGGCTAGTAGCTGTCCCTGAGTGTCTGTGAGGATGGTGTATCTCCTTGTATCTTAATCTAGCTGCAGGAACAGTTTCTGCCCTGATTTTTCTGCTTAGGGGAGTAAACAGATTTCTTTTCCCTTTTTCGTTCCGTATTTGTTAAATTGTTCTCCTTCTGAAGCTCAGACAATGGCTCACAGTGGGCTTAAGGAATCACACTTATGGCTTGGTTACTGGTTTCAGACTGCATTGTAGTATAGAGAATAGAGGACAAGAATGTCTCTGGACAGGATTTAGGAGTCCAACTTCTGGCTCCGTTAATGGCATCAGACTCTAGTGCTGGACACAGTGTAGAGAAGGGAAGGGTAATGCCAGACAAAGTCAATAGGCCCATCTCTTGGAGTATATTGAGATCTGTGCGACTAATTATACACAAAGATGTAGCTTTTGACAACTGGGTTCTGTCTCACTGGTTTCAGAGGCAGGGGTGGATACGCCTTACTCCTTACTTACTCCTGCTGTAGAGGATGCCCACCAACCTCCATGCTCATCCTCTTCCCTGATGCTAGCAGCTGTTGCCCAACAGGTCAGAATCCTGTGTGGAATCTTGTGTACTTCTTGGGCAACTCAGTCTTCTCATTTCTCAGTCCATTTTGTCACTTTTCTCTTTGATTTTTGGGTCTTCTAGGATATTATATGTAATGGATTCTTTGGTTCTTTTGGGTCTTTTTTGTTAGAGTGGTCACAAAGTATCTGTTTACTCCACCAGCTTGGCACTGCCTCTCTGTTACTCTATTTATTTAATGTTCTACTTTCATTGATTTTTGTGAATTGAATCATCCTTGGTCATGATATATAATTTTGTTGTCATTTTTATATTCAGTTTGCTAGTATTTTCTTGAGGAAATACCGCTATGAGGAATATCAGTCTGAATTTTTTTTTTCTTTTACTGTCTGTTTTTATTATCAGGATAATACTGGCCTCATGAATACCAAGTTTTTCTATTTTTTGACAGAGTTTGTGATGATTAATGTTAACTCTTAAACAGTGTTAGAGTCCAGCAGTGAAGGTATCTGTGCTTAGACTTTTATTTTTAGGAAGATTTTATACTACTAATTTAATCACTTGTTAAAGGTCTGTTCAGATTTTCTATTTGTTGTTCATTTGGTTTCAGTATTTTATTCTAGTATGTGTCCATTTCATTTAGATTATCTCTTTTTATATATATATATGTATATACACAGTTGTTCATGGAATTCCTTTACAATCCTTTTTATTTCTTTAATCTCTAATTTTAGTAATTTGGACCCTTGTTTTCTTGGTCTATCTAGCTAAGAGTGTGTCAGTGTTGCTAATCTAATCCTGTTATTTTCTCCTTTCTGCTTGCTTTGGACTTAATTTGCTCTTTTTCTAATTTCTTTAATGTGAGGTTGTTTTTTTTTTTCTTTTTTATTAGAGGCATTTTATAGATTTAGATTTTCCTCTAAACACTACCTTTGCTTCATCTGAGGTCTTGTTATATTGTGTTTTTGTTGTGAATCATCTCAAAGTTGGTCCCCCCCACTTGTGATTTCTTCTTTGACCTGTAGCTTATTTAGGAGAGGGTTGTTTAATTGGTACATATTTGTAACTTTCTAATTTTTTTCCTGCCACTTCTGACTTTATTCTTTTATGATAAGAGAATATACTTTGTATGGTTTCAATTAACTTTAACACTTTAGAAACATGTCTTATGGCCTAGCGTATGGGTCTATTCTGGAAAATATACTGTGTACATTTCTGAAAAATGTATATTCTTATCTCGTTGGATAGAATATTCTGTAGATGTCTCTTTAGTCTATACGGTGTATAATGTTGCTCAAGCCATCTAATTTCTTGTGGGTCTTTTATGTAGCTGTTCTGTTTGTTAGTGAAATTAGGGTTTTTATGTATCCAACTATTATTGTTGAATCATCTAGCCTCAGTTCTGTCAGTTTTTGCTTTATGTATTTTGGGTCTCTGTTTTATATATATGTCTGTATGTTTTCCGTTGTTACATATGCTTCATGGATTGACTCTTTTCTCATTATGCAGTGTTCTTCTGTCTTAAAAGTCTGTTTTGTCTGACATTTGTATAGTTATTTTTGCTCTCTTTTGGTTACTATTTGCATGATTTATCTTTTTCCCTTCTTTTACTTTCAAGTGATTTCTGCCATTGAATCTAAAATGTGTCACTTCTAAATAGACAATAAAATGGTAATTTTGATAAAGGGCAATTTAGCATAATATTGGGGAAGCCAACCCGTCTTATCCGTGGCAAGCTATTCGAAGCTCCATAGACACAGGCAAACTCCCTGAGATGCTGAATTACTAGGCTAAGTCCTGTGGGGACCTTGATCTCAGAGTTATCTAACTTAATTGGCATAACATAGTTATAAAGCAAATGTTCTATAGTTTATTTGGAGTAATTTCTGTGATCTTAAAAACCTGTGAGAAGCCACCTAGCATTCTCCACTGGTCTTTTCCCATCAGAAGCAAGGAAGAATGACGGAAACTAAAGATACAACGGAAAGATTAGTTGAAAGGACTGACAGACTACATCTACAGTGATCTTCACCAGCGTTAGTCCTGTACAACTATATCATGCCCAGTTAACACCACTGGCTGCTCTGAAAGGGATTGTGATATAGGGTCCCAGACACAGCAAGAGA
Organism: Heterohyrax brucei; assembly: GCA_028571685.1. Taxonomy (NCBI): domain Eukaryota; kingdom Metazoa; phylum Chordata; class Mammalia; order Hyracoidea; family Procaviidae; genus Heterohyrax; species Heterohyrax brucei. The sequence goes on along the minus strand of CM053160.1, from coordinate 45,622,520 downwards.
AAAGTGTGGAACAAAATTCTAACTCAAAAAGAAAGACCAGACTTACTGACCTTACAGACTGAAGAAACCCGGAAAGTATTGCCCCTGGACACCCTTTTGGCTCAGTAATGACATTACTCCAGAGGTTCACTCCTCAGCAAAAGATTAAACAGACCCATAAAACAAAATGAGACTAAAGGAACATACCAACCAATAGTCAGGAAGGGCAAGAAAGCTGGTAATAGGGAACCCAAGATTGAGAAGAAAGAATGCCTTCCCGTGGAGTTAGCACACTGAATTCAGGCTTCTAGCCTCCTAGACTGTGGGAAAATAAATTTCTCTTTATTAAAACAATTCACGTCGGGTATTTCTGTTGTAGCAGAACGTATGACTAAGACAGCAGATAAATTATCTTTTTTACAAAATTTCTTGGCATTTTCTCATGGAGAATATTACAAATTTTCTTCATTCTAATGCCTATATCATGAACATAACATAATTAAACAACATGCAAATCCTAGAAGATGAGTGTAATGATTGGAATTTTCTAAAAAGGGAATCTACAGACTAGGAGAAAATTTTTTAGTATTAGGAACTAGACAAAGGTCTAGTCTCTAAAATCTACAAGAAAATCCAGCATCTCTACAAAAAAAGACAATCTCATTTAAAAACCGGCAAAGGAAATGAGCAAACACTTCACCAAAGAAGACATTCTAGCAACTAGCAAACACATGTGGAACACCTCCAGTCACTAGTCATTGGAGAAATACAGATACCGTCTCACCCCAAGCATTACTGGTGTGAATTAAAAAAACAAAGGAAAATAAAACATGTTGGAGAAACCGTAGGGATATTGGAACTCTTAATGCAATCAATGCTGGTGGAAATGCAAAATGTAACAACCATTTTACAAAATAATACAGCAGTTTCTTGGAAAACTAGAAATAGAAGTACCGTATCAATCTCACTCCTAGGATTATGTCCTAGAGAAATATGTGCTGTCAAATGAATAGATATATGCACACCAATGTTCAATGCAGCATTGTTCACAGCAAAAATAAGGAAACAAGCTAGATGATCATCAATAGACGAATGTATAAACAAACTGTATTACATGCACATAATGAAGTACTGCACACCAGTAAAGAACAAGATTGACTCTGAAACATCTTACAAGGTGAATCAGTCTGGAGGGTGTTATGTTGAGTGAAATAAGTCAATCACAAAAAGACAATTATTGCATGAGGCCACTACTATAAAAACTCATGGAAAGCTTTACACACGGAACAAAACACTCTTTGATGGTTGCCAGGGAGGGGAGAGCTAGGGATAGAAAAACACTAAATAGAGAATAGGTAAGTAGTAAATGTGGTAAAGCATAAAGCAGTACATAGTACTAGGGAGGCTGGTACAGCTTGTCCAAGGCAAGGTCATAGAAGTTCTACAGACCTATCTAAATTCCCCAAGGGACTGGAAATTACTGGGAAAGTGCTTTGGGGACCATGGTCTCAGGGAACATCTAGCTCAATTGGCATAACATAGTTTACAAAGAACATGTTCTGCATTCTGCTTAGATGAGTAGTATCTGGGGTCTTAGAAGCCTCTGAGTGGCTAAGATATTCCACTGGTCTCACCCCACTGGGAGCAAGGGACAATGAAGAAAATCAAAGACATATGAGAAAGACTAGTTCAAAGGTCTAATGGACCACAACTACCAGAGTAGCCATTAGATTGAGTCCAGTCCAAGTTGATGGCGTCAGGCTATCACCACTGACTGCTCTGACAAGGATCATAATAGAGGGTCCCATGCAAAGTGGGAGAAAAAATATAGAACAAAACGGAAAAAATATCCAGACTTACTGGCCTGGTAGAGACTGGAGAAACCCCGAGAGTGTGGCCCCAGGACACCCTTTGATTTCCCTAATACTTCTGAGGCTTACCCTTCAGCCAAAGACTGGATAGACCCATAGGATAAAATGAGATGAATGGGCATACCATCCCAGGGGCAACAACTGGAAGGCAGGAGGGGAAAGGAAGGTGGTCACATGAACAGATACATGCACACCAGTATTTTATTGCAGCACTGTCTAAAACAGCAAAAAGATGAAATCTATGCAGGTGGCCTGTCAGTGAGTGAATGCATATGGTATAAGCTATGGTATATTCACACAGTGGGATGCTATGCATTGATAAAGAATGATGAATTTGGGGAATGACATAACATGAAAGAATCTAGAAGTCATTATACTGAATGAAATTAGTCACTTATGAAAAGTACAAGTATTGTATAAAACCACTATTAGAAGGGCTAAAGAAAAGATTTAAAACATAGAAAAAGCAGTCTTTGATGATTACTAGAGTGGGGAGGGAGAGAGAGTGGTACTCATTAATTAGATAGTTGGTAAGAATTAGGTTAAGTGAAGGGAAGGACAGCACCCAATTAGAGCAGATGTCAGCACAGCTGGACTAAACTAAAAGCTAAAAATTCATGGAAGACTGTTTTATTCTTTCAACTGTGAAGTAATCTAATTACAAATGACCTAATCATGATGCATTTTATACTTTGTGTACCTTAGATGGCTTGTGTTTTTCATCAGTGTCTTAGGCTGGGTTCTCTGGAGAAACAAAACCAGTAAAGGATATAATTTGTATTAAGGAAATGGTTCACATGGTTGTAGAGGCCGAATGTCCTAAGTTAGGCTAGAGAAGTCTCCTTATTCACGTATCCATAGGGGCTGACTAAGGCAAGATCAGTTGGTCTCTGGCTCAGAGGCTGTGAGCAATAACAAATCTTGAGATTGCCAGGCAAAATGTCAGGAAAGGAAGCATGATTAGAGGCAGTTTTGTTAATTATGTGCAGAGCTGAATATGTAAGATTAGGTTGTGGAATCAATCTTCTCTTTCGAGATTTAAAGGACAGAAAGCAGCTGACAGACATTAGTACCTCATACCACCAAAAAAGCAATGCCAGGGGCAGAATGTATCCTTTGGACCTGAGGTTCCTTTGTGAAGAAGCTCCTAGACAACAGAAAGTTTGGCATCAAGGACTTTTCCTCCAGAGCTGAGAAAGACAAAAGCCTTCTTCTAGTGCTGATACCCTGAATTCAAGCTTCTTGCCTTCTAGAATGAGAGAGAATAAATTTCTCTTTATTAAAGCCATCCCTTTGTATTTCTCATATAGTAGCACTGGATAACTAAGACAAAATTGATTATGTAATAAGTGGGATGCTGCAGTTACAGATATGTAAAATGTGGAAGTTATTTGAAACTGGAGGTTGGTAGAGTTTTAAAGTGCCTAATCAGCAAAGCCTAGATTGCCTTGAAGAGACTTCTAGTTAAGTTATGAAGGTCAAAGACAATTCTGGTAAGAACTCAGAAGAAAATGAGGAGAGGAGATGGCACAGATGGTGGGAAGCAAGAGTAGACAAATGACAGCAGCTGAACTAAGAGAGTACTGTGAGACTGTGCTGGAGTTGACCAACAGAGTGAGTGAGCTGAGTTCTTTTGTGCAGCAGGATTCCCAGCAAAATAGTGCACCTCTGAGCACTTACCAGCGAAGATAGGCTTGCTGACCCTAGAGGAAGAGATTTGCTTGCTTTCCAATGGAAGATTACTAGAGGAGTGAGTTGTCTACAAACACTTACTGGTGGAGCTACAAAGCTTTTGAACGCTTGCCCAAGCAGGGCAGATGTGGGAGGTGAGGCTAAAAGAGCCAAGAATTCAAGGAACCAGAAAGTAAAAGCTGAAGATATAAGGAACACAGGAAGCAGATGTGCCTTGGTCTCAAAGGATCAGGCCATGACCTCTGTAGTTTCAAAGGGTGAAGTTGCCACACAGATCTGCTAGGGGAATGGGGCCAGCCAAGTGGAAGTGAGCAGAGTTGTCATTCCATTGGGCATGGAAGGTGGGGCTGAAACCCAGGGCTGAGGGGCCTTCACTCCAAATCCGGAGGGTGTATCAAACACCTAGAGTATGGAGGGTAAGGCCATTGTCTGAATGGTGTCAGACAACAGAGGATTTTTTCAAGTCCTGAGGACTTACGTAATGTGTGATAGTGACTTGCTTGGTGCCTGTTATCTCTTCTTTCCTTCAGTTTCTCCTATTTGTAATGAAAATGCCTACCTTGTGCCTGTTCCAGCACTATACTTCGAAAGCAGATAAACCTATACATTCGATTTCAGAGAGGAGGAATTTGGGGATTTTGGTCTTGGAGTTAAGACTTTGTTATGATACAGTGGTGTGAATGTGTTTTATATGTAACAATGGCATGAGTTTAGCAGGGCCTAAGGGTGAAATCCTGCATGTCTGTCAGTTTGTCCTACTTTAGGGGCTTACATGTTGCTGTGATGCTGGAAGCTTTGTCACTGGTATTCAGATGTGAATGAGATACACATGGTGAATAAGTTTTCAGCTGGCCTTCTAGACTATGACATATTAGGAAGAAGGACCTAGCAATCCACTTTTGAAAAGAATTAGCCATGGAAAATGTTACCAATAATAACAGAACATTGTCTCATACAGTTCTGGAAAATGAGCCCCCCAGGTTGGAAGGTATTCAAAAGATGACTAGGAATGAGCTGCCTCCTCAAAGTGAGTTGAACTGAATGATGTGGATACAGTCAAGCTTTTGGAACCTTCATTTGCTGATGTGGCACTACTCAAAATGAGAAAAGAAGCATCTGCAAGCATCCATTAGTAGTCAAAATGTGGAATGTACAAACTGGGAATTTAGAATAATTAGAAATCATCAGAAATGAAATGGAAGGCATAGTCAACAATATTCCAGACATTTGTGAGTCGAAGTGGTATTGGCCACTTTGAAATGGACAATCGTCTAGTCTGCTGTGCTGGGGATGGCACCTTGACAAGGAATGGTATTGCATTCATCATTGAAAGAATCTTTTAAGATAAATCCTGAAGTATAATACTGTCAGTGATAGGGTAATATCAGGACATTTGCAAGGAAGACCCATCAATATGACTATTACTGAAATTTATATACCAATTACTGGGGCCAAAAATAAAGAAATAGAAGATTTTTAACAGCTTTTACAATCTAAAATTGATTGATTATGTAATCAAGATACATTGATAATTAAATATGGAATGCAAAATTTGGAAACAAAGAAGGATCAGTTGTTGGAAGATACAGTCAAGATGTTAGAAATGATACCAGCAATCGCACGATAGAATTTTGCAGCACCAGCAGCTCCTTCATTGCAAATACCTTTTCTCAGCAATGTAAACAGCAGTTATACACATGGACTTCACCAGATGGAATACACAGGAATCAAATTGACTACACTTGCAGAAGGAAATGATGATGGAAAAGCTCAATGTCAGTCTTAACAAGGTCAGATGCACATTGTGGCACAGACTATCAGTTACTCATAATGCAATTTCAAGTTTAATCTGAACAAAAGTAAAATTAGATTAAGTCTACCAGAGCCAAAGTAAGACCTTGAGTGTATCCCACCCAAGTTAAGAGACCATCTTAAGAATGGATTTGATGCATTGAAAACTAATGACCGAAGAAGAGATGAGTAGTAGAGTGGTATCAAGAATATCATACATAAAGAAAGCAAATGATCATTAAAAAGACAAGAAAGAAAGAAGAAACCAAAATGCATGTCAGAAGAAGCTTTGAAATTTGCTCTTGAACATCGAGCAGCTAAAGTAAAAGGAAGAACTGATGAAGTAAAAGGGTAGGTTTTAAGTTTTCAATAAATCTATAATGACATGAGCAAAGAGCTAGAGATAGAAAACCATAAGGGAATAATATACTTGGAATTTCTCAAACTGAGAGAACTGAAAAAAGTTCAAGCCTCAAGTTATAATAGTGAAGAACTCTAAGGTCAAAATATTAAATGTATAGAAAGCATTAAAAGAAGGTGGAAGGAAATTCACAGTCATTATACCAAAAATAATTGGTCTGTGTTCAACCATTTCAGGAGGTAATGTGTGCTCATGAATTGGTAGACTGAAGGAAGCATTCCAAGCTGCAGTGAAGACATTAGAATAAAACATTGCTCCAGGAATTGATGGAATATCAACTAAGGTGTTTCAGCAAACAGATGCTGTGCTCTGAGTGCTCAGTCATCTATGCCAAGAAACTTGGAAGACTGTTAACTGGCCTTCTGTGATAGATTGAATTGTGTTGCCCAGAAATTCTGTAACAGATGACTCCTGGTATTGTGTGATGTCTTCAGTGTTGTAAGTCCCACCTCTATGATGTTAATGAGGGTGGAATGGATGACAATTCTGTTGGTGGGGCAGGACTCAGTGTCTAAGATTGTTTAGTGCATTGAGGCAGTCTCTTGAAGCTAGCAGTGAGATTGGGGAACCTTATACCACCAAGAAGCAGTTCTGAAAGCTGAGCATGTTCTTTAGAAAGGACTGGGGTCCAGTCTGTGGGAAGGTTGACCACAAGGACCTTCCTCCATTGCCAGCAAAGAAAGTCTTCTGCTGGACCTGAATTTGGACTTTTAGCCTACTGTAATGTAATGAAATAAAATTGCTGTTTTTAAAGCCATCCACATTTGGTATCACTGTTAAAAGCAACACTAGCTAACTAAACCATCATCCAACTGGAAGAGATCTATATTTTTTAGTATACCCAGGAAAGGTGATCCAACAGAATGTAGAAATTATTGCACAATACCATTAATATCACATGCAAGTAAAACTTTGCTGAAGATCATTCAGAAGCAGCTATAGCAGTATATAGATAGAGAACTTCGAGAAATGGAGGCTGGAATGGGAAAAGGATGTGGAACCAGGGATATCGTTGCTGATGTCGAATTGTGGCTGAAAGCAAAGAATTCCACAAAGATGTTTACTAGTTTTATTGACTGTGCAAAAGCATTCTGCTGTGTGGTTTATGGCAAATTATGGGTAACTTTGTAAAGGATCAGAATTCCAGAGCACATGTTCATGAGGAACTAGTACATAGATTAAAGATAGTTGTTAGGATGGAACAAGGGGCTACTACAGGATTTAAATTCAGGACAGGTGTGCATCAGTGTTGTATCCTTTCATCTAACCTCTCAGTCTGTGTGCTGCACAGGTAATCTGAGGAGCTGGACTATATGACAAAGAAAGGGGCATCAATGTTGGAGTTATGTAAATGACAGTACCTTTCTCACTCAAAGTGAAAATGACTTAAAGCACTGCATAATTAAGATCAAAAACCACATCCTGCAGTATGGGCTACATGTTAACATAAAGAAAACAAAAATCCACACAACTGGACCGGTAAGCAACATCATGATAATCTGTTACCAGGGGTTGCATTTTACTTGGATCCTTAGCCAACACCTGTGGAAGCAGCAGTCAAGAAATTGAAAGATGACATGGCTAAGATGGTGGAGTAGATCGATGCTTTCCATGACCCATCTCAACAGCAGACCAAACAAACAAATGAATCCAGGACTTAAGATATCCTAGGAGCCCTGAAAATCAAAGATGTAGTTGGGAAATTGGACTTAACAACAGGGAAGGGAGAGTTGATGCCACAATTCGTAGGATTCCAGAGACCTGACCTGCCTGGAAGCTGCTACGGCTTCCACATTGTGAGCCTAGTTGTGGAGGTTAGTAAAGGTCGTCCTTAGCAGAGGTGGTGTCTAAAGAGTCCACTCCCACCTCCCAAATGGTGGTAAACAGCACCAAATCACCAAAGACTCAGTCTTTTTGTGTAACCTAACCATACACAGATGTGAATCTTTTCTTTGAGATAGACATATCTCTCTTCTCCCAGCACTCCTACCTCTTGTCTCTGCACTGCTAAGGTCTGGCACTGTTAAATAAGCTGGAAATGTGACTCCTCAACCCTGCCCTGAGCCGTTCTCTAAGACTGAGAGGAGGAACAATTTAACAAACTGAGGGAAGGGGGTGAAAAAAATTCAGTCTACTCCCCTGAGCCAGAAAATCAGGTCAGAAACTGTTCCTTCGTGTAGATTCAGGCATAAGGGGATATACCGTTCTCACAGACACTCAGAGACGGCTGTTAGCCCCCTGCTTACTCAGCAGTTGCAGCCAAACACTTGTGCCTATACCAGTTAACCCTGACCATCTAGGACAGTAGATGAGAGTATGTACCACACACTTGGTGACTGACTACTTGGACACCTGAGCTGAATCCATATAAGAAAGGTAACTGGACTCTTGGGCTTCAAACACAGCAATAACCAAACTGTCACACACGACCAGCTTGTTTGTAGATTTCTAAGCAAAAGGCTTGAACATAGTAGGCACACATTGAATAAATAAATACTATTTACTGATGGCAGAGAAACAACAGTCCATATCAAGCCACTTAAAGAAGCAGACCATAATTTTTTCAGACACCTCCCCAAACAGGATCACGTTTTCCAGAGGACGAGAACTTCATGGAACGATAAAGGTAAAATACAAAAGGTTAATAATTAGAACTCTTTTAAGACATGAGGAAGAAGATGAGGCAGAATGCAGCAGAGCATAAATACAAGTTGAGCAGGCTGCAGAAAAGCATAGTCCAACAAGAATTAAAAATTCAGAAAGTTAATAACAAAATTACAGAATTAGGCAACTCACTAAAAAGTCAAAGGGATAGAATTGAGGTAAAAGAAGGCTGAATTGGTGAGACTGAAGATAAAGTACATGACAACATATCTGAGGAATAAATCAGATTAAAAGTTTTTCGAAAATCAAAAAATACTACACAAAACAACAATTGCTGGAGAGGCTGTGGAGAAAGTGGAACCCTCCTACACTGTTGGTGGGGTTGCAAAATGGTCCAGCCTCTTTGGAAAGCAATCTGGTGCTTCCTTAAAAAAATGGACATCTATATACCATTTGACCCAGTAATTCCACTACTTGGAATATATCCTACAGAATCAAGGCCTTTCACACCAACGGACACATGCACGAGAATATTTATCGCAGCACAGTCCATGATAGCAAAAAGATGGAATCAACCCAGATGCCCAACAACAGAAGAATGGATAGGTAAACTATGGTACATATACTCAGTGGAGCACTACGCAATTATAAAGAACAGTGATGATTCCAGGAAACATCTCCTAACCTGGTTTCAACTGGAAGACATTATGTTAAGTGAAAGTAGTCAGCGACAAAGGGACAAATACTGTATGTGACCTCTACGATAAGATCTCAAAAACAGACTTGTGTATAGAAGAAAAGACTCTTTGACAGCTGCAAGGGAGAGGATGGGGGAAAGGTTTAGTTTAGACAGTTGCTAGAAATCTGGTTGGGAGAAAGTGGTGGTAGCACCCATTAGAAACAAGAACAACATTAAGTGGACTTCAGCATAACTTGAGTACTCCTTCCATCTTAACCCAATATTGCAAGGATAGAGTAGCTGGGGCAGGGGGCAGGGGACCATGCTCTTAGGTGAAATCGAGGCCAACTGGCACAACTAGTGTTTTGCTAAGAGAGCTCTCTGCACCCCACATTGGTGAGTGGCGTCTGGGGTCTTAAAAGCTGCCAAGCTGCCATCCGAGGACACAGCAAATGGTCCCAACTCAGCAGGAACAGATGCTCACCGAGGACCAAAATGACACGCGGTAAAGACAACCTAGAAGAAAGAGAGACCCGCAAGAGTGGGTGCCTTCATCGACTTGGGACCAGAAGAACCGGATGGTGCCTGGCCACCACCAGTGATAGCCACAATGGAGCTCACTAGGTTGAGTCTCACTGGCAACACAAGAATAAAAAGTGGTGCATCTTGAGATCTCCACTAAAAGACCTCAACTGATGGTCCAGCGGTTTTGAAGTTTGCCTGAGAGCATGGCCCCTGGCCCTGATGCTGCCCTTACCCATAAATTGTAACAAAGGTCCACTCTTTGGACAGGAATGGATTGGACTTGGCAATGATGAGTCACCATATACTGGTTGCACTTTATGGTTCTGTACATTTATAAGATATCATCCTGCTGATCTCTGGCTGGAGGAGGGAGAGTGGGTGGAGAGGAGCGGAAAGGAGGCTGTTGGGAGGATGAGACATGTATGGAGCAGAGAGGAATAGTGTGCTGTCACCAGACAGGGAGAGCAGTAGAAGCTGCATATAGGTGGGCATGTAAATTTATATGGGAATGTACATTTTCACTCAATCATGTTAAATAAAAAAGAAAAAGAAAAAAAATACTAACACTTATATAAGACTCTATGAAGAGGAATAATCTACAAGTGATTTGGAGTACCAGAATGGGCCAGGGAGCGTGTGGGAGGAGAGTGAGGAGGATAACAGAAAATACAGAGAGAATTGTCAAAGATTTCCTGACAGAAAACTTCCTCAGCTATCATGAATAATGACTAGATATCTATCCAAGAGCCTCATCATACTCCACACAAGGCAATTCCCTAGAGAAAGACAGCAAAGCATATTATAATCAAACTTGCAGAAACTAAGGGAAACACTTTTTAATGTGGATAGGCATGAATGAAAAATAACCTACAAAGGAGAATCTATAAGACAAATGTTGGGCTACTAATCAGAAACTGTGCAGGCAAGAAGGCAATGGGATGACATATACAAAGCCTTGAAGAAAAATAATTGCCAGCCAAGAATTTTATATCCCAGAAAATTGTCTCTTAAATATGATTTCAAAATTAGGACATTTCCAGATAAATAGAAATTTAGGGAATTTGCAAAAACCAAACCAAAATTACAAGAAATACTAAAGGGTGTTCTTTGGTTAGAAAATTGTAATACCAGGTGAAAACCCAAGAGAAGAACACAAAAGAGAACAACTGGATATCAACCCAAATAAGGGAATTGCAAACCTAAATCACCGGCAGAACTGCAAGTAGAGAAACAGATGTCATTATGTAAACATAAGAAAAAAAGAAAGCCTCTAAATGTGCTGATATATCTTTCATATAGAGAGTAAGTCTAGGCAATACAAATAAAGACTGATTTCAGTGTAGAAAATTAGGGGTAAACATTAAGGTAACACTAAGGAAGATATCAATCCTATGCATCAAAGTAAGAAGCAGGAAAAACATGAAATCTCAGAAACTGCAAAACCACCAATACTAAAAAAGATGAAAACACATTAAAAAGGTCTCAGCACAGAAAATTAAATGGAACAAAGGAAATTGTCAATAACGTACACAAGAAGACATTAAACTGACAACACTAAGCTCTACCTATTAGTAGTCACGCTGAATGTAAATGTGCCAATAAAGAGACAGAGCATGGCAGATTAGGTTGAACAACACGACCCATCTGTATGCTCTCTACAGGAGACACTCATTAAGGCACGAAGAAAATAAAACTCAAAGAATACAAAAAATTATATCAACATAAAAACATTAAAAAAGGAACAGGAGTGGCAATATTAATCTCCGATAAAATAGACTTTTAACTCACTACCTTGGATAAGGAAGGACATTGTATAATGATTAAAGAGTACTCCAGGGTGACATAGCGTGTTAAATATCTATGCACCAAAAAACAGGGCTCCAAAATAACATAAAACAGACACTAACTGCATTGAAGAGAGACAGCTCCACAATAATAGCAAGAGACTTCAATGTACGATTCTCAGTGAAGGACAAAACACCTGGAAGAAAAGTTGAGTAAAGACAAAATCTAAGTGCCACAGTCAGCCAACTTGACCTCATAGACACATACCTAACACTCCACCTAACAGAAGTCAAGTGTACTTTGTTCCAGTGTTCATGGAACATTCTCCGGAATTGACCACGAAGTAGGCCACAAAGCAGTCCTTAATGAAAACTCCAAGTACTGAAATATTACAAAGCATCTTTTCTAGACCATAAAGCTGTAAAAGCAGAAATCAGTAATAGGGTGGGAAAAAAAATCAACAGGGTAGAAACTGAACAACAGTTTGCTCAAAAACAGCTGGATTATAGAACACATTCAGAGAATCAAATGAGAATGAAAACATGGCCTACCAGAATTTTTGAAAAAAAGCAAAAGCGGTATTCAGAGGTCAGTTTATCTCAACAAATGAATACATCTAAAAAGAAGAAAGGGGTAAAATCAAAGAAATTACAACTCTAACAAGTGGAACGAGAGCAGCAAAATAACCCCACAGGGACCAGAAGAAAGCAAATAATACAGATTAGAGCAGGACTAAAGGAGTTAGAGAACGGAAAAACAATTGAAGAGTTAATAAGACCAAAGCTGGTTTTTTGGAAAGATCAATAGAACTGATAAACCATTGGCCAAAGTGACAAAAGAAAAACAGAAAAGGAAGCAAATAAATAGTAAATGAAATGGGTGATATCACAACAGATCCAGCTGAAATTAAAAAATCATAACAGTAATATGAAAAATGACACTCTTAATTTAAAAACCTAGAGGAAATGGGTAAATTGTTAGAAACACATCACCTACCCAATTTAGCACAAACAGAAGTAGAGCAGCTAAATAAACTTATCACAGAACAAGATCATAAAAAAACTCCCAATTAAAAAAATGCACTGGCCCTGACAGCTTCACTGGAGAATTCTACCAAACTTTCAGAGAAGAGTTAATACTACTATTACTAAAGGTAGTAATAGAAAAAGATGGATTACTCTCAAATTCGTTGTATGAAGCTAGCATAACCCTGACACTAAAACCAGGTAAAGACAGCAGGAAAAAAGGAAAATTACAGACTGGTGTCTCTCATGAACTTCGATGCAGAGATTCTGAGTGAAGTTTTAGCAAAAAGAATTCAACAAGATTTGAAAAAAAAATCTACCATGACAAAGTGGGATCTATAGTAGGGATGCAGGGATGGTTCAGCATTAGAAACACAACATAATCAACACTTAAAACCAGGGACAAGAACCACTTGATTTTATCTATTGATGTGTAAAGGCCTTTGAGAAAACTCAGCATTCATTCGTGTTAAAAATTCCCAGCAAGATAAGAATAGCAGTGCCTCAATATAATAAAGGGCATCTATACAAAGGGAACAGTTAATGTTACCCTAATTGGAGAGAATATGAAAACATTTTCCTTGAGAACAGGAACCAGACAATAATACCTATTACTGCGTTGTCTTGGAGGTTTTAGCTGGAGTAGTCAGGTAAGATACAGAAATAGAGTGCATCCAAACTGGTAAGGAAGGAAGTAAAAGTATCTCTGTTGCAGATGATATGATCCTAAACACAGAAAACCATAAAACAGTCTATAAAAAACTACTGGAGCTAATAGAAGATTTCAACGAAGTATCAGTATACAAGATAAACGTGCATAAATCAGTTGAATTTTTTTACACCATCAAAGAGGAAATCACCCAATCAATACCATTTACAGTAGCACCCAAGAAGATAAAATGCCTAGAAGTAAGTGTAACCAGAGAGGTAAAAGTCCTATGCAAAGAAAATTGCAAGACTCTACTGCAGAAACCAAAAGAGACCTACGTAAGTGGAGAAACATATCTTGCTCTTGGATGGAAGACTTAATATCATGAAAATGTCTGTCATACCCAAAGCAATTTGTAAATACAATACAGTCCTAATCCAAATGCCTATGGCATTTTTTAATGAGATGGAGACACAAATTACCAACTTCATATGGAAAGGGAAGAAACCCCAGATAAGCAAAGCATTACTGAGTAAGAAGAACAAAGGGGGAAAGTCGCAGTACCTGACTTTATAACCTATTATGTTGCCATGGTTATCAAAACAGCCTGGTACTAGTACAAAAACAGATACATAGATCAGTGGGACTGAACTGATATGATACCATCCACCTGTAAGCAGCTGATACTTGACAAAGTTCCGAAGTCTGTAAGCTGTGGAAAATACAGTGTCTTTAACAAATACTGTTGGCAAAATTGAGTATCTCTGTCAAAAAAATGAAAAGGACACACATCTCACAACATACACAAAAACTAACAAAGTGGCTGAAAGACCCAAACACAAAGCCTATAACAATAAAGATCGTAGAACAAAAAATAGGGACGATGTTGGGAGCCCTATACGTGGCATACATCCTACAAAACACTGCTAACAGTGTACAAACACCAGAAGAGAAAATAGGTAAGTGGGAACTTCTAAAATTCAAATACATACACTCATCCAAAGTCTTCACCAAAAGATGAAAAAGACTACCTACAGATGGGGAAAGGATTTTGGCTACAAGGAATCCAGCTCATGTCTAATCTCTATAATCTACAAGGTATTGCTAACTCTCAACAAGAAAAGGACAAATAGTCCAATGAAACAACAGCCGAATGATATCAGTAGGCATTTCACCAAGGAAAACATCCAGGATGCTAACAGCTACAAGAGAAAATGCTCACTTTCATTAGCCAGTACAGAAGTCCAAGTCAAAACTACAGTGAGATACTGTCTTACCCCAACAAGACTGGCATTAATCCAAGAAATACAAAATAATAAAGGTAGGAGACGTAGAGAGACTGAAACCCTTCTACACTGCTGAACCAAAAGAAAACGAACGGTTGCTGATTTCTGCTCATAGTGACACTATACATCAGAATAGAATTGCCCCATAGAGTTTCCAGAGAGTGCCTGGTGGATTTGAACTGCTTATCTTTTGGCTAGCAGACTGCTATACCACCATGGTTCCTTACTGCTAGTAGGAATGTAAAATGATATAGCTGCTTTGGAAATGGATTTGGTGCCTTCTTAGAAAGCTAGAAACAAAAATATCATAAGATCCAGCAATCCCACTTCTTGGAATATCCTAGAGAAATAAGAGCTGTTACATGAACAGATATACATGCACACCAATGGTTTTTTGCAGCACTATTCACCATAGCAAAAATATCAAATCAACCTAGGTGCCCATAAATTGATGAATGGATAAACTGATGTATTCTCACAGTAGAATACTCTGCAATGGTAAAGAACAAGGATGATTTTAGTATGCATAATATGGAGTCATTTGGAAGACATTATACTGAGTGGAATTATTGAGTTGCAAAAGTACAAATATTTTATGGGACCACTGCTATAAGGACTTAAGGAAAGGTTTAACCATAGAAGAAAATTAGATTGTTACAAGGGTGTGGAGGGAGGTAGAAGGATATTCATAGATTACATGGTAGATAGGAATTAGGTAAAGTGAAATGACAGTGTGCAGTAAAAGGGAGGTTAGCACAACTGAACTACACTAAAAGCTGAAAGGTTTTCTAGATGCAGTGCAACATTTTGAAATACAGAGTAGCAAGGAAAGGGGTCTAGGGACCATGGTTTCAGGGGACAGCTAGTCTAACTGACATATGTGAGGGTTTTGTTTTATTTTAAAAAAAGAAAATACATCACTTTGATGAGTGGTGTCTGGGATCTTAAAGGCAGCCGTGTAAGTAGTGTCAGTTGGTCCCTGGTATCCTGGAACAGAGGAGAAATACATCAAAGACATGAGGAAAATATGAGTCCAGGAGGCAGAAGGGCCCATATGATCCAGAGACTACATCAGCGTAGACTAGAAGTACTAAAAGCTGCTCGAACACTACCAGTGTCTGCCCCAAAAGGGAATACAACATAAAGTCTCTGATGTAGCAGGAGAAAAATGGGTGTGCAGAACTGGAACTCTATTAAAAGACCAGACTTAATGGTCTGTCAGACTGGAGGATCCCCTGAGGACATGGCTCCCGGACTCTGTTAACCCAGACCTGAAATGGGTACTGAAGCTGTCTCTTTAGACAGAAACTGGAATGGACTATAACATGTAGTTGATGCTGGCCAAGAATGTGCTTCTTGGCTTAAATACATACATGAGGCGCTCTGAGCAGCTCTCGTCTAGAGGGGAGATGTGATGGTAGAGGAGGACAGGAGTTGGTTGAAGGGATGTAGGAGGTATAGATTGTTTGGCTGTGACAGGTGGGTGTGGAAACTGTCTGGAGTAGAGCAATTAGAGTTGCATAGCTTTGGGGGGAGCTTATATGGCAGAATGATCTGGGCTATAAACTGTTACTTAAAGCACAGTATTTTTTTTTTTTTTTAAGTTATGAACCATGTTGCATTGGGTGTATCAGCTGCAAAAGCCCTATTGAAACTGTTGAAAACTGTCAGTATGAATGAAGACTAAGGGTTTTTTAACCCAAGCCATGATATTTTCACTTTCATCATATGCATGTACATGTACATCATGTACAGTGAATATGGAAGATCAAAGAGGAGTTGACTCTTTTGACTTGTGCTATTAGAGAAGAATATAGAATATAAGTTGGACTGCCAGAAGAATGAATAAATCTGTCTTGTAAGAAATACAAGAATGCTCCTTAGAAGCAAGGATGAGATTACGATTTAGATACTTTGTGTTTATTGTTAGGAAAGATCATGCTTGGTAAGTTAAAGGGTCAGCAGAAAGGAGAAAGACCATCAGTGTGGTGGATTCATACACTAGCTGCAGCAGTTGACTTAAACAAGACAGGATACTCTAGGATATATAGGATTGCTTTGAATGAGAACTGACTCTGTAGCACTGAACAAGAAGGGTGGAATGTTATGGGTTAAAGTGTTTCCCTCATAAATGTGTGTCTACTTGATTAGGCCGTGATTCCCCAGTATTGCATCCACCATTTTGTCTTCTGTTGTTTCTGCTATGTATTACAAGTTCCACCTTTATGGTGTTAGTCAGGATGGATCAGTGGTAGTTTTGTAAATGAGACAGGACTTGATCTATAAAATTAGGGTGCATCTTGAGAGGAAGAGAGTGGCACCAGGGACCTCCTACTACCAGGAGTAAAGAGCCAGGAGGAGAACACATCTTTTGGATCCCAGGTTTCTGTACTGAGAAGCTGATATAGAGAGAAAGTTTGACGACAAGGGTCTTTCCCCTCGAGGTAACAGAGAATGCTTCCCCCTGGAGCTGACACCCTAAATTTGGACTTCTAGCATCCTAAACTGTGAGAGAAAAAACTTAAGGTCATCCAGTTGTGGTATTTCTGTTAGAGCAGCACTAGGTAACTAGTGTGTTATGTCTAGCATTTCAAGCATGAAGATAATGTGACTTATTATTAGTGCCTCAGTCTCCAGTGAGGTTATGTGAAGGTTAAGTTTGTAGTATTTTGGACTTCGACAAGAATGGTTTATGATGGAGAGCCCTCTAGTGGAAGGTAGTGTGACAGCGGAGAAAGTGAAATGAGCCAGAATGTTAACTGAGGCTCAGAGGACAATTTGAGTGAAGATGGCATATAGGCTTTTTTGTTTTTTCACTGAAGTGTGATTATTCTTATTAATTATGGTGTAGTCTGTCTATGTACGTAGCTTACATATAAATTACTTGTTTCTCTTCCCAGTAAAAAGTAGAAGAGAGATTTATGGGGAGGTGACACAGAGAATGACATTTTTTTTTTGCCCAACAATGAGAGTTGGAGGAGGATGATTTCTGCCACATAGATGTACCAAAGCCACAGAGTCTTTTCAGCTGAAGTTCAAACATAATGTGTTAACTGTAGGAGAAGTATGTCTCCAAGATGGCAATATTGGGTGAGTGAAAGGAACGTTACCTATCAAGAAGCTGTTCACTAAGAGAAATCCTTTGAAAGTAGATCATTGTACATGTTTTGTTGTTGTTGTTGTTGTTGTTAATAGTTCCTGTTCTAGAGACCTGAATTCAAAGTGGTTAAGAGCTTAGGCTGCTAACTCAAAGGTCAGCAGTTTGAATCCACCAGCTGCTCGTTGGAAGCCTTATGGGACAGTTCTACTCTGTCCATTCAGGTTGCTGTGGGTCAGAAGTGTCTCAACAGCATGCAATAGTAACTTTGGAGAAACGACCTGCTTCATTACTTTTTGTTTGTTGTATAAGACTTTGCTTTTGCAGCTTGAGGCTTGAATTTTTCTTCAGTTCTCTCAGCTTAAGAAATTCATAGTGTGCTCTTCCCTTTTGATTTTCTATCTCCACATCTTTAGAAATGTCATTATAATACTTTACTGTGTCTTCTTGAGCCAACTTTTGAAATCTGTTCAGTTCTTTTACTTCATTATTTCTTCCTTTTGTTTTAGTTACTCTGATGTTCAAGAGCAAGTTTCAGAGTCTCTTCTGACATCTAGTTTGGTCTTTTCTTTCTTTCTTGTCTTTTTTAATGACCTTTTGCTTTCTTTGATGTCATTTCACAGCTTATCTGGTCTTCAGTCATTAGTGTCAAAACTACATAGTACCTTTTTAACTTTTTTAAGTGTATCATTTTTAAATACACAAAAGTCCATAGGTTAATGCTTTTACAAGGTGAACATACCCATACACTCACTGCTGACATCAATATGAAAAACAGTGCTGCTGACCCCATAAGACTTCCTCATACTACCTTCCTGCCGTTAGTGTCCTCCCCCCAAACCACAGGTAATCACTGTTCTAATTTCCATCTATATAAAATTGGTTGTTTCTGTTTTTGAACTTTATATAAATTGAATTATGTGGCTGTTTTCATTTGTGTCTGCTTTCAAGTAGTTGTGGTGGTGTTTCTTATGGTTGCGTGTAGTAGTCTTGTTTTCTTCTCACTTAGTGTAGTGTTCTATACTAAAATGCATAAATATCACAGTTTATACATTCTACTATTCATGGTCCTTTGAGTTGTTTGTAGTTGTGAGCTATTAGAAATAATACTGGTATAAGCAGTGCTGTACATGTCTTTTGAATGCATTTGTATTAAATATGTACACAGTTTGTATTCTTAAGAAACTTCTGGGTTTACAGGTATATGTATGTTCAGCTTTAGTAGATCCTGCCCCACAATTTTTGGAAGTGGTCTTAAGGCTCAGAAAACACTGTTTTCCATCAATAGGATGAAATTTCAGATATCCCATGTCCTTATCAGCACTTGATATAAGTAGCTTTTTAAAAAAATCTACCCAGTATTTTATCATGTGAACAGACATAATTTAACTAAGCTCCTTTTGATAGTCATTCCTCCCCTATAGTAGAGCCAGAGACTGGACAGCTCTAATATTTGATGAGCTATGTAGATTATTCTTGTGTTTTACCTAAGTGTGTGAAGAAAATTTAATGTTGGAATTAATGGTGTGTGTGTGTGTGTGTGTGTGTGTGTGTGTGTGAGCAAGCCAGTGAGAGAGATACATAAAAACCAAACGCAGTGCCATTGAGTCAATTCTGACTCATAGCAACGCTATCAGGCAGAGTAGAACTGCTCCATAGAGTTTTCAAGGAGTGTCTAGCATATTTGAACTGCTGACCTTTTGGCTAGCAGATATGGCACTTAACCACTACACAGCCAGGCTTTCCACACACACACAGACACACAGACACACACACACAGACACACACACACACACACACACAGTCAGGTCTGCAAACCTAATGTTTTAAGTGCTGTATACCTCATATTGCTGAGTATCACTACAGTCACCTTTAGAGTACTTCCTTTGGGAAGTTATGCGCCAGCGCCAGCGCCAGCATCAGTGCCTCATCTACACTTGAAACCAATTTTGGAACTCTTTGTGGAATGGCCATTGCACACAAGTGGAATGCTGGCAAGTTCATGAACTTAATTGTATAGTTATCTGTGAGAAAGTTTTTAGCCAGTCAACAAATAACTGTATTGGAACACCCTCCCTACTCCCTTGATGTGACCCCCAATTACTTTTTTCTTTACCCAGAGATAAAGAAAATAATGAAAGGAAGACAATTGGTGACATTCAGGACATCAAGGCTAATACAACAAGAGCTCTGATGGCCATTCCAGAAAAAGAGTTCCAAAATTGCTTTGAAGGGTAGTCTAGGTGCTGATACCGGTGCATAGCTTCCCAAGGGGAGTACTTTGAAGGTGACCATAATATGATAGTCAGCAGTGAGGTATGTAGCACTTTCTCTAGGATGAGTTCACCAACTTAGTTGTTAGACCTCGTGTGTGCGTGTGTGTGTGTCAACAGGTGTTTTTCCAGTTTATTCTGAGTGGTGTGGTGCATGTTTTAGTCGACTAGGGCTGCTCTAAGAGAAATACCACAAGTGGATGGATTTAGCAAAGAAAAGTTTATTCTTACACAGTCCATTAGACTACAAGGCTAAATTCAAAGTGTCTGTTTCAAGAGGGAAAGCTCTTGTAGGTCTTGTGTTGCATCAGTCTTTTATCAGGGAGCATCTTGGCACAGGAACCTCAGGTCTGAAGGACATGCTGTACTCCCAGTGCTGCTATCTCAATGATGTGAGGGTCCCCATTCTCTGCTTGCTTCTTTTTCCTTTTATTTCTTGTAGGATGAAAGGATAAAGGGTGTTGCAAGCCATACTCCAGGGAAAGTCCCTTTACAGTGCAACGGGGAGGTGATCTTATGAAGGGATTTATAGTCCCACCCTATAACATACAGCCTAGGAAAATCACAGAATGGAGGATAATCATAAAATATTGGGAATCGTGGCCTAACCACGTGGCTACACACATTTTGAGGGGGGCACAGTTCAATCCATGACCATACCAATATGAAGTATTTATGTAAAATAGTTTTGTTGATGTGAAAATTGATTTTGACTTCATGGTGGTAAATGGTTCATTTCTTCATTTTTGTTTAAAAGTAACGTTAAAACGTTCTCTAGTATCTGAAACTACAGTTTCGGTCAAAGCGGTACGAAACACAGCCGATAATTCTCCACCACAATTGGAAAGTAAACAAAGAAGACAAAAGAAGAGTTGGTGCCTTTGCATTGTGGTGTTGGAGAAGAATGTTGAATATACCATGGACCTACAGAAGAATCGACAGATCTGTTCTGGAAGGAGTGCAACCAGAGTGTTCCTTGGAAACAGATGGCAAAACTACATCTTACGTACTTCGGACATGTTGTCAGGAAGGACCAGTCCCTGGAGAAGAACATCATGCTTGGTAGAGTGGAGGATTAGTGAAAAACAGGAAGACCCTTGATGAGATGGATTGACATAGTGGCCACAGCAATGGGCTTCAGCATAAAAATGATTGTGAACATGGTGCAAGACTGGGCAGTGTTTCATTCTATTGTTCATAGGGTCACTGTGTCAGAACTGACTTGATGACGCCTAACAACAACAACAACAAGGATTTGCATTCTCTTAGAATAGAGATGCAGTGCTAGCTGCCAGCGCCTGCAACGCATAGGTCTTTGGTCACTTGGAAAACTGTTGTGTGAACTAGTTGAGAAGGTGATTATTTTGGTTTTGAAAACTGAATTTTACCCTTTGAAAGTGAAATTTGATTCTAGTTAGAGAACATTTCTTCCCAGTTCAGTCTTACTCTTTCCTCTTCCTCTAATTTTCTTTTAACATAGGTTTTTTTGTTTGTTTTTTCACCCCCTCAAGTGTGTGAAAAATTAGGGGCTTGCTTTTAGTGAATTAAGTGTGATCACCAGATCTCCAGTGTCTTCTTATGTTAGGGGATGTTATTACTGAGAACTACTCTTCCTCTGTGTACTACAGGTTTAAACAGGTATTGTCACATGTAGTGTTGAATAATACTCAGTTACCATAAGTAATTTCTTGGGAAGGAGTAGAGGTTAGTAACCCACTATGATAGCTGAGTGATCTCTTGATAGTGCTTGGTAGGCATGGTAGTTAAATGCTACACCTACTTACCAACAAGTCAGGAGTTCACATCTTCCAGGCACTCCTTGGGAACTCTGTGGGGCAGTTCTGTTGTGTCCTGTAGGGTTACTGTAAGTCTGAATCAGCTCAACAGCACTGGGTTTAGTTTGGTGGCTTTGTAGGCTTATAGGACAGTTTGTCTTTTCCTATTATCCTTTGTTTTTGTCAGTTGTGTGTTAATTTATTCATTTTTTGGAATAGCTGTGATGACTAGAGTGAGCATGTAATTCTTATACTAGTAAGTTTAAGATCAAATATGAAAGTTCTCCACATTTCTGGTTGATACCTGTCAAGAGCTTTTTAATGGTAGCAGAAAGCTACTGCCCTATATTGTTGTTTTTTTTTTTTTTTTTAATTTGTGTTTTGGAAGAGTATCTTTAAGTCTTAAGATTTCTTAAGTGATCATATTTCAAAATAACTCAGTCTGTCAGCTCTTAGTTATTTGTACTAAGGTTAACTTGTCTAAAATTGCCCATGAGTTAACCAGTGATACAAGTCTGTTGAAGACAGTATTTTCAGTGACCTCTTCACTGTCAAACCCTGAATCTTTTTATCATTATCAGTAAAGTGTAGCAAAACTTAATTAGTTGACTTTTTTCCTTCTCAGATTTTGGTAGAAGTGCTCATATTTAATATTCTAAAGGGGAGTAGAGTGGTTGAAGGAGCACAGATATAATCAATTTCTCACAAGTAACTAGTACTTAGACATCTTTTCATTTATGTCATACTCCTGAACCTGATTTGGAGGTTAATTTCAGAGACCACTGTCAAGCCTTGATTAATAAAGTACTTTAACTTCTACTAGATTATGTGAGTGAATCCTAGCCAGTGCATTCAGCCTTTACAAGGAGTTCACTCAAGTTGTAGCTTCTTATCAAATTACAGAGAATAAAGCACCTAGTATCCTAGAGCCCAACAACTTCACTTTAATTTCATTACTTTCTAAAAGCTGTTTCTCTTTCTTCATAGGTATCAGTCAGAGCCGGATCTCTCATTGGCTGTTGCAGCAGGGATCAGACCTGAGTGAGCAGAAAAAGAGAGCATTTTACAGATGGTATCAACTTGAGAAGACAAACCCTGGTAAATAATATTCCTTTCTTAAATTTTTTATTGCATCTAAAACAAACACATAATAGCTGTTTTATTAAATTTATATGTTGACTTATCTTCCACAACCTAATTTTATACCCTTCACTGCTGTTCTTCATAGTAAAGCCTAAGTCATGATTGTAATAATGTTTTGCTTAGTGTGTGATATTGTCTAGTCATTTTCACTCTTCCCTCCAAAGTACTTCTTTGCTTCTGTGTTATAAGGTTTTTATAACTAGTTTGATTACCAGTGGTTGATCCTTTTCCCAATTCTAGGTTCATATGTAAGGTTCCCTAACCTTGTATGAAATTCTTACTTTAATTAGTAGTATGAATTTAATATTTTCATTTAGTTCATGATGTGACATATACAGTTATCTCTGCAAATGATTTTCTGTTTCTGATTTCAATTGAATGTATACTGTGGACACTAGAATGAAGCTGCCATGCTGATGACTTTTAGGAACAGGAGTAATATGAAAAGTAGAATGAAATCTTCATGAAGAAAATCACACCTTTTGTGTCTAAAGCTACTAGAAGTAAGCAAAATCTATTTCAAGATACATTTAACAAGTGAATCATAATGTAAATTCTGGAGTAAAATTCCGTAACTGTGCAGTGCACAGACTGGTGGTAGTGAGCCTGACCTCAGGTTTTAGCCTAATATTTCAACACCAAAAGACTAGGACAGAATTCTTTTATATCATACCATGGCATTAAAACCTTTGTCTACAGACTAAATTACAAGTTGGAATATTGTATATTGAACATGCTTAGCTAATAACAGCGTTGGTTCTGAGGAGAAATGTTACAGAGATGTATTTTTTTATTTTCTGTGATAATAATTTTCTCAAAGATCACATTCTCAGTCTGAAAGACCTGGGCAGGAAAAACTCAGCACTGTTTCTGCAAGGGATATTTCTTACATATGCCATCCCGCTTTTTATTTTGAAAATGTTCTGGTACACAGAAATATTTGAAAGAGTAACACAGCAAACACCTGTTTCTATAATAATATTTTCTAATATTAGCTTTATCACTATAAAACAAATGAATAAACTAAAAAAATAACATACAGCTACACATAGATAATTGGGATCTTTGTTGTACCATTTGAATATTGAATATAAGTTATAGACCTCATGGCCCTTACTTCCTTCAGCATTCATCTGTCTCCTGAGAACAAAGCTGGTTGCGTAAGCCAGTGTTGATATCACAACTAAGAAGATTTAGAAATCAACAGTAATACCATGTCATCTAATATGTAGTTCCTACTCACGTTTTTGTAATTATTGCAGGAATATCTTCCATACCTGTTTTGTTTTTGTTTTTAGCTTAGTTGCTATTTAGGTTGACAAGATATAATTGATCATTATGTCTTTTTGAACTCTTCAGTCTGTAATTACCCAGCCAAACATTTTCTTTCATGGCATAAACTTTTTAAAGCTTCTCATCAACAGAAGTCTTACACAGGTTTCAACATTCTGGATTTATCTGTTTCCTCTTGGTGTCAGTAAATCTGTTCTTTTAGAATTGTAGGCTTCCTTGATCAGAGTTGGGTTAAAAATTTTTAGCGAGAATTCTTCACAGATTACATGGTGGGGTATGTATTAATGGCTGCGGTTTATTAAACTGCATCAAAAATAAAATGAATCAATGGATAAATGTAAAATAGTAGGTGATCAGGATAAAATTTCACTTTTAAAATTCTTTTGGCATTGTTCTGTGTTTGAGAATTTTCATAATAGAACACTGGGGGAAAAATACTTTGTAGGTAGTGTTTACCTTGTATTAATTAATTGGAGCATTTCACCTGGCACATGTCAGGCCATAGTACTACTTAAACATGCTAAGTTTGATCATTTTTTGTTAAAAGTGGTGACCCCCAACTCTCTTTCCTGTAGTATGTAAATAATCTGTAGGATGCTACTTTGTCATTGGATGAATATCAGCTTCCCCAACAGGACTTTACCAGTGGTTTTAGCATCCATTGATGATCCTTTATTCCAGTAAAGATTGCAGAATGGTAATTTTCTAGTGCTGTCATTCCTTTAGCATTTAGTAGCTGGGATGTTTTCTTTGAAAAAATACTTTCATTTTTAGATATGACATCTAGAGGTATAAGCAAACATTTCAAAATAATGACACTATTATTGCTTCTGTTAATTAACTGTTCTAAGAGTACAATGCAGTAGAAATATGTGAAAGACATGTATAATTTTTAGTTTGCTAGTTAGCTACGTTTAAACAAGAACCAGCTAATACTGATTGTAATAGTTAACAAAATATATTATTGCTTCAACATTTAATGTTTTTTGAATTATTGAAATTTCTCTCTTTGTACTGAATTTTTGAAATGAAATACAATTTTCCACTTAAGGTCTGTATCAGTTCCAAACAGCCGCATTTTAAATGTGCCATAGCTGCATGGAGCCAGTGGCAACTGTATGAGACATCACAGTTTTAAGGTTTATTATAGTTAAAGGTACACTTCAAACTCAGCTTTAAGCAATCTTTCCTCCAAAAATCACTTCTCTTACGATTTGCAACAGAGAAAATAGTGAGGGACAAAAATATGGTCTACTAGTACATTTTAAGCTTCAGCTAATAAACAAGGAACTGTACTACGGGTTTTCATAAGTCTAGTCACTTTTCCAGACAAGCAGTTGGCTACCAAGAGGACTCCCAGACAGAGTGTCAGGATGTTTCAACGTGTGAAGGGCAGGCACTCTTCAGCTAAGTCAGACAATAAGTCTGATTATAGAAAGTATCTGTCAACTCCATAAAAGAAGGGAATAATTGCCTTTTGGATCTGGCACTTAGAACAGTGTCTGGCATAAAAGGTCATCACAGGTGGTGAGGCTGAATTTCCACACTGGGATTTGATGACTGGAATCCAGTCTTGAGCAAGGGCTAAGACACCAGGAAAGTTAATTCACTAGAAGTAGGAAGGAGGACTAAAGTTGCAGCTCTCAGGCCAGAGCAGCCTTGTCACAGCTGACTTAATAGCACATGGGGTCAGTAGTGATGACTGTAGGATTCTATTTATTATAGGATTCCAGTTTTTAACACTATGGTAGTAACATTCATCTGGCGCCAGTTTTGTTGCTGTTGTTTTATTTTTGTTTGTAATCTTACATCCTACTTTATTTCATCTTGGGGCCAGAGCTAGGCTTGCCCATTTGGGGGAGGTTGGAAGAAGGTGGAACTAGAACATGAGGAAGGACTAATAGCCTTCATGTGGGTGTCGTTTAGAGCTGCCTTTTTTTTTAAAGGAAATAGTGCTGCCTTTTAAGGATAACTTTCCTTAAGTATATGTACTTGCTTTTTGATGAAGTTGCATTACTGTCCTGTTTTTAAGGACTGTGTACTTTTTAACTGAAAACCAAATCTGTACTGATTCTGGGATTCTTCATTCAGGTTTTGTGTAGGACTTAATTTACAAATAGCTGAAGAGAAGATGATACATTCATAATTCTCAATTGTTAATTTCCATTTCACCAATAATTAATTGTATATTGGCAACTGAAACCATCTACAAATCTCATGCTAAAATTTTGGAAGACCATCAGGGACCGTTGGAAATAGCTTTTCTCAACAACAGAAACAACCACACATGTGGACCTAACATGATGGAATATACAGGAATCAAATCAACTATATCTGTGGAAAGAGATGATGGAGAAGCTCATTATCATCAGGCAGAACAAGGCCAAGGACTGACTATAGAACAGACTATCAGTTGCTCATATGCAACTTCAAGTTGAATAAAATTAAAACATTTCCACATGACCCAAAGTACAACCTTAAGTATATGTCACCTGAATTTAGAGACCATCTCAAGAGTAGATTTGATGCAGTGAACACTAGTGACAAAAGACCATACTCGTTTATGGGCTAACATCAAAGACATCATACATATAAAAAGCAAAGGTTAAGAAGGTAGGAAAGAAGGAAAAGATCAAATAGATGTCAGAAGAGACTCTCAAACTTGTTTCTGAATGTACAGCAGCTAAAGTGAATGCAACAGATGAAGTATTAAATGAAGTATTAAAATGAAATGTGCCTGTGCAAAGACCTGGAGTAGAAAACTTAAATGGAAGAACATGCTTAGCATCTCTCAAGAGGAAAGAACTGAAGGAAACATTTCAAGTCTTGAGTTGGTATATTGAAGGATTCTATTGGCAAAATGTTGAGTGATACAGGGAACGTCAAAAGATAATGGGAAGATTACAAATGATCACTGTACCAAAAAGAACTGGTTAACATTCAGTCATTTCAGGGGGTGGCGTATGATCAAGAGCCAGTGGTACTGAAGAAAGAAGTCCATGCTTAACTGAAGGCATTGGTGAAAAATAAGGCTCCCTGAATTGATGGAATACCATTTGAGATGTTTGAACAAACAGATGCAACTCATGCATCTATGCCAAGAAATTTAGAAGACAGCTATTTGGCCAGCCAACTGAAGACATCTGTAAACTTGCCCATTCCAAAGACAGTGATCCAACAGAATGTAGAAATTATTAAACAGTATCATTAATATCACATGCAAGTAAAATTTTGCTAAAGATAATGCCAAAATAGTTTAAAACTGAAAACTACAAAACTTTACTGAAGGGAATTTATAAAGACCTAAATGAACAGGCCCATTCTGGACAGGTTTCAGCAGAGCTTCCAGACTTAGACTAAGAAGAAAGGGTTGATGATCTAGGTCTAAAAATTAGTCAGTGAAAATCCTGTGGATCATAACAGAATTGTCTGCTCTGATGCTGGAAGTTGAGCTCTGAGGTTTGGAAGGCACAGTGGATACAATAATGGGCTCAAACATCCTTTTATGTGATCTGGAAACACATCGAGATTCACTTAAAAAACAACCAGTTAAACTTCTAGAAATAAAAATGTATACTTGGTTACAATTAATAGCTCAGCAGATTGGTTGTAAAACCATTTAAGTCAACTGTAGGAAGAATATGTAAAATTAAAGATCACTCAGGGAATTTACTAAAAAGCAGCAGAGAAAGAACAGTCCAGTAACTGCAGTAAAGCTAGAATAAGAAAGTCTGAGGTCCCTGGGTGACACAAATGATTTTCTATTGGCTGCTAAAGTACATTTAAAGAGAACTGTGAGAAATTGAAGTGAAATTGAGAAGAGAACATGGAACTAAGAGTACTGTTGCTAATGTCCAGTAGGTCTTGTCTGAAAGTAGAGAATATGAGAAAGTTGTTAGCCTGTGTTTGACTGATGATGCAGAGGTTGTGTGGAACATAACAAACATAACATTGAAAAGAGTGGTTATTCCAGAACACTTATGTGTCCTCATGTGAATCCTGTGTACACAGACTGAGAGGTAGCCATTTGAACAGAACAGGGGGATATTGCATGGTTTAAAATCAGCAAAGGTGTGCATCAGGATTATATCTTTTCACCATACTTATTTGATCTGTATGCTGAGCAGATAATCGAATAATCTGAACTATATGAAAATGAATGCAGTGTCAAGACTGGAGGAAGACTCATTAACTACCTGCCATAAGGATATATAGCACAACTTTGCTTCCTCAAATTGGAGAGGACTTAAAGCACTTACTGACGAAGATCAAAGACCACAGTCTTTACCGTGGATTACACCTCAACATAAAGTAACAATCCTCACAGCAAGAACAATGAGGATGCAGGAACAAGGTGGCAGATTAGTCAGATGCTTTCTGTGATCTGTCATACAACAAAGATGTGAAAAAATAAGTGAATCAATTATGTATGATAATCAAAGGCAAGTTGAGGAATCAGACTGAGTGGCAGGAGGTGGGAGATGTTTCAGTAGCAGTGAGGAATTGCCCCACCTGACACAGCAAGAATTGGCACACTGCTGGCATGAGCACAGTAAGACACATTGTGGATGCACTTTCCACATCAGAAGAGACCATGTGGCAGAAAGTCCACTCATGCTTCCAGAATCAACATTCCATTGGAAGAAGATAAGTAACCTGTATCTGTCCTACTATGTGGATAAAAGGTACTCCTTGGTGGAAGCCTCTTCCATTTCCATACCCCTGTCTGGTCTACACTGGTCCGAGCTTGCTTCAGAGTTCGATGATTCCCCTGGGCCAGAAGTGGGACCTGCTATGCACCCTGAGCGATTCTCGTATCCTTGAAGGAAAAGCAGATTAACAAAAAGGGAAACTGTAATCTGCCAGCTCTCCTAAGCTGGGAAGACAGGGCAGTCACAATTCTGTTGCCAAGGCACTGGCATAAGAACTCCACAGAGTCTGAATGCCTTTCACCCCCTGGATAGACCTGTGTGGGCCCGTTTCAGCAATGTAAAGTCCTCATTAGCACAGCACAACAGGGTATATGCTTGAAGTTTAGCCTTGGCTGCTTCAGCTATTTGATGGAGGCATATTTGTGACATGTGACCCCACTCTGCCTCGCAAGCAGGGTCCGCATCAGAGTCCTGGTTAACTGATGGCTGCATCCATGCCCCTTAGTCACACATGCCAGGGATCGAAGAATAAGTGGTACCTTCCCATGCTTACAGTCAACATCACTTGGTCACATAGTCCAGCTGCAAAATCCACCCTCCTAGCTCTCTAGGGAACAGGGACACACTTGGGGGCAGCTATCAACCCTGCCTTACTCAGTATCAGACTGCCTGCGGCAGCCAGATACCTAGGCCTATACCAAGCATGCCTGACTGTGTAGGACTTATAGTCTGCATCACTCACTTGGCAACTGACTGCATAGACACCTGGGCTGAATCCATAGGAGAAAATTAAATTGACTTCTGTGTTTGCATACACAGTAACAACTTTAACTACTGATGACAGGACATTAGAGCTTCAGAGGACCCAGTAGTCAAACAGGCTCATACAAGTAGCCTATATAGATATGTCAAGATGAAAGAAAGTAAGAAATTAGGACAGAGCAAGCAAACATAAGCAAATAAATACAGTCAGTCATTGAAGGCTTGGAAACAACAGTCAATATCAGATCATATAAAGAGATCATCATGGCTTAATCAAGCTCCCAAAACAAAGAATCAAGAAATCTTCCAAATGAAAAGAACTTCTTGGAAATTACTGAATACAGAATAGAAAAGATTAATATATAGAACTTTTCAAGTAATCAGGAAATCAGACAAAATGCAGAATAAGCCAAAAAGACATGGACACAGCAATTGAGGAAATTAAAGTTAGAGCAAAGCAAGTTGACAAATTGAACAGGCTATAAGAATCCTTAGTAAACTGAAATTTAGAAGCCAGCCAAGTGCCGAGTCGGGAAATTTAGAAAATTAACAGTAAAATTTAAGGATTATGCAATTCATTAAGAAGCCGGATGATCAGCATTTAGGCAATGGAAGTCAGAATTAGTGAGATTAAAGATAAAGCACTTGATACCAACATATCTGAGGAAAAAACAGATACAAGAATTGTAAAAAATTGAAGAATTCTAAGAATTATGTGGACATCTATCAGGAGGAATAACTGACAAACATTTGGAGTACCAGAATTGGGGGGGGGGTGGGTAACAGATAATAAAAGAGAATCATGGAAGTCTTTCAGCAATAAACTTCCCTAATATCGTGTAAGATGAAGTGATACTTATCCAGATGCTTATCTACCCTACAAAGTAGGTCCCCAAAGTCTTAAAGATACATTCAAACTTGCCAAGCCCAGAGATAGAGAAATTTAAGAGGAGGTAGGTATAAATGAAAATTAATCAATAAAGGAGAGTCAGTAAGAATAAGCTCAGACTGCTCATCAAAAACCAGGCAAGAACACAACGAACGGGATGATATATATAAAACCTTGAAGGAAAAAAATCACCTGCCAATAATTGTATTCTAGGAAAAAAACAACAACAGCAGGCTGTCTAATATGATAACAGAATTAATACATTTCCAGAGAAACACAAGATTAGGGAATTTGCAGGCACAAACCATAAGAATTAATAAAGGGAGTCCCTCATTTACATAATCAGTAACATCAGATAACAACCCAAGACTAGAACATAGGTACAACAACAAATTTGAACTCAATAGGGAAATCACAAAATCAAATCTAAAAAGCTAAAAATAGAGAAACAGAGATGTCATTATGTAAAAGATGACATTATAACAGACAAGAGAGATCGAAAAGTATAGTCATATGGAAAGGAAGTGAAGGCAATATAAAGAAACAAAAGACTGGTTTAAACTTAAAAAAATAGGAGTAAATGTTAAGGAAACCAGAAAGGAAACTAATAATCCTACACATCAAAATAAAACTCAAGAAAAGAATTAAGACTCTGCAAATATAAAACCAACAAAAATGAAAACACATGAATAAAAATAACTCAGTATTGAAAATTTAGTGAAACAAATTGTCCACAACACACACAAAACAACATCAGAATGACAGCCCTACACTCATACATGTCAATAATTAGACTGAATATAAACGGATTAAGTACACCAATAAAGAAACAGAGTGGAGGTGGGGCTAAGATGATGAAGTAGCCATATATATCTTTTGATCCCTTTAAGAGCAGTGAACCAGAAAAACAACTGAATGGATTACATAGGACGTTCTAGGAGCCCTGAATATCAGGGAGGAAGCTGAGAGATCAGCGTGGGTGATGGGGAGGGAAGAACAGATCGAAAAGCAGCTAGTTCAGTCTGAATTGGCTTGGTGGAGATTCACACACCACGGACGGTTCCAATACTGCCAGTGAGGCATGGTGAATGAAGCAGTGGTATAGCACTTGGAGGGCCTCTTCTCAGCGGGGAAGCTGAGCAGCGAATGGTCATACTTACAGAATTGTAGAGGGCTTCCATTTGAGCGTCAAACCTAAATGCTTGTGAACTGTGCCCATTTAAAGCTTTAGTATCAGCTGACCCTCTCTCCCTTTCCCCAATGCTCCCCTTCTTGGCACTGCCCAGGGTGCCAAACTCTGAAGCTGTACCTGAGCTGAAAGTGGGACCTCTTATATGCATCCTGAGATAGGCTTCCAGACATGGAGAGAGAAATAAATGGGATGTGGGAGCAGGGGGACAAAAAGCACTGTGAGCTCCCTAAGCCAGGAACTCCCTGTGTCTTTCTCAGTATGTGTGCAACCAGTGTCCTAAGCCCATACTAATCACTCTTACTAACTGGGCTCTGGGTCTAAATACAGCTTTAACCACCTGTGACAATGTGTTGGAATGTCTTAAGATTCCAGTGATTAAAGTACCTCGAACAGCTAGCCTATTTGGACAGTTAAAAACTAAATTTATACACACACAAACACAATAACTAAGCATTAATAAATTTGCAAAAACTTTTTTGATGGCTCAGAGACAACAGTCTATTTCAAATCATTTAAAGAAGCAGACCACGATGACTTCAGAAAACTCCCAAAGTAATCAAAAAATTCTCCAGATGAAGAAGATTTCCTACAATAATTGGCCATAGAATACAAAAGATTAAGAGCTCTTCAAGATATCACAAAGTAGATTAGGCAGAGTGCAGCAGGGCATAATGAAAAATTAAACAGACTGCAAGAAATACTTGAGCAACAGCAATGTCAAATTCAGGAGATTAACAGAAAATTACAGAATTAGACAGCTTAATAGAAAGTCAAAGCAGCAGAGTTGAGGCAATAGAATTCAGAATTAGTCAGATTAAAGGTAAAGCAACTGATGCTAGCACATTGGAGGAGAAATCAGATAAATTGTTTTTAAATGAAGAATCAGTAAGTTATATGGAACTCATCAAGAGGAATAACTTGTAAGTGATAGGAGACCATAACAGGGTGATAACAGAAAATACAGGGGGAATTGCTGAAGATACATTAACAGAAAACTTCCTTGTTGTCATGAAAGATAAGACGGTATCTATCCAAGGTGCTTATCAAACTCCACAAAGGTAGATCCCCAAAGAAAGACACCAAGACATATTATAATCAAATTTAACAAACTAAAGGTAAGGAGTTAATTTTAAATGCATCTAGGGTTAAATGAAAAATAACCTACAAAGGAGAGTTAATAGACTAATTCAGACTACACGGTAGAACCCATGTTGGCAGTAAGGCAATGGGCTGATATATACAAAGACTTGAAGGGAAAAAAAAAATTGCCACTAAAACACAACATGTAAATGATGATAATGTTATATCAAGAAGACGGAATAAATAACATTCATAAAACTTTCATATGGAAAGGAGGTCAGGATGGCACAAAAGAAATTAAAGACTGCTGTAAGCTTAGAACATCTAGGCGTAAACCAGTAAGGCAACCACAAAGTGTATTAACAGTCCCACACATCAAAATCAGAAACAAAATCAAGACGTCTTAACAAATACAAAACCAACAGCTATGAAAAAGATGAAAGGAAAACTTGTAAATAGAAATGACTCAGCAGAGTAAACTAAGTGGAATAAAAAAAAAACTCAACAACACACTAAAATGGCAGCATAAAAATCATACCTATCAGTAATTACACTGAATGTAGATAGATTAAACTACCCTTAAAGAGACAAAGAGCAGCAGAATGGATTTTTTTTTTTAAAATAAATGACCTGTTTATATGTTGCCTACAAGAGATACACCTTAGATTTAAAGATACAAGCAAACTGAAACTCAAAGGATGGAAAAATACACCCAAAGCTAACAACATTCAGAAAAGAGCAGAAGTGGCGATATTAATTTCAGATAAAATGGACTTTAAAGTAAAATCCACCACAGTGGACAGTGAAGGCCACTGTTGCTTAAAGGATCAATACACTATGGGGAAATGACCATATTAAATATTTATACAGCCAATGACAGGTCTTCTAGGTACATCAAATGAACTGTAACAGCACTGAGAAGTGAAATAGCAATAGTAGTAGATTTCAACACACCATTTGTAATGATAGATAGAATATCCAGAAAGAAGCTGAGTAAACACATAGAAGATCTAAATGCCACAATCCAACAACTAGACTTCATACAGATATGCAGAACACTCAATCCTACAACAAACCAGTATACCAAAAGCACATGGAACATTCTCCCAAATAGACCACATATTAGGCCAAAAAGCAAGCCTTAGCAAAATCCAAGGCAGTGAAATGTTTCAAAGTGTCTTTTCACACCATGAAGCCACGTAAGTCAAAATCTATAGCAGAAATAGCAGGGACAGGGGCATGGAAACTGAACAACATTGCTGAAAAATTCTGGATTATAGAAGAAATCAAAGAAAGAATAAACAAATTGATTGCATCAAGTGAAATGAAAACATATTCTGTTAGAGTCTATGAGACAAAGCAAAAGCAGTGCTCAGAGGTCAATTATGTCTCAGTAAATGCACAGTCAAAATGAGCAAGGAGCCCAAATCAAAGAATTAACCCTACAACTTCAACAAGTAGAAAGAGAGCATCAAAACACCTCAGGCACCACAAGAAAGTAGATTATAAAAATTAGAGCGGAACTAATCAATTAGATAATAGAAAAAAGATTGAATTAAGACAAAAAGCAGGTTTTTTTTTTTATAAAGAGCAACAAAATTGATAAACAGTTGGCCATACTGACAAAAGAATATCAAGAGAGAAAGCACGTAATTCAAATAAGAAATGGGTTTGGTGATATCACAATAGACCCAGCTGATAAAAAACAAAACAACAACAAAAAAAGAATCATGTACTGTAAGAAATTTGAAAACCTAGAGGAAATAGACATATTTCTAGAAACACATGACCTACCGAAAGTAACCTAGATAGAAGGAGAACAACTTAATGAACTTATCACAAAAGAACAGATTGAAAATTACAGATCAATATCTCTCATGAACTTAGATGCAAAATTCTCAATAAAATCCTAGCCAATAGAGTTCAACAACATATCAGAAAAGAATAATTCACTATGACACAGCAGGATGGATACAGAGGTGGTTCAAAGTTAAATAATCAGTGTAATCAAACACAGGAATAAAACAGAAGACAGGAGCCACTTGATTTTATCAGTTGATGCAGAAAAGGCATTTGACAAAGTTCAGCACTCATTCTTGTTAAACTCTCAGCAAAATAGGAATAGAAAGGAAATTCCTCAACATAATAAGGGGCATCTATGTGAAGTCAGCAGCCAGCATCATCCTAAATGGGAGACTATGAAAACATTTCAGTTGGAATTGAGAGAACCATACCCACTGTCACTACTTACTGAGTATTGTTCTGACAGTTCTAACCAGAGCTAACAGGCAAGATAAAGAGATATAGAGCATCCAGATTGGTAAGGAAGGAGAGGAAGTATCTGTATTTGCAGACCATGTGCTGTTATACATAAAAAACCCTAAAGAATTCACAATAAAGTTAGTGAAACTAACTAACAGACAAGTTTGGCAGAGTAGCAGTATATAAGATAAACATACGTAAATCAGTTGGATTCCTTTACACCAACAAAGAGATGATCATAGAGAAAATCACCAAGTCAATACTATTTACAGTACCCCCAAGAAGTTAAAATACTCAAGGAATAAATCTAACCAGAGATGTAAAGGACCTATACAAAGAAAATTACAAGACTCTACTGCAAGAAACCAAAGGATACCTATACAAGTGGAGAAACATACCTTGCTCATGGATGGGAAGACTTAACATTGTGAAAATGTCTGTTTTACCCAAAGCCATCTTTACATACAGTGCAACCCAATACAAATTCCAGTGGTATTTTTTAATGAGATGAAGAAACAAATCACCAACTTTTTATGGATAGGGAAGAAGCCCCAGATAAATAAAATATTACTGAAGAAAAACAAAGTGTCGGGCCTTTTACGTTACTTGACTTTAGAACCCATTACACTGCCACATTAATAAAAACAGTCTGGCACTGGTACAAAAACAGATACATAGATCAATGTAACAGAATTGAGACTCCGGATATGCCATCATCTGACTATGACCAGCTGATATTTGACAAAAGTCCAAAGTCCTTGAACTAGGATAAAAAATCAGTCTGTTCAACAAGTGGTATGGGCAAAAAACTGGATATCCATCTTCAGAAAAGCGAAACAAGATCCATATCTGAAACCATGCACAAATACTCTAAATGAATCAAAATTCTGAGTATAAAATACATAACAGTGAAGATCATGGAAGAAAAATTAGGGACAATGCTGGGAGCCCTAATACATCACATAAACAGACTACAAAATATTATAATGCACAGATACCAGAAAACAAATTAACTGCAAACTCCTAAAAATTACATTTATGCTCGTCCAAGGACTTCACCAAAAGAATAATCACAGAACCTATCAGTGTCTAATCTCCATAATCCACAAGATGTGTAAAGTCTCAACAAGAAGCCAGTAAACTACTGAAAGAACAGGTAAAGAATAGGAACAAGCATTCCACCAAAGACATCTAGGCAGCTGGTAGATACATGAGGAAATGCTCATGATCATTAGTCATTAAAACCCAAAAAAACCCAGTGCCGTTGAGTCAGGTCTGACTCATGGCGACCCTAGAGGCCAGATTAGAACTGTCCGATTGAGTATCCCATTAGTCATTAGATAATCCAAATCAAAAGTACAGTGATATGCCATTACACCGCAAGGCTGGTGTGAATTCAAAAATACAAAATAATAAACGTTGAAGAGATTGTGGAGAGATTGGAACTCTTCTGCAAACTTGGAAAGAATGTAAAATGGCACAACCACTTTGGAAATCATATTGGTACTTTCTTAAAA
Organism: Heterohyrax brucei; assembly: GCA_028571685.1. Taxonomy (NCBI): domain Eukaryota; kingdom Metazoa; phylum Chordata; class Mammalia; order Hyracoidea; family Procaviidae; genus Heterohyrax; species Heterohyrax brucei. The sequence goes on along the minus strand of CM053160.1, from coordinate 45,586,278 downwards.
AAACAGAAATAGAAATAGCTTATCATTCGATAGTCCCACTGTTTGGAAAGTGTCCTAGAGAAATAGGGGCTGTCATACACATAGATACATGCACACCAGTGTTTATTGCAGCACTGTCCACCGCAGCAAAAAGATGGACTCAACCGAGGTGCCCAACAATAGGTGAATGGATAAACAAACTGGTATATTCAAACAGTAGAATACTTTGCGATGATAAACAGCAACAGTGATCTTGGGAAACATAATATGGAGCCATCTGGAAGATACTACTGTTTGTGAAATTAGTCATTCATAAAAGGACAAATGCTGTATGAGACCGCTATTATAAGGACTCAAGAAAAAGTGTAAGCACAGAAGGAAATAATTTTTGATGTTTACAAGTGTGGGGAAGGAGGGATATGGATATTCATAAGTTACATAGTAGATATGAGTTGAGTTAAGTGAAGGGAGTGACAGCTGCAGTACAAGGGAGAATGACACAGCTAAACTATACCAAAATCTGAGAGTATTTTTAAATGCAACCCAGTGTTTTGAAAGACAGCAACAGGAACAGAGATCTGGGGACATGGTTTCATGGGACGTGTAGGCTAATTGGCATAACTAAATTATTGTAAGAAAATGTTACGAATGCTACTTTGGTGAGTGATGTCTGGAGTCTTAAAAGCTAGCTAGCTGTCATCTGTGTAGTGTCAATTGGTCCCAGTCCACCTGGATCAGAGGAGAATGAAGGACATCAAAGACATGAGGAAAATATGAGCCCAGGAGACAAAAGGGGTCATATGACCCAGAGACTACATAAGCTTGAGACCAGGAGAACTGGATGGTGCCTGGGCAATACCAGTGACTGCACTGACTGGGAACACATGGAAGAGTCCCTTATGTAGCAGGAGAAAAATGCATGTGCAGAGGTAGAACACTATTAAAAGACCAGACTTGATGATCTCACAGACTAGAGGGTCCCCTGAAGACATTGCCTCCAGACACTCTTTCAGCCCAGAGCCGAAACCAGTACTAAAGCCAAATTTGTAGACGAAGATTGGAGTGCACTGTAAGACACAGAGTGATGCTAGCAGAATGTGCTTCTTGGCTTAAACAGATAAATGAGGCTTCTGAGCAGCTCTTTCCAGAGGTAAGATGAGAGAGCAGAAAGGAGGGGCAGGAAATGGTTGAATGGATATGACAAGTACAAGGTGGAAAGGAAGAGTGTGCTGTCACTGGATGGGGGAGAGCAGCTAGAGTTCCATGTGGGATTTTATATGGAAACTTGCCATGGATTGTGAACTTTCACTTAAAGCACAATAAAATATTTTTTAAAAAATAGATAGCAGAATGAATACAAAAGCACAATCTGTCTACTTGCTTCCTGCAAGAGAAATACTTTAGACTTAATGACACAGACAAAACACTCAAATGATCGGGAAAAAAAATGAATTAAACAACATTCAAGAAAAATTCATCACTTAGAAAAGGGAAAGACGCTATGTAATGTTTAAGGGTCAATAATACCAGAAACCCAGTGACATTTGGCAGCTGTCAGCCACCTGCCTTTTTCATTTTGACAAACGGGGGAAACGTAAAGAATATTCCAGCTCCCCTAAGCTGGGAACTCAAGGGAAGAAACAGTTCCTTTGCTAAGGAATCTATATAAGGGAGCACACCTTTCTCCTATACTCATTGACAGCTGTCAGCCCTCTACCTTTCTCAGAGTGTGTACCCAAATACCTGTGCCTACACCAGTTACCCCTGCCCATCTGATACTGCAGGTTAGAGCCTGCACCATACACTGTGTGACTGACTGCATGGGTACCTGAGCTGAATGCTTCAGGGAAAATAAATGGACTCCTGGATTCACCTGCCTGTTAACAACTCTAAGCATTAGAGCCTCAAAGGTGCCATTAATCCAAGTAGCTCACCCAGCCAGCCTTTTATGATGTTTCAAAACAAAACGAGAAGCTACAGCACAGTGAGCAAACATAAGTAAATAAAACAGCTTACTGATGGTTCAGAGATTAACAGTCAACATCAAGTCACTTAAAGAGGCAGACCGTGATGGCTTCAGAAAGCTCCTGAAACAAAGAATCGTGAAATTTTCCAGGTGGAATTGGAAGTAGAATACCAAAGATGAATATTTAGAACTTTTCAGCAGGTGAGGAAGGAGATCAGGCAGAATGCAGCAGAGGATATTGAGGCTGCAAGAAAGCATAGAGAAATAACAGGAAATCAGAAGATTAGTAATAAAGTTGCAGAACTGGACAACTCTATAGAAAGTCAGAGAAGCAGAATTGAGGCAATGGAAGCTAGAATTAGTGAGATTGAAGAGTTAACTGGACCAAAAGCTGGTTCTATAAAAAGATCAACAAAATTGATAAACCATTGGCCAGACTGATAAAACAATAACAGGAGATTAAGCAAATAACCCAAATAATAAGTGAAATGGATGACATGACCCAAGTGAAATTTAAAAAATCATAGTACTATCAAAAATTGTACTGTAACAAACTTGAAAATCTTAGAGGAAATGGACAAATGTTGAGAAGAAAACATATTACCTACCTAAACTAACACAAACAAGAGGTAGGTCAGCTAAGCAAAGCTGTAACAGAAGAAGAGATTGAAAAGGTAGTTTAAAAATTCCAAACTAAAAAACGCTGGCCCTGATAGCTTTACTGAAGAGTTGTAGCGTACTTTCAGAGAAGAATGAACACCACTACTACTAATGGTATTTCAGAGTGTAGAAAAAGGTGGAATACTCCCAAACTTACTCTTTGAAGCCTGCGTAACTTTTGTTTCCATAAACAGGTAAAGACATCACGAAAAAGAATAGACCAGTATCTCTCGTGAGGAAACGCTGCTGGTATAATGGTTAAGTGCTACATCTGCTAACCAAAGGTCTGCAGTTTCAAATCCGTCAGGTGTTCCTTAGAAGCTCTATGGAACAGTTCTACTTTGTCCTGTAATGTCGTCATGAGTTGGAGTTGACACAGTGGCAGTGTATTTGTTTTTTTGGCATCCCTCATAAACTTGGATACAAAAATACAGAATTCTGGCCAATAAAATTCAACAACACACTTTTTAAAAAACAAGGAATAACCATAACCAAGAGGGATTCATACCAGATATGCAGGGATGCATCAACATTAGAAAAATGATCAAAGTAATCAGTCACATAAATAAATGATAAGAGTCACATAATTTTATCAGTTACTGCAGAGAAAGAATTTGACAAAGTCTATTCTTGATAAAAACTCACAGCAAAATTAGAATAGAAGGCAAATTCCTCAGCATGGTGAAGGACATTCATACGAAGTCTGAAAACCTGGTGGTGTAGTGGTTAAGAGCTACAGCTGCTAACCAAAAGATTGGCCATTTGAATCCTTGGAAACTGCATAGGTCAGTTCTACTTTGTCCTGTAGGGTCACTATGAGTTGAAATAGCTTGATAACAAGAGGTTTGGGTTTGTTTGGTATTTTGGGTGTTTGTTATTTTATTTTTTTGATAACAAAGCCAACAGCCAGCATCATCGTAAATGGAATCAGACAAGGATGCTGTTTGCCACCATATTTATTCAGCATTGTGCTGGAGATTCTTTTTGTCTAGAAAAAGAAATAAAGGGCACCAAGATTAGTAAGAGTGACGTAAAAAATATCTGTATTTGCAGGTGCTATGATTATGTACATAGAATACCTTGAAAAAATTCACAGAAACACTACTGGAGCTAGTAGAAGAGTTGAGGAAAGTGTCGGGATACAAAATAAACATATAAAAATCAGTTGGATTCCTGTATCAATGAAGAGAACTTTGAAGAGGAAATCACCAAATCATGTAGGATGGCCCGCAAGAATGTAAAATACTTAGGAATAAATCTAACCAGAGAAAAAAGACCGCTACAAAGTAAACTACAAGATACTGTGAGAAACCAAAAGAGACCTACATTTAAGTGCTGATTGATAGGAAGACTTAACATTGTAAAAATGTCTGTTCTAGACTCATGCATAGAAGAAAAGACTCTTTGACAGCTGCAAGGACAAGGAGGGAGGAGGGTGAAGGGAGGAGGGTCTAGATTAGATAGTTAATAGAAATTTGATTGGGTGAAATTGGTGACAGCACACGTTAGAAAGAAGATCAGTAATAACTGGACTTGAACACAATTTGAGTACTCCGGGGACTGGGGACCATGCTCTGAAGCAAAATTGAGGCCAATTGGCACAGCTAGCATTTTGCTAATGAGGACTCTCTGCACCACATATCGGTGAGTGGCATGTAGAGTCTTAAAAGCTGCCAAGCTGCCATCTGAGGGTACAGCACATGGTCCCAACTCAACAGGAACAGATGATCACCGAGGACAAGAGTGACATGGGGAAAAGAGAACCCAGAAGACAGAGAGACCCACATGAGTGGATGTCTACATCGACTCATGACCAGGAGAACCGGATGGTGCCCGGCCACCACCAGTGATAGCCACAATGGAGCTCACAAAGTTGAGTGTCACTGGCAACAAGAGAATAAATAGGGATGCACCCTGAGATCTCCAGTAAAAGACCACTACTGATGGTCTGAGGGGCTTTGGGGTTCCCCTGGGAGCATGGCCCCTGGCCCCTGTCCCATGGCCCCTGACTCTGTCCATAAATCATAATGAAGGTCAACTTTTCGGACAGCAATGGATTGGACTTGGTGACGCCCAGTGACTGTATCTTGTGGAATTTATGGTTCTGTGCGTTTATAGAATGTCATCCTGCTGACTTTTGACACCTTTGAATTGTGGTGTTGGTGAACTATATTGAATATACCGTGGACTACCCTGGTGCGGTAGTGGTTAAGTGCTATGTCTGCTAACCAAAAGGTCAGCAGTTCACATGTACCAGATGCTCCTTGGAAACTACATGGAGCAGTTCTACTCTGTCCTGTAGGGTCTCTGTGATTCGGAATTGACTCAGCAGCAATGGATTTGGTTTTGGGATTTGGTCAAAAGACCTAACAAATCTGTTTTGCAAGGAGTACAATAGGAATACTCCTTAGAAGGAAGGATGATGAGACTTCATCTGACATAATTTGAACATGTTATTGGGAAGGATTGGTCCTTGGAGAAGGGCATCATTCTTGGTAAAGGGTCAAAGAAAAAGAGGAAGACCCTTAATGAGATGGATTGACACAATGGCTGCAACAGTGGGCTCAACCACAGCAGTTGTGAGAATGGTGGAAGACCAGGCTGTGTTTTGCTCTCTTGCACATCAGGTTGCTGTGAGTTGGAATCAACTGCACATTGTCACCTGACAACAACTCTGTGGATAGAGCAGTAATGATGTGCTTATAGTCACTCTTTTATTAACTGATCGGTAAAGGCACACTAAAAACCACCCTAGAGAAATAAGAAAAATTATTATTTGTACAAAGACGGCATGTACCAAAATTTAGAAATCTATGTTGAAATTTCTTGAAAAGTTGTTTTCCCCTCTTGGGATAACATTTGCCAGATGATTATGCAAGGTTGTTTTTTAATGGTAATCTAAATATGTAGAAAAATGTATTTCTTCAAAGAATATAAGTAACATAGTTTCCTGTAGGATCTTCAACATAACCAGAATTTCTGTATTTTACCTCAGAGGAATTTAGAGACTTAACATAAATTATTCCTGCATTCCAGTGTCTTTGAATTTTTTTCTGTCAGAGTCGATAATTTTAAACCTAACCTTGGATTATTCATGGCTGTCCAGCCATTTCAGTCAAAGCAAGATGAACTAAGGTTTTTAGAACTATAACAAATCTGTATTTGTTACAGTGTTTTCATAGTGTTTGTTGCGCTGTTTTTAGGCACTGCTTCATTGAAGAAGAAAAAGGAGCAAGGAAAAAAATAAAAATAAAATTGTAATATTTTAAATTAAGTCTGTTTACAAGTTTGAAATGTTTCGCTTTCTGCCTGTGTGTAACTTGTCATGATTTATTTTAAAATGCTCAGGCTACTATTCTTTCTCTTCTTACCTCTTTATCTTTCTTCTTCTTTCTTTTTCTTCCTGACCAGTTTCACTTCATGTAATTTTCTTTCTTATGGAAAATCTGGAAAAGACAGAATGGTGCAAAGAAATATAAAAATTTTATTTATAATCTTTGTACCAAGAAGGAACCGTTGTTGCCAGTTTCCTTGTTTCTTTCAACCTCTTCATTCCCTGTCCCTTTCCTTTTTTTTTCAACACTAGCCATGAGTTTGTGTACAGCTTAACTTCAGAAAAAACTGAGTATTTTTAGAAAAGACTGTAAATTGTCATGTCACTGATTTTATCGATAAGTAAATAAATACTAACACAGAACAACTAACAAAAGCCTAATAAGCATTTCACTAGACAAGAGAAATGAAAGAAGGAAAGGAGGGTGATTTGGTTAAGAATGTTTGTATTTCTGTTGTATTTGTACTAGTTTATCTCTCTTACCCAAGAATGCATGCTACAGTTATCAGTGAGGCTTGTTAGTTGGAAATCAGTGACCTGCAGTGTCCCCTACTCAAGCCCTGAAACTCTTCATACCTTTACCAAAACTAAGACTTACTGTCTTACCTAGTTTTATTCCACTTCCACCTTGCTGCCAACTATGGTAGCAGCTTAGCTGTGTTTGAAACCTTTTACCCTCACTGCAGAACAAACTTATATGTTCCAGAGGCCTTATTGCTATCATTTCTGCTTGCCATCATGAGAGGACCAAAACAAGGACTTAGATCCAGCGACCTAATTCCACCTTACAGCTAGACTTATTTTAACTTAGAATCAATCCAAGACATAATTCCCAGGCTATTTTGGCAGAAAAGAATCCTTTTTCTAGATGTTCAGTTTCAGATTTTTTTGTGGATAGACCAGGAATGTTTTAATAAGTAAGCTCTTTCTGTAAAAGGTCAGATAGTACTTTAGGCCTTGTAAGATATGTGATTTGTCGTAGCTGCCCACCTCTATGACCGTAGTGCAAAAGTAACCATATACTGTATGGAAACGAATGAACGTAAATGTTCCAGTAAAACTACTTGTAAAAACAGGCAGTGGACCATATTTTGCTGACCTTCTTTTAAGCTATAAATCTCTAAAGCATTGTCTGGTAACACAGTTGTCTATTTGAGAAAAAAAGTTAAATATATACTTTACATCACACCCAACGAGAAATTACATAAACATAAAACATTAAACTTAAAAATCAGAACTGTAAAAATATTCTCCATGATACAAACCAGTAGACCAAAAAAGGAAAGATTGAAATATTTAACTATATAAAAATTAAGATTAAAAAATGCTACAAACAAAGATAAAAGACAAATGTCAAACTGGAAAAAATTACAGTCTGTATAATTAGCATTTAGTGTGGTTTCTGTGCACCATTAAGAATGATTGGTGTAACTTAAAAAAAAGGAATGAAAGATAAAAATTTACAGAAAAATACTATAGTCAGTAAAAAAGAAGAGATGCTCATTCTTCTAATAGTGACATCTCTACATTTTAGAAAAGATTGGCCTACTAAATTTGTAAATATGAATGATTTGAAATCATAATCCTGTATTGGGGGAATGTGGAAGAATAAACAATTGAATACAGTTGTGACAGCATATATTAATTATATATTGTATAACAAATTATTCTACAATTTAGCAGTTTAATGCAATAAACTTGTATTATCTCATACTTTCTGTGGGTCAGAAACCCAGAAGCAGTTCAGCTGGGTGTTTTTGGCTCAGAGTCTTCCATGTGGTTGCAGTCAAGCTGTTAGCCAGGGCACAGTTACTGGGACTGGGTGATCCCTATTCAGGCTCACTCACACAACTGTTGGCAGGCTTCAGGTCCTTGCTGCCTGTTGACCAGAGACATCAGTTCCTCACCATATAGGCCTTGCCACAGGCTACCTGAGTGTCCTTACAAGGTGGCAGTTGTTTTTCCCCTGAGCAACTGGGCCGAGAGACCAAGCAACCAACACAGATGCCACAGTGTCATTTATAAGCTAATCCTCAAAATGACATATATGACTTCTGCCATATGCCACTGGTCACAGGGACTGATCCTGGTGTAATATGGGAAGAAACTACCCAAAGATGAGCAGCAGGAGGCAAAGATCATTAGGTACCACCTCAGTGGTGGGCTACCATGTTGCTTTACTGGGACTATATGCCTGCAGCCTTGTTTTCTATCAGTTTGGTTTGCCAGTTCTCCACACATGTCTGCTCAGGCTAGAATGTCCTGTGACATTTTTACTCACATGTCTGGCTCTAGAATAGATTTGCAAGAGCAGTTGTGTGCTGGGTGGGCATCTCTTTAGTTTATGTGGCTTCTCTACTTCGTTATCTTGGGCTTCCTTGCAACATTGTAGTCTGACATTTGTCAGAGTTTTTATATGACATCTGGCTCCCCCCAGAGCCAGCATTCCAAGAGACCTAGGCAGAAGCATCTTATTTGCTAGCCTTGAAAGTCACATAACATCATTTTTCCCACTCCTTATCAAAAACATATTACAGGACCAGACCAGATTTCATAAGGTCATGACTGCAGGAGGTTGGACTTACTGTGAAGGACCATCTTTGGAACCTGTCACAGAAGTTAGGATTGTTTGAAATGATGTTGACTTGTTCTGATGTGGTTACAGTAATGGTAATAAAAATTTGTCTGATTCTGGTTATATTTTGGAGATAGAATTTGCTTATGAATAGAGTGCATAGTATGTGGGAGAAATGGAGAAGTCAAAAATGAATCCTGTTTTGGGGCTGAGCTATCTGAAGAATAAGGATGTCACTTACTGAGATATGAAAGCCTGCAAGACAGAGGTTTAGAGAGGAGAATTAGGATTGGTGAAAATATCGGGCATTTATATAAGAGAATACAAGTAAAACTACAGTTATTGAGAAGACTGTCCACGAATAAATTTGTGTATGTTGAGGTAGTAAAACCATTTGTGGTATTAATCACAAAGTGTGATAGAGTCCTATGATGAAGAAATAAACATATTTATTAATATGTGCATATGAGAACTCTCAAGTTCTAACCCATCTGTCTAGGACTGAAATAAGAATTTGGATTTTCCTACTCTGTTCTTGTATGGGAAGACTTAACATTCTGAAAATGTCAGTTGTACTCCAAATGATCTACATATGCAATGCAATCTCAATGCAAATCCCAGTGTCCTGTTTTAATCAGATGGAGAAACAAATCACCAGCTTTGTTTGGAGTGGAAAGAAACTCCAGATATGTAAAGCACTACTGAAGAAGAGGAACACAGTGGGAGGCCTCACACTACCCAACTTTAGAACCTAGTATACTGCCACCATAGTCCAAACAGCTTGGTAGTAGTACAAAAAGAGACAGACCAATGAAACAGAGTGGAGACCCCAGAGATGCCACCATTCTCCTATAAACAGCAGATATTTGACAAAGCCCCTGGGATATAATCTGGGGTAAAAACAGTCTCTTTAACAAATGGTTGTGGCAAAATTGGATATCCATCTTAAAAAATTGAAAAAAAGACAGATTGTCTCATACCATACACAAAAACTAACACCAAGTGGGTCAAAGACCTAAATATCAAACCTAAAACAATAAAAATCATGCAAGGAAAAATAGAGCCAACAATGGAATTTGTAATACACAGCTTAGACAGACTTCAGAATCTCACAAAGCACGAACAGCAGAAGAAAAAATAGATAAATGGGACCTACTAAGAATCAAGCACTTCTGCTAATCCAAAGACTTTATCAAAAGAGTTACAAGACCACATACAGAATGGGGAAAAATATTTGGCAACTACATGCCGACGCCTGATCTGCAGAATCTACAAGGCACTGCAAAATATCAACAACAAAAAGGTAAATAACACAATTAAGCAGTGGTAAAGGAGATGGATAGACACTTCACCAAAGAGGACACCCAGGCAGCCAAAAGACACATGGAGACATTCTCACAATCATTAGCAATCACAGAAATCCAAATCAAAACTACAGTGGAATACCATTTCACCCAAACAAGATTGGCCATAATCCAAAAAACACAGAACAAATACTGGCGAGGCTGTGAAGAGATTGGAACTCTCCTACATTGTTAACGGGATGGCAAAATGGTACAACCTCTAGGGAAAGCAATTTGGTACTTTTTTAAAAAGCTGGAAATAGATACACCATTTGATCCAGTAATCCCACTGATTGAAATATATCCAGCAGAAACAAAGGCAGTCACATGAACAGATACGTGCACATGAATGTTTATTGCAGCACAGTCCACAACAGCAAAAAGATGGAATCAACCCAGATGCCCATCAACAGATGAATGGATTTGCAAACTGGTACATATACTCAATTGGGAACACTGTGCAATAATAAAGAACAATGATGGTTTTAGGAAGCATCTCATAACCTGGTTTCAAATCAGTCAGCTGCAAAAGGACAAATATTGTATGAGATCCCTACTATAAGACCTTAAAATAGACTTAAGTACAGAAGAAAAGACTATTTGACAACTACGTGGGTGGGGATTGAGGGAGAGGGTTGGTTGTAGATTAGATAGTTGATAGAAATTTAGGTGAAAGTAGTGATGCTACACAGAATAAAGTAGATCAACTGAAAATTCTTCTAATCTTAACGCAATGTCATGGATTGAATTGTGTCCCCCCAGAAATGTGTGTAGCCATGTGGCTGGACCATGATTCCCAATATTTTGTGATTGTCCACCATTTTGTGATTTTCCTGTGCTGTAATATCAAAATATTAGGGTGGGACTGTAAATCCCTTCATAGGATTACTTCCCTGCTCCACTGTAAAGCCATATTCCATGGAGTATGGCTTGCCCTGCCCTTAATCCTTTCATACTACAAGAGATAAAAGAGAAGCAAGCAGAGAATGGGGAACCTCACACCCTCAAGAAAGCAGAACTGGGAGAAGAGCACGTCCTTGAGATCTGAGGTTCCTATGCCCAGATGCTCCTTGGACAAACTGCTTCAGCACCAGATTTTCTTCCAGAGCCGACAAGGGGGAAAGCCTTCTCCTGGAGCAGATATCCCGAATTTGGACTTGTAGCCTACCAGACTGTGTAAGAATAAACCTTCCATTGTTAGAGCCACCTGCTCTGTGGTATTTCTGTTAGAGCAGCACTAGCTGACTAAAACACCCAGTATTGCAAGGATACAGTAGCAGGGGTGGGCTCTGGGGACCATGCTTGTGGGGAACATCAGGGCCAGTTGGCATAACTAGCCTAAGAGAGTCTTCTGCACTCCATATGGATGAGTGGCATCTGGGGTCTTAAAAGCTAGCAAGCTACCATCAGAGAGATACCAGATGATCCCATCTCATCCAGAACAGTTGATCACTGAGAACAACAAAGACTGTAGGAAAAAAGAGCCCAGGAAACAGAAGAACCCATGTGAATGAGAGACTATCAGCATGTGACCAGCAGAGCCAGATGGTGTCCAGCCACCACCAAAGACAGCCGTGATGGGGTGCACAATGTTGAGTTCTTGTGGCAACATGAGAAAAGGGGGTACAGCTCAAGAACTCCACTAAAAGACCACAATTAGTGGTCTGACAACCTGGAGGATCTCCTGGGAGCATGGCCTCTAAACCTGCTGCTGCTCCTGTCCAGAAAACACTACTGGGGTCAACTCTTCGGATAAAAATGGACTTGACTAGGGGACACAGTGTGACCATATGGTGTGTGTACTTTATGGTTCTATGCATTTATAGGATTCTGTCCTAGTGATCTCTTTCTAGATGGGAGAGGAGAAGATGAAGAAGAGGGGACAAGAAATTGTTAAGAGGATATGACAGTATAGAACGATAAGGTGTGCTGTCACCAGACAAGGAGAGCAGCAAGAATTGCAGATAGGCGGGCATGCAAATTTAATTTGGATTGTGTTTTAGTCAGCTAGTACCACTCTAACAGAAATAGCACAGAGTGGATGGCTTCAACAAAGGAACGTTTATTCTTACACAGTCTGGTAGGTTGCAAGTCCATATTCAGGGTGTCCACTCCAGGGGAAGGCTTTCCCCTTGTCGGCTCTGGAGGAAAGTGTGGTATTGCATCAGTCTTTGTCCAGGGAGCGTCTTGGTGCAGGAACCTCAGGTCTCAAGGACGTGCTCTTCTCCCGGTGCACATTTTTTGATGGTGTGAGGCTCCTCATTCTCTTTGTTTCCCTTTCCTTTTATCTCTTGCAAGCTGAAAGCGTTAAGGGTGGGGCAAGCCTCGCTCCAGGGAAACTCCCCTTACTGCAGAGCAAGGAAGTAATTCTATGCAGGAATTTACAGCTCCTTTAGCATACAGTTTAGTGAAACCACAGAATGGAGGACAGTCACAAGATACTGGGAATCATGTCCCAGCCACACGGCTGCACATATTTTTGGGGGAACACAATTCAACCCATGACAGATTGTATACTTTCACTTAATCACAATAAAAATAAAAGAATCGGGATTTTATTCTATAAAATGTAAGAGCTTTTTGAGTTCTTTTTGTCAGAGATGTAATATGATTCAAAGGTATGTTTTGTAGATATATGGTGACATAATTAGTAGACTAAAAGTATCAGATATTACTCTCTTTGATGCTGTATTTGGCATTTTCCTTTTAAAGAGCTTACAACAATTAGAGTTTTAAGTTGTTCTCCTACTTGTGTAAATTCTTTAGGGCTCTTTTTACTCAACAACAAGAAGTCCTTTTAGTAGTAATTTTAAGGTTCCTAACATATAGGGCATATCATTCAAAATGATTAAAACTGTCAAAAGAATTTCGAGAGAAGCTTTGTCAGAGGAGGGTACACTGATTAAATTGTCACTAGTCAAAGATTGTATACATCTGTTCCCATGAGGAGACAGGTAAGTGCTTTGTTTTGAAAAATTCAAAAATAACGATAAAAGACAAATGACAAACTGGAAAAAAAATGATTTTTTAAAATGTTTTACAATTGATACGCTTTTTAAGGAAGCCTTTTTGGCTAAAAGTAACTTGGATTTATATTTTGGCCAAATGTATATGTATTTTTAATATAAATACCAAATGTACTTGATATACAAGTTTCAGTGGGACAAAAGTTTATTGTTTTTAATTTCGTGATAAATTTTCATATTGGTTTTAAGACATTGCTAGATTTTTGGTCTGTTTCAGGGGCTACACTAAGCATGAGACCTGCTCCCATTCCAGTAGAGGACCCAGAATGGAGACAAACACCTCCCCCGGTGTCTGCCACATCTGGTACCTTCCGACTAAGACGGGGTAGTCGATTTACCTGGAGAAAGGAATGCCTGGCTGTCATGGAAAGGTACATTCCCTTTTCCTGTGAGAAAGTTCACAAACCTAGAGAAGTCTGGATCGTTTTAGACAGTTTTCATTTCAGTCTAATAATTTGAAATACGGCTTTCATCTCTAGAATATTTTGAACTATTATAAATGCTATGTTATTGAAATAAAGATGGTCTTAGCATTCATTGTTTATAAAACTGCAGTTAAGGAACTGTGGTAGCGTGATAGTTTAGTGCCAACCTGCTAACCAAGAATTTGGTGGTTCTGACTCACAGGCTGCTGCATAGAAGAAAAGACCTGGTGATCCACTCCTGTAAAGATTTCAGCCTTGGATACCCTCTGGGGCAGGTCTTCTCTGCCCTTTAGGGTCGCTGTTAGTTGAGATCATATTAACTGCAGACAATAACAAAGCTGTAGTTAGCATCAAAAGAGCCTAGGTGACACAATAGTTAAGCACTCTGCTGCTAATCAAAAGGTTGGTGGTTTGAACCCCGACAGCAGCTCTGCAGGAAAAAGACTTGATGATCTGCACCATGAAGATTGCAGTGTAGAAAAATCTGTGGCAGTTCTAGCCTGTCTTATCAGGCCGCTGTAAGTCAGAACTCAACTTGACAGCACCTAGCAAGAAGAAAGTAACATCTATCAATTGACTTATGATATGTAAATAATGGCCTCAGCAGTTTAAGAGCCTTAAGAAAAATATTTTTTATTGTTTTAAAAATATAGATAAAATAGTATTTAGCAGTTGACCGTTTTTCATGTGTACAGTTTAGTGAGACCACTTACTAGGGTCATGTTGTACAACCATCGCCGATTTCCATTGCTAAGCTTTTCGTCACCATGAGCAGAAACTCAGTGCTTTCTAAAGAATGTTTATCTGTTTGTCTTTCCCTTCCTAGCCCTAGTAATCAGTATGAAACCTTGGTTTTAGTCTATACATTCACCTATTCTAGATATTTTATAGTTAGTGAAATCATACAGTAGTTTTCCTTCTATGGTTGAAGGGAAAGAAATCTTTTTTTTGAGTTTAGGATTTTGTGTTAATTTTTGGAAAAATTATGTGAAGTCTAATTTTTATGAGAAATACTTGAAGAGTTAGTTGTACAGGAGGTCACTAAGACAACTGTCTTCAATAATGAATGTGATCTGAATGAGTTTAAGTTTCAAAGGCTGCAAATACTTGTTTTGACTTTGATTTGGTAATGTATCCAAAGATTCCAGCACCAGTATACCTGATCCATACTAGGTACTCACTATTTTCTTAACTTGGATTTGAACTTAACTGTAAGTCTTGCCATCTGTAGTGGTATGAAGGAATTAAATATGCTTATGAAATACTCTATATTTAGTGTAGATTCTGGAGTATAGTTATCCTCAGCCTTCTGAACTGTAAATGATAATCTACGAGATTTTTTTTATGGAATGTTTTACAGGTAATAAAATAATTTTCTTTTACAAAAATCTTTATTTCCTAAGATTAAATATAGAGGATATATATATATTAGCTTATTAGGGTTACTATAAGTCTGAATTGACTCAACTGGCAGTAGGTTTGGTTTTGCTATAGGTGAAAAACAATTGATTTTCTTATTGAGATGCCTCAATAATTTAATTAATGGAATATAGTGTTTGAAACTAAGTTTACCTTCCAAGGTGTACGACGAGACTTCTTAGTATCCTAGTGGTCTGTTCTGACTTATAAAGCATCATGGTAGAGGAGCATTTGACTCCACGTCAAAGGACCTGAAAACTGGTCTTGGCTTTGCCATTATCCAACCGTAACTGTGTAGGTGTGAAACTCTGAGCTCTACCTTCCTCATCTCTAAAATGAAGCTTTCTGATACCCAGTACTGAATTTTATGTTATTTAGCATTTTTGACATCTGTCTTCTGACTTATTTCCCAACACATTAACATCTCTACCTGAAAGTTAGAGAGACATGTTTTTGTTGTTTTGATCAAATTGAAATAAAAAACTTTACTTGAAGAAAAGGTTGGTTCCTGTCTTAGGCACCTAAAAGAAATAGTACAAATGGATGACTTTAAAAAACAAATTTCTTTTGACACAGTCCAATGGGCTACAAGTCCAAATTTAGAGTGTCAGCTCCGGGGACATGCTGCTCTGTTGGCTCTGGAGGAGGGTTCTTGTCATTGATCTTTCCCTGGACTGGGAGCTTTGAAGGCACAGGGACCCTAGGTCCGAAGGACGTGGACTGCTCCTGGCACTGCTTCTTGGTAATGTGAGGGCCCCTACTCTCTGTTTGCTTCCCTTTTCCTTATATCCCAAGAGATTGCCTCAAGGCACAATACAGTCTTACAGTTGGAGTCTTTACAGTCGTAAGTTCTGCCTCACTAACATGACTCCTGCCCATCCTCCCTCATTAATATCGTAGAGGCATGATACATGGAAACATTGCACAGTACAAAGAATCATGGCCTAGCCAAATTGGTACACACATTTTTGGAGGGAAACAGTTCAATCTATGACAGTTCCAGTGGCCAAAATGAGTCCATAAGGTATCCGCTGATGTTAATCGTCTATTCTCTTCCTCGTTCTCTTTGTTAGAGGTAAAAGTAGAAGTCATTTATTGAATAATGAATGCTTATGTGCTAGAGTTAAAGTGACAGGATACGACTTTATTGTCTTGGAGACCTGACATTTACAATCTCCTCTGCTCTTGTTATCTGGAAATTTTGATTGTTCTAGCAGTTGCTTCAGAATACTCCATAGTATCTCTTCATCACATAACAGATGAGAATCAAATTACCATGTAACTTAAATTATTTGCAATATTATGTATTTTACTTCAGGTACAAATAGTATATCCTTTGGTTTCTAGTTGATGTAAGTTCAAATTGTGCTGTTATAGCTATTTAATAATTTTTCATGAAGGCACCACATTATCACATAATGTCACAGAATTAAAGAACTTAAGAATTGATAACATTAATCGTATTGATGATATGTGTAATGCATTTCCAGAATTTAATCTGAAAGGATAGAAGCAAGAACTAGCTACAGAATCACTGACTAGAGTAAATTCATTTAAAAAGGTGTTGAGCAACTCACCCTGTGTAAGACTCCAGTTTAGTCTTAATTTTCTCTTTTTAAGTTTAATTTTAATTAATAAATATCTAAGACAGAAATGGAAACCCTGGTGGTGTAGTGGTTAAGTGCTACATCTGCTGACTAAAAAGTCAGTAGTTCAGATCCATCAGGTTCTCCTTGGACACTCTATGGGGCTGTTCTTTTCTGACCTATAGGGTTACTGTGAGTCGGAATCATCTCAACAGCACTGAGTTTGGTTTTGGTTAATACAGAAGCTGATTGTCTTTGGTTTAATTTTATCATATAAGATAAAAGTACAAAATGATTTTATACCTAACACTATGCACCGGATGACTTTCAAGTGAATCAGAAAATTGAATGGATGTAAGTAATAGATGTAGATGTGGGTGATTCCTCTTTTTCCCAGAAGTAGAGGGAAATTTTCCAAGTAAGATTAAAAATCCAAGCATGATGAGGGAAAGAACTGATAAACTTGATAAAATTAAAAGAAACACGCTGTGGGGCAGGAGGGCAACTGTGTGCAAAGTAAAAGACAGGAAAAACAGTTTTAGCTTATTGTGGTACCTAATATATAAAGAGAGCATTGGTGATTCAGTGGTAGAATTCTTGCCTTATATGCTAGAGGCCCAGGTTTAGAGACCTGTGAATTAACCTCAAACGTTGCCATCAAGATGGTTCCAACTCATAGTGACCGTTTGTATAACGGAATGGTCCTACACCATCCCCACAATTCTTGCTGTGTTTAAGCCAGTTTTGCCGTTGTGTCAGTCTACCTCATTGAGGGTCTTCTTCATTTTCACTGACTCTCTGCTTTACAAAGGATGATGTGCTTCTGTGGGGGTGGTCCGTCCTGATAGCATGTCCAAAGTACATGAAAGGAAGTCTTGCCATCATCACTTCTAGGCAACTACTAGTTTGTTTCCTCTATATATTTTTGCATTTTATGGACATTTTATGTAAATAAAATTGTAACAATATGTGATCGTGGGTAACTTTCTTCTTTCATTCAGCGTAATATTTTCAAGATTCATCCATGCTGTGACATATATTGGTACTTTATTCCTTTTTATTGCCAAACAATATTCCACTGTTTGAATATACCATATTTTATTTATGCATTTGTCAATTGATGGAATTTCCAGTTGTTTTTACTTTTGGGCTATTATGAATGATGCTTCTGTGAACATTGCCATGGTCATGCACACTTATCCCTAAGTTTTCTTCTAAGAATTTTATGCTTTTAGCTTTTACCTTTAGATCTATGGTCCATTTGAAGTTCATTTTTGTGTATGTTTTGGGGTAGGAGTCCAACATCATTGTTTTTTGTGTGTATGGATGTCCAGTTGTCCCAGCACCATGTCTTGAAAAGTCTGTTTTCCTCTCATTGATGAGTGTTAGTACCCTTGTGGTGCAGTGGTTAAGAGCTTGGCTGCTAACCAAAAGATAAGGAAGTTCCTCATCAAATACCTACCTAATACATTGTTTTCAGACAGTGGTGCTTAAGCCTGGCTGCATATTAGGATCATCTGGGGAGTTTGAAAAGTGTTAGTGTTATGGGTTCATCCCTTACCAACTGAATCATAATCTCTGGGAACAGGGCTGACACCATTAGTGTATGTTAAAACTTTCCATTTGCCAAAGAATGTGTGGAGATTGTAATGGGAAAGATGAAATAAGATGATAAAACTATTGATAATTACTGAGTTTTAATTATTAAGATAAAAGGGCTCATGGGTTTATTATACTTGTGCAGAATTAAAGTTTTCCATAATAAAATGTTTTTTGTTGGTGTTGTTGCCTGACTAGATTTTAATGGGTAAAATAGAGTTAGATCATTGCCCAGTATATATTAATTCAGTCATTTACTAATAGACTGTTTGCTCTGTTCTAACACTAAGCACTCTGACCTTGAGTAATTTACAGATTCACATAAGAAAAAACGTAATCTGTATTATAGATGACATACTCTGAAAATCTGTGTGTGCAAATAACGTAAAATTGGACTGTCATTTTTATTTTTCAAACTTTACTGTCTCTTTATTCCTTTAATAAAATACTCATTAGGTATGAGATAAAGTGCTTGCTAGGATAGAAAGGTACATTTTAGAGTGAAGGAGTGATGGGATGATAAACCTATTGGACCTGAGAAGTCTGTTGAGTCCACAGACTCATGTTTTAGAGGCTAAGAGCTTTGGACAGCTCTGAGTTTTAGTAATGATGGCCTAAGAGCAAGGTTTCTAGTAGAGTTTTTTCATATTAAGGTTTCAGTGATTTTGGATGAGTATTCCTTTGGTTTTAGAAACAGATTTGACTCTGGGGTGTTTGGGGTGTGTGCCGGGGACACGAAACAGTAAGACTTGGCTATCGTGCTAATTCTGGTCTCAAGGAAGAAGGATAAAGAGAACTGTCCATATTTCATATAAAAGTTGCTTAGACCAGTTAAGCAAGATGGATAAGGTGGTAAAGACTACAGAAATGAATGTGCAAATACCCTGCCATGACAGCTGGAAACAATAGACTGTAGTAGTCACCAGCACTAGCTTTAGAACCGGATTTGTGTATCTATAGGTCGGTTGTTGCTGTTATTGTTAATAAAACTGGCTGAATGATGACCTTGTAATCAGATGTGTCCAGATAAATGAATGCAAAATGCTGACTACCTCTGTATGAATGTGTAATGAAAGCCATTTTTTTCTTTTTTCTTTTTTTTTAAATTGTGATTGAGTGAAAGTGTACAATCCAATTTAAATTTGCATGCCCACCTATCTGCATGCAGCTCCCTCTGCCCTCCTTGTGTGGTTACAGCACATACCTCCAGTCCGTTCTATACATGTTGTAACCTCTAACAGTCTCCTGTCCACTTCTCTCCACTCTCTCTACTCTCCTCTAGTAAGAGGTCAGTAAGATGAGATCCTATAGATGCATAGAACCATCAAGTGCACACATGGTATGCTTACTCTGTGTCCCCGAGTCCAGTCCATTCTTGTCTGAAGAGTTGACTTCAGTAACTATGATCGGGGCAGCATCAGGTCTTCCAGGGGAATCTCCAGGCCTTCAGACCATCAATTACAGTCTCTTAGTGGAGTTCTTGGCGTACACCCCTTTTTCTTTTCCTGTGTTGCCACTGGAACTCAACATTGTGAGCCCCATTATGGCTGTCATTGGTGGTGGCTGGGCACCATCTGTCTGGTTCTTCTGGTCACATGTTGATATAGGCACTTATTCACATGTGTCTTTCTGTCTTCTGAGTTCTTTTTCCTTCATGTTGTTGTCCTTGGTAATCATCTGTTCCAGCTGAAAACCACCGTATGTTAAATTTTTTTTTTTTAAAATATTTTAGTATGGTTTAAATGAAACTTTACAACCCAAGTAAATTTGTCATGCAAAAACTTACACATTGCTGTTTAACTCTAGATGCTTTCCCCTCACTGTGATAGCACTCTTCTTCTTTCCACCGTGTATTTCCCATATCTGTTCCACTACCTCTTTCCCCCTCTGTTGTCTCATTGTACCTCTGCACAGGAACTGCCTAGTTAGTCTTACGTTAGCTACAAGCCAAGAAGCATACTCTTCACCAGTATCGTTTTATGTCTTATAGTCTAATCCAGTGTTTTATTTGAAGAGTTGGCTTCAGGAATGGTTTCAGTTCTGAGTAAGCATATTTGAAATCTTTTGTGGAAAAGATACACCTATAATACAGTTTCATTCCTCTTAGATTCATTTCATTTTCATCTTCAACAAACAATAGCATTTTATTACTTAAAATCATTACTAAAACCCCTAACTCCCTGAAGGCGTAAGGAAAACATTTTCATTGAGTGTGCCTTTGTCATTCTCCGGGTCAACTACAAATACTAACCTAAAATATTCTCCCCAATAAGCAACAATCAGCATTAAAAATTTCAGCTTAATTAGTCCACAGGACTAATGGACCACAGGTACCACAGCTTCCACCAGACTGAGTCCAGTACAACTAGGTGGTCCCTGGTGCTCTCCATGGAATGCTCTGACAGCTGTCATAATAGAGGGCCCCAGACAGAACTGAAGAAACATGGAGAACAAAATTCAAACTTGAACTCCAAAAAAAAAAAACAAAAAACAGACTTACTGGCCTGATGGTGACTAGAGAAACTCCAACAGTTTGGCCTCTGGATACCCTTTTAACTCACTGTTGAAGTCACTCGGAGGTTTACCCTTCAGCTAAAGCTCAGATAGGCATATGAAATGAACAGTGACACATGTATTTCAGCCATGTATGTGAGACTAAATGGGCACACTAGCCCAGGGGCAAGGAAGAAAGGGCAGAAAAGCTGGATGAATGGAAGTGAAACACTGAAGGTTGAGAAGGAGAGTATGGACATGTTGCCACAGAACAATATGTGTATTGTTTAATATGAAACTAATTTGCTTTGTAAGTCTTCTAAAGCACAGTTTAAAAAAAAAAATCAGCTTGAGAGAGTAAGTATCTCTTCCCAGAAATTTTAAACATCTAAAAATGGTTGTTGGGATAAAAGTACCTCTTCTTGAATAAAAATGGCATTACAACCACAGTACTGTAATACATCAAAATCAAATTATGGTTTTAATTTAGTGTCACTGCTGTTATCTTGACAGTATATAATCTGAATTCAGTACGTGGTCTGATACACAAAGCTGTTTTATACAAGTATGTTATACTGGGAGAATTAGCATGGAAGAGCAGATCTGTTTGTAAAGTATGTTTCTTGAGTGTTGCTTGACGTTTCTGTAATTTACTTCTTTTAGTGTCTACTGCATTTTGGAATTCTCAGAACAGTTTATTAGTACTTGAACTTTGGTTTCAGCCTCTTTCCTTCCACCTTTTTGCTTTTAATTTTTTTCAGTGAATACTTGAACTGTGAAGGTTAAGAAGACCAATAGTTGCCAGAAACTAAATTCTATATTTAACTGCAGACTGGGTGTGGTTCAGACACCTGCAGTGCAAGCTTGCCTGATCTATTTTGCCAGTCACCAAGACGTAGACCTGCATGCAGTATTTCTTTTCCTAGTCTTCTGACTGTGAAATGTACTGGATTATGGTGGTGTGACTATATATGGCACATAATTTCATATGTGTAAATAAAAACAGTTAGTGTAAGTTCAAGCTTGAAGTGTCTCTGGAGGATCACCTGACCTGTTTTCATTGCACTGTTTCTAGTTATTCCTTTACTGTCTATAATTGGCTTTACTGTCTATAATTATGAGGGAAGAAAACCAAACCAACAAAAAGTACCCAGCAAGTCCTCTTCACTTCTGCTCCCATTTTGCGGAACTACATTTAGGAAAAATATTCTCTGTTCTTGTTTTTCTCTATGTAGGTTGAGACTTTCTTAATCATCACATAAAATGGGAAAATAACTGCTTGTTCTGCTAGTAGGCTTGTCTTCCCCTTTCTAAGAAACACTTAACTCTTAAAGAGATTCTTGCTACTTTGTAAAATGCGAAAACCATCACCATTTTCTTCCTTATCAATATTATTTGTGTTACTTTGTGTAATGTCCCAGTATTATTCGATATAGAAAAATAGAAAGAAAGAAGCCCACTCATTTCAGTAAGATTATTTCTGGCGTGAAAAAATTTAGAGTGAAAATGTTTATCATGCTTTCCTATAGTGCTCTTCTGAGAGACTGAGATACATCCAGATTATTCTTTGGAAGATAGCTTGTATAATTTGAATAGTAAAAGTACTGATTTGCCTTTGTTTTATAAGAGTATATAAGCTATATTTACTGGCCACTGATTGAATTTAAGAAGTCCAGGTTTAAGCTAAGAAACTTATTCTGGTTTCATTTACCTGTATTTGATCATCATACCTGCAGAGAGTAAAAGAAGGGACCCTGGAGATCATCTGGTTCATCCTGTACTTATTTTAGACTAAGAACTCTGAGTTCAAATAGATTAACTAATTTGGATAAATGTACAGAAGAAATGAGATTAAGTTGTGTGTTTTGAATTCATAGCATGTGAACTACAGAATATATTTTTTTAAAAATTCATTGAAACTGAAAGCAGTACTGAGGTCCACTCTTCCGATAAGAATGGGCTGGACGTGGTGACACAGTGTGAGCATGTGGTGTATGTACTTTATGGGCTTATACATTTGTAGGAGGCTGTTCTACTGGTTTCTTTCTAGATGAGAGAGAATAGGGTGGAGAGGAGGGGACAGCTGCTTGTTAAGAGGATACTAGAAGTATAGAGTAAAAAAAAAGAATGTGCTGTCACAGGGTGAGGAGAGCAGATGGAGTTGCAGATAGGTGGGCGCGTGGAATTGATTTCAACTGTATACTTAATAAATTTGATTTCAACTTTATCTTAATTTTTAGGTGATAAATATTTCTTGAGTGTCTGCCATGTGCTAAACTTTATGGGATACGGAGATGACTAAGTCAAAAATCCTTATTGTATTTAACTTTGGCTTTCTTCTTTTCTGTTTCTTTATTCATTTCTGTCAGGCTTCCGTTCTTTCCTCTTACGTATTTGCTTTTAAGCATGGCTTCTGCCCCCCTGCTGTTCTATTCTTAGTTCAGTATATATTTTAGTATTTGTTAAACTTAGTGAATAAGGTCCTATGCTTTTATTTCATTTAAAAAGCGAATTCACTGATTTATATTTTTCAGAGAAATATTAATTCTACATGATTTTAAAGGTCCTTCAAGAGCTCAAAAATTTATTATTTTTTGATTCTAAGGGCAAAAATGGGTGTCAGAAGAGACTCTGAAACTTGCTCTTGAAAATTGCTAAAGCAAATGAAGAAATGATGAAGAGATAAGTAGAATATTTCAAAGAGTAGCTTGAGAAGACAAAGTAAAATGCTGTAATGACACATGTAAGGACCCGGAGTTAGAAATTCAAAAGGGAAGAACTTGTTTGGCATTTCTCAAACTGAGAGAAAGGGAGAAAAAATTTAAGTCTGAAATTTGTAACATTGAAGGATTCTACTGGAAAATATAAAATGACATAGGAATAATCTAAAGAAAATGGAAGAATACACAAAGTCACTGTACTGAAAAGAATTTATGGACATTCATCCATTTCAGGAAGTAGCATATTATCAAGAACCAATGGTACTAAAACAAGAGAAATCCAAGCTCCATTGAAGGCACTGGCAAAAAACAAGTCTCTAAGAATTGAAAGTATCAGGTGAGATATTTCAACCAATGGATACAATGCTAGAAGTGCAAATTTGCCTTTGCCAAGAAATTTGTTTAAAAAACAGGTACCTGCCCAACCGACTCGACAAAATCCATATTTATGTCTATTTCAAGGAAAAGTAATCCAACCAAATGTGTAGATTGTTGAACAATATCACTAATACCACATGCAAGAAAAGTTTTGCCAAAGACCATTAAAAGCACCTGCAGTATCAGCAGGGAAGTGCCACAAGGCCAAGTCTCATTCAGAAGAAGATGTGGAACCAGGGTATTATTGCTGGTGTCAGATGACTCCTGACTAAAAGCAAAGAATACCAGAAAGATGTTTACCTGTGTTTTATTGACTCTACAAAGGCATTCAGCTCTGTGGAACCTAACAAGTTAAGGATAACATTGTGAAGAATGGGAATTCCAGAACACTTAATTGTGCTCGTGAGGAACCTGTACATAGATGAAGAGACAGTCACTCGAACAGAACAAGGGGATACTGCATGGTTCAAAGTTCAGGAAGCATGAGTTAGGGTTGTATCCTTTCACCGTACCTATTGAGTCTGTATGCTGAGCAAATAATCCAAGAAGCTGGACTGTATCAAGAAGAATGTGATGTCCAGATTGGAGGAAGACTTGTTAAGAGTCTGTTATGCAGGTGACATAACACTGCTTACCAAAAGTGAAGAGGACCTGAAGTACTTACTGATAAAGATCAAAGACCACAGTCTTCAGTATGGATTACACCTGAATATAATGAAAACAAAAATCCTCACAACTCGACTAATGTGGAACATTATGATAAATGGAGAAAAGATTAAACTTGTCGAGGATTTTGTTTTACTGGGATACACAATCAACACCCATGGAAGCAGAAAACAAGAATTCTAAGGATGCATCGCATTGGGCAGATCTGCTGCAGGAGACTTCTAAAAGCAAAGATACCGTCTTACAGAGTAGGATGTGCCTGACCGAAGCCATGACTTTTTCTCTTGCCTCACATGCGTACAAAAGCTGGACAGTAAGGAAGACTGAAGAAGAATTGATGCCTTTCATTTAAAGCGTTGACAGAGATATTGAATATAAAAGATAATGAGCAAATCTGTCTGGGAAGAAATAGAACCAGAATGCTCCCTTAGAAAGAAGATGACGAGACTTCCTTTCACATGCTGTGGACATGTTGTCAGGAAGTATCAGTTCCTGGAGGATGCCATGGTTAGTAAAGTAGAAGGTCACTGAAAAAAGAAAGGCCCTTCTTGAGATGGGTTGACACAGTACCTGCAACAGTGGGCTGAATCATAGCCACTATTGTGAGGATGGCACAGGACTGGGCAGCATTTCATTATGTTGTATATAGGGCTGCTGTGAATCTGAGTGACTTGGTGGCACCTGACAACATGATTCTAATAGTTTGCTGTTCCTTCTGAGACTAAGTGGAATTTAATAGGAAAATGTTTCCTAGCTTGGAATTAAATTTCTGCAAAATAGTTAGTGCTTATCATAATAGCAGCAACAGGCTAAGTTCAGAGAACGAAATCACCTCCGGGATAACTAAGTTCTGTCAGAAAAGCAATTCTGTGTCAACAAAATCTATCTCAGTACCTCGCAATTAATTTGTGTTCTGGTTCCCTCAATTCCCACGTGTATATTTTATAGTAGTGAAATATTTTGAGAGTATTACAATATTAAAATGCAAAGAAAGTGTTGTTCACATACTTTTTTGAAGTCTGTTGTTGTTAGGTGATGTAGAGTCAATTACAGCTGACAGTGACCTGATGGGACAGAGTAGAACTTCCCTCATAGAGTTTACAAGGAGCATCTGATGGATTTGAACTGCCAACCTTTTGGTTAGGAGCCAAGCTCTTAACCGCTGTGGACCACTTTCTGAAGTCTGGGAAGTTAGAATTCCTTTCACCTTATAAAACAAGAAAACTAAATACTCATGTTCTCACTGTTTAGAAGAACTGGGCTTCTCTTATTTTTCAGTTTGTGTCTAAGGTTTAAACTTTTTAGTTTCTTCTTCTTTATGATGTTACTGCTGAATGGAGTGAACTAGTTGAAGAAAGTGTGTTCTTCACATAGAGGGTCATGATCAGCCATGTATGACCAAGGAAGTGATTTTGTTCAGATACGAAATTCAGTAAAAAAAAAAAAATTCAACTTCCCCCCCCCATTTTAAATTGTGATTAAATGAAAATATACAATCCAGATTAATTTTGCATGCCCGCCTATCTGCAGTTCTTTCTGTTCTCCTTGCCTGGTGACAGCACACTACTCCTTTTCATTGTAAACTTGTATCCTCCCAACAAACTCCTGTCTCCTCCTCTCCACCGTCTTCTCTCCCATCTAGAAAGAGATGAGTAGGACACCATCCTGTAAATGCACAGAACCATAAAGTGCATAAACCGTGTGGCCATATTGTGTCCCCAAGTCCAGCCCATTTTTGTCAGAAGTGTTGTCCTCAGTAGAGGGTCAACTGGGCAGGAGCAGCATCAGGTCTAGGGACCATGCTCTCAGGGGATCCCCCATGTCATTGGACCAACAGTTGTGGTTTTAGTAGCGTTCGTCAGCTCCAGACCTCTTTTTCTTGTGTTGCCACAAGACACAACATTGTGTGCTCCATCACAGCTGTCTTTGACTGTATCCGGGCACAATCCAGTTCTTCTGCTTGCATGTTGATACAGTCTCTCATTCACATGGGTTCTTGTGTCTCATGAGCTCTTTTCCTCATGTCTTTGTTGTTCTCAGTGATCTTCTGTTCTAGATAAGTTGGGACCATTTGGTGTATCTCAGATGGCAGCTTACTAGCTCTTTTAGGACTCCAGATGCCACTCACCAATACGGGGTACAGAAGACCCTCTTAGCAATAGACTAGTTATGCCAATTGGCCTCGATATCCCCAAAGAGCATGGTCCCCAGACCCCACCCCTGCTACTCTGTCCTTGCAGTGTTGTGTTGAGAATAAAAGAGATTTCAGTTTATGGAGAAGTCCAGTTAAGTTGATCTACTTTCTTATGTATTGTCACTGCTTTCACCTAACCAAATTTCTAACAACTATCTCATCTATGACCAATCATCTTCCTACCTCCCTATCTTTGTAGCCGTCAAAGAAACTTTTATTCTGTGTCAAAGTCTATTTTTAAGGCCTTATAATATGGGTCTCATGCAATATTTGCCCTTTTGCCACTGACTGATTTCACTCAGCATAACGTCTTCCACTTGAAATCCAGTTATGAGATGCTTGCTAAAATCATCATTGTTCTTTATCATTGTATATTGTTCCCGACTGAGTATATGTAGCATAGTTTGTTTATCCATTTGTCTGTTGATGGGCATCTGGGTTGATTCTGTCTTTTTGCTGTTGTGGACTGTGCTGCAATAACACTGTGACTGCCTTTGTTTCTGTTGGATATATTCCAAGTGGAATTACTGGATCTAATGGTATGTCTATTTCCAGCTTTTTAAGGAAGCACCAAATTGCTTCCAAAAAGGTTGTACCATTTCGCAGTCCCACCAGCAGTGTAGGAGAGTTCTTGTCTCTCCACAGCCACTTCAGCATTTGTTGTTTTGTGTTTTTTTGATCATGGCCAGCCTTGTTGGGGTGAGATGGTATCTCACTGTGGTCTTAATTTGGGTTTCTCTGATAGCTAATGATCGTGAGCATGTCCACATGTGTCCTTTGGCGGCCTGGGTGTTCTCTTTGGTGAAGTGTCTGTCCATCTCCTTTGCTCATCACTTAATTAGGTTGTTTACCTTTTTCTTGATTATGTTTTGCAGTACCTTGTAGATTACGGAGATCAGACATCAGTCTGACATATAGTTGCCAAATGTTTTTTCCCATTCTGTATTTGGTCTTTTAACTCTTTTGATAAAGTCTTTGGATGAGCAGAAGTGTTTCATACTTAGTATTTATCTATTTTTGGTTTTTGTTGATTGTGCTTTGTTTGTGAGATTCTGAAGTCGAAGCTGTGTATTAGAAATTCCATTGTTGACCCTATTTTTCCATGCATGAATTTTATTGTTTTAGGTTTGATATTGAGGTCTTTGGTCTATTTTGTGTTAGTTTTTGTGTCAAGTGCGAGATACAGGTCTTGTTCCAAGTTTTTGCAGATGGCTATCCAATTTTGCCAACACCTTTTGTTACAGAGACTGTTTTTACCCCAGTTTACAGTCTTGGAGACTTTGTTGAATATCAGCTGTTTGTAAGAGAATGGTGGCATCTCTGTGGTCTTAACTCTGTTCCATTGGTCTATCTGTCTCTTTCTGTACCAGTATCAGATAGACTGTTTGGACTTCTGTGGCAGTGTAATAGGTACTAAAGTCAGGTAGTGTGAGGCCTCCCACTGTGTTCCTCTTGTTCAACAGTGCTTTACTTATCTGGGATTTATTCCCTTTCCAAAGCTGGTGATTTGTTCTCCATCTCATTAAAAAATGACACTGGAATTTGTATTGAGATTGCAGTGTGTATGTAGATTGCTTTGGGTAAAATAAACATTTTCACAATGTTAAGTCTTCCTATCCATGAGCAGGCTAGGTTTCTCCATTTATGTCTCTCTTGGTTTCTTGCAGTAAGCTCTTGTGTTTCCCTCTGTGTAGGTCTTTCATTTCTCTGATTACATTTATTCCTAGGTATTTTATCTTCTTGGGGCTATAGTAAATGCTAGTGATTTGCTGGTTTCTTTGATGATCTCTGTTGGCGTAATGGAATCCTACTGGTTTACTTATGTTTATCTTATAACCTGAGACTTTGTTGAATTCTTCTGTTAGTTCCAGTAGTTTATTTATGGAGTCTTTACAATTCTCTGCATGTTACAGTCATATCATCTGCAAATAGGGAATTTTTTACTTCTTCTGTGCTCATACAGATGACCTTTATTTCCTTGTTTTGTCTAATTTCTCTAGCTAGAACCTCTAGTACAGTGTTGAATAGAAGTGGAAGGAGTGGGCATCCTTGTCTAGTTCCTGTTCTTACAGGTAGTTCTCTTAGTCTCTCTCCATTCAGGGTGATGTAGGTGGTTGATTTTGCATAGAAGCCCCTATTGCTTTGAGGAATTTCCCCTCCATTTCTATTATGCAGAGAGTTTTTAGCATGAATGGGTGTTGAACTTTGTTGAATGCCTTTTCTGCATCAACAAAATCAGGTGATTCTTAACCTTTGTCCTATTTGATCACATTAATTGTTTTTCTGATGTTGGACCAGCCTTATATCCCTGGTATGAATCCAACTTAGTCATGATGAATTACTTTTTTTGAATATGTTCCTGAATTCTTTTGGCTAAGATTTTGTTGAAAATGTTTGCATCTAGGTTCATGAGTGATATTGGTCTGTAATTTTGTTTTTTTCGTGGAATCTTTCCCTGGCTTTGGCATCAGTGTTATGCTGGCTTTATAGACTGAACTTGGAAGCATTCCATCCCTTTCTATGCTGTGAAATAGTCTCAGTAGTATTGGAGTTAACTCCTCTCTAAAAGTTTGGTAGAACTCTGGTGAACCCATCTGGGCCAGGACTTTTTTTTGGTTGGCAGTGTTTTGTTGACCTTTTCAGTCTCTTCCTTTGTGATGGGTTTATGAAGTTGTTCTACTTCTCCTTGTGATAATTTTGGTAGATGATACGTATCCATAAATTTGTCCATTTCCTCTAGATTTTCAAATCTGTTGGAGCAGTCTTTTGTAGTATTCTATTCTGATGCTTTTGATTTCAGTTGAGTCAGTGTGACATCTCCTGTTTCATTTCTTATTTGGGTTATTTGTTTCTTCTGTTTTTCTTTTGTAAGTTTAGCCAGCGGTTTCTCAATTTTGTTTATTTCTTCCAAGAACCACCTTTTGGTTTTAATTTTTTCAGTTGTTCTATTCTGTACATCATTTAGTTCTGCTCTAATCTTTATTATCTGTTTTCTTCTGGTGCCTGAGTGGTTTTTCTTTTGGTCTCCTACTTGTTCAAGCTGTAGGGTTAATTCTTTGGTGAGTCCTTTGTTCATTGCAGATGTTTGTATATATAAACTGACCTTGAACACTGCTTTTGCTGTGTCCCGTAGGTTCTGGTAGGATGTCTTTTTATTCTCATTGGATTCCATAAATTTCTTTATTCCATCCTTTTTGAGCAAGGTGTTGCTCAGTCTCCATGAGTTCAAATTTCTACCTATTTTTTTTTTCTGCTATTGATTTTAACTTGTATGGCTTTATGGTCCGAGAAGATGTTTTTCAGTAATTCAGTCATTTGGATTTTGTTGAGCTTTGCTGTATGTCCTAACACATGGTCTATTCTGTAAAGTGTTCATGTGCATTGGAGAAGGTGTACTTAGCTGTTGATGGGTAAAGGGCTCTGCAAATGTGGATGAAATCTAGTTGGTTAATTCTCACAATAACAATTTCTGTATCCTTACTGAAGTGTTTTCTAGATGATCTGTCCATTCTGAAAGTGGAATGTTGAATACTCCAGCTATTGTTATGGAGTAATCTATCTCGTTTTTCAGTGTTGTCAGTGTTTGTTAGATGTGTTTAGATGCACTGGTGTTGGGTGCATATGTGTTTAACATTGTTATGTCCTGTTTATGGACTGTTTAGCAATAAATAGTGACCATCCTTATCCACAGCAGCGAATTTTACATAAAAGTCTATTTTATCTGAGATTAGTATTGCCACTCTTGGTCTTCTTTGTATGTTTCTGCCTTGGTATATATTTTTGCAAACTTTAATTTTCAGTTTGTTCATATATTTGAGTCTAAAGTGTGTTTCTTGTAAGCAACATATGTCTTTTGATCCAGGATGTCACTAGCTGTGTCTTTATTGGAGCCTTCAGTCTCTGTTTACATTCAATGACATTATTGATAGGTATGTGTTAGTGCTGTCATGTTGATACTTTCATTTTTGTGTTGTTGATGTTTTCTTTGTTGCTCTTAATATTCTGCTCTGGCTCATTCAGCTTTATGACTTTTTCAGTGTTGGTTTTGTGCTTGTTCAGACTCCTGTATTATGTTTCTTGTTTTGATATATTGCATTGTTATTTTGTTTTGCAGCTACCCCATACTCCCTATTATTTTGAGTTTAAACTAGACTTTAACTTCTGCATATCTTCTTAAATTCCTCTCCACCTGAAAGGGTTATAACTACTGTAATATATCCCTCTTTCTAGTGTGATGATGTCATGGTTTTCATGATTTGATCACTGATTCCCTTCTTTTAATAGTGTAGCTTTGTTTGAACTTTGTGACTTTACTGAGTAGGGTTGTGGGTGCTGGGCCCTGCTTTGTCTCCTAAGTATATATACTTAATGTTTTTGTTTTTCTAAGCAGAGAGCTTCTTCTAGTATTTCTTGTAGTTTTGGTTTGGTTTACACGAAGTTTCTATGCTTCTGTTTATCTGCAAATGCCTTACTTTGTCTTCATATTTGAGAGACAGTCTTGTATGATATATAATTCTTGGTTGGAAGTTTTTCTCCTTGAGTGCTTTGACTGTGTCATCGTATTGCCTCCTTGCCAACATTATTTCTTTCAGTAAGTCAGACGAAAGCCTTCAGGGCATCCCTCTAAATGTTAGCTTTGTTTTAAGTTTTAAGCCTTGCTGCCTTTAAGAGACTCTGTATATGTTTCATTTTATTAATCTTGATTATAATATGTCTTGCTGTCTTTTGGGGGGGTCTGTTTTTTGTGATGTTTGATACACATCTTGGAAGTCAATATTCTCTTTTATAATTTCAGAGAAGTTTTCTGTCAGCAACTCAACAACAATAGTCTGTACTTTTCAGCTATCCCTCCCTCTTTAGGAACTCCTGTTATTTCTAGATTATTGCTGTTACTAGAGTCCCACATGTTTCTTAATGCTTTTTCATTTTTCTTATTTACTTCCTCTGATTTCTCCTCATAAATGCTGGTTTCATTTGCTGTGTCCTCAAGCTCACTAACTTTGGCTTCCAGTTCCTCAATTCTACTCTTTGGGGCTTGAATTGAATTGTCCAATTCTGTAATTTTATTATTGATATATTGGATTTCAGATTGTAAATGTTCCATCAATTCAAATAGCTTGCTTAATTTTTCATGTTGTTCTGCTGTGTTTTGTTGACTATCTAGGACAGCTCTCTTTATAATTCTTTTGTACTCAACCTTTCATAATTTCAGAAAGGCTTCATCTTGGAAGTTTTTTGATTCTTTATTTTGGGAGTTTTCTGGAGCCATGATGGACTGTTTCTTTAAATAGTTAGCTATGGACTATTGCCTTCTTCTTTAGAAGCGATTTGGTTTGTTTGGTGTTTCCTCAGCAGGAGCTGAGGCATAGTTCTAGTAGAGGAGTTGGTCACCAGCCAGCCTTGTGTACTCTAGTGACTGGTGGCTCCAGATGGACTCTCTGGGATGGCAAGATCTATCGCCCAGCTCGCAAAGATGGTGCCCTTCTATGGAGTCACTAGGTGCTGTCAGATGATACTTTGATGTGGATCAGGAGATGCTGTGGCCACTCAGCTGTCACTTCTCAATGTGGTCTTTTTTAAAAAAGGTACTTTACTGCTAAGTGAGGAACTGTCCAACAGCTGCCAATCTCAGGCCCTGAGGTGTTACAGGCCCTCCTCTGGCTGACAACAAAAGCACCTGATAGGCCCTCCACAGATGCTGTGACATGGTTCAAATTGGGGGGTTACAGTCTTGTTGCCATCCCCTGTCAGTCCTCACCCATAACTTTAGGGGCTCCACCATTGTAAACGCAGCTTTTCTGCTGGAAAAGCACTTTCCAGACAGGCCCTGCTTCTTGGTGTGAATATGAACCCCAGCTAAGACCTCCAGGTTGTGGGTGACTCCTCCTTCCAGGTGACCAAGGTGGTGTCTCTCCCAAGTGGCCCTGCGTGTCGTGAAACAGCAGAATCTATGGTGCAGCTCAGAAAAGAGAGGGTGAAGGGGCAGTGGTGCCCTCAGTCAGCAGCCACACACAGTCTCTCTGCTCTGCTATATGCTGTTTACTTAAGCACTGTAGTTCAGTGTATTAGCCAGCTCATGTCTACCCCTGCCTCCCAGATAACAGAGATGTCAGTATCTGAAGTCCTCCCAAACAATGGGTGAGCAGAAGCAGGACTGAGCATGCCTCTGCCTGGTCTTTGAGAGAGTTAGTTTTGCCATTAATGGTGTGTAGTCCAATCTGACAACCCTATGCCAGATCTTAAGGCTCCCCAGATGTTCAAGCTGCTCCTTTCCATTGTTACTCCAGGTCTTAGTTCTCAGAGGGAGTCAAGGAGATGTGGGTCCAGCCTACCATCTTGGCCCCGCCCAGATCCCACTTCTTTTTTGTTTTTGTTTTGACAAAGCTTTCCCCACAATAGTAGCACAATTAAAGCTCTCTAAACTGAGAGAAAACTTTTTTTAATTCTTTCTTAACTTTTTGTTTTTTATTAGTTACAGTAAAAGAATAAAATTTCTAACATCTATCAATTATCTGGTCTATGATAAACCCTCAGCCCCCCACCCACCCAAGTAGCCAACACAGTCATTTTCTTTTGTGGATAAGCCTCTTGTTAAGTCCTTATAACAGGGGTCTCATACAAAATTTGTCCTTCTGACACTGATTGATTTCACTCAGCATGATCTCTTCCAAATGAAACCATGTTGTGAGATGTTTTCTACAATTGTCATTGTTTTTTATCATAGCATAGTGTTCCATTGAGTATATGTACCATAGTTTTCTTATCCATTCATCTGTTGATGGGCATCGGGCTTGATTCTAACTTTTTGCTGCTGTGGACTGTGTTGCAACAAACATTCGTGTACATGTGTCTGTTCGTGTGAAAACCTTTGTTTCTGAAGGATAAATTCCAAGCAGTGGAATTACAGAATCAGATGGTATATCTACTGCCAGCTTTTTAAGGAAGTGCCAGACTGTTTTCCAAACAGATTGTACTGTTTCGCAATCCCACCAGCAGTGTAGGAGAGTTCCAGTTTCTCTACAGCCTCTCCAGCATTTGTTGTTTTGTGTTTTTTGAATCATGGCCAACCTTGTTGGGGTGAGAGATTATCTCCTTAGGACTTTTTTTGGTTGAAAGATTTTTTTATGACTTTTTCAGTCTCTTCCTTTGTGATAGATTTATTAAGTTGATCTACTTCTCCTTGTCCTTCATTTCTTCCATAACCTGAGGCTTTTTGAGCAAAGTGTTGTTCAGTTTCCATAAATTTGAATTTCTACCTATGAATTTTCAGTTAGTGATTTCAACTTTTATAGCTCTGTGGTCCGAGAATATACTTTGCAGTGAGTTGATGGTTTGGATTTTATAGAGAATTGCTTTATGACTTAACACATGGTCTATTCTGGAGAATGTTCCATGTGCGTTGGAGAAGTAGGTGTACTTATCTGCTGATTGGTGAACAGATCTGTATTTGTTGATAAGGTCAAGTTAGTTGACTGTTACAATAAGATCTTCTGCATCTTTACTGAGCTTTTTTCTGGATGATCTGTCCATAACTGAAAGAGGAGTGTTGAAGTCTCCAGTTATTATTGTGGAATGATCTATCTCATTTTTCAGTGTTGCCAGTATTTGTTCAATGTATTTAGGTGCTGTGGTATTGGGTGCGTAAGTATTTAATATTGTTAAGTCCTGCTTGAGTATTGAACCTTTCATCAATAAATAGTGACCATCCTTGTCCACAGTAATGGACTTTACATTGCGATCTGTTTTATCTGAGATTAGTATTGCCACACCTGCTCTTTGTGTGTTGTTAGCTTGGTATATATTATTCCATAATAATTTTCAATTTGTTCATATCTTTAAGTCTAAGATGTGTTTCTTGTAAGCAGCATGTAAGATCAGTCATGTCTTTTGATCCAGGATGTCACTCACTGTCTCTTTACTGGAGCATTCAGTGTATTTACATTCAGTGTAGTTATTGATAGGTATGTACTTAATATCATCATTTTGATGTAATTACTTTTATGTTGATGTTTTCTGTATTGCTCTTAATGTACTGTTCTGGAGCTTTCTTCTTTATGGGTTGTTGTTTCAGTGTTATTTTTGTGTTTGTTGAGACTCCTGTATTGTATTTCTTACTTTTATACAATGCGTTACTTATCTGATTTATGGCTACATGTATTATCCCCCCAACATACTAAGATTAAACCCAGTTTTAACTACTGCATACCTCTGAAACTTCTTCTGCATCTAAAACAACTGTAGCTACTGTAGTATATCCCTCTTTTAGTGTGATGGTATTATAGTTGTCATGATATGATCACAGATTCCCTCACAATAATACTGTAGCTTTGATGAAGTTTTGTGACTTCCCTAACTGATTAGAATTTTGGATGATGTTTCCTGAGTTGTCACCTTAAATATACATTCAGTGATTGTGTTTTTGTAAGGGAAGAGCTTCTGTCAGTACTTCATGTAAATTTGGTTTAGTTTTTATGAAGTCTCTAAATTTCTCTTTGTCTTCAGAAGTCTTTATTTCACCATTGTATTTGAATAATTCTTGGATGGAAGTTTTTCTCATTCAGGGCTTTGAATGTGTCTGCCCACTGTTTTCTAGCCAGCATTGTTTTTGCAGAAAAGTCAGACGAGAGCCTACAGGGTTTCCCTCAGAGTGTTAGCTTTGCTTTGAGCT